>CM065785.1:7544518-8755947 GCA_033296515.1 Macrochelys suwanniensis | reverse complement strand
ATTTGGCTCTACTGATGAGCTGTGGAACTTGTCACACCCAAAGCAAAGCCTAGCAAGAGGGTCAGTTTGACTCCAGCTGACTCTTCAGTCCCTCTGCCCAAAACCTCTGTGCAAGTGAGCCTCAGTTTCTGTAACTTGAGTACTCTCCAGACCCCTCCTAGCAAGGAAATAGACTAGCCTAGGCCGGACTTTGCCAATTCCAGTTTGTTCTTTGGCAATGAATCCCCTTGGATCTCATAATTTATATGGGGATAGTCCTTGTGGCACTCACAATGAAGGGATACCCCAAGTCCGGCCTGATGGAGAAACAAGACTCCAGATTCTCAAATCTAGACTGGAGACCTAAAGTAGATCTCAGAAGGTGCCTGACCTCCCTCTCCACCGCCCCAGAATGTCATCCTTGGGCCCATCTCAGGTCAAACCTATATCCCGTCTCTTTATACCAGGTAAAAGCCTTGACCTGTCATGAAGGAGACCATGGAAACAAACTTAGGGCTGAACTTAGCCCTGGGAATGGCAGGCACAGCTATCCGCTGGACAAAGGGGAACTTAGCCCAAAGTTTATTGCCAAGAATATAGTCTGCTCCACTAACTGCTGGCAGTTCAGACCTAAATTGTAGCCTAAAATTGCCCTGTAGATGGTGACTCTTTTAACCCTAAAACCTTAAAAGAGATGCTGGGATAAGTCCACCAAACCCTCCTATGCAGGATCTCAAACATCAGCTGGCTGCATAAGCCTTTGCAGAATGAGCTCTTCTCCCTGGGCCCCAATTGGAGGCCCCAACTGCCCCTCTGTTGAAGAATGGTCCCCAGTGCAGCTCTTCCCTTCCCAATGGCTTGTCTGCTGTTTGTCTCTGCTGTGGCAGGAACGCCAGCTGCTACTTTGACATCGAATGGTGCGACAAGCGCATCACCCTGAAGGCTGCAAATGGCAAGTACGTCACGGCAAAGAAGAACGGGCAGCTCGCGGCCACTGTTGAGGCAGCAGGTGAGGGGATGCCTTGGCCTCTGTAGCCCAGTGATTTCTGGGAAAGTAAGGGTGTGGGAGGCTTGGAATGATAGTGGGACAGCTATAAACCTCTGACCTCACTGATTGGGCTACTCCTCTGCCACCCCCTGGCCTGTGGAACAGTCTGCAGGGCAGCTGTCTCCTCTCCCAGGTTCTGATAGACCAGACTGGAGGAGGTCAATGGGTTTGACTTGAATCACCTTGGCTGTTTACCAAGTCAAATCTACAACTTTGAGAGGATAGCTGGGGTGGGTGAGAGCTCCATGGTGCAGCTCTTGTACTCACCCCCCAGGGAATCTGGATCTGTTCTAACTAGCCGGGTATCTAACCGCCCTTCTCTCCTCCATCCCTTCCCCCAACCTTTCGGGTGGGTAGGTGAGACAGAACACTTTCTGATGAAGCTGATTAACAGGCCAATCATTGTCCTTCGTGGGGAACACGGCTTCATTGGCTGCCGCAAGGTGACTGGGACCCTGGACAGCAATCGTTCCTCCTACGATGTCTTTCAACTGGAGTTCAATGATGGTGCATACAATATCAAAGGTCAGTCCTGCTGGTATGCAGCCTAGGGGGTTCCACCTACCCACATCTTCCCCCGTGGCTGCATTTGTATGAATAGCCCAGCTGTTCATACAGTAACACATGACCAAATTATCTCCTTTACACATCATTAGCAGTGATACTTCCCTAAGGGCTACATGACTTTAATCTCTTACACCACAGACCAAGGCTGTATGGCACCCTTCCATAGAGTGGAATGACCAGTAGGCTTTTTGCATTGCTGGATGACTCTTCTATGGATAGGCAACTGATTTGGAGTTAAAGGCTGTTTAGAGGTCTGATCTGGGCTGCCTTCTAGAGCAGTGGTTCTCAACCAGGGTACACCGAGGTCTTCCAGGGGGTCCATCAACTCATCTCAATATTTGTTGAGTTTTACAACAGGCTATATTAAAAGCACTAGCAAAATCAATAGTCTAAAATTTCAGAGACAATGGCTTGTTTATATTCTATATACACTGAAAAAGTAAAATAGATCTATATCCCAGTTGATTTTATAATTGTATGGTAAAAATGAGAGTAACTTTTCAGCTGACACTTTTTTGTATTGTCTTGTAAGCAAGTAGTTTTTTGAGGTGTAACTTGGGGGTACTCAAGACAAATCAGGCTCCTGAAAGGGGTAAAGTAGTCTGGAAAGGTTGAGAGTCACTGCTCTGGAGTGTGACCATTGGCTTACCACTTGGCTGGAGTGGCCTCAGTCTAGGAGACGCCTTTCTGCTCTCTGCCTTGTTCACGTTTCCCTTAGACTCTGTGCCTAACAAACCTAATCCAAGGCAATTCTGGCATATCCGTGAAACCTAAACCTCCTTGCTATTGTACTGTGAATCCTCAGCCTTGTTGCAGAGGGACAGCTCTCTACCTCTTCAGCCCTTGGTGTCCTGGAGACTGCCAACAACCAGACATCTTGGACCATAATAAGTTAGCATTTGTCACTGGATGGGGGTGGGCCTGTCACTGCCATTGAACTTGGGCTGGAGTCACTAGGAGCAAGACAGTGTTGGGTTGCATAGATGTTACTCTTCCCCCTGTGATTAGTGACTTGTGGGGTCTCATGGCTCCCCTAAGCTGTCAAGAACCCTCTCCAATCTTCCCATGGGCAAACTGAACAGCTCAGGCTGCAAAACTGGCACTCTCCTTTCAAGTGTCCTAAAGGTCTTTGGATATTGAGCTGATCTCTGGTACTGTGGATCACACAACTCACCACCTCTCCTCCTATCTGATTTCACAACACTTTTTTTAACACTTTTTTTTGCCGCTTTCAGTTCAGCGTAGTAGTGGCAGTAAGGGGAAGCTTGCATCATGGACTCTGCACTATGACCAACCAGTCACCTGGGGGGCTGCCAGTGTGTTCTAGCTTCTGGCGTCTATTCCAAGTAGCCTTCATTCAGGACCCTGCTTTTCTCCCCTTCCTCCTCCTTCCCCCCCCCCCCCCCCCCCCCATCTGCAGATTCCACTGGGAAATACTGGATGGTGGGAAGTGAGTCCTCAGTCACCAGCAGCAGCAATACGCCTGTGGACTTCTTCTTCGAGTTCTGCGACTACAACAAAGTGGCTATCAAAACCAACGGCAAATACCTGAAGGGTGACCATGCTGGTGTCCTCAAGGCTTCCACCGATGCAATCGACCCCTCCACCCTCTGGGAATATTAAATGCACTTTAGCTCTCCCCCCCCCCCCCCCCTTGCCAATTTTTTTTGTTTTTGTTTGGTTTCTCTTTTCTCTGTAAAAGGATTTTCAGACTGGCTTGCTGCTCCCTCCTGCCATAGAATCCAATGCAATTTGTTGGAGGTTGGTCTTCCTTATCTCTCTCAACTGGATAATGACCTAGGGAAAATGCAACCTCTCTCTAGAGCTAGTGATCTTTCCTTGGGTTTGTGTTGGGCTTGGAAATTGTAGTTGCCGTCCTCCACCCTGGCTCTGAGCATCACCTTTGTTGTCCTCTCTTCCTCTAAAACTAAAGGGAATAAAATCGCCTCTGCTCTCTCGTGCCATATTGGAGTGCTGGCACCGCATCTCAATCTCCAATGCCCATACTGCTATCAAGCAAGGGCTAGCTTGAACAAAGCTGGAGAATCGGAGTGCCAGCATCCCCCTGCTCCTGGTATTTGCTCAGACCAAGGGAGGTGAGATGGGTTGTGTTAAATCCCTGTCTCTGATTAAATGTGCTCTCCATAGTTCCCAGCATTGGGGAAGAAACCTTTCCCCTTTTCTCCCCACTTGGTTTATGACAGATAAATACCATCAGACCCTAGTGGTGGCAGAAGAGGTGATCTAGCATATCCTACCCAGCCCATCAAGGGGGCTGGTTTCAGCCAGCAAAACAGAACTCAGCTGCAGGACTAGCAAGCTTAACTCTCAGAACTGGAAAGACATGCAGGTGGTTCGTCTAGAAACTCTCCTAAGGCCAATCCGTCTAGAAGGCATCAGACTCCCAGCTCCATTATGGAATTCTCTCTCTTTGTGCCCCATGTATGCTTCTAAGTGTCAAAGGAGCATCTTGGAGCCTGTCTCAGCAGGTTCTAGCACATCTCACTGAGAAGTGCACCTGAGCGGCTAATGAAACTGCCTTAGAATCCTAGACTTTTGGAAGGGGACAGGCTTTTTGAATGGATATAAACAGATACTGTGGCTGGACACCTTGAGTGAAATTAGTAACAACCTCCTCTGGCTTGCCTTTCCGTGTACAACTGGGGAAGACTTCCTCTACAAAAACTTCTGCAAGCCAGGCTGGAAATTTGATTTTCCCAGTGGCTGTTTGTTTAAAAGGGGTAGTGGAATTTGAACAGGGTTAGCAAGGGTTGGGGTCTCAAGGGTTCTGAGCCCCCTCCTCTCCCAGTGTCTTCAGGAGGAGTAGAGTAAGCCTGACACACAGCAGGACTGTCCCCACCAGCTGCCATATCTCAGTGGGTTTTTTGGCCCAACAACCAAGTCTCCTGGGCTACAGGAGTATTGGGAGGAGAGGAGCCGTGTAAACTGGCTGACATTTCTCATTCCCTGGGCAGTGGCTGGAAGCAAAAATTGCAGATCTCAGTTTAGAATAGAAAACTTATTAGCAACTTTTGCACAGTGGCATTTGTTCAGTTCTTATCTCATACCCTACTGGAATCTTAAAATCCTCACCACAGAACAGTGTGGTGGCAAAGTGTAAAATGCCCATTTCTAGTGTATTGGTCTGATAAAGCTAACTCCTCTCTGCCACCTCTGTGGGGGCAGGAGGGCTAGTCAGTTTCTCTGACCCAAGTGCCAACTCTGCATTGATGGCATGAAAACTTAGCAACATTACAGGAAGCAGAAAGGACCAAAACAGTATTTTTAATGTCTATTTATATATGCTCTCCATAGCACTATTATCAGCTGTTGTCTGCATTAGAGTTATAACAATGTGTGCATTTGTAATAGGTGATGCTAAACCTCTCTTCAGGGTATCAGAAGGCACTTTGCCCTTTGAGGCCTTCCCAAGGGTGGAGTTCTACTCCCTGTGACCACCCAAATAGCCTATCTTTTTGTACTTGGCCAACCAGATGCCCCAGTTTGAGCCTGTACTGATTTTGGGCGGGCAGACAGGTGGATGTATTCCAGATATAAGGTGCTGCATCACAGCCATAGGTTGCGTTCCAGTGGCTGGCTCCCATGAGTCAGTCCACGTCTCATGCCTTGCTAAGCTATAAACCATGCATGGTGCTTGTGGCTTCACATCTGTGCCAAACCAAAAGGCCACTGCCGGTGGCCAGAGGCAAGGTAGGGGGAGGGGTTCATAAGCCTTAAAGCCATGTTGCCATTATGTGGGTTCTTCCCATAGGAGCTTGGTGCTAAACTCTCTATTCAGAGAGAAACTGGCACCCCTAATCTGAGTGGGGATGAAATGGGCTCCCTACCATCATCTCTGCTCCTATTGTGATGTCAGGACTCTGCCTCTGGGTTCATCTACCTTCTTTCAAATTCAGGGGTGATCTTCTAATGTCAGTCTTGTAAGTGTTTAAACCACAATCCACTCAAAGGACAAAGATGCCTCTAAAGAAACAAGTGGCCTGCTGAGATCCTGAACGGTCCTGTGACTTGGCACATACTGCTTGCTGGCTTTCGCATCCACTGTGGCCCTCTTCTCCCCACTCCTAGCTGCAGTTTGAACCTTGTAACTCCTGCTCTGGCTTCTTCCATGTGACAATAGGTCAAGAATATTTCCGTCTCCTTTAGCGGGTGTTGTGGCTTTGAAAACATCTCACTCTGAAATCTTGTTAACAGTTTTGGGTTTTGTTTTTTTTTTTTATTTTTTGTAAGTGCCATTTGTATAACTTAAATAGCTTCAAGTGAAGAAAGACAAATAAAAACCTGCATTTGGAAATGAGGAAATTGGTGTGTGGTTCATTTATGTGCTGCAAGTCTATGGTATTTTCTCTGCAACAGGCTGTTGGGCTGGGCTCTGGTAGCTGGAGTTGCCACTATTTAGGGCAGAGAGAGGTTGGCACGAGGAAAATGCAGGATTCAGGGAACTTGCTGACTAGCCTGTACCACCAACTCATCCCATGTGCTGCTGGAGGGTGAGGGTAGGTAAGTTCTGCTGTAGGTTTTCACCAGGTCTCCTAAAGCTAAACAGAAGTGAGACCTGCTCAGACCCAACCTTGGATATGAAGGACCTTCAAGCCCAGAAAGACTCCGAGCTAGAGTGTACTTATGTACTATCCTAGTAGCTGCCTAGACTAGACCCTATTGTAGCCTTGTGCTTTGTCCAGCCTTCTTGAGACCTCAATTTTTGGATTTGGGAGTCCAGAAGTGACTTGACTTTCAAGCATTGTTAAGCCAATGGGGGGAAGGGGGGAGAATAGCCTTGGAGTATGACTAAAACCTCTGCAAGCAGATCAGGGGACTTGCGTAGTGGCTATCCTACTCCTCTCCAGCCCTTAAAGGGAAATGCTCCTACTACTGTTGACGCTAGACAAGCTTGCATCCTGTCAAGTCAAACATAGGGCAACGTTTAGAAAGGGGAGTAGTGTCAACTCAGCCATATGTAAGCCTCAGGAAGGCCACCATTCTATCCAGCATGGACAGATGGTGCCTGCCCGCTCCCATCGCTATAGCTATGCTGCTTGCCCTTAATGCCCATTTTGGCAGGGAGGTGAGGGTGGGAGAGAGAGGCTCTAACATCTCTAGCTGGAGGCCAGCATCCATCTGTAATGAAGAACCACATCCTCCTCCTCTTCTTCCCCCCTCCCCCCCCCACCCCCACACAAACAATCACTGGTTCTGGCAGCTCTGCAAAGGGGATTAAAGGAAGCTTCCCTTCCTTGAAGCTTGGCTCACATCCAGCGAGCTCCTGGCCCTGCATTTCTGAATGAGTGATCTGCTCATCAGTGCTCCGCTCCCGGCCGGGGCGGCTGGCGTTCTGCGCTCCCCACTGGTAGGGGGAGCGGGGTGGCGGGCATGCTGCCCTCCCCACTGCGCCCACCCCTGCATTTTGGTGGGGTGGTGTTTTTTTTGGGGGGGGGGGGGGGTGTTTTGGCCACTGTTGGGGGGGGGCACTTGTGGGTGGTTTTTTTTGTTTTTTGCTTGGGGTGGCCGAAAAGCTAGGGCCGGCCCTGCTGCTTATGAGGCACAACTGTGTGCTAAGGTGGTGAGCACCCACCCAGCTCTTACCAGCTGGGAGCAGGGTCCAGAACACTCATGTTGAAGCTTTAGGGGCCTTCAGTAGCTTGAGGGTGAAGAGGCTTGATTCAGCTCTACTCCATTCAAGCCATGATCTTTTGCAGGCGAGAGAAGGGAGCAGGTCATCTCAAAGTACAGGGCTTCCTTGGCAAGGCCTTAACAGCTGGTACTGCGGGGGAGCTTTCATACCAGGGGCCCATCTCTACCTACTATTGCAAAGTAGCAGGGCTGTTTGTAGGACTCCTCTTTGACATTAGTGCACTAGCTCCCCCTTAAGCTGGGGAGCCTGCTGGGGCTGTATTGTGGGTTTTTTTGGGGGGGCACCAGGTCAAGTGAAGGTGTCGGGGAAGAGTGAAACAAGCGGGGTGGGGGTTCATTCCATGCTCTAAGCCTGCAGTTATCCTGTGTCTGCTGGCAGCCTGATGGACTAATCCCTTGTTCGAACAGCTGCAGAGGCTTGAGCAGAGCCTAAGGCTGCTGCTGTTCACCTCTGCAAAGCTCCAGTCCCGTGAGGGCTTGAGTTCAAAACACCTTCCTGGCCGGCTCATGCCTGTTTAGATCATAGAGCCAGATACCTTCTGTGGGGCTGGAGTACTGTGGCACAGCACCTCACCTACGTGCCTGGTGCTCTTAGTCCCTTGTCTGTCAGCACTGGCTCCCCTCCTGGGAAAAGCCTCATCTCAAATGGCTTTTAACCAGCTGTGTTCACACCCTCACTCCTTCCCCTTCCACCAGTCTGCAGCCTTTTGATTCTTCCTCTCACTCCTCCTGACACGAGGATGCAGAGACTGGGGTTTGTCCTAAGCAGAAATAACCTTGCTAGAGGGGCTGGCCCCTGCCAGAGCTCCCTGGGCTGCCCCATGCAGGGCATCAGCCACCAACCTGGCCCTGCTCACCGGCAAGTTCTGCAGAAAAGGATCCTGTTCCAGCCGCATAGGAACCCCCCACCCTGGGATGGGGGGGAGGATGTGCTCAGCCAGATATTTCACTGCCATAGAAGCAGCTGTTCTTTCCTGGAGCTGCAGTGAGCAGCTGCAGGAGGCCAGTGGGAGCACACGGGTGCTCAGCTCCTTGAGCAGACAAAGCAGCAAGCCGGGAGAGGCAGACTCACAATTAAGGGGTCTGGAAATAGGTGTTGTTTTAAACAGCTCTGTTCTGCTGCTTGGGTCTGAAGATGCAGAGAGAAAAAGCCTGAGACAGCAGGGCCGGTAGGTGTAGGCACCTGCCAATAGTAACTTGGGAGGAGGGAGCAAAGTCAGGGCCTGAAACACTCTTCTCCCTGCTCAGCTGTGTTCTCCCCATGAGGTACCCCTGAAAGCAGCTTCCCCCCTCCCCATGCACCTGGGAACAAGAGGATTCTGTGCAGAGGGGCGTGGGATAAACCCCAAGTGGCAATGAGCATGTGTGAACTGGTTGGCTAGTTTCTCAGCTTAAATGCCTCAGCTGGGGAGGCATGAAGGGACGCTCCTTGGCTCAGTGATATGGGCAGAAAAGGGTCCCTCAGCCACCAGCAGGATGCAAAGAACTGATCCCAGCTGCTCTACACCGCAGGTCCGGCTGCCATGGAAACAGAGGCCTAGGGGGGCGGGCTCTCAAAGGTGAGAGTGGTAGCACCAGGGGAGCCTATGAGGCCAGGCAGAAAGAGGAGGGCTTGTGCCAGCCTTGCAGTAGGTCATGCAGCATGCAAAGCGAAAGCAGAACAGCTGGGCCACGGCAGCCTCTGGGCCTCCACTCAGGCAGCATCTTTCACAGACCTGGGTTTGAGCACGTCCCCTGCTCACAGCAATTAGCTGTGTTAACAGTGCAGCCCGTCCACAGAGGCCAAACCTGGACAGTTGCATCCCCTGTGGCAGATTCCTTCTGTCTCTATGGTAATGAGCATAGCCCTGCCAGTGTCTGGTGGTGGGGGATGTGGAGAAGCAGGCGGCTAGTTTTCCTTTGAGGAGGGTCAGTGGGGTCCCTGTGTTGGCCCCTTGCTGTGCAGCAGATCAAAGGCAGTTCTGCTGTTAGGAAGCGGCCAGGCAGCCTCAGAACTTGAATGGGATGATCAGATAAGCCAAAGTGCATCGGTGGGTGCTGGACTAGTGGTTAGAGCAGGGGGGACATAGGACACCCGGGTGAAATTTTTCAGGCAACTTTTTTTCCACTGAAAAAATGCAAAATTATATCAAACAAAATACTGGGGGGAAAAATCAAAATGTTTTGTTTCAACCTTTTCAAAATATCTCAGTTTGAAGCAACTTTTCCATTTCAAATTACATTCCATATTTTTTTAAACAAAAACTTTTTGAACTCCTAACGGTGACTCCAAAGGTTTTGTTTTTCTTTAACTTTTTGCCAGAAAATTTGAAAAAAATTTCAGTGAGTGTTGAGCCAAAACAATTGCTCTCCCCCCGTATGGCCAAGAAGCAAACAATCTGTTATTGGCACAGCTCTGCTCCTGGGTTCTGTTCTTGGCTTCACCACAGAGTTTTCAGTGCACTTAAACGCTGCACCTCCATGTCCCCATCTGCAAAGCGGGGCTGATAAGCCCACAGAGGCTAGATGACAGGCCAGAGCAGTGCAAAGTATGAAGAGAAGCACACTAGTCTTCTAGAGGAGAAGCCAGTGACATCTCACACAGCATGACTGCCTTAGTGCTCCCTAAAGCAGGTCACAGCTCCCACACCATTTTAGGGGACACTAAATAACCCTCACTGCAAATATTGCTCCCCGCATCACCTGCTTTAAAAAAAATATTTTCTGTGATTTTTAATGTCAAAACCCCACAGCTTCCAGCTGCCCCCTCCAACCCCCTTTTAGTCTAATACTATATCAACCCCCAGTTACAGAGAGTAGTGAAAGGAACCAGCCAAACCTGGGGTCCAGCACAGGCCCTTGTCATTACAAAACCGAAGCATTATGTCCGTTAACATGACACCCCCCCCCACCCCCCCTGGAGTGCCAACTCTGCTATTTCTGTGGAGGGGGGGGGGGTAGTAGTTTTGTCAGACCTGTTTCCCCCACCCTAGTGTACCTGGGAGGGAGTTCCAACGCATACAGATGGGGCAGCCCTGCCTCAGTAGCAGCAGTGGGTCCTCCTCCCCGCACCCTTCCCCTGCACAAAACTCCCTGCCGGACTGGGGGCTCATTTAGCACTGCCAGTATCAGGCCAACCTCTCCACAGCTGGCTTTGTGCGCCTCTGGTCCATGCCTCCCCACCCTGGGCCAGGACCATGAACAGCCAGCCTCCCCGCCTCCACCTAAAGAGAGTGCTGGGGGTGGGGATGGCGGGGGGTGGGAAATCTGCTTCCAGCACTGGGCGCGCTCAGATCCTCACCCTTCAAACAGCAAACCGGGGTTGGTGCCACGCAGGGGAGATGCACACTCGCTCAAAGCCAGCCCCCCTTCCCCCAGCCCCACTTTCCCTTCCTCTTAGCTGCATTGTGCCCTCGCGGCCGGGGCTTCTCAGGATGCTTGGAGCCTGGAGGGGTGTTCCCCTGGAGATGACCCTGCTGGGACGCGGGGGAGGGACGTTCCTGCGCTCTTCAGTCGCGCTCCCCAAACCAGGGTCAGCTGCCTTTTTCTGAGAGCAGCCAAGCTGAACTCGGGTGAATGGAGATGGGGCACTGACCTCGCTGCCCTGCCCTGAACAGCAAATGGGGCTTTGTCTGGCCTCCCAGGGTCACCCGGCTCTTTGATGTTGCCCCTCAGGGGGGTTTCTGAATGCTCCCTGGCCATGAATAGCTGCCCCCCATCGGGAAGAGGCCCTCCTCCCTCGCCTCCCCCCTGCCAGCACTTGAGTATAGGGTTCCAAAGAACATCAGCCAGCAGGCTGCCGCGCACACTTCATTTCACTGGGCCGTTTCCTTCCTGGCTTTGCCACAGCGTCTTTCATAAAACACAATTCCAGCAGCACGGGCTCAGCTAGAGCACTAGACAGACCTGGCTCCCATGGCCAGGAATCCAAGCAAGGCCTAAAGAGCACAGTTTCCTCCTCTCCTCCTCCCATTTGCTGTGTTTGTGAATAGCTGGCTCGAGGCCCTGGTACCTGTTTGCCCCGAGACCCGATTCAGGCCCAAATCTCAGCCCATACCTTGGAATCAGCCCCCACCTTTAAAGAGAAAGTTTGGAGCAGTTCTGTTAATAAACTAAAGCAATCAGCACGGCTCAGCTGCTGTCCGTGAACCCTGCTCTGCCCCCGTTCTGAGCAAGCGCCGGAGGAACCGAGATAGTAACACCTAGATCTTACCTAGCACCTTTCACTCATCAGCCTCAAGTGCCGTCCAGAGGAGGGAAGTGTTAGACATGCACTGGGGAAGTGACTTGCTAGCACAGAAGACAAGTAGCAAAGCCAGGAACGGGACCAAGGTCTCCTGAGTCCCAGTCCAGCAGCCTAGCCACCAGGCCACCCAGGACCCCCCAATATATGTTGGAAGGTTTCAGCACATGGCAGGGCATCCCTGGGTCAGCAGAGACTCAGGTAAGAGGGCAAGGGAAGGAAAATTACAGAATCAGTAGGTGCTGCCAGCCAGAAAACTGACCGTAGCCTGAAGGCAAAGGGCAGGCTCTGAGGAAGGGAGAAGGATGTAAGAGGGTTTAGGAGTGGATGGACCAGACAAATGCCCTGAAAACATTCTAGAGTTCATCCCACTGCACCTTCAGGTGCTGTGAGGTTTGCCCACCTTGCCCCAGCTGCTCATGGAGGACCTTCACTCTGGCTGGTACCACTCCCTCGGCTCTGGTTTTGGAAACACTTTCAGGTGAATTTAGTGCTGGAGCTGCAGCCCTGGTGCCTTGATTTTTCCAGCAGCGGCTCCGTTACGCTTCCCCACGCTGTTCTACCAACAACCTCCACTCTGACCTGGAGGGGCCAGAGCTGGGCATGAGCTCAACGGTCCATTTCATGGATGGCCTCTCTGTCACAAGGGCGCAAACAAGATACCACATGTAATGCCAACTGGGAACTTGGCTGAGGCCACAAAGAAGACATAATGGGCAACGTCCATTGTGGGGTAGGTCACATTCAGTAACTCTGAGGTGCAAGGCTCCATCTCTAGGTCCCAGTCCCTTAAACCACCAGGTCCCCCAAACACCTTTCACTTCAGCTGGGGCTTACTGGCCAATAATCGCGCTCAATGCAAAGTGAGAGGCAGCGTTAACTAGAGCATAACACAACCACAAAGCCAGGCGGGCTTAACGGCCTTGGACAAGGAGAGGCTCCACGCCGCAAACACAGCCGAGATCACCATCCCTGCCACGCCCAAGACCCATTGGCTACCACAGCTGGTTGGCTGGCGACCGCCTGTGCCCTGATCTTACCTCTCGGCCGCCACACCTGCCAAGCCAGGACACGGTGCCATCAAACGAAGAGCTCCCCCTCCCCCATTAACCCATTACAGGCTGCAAAACTGCTGTTTGTTTCCTTGGGTGAGAAAATGGCCCCAGAAACAGGTCTGACGCCATTACAATCAACTCGGGCATCGCATGCGACAACACACAGGTGTCACATCATCGGGCCGTGGGGGAGCAAGTCACGTAAGGCACCTCCCCCCACATACACACACCATGAAGCTCACAGCTAAAGCACCTGCCCTCCACTACCCCAGTGACTGCTGGCAGGCCCCTCCCTACCTCGCTGCTGCCCCCACGCTGTCCTCCTGGGGCCTAGGCACACCCCACGCCTGCTGCAGCTCTAGGCTTCCCTGCTCCCCCCTCAGGAAAACACCTGGGACAGGAGCCAGGTGAGGGAGCTGTACCATTTTCACCAGAGGGGAGCACAGGAACCCAGCCACTCAGGTCTCACACTCCCCCCACTGCCCCATGCCCTGGAAATAATGGGTCAGCCCAGCTTCCTCCCTCCTGGCCCCTCCCCTATCTGAAATCCCCTGTAGGTTCCTGGCCATGGGCATTTCTCTGCTCCCTGGAGGGAGGGGGAGACCCAGGGATCTGGGCTGGCAGCCCCAGGCCTGCAGGGCAGGGAGACTGGGCCAGTCCCCGTGAGGGGATGCGCCATCAGTGCCCTGGAGTTCAGAGACTTGCTGACACTGGTGAGGAATCCAGCATAGGCTGCAAGGTCCCAGGCGAGCAGAGCTGGGCCGCTCTGGCGTAGGCACCTCCCAGAGCACTGATGAACTTTCTGAGCTTAGCAGAAGAGCGGAGGGGAGCCCAGGCAGAAAGGTGACCCCAAATTCATGGCACTGGTGACTCCCACCTGTCACTGCCTGGAGCTCCTTTAGCTTTGCTTAAGCACCTGCTGAAGCTGCCGTCCCAGAGGAATTCGGGGGGCGCTGCAGTGTCGGCTTGGTGAAGTTTGTTCTAGGCAGGAGGATGGCACGTCACCGAGCCCCAGCTCTGACCGCGGCGGCCGTGGGCTGGACACCATCAATCTCCGGAGCACGCCGCATGCTCAGCAAGAACCTCTCTCGTTCCCCAGGACTGCCTGTTGCCCCCTTCCTTCAGTCCCCAGCTTTGTCCTTTGCCAATCACCCATCCCTGCTTCCACCCACCCCGCACCTCGCCTAGCCATTCACTCTACCCTCCCCCAGCCCCCTTGTCTGTCCCGTGATCAGCTGCATGCCTGGGCCAAGCTTCCAGCCGCCCCTCCCCACACATTGGGTTCCCAATGTGGCAACAAGCAGCAAACTACCTCTCAGCACCTATCACCAGAGCATCTGTTTAGATTGTACCCGCCCCAGGCAGGGGCTCTCTAACGTTCGTACAGCACCTGACACCATGGGGCCCTGTTCTGGGCGGCCCAGAGGCACTACTGCATTAGATGTAACTATTGAGTGGTTGCATCCTTCCACCCAGTAGCTGCCACTAGAAGGGGAAGAAGGTTGGAAGCTTTGACATCTGCTGCGGCGTCGACTGACGATTGTAGCAAAGCAGCAGAATTGCACTGAGCAGCAGCTGAAGGCCTTGGTTGAGGCAGCTATTGGACTTTGCACACTCGGGCCCAGAGAAGCAGCCCTGGGAGGCCACTTTGGACCTGAAAGACTTTGTGTGTGTGTGTAAAGAATTGCTTTAAATAGTAATTAGCTGCAGCATCAGATTTCTCAGGGCGTTGAGCCCCAGCCCAGCTGCTTTCACTTGACCCCTAATTCTCTCTGGTGTAATTAAACCAGCAAGAAGGGGCAGCCCCTAAGGAGGTGATTGTGATCAGCAGTGGTGTGAAGAGCAGATTGCAGAGTGAAAGGAGGGGGCTGCGTTTGTGCCACAAATGAGCTCGGAAAATCCCAGCTCCTGCTCCCTGCTGCTAAACACACACAGTTACAGAGAGGAGCTAGGAGGCAGGGATGTCCCTATGAACTAGGGTGACCAGATGTCCTGATTTTATAGGGACAGTCCCGATTTTTGGGGCTTTTTCTTATATAGGCTCCTATTACCCCCCACCTCCTGTCCTGATTTTTCACATTTGCTGTCTGGTCACTGAGTGCAAACATATACCAACACCAGAAATCCCTTGCGCTCTCCAGCTCTGGGGTCTAGGGTGCTCCCTGGTGCATTAAGATCACTAGCACTCGGGCTGCATGTCACAGCGCACCCTAGCCTAAAAGCAGCAACTGGCCCACGCGTATGGCTCTTGCAGGAGGCCTCATCCTGCTCCTGGCCACGCCCCCTTGCCCCAAGGGGGGTGGTTGAAGGGGCAGGCATGGCTCACCCCACAGATTCCCTTTCAACTCGGGGAGGCTTTTCTCGGCGCTTGGGAGCCAAGGCCTGAGGGTGTTTTCTGAGGCGTTTGCTCAGCTGTTTTGAAAAGAGGCAGGCTCTGTTGTGTCTTGCGAGGCCATGTTCCCTGAAGGTCAGCTCCCCTACCAGGGGCATCTGCTGCAGTCTTTCATTCGCCACCTCCCCGCCCCCGAGAGTCCTGGGGAAACAGGACGATTGCTCCCTCTGTGCTAAAGCCAGACAAGCTTCCTCGGCGGTTCTGCTAAGCATCTCATTCCATTCCAGACCTGGCTCCCCACTCAGCCACTGCTCTTCCGCATGTGAAAATCTCAAATACAGTCTGCCTGCCCTTCCAAAGAGTCGTGGGGGGTTGTCACAGCCAGGTCTATGGCGCCCATGCGTACTATCTGAACAATCCCCTCACTATTATTGGTATTACAGCAGTTCCTGGAAACCCTGACAGATCGGAGCCCCGATGTGTAAGGTGCTGTACAAACCCACAACTGGAATTCTGCTCTCCAGCACTATAAAGCAGCTACTATAAACCTCTCTTCTACTTCTGATGGGGCTGACTTATGCCACTGACTCAACTAGCATTTCAGATGGATTTGTGCCAGAGTCTCATGGTTTGCTTCCTGGGATTGATTCTCAGCACCACCAGGTGCCCACAACCCCAACTAACGCCAGTAGTTGCAATTGCTCAGCGTCTCTGAAAACAATCAATCAGGCTTCACGATTTAAGCACAATAACACCAATGCCGTGATTGTGTCTTTTATATAATAGGGACCCTTGAGTGTGCATTTAAATACTACAGTGACTGGTACCCTAGAAGCACTGAAGAGCCCAGCTTCATTATTGCCAGCACCATTCATAGAGAAGATGCTTCAATAGGTAAGCTAGAATTTACTGAGTTCTGGATGGGGGTGGTAGCACAACCCTTATAAGACCTTCTTTTCTGTTGTTTGTAACTTTGCCAAAGTTTAACTGTTGAGGCTGAAATTTCCCATGCGGCACATCTGCCTCCGGCTGAATTTTTTTTTTTTTTTAAATTTTCAACCAAAACCATGTAGCTGTTTCTGAAAACAAGGCGAGGGAAAAATATGTTTTGCCCATGTTAAATTCTTGAGGCCTTTCCTTTGAAAAGCTCTAGCACCCCCATTGTTTATAATAGGGACTTCAAATTTGGCAGGTGAGGGGCCTTTGGGGGCAGGAATGGTTTGCTCATGCTTGGTAGAAGTCTGCTAAAGCTTTGCAGCCAAAGTCTACAATGATTCCATCCTCACTGAGCACGCTCCCTCATCACAGCTCCTAATACAGTACTCATGGACAGCACATGCACTGTCCCCACAGAGCAACCAAGTCTGCTCCACCCCAGGGCTACAGGGGCTAAGAAGGAACGACTGCTCCACCCTGGGGTGGGGCCAGATGCTGGCCTTGAATGCTGAAAACCTGTCGCTCCTGTGCTCTCAATGAGCCCTGCTGGCCCCCAGAGGAGGAAGCCATTTAATTCAAGTGTGGAAAGGAAAAAAGCCAGATGGGTGCAGAGGAAGAGCAAATTGGGGCAAGGAGACTGAGCCGGGGGAGGGGTGGGAAGGCGGGGCAGGGAGGCTAGGACTGGGAGCCAGTTGGCTGGATGGGAAGCTGGAGGCAGTGAGATTGGACAAAGAGCTGACAGGAGACTCTGGTGGGATGGGTAAGGAGGCTGGAGACAAGAAGTTGGGGCAGAAGGGGTGGGGTTGGGGAGGGGAAGGGGGACAGCCTGGGAGTCAGGGAGACTAAGACGGGGTGAAAAGCCTGAAGAGTGGAGAATGGGACGAGAAGCAAGGGGTGAAAGGACAAGGACAGGTTGGAAAAGGGGTCAAGCTTGGGGGAAACTGACAGCGGCGTCTGTGCCTTTTACAGCATACTCCCCTCCAGAGCCTGGCCTGCACCTCACACTCCCGAGCCTCACCATCTCTCCGTGGTCAGCACATATCTGTGAAACCCAGTGGCACAGTGTCGTGTGTGTGTGTGTGTGTGTGTGTGTGTGTGTGTGAGAGAGAGAGAGAAAAACTTGGTTCTCTACTTCTATCTGTGAAACCCACTGGCAGTGTGTGTGTGTGTGTGTGTGTGTGTGTGTGTGTGTGTGTGTGTGTGTGTGTGTGTGTGTGTGTGTGTGTGTGTGTGTGTGTGTGTGTGTGTGTGTGTGTGTGTGTGTGTGTGTGTGTGTGAGAGAGAGAGAGAGAGAGAGAGAGAGAGAGAGAGAGAGAGAGAACTTGGTTCTCTAATTCTACCTCCTCGAAAATGACCTGAGCGGGAGGAATTAAATGTACTGCCAAGACAGGGGAGAGCGCACAATCTATGCACAAGCCGCACCGCAAGCTGTCTGCCGCATTACTGCTAAGCCTCTCATTGTGAGGGCGTGCTCGCTAAAGTAGACTGAACCTGCAGCTTGCACAGAGCCAGCAGTGCAGCTGGAGAGTGGGGGATGCTGGAGGCACAGAGCCTTGAAATACCCAGCTAATCTTTCTGGATTTGCCTGTTAATTATCCACACAAAGCTGCACTGGGACTGGGGACAGTTCTCTTCTCCTAGAGAGGGGGGAAAAAAAAAAATTCACTCCCTAGGAAAAAGAGGAGTGGAAAATAAATGCAACCTCCCCACCCAAACAAAGCTACTGACCTGGCATGAGGAGCAAGTCCCTCAATAGGAAGATGGGATGTGCAGTGAGAAAACGCCTCAACTCAAAAAGTCAGTTTAACGCTTCCCGCTCCCATCCACACAACAGTACAAGGAGAGAGCAACTGGGCCCTATTGTCTCGGTTTGACCTAGAGAAGATCTGATCATTGTGTAGCTTAGACCCGTGACACCAGGGAGTGTGTGACTGAAGCTAGTCACTGAGGCCACGTCTCGACGAGGGGAAAAAGGGGGTTGATTTCTTTTTAACGTATGCGCCTGCACGCGGCACCACAACCCCCCATAGCTATGGAGTAAAATCCCTGCCAAATCAAGGCAAGCGACAGTTTTATCTCAATGTGGCCCATAGAGGTAAAAACCTTTGGTGGGGAAGAGTGGGGAGGACAGCTACGCTGAGCTAAGGCAGCACTTGCCTGGTCTGTACAGGGATTATATGACCTGTATCTCCCCTCTGCCCATGGTCTGCACCAATAACTGCCACAGTCCAGGGTTTGGAAAGCCAGGGCTTGACAAGAGCGTGGAGTCCCAATGTAAGTGCTTTCTGATGCCTGCTCCCCTCATCCCTCACATCACAGCCATTTTTGCCTGTTCCTTCCCTGATTTTAGAGCCAAGTCTAGCTCTGCCGATGAAGCTGGCTGTGTTTTTTTTGTAACCCCACCCCCCCACCCCTTCCCCCATAGTATGAGTTCACATTTCCCTATTTTCCACTTGCCTTTTGGGGGTCAGGGACCCTTCCCCCACACATTTATGGGGCTGAAGCCACATGAAAAACACCCAGAAAAATGACAGAAAGAAGAGAGTCAGGGAAGTCTCCCACAGTTCCCTGCCTCCAACTGTCTCCCTGTTCTTCCTGTCTCAGTCTGTCGCCAGGCTGCCAATATGGACATTTCCGCTTTCATTTCCTATTTCTATTTTAAAACATTCACATCACAAAGCAGCCACAGCATACAGGTCTATATGGCCCTGAAAATCCAGGTAGGCTGGACTCAGTGTGTCTACACATGCTCATGTGCACAATCCTTTTAAAGGACTACTTTACATGATTAGTCCTGCTTCACGCAGCAATGAGAGAATGGAAGCCATTTGATATCCCATTCTCGTTTTCCTTTTAGGCTTTTGGAACACATTAAGCTCTTACAGGCGGCTCAAATGTTTTGCCTACGAACTTTTACAGTTTTTAACCACTCTGACTGAAACCTGGTACAAGAATCGTGGCTGGTCTCCCCTTTCTACCAGTTGTCGCCTATAATTATCCTCAAACTCAAACCAACCAGCTTCTCATGGAAGGACATTGCTGTAGCAATGAAAAGCAGAGAAGTGAAAGCCAGAGTGCACAAAAATTTATTTACAAAAAATTCAAATTACAATATTATACAGGGACTTTTTACACACAGAATTAGAACAGTTTGCTACCAGAGGGTAAAGAAAAATATTTTTTTTTTAATAAACCACCTATTCATTTTCAGCTATTGTTATACAAAGTTGCAGAACATGCACAATTTGTCTTTACAAGGTTGGTTTTTTTTAATATAATGTTTTGCTAAGTGCAAATACCAAATTTCTCTCTCCACCTTTAAGGCAAGTAAAATGGGACACTGCAATTAATCATAAAAAGTACCAGTCATAACATCGATATGGGCCCACAAGACACACCTCCCCTCCCTTTGAAGAGCATTGGGGTTTTAAAGGGGGCAAACAGTATGTCCACACTGTAATTAAAAAAAAGAAAGAAAAAAGGGAATTTCAGAGCTCAGGCTCTCTGGAGCTCACAACAGCAGTGTAGATGTTCTGGTGCAGGCTGGAACCTGGGCTCACAAACTCAGTGAGGGAGGAGGGTCTCAGATCCTGGGCTCCAGCCCACGTCTGAACAGCTACACTGCTATTTTGAGCCCTGAGAGCCTGTGTCATTTGACCCAGGCTCTGAGACTCGCTGTGATGGGTCTTATTTTGCAGGGTAGATGTACCCATAAAAACACCGGGTTAAGTCCAAACCATGGAATTTTCTGTTTTTAACTGCGCAGGAAATGGTTTGTTCTTTAAGCAGAGAAACATCTCCATTAACCCAACTGATGCTAGAAGACAACGGAGGGCTCTAAAATCACCAGTTAGGATGACAGGGAAGGAGAGGCCCCACATTTCTCTGCAGGGCAAGTCCCACAGGAGCCCCATCACAGACCCAGAAAGGACCGAAAGGTGAAATGCAGGGGCGACGCTGGGTGAAGAGCTGATCTGATCTCTTTGAACTGCCTGTAGCCGCCCACAGGACTTGATGGTGGTTTCATACAATGGGTACTGATTTCTCTCCTCGCTGACACAAAATGGGCCCTCACCATTGTGACGGGAGAAAGAATTCTCTCCTTCCCAAGGCTGCTCTAGGACCTTCAATGGAGAGAGACGACAGACATGCACACGCTACAGGAACATCTCAGCGAGGACTCCTCACCACCGCGCCTTCCCCAAACACTACCTAGGGGGAACCCTGCCTCCCTTTGGCATGGACATGGGAAAGTCAGGAGGCTTGCCATGAGCCATCAAATCCAGAGGGTACAAAGTTTGCTCATGCAGTAGGAACCAGTGCTTACCTTTAACACAGAAGACTAAAAACTGGTCAAGTACAGACACTAGACCTCCCTTGGCTACTCTGCCTAGTGCCTCTCCTCCCATTTCCAGCCTTTCCCTGCCCAGCCTAATATTAAAAACATACAAAAGCCAGGAGTTTGAGCCAGGCTATTATTTTTGTTAATGGTCTATGCGCTAGGGTTTCAATATGGCTGTGTGCAAATGGCCACACCGCTTCTATTTTTGCATGGTGATAGACATTTGCTATACTACTGGTCAAGCACTGAGGCTGAAATTCGCTTGAGTGATTGGCACAGTACAGTAGAATCCAAACGCTCATGCTGTCCAAGCAATGTTGCTGAACTCAGACTGACACAGGGATACTAAAAAAGTAGTAACTACTGTATAAAATTGAATCTTTCCACCCAAATTGGCAAGACACCATAAAATTAAACCGAACAAAAATGACAGAGTTAGTACCACCACCCACTTCAAAGATATGGCTCAGTTGTGAGTGGTGGGTCTGGTTGTTTCCAGCTCTTTACTGTGGTGACAGACGTTCACTACAGGAGTCTATTGTAGATATGGAGAGAGACGCGCACAGATGGCCAAAGATTCATAACCTCACATTTTTAACTAGAGAGTGCTTCCTGCTATGAAACCATCCCCGAATACTCTCTTCTACTGTAACTGCACATGCAGGAATGGTGGGGGAAGCATAGGGAAAAGCAATTTATATTTAACTGGATTTGAAGGAACAGTAATTGTGCTTGATAAGCAGAGTATTTGAGAGTCCCTGTGCAACACACACGAAGAATGAAGGACACAGACTCCCCAAAGGCACTGGGTATTAGAATTAGTACCTGCTTCATCCGAGGCTTTCAAAGAGCAATTGCTTTATTTAGGAAGTACGTGAATGGTGACGAGGAGGCGTCAGACTCACTGTGATGGGCCAGGTTTGTTTTGGGTAAAGGCCACAGCCATGGTTTGGAAAGCCAGCTCAGTGATGAAGATTTCCCATGCTCCCATTCCTCAAATACTCCTACTAGCTGTACCAGCACCACCGCCAGCATGCTAAGGTGACCACCAGCGTCCTGCCAGGGGAAGTACTTTCTTTAGATGGCCTTTAGGATGTCAGCTGAAGCCAGTTCCTAAGCCAACAAGCGGTTTCAGCTATGATGCCCTCCCCTCCCACGAGAACCTGAAACTCACCCCTTCCAACAAGATTCCAGAGAAACTTATCAGACTGAGGAGGTCCATGAGATGAGCATTCTGCAAAGGCAGCAGCCCTTAGTCAGGAGATGCTCCATGCTGCTTAGAGATGTAGCTGTTAGAAATACGTGTCTGAAGCATCATACAGGAGACACTGACTGGGCTCTCCTGTACCCAGGCTCATGCTGCTTTGTTTCTATTACTTTTTTTAAAAAAACCCCAACCCTCCCAAGAGACCTGACCCTTTTTTTATTTACACTTTATAAAACCAGACAATGGATTATCCAGTAACAGGGGTCAGGGCTTTTCTGCTCATGTCTCTCAGGATACAATGAAGGGCCAGCTGACAAAGGCAAAATTCAACCCACCCTGGCACTCCTGGATGCCTGATTGAACTACTTCCTTAAGACCCAGCATCATGCCTCTAGCCGTCCAGCTGAGCAGGGAAAACAAGGAAAGACTTTCGGAAATACATTAGTCTTATTCCTTAATTGGCTAGACGGGTCACAGTATAGCACGCGGAGCACCGCCTCTGCAGCGAGAGCCGAGGTGGATTGGCAGCCCGGGGCACTACTCCTCGATTCATTTAGACGAGACACAAAGCTAAGCTCCATCTCCAGGGTGGGCACTGACCGGTTCGAGGGAAGGCAGGAGCTCTGCTCGGTGCGTGAGGGATGGCACGTTCCTGAAGCAGGGTATGAAGCGGTAGGACTCGCTCTGCCTACACAGCTACCTCCACGCTGCGGGAGCCTCTCAAAGGGGAAGGCATGTGGCTGAGCCCTTTCAACCGAACTACTGAGAAACCGCAAAAGTCACTAGGAAGTGCACACAGCCAATCTGCCCTCCATCCCCGTCCCAAACACAGTGTGTCAACGTGGCTGCCCATGGCTACCGAGGGGCTCATTCAGTATAAGGTGCAGATTTAAACCTGAATAAAAACCAGCTGAGCAGCATTCGGTAAGCCACTAGGTCCCCTAGACTATTTTTTAAAGTAAAAAGTCTTAGCAGCAATGTCAACAAATAGTTAACGGCATGGTTATTAACTCTACCTTGGCAACAGCACTCGCCAACCTGGAACACACAGTTAACAGGGCATCTCTCAGCCTATACGTAACATCT
Source organism: Macrochelys suwanniensis (assembly GCA_033296515.1). Lineage (NCBI taxonomy): Eukaryota > Metazoa > Chordata > Testudines > Chelydridae > Macrochelys > Macrochelys suwanniensis. The sequence goes on along the minus strand of CM065785.1, from coordinate 8,733,521 downwards.
GGAAAAGGAGAAATTATATCAGCTCCAAAAAGTATGAAAACATCCACTGTACAAGGTCCTCCTGGAGACTATCCCACTACGGATAGCAATGCCCTCCTCACAGCCCAGCCAGGGATTGCTCGCGGCCATATTCCTCCCGAGAGTACACCCTACCCATGACAGCACAGCCAGCCATCCTCATTTGCCCTCCTCCTGGTGCCTCCTGCAGCTGCCAGTCCCGGTTCACTGCCCGCTCAATGCCCAAAGAGACGCTGCTTGTGGAGAGGGGCTGTGGAGAGTAGCAAGAGGGTAAATCTGACAGATTAGCGAGGCAAGGCAGACACCTGTAAAGGAATCCTGGGTGTTAACTTACAGGGAGGGAAATCAAAAGAGGGGAGATTAATTCCATCTGGCTCCTAACAACAACTACTAATACCAAACAGTTTGGGGGACAACTGTGTGATGAAGTGGTTGGTTTTTTTAACTAGACTGCATTTATAGAAGGATATTCTGATAATATCCACCCATTTTTTTTAAAAAAAGCTCTGTTCCTACCAGTCACTACAGCAAGGGTGTGTGTATGGGGCAGGGAGGGGAGGGGTGTGCAGGGTGAAGGCTTGTGCCTGAAAAGCTGTAGCTCTAGCATAAAAGGTACCCATTTGACACAGGCAGCTTCTAGCCTCCCACCCCATCCTTCTATTCTCACATCCCTCACTTGGCTTATCCACATGTAGTCTGCAGCCAAACCACAATACTGCCCCCAGAGTCACACACTGCTCCCAGTTCAAGCCAGCTGCTCCTCAACTCAGGTCACAGGTAAAGCAGGAGTGAGCCTGATTGCCTAAAGGAGTTTGCCACATTGCTTCTTAAAGGAAAACAGTTTCTCCCAAACATCCCTTTTGCTAAGCTCAGCGGTGTTACAGTTCCAAGTCTTCCCAAGCTGAGTACACTGATTTTTTCAGAAGTTTATTGTGTCGAAAGGGGTATTTTGCTGCTTAGAGTACGTATGTCTACACTAGAACTGGAGGTGTAATTTCCAGCTGGGTTAGACATACCCGCCCCACCTCTGATTGACCGACTGTAGCCACGGTGGCATGAGCAGCAGGATGGGCAAGCTGCTCTGAGAACACTCCCAGCCGACACTCTAGATATGGGCTTGGGCAGCTCGCCCAGCCCGTTGCTCATGCTGCTGGGGCTTCATTACCATTTTTAGCACACTGGCTTGATCAAGCTAGTGGAGGTACATCTACACCAACCAGATCCGGAGCAGCTGTACTCTAATGACAGCATCTCTGCAGATCAGTTTCCAGCCCATTTCAAAGTGATTTAAACCTGCATGAAAAAAGCTTTGGGCGGGCCCACGTTTTCAGAGTTAGATGTGTGCACAGTGTATGCATACCGTTACCAGGCTTGTATGCACAACAGCACTAAATGTACATAATCGGTTACTGCAACGGGGGGCATGCAGTTTGGCCCTTTTGCAGCTCTGAATCAGGGCTTTCATGTTTATCTTCTGAACAATCTGTATGTTTCTACCGACTGTTATACCCAAGATTTTCATAAATGACTAGTGATTGTGTGTGCCCGACTTGAGACACTGAAAAGGACCCCGTGTTGCAGGAAGTATTGGCCACTCATCCTCTGAAAAACCAGGCCCCTTTAAGTTGTCTCACATCAGGCACTCCAAATCAAGCATCGCTTCTGAAAGTCGTGGCTTACAATAGCAAGGCAGGGTGCAAAGTGGTTTGTAGCCTGTTTCTTTGAGGTGCTATGCTGTGGCATGAATGGTACTTTGCAGCCAGATGGCTTCTGCAGCCTAGCACTGGACTCTCACAAGGACAGGCGCTTCCGGGCTAAGGAAAACTGTTGTAGATTTGCTTGTACAGACTCCTGTCTGTCAGGGCAATCGCAGGTTACAGAAAAACTGGGGACTATTCTCCGAGGGATAATTAGTCCTGATGCTTTCACCCCTTCTCGCCAATATCATCCAGGCATGAAGGAAGACACGGCTGAATCTCATTACCAGCATCTGAATAATTTCAAGCCTCCCCACGCCACCTTCCCTTCCAGCCAGCCTTTGCATTAAAGAGAGGGGGGCTGCTTTTGCAGACAGGAAGGTGTGTTTTTGGCACAAGAAGTGGGCTGAATGGCTACATAGCGTCACTTCCCTCTCAACGGCTGGCTGAATAGCCTTTGCGAAACAGAAAGACCCTCAGAGATCCCCTGGCCTGAACTGTGCACCCGTTTACAGCTCCAAGGGCTGTGCAGCAGGGTTAGACTCCAGAGAACCAAATGTTGAATTACAAAGATTTAAACACCATAGAAGCCTTAAATACTGTGTGCGTGTGTGGGGGGGAAATCTAGATCTGTCCCTCTTGCAGCCGGCTGAGATGGGGGACAGAAGGTGAGGAGGGCAGGGTGGTGGTGGGGGGCCAGTGTGGCTTCTCCCTGCAGACTCCATTCCTAGTGCTGTTTGAACCAGATCAGAACCGATGCCGAGGCTGCGGACCAAAGTGCATAGGCAAGTTGTGCTCCAGCTGAACATTGATCGGGGGGAAATCGTAGTTCACTCGCATGTTAGGCAGTGGGGGCACGTAGGGGGCAGGGATGGGTCCTATGTTCAGGGGTATGTTGTTGTACAGCGGGCGGACAGGAGGCAGCGGGAAGGGTGGATGCACGAAGGGATAAGGGGGCATTCGGGGCTGATGGAGGTTCTGAGGGACTGGTCTCGGGATGACTTCAACTCTCTGGATTTTCTCCACAGGCTTTTCCACAGGAGGGCCGATCCTCTTGAAACTGCTTTCTGCAAAGAAATTAAAAGCAGAACTTTAGAAAGACCCCAGGCTGGAGCAGAAACTCCCTCCTCTGTTCACAGGGAGCTTCTTCAGTTCCAGCTGCGGGAGCGTGCGCTGTTCGTGTAAGGAGCGACAAGGAGCTCTAGCAAGGTGCGGCTCTCCCACTGCATTTGGACCCTTGGCTGGCCGCACTTCCACCCTTCTAGCACTGAGGTTATGGGCAGAGGCTTCCAGTTCTGTCAACTCTGCTGGTAGCAGGGAGTAACCCCTGGCTCAAGAAAGAACGGTTACAGACCTACGGTAACTGTGATTCTCCAAGATTTAGTCAGCGTTGACCCCACTGTTGGTGCCCACGTACCATGTGAGAATGGACGTTTGAGTTGTCAGGGCTGGGCCTGCACCGCTTCACCTGGGCATAAAGGGTGGAGTGGCCACAGCCCTACCTCAGCTAGCACTGGCTTTGAACTGCAAGGGCTCGGAGGACTCTGAACAGCCAGGATGGAGGGTGGGATTTCCTGGGAGATCTTACAGTATTAAGTTTGTGTATCATTGTGGGCCAGGGACTGTATGTAATTCCATGGGGGAGGGGGAGCATAGCTCCTCCATGAACTAAGACCAGCTGGGGGTTGTAACCCCCACGTACCACCACCTGGAGAGGCTCGCATGTACTAGTTCAAATTGGATTCTCCAGAGACCAACAGAGAAAGGGCTTCTTAATAAACCGCTTGAGTTTAAACTGAGTCAGGGCCTCCTCTCTGATCCAGCAAAGGGGCAGGACCTTCTGTTCAAGGAGGCTTCCCGATCCTGCCTGGGAAGGGTTGTAAGGCCTTGGCCTATTGAGGCCCCATAAGACTGATGGGTGACCTCTGCGGAGCTTTTAGATGAGGGCAGGAACTTTGTTTCTAATACGTTTTACCAGAAGGGCTTTCACTTGACAAATAAACTTTCTTGCTGATAAAAAACGACATAACTCATGACAGCAGGCAACTACGCTGCTCATAAGCCTTCCAAGAGAAAGCAAAGTGCGGATGCTGGCCTGTTTAGGCGGTCTGGCTTGATGGGGATATTACAGCGAGGCAGAGAACAGTGAAAGACCTCGGTCAGGGGGGCGAGAGCCACGGGTCTTTGCCCAAGAGAGGTGATGGCTGAGGAGCCAGAGTGGGTGCCCGTGGTAGACCAAGAGAGGGCAATGCAAGTGCAATTCCCCTGAACTATGGGATCCACACTGACAACACCTTGAAGAACTAGTTACGAGAGGGAATGAACCGTTCTCTCTCCTTTGAGCATCTGTCAGCATGGATCTCACTGTAGCTGACTGGCAAGCAGTATCCTCATTGGACGGTGGGAGTGAGGAGTATCAGCCGGATCAGTGAAACAACTGAGGCATCACTCTGCCAGACCTGGCATCTGCCCTGGCAGCCATGTGCAGAGCATAATATTTCACAGAAAGCTCAGTTGGGTACTCCATATAGGAGCCTTGCAGATCTCCGATTACCACTTTCTGAAGCAGGAGACAGATGCGGCCTGTGCCCTGGTGGAGTGCACTTAAGGTTAACAGCTTCATCTCTAGAAGACACCCCAGCAAAGATCCCTGTGCCCTGTCTATACTAGCATTCCCACCACTGGCAATGCAAGGGTGAAAAGCCTTGCACGGAGGCAGCCTTTGGGGTCATATATTGTAGCCATTACCCTTCTGGCCAAGGACCAGATAACATTTCCTTTAGAAACAACTGAAAACTCCTTAAGCTAAAGTGATCACTTGAGAGACAAAGCACACCTGTCTGAGGCAATCCCAATATCTACAAGATAAGAAGCCATTACTTACTATGGACACAGTTAGGGCAGTTAGAAGTTTTTGTACAATATGAAACCAACAAACTTCTGTAGCAATACTCCAAATTAGATTTATGGGAGTGCTGTTATTACAAGGGAATTTGCAAAGAGCCTGGCCTTTGAAGATGCAACTAGGAACCAGAGACTCACCAGCAGCTTAGAAGCTCTTGCTCTCTCTCTCCTGGTGCCTCTACAATCCATCCTGGATCCCCAGTTTTGTATGAAGGCAATTACATGACCTACCTCCATTTTTCTTCTTTTGCTCCTCTTCAGCCTCCTTCTGAATCTCCTGGATTATCTTCTCATCATCTTCCTAAATTACAAGGAAATAAACAAATGAACAGGTTAATAAACTAGTTACTGCTGCAAACAGATCTCTGCATTCTGACCAGGGCTAATGCAGTTTTGCGTGCGTGTAAAGATCAGATGCCTATTGTTAAAAGTGAAACTGGCAGAGTGGTCCTCTTGCTACCACCCTAGATTTTGTCAGAATAGCATCATCAACAATACAGTACTGCAGTACAGATTCTGTACAGAATCCAAGCCTACTCCATAGAGAATAATTAAGAACCGTATGATTGCTTTTCAGCTGGATCAGTGTTAAAACTCACTCGCTTGACAAACCAGTGTGCAGCAGCTAAACGCTCTCTCCCGTCCATCCGAAGAGTTGTTGGAGTGCTATTAATCTTTTAAAATGGCAATTGTCCATTAAATATTTACACTACATCAACAGCTCTAGAGTGGTGGGCCCAACAATTGGATTAACACAACTTAAATCTTGGCTCTAGTAACTGAATGTAGCACTAATGAGACCATGTAGATCTTATCTTGGATTCTGAGGACATGAATTCTAGCGTGTTTTTTTAAAGCCATCTAGAAGTTATAGTAAGAATGTTCAGCTATATTATATAAAGGGATTTGCAGTATTGTTGTAACTGTGTTGGTCCCAGGATATTAGAGAGACGAGATGGTCTGAAGAAGAGCTCTGTGTAGCTCAGAAGCTTCTCTTTCACCAACAGAAGTTGATCTAATAAGAGAGATTACTTCACCCATCTTATCTCTCTAATATAAAAGCGTTTGAGAGATCAAACTCAGGACTGAAAGTATCCCTCCACATCCAGCCGGCATGTGCACACTGGGTCCTCCAATAACTTCACTTCTTTTTCCTCCTCTTCAGCCTCCTTCTGAATCACTTGCATTATCCTTCTGCACCTCCTGGATTTGCGATAGCCTTGTGAACCCTATACATTCAGACAGTTGTGGTGGCTAATAGCCGGCATTTAAATAGATGGCCCTTTTCATAAAATGATCAAAACACTTTACAAAGGTCGGTATGAGTGGCCCTAGAAGGAGGTGAGGTGATGGGGGCCGTAAGTACCTAGATAGATGAGAAAAGTGCCTGAAGTGAGGGGAACTGATTCTGATACCCAGATGATCCCAATCAAGTTGATATCATTAAACTTAATACAAATCATTCTAATTTTAGTGTGAAAGCCAGGAATCATTTTGTTTGTTTCTTTTGCTATCAACTATCCAGTTCTGCCTGCTCCATATCACTCTGAAAATGGCTTTTCCATTACAGAACGGCAAGCAAGAACTGTCAAGGCAAATCAGATCATGTCTTCAAAGGGCCAATGAGATGGCTTCCTGTTTGTGCTGAACAAAAGAACATTTGGGATGTTTGGTTGTAGAACCTACATTAGTATTTATGGCTGAGATTCTCTTAACCATTCTTTGCAATGTTACATGGAGGTTACTTTCTGCCAGCCATTGGAGGCTACCGAGGTGAAACACTGACCCCCCCGTCATTCTTTGAGAAGAGCAGGAAATAAGCATTCTGGCCAGCACCTCTTTCCTCAGCAATAGTTTCTAAAACCTAAGGCTGGGCATGGGAACTATTGCAGGACACAGAATATCTGTATTAGTCAGAAAGCACTTGGGGGTCATTTTTGTAAGGAATAAAAGTTATGTTCTCTTTAACTGTTGACGAGATTGCAGTTGGATATATGGGGAATTTAAACAGTACATGCCGCACAATATGCCTGGTTCTAGTTAATTCTATCCATCTTATTTCCATTACTGCAAAACCCATACATTTCTTCTTGCAAATTTTTAATGTGGAAAATATCTTGTATTTTGGAAAGTGCTCTGGGACACTCCTGTGAAATATGTTATGAGTGTGCACGTATAAAAGTGACTGTAAGCTTTGCCAGCTTCCTGATTCAGAGCTAGTCATCCTGTACATGTCTAGCAGCAATGGTGGCTAAGCTTGTTCAGGGTGTGTTCATGGGGGGGGGAGGAGATAAGATTTCCCAGAGACAATTAGGTTATCCTAATCTGAAGAAAGCCATCAAGCCTGATTCCTTCCCCCTCTTTGATTATTCTTCTGAGTCAGTGGTTAAACGTAAGTCTTTCCTAAACACTTTTTCAAAGGGGCTACTTCCATGGATTGTTAAGGATAGTCTATATATTGCCATGAAAGTGCTGAAGCACAGCTATTTTATGGAATAAGCTTACCATAAATCATGCACAAGCTTCTAATTACCCTCTGAGTCTGAACTACAGATACCGGCTTGCTATTTTCCCTGGCTGGGAGAGTCACAGAACACAATGTATAGTTAGGAATAGGCAAACAGAGTTCAGAGGCATATCCAGGGTTAAGTTTTTATCTAGGCATATCCACTGTTAAGTTTTTATCTTAATCTCTGGCCTAGAATTCTCAAGCTATCAGTATTTTCCATTTTCAGGTGGGTTAAAATACTACTGAAATAGCTGTTTCACCCACAGTATTTCCACTTCTTGGAACAGCTGCATCTGGAAATTTGTATATAAGGAACAGGTCACTACTTCTGCTAACCTTACCCTGCCCTCTTCCCCCACAAAAAAGGTATCGCCTGCACCTTATTTTATCCTAAGCAACACACCCACCCTTAACAACATGCAATTGAGAGGCCCTAGCCAGGAGCCATTCTTCTGCATACCAGCTCTCTGATAAGAGTTTGGGGATAAACCCATGGAATGCTCCCCCTGGAAGAGCTTGCTCCTGCCATGTACATCAGGGGTTCTCAACCTTTTTCTCTGAGGCCCCCCTCAACATGCATAGTTTGATTTCTATTGCGGGGGGGGGGGGGGGGGAGAGCAGGGGCCAGTGGGGCTCGAGCCACCGCCACATGGTGGGGTCCAGGGAGGGAGCGCCAACTCCACCCCCCAACTCACCTCAGCAGGCCACCTAGCCTGTCTGGGTGGGTGGCACAACCAAAAATTATAACTCAAAGGTGGGGGGCTTAGCTCAAAAAGTTTGAAAACAGCTTAGGGTACAGGGAGGGGATAGCTAGGGGCTGTGTGCAGGCAGGGGGGTAGCTCAAGGTGCAGGGAGGCGGGTAGCTGGGGCTGTGTGCACACAGGGGGTGGCTGTGGGTTGAGGGAGGGGGTGGCGAGGGGCTGTGTGCAGGGAGAGGAGCATTAGGGGCTGTGTGCTGGGAGGGCTCCCCTGAGGTCCCAGTTCCCAGAGGGGTCTGCCAGCCATGGAGCCAGGTCCTCCCACCTGGGCAACTCTTACCCGCTGCCTCTGCGGGAGCAAAGTGGGCTGGGAGCTGAAGGAGCAGCTTCAACCCAGGGCACCAGCAAGAGATATGGGAACGCTGCTGCTGCCTGCTCTATGGCACCAGCCCCGAGCAGCAGTTGCCCCGCACTGCCCGCCTCCGGCTTCCTGCCTCCGACCTGGCTGGGGAGAGGAGATGGGGCTGCCCCTGGGACTGCCAGGCTTTTGCGCCAATGCCCTCCATGTCCCCAACTCTGCCCATGGGCTCATGGCTTCTGCCTCACAGGGGGCGCCGGGGACAGGGCTCTGGGTTTCAGCCACGGGTCCCCGCAGCCCCCTTGAAAGGGCTCGCGGACCCCTGGTTGAGAACCGCTGATGTACATGATGCAGTTCTACCACCACCCTGCAAGGAAAGAGTCATCTTTAAGAGATTCCTACCTCCTGAGCAAAGAGAATGCTTTGTGTGTCACTTAATGGCAATCCCAAAGCCCTGCTGACTTGTGATTCTGCAGACACTCTTGTCAGAGGAGCTCAATTCCGTGGATGACATCTGAAGCAGATACATCAACAGTGCAAGTTCCCTCTGCTAGGAGACCCTGCTACAGAGATTCAGATCCGGAGTCAAGACTGAAAAAATTTAAACTACTGCAGTTTGGGTAACTAACCAGCCACTATACCACTGTTATTCCCTGCCTCAATTGCCAATTAGCCCATTAGGGCTACCAGGGGCAATATTTAGATTGTGTAATGGTGTACACATGCAATGCTCGGAGATATTGTTTAAATCCATTAAAATAGACCTGTGAATTCCCCCAGATCAACTCAAATATACAGCAACACCATCAAGTAAAAATTAATCTCGTACACAATCCCCAGAGTCCTGCAGCAGCTCTCTCTACGACCCACTTCCTCAGGAGCCAGAGAGAAAAGGCAGGCCGTACAGTGCACCCTGGAGACTAACAAACTTTGGCTGTTACAGACCAGGGGGAAGAAGTGAGTTCCAGAGGCTTGAGGCCCTAATGAAGAACACTGCTAGCCACAGCCTCGAAGGAGCTTCTGTTCAGATGTCTCAGCTGACCGCAATTGCGGCAGCATAGCACAGGGAAAGGTGGAATCTCTTAGCCCACTTAGGGTTGTACAGATCAAAAGCAACATCTGAAGATCAATCCAGAAACCCAAAGGCAGTCAAGTGCCAGTCATAGAGCACAGGTTTACTATGCTCCCAGAAAGAGACACCGCTTAACAAGTTAGCCGCTGAATTCTGAAGCAGTCGGGCAGCAATGAAGCAGTCAACTTTTCCATTGTGAAATCCAATTTTCAGGAATATTTATAATTAATTCCACATTTTGTGCACTGAAAAGCCTCAGCCTAGAACCGTTTTGCATCCATCTTCTAGAAGAGTGAAGTCTACTAATGTAAGTGTACCAAAAAAATGCCAATAAAACACACTTTCCCACTTAAAATCAAACCCTGCATTAAAGCATTGGCAAGTGCTTAATGGGGTTTAATTACTATCAGTATTTAAGAAAAATGCATACCAGCTGGAACACAGACACAAAAACTGATGCAATGTGTGAGCAATAAAAGACACTTTAGGACATTCTTGTGGAGGAAAAGTTAACACCGAAAGGGCTGACTGTTATATGTGTACAGTTACAGGTCAGAATTAAAATCTGAAAAAACCCCAATTCTTACTCCAGAGATCTTAGTGCTGTAAATAACCCCCACTTGTAACAGGAATGCTTTCACATTTTACTGCTATGCCCCTAAAGCAGAAGCTATTCCATGATTATCATGATCCCCTGAAAATCAAAAGAATAAAGATTATAGTAACTTAAAGTCATCTGTAGGCAAAGCTATTCCCCCAACCCCAACTCCTACCTCCCAAAAAACCCAAGAACAGTTTTCACTAGTGCTTCACCTGCAGCTGTACTTAGCTCTGAAAGGACATCCAGTGCCGCTTCAGGTGTGATGTCCCAGCATGGTTTATTGATTACCTTCTGCAATGGCGATACTTCCTTTGGGCATTTATTGACCGAAGATCTATTGTTGTTACTGGGACAGCAGGCGTTCAATAGATTTCCCCCCCTTTTCCCATTTGTAGCTTATACACAGATTTATCAGTCCTCTTTAGCTCTTAAAAGGCGTGATATAAATACTAGTAAGTTATGCAGAACGACACGGGGTTGGAAATTTAACCATTCTGCTTGTACTTGAACTGCAGCACTTTGTGGAAACAGCAAATAGAAGCTACACTGACACGCACTCTAGAACGAGTATTGATAGCAGCAGTGCATGAAGCAAGCAGTAACAACCCAGGTCCCAATACTCGTCTATTAAAAAAGGTGGCCATATGAAAGATGTTGGGCACTAAACTTGCCATAGGAGGTTACAATCCTGGTTGAGCTTCCCTTTGTGCTCACCAGGCTGCTGTGATGGATCCAAATCTTGGATCCCACATGATTTTAATCTTGCAGGGTCAGAAGCACTGTCTCTAGGCCTCTAAGCACACTCTTGGGGTGCAGAACCTCTATCTAGCACTCCTTCCTGGGAAATTGGACTCCACAGTCCAATTGCCTAGGCCCTGAAGTTAATGCTGGTCATCCCAAACCTCCCCAGTAGAAATAGCATGCTCCCCACAGCTGGGCCCTCCGAATTACTATTTCATCCTTCAGAAACTATGTGACAGTTAAAGCACAGACTTTGCAAAGGAACTTCTAAATCAAACACTCTTTACATAGACTAAGCACATGAGATGCATAGATCTATGGAAGAATAAAACATATGCATTCAAATCTCTCCCTTCAGTGTCCTCACTGCTCAGAAAGCCCTTTGTGTTTTGTCCTTTCAGGGTTCTGGAACCTCCCCCCCGCTCAGTCTTGCGTTCTTGCGTCCCGGTAAGTGAGAGCATCTCCCTTTTATAAAAGTTCCAGTCCCTCCCTTGTCAGGGACACCCCTCTCCAAGGAGCTTCAAATCCATTGTCAGGTGATTTGTTGCTTTGTTACAGCCCACCTGAAGTCCACACTGGGAAAACTGGTGCCCCTTGGCTGCACCCAGCTGATTGTTTTAAGGTCCTTCCATTTGAATGCAAGACCATTCAGGTTAATGACTCCTGATTACTCTCCTAATGGGCAGAGAGAGACCCTGATAACATCTACACTGGATAACCCAGTCCAACATGGAGGTTAAAAAAGGCAAAAAGGAAGGCATGGTGCATTTTAGAAGCAAAATGATGTTCATAAAATAAAATGGAGTCTGCAGAATTATGGAGACATATCCAGACATACACTACAGACTTATGTGGAACTCACTGCAACAATAACTGAGAGCAACAGTTTGGGGAATGAAAATAGTACTGGACACAAGAACATTCAGAGTTCTAATTGGAAGGATTAGAAGAACGAGAGTTCTAGAAAGGATATAAACTCTCCTGCTTCTGGGCATAAAGCAACCTCTAACTGAAGGGAATTTAGAAGAAATTCCTTATGGACAAGTCATTCCATAACTGCTTACTGCAGCATTTCTTGCATCTTCTTCTACAGCATCTGGTACTGGCCACTGTTTGAGACACGATAATGAACTATATGAACCGTTAATCTGATCTGGCAATTTTTGTGAGCTTATAACTGCTAGTGTTAATTAGGTGAAGCCGAAAGGTGAACCCAATGTTTCCAGACACGATAAAAACTATTTACAATCAAGGACAAGGCACCCTCCCTTTCCCCAAGGAAGTAACCAGTGGTTAAGATTCTGCACCCTTACTGTACTGGCAGAGTTTACTGGACAAGTAGTCAAGACAAGGGAAGAGGTTAGGAAAGACTAATCCTTGGGTTCCAACAAACCTATGTTACATGACGTGCCTCCAAGTAAAGCAGCAAGCACAATTTATATTGTTTATCAGTGTTATACATCCCAACAGATTTCATGAGAAAAAAATAAATGATCAGCCAATAATTCCAGTCTGTCTGTTCACAGGCTGCACAGATTCAAGCTAATCACACCAAGTTGGTAGGAACAAGAAATCGTCCTGTCCCCTCTGGCTTGTTAATAGTAGGAAATCTATGGTTCTTTTAGCCTCCTCTACAACATCAAGCAGGGTTCACACATTAAGATCACATAGGCCCAGGATCCATTTCTGTGATGATGGTAGTGGGAGGGACTTTGCTGATCTTGGTCCTTATATACAAGTCTCTTATCTATGAAATATAAGGAGGTGCCAAGCAAAAAGCGATTAGGCCCTGAAGGGATTCATTTACATCCAATGACCGCAGACACCACGTCACAAAGTTGCCCAAGACCTATTCAAATGTTCTGCAGTTTAAATGGCAACACAAGACTAAAGGCTTGTCTACACTGGCGCTTTACAGCGCTGCAACTTTCTTGCTGAGGGGTGTAAAAAAACACCTCCCTGGGAGCAGCAAGTTTCAGCACTGCAAAGCGCCAGTGTAGACAGTGCACCAGCACTGGGAGCTGCACTCCTCGTGGAGGTGGTTTTTTTAGAGCGCTGGGAGAGCTCTCTGCCACGACTACACAAGCCACGTGTAAGCACAAACATTGCCAGTGTAGACTAGCCCTTAGATCTGGCCCCGAATCCAATACGTGGATATGCATACAGTGTCTCACCAAGTTCTACCAGTCAAATGAAAGACATGTGACACAGAGAGTAGAACAAAGAAGAGTGCTGGACTGTTAGCTGACCGGTTTTCTACTTTAAGGAGGGGTTCCAAAAACAAGGGAAGGATCTGGTTACACCTTAGCGAAAGAAGGCTCTTCCTTTCAGCTGCTTCCCCTTTGAGTTCAGAGGAATGCACAAAGCACGGAGGAAGAGGATGGCTCTGACTTAGCGCTCGTGGCAGATTCGTGGAGAGATTAAATAAAGAGCTGGGTTCAGTCGCTAGGGAAAGCACCTTCTCATGGCAACAAATGGAAAACAAATTCTGACAATGCTTTTGAGGAGGAAAAGAACACGCGCATCTACTGCCTCAGCAGCACCATGCATGCACACAGTGAAGCCAAAAACATCAGGGAAGAGAAACTGCAGTGCCAAAGGATAAAGGAAAGATTCACAAGTCACAGACAGAGGCTAAATCCCAACCGCAGCTCCCAAAATAGAATCTATTCTACGCTATCAATGAAGCTTTTCAAAATACTGTTTTATCTACAGGGTTTTTTGTACCGTCTTTAATTACCGAACGTCACAGAAAAATGTCTGCCAGCCTCATGCGAAAGGAGAAGGGACAGACCCACTAATTATTTCTGGGTTGCGTTTTTTTTGCTTTAGAAAAATGACTCTGAAGGGGTTTATCCACCAGGGCCTCCCTTTCGGGGTTTTTTCATGCTCTCTCTTTTCCATGTATGTGTGGCCACAGCCGTTATTAATAAACTTGAAATGATTTCATGAAAGAGACTTCCAAAGGATTACATTTTTTGTTTCAAATCATTCCCAGATCAGCTGTGGAGAGCCTGAGGAGCACAAGATGCAGACTATTTCTTGTGTGTTCCTTCATGCAACAGGAAAGGGGGATAAAGGCAGTTCTGTGTCATAAACGGGACAGGGTAGACGCAGTACTGCAGGAAGAGGGGTTTGCTGCTAGAGAGCACATTGGCATAAGAACATAACAATGGCCATAGTGGGTCAGACCCATGGTCCATCTAGCCCAGTGCGCAGTCTTCTGACAATGACCAATGCCAGATGCTTCCAAAGGACTGAACAGAACAAGGCACATCCCGTGACAAGTGACACATCAAGTGACACATCCCGTCATCCAGTCCCAGCTTCTAGCAGTCAGGTGTATACAGATACCTAGAACATGGGGTTGTGTGTCTGGCCATCTTGACTAATAGTCATGGATGGACCTATCCTCCATGAACTTATCTAATTCTTTTTTGAACCCAGTTATACTTTTGGCCTTCATAACATCCCCTTACAACAAGTTCCACAGGTTGACTGTGCATTGTGAGACACCCTCCAAGAATTCTAATAGATTGGAGAGGCATGATTTCCTTTTACAGAAGCTGTATTGACTCTTCCCCAACATACCATGTTCATCTATGTGTGTGGTAATTCTGTTCTTTACTATAGTTTCAACCAATTTGCCAGGCACTGAAGTCACGTTGACCAGTCTGTAATTGCCAGGATCACCCCTAGAGCCTTTTTGAAAAAACTGGCATCACATTAGCTATCCACCAGTCATCTGGTACAGAGGCTGATTTAAGCAATAGGTTACATACCACAGTTAGTAGCTCTTCAATTTCATATTTGAGTTCCTTCAGACCTCTTGGGTGAATACCATCTGGTCCTGGTGACCTACTACTGTTTGCTTTATCAATTTGTTCCAAAACCTCCAACAGTTCCTCAGATTTGTCACAAAGAGATGCAGAGTTATTAAAATAAAAGCCATTCAGTTTTAAGGGGCCTGAGTGGATGATATGCAATAACCACAGTATTATGACAAAGGCATTTTAGAGTTTGTGGTCCCACATTAGGCTAAACTGTTTTTTAGAGTCTCCTCGTGCCCCTCCCCCGGAGCAGAGTTAAAGTTATTTGAGTGCCTTAATTGTACATTTCTTACCTTAACATGTCTGGAGTTCTTTTATGTATAAGCTTAACTCGGAATTTCCTCTGTTTATAATGCTTGATTTTGGGATAATTGCAACATCTGTGGAATGATTTTTGCCTTAAGTTACTCAAGCATACTCTCAACTTTAACTCCAGCTTAACATAGTTTGTCTGGGAATTTCCTAAGTGTTTTATCATGTCATAAACCCTAAACAAGAAACTCAACGTGAAGGCTACCATGCAATATTTCCAATAATTTGAAGACAGGTAATATTAAACAAATATTTTAAAATTTTTAAACTCCGAAGGGCAGATTCACTGATTCACCAAAACAGTCAAACTGCAGGAGTCATTTGGGGGTTTACAGCTGTGTCGCATCATTAGACAGGCACAGACCAGCTGAGCATACTGGTAAAATCTGGCCCTTAATTTGCAACTGATTTATGGGCTTAGAGGGTGGCCTTAGTGAGACCAGCAGTATGTGATGGGGGGGAGGGAGAGGAGGGAACTAGAGTCCCACTGTCTCTGTGCTTTAAGGACTCTCCCAGCAGCACTGCCTAAGAGTGCAATGGAATCGAGGCGGCACTGCCACAGAAAGCCTTTCAAACTAGCATGTGGCCACAGAACATCTGAAGTGACAGCTGGGCTAAGCAGTCTACCAATGAGAGCTGTCCGCATATGAGTCCAGTCTCCCTCATATCCCTAACTCATGGCAACCAACAGAATGGTTGAATGCAAATTAGCTGCAGAGGTGATAATTGGTTAAATTATCCCATATGTCACAATGACCCCCCCTTCGTAGTTGCCTGAGCTTGTCTGTAGCTTACAGAACCATAACCATTAGATACAATCACGAATAACTTAGCTTAGTAACAACTTAATCTTTTAAAATATTGCCTATGGACCAGATTTAAATTAGTTTGACTATCTAGAAAGATTTAAGTGCCTGCATTATTCTGGGAAGATCATTTGGGACAAAGAATGAAAATGCTAAATGTTTTAAAGGACTCAGTTTTTAATTAATTTTTAACAAACTAATTAACAGATTCATTTGTATAGTCTCAGAAGACTCATTCTAGACTCGAAGAGGGAGTGTTCTAAGTTTGGGGAAGGATACATGATATTTTTCATGCAAAACAGAGGCTTTAAGGGCAAAACAGAAATTGATCTTAACTATGGGGTCTCTACCAACGCCTCCATAATGGGTTCTTCACCAAGGCTATCAATCATCCCAAAATGTAACAGCAAGTTAAAATGCATATTCATGAAATAAAAACGTGCAAGGTGGACTCCTGTACCCCACAGCTATCATTTCTTGCTCTGTTAATAAGACAACCAAAATGTGGTAACTCTGTTTTCCCAACCTAAGTAGTAGGGAGAAGGGAGATGCTGAACTAGTCCAGGGTGTACATTTATAGACAAAAAAGGAGCAGTGAAGGCGGAGAAAGCAGCTTGCTTCTAGATCTGCCCTGCCTCAAATAAAAGCCACACTTGAATGCACACATCCATTTCACAATTGCAGCACTCCGTAATACTGATCGCTAGGCAGGAGCTGCTCGCATGTACAGGGCTGCAGATTCAGGAAGCAGCTGAGTGGCTCAAGTTTTTCTTCTCTGTACCCTTAGCACTAAGTTTGCTTACAAGGGCACATGATCCAGTCCTACAGATCCAACCATGGACACTCCAACTCCATACCAAGCAGCATGGAGCCTTCTGTTGATTAAGGGATAAAGAGGGTTAGAAAGGAAAGAAAAAAGTAAAAAGGATTACACAGAAAAGGGGTAAAAGGGCGACACAGAAATGACAATGGTGCCCAGACATGGAGCAAGGGGGCACAAAGTGCTGAGCAGGGTACCGATTCACTGAAATGATGTCTCCACCAAGACAAAGGATAGGAGCCTCTGATAGGGTTCCTGATGTTCTTCTGCCTCTCTCGATTTCCCCTTACGAGATACACAACTCAGTTTGCATCTTGCATTTCTTGACCTTGGGTTACTTTCTCTGTATTGTTCTTTCCCCTCCACCAAACTCCCCATGCTAGAGCAGAGCTGGGGCAAGGCTGAATTAGCAGCCCTAAACCCTTTCACCTATTCTCTTTGAAACTTTTTTTTTTTTTTTTTTTTTTTTTTTTTTTTTTAAGAGTTACTACACCAAAGATCCATTTACAATTTCAGCTTAAAAGCCTACACTGTCCCATATGTTTCATGGCACCCCTGTGCACACTGAACGGAAAACTCACCCAGCTTCAACTCCTCAGCTAGCCAATGCTTTGTCATCCAAAAGAGTTGGTAGTGTCACCTCACAGCTTAGAGTGGGAAATTTTGCTTTGCCATGTTGGTTAATTAAACAGAGGAAGAGGGCTGGATGACAGTATATTCTTTGTTTTATTCTAAGTACAGTATGAGCTTTTTGAATGCCCTCGTGTTCTCTCCGGCTCTGAAGAGATGCCATTGCTGAATACAATCAGCAGCCTTGTGGGAACGAGGAAGCTCTACTGTTCCTGACTTGCAGAATCATGTCCTGATGGGAAATGGAACAGTGGAATTAGACTGTCTGGACACTGAAGGAACAGGCATCAGAAGTACTTGGGCTGCGGCACGGGGAAAAGGTGTAGTTAGCTCACTGTCCAGCTTTGTTCTGGGCAAAAACTATGCGGCACTGGGAGAAGTCAGGAAAAAGGCAACTTTTTTGGGGGTGGGGGTTTAAACCAGCGACTGAACCTAGCTGGGTTCAGAATTCTTTGGAAACACCTGAGAGCCTGCAGGTAGTGGGGAGGGACTGTGGGGATGCCAGTGTGGTATTTGCCTAAGGGACAGCAGCAACAGAGGGCGGTTCACAGAGTAAGGAAGTCAAAGAGGTGCATAAAGATGAACCAGTGAAGCTCTGGTAACCCACTGTGGTCCTAGTACTGCTATTCCTTCAAGGGTGAAGAGTCTGAACCAGTGAAGCTCAGGGAGGTACTGGGGAAAACTGGCTTGCAGCTTTGCCGTTTTAAGGCTGCTTCCTGGCAGCAGGAAGCTCTCAACTCCCTTCTTCTGCCCCCATCCCATGTTCTGGCTTTGTACAACTGAAAATCTTCAGGAACGTGACTTCCCTGGTTATTATACTTATTACAGCCTTCTCCACATGTTAAAGCTACACTTCAGTCCTCCTCAGGGTAAGCACTGCCAAAAGCTGCAAGAGTAGACATAACTGATAGGCACTTTACAAACATTCATTCATCCATCCCCACCCAGAATCACGATACCCATGTCACATTGGTAATCAGGCACACAGAGCAAGCGATTTCCCCAAAAGTCAAACAATGAGGCGGATACAGAACTGGGAATAAATCCCTGGAATCCCAACTCCCATCTGCTACATCCACTCCTCACTGCACCCCTGTCCCGCTACCCAGATGCCATGATAATTGTTCTTAGCATTCCCGACTGGAGAACTATCTTTACTAGAAGTCTTTCAGTTTTTTCTTCGTTAAAGGGAGTTCTAGGGTCCTTTACCAGAGCAATTTGGCTGGCCATGATGAAAGGAAATGGTTGTGCTGTCTTAAACCTGCACCTATGAGCTATGTTTACAGAACAGCATACAGTGGAGAGCTCCTAACACAAGGTATTAATAATCAACAGTGATTGCAATATTCCATGATTGGTTAAGCACTTACCGTGGGGTCAGTCCAGAGAGAGCATTTTGCACAATCCTGGCAAGGGGCCCCTGGTGATCGAGGGTGTTGGCAGAAGTGGTCATACCCATTAATGGAGGCTCGGCAGAGGTAGCACATTTGGGCACCACAACGACAGGACATGCGGTTGCAACCCTCAGATTTAATTAGGCCAGTCCCACACTTATGGCATTTTCTAATTCGGGCTGCAGTCATTTTTTCTTCTCTGCAACATAAGAGGGGTAAAAGGGAAAGAAGTTAGAATTGGTATGTTTGCTTTGCCTACTCTCAGCGTGAGTAATGAGAACCCAGCTCTCTCAATAGCACTTGCCCTTCCTGTCCCTAATTTCCTCCTCACTTCTTAGACAGTCCGGTTTCTCCCTACTTCGTCTCCAAAGCCTGGTGTTGTTCCAAGGAGGTCTGGGCTGAACTCCATTTGGAGTCGGCCCTTGATGAGTAGAAAACAAATTGAGTGAAAGGAAGTTAATCACTGGTCACATTCTACAGGCTTAAATCTGGTTTCCAAGTGAGCCAAAATGCAGCAGGGCTAAGCTCTGGCTTGGAAAGAATTTCAAACCAAAGTCAAAGGGCCAAAGGGCACATGGATTCTTGACGTGGCTGCACAGAAATATAGTCAAGGAGATAAAGGTGCAGGGAAAGCAAACTGTGTAATGTCATTCACTAACTACAGCTCTTGTGTCTGGCTGTTGCTTTGGTTACCAAGTTGCCATGAACGTATTTTTCAATTTTTAGTCTGCTAGGCCTGAGATTTTTGGACATTACTTTTTTTATTCACCAGAAATTAAAGAAAAATCAAGTCTTTCCCATGGAGAATGGGCAATTGTATCCCTCTTAAGTCTCCCCCCATTTCCACACAGACTCTCTAGATATTACCGTTCAAAAATATGCTCATAGGCTTTATGATAGCACAGAATACAAGCTAGAATCCAGAACATTATCTGGAAGTGTTTGGTTCTAACAATGGCACTGCACAACCCTTCCCTTGGGAGATGGTTTGCTGATGATGGACAAAATTCTAGGATTATAATTTTGGGGGTATAATCCACTGGAAGGGCTCCATTAACTATATTATCTTGGTGTGGGAATTGGAAGGAAAAGTCTTGGCAATTACTTCCTGTCACCATGAGGGCTGAGAAATCTATTTCTGATTATGAGATCCATCTTATTGAGCTTTAGGCCAGGTTAAATTCTTGAATTCGCCACCTAGGAGAAACAGAAGCTAGCAAAGTCCAAACCAATAGGTTGGAGACTGAAGAAACTGTCACAGTAGCCCAGTGGAGGTGCTGCACCGGTATTGAAAGAGATGGATTTGCCTCTGCTGGCTAGGCTGTGTATGGAACAAGCTACCTTTCCATGGGGTGTGTGTGTCTCAATCTAGTTACTCTAGTGGACTTGTGATGTAGACAAGTTCAGCAAACAATCAGCCTGATCAAAGCAGTCTGGAGCTCATCAGCAGAGGTTATATTGTATAGAGGTGCACTAGCAGAGTAGTGTGGAAGCAGCCATCACGGCAACAGCCCATAATATACCTTGCTCTCGCCAGCATCATTAATTTCTCACAATTCAATGAACATCAACTTCAGACCTAGCGTAAGTTTTATACTGTAGTGGATAATGAACTAGTATCCACACCCCTCTCTGAATTTTATCCAAATATTTGGATCTCTTTTAGGAAGAGACAGAAAAAGCAGTTCAGGGACTGAATCTGCTCTGATTGCTGCTCCTCCCTCCTCCTCCTAACAGGATGCTATTTGTACATTTTTGGAAACTCTGAACAAGGCAGGAAGCTAGGCCTGAACTCCAGCTGTGCTTCCTTTTCCTTTTATTCAACAGGAAGCTTTATTGTCTTCACATGTGAAATCTCATCTGGACAACTACTGAAGGCAAAACTCTGTTAAAGGTTTTAAAGCTACGTCTTTCCCTTCTTATTTGGGACATGACAGTCACAATACTCCTACTTCCCCTTTTCTACTGGGAAAGGAGTGGCAGAAAGATACTGAATGTTGTCCACGAAAGTTACTATTTTGCTGAAAAATTATGTACCAAGGGGTGAATGAAGAGGCTTCACTTGGACTCACAATGCTAAAAGCTCCACAGTTCAATTCTAGTATTGAAACTCGATTTCTGCCTACCCCAAGCACACTAAATACCAGATCAGAGATGACAAGATACAATATTACTAGAGACTGGGATACACCCAAGAGAAGAGAGACCAAATTAACAACAGCAGGCTGTTCTATTTCCAATATGCCAGACCACCAGTTTTATATCGCAACCCCCACTTACTTTCTATAATTAGAATCATAGAATTGCAGGACTGGAAGGGACCTCGAAAGGTCATCTAGTCCAGTCCCCTGCACTCCAAGCAGGACTAAGTATGATCTAGACCATCCCTGACAGGTGTTTGTCTAACCTGCTCTGAAAAATCTCCAATGACAGAGATGCCAGAATATTTTGGCTGTTGCTACTGTATGGACAAAGATTGGACACCAAAAGAGATTTTATGAAACTCCTTACATTTTAGCATGTGCATTTCAAATGAAGCTCTGTAAAAATCTTCAGAGAATAATCCCTAGCTTGTAACAGCATGTAAAATGTGTGTGTGGGTAAATGTTGTGACGGTGTAACCCATAAGACTTTATGGGGGGATGCTTATAAATGTATATATGATATAACTGGAATATGTTTTATGCTACATGTGCCATGTAACATATCTCTGTAAAAGTTATGATCTACTGAATCTATTCCTCCTGATTGTATGCATGTATCATGTTTGTAGTTGAAGTTATGAATACTGGTTGTATATTTGCTGGTTTTATACATAGCCTCTGTAAGAACATTGGACCAATGTCTGGAGAAAGGAATGTGCAGGTTAAGAGCCCAATCAAGAAACTCTTAAACAGACAAAAGAAGATGCAGACACCTATCCACATCTGAGCTCGGCCAAAAATGTGGCTGGGCTGGTTGTGCTGAGTTGTGCATGGACATGTGACTTGCCCATGTGACCCCAAAACTCCATTTTGTAACTAGATGCTACACAGGGAGTGAGAGGGGTATCCACCCAAGGGAGAAAGTCTATTTAAACCCCTGGGAGACCCCTCCATCTTGTCTTGAGCTGGCTAAGGAGAGAGCCTCTCCACCCCTCACCGACACACCTGAAAGAAACTGGAACAAAGGACAATACGGGGTGTGAGCGATTGCTGGACCCAGGCTAGGAGGACTATAGCCTGTAAAAGGAAGTTTACTGGAACTGGTGAAGTTTTTATCTGTATTCAGTGTGATTAGACATAGACTTGCATGTTTTATTTTACTTAGTAATTTTTAACTTACTTAGTAAAGTATTTTACTTACTTCACTTTGTTCTGTCTGTTACTACTTGGAATCACTTAAATACTACTTTCTGTACTTATTAAAATAACTTTTTACTTATTAAGTTAACTGGAGTGGGGCAAACAGCTGTGCATACCTCTCTATCTGTGAAATAGAGGGCGAACTATTTATGAGTTTACCCTGTATAAGCTTTATACAGGGTAAAACGGATTTGTTCAGGGTTTGAACCCCGTTGGACACCTCGGTGTCAAAGGCAAGAGCACTTCCAGGCAGGCCTACAGCTGTTAGGGGATGTGGTTCAGACCTGGGTCTGGGTTTGCAGCAGGCTAATGGGTCTGGCTCAAAACAGACAGGATTCTGGAGTCCCAAGCTGGAAAAGGCAGGAAAGCAGGAGCAGGAGTAGTCTTGGCACATCAGGTGGCAGCTCCAAGGGGGTTTCTGTGATACCAACCCGTAACAGTATGTTATGTGCACATCTCCTTCTATGCAGAAGAGGAGACCAGAGGGGAGAGTGTTTTGTGTAAGTGACACCTGGGCAAACCGCACTGCATTATCAGTTTAGATTAGCACTGAACATTAATGAGTGACCTGGTGACAAACTAAGGATTATTCTGTGTCTCTGTGCACCCCTCCTCTGTGTGACAACATAACCAGCCAGTATTAAGGTTTCATTTCCTCTGAATGAACAGGTACTAACTGCTGCAAGATGGCAGATTAAATGAATCAATAGTGTCCTGGTATTGAAACTCCCATCATCTTGATTAACCTCATGGTTACATTTCTGAAAAACATTCATGGATATTCTATCACAGAAGCTTGGTACCTGTTCATTTTTCATGAACCCTGAACCCTCTCAGTGGAATGTAACTATACCCACACAAAGTCAAGGGCCTTATTAATACACAAACAAGGGCTCTCTATGTATTCATACACACAATACTTATGACTGAATTTAGCGACACAGATGGTTTCTTGCCTAGCCCACATTGGAAGCTAGAATCAGTTTCCAGTTATTCCAGATGCAGGAAGTTACTTACATAGATGTCCTATATTTTATGTCATCCTTCTCAGCCAGCTGTTCACAGGTAAGATTCATGTGCTCCTTCCATAGCCCCTGGCACTTCCTGCAGGTTTCCTGAGGATAACAACATGTGTTAATGGGAAGAGACAATCCCAGACACATCATCGAACAGCAAAGCTACAACTTGTGAAGGTGTTCCCCAAACTGCATAGATTTGCCCTGAAAGATCAGGCCTAAACATGCCGTAGAGATTCACCAGCAGCAGCCAAGTTTGGCAAACCATCAGCACTCAGCTAGAGACCCCAATGATGGGGGAAGTGCAAATGGAATTTGGGAGCTTCCTGCTGTTACAATAATCGCTTAACAATGGGCTCTAGGTATGAAGTTGTCACCAATAGCTATGTAAGATGCGGCCAGGAACTCTTAGCTGAACAAGTTTTGGGGTGAGTGGCTGCCTGCCATTTTAAACAGGTGACGCCTAGGAGAAGTTTAGAGGGACTAAGATGTACATATGGTGCTAACTGCAGCTCTCTTAGTCAATGTGAAGGGAACTCCAAAATGGTGTTAACGCTCCCCAACTTGAGAGGATGCTCATAATGAGAAATGGAGGGTTTCCATAGCATGGTAATAATGAAAAGCCTACCACCGCTTCTCAGGTGCACTGGAATCTCCATGTCACCCTGCATACAAAGCAAATCAAGGTCCTGCTTAGCAAGTTCTCACAAAATTAGGAGAGCAGACATCTTTAAATACACCAGTGGGCAGACAACTGGAGAATGGAGAAGGAATCTGAGCCAATTATGAATCTTTAACCAGAGCAGAAATGATAATTTAACCAGAAGTTTGGAATAAACCCATCCTCTCTTCCCTGTAGATCCTCTCTCATGCAGCATTCTCCAGTCTGGGGTTTGTAAACCCACTGGGATCACGAAAGATGTCAAAACAGGGTAGGTGAGGGAGTCTTGACACTAACTAATCTATTTGAGGGATGAAAAGTGAGCCATTAGCATCCTTTGATCAGCAATACACACACACACACACACACTCATTTCCTGGCTGACTAACCTGATAAATTACCACAGTTTCCACATATGGGGTAGAAGCAGTAACACGGAACATTAAGAGAAGATAGCTAAGTCCAGTGCAACTCAAAATACAACCCATTTCCTCTTGACACCCCATGTCTTTCCAACCAGGATTCAATTATTACTGATTGTTTAACAACTCCATGGGTCTCGTTATATTAGAGAATATCTTTCTGAAGAAACAGGTACTACTCAGTCTCATGCCAAATCATTCCACTTGCTTCTCAACATTGGTGTTTTGCTAATATTGCTCCCATCCTTGCCTCAAACACTATATACCTAACCCCCCCCCCCCCATCTCCCTTCAGGGGCATTGGAATGGGGAGGGGCCAGGGGACCATGGTCACCCCACTTTTTATTAGCCATAAGGGCGAGCAATGAGGGGTAGGGGGTAGAGAGGAGCAAACAGAGGAGGGGGCCTCAGAGAGAAGGGGTGGTGTGGGAGCACAGGGCCACGGTTCAGGTGCTGGTGGCCCCCCCACTTTTAGGGACTTTCTGCCGCTCCTGTCTCCCTTAGACCACAGACACTTCAATTTACTTCCCAATAGAATTCTCATCTTCTGCTCCCAGGAGGATTTGTTCCTCCACAACCGAGGAGTGAGAGACGGTGCGGCACTCCCAGTAAAGGGAGTTAAAGTGTGTCCAGTTTCTCCCCTTAGCCTCCACCATGCCTAAAGAAATGGCAATTATTGCCTTATGCACTTCTGGGAGGCTTCTCAATCAATATTTGCACAAGTGAGCTGTTAACCAATACAAAAGGTAGGTTAAGTGCCGCTGAAATGGAATTCTAACGAGCTCTCCCGCAAAGATACTTTGCATAGCTTTTGCAAGCATTCCATATTGTTTCTATCACTATGAATCTGGCCTGATGGGCTACCTAATAGCCTCATGGTGTTTTGCCAAGATCAGAGGCCTGGACATCTTGCTTTGAGCTCTGTTATATGAATTGAATTGACTAGCTCAGCTATTGAGCGTTTTACATGTACTCGGAATCCGTGACTTCCAAAGACCTCTGTGACTTCCGTCCCTCTTGCCCCCTACAGCAGCCAGGAGCTGCGGGGGCTCCCCCAGCTCCGAGCCACCGTGGGTGGCCGGGGTATCCTGCAGCTCCTGGCCGCCCCTGGTGGCAGGTACCCCGCAGCTCAGAGCCATGGGTGGAGGGGGACTCTGGAGCTCCGAGCCCCCATGGGTGGTGGTGGGCCCCGGGAGCTCCCAGTCAGCCCCTGCAGTTGCACTGCGGCTCCCCATTGTGTCCACAGATATTTTTAGTAAAAGTCAGGGACAGGTCACAGGCCTCCATGAATTTTTCTTTATTGCCCGTGACCTGTCCGTGACTTTTACTAAAAATATCTGTGACAAAATCTTAGTTTTAATACTAAGTGAGCAATGATCAGAGACCTATGGTTAGTTTGAACAGTGATAAAGGCTAGCCCATTACTAAGAAGCCTTTTTTGCTTTACAAAGCAGCTCTGTTTCATAAAGAGAAAGTGCATTTCTTTACTATGTCTGTTTTCTTATAGGCAGCACTCCGGGCTGAATTTTACAGCCAGCCTGATTTATTATTTATTTGCATTACAATAGCACCTACATGTCCAAACCAAGACTGCCTAGTGTGTGCGGCCCAATGTACAAACACACGAAAAGACACCCTCTGCTAGGATGACCCGAGAGCAAATGTGAAAAATCGGGAGAGGGTGTGTGTGTGTGGGTGTGGGGGGGGGGGGGGGGGGGGGGGGGGGGGGGGGAGGGGGGAGAGAAGAAAAATAGGAGCCTATATAAGAAAGACCCAAAAATCGGGACTGTCCCTATAAAATCGGGACATCTGGTCACCCTACCCCCTGCCCCAAACAGCTCACACTTTAAAAGGATAAGGGCAAAAAGCGTGAGGATAAACAGAGGCACAGAGGTGATGTGACTTGCCCAGTGTCACACCAGGAACAGAACCCCGTTTGCTGACTCCCAGGCCAGGGGACAATGCTGCCTACTGTTCACCCTGGAGCCTACCTTGGGAAAGTTAATTTAGCATTATGTTTCCAATACAGTGAGTTTATTTTTGTTTGGTCTTTATTTTACCTGGTTTTCTGCATTCCTTTAACTCCGTACATTCACCGGCTATTTGAGCAGTTTAGGCTCTCTGTATTAACAGCACCGAGCGTTCAGTGTAACAGCACCGAGCGTTCAACTTGCCTAAATTAGCCAATAAACACACTGTCCTCTAAAAGGCCATTGCATTACTGAACAGTTCCAAAATGACTGTGGATAAGTGGGACATTAAGTACTGATTACTTGGTTGCATCTGCCCAAGCTTGCCAGGTAGGGTGGGACAATTCACTAAAACACTGAGCAGAGAGAAGAGAAAGGAGGATGTGCTGGAGAACCATTCAATCACGTAATGTAATCTTTTCACGGTACAGCTATTGAAGGTAGTGGCGCCTGTTTCCTGCAGGCTGACAGGAAGCTGCTGTGATTAGCACAAACATGTTGGGGCTCAGGATGATCCTTTGTTTCCAGAGCAGAGACGTGGTTACACGGCTTTCCATATTTGGAGCCAGAGGTAAGGATAGCAGGTTAGCGTTCAGCAGAGAGATCAAAACAGAATCCCTTGCCAGTTATTTCAAGACGCTGCATATGCAAAAGTCTAATTGTAACCCTCTAAATGGCTTGACATTTGTGCTAGAATGAACTAGGGTATGTCTTCACTAGCAATACTAAGCGCTGGGAGTTGCACTGTCTACACTGCCACTTTACAGGACTGAAACTTGCAAGTGTTCAGAGGGGTGTGTTTTCACACCCCTGAGCGAGAAAGTTGCAGCGCTGTAAAGTGGCAGTGTAGACAAGGCCTTAAGATATAAAGTTCGTTTAGAATGCAGTTAAACAAAACAGCAGTGATAAAATTAGCCTGCTTCCCCCTCCCCCCAACCCACACAAAAAGCTCTTCAAGATCCAATCTACAGATGATCAGGCAAAGCTAAAAATTCAACACTTCTACCAGTCAGCCTCCACCCCTGCTTGGCTAGCCAGTGGTGTTCACACTGTCATTATCTGATCAACACTTTCTGTCATAGATTCGGGCCAGATAAATGCTGCCTGGAGTGAAATGTAAGAAAACAAAGACAGAGATGGCTGACTCCCTGCCCACAGCATTCCTGCATGCTTGCTCCCTCACACTGCAGAAGAATTTACACCAGGCCATTTACTGATCAAGCAAAATGCAGAAGAAACCAACTGCTGGCTCCATCACACTCTGTCATCACCACCCTCCCACTCTCAGTGGCAGCTGTAAGTGGGGCCCTGTAACTTGCCTTAGCTCTCTGTATGCTGGTTAATTAAAGTGCTGTGTTGTGGTTATTCAATGACGTCTTAATGCTGCTGCTCTGGGAGTCTGCCACGTTTCCCAAAAAACGTGAACGACAGCTTGGGATACCATAGCAGCTACTCCTCCTGTGTGGACCCTACATCTAAGAGGCTTAGGGTATGTCTACACTGGAAACTTCAAAGCGCTGCCATGCGCGGGGAGAGCTCTCTCCCAGTGCTCCTGGTAATCCACCTCCACGAGGGGATTAGCTCCCAGCACTCGGAGCCTGTCTACACTAGCGCTTCAGACTTGCTGCACTCAGGGGGGTGATATTTCACACCCCTGAGCCAGGAAGTTAGAGCACTATAAAATGTAAGTGTAGCCATACCCCTAGATTATCCGCTGTAAACAGAGTACTGAATCGGGGTAAAGGTAAACTGAATTTTGAATGTGTTGAGTGCCCCAGCGACAGAATCTCTGCTGCCTCATGCATCTTGAATGGTGATTGGATTTTGCGAGTTTCATTTACAGGCAGTGAGGACCACAGCGTTCTCAGAGTAGCATTTTAAGGCTGGTCTACACAAAGCTGAACTCACTTGTTGTGATTTTTAAAGCAGTTAATCGAGAAGTGCAAGCGAGACACATCACTAGTTTTAAACCGATATTAAAAGTGTCCAGACAAAGATGCAGTGGATTAGCTAAAATAAGTATAAAATAATTAAATGGGGTGTAACCTCTGTATGTAGACAAGCCCACAACACTCAGCATTTGGGACTGTTTCTAGGCTCTCTCACATAGAGCTAGAACAGTGAAGTTAAAGAAACTGAACTAAAATCCAGCTAGAGAACCAGATATCCGAGGAGCAGAGATGTACAAGGATATGTACTTATCTGTGCGTTGCATGGAAACTTGGCAATAGCATTCTGGGCATCCAGACTTGCCAATACGGAAACAGCCTCTTCCTAGAGTGGATTGCTACATCCACTATTTAGTCCAGAAGAGGATTAACACTGTTGAGTCAGATACAGGAGACGTGTAACACCAGCAGCAAGTGCCAACTCCAAATGCACCGTATACATGCAGTATGGCAGAATGCACATAACACCTTGTGTACACAAAGGGGGCAATGTTCAAATATAATTACCGGTTGGAAGGTATTAAAATGAAGCCTTTTTTCTTCCTTCCCCTGATAATTTGCTTTGTATTTGCCTCCTGAAAGTTTCATCGGTTTCTCAGTTAATGCTGCCCCTTAGAGACCAAGAACTGTAATAGCAGCCGCTTGTCTTTTTTAACAAGAATGCTTGACTGGCAGTACTTGTTGCCATGTGACAAAACAGAATCTAGGTGCTAAAAGGATCAAACATGTTGTCAACAGCTGTGAAGCCTAGGAAGAGGGAAGCCTCCGCTCTTTTTAGCATAGCTAGGTTTCTTTAGGAGTGTATGGTGCTGACAGGGACCCTGAACCAGCTTGCGTTGGCTTCCAAGATTATATGCTAAGCAAGATTATTATCTATGCAAGTTTATGTTGTGCAAATGATTGAAAGTTAAAACATGGGTGAAAGGTTTAATTTCATACTGTAAATTAGAGCTAGTCAAAGTTTGTTTGCACGTTTGATGAAAAATTGATTTTTAAACAAAAACTTTCAGTGAAGAGCTGTTTTTTCAAAGTTGCTTGTTCATCAAAACTGAAAGCGTTGACATTTTATCCCCCCCGTCCCGAACTCAACAGACTGACTGATGTCTGGGGTGCCCTGGAGTCACTCAAACTTTCAGTTTTCTTTTGCCAATCTAACTTTTCCAAAAATCAAGGTTGTTTTGAAAAGTTAACGTGACAAGAGGAAACAAAACCAACCTTACAGCTCTATCTTTTCAAATGCTGGATAAGTTACAGTAGAAAAGAAAGAAATTTAAGAGCGCCGCCCTGGACATTGTTAGTTTTACTGCACTCAGGGGCAAAGAGGAGAAGAGAAAAGCGGGGAAACTGTTCTCTTTTAACGCTTTGCCAAATTAATAGCTTCAAATTTTTTTGTGAAATGGCTTTTCTGTTTTTTGACCAGCCCTATATTTAATGTTTGTAAAAAGGCTTGTATGGCCTTCTTCCTCCCATATAAGAAAGTTAACTCCCAATCGCATCAAAAAATCAGAAATACTAAATGTAATCTTCTTCCCTGCAAAAGCGACTGATAAAGTGTACTCCACAAGTGTCTAGGATATACAGGAATTGGTCCGTGGATCACTATTCGAAAATTACTGGATCCCCCTCAGCTAGCCACTCATAATTTGAGCTGCTGTAGAAAGAAGTCTAGAGAATTCCCGTCCCACATGACCAGGTTCGGTTTTAGAGGTGAGCTACCAAGTTACCGGTAGCCTGCTGGAGTACTCTACAATAATCAATTGTATTCTTTTGATCAGAAATTCCAGACATACGTTTAAGAGAAAACAATGTTTTTCCAGAGGTCTCATTCAGAAAGGCTAGGCTAATGGTCATTTGACCTATGCAGCAAGAAAGTCAGCAGTTCAATGCAAGAAAACACTGCCAGCCAACAGTACTGAGGTAGTTAGCCAAGTCTGGAAACTGCATTAGCTCTATGAGAGTAGCCCATCAATCTACTGCATACTTACTGTATTGGGAAGACACAAAAACTTGTCAAAAAGAACACTGGTTTAATCTGGCTGCTTGCCAGCCTAAAAGATTTCACCATTTGATATGTTCTGTGATTTATTTAAAAGTGTATTTCAATGCAATTTCTGAACTAAGTTTGATAGCTGAAAACACGAGAAATGGGAATCTAAGGCTGCAGACACGGAGATGTGAGCACTAAATGGGATCAGAACTATTTGCACCAGACGCAGCGATCTTCATCACACCAGAATCTTGTCCTTCTCCCCTAACTAGATGAAGAGCTGAGTAACAAACTTTTCAGTTCGGATCAGCTTCTCTCTCCAAAGTAACACAACCTAATTCTACAGTCAGCCCTATTCCTTTGAGCTGATAAGCACTGAAAAAAAAAGCTACATCCAATTTGCTCAGCGAGCAGTTCCACTTATACATAGTGAGAAAGGCCTCCACACACCAACCTGCTTCAACCTGCACTCTAGGGCAGTCAGAAACTGTGCCATTCGGTTCGATTTATATAGGCAGGTTAAATATAGTCTGTGACCTCATGATGACGATAACATTTAAATTAGAATACGTGGAGCCATTTAGCTTTTTGCTGGGGCAGGAAGTCGTATCAAGTTCTGTCATTTGCTACCAGAGTCACACATGCAGTTGACCACAGTTTTTAGATTTGCTAAGTTGATACAAGATAATGGGTAGAGTCTTCCCAGCCAAAGTAAATAATTAAATACAAGCAGGCTAGTTCAAAGCTCTCACTGCCCGGCCCTCCCGCAGCTACACCAAATGCATAGGACTGATTACCTTATTCCATTTAACAGAGTGGGCCTCTCACTGGTATCCACTTAAATCCTAAATGCAATATTTTACGAAGGCAGATGCCACTTCCAATAGCTTGAGCTCTAGATCATCTCCTGCTCCAGACGTACCAAGTAACAGTAGACATGACAGTGCGGGAGAAATACAGTGAAATCAATAGAGCTCGCCTTTATTAGACCACACTAAAGCAGCTTCAGAGACCTTGAGACCACACTGAAGTAGCTTCCAAAAGGTACTAAGTACAATTCTGTTTCACTTTTATTTGAAGGGCAACTCCAGCAAGCAACAAGTTGGCATCCGTCCCTTAAGTGGTCACACCCAGATTGCACTGTGGTATAGAACATTGTAAAACAAAAATGGGGCAGCCTCATGACAAAGGTTCCACTATAAGGCTCTAACATACATTAAAGGGTCAACAGCTATTTAAGTCAATTCTGTGTGCGCCACCATTTTTTCCCTACAAGCAATACCTCTAGTTACTCTAATTGAAAGGGATCAGTGGAGTTCATTTCTGTTCTTTCCCTCCACCCTGCAAGTTTGTTTAATTTCCACTTTTGACCACATTTTGCATAGTTATTTTTCACTCTTTCCCCTCTCTAGTCAGTTCTCCTGCTTGCACGAGTCTTTTGCACAGCAACAGGGAAGAGAACCAGGGGGAGGGATAGCTCAGTGGTTTGAACATTGGCCTACTAAACCCAGGGTTGAGAGTTCAATCTTTGAGGGGGCCATTTAGGGACCTGGGCAAAAATCTGTCAGGGAACAGTACTTGGTCCTGCTAGTGAACTCGATGACCTTTCAAGGTCCTTCCAGTTCTATGAGATAGGTGTATCTTCATATATTAAAATACACAGAAAAAGGACTTTAAAGTAACAATTGTCTCAGGAACACTCAAGTTTACCTAATACACTAGGAAACACTTTAACTCCAGTCTTGTTTCAAAACAGTTTCAGGTTAGCATACCCTTTCAAATGTTCTCTGTAAAGTGATAACTTTGGTGGTAACTGATTTGGTGATTTGTGGTTAACAAAAGGGCCAGAGCTGAAAATCAGAAGCCCTGGCTACAGTAAAAGTTTAGCCACAGGCCAGGGTTACAGTACAAACTTTTGCCAGCACAACAGTGATGAAGTACAATCCCTGCCCCTAGTCTTGATGCAGTTGTACCAGCAAAACTGTTTTATCCAGTGTAGCCTATTTCATTTGGGGAAGGCACTGCATGGCTGTAATAAGCTATATTGGTGAAAGAGCTGCTTTGCCATTATATATGGTAAACTTCACTGCTAGCCACAGGGCAGAGTGCAACTAACCAGACTTTTCTTTGAGAACCACTTAATTACAGATAGATAACACAAGATGCGTGTTTGGTTAATTATTGATGGATCTGCAAATGAAAAATTTATGGCAGACTTATAAAACTCTTAGCAGCTCTGTGAACCGCCAACCTCAGCCTGGCAAATTTCACCGGAACACGAAGGTGAGTCATCTGTAACTCATTTACTAAGAGGGAAGAACAATAAGAAATGTATCTGTAAATCTAAAACCAATGTCCTGCAGTAGGTGCCTGGGGAGACGTCTCGTTCCTGGGTGGAAACAGTGCTGCACTAGAAAGATTCAAGGAAATCAAAACCATCAAGACATGGAGTATTATGAAGGGGAGGTGAGTCCCTAGGTTTTAATATAAGCACATGCACACACACAATCTCGCCTCACGGAATAGAGTGCTATCCATTTTGCTAACACATGAAGAGGTTTGGAAGAGACCATGCAACATTCTATCCTTTCATCAGTGGAGAGAAGACCGTCTCTACAGTCATGTAGGCAGTGCAAAGTACATGTGGGGAGTAAAGATGTAGGCACTCATTCCACTTTTAAGCTCTAACAACGCTTCATTATTCTAACGTTGCAGCTTTGAGACATGTTGTAGGTCTTTGGAATTGGAGGGAGCAGGCTTAGAGCACAGACAGCTATTTTGGTGGAAAAAACCAGGGAGATGGTTAAAAAAGAGTGGCTTCCAGAACAAGAGAGCAGGTGGAGATTTCAGGATTCCAGTCAGACTATTTGGCAAAATACGAAGTAGGAGATGGGAAAGCGCATTTAGTAATGTCCGTGACATATTAGATCTGTCAGGTGTACACACACTATCATTCTGATTGAACGAGCAGTACCAAGTGAACAAATACTGGTATTTTCCAGCCAGCAATGAAGAGGGTGTAAATCCCTATAGACTTAAAAGGTTTGAAACAGTAGAGAAATCACTCCTACCTCCCAGGTATAATATACAAATGTAGGAATCTCCAGCCCCACTTTAACACACATTCCTCAGCTCCCTAAGCAGGGTGGTGCATACTTTTAGGGTCTGTTTTCATCGCAGTTAACCCAGGCTCTCTCTCAGGTGTTGCCCCAACCTTCCTCCCATTCACAAACAAAAACTTCCCACCCAAGTTTGATGGTGCCTTCAACCTGGACTGGTGGCCTGCTGGGGGTATAACTCAAGCGTGAGTGAGGTTTGCACTCAGGCAGGTAACCTGCCCTATTAGCAGTGAGGACACAGGCTAGGCAGGCGTTTGAGTGCCAGTCGTTCTCCACTGCCTTCCCACAATTCCTCCAGTATGCACAGGAAGACAAACTCTCCCAGAAATCACCATAAAAGAATCAGAGCGGCTCAGCTTACTGCAGATGTCCTAGTGACACAGACATGCAGGAGTACACCACCAGTGAGGACTTCGCAGTGTCGACATACTCTGGAGTTAGGTAACCGATCAAAGTCAACTCTGCGGTGAAGGTGTAGAAGCTAAAACACTAAACACTAGTGAGGCATGTTAGCATGACAATATCCTGCCTAATAATGGCTTGTCTATACACCATCTCACCCCAGAGTGGTTAAATCAGTTTTAATTAACACCTTCAATGGTTTCAGAGCATGTCTGCCCATGGAAATTCATTCTGGAATAAAACTGTCTTACTGTGATTTGCCACAAGTCAATTAAGAGTAAAAAGAGAAAGGAAAAGACCACATGTATTTCACACTTCATCCCATCCTATGATTAGTGCAGTCTCAGCATCAATATGAGGGGAGGGGCTCATCTCAACATAAATTAGCCAGGAAGAAAAATCTGCAATGCCTTTTACAGTATTGTGAAATCCATAGAAACACAGTTTCCTTTTTGTTGCAACACATTTCACTGTTAAAAAAAAAAAACAAAAAAAAATCCTTCCCCCATCCCCTTTGCTGAGCAGTAGCCCCAAAGAGCTTTCATTATGCTTACTGCTAGATCGTTTATATTGTTACTGGCGTAAGGACTGCTTCCTGTGTTGGTGTTCTTTCGCCTTTCATTAAAAACCTCCAAATAAATCAGAACACCTAGACTCCAGAAAATTTATTTGAGATGGTAGCAGTCATTTCTAAGTAGCAGTAGTAATTTCTGCTATTGCCCAACCACAGCACGGAAACAAACCAGAACAGTTTAAAATTATACCACTTATTTTAAGGTAGTTCAGTTCAGAGTTAAGAGCTCTGGTTCATGCAGCAGAAGGGATCTGATGATCTCTTGTCTTCTCAGGGAAGGGGAAAAATAGCCAGCATCTTCCAAAGACTGGCCAGAGAGAGAGAATGACATGCAGATTTTTACTATTGAAAAGACTGGTGCTTGTTTTGACATCATTGCAGATCGAGAACTGCTTGACTCATTTGGCACCAGTATCAGGGAGTTTACTACAACCAGAAGTCATGTTAGGATTTACTCATTTTTCCTGTGTCAAACATTTACCAGCCCTGAATTCCTCTTGCAACAGCAGGGACGGACACAGATACGCACACCGCCCCAACTTCAATTCACATTTTCAGCGTTCTCCTAGCACTGGGCTAAGCATCCAAGCACAACAGCCAATTTACACGTTAGCACTTAAAAGTGGTCTTTGGCTTGCAAATAGCTCCTATTTCCAGCCTGCAGGGACATCCTAGCCTGGTAAAACCTATTTTAGATAAGAGCACCATAGTGCCAGGTATAATAATTAGATACCTATTTAGAGTACAAGCCCCTTGGGGCAGGGACTGTTTTCACAGTAACCAGCACAATGGAGCCCCAGACACCATCACACCAATAATTGTAATAATCTTTTCTCAAAAAGAAATATAGTGCCTTATGCACAAAGATGTAAAATGATTGCTGGGGGAATAAAGTTGTCCTGCAGCTATTCTAGTCCAAAGCCGCTTGATCAGAGACTGCCAGTCATGCCAAGTTGTGTATTATTTATTGTGGTGTAGGAAAGCACACACTAGAAACTTACGTAGCAGCGAAACTTTTGTTCAAATCCTCACTATACCACACCACTGTGATGTTTCAGCCAGCCCTTTCCAGTGTTTTTCTGTGAAAAACTCTTTGTGTTTGTCAACTGTTTGACACATTACAATTCAAGCTCAGGCACAGGACCTCGAAAAATTGTGGTATTTCTCGTGAAGACTTTTTAAAAATGCACTTCAAGCAGCACATGCTTGAATAGTTTTCAGCATGCAGGTAAGGGAGGAGTCAAGTTAGGGCTGCCCTCAAAATACCAACTGACAGGTTTTAGTATCTCAGTGGACATCCCTTGTGTGGTTTACTCTGCAGGATCAGTCAGGCAGCAAGTCCAGATGTGGTAGGTGTTTACATTCAAGACGACGCAATGCCTAGGACAAGGGTCTCAAACTCAACTTACCACGAGGGCCGCATGAGGACTAGTGCATTGGCCCGAGGGCCGCATCACTGACCCCGCCCCCTCATTGCCCCGCCCCCGCCCCCACTCCACCCCTTCCATTAGGCCCTGCCCCTTCTCTGCCCCCCCTCCTGCTTCCCACTCCTTCCCCCTCCCTCCCAGAAACCGCGGGGAGCTCTTCCCGGGCTCCCCGCGGCCCCACCCCATTTTTTTTTAATTTATTTTTTTATCCCCAGGCAGTTCCCACCGCCAGAACAACTGTCTGGCAGTGGGAACTGCCTGGGGGGTAAAAAAAAAAAAATTAAAAAAAAATTAATTTTTTTCTTTTTTTAAAGAAGGGGGGACGGGGGGGTGTGGGGAGCCCGGCGGGCCGCAGGGAAGAGCTCCGCGGGCCACATGCAGCCCGTGGGCCGTGTGTTTGAGACCCCTGGCCTAGGATATCATAACTGGGGGAAGCAAGGCAGCAAAAAATGCATGAATGGCTTTGACAGCCGAGTGGATAAATGCAACAAGCCTATTGGGGTGCTATTTTGACAGCCCAATCCTCCTCAACACCATAGGAACAGTTTGCCTCCTGGTTTACAGACTGTGTGCACCTTTGCCAATTCCAGTACGTTTTCCAGATGTCTTTATAACAAAGGTACCACTCCACTACAAAGATTTAAGGGGAATAGCAAAACAAAATGTAGCATGACAGACTCATTAAATCACTGCTAAAGGATGTGTTATTGCTATTGTGAACTATTTTCAAAATGCTTCCCCAGCACTTGGGCTAAACCACTACTACTGATCGCTTATCAGCATTCATTAAGACAGGAGGTTTCCACCATCAGATACAGAAAGCTCTTGGGACATTCAACAGTCAAAAGGGAGGAAATAAAGGTGTTAAAATGTCTTTTTATTATTAAGGATGGCTGAGCAATTAACAACAAAAAAATCAAATAGTAACTGGCTGAAGGAATTAAGTCCATGGTGCCTAAAATGTATTGAATTTACACACTATTTTCATGTTGAATGTTCTGTTTCATTTGTTCAGGTGACGGAAGTATGAAAACTTCAGCTAGTTTGACTCTACTATAAGAGCGAATGGTGTTGCAATTGCCCGTTGAGGGAAAGAGTGGATGGGAGCCCATAATGAACCATTACATTTTGCCTTCTTACTTTCCCTCAATGAGGGAGAAAGTGACCTATTTCTTGTTTAGGTCAGTGGTTGTATGAGGCAGGGACAGCTCATGAACCACACGGAGGGACCACAGCAAGTGACATGCCAAACTGACTAATTTTGCATTTCATCAAGGTTTAGAAGGGCTGAATCAGAACTAATTCGGTGGCTGCCAACAGGTTTCACGGTGAGAAAATAAAGGCAGCACTTACTCCTTAAACACCTAGCGATTTAAACAGCTTGCCAAACATACAACTGGCACTGAATTAATGAAATAAGATCTGAAGCAAGTAACAGGGGCTACAAGGTTTTTTTGGTTAGGAAGAGACAAATCACATCAAAGATTCTCCTAAATACAGAGTTACCCTCTGCTTTAAATTAACACTATCTGCTGCTAGTTACCTAGGTGAGCATCACCTGACCAGTAGTCCTTGAGTGAAACCAGTGCCAGCTCAGAAACATAAGCATCCCCTTACCTAGTATATAAAAGGGCTCATAGGGATTGATGAAGGAAACTATTCTGGATGAGATATCAGCCTTTTGTGGATGTATCTGACACTGTTAACGGCAAATGAATTTTTTAAGTGGGGGCGGTGTCTTCATGTGTTTTTATAAATTCAGCAATGTTGGTGCAGATGAAAGCCATCCTTGCCCAGACCCATTCCAGTTTAAGTTTTCTTTTCACCCTTGGGAAATATGGATGGTCAAAGCTGCTCCTGACTATTTTAAGCAATAGGCTTTTAAAAAAACCACCCCAAAACCCAACAATAATCAGCACCTTTAGGGAGATGTTGCAATTCTGCTTTTTTCAACTGGAATTTACTATGTTGCAAATTACCTTCCAGCCTTCTGCGTGAACAAGCCCCTTCCTCTCAACAGAGCAAGTCTCAGTTCCACTTCCAACCTGTGCTTTGAGTGTAAGGGGAAATCAGCCCCGCTCACCATAAAAGGAAGAGAAGCCATCTGCTGCATTTCTACAGAGGGGAGGCAAGTGGTGTCAAGAAAAAGGAACTTCAGTGACTTCCTTAAAATGCAGGAAGCATCACAGACCAGTCACCACCCTTGCCGGGACACTGTCCAACTTTAATAAGGGAGGCAGATGTGCTACAGTGAAGATGTCTGTCTGCAGAATAATACAGATGTCTTTTTTTTTTTTTTAAAGTAAAGAGACAGCAGCACATTGATGGTCAAAAGCAGACTCTGTTTTTACAGTTACCTTCTTTCTGGGCAGCTACACTCACTGTAGGTAGTCTCCCAACATTTCAATAGCGCAGATTTGAACCAGAGCCCTCCAGCTTCATAAGCAGCAGCAGCAGCTCTGCTAAATGAGCTACAAGCAGAAGCTGCTTCTAAGTGGGCAGATTTAAAAAAAAAAAATCTGAAAAAAATATGTAAATACTCCCCACTTAGTCACCTCCTACATACTCTATGTATGGACACATTTATGTTTACTTAATCTTCAGATTCCTTCTTTGTATACTGAGGGTGGTGACACTTTTTAAAGAGTTGTTAGAAGGGGCTTAAAAGACCATAGCTTAAACCAGGTGTGTCCACGTTACTGCAGAATAATAAAACTAAATGAATTAAAAACAGTTTACTGGTCACCATTAGTGCAGTTTAATCTTTGTATTTTACTCACTTTCAACAGTGAAAATTGCCTAGCCAATTTCACTTTGTTTAGAGTTGTATTCATTTTCTGGATCATGCAGTAGATCATGCTTGGATGGCAAATACTGCTGGGGAATGTTAAAATATTCCAGAAGTAAAAGTTATATTGATCTTCAGTTTTGTAAAAGCAAGATTTTACAAAACATAGTGGGTTTAAAACTGACATGACCACTCAA
Source organism: Macrochelys suwanniensis (assembly GCA_033296515.1). Lineage (NCBI taxonomy): Eukaryota > Metazoa > Chordata > Testudines > Chelydridae > Macrochelys > Macrochelys suwanniensis. The sequence goes on along the minus strand of CM065785.1, from coordinate 8,695,275 downwards.
ACAGTACAGCAACCGATTTTTGCTTTAGCAAATAAGTCTACCTAGTATAGAATCTTCTCTTTTGTACAGTGCAAGCTTATCCTCCATCAAGGACAAAGTAGGACAGGAATCAAAAAACAGTTATACAAACATGCACATTGCACTAACCATGAAGTTACTAGCAACTTAGTGTTCTGTCGGATGATGGAATACCATCCCTGGAAGCTTATAAAGCTGTGACACGGTCTGATTGGATTTATTAGAACTCGTGCTAACAAAAAAAAAAGTTTCCTCAGGTCAGAGTCATTTAGCCACTCAAGCTAGGCTGTGACCGAGAATAAATACACACCAATATTTGTCCATGTGGAGGCGGAAAGAAGCCACAGCGATCATCTCTTTTCATTGCAGAGAAGACTGGCAGCCTCCTTTGTGAGACTGTGGCAGAGAATCACCTGAGAATGGATACTCGAACTAGAAGAATACGTGGTTCCTTGATCCAGATCCAAAACTCAGCTGTGGGAGTCAGAATGAGTACATCTGCCATTATTAGCATTCTTTTCTCCTCAAGGGAAGTTGCACTTAGAAAAAGTTAACAACTGTAACTCAAAACTTGAGAGGTTCCTGACCCGGTCTATTTCCCAGTCCCATTACACAAAGGCTGCATCTTTGTCAATACCATAGCAGGACAAAAGCAATAATGAACCTGAAACTTTGATTCCTTTGAAATGATATTTTTAATTTAAAAGCAACACCACATCAATTTCATAGTTCAGAACACACAAGCCTTTTTCTTAGGTTGTTCCCACATGCATATTTGCACAATACATCAGAACTGTCCCTAACACGTAACACCAGGAGTCACCTGATTAAATGAATAGGCTACAGGTTTAAAAACAAACAAAAAGCACGTCTTCACACAACACAGTCAATCATGGAACTCGTTGCCATGGATTGTTGTGAAGGCCAAGAGCATAACTGGGTTCAAAAAAGAATCAGATAAGTTCATGGAGGATAGTTCCATTAATACCTATTAGCTCAGATGCCAGGGATGCTATCCTATGCTCTGGGTGCCCCAAAACCTCCAACTGCCAGAAGCTGGGACTGGATGATAGCGAATGGATCATTCAAAATTGCCCTGTTCTGTTTATTCCCTCTGAAGCATCTGGCACTGGCCACTGTCAGAAGACAGGATACTGGGCTAGACAGACCACTGGTCTCACCCAGCATCGTCGTTCTCATGGATAACAGCAACGTGTCTAATTAAACTAAACAATTTCCTAAAGAGGAAGAAGCCAGGAGCACTAAATGGCCAGTGCCCTTTTTGCAATATACTGTCAACAGGAACAGAATCAAGTACTTCTCCCTTCCACTCCAGCCCTTATAAATGTACTTTGAAGCCCAGGGTGCCAGTGGCACAAGGTAAGCTGTGGAGCATTCATGGCCGAGTTTGAGACTCATGAAGAGCTGCTGGAAGTGTGTCTTTCACCACCAGAATGTCCACAAGATAAGTTGAATGCTGCTTGTGCCACCTGACGAGGATAATCTAATCTTTACTAACACATACTGCAGCTGAATATACTTTCATTATACAGTTTGGGGCAGCGGTTTAGATTCTCTATGGTGGCTTTACTGAGCAGCTGTAGAGGCTATTACAGATGAGCCATTTATAATAAACACTATTTGACTTCCCAAGAGTGCAGAGAGGATGTCCTATATAAAAGCCCCACAAAAATTCATTTCCGGTTATTGTCAACCTGTCTGGACGCACCAATTTCAAAGTGCAACCTTCAGCATGAACATGGCAAACAAACACTCACCCTTATTGTAGATTCTCATTACAGAGCTGTCAAAAAGGAAAAAATAAGCCTCACTAGCGCACGGTACAATATCAGAGTTATTAAATATAGAACAGCTGTCTGCCACATGACTTCAGGTTGCAAGATCCCCTTGGATGTATTATTGTTCAGGGTGTTATTTTTAAGGCTGACCTTCAATGGCCATTAGCTGTATGTATGTTTCTGACCACCTGCATGTCCATTAGCGTATGCTCAGCTACTGAGCCAAGTGCTATGCATCCTCCAAAAGATCAGCTGTATTCGCATCTGTAATCCCCAGTTTCCAGTGGGGAAAGGAATAGGCAAGGTATTTTGGGGATTTCAGACACTCCCTGCATTCCACCCCTCAAAAAGAGGGGCAGACACAAACCAACGCCTCATTCCATTATTTTCAGACTCAGATGAAGGCATATCATTATTCTGACACGTGGATACTAAATAAATCACCCATAATATTCTGTGAATATAAACAACTAGGAGGACTCTTAAGATTGCTTCTAATTATCCTCGTCCTTTTCTGATATTTCTATTAGCGCATGTAAAAAACAGACACGACAGGGATGTCTTTACTATACAAAAGTCATGAATCTCAAATTATGAGCCTATCGGTAAATTTAATCTCCCCTAGTGAGCAAATGTAGGAGAATACAGGCCCTAGGATTGCTTTACTGCATTCTAGGTAGTCTGTTTTGTAAAGGGCCAAGTTTTAATAAGGTTTCTGACAGAAGGAGATGTGCACAATTGAAAATACTGAGTACACTTAAAGTAAAGTTAGTCAGTCTCTGTAGATGATTCACACACCAAATTAGAAGACTTCTTAAGTTTAAATGCAATGGAAGTAGTTCCTAAAAATGGGATTCCACCAACCCATAAGGCTTGACTTATGTTTATAGTAAGACACGCTCTTAATATTTCTAGCGCCCCCTCCCCTCGATGTTTACCTCGCTCCAAATGGTGTTAAATTGGATGTAGGGAACAGGGGTCACAAGGATGTCCTTACGGTGAAGGCATCAGATGAGCAATCAGGAAGTTGGGTGTTATTCCCCACCTAGTTGCTGCACCTTCTTTCCCGACACATGTAAATTTGAGCCAATACTTCACTACCCTACTGGTAAAGTGTGTAGCTGTATCTATTCATTATTGTTAGTCACTTTCATACTGCAGCCATGAGCAGCACAGTTAATAGGATCTATGAACTGGAATATGTAGGGGCTGTTGGCGGTCAGCATGGACTAACAAGCTGTGTGAGAATTCAGCACTGCAATAGCTGGGGGATGCACAAAGTGTTGCATGGGAAGCTTGCAAGGTGCTCCTGTACAGGATGCTCGACTCCTAGCCAGCATCAGGACACTCTTTCCCCTCCATCCCCACCTCTCTCCCGTAACGGTTTTTTGGGTTAAGCGATCTACTGTCGTCGCATCATTTCGGCCATGTTTTACTACAGTGCCTACTTGCTACATAGCAAAGTTTTGATACGACCTTTACCTTAGCCACTATTTTGCAGTACTCTGGTGTTTTACACGGTGATTTTGTTCTAAAGAAGAGTAATCTACTGTGAGCCGTATTAATGATATATGTTCCTGTAGCAACTCGGAAGCCCCAGTCAGAAGCAGGGCTTCACTGTGCTAGGCACTATACAAATACACATACTTGCATTTTGCATGCAGATGAATGGCTTCTCGGAAGCTTATCTAAAGCCTTGCATACTACAGTATAGTTAAAGCAGTGCCTTCCCCCCTCAGGCATGGATGCAGTTATACCACTATTGCTTAGGGCAGGGGTAGGCAACCTATGGCACACGTGCCGAAGGCAGCACGCGAGCTGATTTTCAGTGGCACTCACACTGCCCGGGTCCTGGCCACCGGTCTGGGGGACTCTGCATTTTAATTTAATTTTAAATGAAACTTCTTAAACATTTTAAAAACCTTATTTACTTTACATACACCAATAGTTTAGTTATATATTCTAGACTTATAGGAAGAGACCTTCTAAAAACGTTAACATGAATAACTGGCACACGAGACCTTAAATGAGAGTGAATAAACGAAGACTCGGCACACCACTTCTGAAAGGTTGCCGACCCCTGGCTTAGGGCATGGCTGCACTTGCAGATGTAGAGCGCTTTGAGTTAAACCAGCCCTTGGAAAGCACAGTAGGGAAAGCGCTGCAGTCTGTCCACACTGACAGCTACAAGTGCACTGGCGTGGCCACATTTGCGGCGCTTGCAGCGGCACTGGGAGCAGTGCATTATGGGTAGCATAGGCGCCGACTCTGTGGGTGCTCCGGAGCTGGAGCACCCACAGGGAAAAATTGGTGGGTGTGCTCCGCGCCCGCTCAGCCTTCTTCCCTGAGCACGCCACCGCTTCCTGCTTCTTCCCCCTCCCAGCGCTTGCCGCGCGGATCAGCTATTTGGCGCAGCAAGCCTGGGAGGGAGGGAGAAGTGGAGTGGCAGTGTGCTGGAGGGAGGAGGTGGAGCAGAGGTGAACTGGGGTGGTTCCTCTGTCCCCCCCGGCCGCCAGGCTCCCCGTGGCCCCCCTCCACCCCCAGCTCTCCTCCGCTCTGCCTCCTCCCCTGAGCTGTTTGGCGCGGGAGGGGGGGAGGAGGGGAAACGCATCACACTCAGGGGAGGAGGCAGGGCCGGGGATTTGGGGAAGGGGTGGAGTTGGGGCAGGCCGGGGAGGTGCGAGCACCCACCGGCGCCGGAGAAAGTTGGCACCTATGATGGGCAGATATCCCACTGAGCACCTCTTCCCATTCTGGCGCTGTGGCTTGTGGGAAGGGTGGTAGGGCATTCTGGGTCCTGTCCCAATGCCCTGTGATGCCCAGGACCCAGATGCCTGTGATGCATCTGGGTCCTGTCCCAAAGCCCTGTGATGAACCCATCCCAGCAATCCCTGTGCTTCCGTCCACATTTGGCACCATCTTTCAACATTTTTTGTGCTGCACACTCTGTCTTCCCTTTCGGTCTGCGGGAATGGAGCCCGAACTGCTGAGGAATATGCTGACAACTCTCGCCAGCACGTCACGTTTGGCAGTCGAGTTACTCCTTATGATCCAAACTGACAGTGAGGACTCTGACGATATCGAGTCGAGTAACACATACGACACGAGATTGCTTGTGGCATTCACGGACACGCTATGCACCGTGGAACGCCGCTTTTGGGCTCAGGAAACAAGTACTGAGTGGTGGGATCACATTGTCATGCAAGTCTGGGATGACGAGCAGTGGCTGCAGAACTTTCGGATGAGAAAAGCCACTTTCATGGGACTGTGTGATGAGCTCGCTCCCACCCTGCGGCGCAAGGACACGAGATTGAGAGCTGCCCTGACGGTGGAGAAGCGGGTGGCTATTGCAATCTGGAAGCTGGCAACTCCAGACAGCTACTTATCCATCACTAACCAGTTTGGAATGGGAAAGTCTACCGTTGGAATCGTGTTGATGCAAGTTTGCAAGGCCATTCATTGCATCCTGCTCAGAAAAACCATGACTCTGGGTAACGTGCATGACATTGTGGCTGGCTTTGCACAAATGGGTTTCCCTAACTGCGGAGGGGCGATGGATGGGACGCATATTCCAATTCTGGCACCAGCCCACCTAGCCTCCGAGTACGTTAATCGGAAGGGGTATTTCTCTATGGTTCTTCAGGCGCTTGTGGATCACCATGGGCGTTTTATTGACATTAATGCAGGCTGGCCTGGAAAGGTGCATGACACACGCATCTTTCGGTACATCTTTCAGGAAGCTGCAAGCCAGGACTTTTTCCCCAGACCAGAAGATCACCAGAGGGGAAGTCAAAATGCCCATTGTGATCCTCGGAGACCCCGCTTACCCTTTAATGCCGTGGCTCATGAAACCCTACACAGGGAGCCTTGACAGCAGCAAGGAACAGTTCAACAACAGGCTGAGCCGGTGCAGAATGACTGTGGAGTGTGCTTTTGGCTATTTAAAGGGCCACTGGCACTCTCTGTATGGGAAGCTGAACTTGGCCGATGGACAGCATCCCTGCGGTTATCATCCGCGTGTTGTACCCTCCATAACATGTGTGAAGGGAAGGGTAAAAGATTCACCCAGGCATGGAACTTGAAGGTTCAACATCTGGAGGCTGAATTTGAACCGCCAGAGAGCCGGGCTATTAGAGGGGCCCAGTGCGGGGCTGCAAGGATTAGGGGATGCCTTGAGGGAGCAATTTGAGGCTGAAAGCCACCAGTAATGTTTGGTGCCCTGCACGGGAGTGAAGTGCAGTGGTTTCAATGTTAGTAGGAATCTGTGTTTGCTAAGCTGACTTGCAGTGCCTGTTGCTTTCCTGGGCTAAGGTATCTTTTACTTTATGCAATTAAAAAGAATGTTTTCAAGGCCAAAAAATCCATTTATTAAAAAGAAAATTAATTTATTGAAAAGAAATAACTGCTTTGGAAACAGAAAGGGCGAGGGGGTGGGGTGGGGAACGGTACAATCACAGATTTGCCTATGTCCTGTTATACTCAGCCTCCCTGTCTGAAGTGCTGTGCAATGAGTGCTGCACTTCAGGATGGCTATAATGCATGGTGATGGGGGTTGAGTGCAGTGGGTAAGGGTCGTAGTTTGCAGGGCTGGGTGGTGAAGCTACAGGTGTTGGAGGCAGCTGGTGGCAGTAAGAACCCAGATGTTGGGGAAAGTGGGTTGGAGGTGACATGGGGGCACAAGGGGAAGAGTTTTGGGACAAGAGCTGCAGGCGCAGTAGTGATCCGCCTGCATGGCTACGAGCACCTGGATAGAGTCCGCTCCATACTGGGGATCGCCTGGGGCGTGGAGGCATGGTCAGCCGGAAAGATTCGCTGAGAGCTCTCCATGCCTGGCTGAGCAAACAGGAAGGGGGTTTTCAAAATTCCCAGAGAATTTAAAGGGTGGGTGTGACGGTTGGTCACCTGAAGGCACGCCAGTAGAGTTCAAACTGATTACCAGAGTGGCTAAAACAGGCATTGTGGGACACTTCTGGAGGCCAATCAGAGCGCATTAACAGACCAGGGCGTCCACACTGGTGCTGCGGCGCTCCAGCGGGGGTGCATCAAACATTATTCCACTCGCCGAGGTGGATTACCGGGAGCGCTCGAGCCGCGGAGTCAGAGCGTTGTATATGCCTTGCCAATGTGGATGTGTCGTGAGTTAGAGCGCCCAGGGCTCCTTTAATGCGCTCTAAGTCGCAAGTGTAGCCATGCCCTTATTCCGCTTCCTGTTTAGAAATAAGCTATACCAGTATAGCCCCTTTTATACTGATAAGGCACCTTTATACTGGTATAACTATATTGTCCCCCCTCCTTAGTCATACCAGTACGAGAACAGTTGAGACCAGACCCAAAACAACCATTTCCGGAGATAGCCTGGGTGAGATTTATAATGGAAGAGGAAGCATACGGACCACTGGACAAAGGGGAAAGCACTCAAGAGTGGGACTCTGGGGCCCTCTTATGGCTGTTTGCTATGTAAGCCTTACAAAGTATAAAAACTGAAGACTCTCGTCTATACAATGGCGTCCTTCAGCTAAAAAGGAAGGAGCACTGCTAAGATAAAGAAGGGGAAGGGCTCTTTGAAACTTTATTTGGCTGAATTCTGGCTTTAACAGCGTGAACTTAAGCTACAGCTAGTTCATTGTTCATACCTGTATGTGGAGAGGTCCGCATTATGAAGGCAAGGAAGAACAATGTAGTGGGGCTGTGTTATTCTACTAGAATGTCACTATTGCACATCTCCTAGCACTAAGGGACTTCCTGAAGTTTGATGTACACTTAGTAGACAGTCAAAAGGCATTTGCACTGCCCAGTAGTCAGTCCTCTGCAGGGCCATCCCGGAGATCTAATCTAATTTTGTCTAAGCCCCTGTGTCTTCCGCAGGCCAGGAAAGGCTGGGCGTACAGAGCTATATACTTTGGTTTTAAATGGGTCAAATCCTGCAACCAGTTCACTAGCAACGCTGACTGGCCCCAAAGAAGGCATTCCTCGTTATGGTAGTAAAGCAAGAGGCAGGCACTGTGTGTAGGTAGGGAAGGTGGCTCCTAGAGGAATTTAGAAGATTCCATAGGGAAACAAAATACTTATGAAGGCAAAAATGCTAGTTGTGTCTATGTTTCCCAGTCAAAAGTGAGTGATTTCCATTTCCCTGTTGCAAAGACTCGTGCACTGGCTTTGCTATTCTGTACAGTTGAATTACGCTGAGAACAGCTATCCCAGTCTCATTAGCTCCCTTTGGTGTCTTAGGTCTACTGTGGATCAGAACTGGATGCTTCAGGAAGCCAGTGAGAAAGGCTGGAGAAGAGAATTTGTCAAGAGTTTGGCAGTAGGTCTCATTTCTTTTTCTTGCAAAAGATAATTTAACCACTACATCCTGAAGGCACCTTACATGAAGTTTGATTCTGGAGAAGAGCATGGTTTAAGCACAGCACGGGAAACTAGGATCTGTCCATTTCTAATGCCAGATTCCACTGCTGTGGCTCTGGGAATTCATGCACCATGCTGACTCAGTTTCCCCATTTTGTAAAAAAGGGGGACAATACCTAACTATCCACAAGGGTAGGGTAAGTATTAGTGCATGTGAAGTGCTCTGAAGTGAGAATGCTATAATCACTAACAATTACTAAAATGAGGACTAACGGAACTGGCTACAGCCAGGCATAAGTCTCCTTTCCTTCCCCGGACTGCAACCCCAAACAGGTCTTGCTAATTCACATCCACTGTTTTCTACACTGAGGCTTCTCTCCAGTGAGACTTCCAGTTTTGCCACGTTTGATTCAGGGGCCAAGTGTCACCTCTGGCTCAAATCTGTTTTAATGAAAGTAAGGCATGTAAGGAGTTTCGTCAACTGGGCTTGAAGAGTTGGACTCCTACTCACCAAAGCAGTAACCATGCCAATCTGGGTGAAAGACGCCCACCCCACCACATCCCTCCCCGCAAACCTGCACCTATTCAACTCACATTGTTGCATCTTCACTCCCTCCTCCCCCAATCAACTCTGTCCACAACCAGTTCTATCCCCCTTAGACAAAAAAGGCTGCATCCCAGTTAAAGCTGGGGAACCCCTCAAATCAATACTGCCCTTCCAATAACTAAATGCTGGACATTGCCTCTTTGCAAGGCTCCTCTATTGCATGCTCATTATATCCAGCTCATTATCTTACACCAGGCTCTGTTCTTTGCTCGCCCATCACTACTCTTAAAGTAGCACCAGCTCAGAGGCAATTTTGCTCCCTCTTTCTCCCCTTGAGAAAGGTATCTGCTGCAGCTGCCCTGTTCCCCCAGTGCTCAGAACACCAAGAGTGTTCTGTCCCTGCAGACCACTTTCACGCTTGTTAAAAGAGCAGCTGTACATGAGCCAGTCTGTTCCTCTCCCCTACTCCCCTCTGGACTGGACAGCACCAGTTCACGGATCCTGCTCAGCTTGGCAGAATTCCTATTTGCCCTGAGCGCACGGGTTTTTCAGGCCCTGTTTAAGCAGCATATCTACCCCACTTTACAATTTAAGGCGGGGTCTACAGCTAAAACATAGGTTGACCCAGCTGTGTCACTGGGAGTGTGAAAAATTCACACTTCAGAGAGCTGTAGTTAAGCTGACCTAAGCCCCAGTGTAAACACCACTAGGTCGATGGAAGAATTCTTCTGTCAATCTAGCTACTGGCTCTCGATGGGGTGGATTTACCACAGTGATGGAAAAACACCTTCCATTGCTGTAACAAGCATCTATCTACACTACCACACCACAGCTGTGCCGCTGTAGTGTAGACACACCCTTGGCTTAATACAAGGCTTGAAGGGAGTAGGTTATAAATGTTTGCCAAGATCATTACGTTGGTATTACATCTCTTTTAGGATTATTAAAATGCTTTGGTTTCAGATTCAATGGATTGGAATGCCTGACTGTTTCTGAAATACTACAGCTTTTTCTTGGTATTTTATTGATGCACTGCACTAATCCAAATAAAAAATAGGTACAAGGAAGCAAAGCTTCTTAATGTATGAAGCAGGAGGTGGGTCACTGTGAGGAAGTCCCAGCTCATTTTGGTACCAGACTCTCTTGTCCATTTGCCTTAATATCTTAAGTGGAAAGAATAACTAGAGCCCTGCGTGGCTACAAAATGTATATCTGCGGATACGGATATAAAGCAGATATCCGTGGAGTTGCAGGGCTCTATCAGAAGTCACAGCGGCAAAAGCAGCAGCATGTCAGGCAGCCACTCCCAGGAGCAATCGCCTAGCCCAGACAGCTCCTCCGGCGTGGCTGTACCACCCCCAGTCCTGCCCACTGGGTCAAGCACCAGGTTCACTGGCAGCTGTCCCTGGTCGCTTCCTGTCCGTGAATGTGCGCGCTGCTTGCACACACTAACACGATCAGGGACAGCTGTGGGCAAGCATGGTGCTCGGCCCAGTGTGCAGGGCTGGGGGCGGTACAGCCACGCGGGAGGAGCTGCCTTGGCTAGGTACTGGCTCCTGTGAGTTGTGGCCCGACATGCTGCTGCTTTTGCCGCTGTGGTTCCTGGTAGAGCCCTGCAGATATCTGCAGATATAAATTTTGTATCTGCGCAGGGCTCTAAGAATAACCACAAATGGAAGCACAAATAGCCAATACAATAGTTAAAGGCTTCGACTAGCATAGCTCTCTAGGTCCACTTTACATGACACATGTAAGGGTTTATTAGCAGGAATTAACGGACCATGGTTCAAGTTTATGTTGTGCCTTTCCACAGAAAGCTCCCAAAACATTTAAAAAATAGGGATCATGTCACACGCTACTGAAACGCAGCCACTTCTGGCACGAAACAGCAGCTGTTTACCGTAAATAGAACATACACCATGCCTAAGTGAAGAATACCTTATAACATGAAATCCACAGTGGGAAATTTAGGTAAGGCAATTACCCAAATTGCAACCTGGCTAGTGCCTACAGCACTTACCACATGGATCTTTAGAGACCACAACTGATGCCAGGATATCAGAGACACAAGATGGGTGATGTAATACCTGTTATTGGACCAACTTCTGTTGGTGAGACACACAATCTTTCGAGCCAGGATATCAAGTTTGTGCTTCCTTGCCAAGATGCCACCTCCAGCAGCCGTGCCTGTTAATGTGCTGTACACTGCGAGGGAAGAGCACTACCTACTGAATCAACACTATCACTTCCTACAGTTCCTAGATTCCTTGGCAGTCTCCCATCCAAGTCTATTCAGACCCAACCTTACTTAACTGGTGAGATTTAGCAGGATCACAGCTTGAAGGGATATGGCCATAGACCATAATGAAGTTACAAAGCAGCAGATTTCAAATGGGTTGGAGGAAATGCATTTAATAGATTTTCAAGGCCAAGAGGAACCACTAGGGTCCTCTAGCCTGATCTCCTGAGTAACACAGGCCATAGAAAATAACTCGATAATTCCTGCATCAAGACCATGACTTCCAGTTGAGCTACAGCATCTCCTTTAAAAACATATCCAGTTTTGATTTAAATGCTTCAAGTGATGGAGAATCCACCAAATCCTTAGGTAAATTCTTCCAATGGTTAACCAAACTCACTGCGAAAGATCTGCTTCTTATTTCTAGTCTGAGTTTGTCTAGCTTCAGCTTCCAGCCACTGCATCCTGCTGGGTCTTTGTCTGCTACATCGCAGAGTCCTGTAACATCAGAAGTCTTCTCTCAATGCAGGTATTATAGATGGATAAAATTACTTCTCAACCTTTTATTGGAAAAACTAGATTTAGCCTCTCACTGTAAAGGTAAGTTTTCCAGACCTGAAATCTTGTAGCTCTTTTCTGAATCTTTTTCAACATTATTCTTTAACTGGGCACATGGTATCACTAATGCCAAGGTACACTGGTAATATGTCATCCCTAATCCTACTCTAATATTCCTCCGTTTATAAAACCCAAGGATTGTTTTATCTTTTTTAGCCACTGCATTGCACTGGGAGCTCATGTTCCACTGGTTATCCACAATGACACTAAGGGCTGGTCCACACTATGGGAGGGGATCGATCTAAGATACGCAACTTCAGCTACGTGAATAACGTAGCTGAAGTCGAATATCTTAAATCGATTTCAAAAGGTACTTACCCCGGTCCACATCGCAGCAGGCAGGCTCCCCCGTCGACAGCACTTCCTCCGCTCGCCGAGCTGGAGTTCCGGTGTCGACGGGGAGCGGCTCTGGGATCGATCTGTCTAGACGAGACGCGATAAATCGATCCCAGAACAACGATAGCTACCTGCCGAATAGGGCAGGTAGTGTAGACGTAGCCTAAGTCCCTTTCAGAGAACTGTCCAATCCAGAATACACTTCTCCATCTTATAACTGTGACTTAGGTGGTATGACCTTGCATTTGATACAGTGCTCCTTCAATCCATAGAACTCTGCTGCACGATATTGTTGAAGCAAACAGCAAGATTTAAAATAGCATTAGACACTTGTATAAGAGTAGCTTCCACAATTAAACTATTAAAAAGAAGTAATAAGGGCCATTAGTGCTCATACAGAGAGGCATAAGCAGATCAGCAGTTGGGTTAGGAAAAAATACTGGGCAACCAAGTATACTCTATGGATTTTATACATTCCTCTGAAGAATCTGGAATGAGCCCATATTGGAAACAGGTTAGATAGCCCTAGATCTTTTCTGGTATAGCTATGGCTATGTTCTTAAGGTAAGCACACAACAGCCAGGGACAAGCTTAACATAGCTGATGTGAACTGCTGTGTGTTGAATAGACTCCTGATAGTCCCATGGGATGGTGTGCACATCTAGGAAAGGCAATGTGACCCCCCACAAGACTGCCTTTCAAAGTGTGTGCTGCATACACAAAGGTACTGAAGCACCGACCCCAAGTAGAGCAGTTTTACCACAGCTTTTGTCTGTTTACACAGAAATTGGGAATCATTAGGAAAGGGAGAGATAAGATAGAATATCATATTGCCTCTATATAAATCCATGGTATGCTCACATCTTGGATACTGCGAGTAGATGTGGTCGCCCCATCTCAAAAAAAAAAGATATATTTTAGAATTGGAAAAGGTACAGAAAAGGGCAACAAAAATGATTAGGAGCATGGAACAGCTTCCATCTCCTAATCCATCTATTCCATCATAATAAGGTTGGGACTTTTCAGCTTGGAAAAGAGGCGACTAAAGTGGGATATGATAGCGGTCTATAAAATCATGACTGGTGTGGAGAAAGAAAATGAGGAAGTGTTATTTACTTCTTCTCATTACACAAGAACTAGGGGTCACCAAATGAAATTAATAGGCAGCAGGTTTAAAACAAGAGGAAGTATTTCTTCACACATTCCACAACCTGTGGAACTCTTTGCCAGAGGATGTTGTGAAGAACAAGACTATAATAGGGTTCAAAAAAAGAACTAGATACATTAATGGAGGAAGGTCCATCAATGGCTATTAGCCAGGATGGGCAGGGATAGCCTCCCTAGCCTCTGTTTGCCTGAAGATGGGAATGGGCAACAGGAGATGGATCACTGGATGATTACCTGTCCTGTTCATTCCCTCTGGGGCACCTGGCATTGGCCACTGTTGGAAGACAAGATACTGGCCTAGATGGACCTTTGGTTTGACCCAGTATGGCCGTTCTTATGGCATGAGGAAGATGATAGTAATAGTTACGGCAATATAGTCAAGAGTCCAAGCTACAGACAGTGGGCCTGACCCGCATGCTGTTGAGTACCCTGGGCTCCCATTCAGTCCTCCGTTCTCAAGTGGTGTTCAACAACTGTAAGGATTAGGCTTAGTGTATTGTGCCTCCAATATCACCTTTATTTACCCCCATTTTCATGCAATGAACTCATCCCATGCTTGTGCAGAGACGAGTGACGAACTTAAAATAATACTTCCTTACTTAAAGTAACTATGGCACAAAGAGACATTTCATCCTGGACACCACTGAGCTGTTCTTAAACAACTCACTACCAGTCTCCCATACAGACCAGGGTTCAGTTTGGCAGAATGAGATGCTACATAAAACTGGGTTCTTCTGTCACCTTCACATTCTCCCTCCCTCTACATGCATTGTCAGGTGGGTGAGAGGCAACAATGCTATTAATGCTCATGGCGATGGCACAATGCCAATATTTAGGTAGCTTTAACAGTCTTAATTCGAGAAGACAGAAAGGAAGTTACTTAATTTAGTAACAGCAGCCTTGTAACCACTGGAGAGAATATGGTTTGAGTCCTGGCTAACTGATAGATCACTTTTCTCCTAGTGAGATACCCTGCCAGTTGCCAATGACCTCCCTGGTCTAAAGAGGGGGTTAGTAACAGGCCACACTCAGGACTTATTTGCATGAGATTACACCGGTATAAACTAAGGTATGAATTTAAGACAATAGTTATACCAGCATAACCTTGTCTGCACAGTAATGCCTAGTTTTTACACAGATTTTTATCAGTAGATCTTTAAGTGCTTTACAAAAGGGAGGCATCATTATACCCATTTTACAAATGGGGAAACTGAGGTACAGAGGGGTGAAGCGACTTGCCCGTGGTCCCCCAGCAGGCCAGTGGCAAAGCCAGTAAGAGTGCTTTTTTTGGTTTAGCCTGTGTCACCTGGGAAGGTTTAAGCAGAAAACTAACCCAAAAAGCCATGGGTTATTCTAGCAGAAGAAGAGCGTCCCCACGCGACTTTTCCATGTAGACAATGCCTCCGTGACCAGGTCCTTGGCTATTGTCTCATTTGGGGGGTGGCACCTCTGTCACTCTAAAAGCACACGAGTATTGCAGTTTAAGCAGTAAGTATGAAGCTAAGCCAATGTTGGGACTGTACCTCAAGACCTAGCACAGAGGCGCGTGTCCTCCTGACTGATCCACAGTGATACAGAAAAGGGGAAGTCAAATAGAAGTCTCTGCTGGGAAAAAAAAAATGTAAGAGCCATTAAACCTCAACCCTTTCAGGTCAACTTCGTAGATGAATTGTTGAACAAATGTGGCCATCTTTATCTTGTTGGCAATGGTAAATATAGGCTCAAACTTTCAAAGAAACGTGTGGGAGGTAAGCTAGGTTTGGATGGCTGACTTCTTATCTCCAAAACGCTGCTTTTTAATTTTATAGAATGAGCTTCTTTGTTTTTAAGCTATATGATCTCTAAACAGCGCTGAGTTTGCTTCATTTCCTGCCTCCCACACCATTCCTGGATTTCATGATAGCTCCACAGCAAAGTCACTGTAGAAATGCCACTGATTTTATTTCGACACGTAGGCAACTTGTTTAATAGAAAAATGTGATGCTTTTCTCATCTACCATATCCCACAAAGACTGACAGTCAGTCAAAGGGACACCACAAGCACCTAGTGAATCTCAGGGAAGAACCCCGCTTGGTCAAATGGAGGTGAACGGTTTCCTAAGCCCTCCATTACAGACTACACTTTCCCCTTTAAAGTCAAACACCAACATGAAAAATAAATACACAGTGAAAAAAGCAGCCACTGAATAGCTAATGGCCAGATATGCTGGTGGCTGGAAGATATAAAAGCAGCGATGTCTGTTCAGTATTTTGGCACTGATTTATGACAAGTGTACTTGTGTTTCCATTAGCTGAGGCTTTCCCAGATGACCCCTCGGTTTCAAAAGGCAGACTCAACATTAAACTCCCATCAGATTTTAGTACGGCTGAGCTCATTCTGAAAACTTGTAGCAATGTTTTACATCAGCCTAGGCCAACACATTCCATTAATGCTCCTCTTGACTCCTGGAAACATCTGCTTTGTTTACACTAATAGCCACTTAACAGCTACCTCTGCTCCTCTATCTGTGTCTAAGACAGAAACCACCTTGAGTCACACACATCAGCCACCAGTGCTTTACACACATGTCCCTCACAATCCTCAGCACTAGGACCTACGGGTTCAATGCCTGGCAGTGCAGAGGAGGCGTCACTCGAAGCATGGGACGGAATAAAAGGTGCCCAGTCAATGCCGCTTAAAAAAAATTAGAAATAAGCAAGAGATTCATCTAAACAACCAAAAATAGAAGGCAAGGGTTAAATATGTTACAGAAAGGAAATAGAAGAGGCTAAAGTTTAAAGAGGTAGGTTAATGTTTTATGTAGTTAGGCAAAGGTTAGCTAGAAAATGGGAAAGGCTAAACAAGGAACACTAGGTTAGGGTTAATATAAGAGAGAGAGCGGGACTCGTACCAAACAGGAATTCAGCATGGGTCATTAATTTTATTATAATGGAAACAAGACCGTGTTTTTTAATTTCATCACTCTGGTCTCACTATTTTGCTAGCACATAGCTTCCCTTCCTCCTTTCATACATTTTGTCTTTCTAGAGAATGCTCATAAGGTCAAGAGCCATCTTCTTCCATGAGTTTATGTAGTGGCTCGCATAATGGGGCCCTGATCCTGACTGGGGCGTTTGGTGATACACTAGCCACCTAAAAACCCATGTAAGTAGAGAGTCTGCTTCTTGTATGGTGCATGCTTCAGTCCACTGCTAAACATGAAGATCTGTCTTGATTTGGACCTTTGTCTTTTTACAGTTTAACCTACTCAGTGTTGAATCCCAAAGACACCTAGGCTAACTTGATGGTCCATAGGAAGCTATGGACAAGCAACATTCAGACAGTGAAGGGTTTAACTGTGTTCCATCTCACTTTCACCTTTCCAGTGCTTTCTGCCTGCTGAACAGTTCACAGCTTAGCTCCTTTCCTCAAAATGAAAAGGCTAAAAATTGTCCCTCAAAATGTGTTTTCACCTAATCCTCTTTTCACCGAAGAGCTTCAAGATGAAAAATTAGTCGCGAGAGAAAGCTGGCACTTGGTGTTATAATTTAGACAGACCCTTTCCAGTTCCTGAATCCATACAACAATGCAGCTATGGCTGGCAATTTTATTCTCAGGAACAATTAAATAAAATTAATTTCAAGGAAAGAGGCCTTAAACAGTCAAAGCGCCATTAATCCTGATGCCTTTAATTAAAAATGCACATGTAACATTTTGGACGTACAGAGAGCATTTTCTTGAGCAAAGACACTTGACTTCCGTTGCAAATCAGTACATTTTTAGAATATGAAGTTGTAAACTGTTTAGACCCTTTAATTCCACATCTACAAATAGTCAACTAAAAAAATAACACAAAAGCAATTACTGCCCAGTGTCCATTTGAAGAATGCACGCCTGGTCAAACGGACAATCCTACTCTCCCTCAAGAACTTTGGCTACACTATAGAAATGTTCTGTTTTAGGCTTACTTTTATGAATAATGGGGCAGCCCTGGCCACCCTGTAGTTAGTGTGGGAGCTGGGCTCAACTTTAAGAGCCTCACTGATCTAAACACGAATGCAAACTAAGACCTGGTCTACACTACAAACTTACGCTGGTATAACTGCATTGGTCAGAGGTGTGCAAAATCGACACCTGGGGAATGCAGTTTACCAACCTTAACTCCTGGTGTAAACAGTGCTATGTCGACAGGACAAACCCACCACAGCTATCGCCTCTTGGAGATGTGGAGTATCTACACTGACAGAAGAAGCTTCTGCTGTCGGTGCAGGTAGCATCTTCACTAAGTGTAGGTACACATAGGTAGCGTCTTTAATAAATGCGACAGCGGCACCGCTGCAGTGCTGTAAGTGTAGACAAGCCCTCAGACAGGCTTGAAAATCGGTTGAGCCAGAGAATTAAACTTGACTGACTTTACCCTGGATAAACAACTCAGGGAAGAGGGCAACATATTAGAGTAACTAGTCCTTCCTTTGAAGACTTGCTCATCATAACAAAAGATCCAAGAAGAAAGAGACGTAAAGGCAGGGGCCCAAGACAACTGGGGACTATAACAGTCAGGTTTATAGAGGATTGTAATGTTTCAAGGGACATTGTCACGGCTGGCTGGCCTAAAATCCACCTGCATGTGAAAATATTAGGAGACTATCCTTCCAACTCCTGAAGGAATCCCGCTGCTCAAATTTTAGACCTATCTGCTTCGTTGAGAATACAAGTGAAACATCTATCTTGATAGAGAGCTAACGTTCTTCAGCCAGTCAGGTAAGGAGATTAGAGGTCCTCAATTATTTTGATACATTCCTGTGGGCCTCCAGCAACAACGCCATCTAGTTGTTGCACACATGCAGACACTTTGCTCCCGAAAGTCTAATCTGAAGGAGGCTAATCTCCCACCAGTGCAACTCCTCTGATGGCAGAATTAGCACAGAGCATGTACCAGCATTCACACGACTGTTGTCTAGACTTGCTCTGAACAGGGTTAGATCATATAGTGGCCAGACAGGCCTGTGCGCGGTCTTACTAGACCTTCTACCAGTTGAGGATTTCCTTAGGGGGAAAAAAAAAAAAAAAAGGCTAGTCTAGACAGCCACATAGGGTCAGGATGAAGCCACGCGTTCACATGGCTTCTTCTGACTCTCACATTCCAGCGTGCTTTAACCAGCCAGCTCCTTCCCCCATCCCCCTGCTCTATTAATATGTTAAAATTACAACATGCTTTGTCCACACAAGGATTTTAACACATTACCGATAGTCTTCTTCCTAGCGTAGACGTGATCACAACATAGGGATAGTACTGTTCCTACTTGCACCCAGAGTGATTTCTCCACCCGGGGGGGTAGGGGGGAGAGAAGTGTGTGTGGAGTTTGTTTGTTTTTTCCCAAGTGAGATAACTTGAGGCTTAGCCTGATCAGCTAAATTGAGACAGATCTACCTTGTGCCTTTTCTCTGCTAGGATTTTTAAACTTAGCTATCCTGTAAAGCACACACTCTTCTTCCAAGTGAAGACACAAGCCTTACAATGAAGTGGAAGGAGCTTCAGAATCACTCTACTGGGATACTTAAGGGACAAGACCCAGAAAGTCATGCCAGCAGTTCACCTTCTAAGCTTTTGGGGAAAGGCACTTTTTTTTTTAGTCTTTTATTACTACGTATTTTCTATATTTGCATATTTTTTTCTACTAACCCAGGTATTTTAACCATTTCAGATGGCCTCTCTTCAAAAGACAGACAAATGCCCTTACTGCTGTGGAAGTGATTGCTTTCTGTTAACTGTCACTTATCATAACAGTCAATACATTTTGCAGCGAGTAATATTTCCCTGTTCACATTTGCAGCTCATTCAAGAAACAAGCACACAACAGTAACTGTTCACAGTAAGGGCCCAGAGAGATGCCAGACTCCTGAGGGAATGCTTTGCCAATTGAGTGAAAAGGAGCAGCTATATTAAAAAGAGTAGGGGAGACAGACTGTGCCTTATACTCTCAATGGCGCAGCATTCACGGGTTAATTATTACAACCCAAAACTGTATTCTAAATTTACTGTGAAATTAGCTGCACAGAAAAATTACTCCTCTCCTTCATTGATGTCAAGCAGAGAATTGTACATGGGTAGCTACTTTCTGCTATAGCATGCCCTTTTGTGAGCAATGGCAGTTTGAGTGCATTAAATGTGGCAAGCTCTGAACATAAAACCAACCCAGCCATCTATGCTCCCCCTCCTTTCACTGACACTCAGAGAAGGGGCTTCATTCTGCAATATGAAGGTTCAAAGAGCACAAGTCTTAGGATGCTCTTAGTATTATTAGAAAGAACAGCACACTATTCAATTTCTCAGCCTCACTAGAGACAAAGCCCAGGGGATTAATATGCTGTTAGCCATTCTGGCTGCGCAGCATTGCCATCTGCTTTATTTGTATGTAAAAAGTAAAGAAGCCCAACCCTGACCTGCACACCCACAACATACACTCCACTGCAACAAATAATCTCACACAAGTGGTTCTGTAGGGCAGTTCTGGTAGCAATACTCTACCATGAGACTGCTTCCTGACCCAGTTTCTACCTTGCTCTTCACTCCTCTGTTACAAGCAGTAATTAGTCATGTCAGCATTCTGGATGGATTGCTACAGCCCCATTAATAATGCAACAGCAGTAACAGGGTGCATGCATAAGAACGCAGAGCCTTGAAGGTTAAAAGCAGTCACAGAGAAAGTTTACTGGGATGCAGAGCTTTTAAGCTGTGAACTTCAAAACAATGCCTTTCAGGTGGGTGACTCACATTCAGGGCTAAAGTACACCCCACCCCACATGATTTTTACTCAACTGAAAAGCACAACCTCACTTTCAACGTGGCGACTACTGTTACTGTCGGGGTTAGTACTGTATATTGTGCATTCGACAGTTATAGCATATGAAATGGAGGGCAACTGTAGCTATGCAGTCGGCACACTACCAGTACATTAGCTTCCACACCACGGAAAGATTTCTACAGAGACGAGCTATATATCTGGCTTCTGTTTCATGCCCACATTCATAATCTCTTAATGGTGCACCCTAAAGCAGTGTGGCATGGGTAAACCACATGGTGTGAATGATGTGCACTCCGCACCCACAATAGAAGCAGAGGAGTTCAGAGATTTGAGTGTGTGCTCCAGCATCTCAAACCTCTGAAAGGTGTGAGATCTTCTCTTCTAATCCCTGCAGGGTCTGGAACATAAGGCCTCCTCCTCACAGCAAGGCTTGCAAGAGCATCGTCTCTCCCTGCACTAGGCACAGCAATACAACTCTTGTTAAAAGAGCTGCCTGTGGTACAACCCAGGTCAGATTCACCTGGAAAACCCATTTTTTCCCTGAGAAGTACAGATTATGAATCAAAAGCAAAGCTACAGGCTAAGTTATTGATTCTTCAGCTGTTTATCTTCACATTTGCTTCCAGGTGAGACAATGATCACCCTTACACATTTTAGTGTTACATTTCTAATATAGGATTGTTAGTTTGAGTGATATAACAGCTCTGGCGGCCCACTTCAACCCAAAACACAGAGAGTTTAACAGAACTCCAAATGACTTTTGGACTGTTAGTAAGTTTTTCCTCCTGCATTCCAGCAATCAATAGCAATTTGGCTGTGATTTTTTTTTTGGGTGGGAGATGGAAGATCAGCCCTGTTTTATAGAGGGTCACAGGTGCCTCATTCTCTCTACTTACTTATTTTTATAGGCCATTCAGCTCACACATTGTCCCTTGCCAGTCACACTGCTTCGCTTTTGATGCTGTATGAAATAAAAAAAAATAAATCCAACCTCTCATAAGGAGATCAGGTAAGTCACTAACCCCCCTTCTTTGCCATACACACACACAAAAATGCAAATGCTCAAAACTGTTTATAACAGGACCTACAAAACAGTCAAAATGCAGGTGAATGTGCTTGGCTTTTTAAAAAGCTTTCTTTAACAATCTTCTCCCTTTTCATGAGAAGAGTGATAATTTTCAGAACTCTCCTGGCATTAAAAGTTCAAATGACAATCCATATGGGATTCTCAACCAACAAGATCATTAAGACTGGCTCCTGAGCATTCAGAAAGGACAGTGAAGGGATGAGTAGGGGGGAAAGAAGATGGGGGTCATCAGCATAGATTCTAGGTTAGCTTCACTATTTTTTTTAGCTGCAGAGACCTTAGTAAGTGTCACTTCCTCTATGGAGAGGAAGTGAGATGAACTGTAGGTTCTCTGATATGAAGTTTCCCCTCCACTACAACGATACAAAAGGACAAGTGCTTCAAAAAAAGTTAAGCAAGCCAGCCCCAAGCATACTGTGACCAAATTAGGAAACAAACTCCACCGTCAGCCTCAGAGGCAGACCCATTAGATACAGTGGCCTTGAATTAGCCCAGGAAGCCTGATGACTGTCTTATATGCAGAAACCTGTTTACACTAGTACAGAATGGGGAACTAAACACATCGTTGTGCTGCATATTCAAGGACATGCCATCCTGATGCACTTTTCTGAAGGAGGTAAATGAGCTAACATGATAGTAAGACTCCAACCAAATCTCTTTTTTCACCACCCCATTCCCCTCACAAATGTTCAGAATTACCATTTCAAGAGCATGACTAGCTAGTGCAAGACAAGGTGTGTGCTGAAAGTCATTCTGTCATCCCATAGGTTTTACGGCTCTTTAGTGGTCAAACCTGAGGTAACAGAGCAGTGATGGTTGTGATAAGGATCTCAGTGTGGGAGAGGGAAAGAGGAGATTTAGTTTCTTGAATAAAGTCAGAATAAGGTTTTAAAATTGGCCTGGGAACACTTGTAGTCTTTTCCACCTCAGGACCAAGCTTAAGAACACGCCCATCAGCCGAGCACCAGAGAAGTGTGCCGGGGCAGGTCTGGGGTTTAATCACTCACTCTTACTCACTGGCCCATCTCTAATCTTTACTCACTGGTTCAAGAGAGTGACTCATGGCCTTTCATTTTCAGATTTTAATGTCTGAAGTGGGGAGTGGTTCTCAGGTCTCTGAGCAAAGATTAGCCTGTTCGCCTCACTGTCTGCTCCCAGGACAAATGCAAACTGTTGCAGATTCCCTATTTACATTGAGGGAAAAATTTAATACATTAAATGACTAAATAACTTTTGTTTGTACAGAGGTTCAGGGCTGCCTCCATGACCCTTCTAAAACATCGCAGTGATCGCATTAAACTACCTCCTCCCTTTTGTTCCTTATCATTGAACAGAAGAAACCAAGCACGGCAACACACCCCCTTTATCTTTGCGGGGGCATCTCAGGGAAGGTGGGCTGAATTTAAGACAAATCTCAGGCTGCAGAAGATCCCCGGACTTGCCTCTGGGCAATTCTCCCCCCAACCCAACCACCCCACCCCCCCCAGTGAGTCAAAACAGTCACACATCCCACCTCTGTGGCAGTGGCAAGAGTTATACTCTGGTTAAAAGATGCATGGAATGCACTTTCCATAGGTTGCCATACAGAGGCAAGCAACCAGCTTTTCCGGTCCGGCATCACCTGGCCAGAACACTCTTGCAACATAAAATAGTGATCCTGGGAATCCACCAGCTGATCAATGAATAGTGTTCAGGGCAATTTTGCAATGAGACACCAACAAGACATGTAGAATCAGAGTAATTCTCAAGATAGCCAGACTATCTAGCTACAATTTAAGTGGAAGGAATGGATTGCCTCAACTTTATTACTAGCGTACTAAGTTTCCATCCCACATGAAGTCAGATTCATCTTATTGCCTCAGCTCAGTAGAGGCCCAAAGGACTGAGCTATAAAGAGAAGACAGCACTACCTCTTATGGACCTTAAAAGATGCATCCTTTTGTCAGTGGTAGAAGAGTGTTACAATCATCTTTTCACTGAATGGATATTGCTATATATGGTAGAAACCAAGTACAGGAATAAATTGTGTTGCACTAAATTGCATTGACTTACATGGGCTATTTTTATAGAGCCTGGTTTGAAAGTTCCTGTTTTAGGAGGCTTTGGGTTAGAGACACAACAGAGACGCACTGTTTCACTGATCTCTATCATCAGGTCAGGTTTTAAAACTGTGTTTTACTTTCCTGCACAACTCGAGCGTATACCTTTCCTTTAAAAGCATTTCATACACATATGCGTAAAGGGCCCTGATCTTGCAAGGTGCTGAGCACACCTCAAGACATGCTGAGCAAACTCAACTCTCAGCAGTTTCCCTGGGAGTTGGACATTAAGCACGCCTTGGAGGATAGGTCACGTGGTTTGGTGCACACATTTTACTCCTATGTGGGATCAAGTCCTTTAAATAGACGTTGCTATTCCACGAGTGCTTTCTTCCCTCCATATCTACCTTGCTTTGGCACCTCATCACAAAGTCTAAAGGGACGTTATCTGCAGAGAGTACACTCACACACACCCCGCCCCCCCGTGGCCTTGGTCCCTCCTTTCCCCAGTCCCTTTGAGGAGCAGATACTGAAATTCCAAAGCTTCTGCTGTCATATTGCTGCTGCTGCGATAGCATCTCCCCTTGCCCTGCCTTCTGACTGCAGTGCGGAGAGCACCAAGGCTACAGACTAGTTTCATTGCCCTTTTATGGTAGAAAAATGAATCGCCTGCCCAGCAGCAGAGTGCCTTAGAGCTGAGCGTAGACGACAGACGGAAACTTGCCATTTGTTGTGGTTTTGGCAGCAATATAATGGAGCGTGTTCCCATCTACACCACTCAGCTAGAAGGGTGCACAAAAGGCATTCATCTGAAGGGGAAAAAAGCAAAGCCCTGGAGGACACAGACATACACCCACTGCACCCCAGGGAACTGCAACTGAGGGTGGGCAGGATCATTCGCAAAGAGAATAGATAGCCTCAAAATGGTTCTACTGGACAAGGCACAAGTGAGCAGCATGTTTCCCCACGAGATCCAGACATGCATGCGTGAGCGCACCTAAGTTCATACCAAACCCCATCAGTATGGAAAGGAGCGAGATCTGCTACATCACATTTCCATTCCTTCCCCACCCCAGCAAATTCTATTCAAACAGGGTGAGGGAATTTTAAAAAATGAAACTGGGACTGGAGGTCACCACCACCAGGCAGGAAGTGGAGGATTCACAGTAAGAAACGGCCATCTCCAGCCTTGCCCCCCACCCCCAAAAGCAGAGAGGCAAAATAAAAGTGGCAACTAAATCCGAATGAATACTCGGTGAAATACACAGAGCCCAGGCATATGAACTGATGAATAGGGAGTGACACAAGAGCATGGGACCTTTAAAATGTTTGCACTGCTGTCAGGAAACTGAATGAGACACAGCAGACTCAGCAGCTGGGAAAAACATGTTGCAAAACAAGGAGAATTAAGCAATGCTCCATACGCACATCCAACTCGGAGGCATTTTGGACAAGCTTCATTTCTTTAACTGGAAGAATTTCTTTCCACATTGTTTGTGCAGATAGTGACAGAGTCCTTGATGCAGTTTAAGTCTTGGGCCTTATAGGCATTTAAAGCTTAACTGCCCAAACCTATGAAAAGCAGCAGAAGAATATTTTTGGGTGGCATGTATTTGTTTCTAAAATGACATGCTCAGAGGTGGGAAAAAAATAGTCTACTATGGAATGTGATGTCACCTTGTGTTTACTCCCAGCTGCTGGGTCCTTTGTTTACACAAACATTTTCCTCCAATATAGAAACCTTAAGTTGTAGGGTGCAATCGAGACATATGTAGCTTGGGTGGCTTAACTGCTCAGTAGTCCAGAAAACCTCTACACAGACCCCAATTTGAGGAGCAAACCCCACTGATTGCCTCTGTAACTTTAAAGCTGGCTGATCATGTAATGCCCGCTGTACAATGTGGTTCACGCCTATTAACACAGACCAGGGACGCACTGTTCGCACCTCGCTAGAAAGGGCGATGTTCAAATGGAGCTCGCTAGCAAAAGCTCTGTACAAGCTTAGTCAGGATTTCAGTTCAATAGGACATGAAGGTTAAAAGCAACTGGGTGAGCTTGTTCAGTCACCACCTTCAACTCAATCCTGGGAAGTCAGCTCCAGCAGCAGCTTTAAAAGCTTAGCCCTTCATAATAAAAGAACATCCAATAGTTGCCTTGATGTAGCCAAGGGAACGATACTGAAGATCTAAAGGCAAAGTGGTAGAAGGGTTTCCCACTAATGTAGGTATCTCAGAATCACCCTTTTTTTCAGCAGGATAGCAGCGAGTACTCAGCGGGCACATTCGTTTCCTAATCACAGTCTCATTTAAAGGAGACACTACCCTGTGAAGAACAAGAGCCTGGAAGCTATCTAGTCAGAGGGTCATTCAGCTCAGATGCAGTGAGAGTTTCTGCACTCTAGGAGGCACCACCCTCTAAACAAGGAAGGCAACCCAGCTTGTCAGGGGAGAGAGAGGCTCCTCTGTGACATATAGGAGCTCAGAAAGTGAATCTAGGAAATGCAAGAGGCTACCATGCAGCAGAAGGGTCCAATGTGGCTTTGAAATTATTCTGCTTGGTGATCTGAGCTCCCCAGCACCCAGAGGGACAGTGCTGCTTTATGCATGTGTTATTACCATAGCAACATCTTTCACCTTCTCATCTTCTAGCTGACTGGAAGCCCTACAGTGCTTTGTGCTGAGACTGCAAAGAGGGGTGACAATCTCCACCGCCCACAACACAAAGGGTCTGTGATACCTGCAAGCACACCATGTAACACACCAGATTGCACTGCCTGCACACACAGGGGTTTATGCAAGCTGATCATGGGGGAGAAGAGGTTCTCTTTTCGGAGAGGAAGAGTATTTCCCTTGCGGATGAGTGCCTGCCCTTTTAGTTTTTGAAAAGTCATGAGAGAAATGCTGCTTGGTAATTTCATCAAGGGACTTGGCAGCTTCAGTTTGGAAAACTGCAAAGACCTCAGCATGTAAAAACGCATGGGAAAGTAACATGCACCAGTAGAGGGCTGGAAGGTTCAAATGCCGCGGCTGCACAGAAGTCTGCTTTGATGTGAGGCAGCACGGAGGCGGTGTAATACATCACCAGCACTGGCTAGTCCCACTCACATTCGGCAAGTCAGAATGCTGCTGCAAACCTGACACCGCTGTGTGCAGCCTCTTCCTACACACATCATGTACATGGCTCACTACAGGACGGATCGAATGCCTTGAAACTCAAGGTGGTTTAGCTTCAGCCAGCAGAGAATTGTATGACGTGTGGTAGCAGCTCCACAAAGCTGACTGCCTATACAAAACACTGACAAGCTCACTTACAATACAAGAGGACATTCATGTAACACACGCAGACCACATTAAACAGGTACAAGAATCTTTTCTTTACTTGCAGAGTTGCTTCAGCTATGTTTCTCCTCGGTGGATTAAGCTTTATTATACGCCCTCCACCCAGCAGGTGACATTAAGACGCAAGGTCTTGACAGCTCACTAAGAGCTAAACTTCACGTATCACAGCTGGAGATGCAATGGCACTGACAGATGGTGCAGACTCATTACCAGGGATACTAGAAATCCATTTGCCATGGAAAAATGTGGTATTTGTGGTTTTCTACAGAGAACCTTTAGTTTTTACATTTTGTGAAAAAATAATTATTTAGTAAATTTTACCAAAAGTGCCAGTGTCACTATTCAACGCACACAACCTCCCCCTCTTGTGGTTGATTTTTGAATGCGGTTTAAATACACATAGCTAAACATACTCCAATAAACTGCTTCTGGCATATAGCGGTTACTCAACAGCGCAGAGAGGGTCGTGTTTTAATGCATCGCAAATTTCACTTCAGCCTCCAGATATGAGTAATTAAAGATACCAAAAACTTTAAAAATCACCCCTAAAGACCATCACTGAGTTTAGCAAGGACAAATTTCATATTGATATGTAATGTGTTATTCTGTACTGTATGCCGGAAGGCTATAGATTATGTTCAAAGGAGGACAAT
Organism: Macrochelys suwanniensis; assembly: GCA_033296515.1. Lineage (NCBI taxonomy): Eukaryota > Metazoa > Chordata > Testudines > Chelydridae > Macrochelys > Macrochelys suwanniensis. The sequence goes on along the minus strand of CM065785.1, from coordinate 8,668,300 downwards.
TGTACAACACGTGGAAAGCGCTACACAAACTGAATGAAAAGAAATGAAAACGAGGCTGAAACAGCAGAGTCTCTGACAACAGTAAAGAGACAATGCACTGTGACTGGATCATTCTATTAATTTTATTTTATTATAATGATTGATGGCATTGGTAGGCTTCAAACATGCTTAAAAAGATATCAATAAAACATTGTGTTTAACTGATACCTATATATTGTGACCAGGGAAACTAAAGTTCAGTGTTTCATTTTAATCAAGGAAATACACTGATTTTTGTGTTTTGTTTAAAAAAAAAAAAAAAAATCACAGAATTTTGTCATCACAGAAAGCTAGGATCCCTGCTCATTACATGCTCTTCACATGCCCATTCAATAGTTACTGTAGGCGACTAGCAATGCCTCCCTCCTACTGGCAATTCTGCCCATTGCTGATGTTAAGATTGATTACATCTCAGCCACTACGAGGACTGATCATGTGCGAGAGATGCACAAGCAGCAGCCCAGCAGAGTGTCTGGCACGATGCCTACATACCTCAGGGCTGGATGAAGCACATGGCCAAGGGCTAATGCTTTCAACTCTTCAAGGAGTGCAAATACACTTTTGGCCCACACTTGAACCAAGCACCACTCTACAAAGATTTTAGGGGAAGTTTTGGGAGAAGCCAAACATCAGTGAGAACCCTGGAATTGAGATCAGAGAGGCTGACAGAGTATGAAAACGCTATGGGACAACCCTCTGGTCCTCCACTCCCTGCCCCCTCACAAGGATCTTGTGTCCCCTCTGCTGAAACCACAAGGCTCTCATTTCATCCCTACCACTTCACTTTATACTTCCCCTCACTTTATGTTGTGTAATGCAGCCAAAGTCCTTTCAGCCAAGGAGGGATTCCTTCCAGAGCCAGCTGTCGTAACCTGCTGGAGGCACCACTGTTGAGTCTCAACAGCCCTTCCGATATCAAACATCCACTTCACTGCTGCATCACCCCAAATTCCCATACTAACCCTTTATGCTCTTCACTAAAAAAAGCTTCCCGCAAATGGGGACGTTAACTGGTAAAATCCCTGTCATGGAAAGACACAAGATAGATGGAACTTGGGGAAACCATTGCAAGCACAGCTACAAAGCACGGACAAGTCCTCCCATTTCAAGAAACACATTGATTCTTCCTATTAGGCCCCAAATTGTTTCTTTTAGAAGTAATAGTCTTAAAATCCTGATCAACCCCACAGACCTCTGGCTAATGCACCAATACAAGCTGTTGATATCGTGGAAATCTAGTCCCTGTTTCAAGTACTGGCACGCTAGCCTGAAATATTGGGATATCAGAAGAGCCAGCCAATCAAAAGGATCGTTCATTTGGGGCACTGATCAACCTGAACACTCTGCCAGACCTTCATGCCATAACGTTACACTCTGAAACAAACACTTGTAATTTTAGAATACCGTAATATTCTTCAAACATTTAAACTCTGAATTCTCCTTACTTGCTGTAACCGGTGGGGTTGACCTGTATGGTTCACTTAAAAAATAAAAAAAATTTAAAAAAAGAAAGAAAAAAAAAGGAGGAGGGTTCTATTCTTTTATCACGCAGTTTTAAAAATTGGTTGATTGTGCACAAGTCATTGGTGCCATCTAGTGGTTCTCAGCCTTCCTTAGCCCACATCTCTGGATGCTGCAGTTTTCACTTGGGCTAGCAGTACAACATCTCAAATGTTAACTGGCTGACGTTAGTCCAGTGGGTCTGTAGCTCCAGAATCCAAAAAGCACCTGCTGATCCTTCATGAGGCTAGTCTTGCTCTCAGCTTCACAATGCTGACAATAATGTATCTATTCTTAGCAATACAAGTTACTCCAAAAAAAAAAAAAAAAAAAAAAAATTAGGCTTCCAGTACAAAATGATTACTTCTCATCATAGGCAAATGGCCACATCAAATTTAGAATTAAGAACTCACAGTGGCTACAAGCATGAGTGCGACTCATTTAAGACAGGAGCATCTGTGATACAGACCATTCCATAAGAGTCCCTGATATTGTGGTTTAAGTTGAGCAAGACTCATTAGGTATTAGAGCTTGGGTATAGACACCACAGTATAGACACCACATAGGTCTTAATTCACTGGCACCAGTGAGTTAAGAGGCACTCTGAGAAAAAATTAAGTCCTACCATCGAGATTCTACGTCCATTTAGCACTCAAAAAGTCTCTGGAAGAAACGAAATCCTATTTCTCTACAGAGCAGATGCAGCACAAGCTGTGGCAGGTCAGGGTTTCCCCGTTCTGCTCTGCCAGTGTACCTCTCTTCTGACCCGGTGAGACTACCTCCGTGGCCGAACGGGTGGCTCAATCTCCATGACCCATTCAGTGGCTAACCCCTCTGCTGAGATGGCAACAAGGGTGCTGCTGATTAGTGGGTTTTGTGATGAGTATGTAAATTCCCAGTCCTTTGCGTGGACAGATTCCATGTAAACCCTGCAGACAGCGACTTCTACAAAGTTTGGATCCAGAGTGGTGACATGCAGTAACAACAGAAAGTGTCATTCTATTATGGAATTTGATTTTGGTTTCCCCAGTTCTCTTAAAGTTTCATTACAGTTACAATGGTCATAAAAACCAAATGACATTTTAAAAAGACTCCTAGAATATCAGGGTTGGAAGGGACCTTAGAAGGTCATCTAGTCCAACCCCCCGCTCAAAGCAGGACCAGTCCCCAATTTTTGCCCCAGATCCCTAAATGGCCCCCTCAAGGATTGAACTCACAACCCTGGGTTTAGCAGGCCAATGCTCAAACCACTGAGCTATCCCTCCCCCCTATTACCAGTCCATTTAAACTTGTGCTTAAGTATCTTGAGAGACATTACTATGCAACCATCTCCTAAGCTGAGCACACAGAGCAGAATTTAACCATGTCTGTATTAACAGCACATGGAAATGCAGCCCTGCCTTTAGTCATGTGTCTTAACAGAAGACCAACAGCCACCTTGGCAAGAATTCTATCCCTCTATCACACCCATGTCACATGCACATTTCATACTGCTAGCAAAACAGAGCCGCCCTCAAGCGCTATACCTCAAAACTCTGAAAGAGACGATCAGGTAAATATCAGCCCTTTACCTTCCTGCAGCGAGGGTTGGGACAGCTGAACCGCTTCACATCATTGTCCAGGAGCGCCGGGAAGTTACAGAAAGGACACCTACAACGCAAGAGACGACAACATTAACAGAATAACTCTGTTGTAACAACTCCACACGCCCGTTAACAAGGTGGCCAGCTAAGGCCTGTCTATCAAAAAAAAGATTCAATGACCTCAGCACTGCCTCTTTTCTTCCTACAGTTCTCTGATTGCAACCCCTCTGTGTGTCCTAAAGATCATGTGCTTAGTGCTGCTTCTAGACTATTTCACACAAAGGATTAGTAGAGAGCTGACAAACCACAAGGGATGCAACGCTCTATTGATTCTGATCTGTTTCTACCTACCAAAGAAAGCTAGCGTCTATTAATAAAAATATTCAGGGGTAAAAGTCAGATGCCTCAGTTACAGACAGCCTTTAAAAAAATCCAGCTGCCTTGCATTACCAAGCCAGCTAATGTTTTGGGCTATAGAACCAGAACCTACTGCAACACTAGGTGTCAAACTACCACTTGTTCATCTATCTCACAGTATTAACCCACTCTGACATGCTGGGAACTTACCTGACTAGCTCATCCGCACAGGCAGCAGCCACTTCTTCCTCAGCTTTCCGCTCATAGTATTTACACAGGATGTTCTCTGGGAGTACCTTCTCCAGCTCACTGGTTGGGAATGAACATGTGCAGCTCCCTTCCATGCAGCTGAGCTCTGACTACATTGGTGAGGGAAGAGAAGAAGAGACAATGAAAGTTCATAAAACATAAGGCACCATTCAATTCTACTGAATCAAGATTGATTCAACAGAACGGAGTGGTCTAAGGTAAAGAATATGTTGGTACTGAAACTGACATTTCCAGATGTGACCACAGCAGATGTCTGCATACGTGCAGAGGTGGAAGGGGAACCGATAATAAAATATCAGACAAGTGCCATATACCATGTAAACACTGAGCTATCAAACATGATCAATCATCTTGCGCAGTGGCCATTTTCCCACAGAAGGTAGATCATTAATGGCAGAATTCACCCTTTTCAAATATTTTGAAATATTTCTACCTTATGAACAGAACAGTGACGTTTTATGAGATAAAGCCTGCTAAGTATATATTTTTGTTGTCACAAGCAAATCACAATGCCCTGTAGAGACTTATTTTAAAGTCACAGACGTTCAACTATGCATTAGTGTTGCTATACCACTACACTTCAGTTCTTCCACTTCAAGCTGCATCACAAGACATGGTACACACTAATATCTATGAATGTACAGATACTTAAAAGCTAAACAAAAAACTGGAATTGGAACACTACACAGAAGAATCCCCGGAGTCTTCACTCCCTGCATGCCTCAGAGCAGCGGTTTTCAAAACTTTTTGAGCTAAGCCCCCCTTTGAATTACAATTTTTGGTTGCACCCCACAACCCAGACCAAAAAAAACCCAAAACCCTAATGTTCCTCCATGCCCCCTTAGGAGGGCTCACCCCACAGTTTGAAAACCTCTGCCTCAGAGTTCAAATCTTGAGCCCCAGCAACGAACCTACCCCACTGTGCAAAACCAGGTTATGGCTCTGGTTTGGAAGCAAAGAAACAGGAAGAAAGTGAAAACATAGTCTCTCTTTTACTCACCCCATTGAGCCTGGCTATTGATAGGGGCAACTGAACACTTTTGGGAAAAATGTTGCTATGAGAACCTTAATTCCGCTTGCTTAACTATGTAACATTAACCATACATTAACAGTTTTTGTGCATTTAGCACTATTAAGGAGATATTCATTTCAATGACAAAGACCACAGTATGCAGTAGTTAGCTATCTGCAGGAGGGCAAGACAAACTTGTTTTTTTGCTACTAAAATCTGAGTGTGTTCCACACGATGGAACACTTCATAAGAAGTGCAATTATACCAAGTTCACAAATTCCTCCAGCATAACCACATACTTCACATAATTGATAACATGAACTTACACATGATGCCTCCATCCACCTTTCATTCTCTTGTTGGTACACTCTTACCTTCCCAGAGCCAAAGACTGCCTCCTGAGCATATTTGATTAGGCACTCCTTGCAGAACAAGTGACCATCTGCACACTGCGTCAGTTCCTCAAATGCAAATTCCCCATAGCAACAACGACACTCGATCATCTGGCCATCCTGCAACCCATTAAAAAGATTAATTCCATCACGATCCAACCCAAGTAGCAACAGTGATAGGCTATTGGAAATATATAAATGAGACACCCATAAAATTAGCACGTGCAGTTGAGAGACAACCTTACCACCCAGTCTGAGACTCCCAATAAGCTGAAAGTGGCATGAGCATTTCTAACAAGTAAGAGTAGCTAGAGTTTGTAACAGTCAAATAGTTTCTTGGGGAATTTAAATCTAAACAAAGCAAGTTAAAAAACTGAGGTTCTAACCACTCTCTAACAGACTGCAATATAGGACAAGCTATCGTTGTAGCAAATTACCAAACCCATGCACGTTTTGGTGTATTTGCTAGACTGCCTAAATGCTAAGAATTAGAGGATTTGAACTACAGAATGGCTGGGTCATTATACAAATTGAATCTATTTCCCCATGTTAAGTATCCTCACACCTTCTTGTCAACGGTCTGATAAGGGCCATCTTGATTATCAGTACAAGAGGTTTTTTTTCTCCTGCTAACAGCTCATCTTAATTAGCCTCTTAGAGTTGGTATGGCAACTTCCACCTTTTCTCTGTATGTGTGTGTGGGGGGGGAGGGGGGAGAGAGATATACACATATATACACACACGTTCATACTATATGTTCCATTCTATGCATCTGATGAAGTGGGCTGTAGCCCACGAAAGCTTATGCTTAAATAAATTTGTTCGTCTCTAGGGTGACACAAGTACTCCTGTTATTTTTATAGAAGAATAAAAGCATCACTAGAGGGGAGGAAGGGGACAGAATGCACCATTCACATTTGGAGACTAGGATTCAAGTTTAGTGGCCTACAACTACCCCAAATGATATTTATCCATATCACAGGTCAGGAATATGGTGCATTGGCAGCACTGTTTAGAGGCAGGGAAGCTTGCACAGTTCCTGTCTGCGATACTATGGCATTGAAGGAACTAGGTATGTTCCCTTCCTTGTAAAGGCCAACATGCATGTCAAAGCTTAAAGGTAATAGATATTGAAAGGAAAAGGGTAATCCATGGCAGCTGAATAGAACCCCAACTATCATCTCTCTTAATGGAAATGGAAAGGTTCAGTTTTCAGATTTCTAACAAGCCTCCACTGCGAATGGAGAAGCAGCTCCAAGAATAGCACGTCCGTTTAAAATTGCCGTACTGTGCGTAGAAATGGCAACCCTGATACTAATCTATTGCAGTGCTGGCACTAGCCAATCAAGTTATGAGCAGCAACCAAATGAGTTACTACAGATCATTACGTGCATCAATACTGCCTTCCTGGACTCAGCTGTTGCTTAACTTTTCTTCCAGTCAGCCAACGTGCGCACACACAGGTTTGGCACCTCAGCAAAAGCAATTCTATAGTAAATGAATGGAGTATGTGAGGAGCCAGACAAGTCAGCTTAGAAATAAGGGAGTAAATGCAAATACTTATTACAAAAATCAGGTGATAGAGCTACTGACCTTCTGATACTGCTCCTCATTCATCTGCAGGGCAAGAAGGAAGTCTGCATGCTGAAAAAGACATGTGCATTTGTAATGATAGAACTAATATTTATACCTACCTCTGGAAATGTCCACTACATGCATCTGAAGAAGTGGGTATTCACCCACAAAAGCTTATGCTCCAATATGTCTGTTAGTCTATAAGGTGCCACAGGGCTCTTTGCCGCTTTTATAGAACTAATAACGCTCCATTCCAGATGCTAAACACTTTTATGTAATCGTAAGAGTTAAGAATCAGAAGTATGTTACACATAACGAGCTGCCCACAAACTGCTCAACCTACCACTCCAATTTCAGTTACCCATCAAGCTATTTAAGACTCTGCTCTTAAAGCTACCAATGCTATGAACCAAAATTCCAGACAGTCCGCAAATTCAGGCTCTTGCAGATCCAATGGGTGGAGCAGATACCAGAGTGAAGGGCTTTTACAGAGCTGATTCTGAGAGCATCTGCCTTGTTTTTAAAGGAACACCATCAATTTATATAAAGTTTTAAAAGCAATTCTTTCCCCACAAGTCAGTGTTAAGCTATAAACTCAGTCCTTTCCTAGAATATGAGCAGCAGAGGCAGTTTGTAGTAATGGGTGGCAGGGTTCTGCTTTGGCAGACTTTGCTTTTAGTTTCAATGTAGGTAGACAGAGGAGTTCTGCAGATAGCATGCTTAGCCTCCAGAAGGTGAAGTGGGTAGACAGATTGTCTTGTAGGCACAACAGGGACCATGCTTGCTAATTATAGAGCTGTATTCACAAACTTCAAAGGAAGTCTTACCATTGGTATTGTGATGAAAGAAGGGATGTTACTGCCAAACGGAGGAGGAGCTTTAAAGTTTACTGGGGCAGAGAATGAGCAGTCCTAGAACTCAAGGAGCAAAATCCAACCACACCTCTCCCCTGGATTAAGAAGGGTCCAGAATGGCATTTTAACTCCAGCTCAGCATCCCAAATTAAGTGAAAATGTGAGCTGCGGAGAGATTTCTCTAGGCAGAAATGGTAGTTAACTGCCTACACATGCAGTAAGCTCTGAATAAGTTGCTAGCTTGGCAATTCAAGACACCAAACCACAGCTCATTTCTAAAAGTCCTGAATGGGAACTGGGAGGAGGGAGAATTGATAGATATTCAACGTTTTGTTCAGGTATTTGTATTTCTGCTGGAGACAGACGATGAGGGCAGTTCATGACAGTCTCACCTCTGCCATCTCTTTAATTTTCTGTTCATAGAACTCCTGCTCCAGTTGCACGGGCGGGAGAAGCGAGAGTCTATCATAGGACCTGTAGTGCCGTCTCTTGTTCTCCAAGAAGAACATCCGCTTCTCAATTTTCACATCACCTAAAGCAGGATTAGAAGCAGGATGAGAAGGGACTGGGCAGTGAGAACAAAGCTCAGGGTGTTTCCTCATCTATACCTGTGACATGACAGCCCACTACTCATTATACAACTTCAGGAGCTCAGAAGCAATACTGTATCAAAAAGACATGTTATTTATTCATGAAGAATACCATATCTTCACATCCATACTAGACAGAGGCAGAAAAATTAGAGGTTTCAGGGTACCTTCTGTGGTAGGCAAGCTCTGCTCGCAAGAGCACACAGACTACCATAAACACCATCTGCCGCTTACCTTGCTCAAATTTGAAATCAATGTAGGAAAACTGGTTCATTTCTTTCCTCCTTTTTCGCTTCCCACTGTTTTCAGGAGACAGCTCCTGCCATTTTTTGAGGGCGTCAGAAAAGGCCTTAAAAAAAAAAAAAGGGAGGGGGGGAACGACAAGAAAAGAGGGACGTTAACACAATCACCACAGTTAAGTCTCTGCGAATCTTTGCAAAAAAACAAGAACTGTGTGTGTCCATTAAAGTGCTACAAATTCACAGGGCCTTCAAGTCTGACTTGAAGACAGGGAAGCAAAAGCCTCAGAAATAAGTCTGCTTCTCTATCCTTCACTCATCCTACCACCTTAGAGAGATGGGGAGATCACATTGCATTGGAAACAGACTGCTTGATTGCTCATGCACAGTGGAATGATATACAACCACCTCTAAAGTGCTATCTATAATGCTGCAATGCCAGTACCCAGAAAGTAGTGGGTACAGTCTAATACATTCTGAAGAATGTTTTTGCAGGTAATCTGTGAAGGTTTTAGGGCCAGATCATGCAAAACTTTTCTACTAAGCATTAAGCTAGTCAGAGGGGTCAAGTGTTTAGTCTTATTTCAATGTTGTGGTATTAGATGAGGGGGAGGGAAAGGATTAACAGTTTCAGAAAAAAAAATGGTCACTAGCCAGCAACAATTTAGACAAGACTAAAATAAATGTATTGCCCCTCAACTCACTTTCTTTGAGTTGCTCTACAGTTCTGCAACACGGATATTCTTCTAAAAGGAAACTACCGTGCAAGCTAAATCTAAGGGGAACAGAATGGCTCCGTAGCCTCAACCAATTCTTCATAACCCAAGTGATTAGAAAAAGAATGAGTGAGGAGAGAGGGATCTCACACATCAGCTGTAAGTTACACAAGGGTCTGATCACATCTGCCTGTTACTCATCTAATTTAGGAGGTGACACGCCGTTATGTTTGTGTTTGTATAAAACTGACACGTTTGTCTTAAGATTTGGTTAGACTATGCTTTACTGGCAATTACACCTCCTTTTGGCCATGAGGCCTGGAATGTTCCTCGGGATAGGCTATATTGTATCACCATTAACTAGCCAGCATGCCCTATAACAACATAAGCAGCAAAACGGGATACTTAGGAAATGGCTGATTTTGTGAAATTTCTGACCAGCCAGTGATCTGAAGATCAATTGCACTCCAAGTAAAGGAGCATTTTTAATACTAGCAGATGGTGCAAACAAAGAAAGGCACCATGCTTCCTCCTTCCAGCACCAGGGAGAGGCAGTCTTGGAAAGAAAAACAGAATGTGACTGAAGAACCTTTCGTGTGATTGCATAGTGTCCCTTGAGTTCATGTAGTGCCCACTTGATGTCCTGACTGCTCAGCATTTTGAAGTCGGCCATAAGGAGGTCAGCTGCTTGGATAAAGCATCGTTGATCAAGTGGGGCAAGTTTGGAAAAGTCAAAGTAGTCCACTTTAGGCACCTGGAGAGAAAATTAAGACAGGAGTTAATGCAAACCTGACCTTTTACAAATAAAAGAGCTTTCCTCTTTCAGCAGTGATGAGCGAACATTGGCAAGACCACCCAGAACTAAACGGAGTGTTCTGAGGGTGTGCACAGTGTGTGTAGAATTAGGTTATTCTAATGATGGGTGGGTTCATCTGAATAGGATTAAGATTTGCTCTGTTCTCAAGAGCATCAGACTTAATATCTATGCTGTCTGGCTCCTGTATAACCATTTGAGACCTACTTAAATAAAAGGAAAGTAGCCAATGGTGAGACAAGGAACCTTTCCAGTTACTTTTGATGGAAATAAAGTGGGGAAATACATTGAAGCAGTTAGCCAGTCTAGTGGCTGAATGGCAGTGCTCCAATGCTACCCGAGAATCAGATTAGAATTTCAGTCTACTTCATACTCCAAGGAGCTGGGTACGCAGAAGCACTCCATATTAATATCAATCACCTACTGAAGAGGATTGAAGGGGTCAGGGTGCTTTCCATTTCTCCTTGATTGAAGGAGATTGCTTGTGATGCAGTCTTGTACGGTACATCTGAAGGGAAAAACTGGCAAGAACTAGGGATGCACAAGACCCAACGGAAGAAAGCCCTTTGGAAGTCAAGCACGTTTGGATAGAATTATTTATATTACAGGTATACCAAAGGACCCCCAATCAGGGCCCCACTGCACAAACATGTACGGAAAGCAAAAGCTTATACTGAAAGCAGCCCAAATGGAATGGGTTTGCTGGGACGCATATTAGATAAGAAGACACTTCTTACTTGCCTTTGTCTCATCTTGGCTGGCGAGCAGGCTGCTATTGGGATTTAAAACCACTCTGCCTTCCTTCTTTGGATAATCTGGATTTTCCAGAAGAAAATTACAAAGTCTGCAAAGATAAGTGTAGTTACTTGTGGGTTTGCGAGCCCACATCCCTGCATACATTCCTTACATTTTAGTTTCTTCAAATTAAGAAGCCCTATGGATATGCTACAGCTGGGCATCACAGGCTAAAAAGCAGCATTTCAGGTTAGAGTAAACAACAGCCAGGAAGGTTTGAAAGACAAATCCACTCGCTTTTATTTATTGTTCAAACATTTGATCATTCTTTTACTTGACCCTGAAGTTCAGTTCAGTTCACACAGATGAGTTTACATCATCATAATTATTTCCATATCAGAAAGATGGCGGCAAATATGACTTACTTCACTACATTTAAAGGGCAGCTATGGTCAGAAAAGTGACCATGTTAAATTAGGCACCTTCTTTGGGTGCATTTCAAATCTCTGTTGACTTTAACAAAAAAAACATTTACTATGTGCTTCATTGTAGAACTAACAGCACAGCGACCAAATAGGAAAGCGTAATCGTCATCATGGATGCAGCACTAGCTCAAACCCAGTGGTTGCTGTTTCAGCTAGTACAAAAACCCCTTTTGAAAGTTTTGTTTTAAGATCAATGAAATCCAAGAGCGCAAGGTATTGCACCGGCCCTGCACCAGCCTTTCCAAGCTGGAGATTGTTTCAAATCTTAGTTAAATCCTCCAGCCTCCATCTATCCTTGCACAGAAACAGAGAAGAAGCCAGGTTTAAACTCGGTTTGAAAGTAGGGTACAAGCTCTGAATATGGGTTTCTCTACAATAAGGTTCAAGTCACACAGGCGCTGTCTAGACCACATTAGGAACTGGTTTAGCTACAACTGTTTAAGCCGTATTTAAAACATTGTTTGTTTTAAAAATAAACCACATACTTCACTCTAAGTCCAATGCAGCAGAGGTCCTAGTACTAGCGATCACAATTTGACAGATGCGAAAGTTTCGGTTTAGCTTAACTAAGAGCTTCTACTCAGAAAAGGCCACGGCAAACAGCCCATCAGGGCATATACGTTGCCAGAGCTGTGAGGAGAAGATTTCAGAATCTGTATCTACAGAGGAAATGGGTTGTAGTGATCAGAGTAGAGGACTGTGAATCAGAACTCAACGACACATTGCCAGTTCTGTTACTGAGGTTATGACTACACTGTGGCAAAAGACCCATGGCATGGCTGTGGCTGACCCAAGCCAGCTAACGTGGGCTTGCAAGACTGAGGCTGCAGGGCTGTAAAACTGCAGTGTAGATGTTCAGGCTCGGGCCGGAGCCTGGCCTCTGAGATTATGGTGACTAGACAGCAAGTGTGAAAAAACAAGACGGGGTGGGGTGTAATAGGCGCCTATAGAAGACAAAGCCCCAAATACCTGGACTGTCCCTATAAAATCAGGACATCTGGTCAGCCTGAGATGTTCCCACCCCTCATGGGGTCTGAGCTCAGGCTCCAGGCCAAGCTCAAACATCTGTGCTGCAATTTTATAGCCCCGCAGCCACAGCCAGCTGACCTGGGCTCTGAGACTCGGTGCCGCGAGTTTATCGCAGTGTAGACATACATGCCAAAACTAGCATAGCCAGTCACGGTCACACAAACAGTTCCTAAAGTCTCTCCATCCACACAATGGGATAAAGCCTCTCAGAGGTGCTAGGAGGAACAGTTAATGTTTGTAAAGCACAGAAATCTTTGAATGAAAGGTGCTAGATAACAGCCATAGCATTCTTCCTAGCTCCAGCCAATGCTAACGACTCACTTTTGTGATCAGAAGAGGGGTTTTTTTTGTTGTTTTCTTTTAATAAAAAAGACAGTTCAAATGCAACACTTTCCCACCCTCACAACACTATTATTTTAGTCCAACTCTCACACACGAAGCGAAGAGTTGTATTAGGCACGGACATACTGAGCCGGACAATAAGCTCAGTCAATCAAAAGCATCTGCAAATGAAAATGTAAGAGATTTGGTAGCCTGCTACGTGGGATGTGTACATTTTATCTTGTACGTCAGAGGAAAATTTTTAAGATGCCCATCTTGGAAAACAGCCTCGTGCCACGACGTTGTATATATTTGACAGCACTCAGCATTTTTTTTTTCTTTAAACTGCTGATGTCCAGTGAAATGGAAATTTCACAGAGCTCAAGCCAGAGCAGCTGAAATGTAACAGCTTTAATTGTGGGACAATCAGTTTACATTTTAATTATTCTGCCTGTGGCCATTTGGGTGCCTGGACTTTTCAGGGAAGTTAACCTTCAACATGCCTGACAATTAGTTAAATGGGCCCCTCTATGCAGTGAGCGTGCTGCAGTGCACCTTCACCAGAGGACATTAAGCCTGTGAAGAGCCTTGTCACAGTCCCAAGCTGACCCCTCTTATTTATTACATTTCAGCTTGACATGCCATCGAGATGAAAGCACTCTTGCAAGTAAGGCTGATCAGTGCTCTGACCTGCTTATTCCAACACAAAAGATGTGAGGACAACCCAAAAGATAGCTTATTAAAAGGAATAAAAATACAGCCAAGAAGCCTTTATTGACCAGTCAGTCACCTGTGCACTACAGAGCAGACATTTTAGAGTGCTTACTGGATACTCTATAAACACCCACTCACCTCATTTGTCCTAGAACAGTAGGGTCCTAGAAGCTGAAATTGGAGTTTAACTCTATTGAACCCTTGCAGGATAATATGGGTATTTGACTCTGAATGATAGGAGACTGGTGAGGAAAGGATGCTTCAAAGCATGGACAGGAAAGTGAGAAATTAGTGGCTTCTATTAGGGAAACCAAAGTCCCAAACTCTTGTCTCTGGTGGAGAGATCTTAAAGCACATACAGCTAATGTGGCAGACCAGGAATTCTAGGACCATCATGTATTAAACATCCTAGGTTCATTGCTGACTGTCCTAATTATTCCACATAACTAGTAGACTCATGCATCCTGATATTGTTCAATTAGTTGCCCTGTTTAGCCAGACAAGAACTACCTTCATATAAAACATTGCGAACACTTCAGCCACTGACCATTATTTTCAATTTTTGCTTCGCTTACTAATCAGTTCTAACATGTTTTACACTGTGAAATGGCATCTTCAGGCCATACTGATGGGCTCTATGCTACAGACCCATGCTGATGAAGCAAAATACTTGGAGCCACTTCCTCGTTTCAAAATCCTGCAACTTACCCAGACATTCAACTCCCCAACTGCTTAAGTGTCCAGATTTCAGCAAGGAAATGAGGAAGAGGGTGGTGCTGCGTTAATGAAGTACATTATTCTTTATTCAGTGTTCAGTGGCATTTTGATCCTAGGGTGATCAAGAGAGATCTCAAATACAGTGTTTAACATGGAATAATTTCTCTGGAGCCACCAACGCAACTGGTGAAATAATTTAACAATCCTCAGACTGGTTTCTACTGGTTTTACTTGTCAAAGTTCCGCTTAAGTCCTAGGCTACCAGCAGCTGATATTTATAAAGTTAACACTATCAACCCATGACTTGTTAGCTTTGTCATGTGTATAGAAAATATTCAGAGAAAAATCTAACAGGGCATGCCATTGCAGTGTTACAGAAAACCACATCGAAGCATCAGGAGGCAAGTCCAGGACATAGTGTCAGCTTTATAAGGAGTACACATCCAGTTAGTCACATGCTGGAGTGCAGGAACAAATAGGAAACTATTTTTTCAAATCAGATAGGCAAAGGAAAGTCAAGCCCATCCACTGACTTTTTTAAAGCCGCAGGGGGAGGAAAGCTAGTAAAACATTAGGACAATCTATAAATATTAAGGGTATAAACATGAAGGATGGAAAGAAACTATCTAAATGTCTATTTAGAAGCAATGGAATATATTTAAGGGAAAATCAGCTTGAGGGACTGTAGGAAAACATCTTCCTGAATGTGAGATCCTGTAGGCTGTGGAGTATCTCCCAAGGGAAGGAATGGAAACTTCTGTGCCAGGACATTAAAAAGTAGGCTGAATAATGTACTAGAAAAATATTTTGCAGAGCACAATCCTGCATGACCTAATGGGACTTTTTAACTGTGTGATACGATGAACATTTCAAAAGTGAGAAGATACTCATGGTACCAAAATACCACTCAATTTTGCCAAGAACCCAGAAAAGTATTATTTGAAGCTTTACTTGTACCTGAAGGGGTATTTCTAATGTAGCAAGAGAGCTTTAGCCATTCTGGAATAATTCAGTCTCCTTTGAGCAATGCTTTACAAAAGTCATCTCTGTGCTTTATTGCCACCTAGACACCTATTGGCATTTTTCTAGAAGTTTGTTGGCAATGAAACAACTCTAGCTGCGACACAGAAAGATTTCAATGAATAGAAAAGCTGAGTATTTTTTATGTTACCAAGAATAAGGGTGGTGGAGCTGGAATGTAATGGCAGCTGGTTTTACTGAGCAGGGACGATGCCAGGTGTGTGTGTGGGTGGGTGTTTTCAAGAAGGGTTCTGTTACGATTAAGGAAGGATCTGTGCTTCTAGACGCTCACGGCAATGCAGACGTCCTCCCCGGCACATTTTGAAGCAATATGATTAGGCTCAGGACAATGAATCTGCGACTGTAGCCAACTTGTTTATTTCATGAGTCAACAGTTCCATTAACCAATTTACTGCTATGTGAGAAGCTCTGACTCTCAGCTCTGTACTTACACATTTAGGTCATAGCAGTTCTTGATGTGAATTAATTCCTCAACATACTCTTTCCTCACATCTGGGAATCTTGCTTCCTATGGTGGGAAAAGCAAAAGGTTTGTTATATTGGAAATTAAAATCAGAGAAAACACCTAGCAGCAATATCAGTAGGAACAGAATATATATAGCTTAGCTAGCATGTCCCCTCCTTCAGGTGTCAGAGCACCTTCTATGAGAAAATTTGAGCTTAACCAGCCGGGAGAGTGGCAACTATAAAATTCAGGTTCCCCCATTCAGTATCTACTCACCACACACACCCCTTTGTACAAGACGTTAGGCCAGCTACCCTCGGACGTGGTACTGAAGGAAGGTTCTATGAAGCAACTGTAGCTATTGTTCAATAGTTTCCTGTCCTAAGTAGTTTAATCTTTTCTGCTAATATACGCAACACTCTGAAACACAATCAGTAAAAGGAGTCCACTCCAAGACTTCCAGGTCTCTCCAAGAACCGAGGTGTCTGTCGGTGATAAGATAAACCAGAACTGAAGAGACCGAACATTTCTTATAGTTTTTGTACAAGCTTTTCCAGCATTCTTCTTACAAAAGACACCACCGTATCCCTGGAGGGATAGGGAGAGTAAACCTGATCATGTACAGCATTTTGACTTGCAAGACTGTCAAAAAAAATAATAGTTCAAGAACAAAAGTCAACTTTATGTCCAAAGTTAAGCCCAAAGCAAACTGTGAAGAAGCACAAAGGGGTCTCACAAAACTGTGTGACTGGGCAACAAAATGGAAGAAGAAATTCAGTGTTGATAAATGTAAAGTAATGCACATGGGAAAACATAAGCCCAACTATACATATAAAACGATGGGGTTTAAATTAGCTGTTACCACTCAAGATAGATCTTGAAGTCATTGTGAATAGTTCTCTGAAACTCAATGTGAAACATCAGTCCAAAAAAAGCTAACAGAAGGTTAGAAACTATTAGGAAAGGAATCGATAAGACAGAAAATATCATAATGCCACTATATAAATCCATGGTACACTCAGACCCTGAGTACTGCATGCAGTTCTGGTTTGCCGGAAGCTGGAAATGGGCAACAGGGGATGGATTGCTTGATGATTACCTGCTCTGTTCATTTCCTCTAGAGCACCAGGTATTGGCCACTGTCGAAAGAGAGGATATTGGGCTAGATGGACCTTCAGTCTGACCCAGTATGGCCGTTCTTATGTTCATCTCGTCTCAAAAAAGATGCATTAGAATTGGAAACGGTACAGAGAAGGGCAACAAAAGTGATTAGGGTTACAGAACAGCTTCCATACGAGGAGAGATTAAAATATGCCAGGAGATAAGGAGTATTTCTGCCTTATTGTTGCAGAGCTTAGATGACCACTCCATTCCATTAGGTGTTGCACACATGGAATAGAAGACCATAACTGCCCTGAAGGGCTTACAATTGTAGAAGACAACACAGAAAAAGGGTGGGGGAAGGAATATAAAGCTACAAGCACAGGATGGTTTTCCAGTATCTAGTATCATGATTTTATGTTATTATAGGCAGTCCTACCAGCCCCACCTTTTCCTAATGTTACCTGACACTTCCCATTGTATGACCCTGTTTTCAGTTGCTTATGAAACTTTGTAAAACTGTTCGAGATGAAATCTACATGCCAGGCGTCTGCCTCTGGCTGAGGGTTTTGGAAAATTTCAGCCAGAATGGTTCAGTGTCTCCAAGAACGAGGCTAGGGAAAAATACATTTTGCCCACGTTAAGATTGCTGGTGACATTTTGTTTGAAAAGCCCTAGAGCCTCCACGCTTTGGAGCAGGAACCTGAAATCTGGCAGGGGGTGACCTTTGTGCCTTTTTCCATCCCCATAAAAATCCATCCAAATTTGGCCAAATTATAATTTTTGGGGGGGGGTTGGGGAATTAGGAGGAGGAGGAGTCAGTTTGCACATGCTCATTAGGGACCCGCTAGAGCTTCACAGGTAAAATTCCCAAAAAGTCTGTCTGCACTGGGCATGCTCCAGTTTGCATGTGGGCAGGACTTTCCCTGCAATTGCAGATCTGGGGAGGCTGCAGGCTGTGCCAGGGCGAGGCACCAGAAAGGAGCACAGGGAGCTCCTATGTTCTCAATGACACCCTCACCCCTCCATCTTAGCCTAGGCAGGATGGAGGAGAAAGTTGCCTAGTTTGAATGCAGGGGAGACAGGAGCTGGACGTGGCAGGGGAGGGGCAGGGAAACAGCTGTGCAAGGAGACTGGGAGAATGGGAAATCTGGAGAGGTGAGAGTAGGATTGGCTAGGCAAGGAGACTGGGACAAGAAGGCAGAACAGGGCAAAGAGGATGGGGCGGAAGGGAGTCAAACTTGGGGGGAAAATGGACAGAAGAATCTGTGCTCACTAGAGAACACTCTCCTTCAGAGCTGGGAACAGAACCCAAGATTCCCAAGTCTCACCATTCCTCTGCTGTCAGACAGCTGTGAAAGCTACTGGCAAAGAGTCTCATCCACCTCTAGTGCTGATCCACATAGAGGATGACAACCTTCTACTGCTATCATTTACTCCGTTGGCTCAAGTGAGATGGATCTAAAAGTGCCAATCCTGCTGATAACCCATGTGAATGTCAATATGATGCAACATGATGGAATTTGTTTTTCAGATGGCTTTTTTAAAAATTTAGGAAGTTACACAACAAATCTATATTAAAAAGAACAGTATTAAGGATGCAAACTCAAGCACTCAGAAGTTAGGAAATGCTAGAATTAAGGCAACCTTAATTCAGCCCCTTTGTTTTTATGCATTATAATGCAGTCTATAATTACAAGATCACATACTATTATTTCCACAGGACCTCTGCTTCATTCAGTGCACAGAATGAAACTGCTCTGAAGATGAATCAGGGCTGTGTAGTAAAGGAGACATGTCTGTAGGACCCCAGATTCATTTGTTACCGAAGTCAGAAAGTGTGTAGTGAACAAGGCAGGAGAGTCTCGTGGTAAGGACAGCTGAATGCTACCCTTGAGAACTGAATTCAATCCCTGTGAGATGTATTCAGTTTAAATGACTTTTGCCTACCTTTTCACAAGTGGTCACTAATTGTGTGTTCTTCATTTTCTGGTGCCCAACTTGAGATCCTGGGGTCTGATTTGACAAGGTAACAGGCACTCACAGTTGCAACTGAAATCAATGGGAGCTGTGTTTTGAACTTGTGAAGTGCTGTATCAGGACATGTTCTGTCAAAACCCCCAATCATTTTTAAAGGCTATAAATGCAGTGTGGGCAAGTGAATGAGGAGACTTCCTCAGCTAACACAGCACACAGAATACTTACGGTTTCTTTGATGAGCAGGGCAGTGAGGTCTTCATCCTGCCCAGCAGCTCCTTGCTCTGGAACGTTACCAGAGCCAGGCTCATGTGACCCCTGTGCAGGGAAGGCTGGGCCTGGCTGTTCATTGTCTATTGCTGCCCACTGGCCTCTCATTTCCTCTGGTGGATGAGCGGGTTGAGGAGAAGCGGGGCCTGGAATCCCATCCTGTTGTGGTTCAGGTCTGGGAAAGGCTGGCCCAGGGTTCTCCTCCCGGTATGCCCTTAGCAAAGATCCCAGTTCTGCTTCAGGCTGCCCTTGCTGCGGAGGACAACAGCTTGCTACAGTACGTGGCTCATTGTCTACAGGCTGGAAATAAGGATGATCCAACCGACTGTTGTCTCTGGTGACTTGTCTGTTTGCTGCTGCTGCAGCAGCAATTGCTCCTCTGAGGTTTTGTAAGAGCTCTTGATCCAAGTCTTCATCCTCCTGGTCCTGTACTTCCAGATTTTCCTCCCGTTTAGGTAGGAAGCCTTCCTCCAGGTTGATTATTTCCCTTTCACCAGTGGGTCTTAGACTTGTCTTTATTGCTTGAACCACACTTGGCCCAGGCTCTGAATCACCCCCTCTTCCAACCCTGTGCCTACAGTGTTCAGAGGGTCCAGGCAGCTGAGAGGCATGGTTTCCATTCTTGTCTCTGCTTGGCCCCGCACCATTCTCCCCCATGTGGTTATAATGGGATCTCTGGCACACCACAAAAGGCCGAATCCCCTCTTGCAGATGTAAGCTCTTCAATGCCATGTCACCCTTGGATACTTCTCCCAGCTGGTTCACACCTTGCCACTGAGCAGCGGATCTGATGACATTGGGACGCAGAATCTGCTGTTTTGGGGTCTAAAAGAAAACAAAACAAAACTGAAGTGGGAGATCTCCATTTTTGCACATCATGGAGTGGTCTGTGCATCCAACTAAAATTCTGGCCTGAGGCAGGGGAAGTAAGATGTTTAGCAAGCAGTATGATAAGGGCTCTAATACTCATTACAGGCAACTTGCTTTACCTTATATTTCACTGTCTTCTCGTAATATAGTTCAACTGTTATTTTAACTCTGACCAAAACAAATACAAAAAGATGTCTGGGAAAACTACGTACACATGATTTGAATGGATTCCTATCACTCTGCGCTGCTCACCCATTAAAATAAGAAGTGGGAACTCTGATCAGTTTGATAACCACACCTCAGTTCACCTATTCACTTAACAGGAACAAGAACATCATGTGCTAGTCCCAGCCATTGTTTCTGCTTCTGGCAAACTGAGGTTTACAACCCCCGAATCGAGGCTGAAGAACCATTCCTACTTTTTTCAAACACTGGAATGGAATGCTCACTCTGTTAAGAAATCTGTTTTGCTAGACATCTATAGTTGCTTTAATGGGGAAAAAATTGGACAACAGAGGATTTTTTAAAAATAGCTTGAAGGTGAAATATGCTTTTTAAGAACAATTTAAGTAAGCTGCAGTTTTTGAACTTGTTCTGTATGACGACATGTGCAGGTGAGAAATAACGTTATAAGGTAGACTGTGCTTTGCCTGAATATCATGTGTTTGTATTTCTGTAGCTTTAGAAAAATGTAACTAAAATCTGAGAATGTATTATGCACCAGATCATCAAAAAGCGTATTTAGAAGACAAGTATTTTTAAATAAACCAAAAGGTTTTGTAACCCATTAAAACCCAGGCACTAGCAGTTTGGTTCAAGTCCTGTGTTTTCTTGTAACATTAACTGTCAAAAACAGTGTAGGGAGCCGATATCTGCCTCTGAGAACTCATTAAGTCTTGCAGGAATAGAACTCCAAAAAGCAGGTAATGGCACCATGTGCCATAAGTGTGTCTTGCATTTTAGAGGTATTAGACAAGCTCCGCATCCCAGGGAACTCGTGCATATTTAGGATACAAGACATTACGAGGGAAGGTGATGGACAGACAAGAGTTACAGCAACAGGGTAATATTGTGGTGGTATTAATGCCCACTCAATGGTTACGCTCTTTCCTTCACTAACATTACATTCAGTGGAAAAGTACAGTTCATAAGCCCTTCACAGAAGAGAATTTTAAGAAATCTGAAGAACAGAGTGTGTGTGGCACCAGGAGCCAGATGCATGTGTTAGATGCAAGAGGGAGGAGACAGGAAGTGGTTAATTTTGCACCCTGGGCAGAGTAAATTGAGAAGGATCGGAGGAAAGAGAAATAGAAGAGGAGGAGGAATGATACTGAGAGAGATCTATACATATTCTGTTAAGGATTTGAGGTTAAGGTATTTAAGTCATTTTAAGTTCACTTAAAAATCCAGATTTCAGGATATAAAGTTAAGAGTACAACAAGGTTAAAAGTTTGGCCACAAAGCTTCTTTGTTTAACTGTAAAACTCTAATGTTTACATTGTCTTCAAGTATTATGCTTCTGTTTTATTTAGAGAAAACCAGCGAACATACCATCATACACTAAATATCCAACCATCTCAAGAGATCCACTTACAACTTAGTTGAACCCTTTGACATGGAGAAAGCATGGATCCTTTTTGTAGTACACCTGTGTCCCTGAACTGTATTAAACCCTTTGATTGCTTAGTCAGGAGAATTCAGGGTGACAATGCTCTTGGACTTCACTTATCCCCAGCAACAGTACTGAGAGCAACCTCAGAGCTATTTTTGTATTGATCCCCGCCCGTAAGAAAGGATAATCACCTTGAAGAAATTAGAGAGAAAATGTTGGGAAGGTGGTGTGGCAGAAGTGGAGCTAGTAATAAAATTATTATAGTTTATTGCTTAACACTGTGTGAGACCAGGTCAGCAAAGGGAGATTGTGTGTTCTGGGTTATAAGGCTTTCCCATGTGAATGAACTCCTCTAACTTATATTGGAGCTGTGGGGAAGAACAAACGAGGAAAGCAAAGCAATGCCTTCCCAGATCAGAACACCGAGGCACGTACTAGAAAGGCAACAGGGCCCAACTATTAACCTCAGAGATATTATATCTTGTCTCCAACTGTAAACCTTGTTTTGTAATCCTGGGACCTACCAGATCAAAGGGATTCAAACAGTTTAAAAGTGGATTCCTGAGAAGGTAAGGGCACTTGTCAGAAGTTGTCTAGGGAGACAGGCTTGTGAAAAAGAGACAGGCTCCATGGAGTAATTTAAGGAATTGGGCCTTCCCAGATCCAGGGAGTGGTAAGCATTAGGGGAAAAGCAAGCATTATATTTAGGCTGATTTATTGCTTTTAAGATGTTTTTGTTCTAGATAAATAATATACCTTGATCACTAATTACCACTGTCGTTGCCCTAGAGGGACTAGAATTGCAGAGTCTGAGTCTAGACAAGACTTGCTAAAGTGATCACGGTTAACACACTGGGGACTGCATCCCAAACCCAGTCAGAGTGAGAAAAATCTTCTTTCCACCCCGAGAAAGAGGTGCTGGCCCTAGACCCAGAGCAGTAAATGTTGGAAAGGAAAGGTGTTAGAGGAAAGCAGTAGTCAATAGCCGCACAATTGGCAAAAGCTTATTGCATGCAAAACTGAAGTCAAGAATGCAAAGCATTCAGCATTGTGCCAGGAACATATGCACCCAAAGTATAATATGTAGGCATCAAACAAGGGCACTGGTTTACTATATGGAAATGGTTAAGTTTAAGACCATATGGCATGGGCTTTAATCTTTAACATGAAAAGAATCAAGCAAACAGTCATCGCACACTTACCCTACACTGCTTTGCTCCCAAGAAGGCTGGAAACACAGAGTCAGTTTACCACAGGTTCCCTTATGTGTCAGTGGTCAGGACATTCTGGTTCTTAACACTCAGGTTTGATCACTGAGACATGCCATATGCCTAAGGGATTGGATGGTTAAATACTCAAATATATCCCCACTTCCCTAAATGCAAGTCCAGAAGTTTACTGGAAGCAGTGAGCAAAAATGTTGTGCCCTTGACTGCAGAAATGGCTGACATGCCCATAAGTCAAGCAAAGTCCATGACCACCCTCATTTTAAATATGGAGCAGTCCTAGGAGACTACACATCCTAGTATACAGTGCTCCATCGTCTTGGATTAAGAGAAAATTATTATATGCTGGGAGCTGTAATCTTTGCTGGCTACACCACTGTCTTAAACAGCATGACTTTGTTAACCTCCCTTTACCCAAATAAGATGGAGGAGCTGAGATCCTAAAGAGTTGCCAATGCAGCCATCAGCTAACAGTAAGCTCAAGTGCTCCTGCTGAATAAGTGACCACAGTGGTCACTGTGAGCTCTGAAGGAGCATATTATTCACCTTCACAATAGACTATTCAGAGAGGCAAAGAATAATGTGGTAACGTGTACAACGTATGAAAATCACCTCCACCAGGATGACTACATCGTCGTCGTCGTCTTCCTCCTGCCGCTGCTGAACTGGGGCGTCTAGCAACAAAGGCAATTCTTCATCTGAGGAGTCCGATATAGTGATAAGTCCTTCATCTCGCCTGTTTATCCAGTCTGCAGTAAGGCAGATAATGTTATCTATTTGCTAAAGGTCTGTAGAAGCTCAAATATTTAGACCCTACAATTTCAATCTTAAAATAAAAATTAAAGTCCTAAAGTTTGCATTGCAATAACGGGGAAAAGGATCTCAAAGGCACCAGTGCCAGTGCACTTCGTTATTAGAGCCGTCTCCTTACCAGTCAGCATACTAACGTAAGGAAATCTGCACAAGTGCAGGCAACAGCAGAAGACAAACCCAAACAGAAGCATATTTAAAAAAATACATTTATTCTTTAGTGCTGTGCAAATCCTCATCTCTGATTCCAGCAGGAGTAGGTCTAGGGAATGGTATAGCAGCACAGGTTGCTGCAAGTGCTAATAAATACTCTAGTCTCAGTGCTCAGCTTCTTCAAATTCATTTCCACAAGGAATGGGATAGGAGGCACTGCATACCGGCGGCTCCAGCACGGTCAACATCGTAAAGGCTGTTCATTTGATTGATCATTTGAGCAGGTGCTGGAGGAGGGAAAGGGATCCAAGTGCCATTCATTCTCTTATGAAAGCAAAGAATGACCTAGCAGGAGTCAAAACATTTAAAATTAAGCCACTGCTATGTAAAACTCACATTTGAAACCTAGGTTACATAGCTGTCTAAAGTCAAAAGGTCTTTAATTTTTGGAGAAAAGTTGGGGGATTTGTTCACAGCTAACCTAAAGTCCAGCAGCCTTGATTCTTCTTGTGTCTGTACGTTCGATTAAACTAATGGGTATATTACTACACAATGCGGGTTAAAAAGATAAAAAGCAAGATACTGTAGCTATCACGCGTCTCTTCAATAAAGTCCCATCCATCCGTGTATGGGCCCTTCTTTGCATGTCACTCGAGAGACCCAGCTTGTAGGTTTCAACTACGTTCCACCAACATATTGTAACACTGATTTCAAATTTCTAATCTATTTGCCAGGTGCCCCCTTTTTAGCTTTATTCTTCTCAGCCACCCATCTGCCGCTGGCAATGAAATGCATAGAAAAATAACTCCAGGGAGCGAGCAGAGCTAGAAATGGGAAGTGAGGAGGAGCTCAGAAAGGGTCAAATACATTGTTTTACTGAGACCAACATGAGCTAGCACCTCACTGTACCACTCATGCTTTACTTTTAAGTTTCGTAGCTAGACAACCGTGACCATCCACTCTAAGAATTCGCTTCCCAGCAGCATGCTGGGCTGCGCTGCTCCCACATTCCAGCTTTTATCGATGTCCGAGCAGGCCTAGGTAACATTTTTAACTCATTCTTGATCTGGACAGTAACTTGGCCGTGGCTGCCTGCTGACTTAAGATGGGGTTCACTGTGAATCTCAACACTTCAATTCTTTCTTCTAATACTCCCCTTGGATGATCTCAAGCTAAACACGCAAGCACCTTCAGTGATGCATACAGCTGTTAATCTAGGCTGCAGCCTTTCCCTCGCCTCTGCCGCAGGCCTGCGCCGTACGCTAGCAGCAGAAATCACGCCCAAGCTTTAAAAACTGCAGAGACGAAGCCAGCTCACGCATCAGCACAGCTAGCTGAGCTCGGAAGAGAGACTTCCTGCTGGTATGAAGAGTGAACGAAGTAGGATCACTGGCTTTAGGAAATCTACTACTCCAGCCAAAAGGGTATTCTGCCAGGAAGTGGTGTCTTTATTTTAAAAGGCTCTTTGCAAGAATGGGATAAGCACACACAAATAAGCATAGTTACTGGAACCTGGAACACACTTTTCATCCAGAGATTTATGGTTTCTCTACAGCACTTATCCCAGAGGCAAAGCATGGATTTGACACTCAAGATTTTGGTTCAACCTTCAGTAACCCATTACAACAAAACACTGCCAGGACAGCCCATCACCTGCCTACAGAGAACAGATTTATCCTTTTATCTCCAAATACACAAAGACCCTGGTATTTTAAACTCCACTTGTGAAGGAACAAATGCCAACTTACTAGTCCTATTAGGACATGAACGCAAAGCCGGCCTCCATGCCAGGAGACCCTTAAAAGGTGGGCTGCACTACCAGCCCCTCAAAGATTTGTGAAAGTAGCTCTATTCTGAGTGGCTATTTCCAGGAGCTTAGCAAACAGCCTGAAGAAAGTGGAATGGGAGAAGGAGAAATTCAGACACTTCTTGGCAACCAAATGAGTATGTGATTTGGTGCAGCAGAACATGCTAGCACCTTACCTATTACTCACACAGCTTTCAGAGGTTTACTGCTTGAAAGCGCTACTGTTAAATCTAGGGACTTTGCAAGTACATGTGAAGTTACTTACCTTTCCCACCGTGGCTACGGAAACTGTTCAAGTGAATTACCTCTTCGTTGCCACCTCCCTCTGCCATTTTAAACAGCTGTGCATATGAGCATCAATACCTGAGCATGGCAATCACAACCTCAGGACCTGGAAAACAGGACAGAAATGGGAGTGAACACACAGATGGTCCCATCTTGTTCTCTCTTCAGAGCCCACACCACACTCCGACTAATTTCAGTTCAGGAAGGATTGAATTACTTCAGAAAAAGCCAAGCACACACATTTGAAGGGAGCTAAGCCTGTGACATGGGTGATCATATTAAGAAAGAGAAAACAAGCCACTTGAGGTGCATAGGTGATTTTTTGGGAAGCTACTGGAGTCTAACAAAAGGTACAAGTGGCCCTTCACTAGAGAGAATCAATGTTAATAGTTACTGTACTAGTCAGAACCAAGACAGGTAGTATCTCTGGCCATTTTAAAGGCAGACCTCACCATTACACCTCACCTGATTTTGATACAGTCTCATCTATAGTCCTTAATTCACTGATGGAATCTGCTTCTCAGATTTATTGTTTCCACCACCGGATTGAGGGGGCCATTCTTGAAGCCAAAGGCCTAGTTATTTTAAATGTCATCCAAAGAAAGGAATCATTAAAACTTGTTTGCCAGAACACTAAAATAAAACCAATTCAGGAAAGCCAGGAAACTCAGATAATCAAATCTCTCCTTTATTACTAGTTTTCAGCCAAGATCACCAGTCATTCAACAGGTGGGATGCCTATTCCAGTATAGAAAGACTTGACAGGAAAGAAAACTAGACCGTAAAACTGGAAAAGAACAATGGAAAAGTAGGATTTCAAACACCACCACTCATCAGCAAAACAAAGGACTGGGGAAAACCACAGAAAGGAGCTTCCACAGAGCCTCTGTAGGGAGTGACTGTGCTACACCACTGAACCTGTTCTAGGAGTTTGCAAAGATGCTCATATGGGTGCATTATAGGTAAGGCTACGTTTGTGTCAGGGAGGTCATGGAAATGACGGAATCCGTGACTTCGAGACCTCCGTGACATTCTCTGCTTCAGCCCCAGGAACTGTGGGACTCAGGCTGGCAGCCGGCAGGGCCCTGGCAGGGTTCCACCAACAGGCAGCCCCCTGAAAGGTTCCAACGACAGGTGACAGACTCCTGAGGGGGCCCTCTCAGAGTTCCAGGGATGGGAGACAGCCTCGCACGGGGAGAGGGAGGGAAGGGGGACGCCTCAGGGAGTGGCTGGGGGTGTCCCATTTTCTCTTTGGGAAATAAGGTCACCCCGCAGCTCCCAGCTGCCCTGGGCAGAAGGGGAACCCCACCGCTGCCAGCCACCACGGTGACAGAGGAAATCATGGAGCTGCAGCAGCAAGAGTCACAAACAGGTCACGGCTTCCGTGAATTTTTGTTTATTGCCTGTGACCTGTCTGTGACTTTTACTAAAAATAACTATGCCAAAATCTTAGCCTTAATTATAGACGCAAAGTAGAAGCACACACATGCTTCACAGAGAAGGAATCGGACTTAGAGGACAAAGTGTTCATATACTTATCTGAATAGCCCTTCCTGATACAAACTAAGCATCTCTGGGGTTCTCCAGGCCCTGCTTGGCCGACCCTCCTACCTGCACACCCACACCCAGTCTTTGGCAGAAAATTCTCAACCCTCCTCAAAACAGGACATGGTCCAGTTTTCTTTTGTTCTAAGGATTAGGCTAAAGTGACTGAAAGGAGATGAGACCAAGGAGGCATGAGATGCTATGGAGAAAGTGACAAACTGGCTTTAAACCACCAGATCCTGGTCGGAGAGATGGGTAGCTCATTTAAGGATCCTTGAAGGAAAAACTCTAACCTTGCGCTACCACAAATGCCACTCAGTCTTCAGAGGTAAATCAAAGAATGACACAGACTATCTGGTGGGGTTTTCTGCTGCCATCTGCTGGTAGAAGACACTAACTATTTGCGTAGGCTGGTAACTGGACAAAAACTGTAGCAACTGAAATAATGGCACTGTTATCGGTTGATACACCCCATCACCACTATCCTTAGGTTATGAAGCAAGCCATATCACAGTTTTTTCTAGAGCCAATA
Organism: Macrochelys suwanniensis; assembly: GCA_033296515.1. Classification (NCBI taxonomy): domain Eukaryota; kingdom Metazoa; phylum Chordata; order Testudines; family Chelydridae; genus Macrochelys; species Macrochelys suwanniensis. Next base: position 8,640,684 of record CM065785.1, on the reverse strand, counting down.
AAAATGCCACAATACTAAGAGATGGTATCAGTGCTATGAACAAAACAAAGCAGAGAACTAGAATTATTCAGAAGTTGAACTCGGGAGCAATTTTATCTACTGGTAGAACAGTTTTTCATCTTGATTTTTTACGGATCTTTAAACTGTTTGAGAACACACAACGAAATCCCAAATTCCAACAGGTACTGACGAGATGAGAGAGAAGAACCTGAAGGTTAAGAGACATTTTGCCGCTCATTCCCATTAACATGACTGCTCTTAACACTTCATTCATCTAGTTCAGTGGTTCCCAAACGTTAACAACCTGTGAACCCCTTTCACTAAAATGTCAAGTCTCGCGAACCCCCTCCTAAAAATGAATATTTCCAGGGATTTTCTCCTTTACCTGAGTATAAATTGTAAAAGCAGGGATCTTGGAAATATAAAATTTGTTTTTATGACACGCTTATTACACACTATTTATTATTACATTATGAAAACAGAAACACTCTTCCAAGATCTCACTTTCGTCGCTCGTATCACTTTGAATAAGCCTGTTATATGACAAGGTTCCTATGTTTCATCAAGGAGTATCAGATGTGAAACAGCATGAAGGTATTTAAGAATCTAACTCAGAGTTCTTTCTACACAAGCATTCAGGTCTTGAGCCAGTCCAGGCAAACAGCACACGTTACAACAAAGCTTAAACTTGTTCTTCATAATAATTTTAAAAACAATACTAGCTGCCTACTTAATTTTAAAAACAGCAAAAAATATCCACCTCCCTTTCCATTTCTTAAAAGGAGTCTTGAAGTTTAAATCTCCTCAGTGTGATAGATATGCTTGCTTTGATCTGCTTAGGTCTTGGAAGTCCAGGGGCTCCGGGCTGCTGGCCCCATGCTGCCTGGGGTCCCTAGGGACAGCTCTGTCCACCATTAGGGAAATTTTTTCCCGAGAACCCATTGTAACATTTTGCGAACCCCAGTTTGGGAACCACTGATCTAGTTGGAGCTTTCAGGTATGGATCAGGGTACTGTGTACTACACTTTCCCTGGCAGCGAACACAGAATACAAATATGTATTATTCCCCTGTCGATGGCACACCCATACCCACACTGCAAATAGGCAAGTGAAGCTTTGAATCCCGAGAACTAGTGGTCTTTCGCAGATTTTGTTCTTAACACCAGGAAAGTGCCCTCAGATCATGCTTTACTCTCCACAAGAGATTCGATTCCTTTATAGGGCAGAGGATTTTGGCTTGGATTAGTTTCTCAGCCTGATGAAGTTTCTCACATCTGCCATTATAGAACGTGCAAGATGGCACCAATCTGACTATTCCAGCACAAAAGAGAATCTGAACTATGAACTCAAAGAAAGCTTCCAGAAGCCATTCCAGCATAAATAATAGGATTTTCATCTTAGAGAAACAAGGTGGGTAAGGTAATAATCTTTTACTGAATCAACTAAAGAAGAGATCTGGGTAGCTCAACAGAAGCTGGTTCAACACAAGATTACCTCACCCACACGGTCTCTCTAATATCCTGGGACCAACGACACTACAACACCACGACAAACAGATTTCCGTCTTGTTTTTTGTGATAGTCCATGGCTATTTCAGTTGTGGGAGGGATAGGAAATGTCGAAGACAAGGTGGCAGGCAAGCAAACGAAATTACCTGACAGCAGTGGCCCTCAACCTTTCCAGACTATTGTACCCCTTTCAGGAGTATGATTTGTCTTGCATACCCTCAAGTTTCACCTCACTTAATTCCCTACTTACAAAATCAGACATAAAAATACAAAAAAGTGTCACAGCACACTAGCACTGAAAAATTGCTCACGTGCTCATTGTTGCCATATATTTATAAAATAAATTGGAATATAAATATTGTACTTACATTTCAGCATATATTGCTGTATAAACAAGTCATTGTCTGTATGCAATTTTAGTTTGTACTGATTTCGCTAGTGCTTTTTATGTAGCCTGTTGTAAAACTAGGCAAATATCTAGATGAGTTGGTGAACCCCCTGGAAGACCTCTGTGTACCCCCAGGGATACCTGTACCCTAGTTGAGAACCACAGCCTTAGAGTCGAAGTTATGTGATTACACATGGTGGGGTGAGGAGGTGGTGGTGGTAGTGCTTTTTTAAAAAAAAACAAAAAAAACAAAAAAACCCACAACTACAAGTCTGGAATACCTTGCTTCGAAGAGTTCAAACTTGTCATAGGAGAAGTTTATGATGTTTAGACACATTTAATTAAGTTGACACAGAAGTTAACTCCTGACAGAGAGGGCCTGTAAGGGTATAAATTAGAACAGCTCTTCTGCACAAGAACCACCCAAGACACTTGAGTCTCTAGGTGCTTTGAAAGTCACGTGTGCCATGTGTCTACCCCCATCATGCACCAATACAAACAGATGCTCCCCCCACACCTCAAAACCCCATCACCAGAGTGAACAGAAGCTGGCACGCTGCAAGTTTGTATTTTACATACTAGACCAGGGGTAGGCAACCTATGGCACGCGTGCTGAAGGCATCACACAAGCTGATTTTCAGTGGCACTCACACTGCCCGGGTCCTGGCCACCGTTCGGGGGGGGGGGGGGGGGGGGGGGGGGGGGGGGGGGGGGGGGGGGCTCTGCATTTTAATTTAATTTTAAATGAAGCTTCTTAAACATCTTTAAAACCTTATTTACTTTATATACAACAATAGTTTAGTTATATATTAAAGACTTATAGAAAGAGACCTTCTAAAAACGTTAAAATGTATTACTGGCATGCGAAACCTTAAATGAGAGTGAATAAATGAAGACTCGGCACACCACTTCTGAAAGGTTGCCGACCCCTGTACTAGACAATAGCGGGGTTATCACACCACCTAACAACTCCTGTCCTTCCCACTCCCAGTTCCCCAAACTCCCAAAGTCAAATATGTATGTTTTAACATGAGCTCGGAGCCCAAAGTTTAGTCCTTTAGGTAAAAAGGGTTCCTTTTTGATGTAAGAGCTGATTGCTCACTGTGAGGATGGAAAGGTGATCTATATTACAAACATGAAGTATGCACTCTTACGGAGGGCAGAAGGAACACAGTTGAGAACTTGCTATACAAAGACCCAATCTGCCAGTCATTTGAAAAGTGGCATATGTCAGTCCCTAGGATTCTACTTTACTACTGTAGACAGATTGCAGTAACGGCAGCAGCCACAGAAAGAGGAAGGAAACAGTTAAAGTATATCCAAGCAACTAGCCACCTTTAGCACCTGCATAAGAAATACAGAAGCAAAACAAAGAATGAACTTCACAAAGTCTAAAGCACATATTGAATCTCAGCACTAGAGACTCAGCTAACTCCCAGCTAGGAAAACAAGCCTTAGCTACAAGGCAGTGTGTAAATACACAGCTGCAAACCCATGACTGTAGACAAATAAGCATGATTGAGCGTTCAAAGCAGTGTTTTCAGATCAGTAGAGCAAGGATCTTGCTCAATAGAAATTTAACAGCACCAGCAGTGTGATTCAATGCTCTAGGAAAATACAGAGCAGTTTTTCCTTAATGGCACAGTCAACATGTGAACAACCACACCCAGACCCACTGCACCAGGCAGAACACCCCCGTTTAAATAACTGAGCCCAATATCAAATAAAGAAAGTTAATGGTTCTCTTTGCGACATGCAAGAGTTAATGTTGCACAGAGGGCATAATTAATAACCTACTCAGGAGGACTCCGACACTAACTGCTGGCACTACTGGGGGAGGAAAATAGCCCTTACTAGGACTATTATCGTTTTAACAAAGACAGCATTGTGTCACTCTTTAGACAGGGCCTAAAATTAACCAGCACCTGGGCTGCCAGTTGTCAATATTTAGTATAAATATTCTCCTGTTTAAGGTCTTGTCTACATTACAAGTTGCTTCATTTCAGCTTGCACTGATGCAACTGACTAAAGCAAGTTGCAACAATGTAATGCATCCATACTAGCTATAGAGGCACACAGCTTAAGCAGGCCCTGCACAGTTTTCCCTGTTAGCAATGCAGGCCTGTCGATTGTTGCAATTACCCAACCTTAGCTGCATGCAGGCTTTGAAAGCAGCTAACAGGCCAGTGCCTTGTCAGGTGACAGCCAGTGCTCAAGCTGTCAAAACGGTCACCAAAAGGTGGGCAGGAGCATTTTGGGATTGCATAGGGAGGACTAATTGCACCATTGTTACTGCCCCATTAGCATTTGCTATCTACGAGATCACTGCAAAAAAGCCCCCAGTAACACTGTACTGAGTACTGCATGTCACAATAATCAGTTTTGCTCAGAGGAAGGGCAAGTGACTGCAAGCACCTGTGTGATGTTTTACAGGTATGCTAGGGGTTGCAACAGTATTGGCAATATGCTTTCGCGCAGAAGAGCTTTCAGAGAACTTCTCCTCCCAAACCCCATCCAAATTGGTCCATAACAATTTAGCTAGTCCTGTTCCCACCTCCGCAACATGACCCATCATGCTGGGAACTAAAACATTGGTGTCCACATCAGAAAGTTACTGCTCAAGGCAAAAAACTAAGAAACCAAGATTTTATTCTCCATAACCAGCTCAGTTTCACCCAGAGGGAAAACTCTTCCAATTACTTCACAAGAAAAAACAACACTTGGAGTGGACAAGTTTTTAACATCCTGAGGAGTAACAGCAAGCAGATACACAGATCATATCTCAAGCAAATTTAAAGGAGACAAACCTGCCCTCCCTTACAGTAGAACAACATGTGCACCTATAGCCAGAAAATGAAGGAGCTTTTTTTTTTTTTTTTTTTGGGGGGGGGGGGGGGGAAGTAATGGATGGCATTCTGAATTTCACTGCCATGTACCATCAAAACAACTTCATGAGTAAAGGCCAGACTCAGTGCAGTGCCAACTCTTTGCATCTTACCACTTTTCTTTTCATGAAGGACAGTGATCAAAAAGCCAAAGGCGAATCACTCTAAAAAGGCAAAACCAGACTTTCCCCCAGAACAAGACATTCATGAATATCCTAATACAGGTTCATTTCAAGAACCTACAAGCATGGACAAGTTCCACCAAGTGGCACAAGTGAGAAATTGATACGAGTTTGTAGTGCCAGGCTGGCAACAATTTGATACGCAAGAAAGATCAAAGAAACCTACAGTTTTACACGGAATGAACATGGTCTTTCACTGCATGAATGTAAAGAAAATGAGCAAAAAAGATGAAAAAAAAAGTTACACTACACCCTCATTTGCAGGACTTTAGTTACAAGGGAAGTATAAACCTACTTATAATCAGACTAATCACCACCACCAATTACAATATAGTCCATTTAAAGGGTACTAACAAAAGGATTAAACCGGTCCAAAAAAAGGGATAAGAAATACACAGAAATATGGCAGACAAGCTATTCTGTCCCTGTACTCCCACCAACGCAGGAGAAGATTGAACTGGGATTTATATTTCACTCCCTTTAGGCTAACAACCTTTGAGAGGATGGTGCGCAGTTTGTACCACGATTTTGCAGCCTCTATGAGCAGCTTACAGTATATTAAAGGAACAACAAACAAAAAAATGGAATCACATTGAAGCTCTCCTACCCTTCTTACTCAACCAAGAGTTATTTCTCTCTATTTCTGCTTCTTTACTCTGCCTATTTGACAGCAATGCCGGTCTATCCAGTTTCACTGTATAGTCAGCATCCACTACTCTGTGTGTAGGTCTTTCACACTGCAATAAAGGAGAGAAAAAACATTAATAGAACAGTGTGATTGTAAAACAACAAAGACTGGCAGAGCACTTAAACAGGTGTAGTGCTTAAAACTGCTTTTAATTTTGTATACCTACTAGACTTCAAGTGGGCAGTGTCCCTCTACTTACTTCTAGACTCACAGATGTACTTTCCAGTCATGGTCCATGCCTAAGGACATCACGATCTGCAAAGCTTCCTGCTGTCCCAATTGCAGCTAAGAGCTGAAGAAGCTACTCTAGTGTACTGAATATGTTGAGATCATTGATGTACTGGAACTTCTGAGGACTATCAAAAACTCTTATGAAAAATACCATGAATTTGCAGTGGTGACTTAAGTTGAATTTTTTTAAAAATGGAAATTCTAATTATTACAACCCAAAGGAATTCTGCACTCAAGGGACAGAACTCAAAGTGCCCTCCTGAAGTACTTCTCTGCCTCCCCCTGCTTGTGTTGGGATAGATATGTTCAGATGGCACAAGAATTTAGAGGGGAACTCTGCTTGGTTATTTTTTATAATAGCTGTCTTTAAAAGTGTAATTTAATTTTCTGTATTTATGCAGTTTGGAGCTTAATGTTGCTTGGACAGATCTGTTTCTAGTCCTTTTCACGTTCTGGCTCTAGCACAAGGCTGCAGTGTTTGGGTTGCAAATACTGCAGGGGAAGATAGGGAATGTTGAACTGTTTTGAAGAGACACCAAGCTCCCCACACAACAATCTGAGCCTAAGCTACCCAACAACAGAGCTCCCTTATATCAACAGGAAAGTGTCAGTTCCCACCTTTTCCCTGCAGGCAGCTAACTTGTTTTCTGTTGTAAAGCTAGTTGAATTTTTGGCTGATTTCAAACTGTTAAAACAAAAAGAAACTACTTAAATAATGCATGAATTGTGACTAAACACACAAGAGGCATGATTCACACTATAAAAGACAGAACAGCAGTCCTCAATCAAACAAACAAAAACAAAACATGACCCGCTAAACTAGCCTGTCTTAATGTTGTATGTTTTAGATTGAAATTTCTTTGCAGATTTCATTACACAGAGCAGCACCCACCAGCAACTGAACAGAGCTAGGTAGAGGTTAATGAAAGCTCCCCATGTTAACTGATAGCTTCACAGGCAGAGTCCAACAATATCTACTGCTTATCTGGAACTGTGGGATTACACCTTTCAAAAGAGTAAAGCCAAAGTTTACAATTTATACCTGCAACACTATTACTGTTGGAATATACTTGCACAGAGGTCAAAGGACAGCAGAGGCACTGGGGGGAAACACTATGAGAACACTGGCTCCTCCAGTCCAGTAAACACTGTCCTGTCTTCTAGAACAGCGGCTCTCAACCTTTCCAGGCTACTGTACCCCTTTCAGGAGTCCGATGTGTCTTGTGTACCCCCAAGTTTCACCTGACTTAAAAACTACTTGCTTACAAAAATCAGACATAAAAAATACAAAAAAGTGTCTCAACCCACTATTACTGAAAAATTGCTTGCTTTCTCATTTTTACCATTTAATTATAAAATAAATCAACTGGAATATAAATATTGTACTTATTTTTCAGTGTATAATTTATAGAGCTGTATAAACAAGTAATTGTATGAAATTTTAGTTTGTACTGACTTCGCTAGTGCTTTTTATGCAGCCTGTTGTAAAACTAGACAAGTATCTAGATGAGTTGATGTACCCCCTGGAAGACCTCTGCGTACTCCCACCATTCGTGTACGCCTGGTTGAGAACCACTGCTTTAGAAGTTATGAATGTGTGGACAAAGACTTTCGCTGGCGAGGCCACTTTGTTTCCAGTTGCAGCACAGCTTACTACTCTTAAAAAAAAAAAAATTAAAATAAATTTGATAGTGCTATCATAGTTTATACCCTTTTTACCACTAAAACAATGCCTCTTTTATGACCACCATCATTTAACCATATTTCTCCAAGGTGTTCTCTCCATTCACTTTTGTTACTAATAATATCTATGATCACTATAGTTTAAAGATTAGAGAAAAGGTAAAGTGAATGTTCCTCAGAGAGCACTATGAATAGCCAATTTTACTGGATTTTCCCGGAGAGACAATTTTTGCTATTTGCGTGGGGTTTTCCACATATCAATGGGGGAGGGGGAGAGAGAGGGAAGGGGGAGAGAAGACACTTAAATTTGGAAAGTAATTATCAAGTCACAAATATTGGCAAGAGGACTCAAAGGCAGATGTATCTAATACTACTACTAACTCATTTTGAAATCAACTAGATTTCAAAGTTGAATTTGACAAGTGGTAACAGAGGAAGGCACAGTCAAGTACTAGAAGTTTCATAAGAAGGGCCAAACTGGATCAGACCAATGGTCCAGCTAGCCCAGTATCCTGTCGTCTGACAGTGGCCAGTGCTAGCTGCTTCAGAGGGAACGAACAGAAGAGGGCAATTATAAAGGGATCCATCTCCTGTCATCCAGTGGTAGCTTCTAGCCATTAGGGACACCTGGAGCATGGGGTTGTGTCCCTGACCATTCTGGCTAATAGTCACTGATGGACCTATCCTCAAACAAGGGCTTTCCAAACAAGCGGAGTCAAATCATCCTAATGCCCTAGTGGTGAGGTTCTGTATTGTCATGTTACTCTGGCCAGCTGAAGAGAGTACTACCTTGGAAAAGCAGTATGCTCAGCTCCAAAGATGAGGGAACCTTGATCACTCAGCCCATAATACTAAAGTGAGCCCTGATGAGGGCTGGCTAAAGGAATGATTACTGCAATTTGAGGCCTTGTTTGTTTGAAAGTAAAGTGAAGAACCCCAAAGTTTTGCAAGAGAAAGGATCACTCAGCATTGAGATACTGTACAGAACATGAATCTGTAACAGTGGTTCTCAAGCCATGGCCCAACCAGCACACAGCTGCAGCACATGACATCCTCATGGCCATACGTGTGTGTGAGATATATATATATATATATATATTAGATTTATTATTTTTTATATATATATATCTATCTATCTATCGAGAGAGAGATGCAGCCCACACAAAAAAACCCAGAGAACTGCATATGCGGCCCACAATGGTACATTGATTGACAATCACTGCCCTGTACACTCCAGAAGAGAATTTTAACTTGTAACTTCCTTGCCTGAGATAGAGCAATAGAATCTCAACCATTCAAACCCTTTGAACCACACCAAATATGTTGGGATAATCGAAAGTCATGCTCGCAGTTCACTAGAGGGATGGTTCAGTTATTAGAAATACAACTGTACTGGAATATAGGAATGTAACACACACAAAAAGAGGTGCAAATGGCTCCCGAAACAGCTCACAACTCATCTTTCAATCAGTTGTTTTAAGAAGCTATTTTGTCCTGAGGGTGGGGACCAAAGGAATGTCATGTAAAACCAAGTGATCTGCTGTTTCAACACATTCCATTACAACAGCCATCCGTTTTTCTTCTAGTGTCCATTCTTGTAGATTAGCTGTGAACCTTCACATTTAGTGACTTCTAATTAAATGAAGATAGGCAGACAGCCTTTGACACTTCAGTAGGCTACAGGTGCTACACCTGCCTGTCAGTGCCACTGCCAACTTAGTATTTGACACTGCGTTCTTATTTTTAACATGTTTCTCTCTTCCTCATTGTGCAAAAGGCTCACACAAAGAGCAGGAGAAACTGACCGGCTGGCTACAGAAGGGACACAATGAGACTACCAGTATATATAAAGTACTAAAATATACAAAGTTAAAATAGTGCCGAGTATTTCCTCTTATTTGTCTTATCAGTTTCAGGAATCTTCAGTGTTACTTGTAACAAGAATAGATACAAAAATCCAGCCATAAATGTGATTTTTAAATTGCTGTTTAACACCTTGGATGCGCATCTTCAAGTGCCTTTAAGGCTGCTTCTCCAGCTTCCAGCTTAGGCTCTTAAAGGGGAGCAAGAGAGATAGGAAAGAGTCCAGGGCTGCTGGCTGGACTAACCCCAACATGCTGCATCTGGGAGCAAGGATAGCTATTTGAGCAAGAGCAAGAAGTGATGCAGGCAGCTGGCAAACTGCTGTCAAGAATCAGGGCTAAAAGAAGCAGTTCATGGAAGCTGCAAGGGAGAGATCAGCCCAAAACCAACAGGTGCAAGCCAGAATCTCAGAGCCACTTTAAGTTGACAGCAGCAGATCGAATTGGAGACAAGGGAGGCAGGGAAACTAGTAGTAACACAGTGAGCTTAAGGGCTTCTCATGGTACTCCAAATGTAGAGCAGCTGAGCAGAGAATGAACCCTGTGGACTGAAGATCCCAGGAGAGAGAACACTGAGCAGCACTCAGGAAGATCTGATTTAGACATGGATCCATCTATACTGCACTAACCAGGGAGTGTCACTAAGGACAAACAGAGAAGGGGAGTGCGTGCTGCGTTATGATTGGAGTTATCACAAACAGTTTCACTTTCAAAGAGCTGGAGTCCGTGAGCATACCCTACTCTTCACTAACAGGAACAGTTTGAAATGAGGTAGAAGGCATGGCTTTGGGTGGCACAGTAACAATGATCTTTTATTGCAGCAGCTAGCCTGCTTATCTTGGGAAGAAAGAAGAGTTTCCGCGGTCAATTTGTACAGTAATTTTTAAAGAGGGTTCAGTGAAAGCTGTTTTTAGAACAAGCAGATGTTCCCCTGAAGCATCTGAGACCCAAACATTCCAGTATTAAGGACGTGAGTGGAAATAACAATTGATTTTTATTGTTTATGTCTTGCATTTCTTACAGCCGACAGAAAAGTAGCATAGGTAAATAAACAGGATTTTAAATGATTTAATAACTTAAGAAATGTTGTTAATCACACAGTAGAGGTTAGTTTACAACATATGATTTAAGTTGGCAGTGTCCCTTTAAAAATCAGTTGCATGCTAATATGGTTATTCAGAAGTGTGTCCATTACCCATACAGTACTCTTTTATAAAACATGCAAACCAAAATTGTAGTTAGTTAATTCTTGCAAGAGTTGTTAGCTACCCTAGTATCTACCATAGTGCATTCAAACTCTTATACTAGCATGAATGCAGAACTACTTCTCCAAATTATGGAGAAGTGCACACAAACTATGTGCTGTACCTAAAAAGTTAGTCAGAGGTAATCTTGTTGGAATAGCAATCTGAATTTATTCGTGTTCACTCATGTGCTAAGGATTCCCCATTATTAGATAGTCACAACAGATTGAGAGGCCTCTTTTTGGCAAGTATGTTTTGTTTTATTGTGCAATGGTTCTTCTATTCTCTGCCTTCAACTCATCTCTGCTCAGGAGAAGCCATGATTGCATGTGCTCATAAGAAGAGAGAACGGCTGGCAGGCAGGATTCCGGCAGCCCCTGGACCAGTTTCAGCCCTGTCACATGAGTGTGGCCAGTTTAGGGTTTGATTTTTTTTTTATTTGATTGTTTAATTAGTATGTGTCAAGATACCTGAAAGCACACGTATTAATATATGAAAGACATAGGATTTCACATCCTTACTCAGAACTGAAATAAGAATAACCAACTAGCGGCCAGTCTCAGACGTGTTCTGTATTTTACATTACGCTTTTCTGAGGTCTCTGCTTTATGTACTCTATCACTAATTAAAAAGCCCATAAAGACAAAATGAATTCTCTGCTGACCAGCTAAAACGCTTTGAAGGCAGGCATTGCACATCTGTGTTTCAGTTCTACAGATGACATTTAGACCACCGGTTAGAATCCAGCAATTTCATCTAGTCGAAAATAAATGCTCTGCAAATATAAGGGTCACTACGGATGAAGCTAAGGAGGTTTGGCTGCAGCCTGTGCAAATTTGGGTTGGACAAATTATTTCTCTTTTGCCTTTGTTTTTGAACCCCACACCTCTGAGTGTCTCACACATCGGAAATGCCAAATGCAGTATATTTTCATCTAGTAAAGTGCAAAAATCCTGCAAGAGGATTTATAATTGTACTTCATCAAACAGCCTATTAACTGTATAGACCGAATGGACTAGTGAGCAAAGCCACAAATAAACAAAATCTGTTGAGTGCTCTGTTGATGTGGTATTAAAATTAAGACTACATTCTAATAATTACAAGCCTACTTATACTACTACTCCAAAGGGATACCAGTTACTACACAGTTTAGCCTGACCCACAATACAATTCCAATGTGTGCTATAGATGGGACTTTAACCATATTCTGTAGCAGAGCTAAAAACCTATGAATCTTGCCAGTTTCCCTCATCTGCTGCTGAAAATCCTACAAGCAGCAGCAGCATAGAATCTTATGCAGCTGCAGGTTCCCTGTGTAGGAGAAAAAAGGGAAGGGAATATTTATTTTTCTCCCTTTCAGTTACACTGCTGCAGCTGCCTCCTCTTCCCCCCCCCACCCCCCCAAAAAAAAAAATCACAGGAGTCCTCTGAAACAGCAGCAGACTGAGGTTGACAACTCTCTGGTCAGCTTTCCTGTTCTGCTGCATGTAGTTGTGAACATTAGAGTTTGTCCATTTCACTCAGGTAGCCAGCTTAACCCACTTCTCCACCAGTTTTGTACTAGAACCTGGGTAAATGCATGTTTTCAAATCCTGGTTTGGTATTAGTCTTTATGTACCTTATTAAGCAAAAGTGACCTGCAAGAAGCACCGGAGAGCTGTTATTTTCTCACATCAAAACCAAAAGTAAATCAGCTCTTCTTAGGAACGTTACCTAGTGGCTAAGTTCCATTTCCAGCTCTGCCATGGCTTTTTGATGCCTTTGGGAAGTCACAACCTGTGTCTCACTTGCCTCGGACTGAGAAATGGGAACAATACTGGCCACCTCCCAGTACTGAGAATGTGATAGTGTTTATAAAGCACTTTCAGGTCCTCGAATAGCAGGTGCTATAAAAAACAGACTAGGTTTACTGGAAGTCACTTTGCTGTAAAGTTTCTTACCACATGTGATTCAAAAAATGAATGGAATCTATAGTAGGTGGACATGTTTCTGAATTATAGTGCACAGAAACATCAAGTCAGACCTCTACAGACCCTAGTTAAAAGCTTATCAAAACAAATGTTAATTCACCAAAAACTTGTTTTGACAGTTGCTCAGCCAACCTACAGAGGTGTGAAGTTGGTGTGAATGAGAATGAATAATACAGTGTCTGTCTTCAGAAATCAACTTAAAGTATCATACATCACAATGATCTTCAGAGCCCAAGCAGCTGGCTACAACTTTGGCTCATCAACTGCTCCATTTCAGGTTATAAATAATGACAATGACAAACCTTAAAAACGGCCTTAACATGACTGACAAGCATCACGGACAATGAAATGTCTGATTTCCATGAAGACAGAGGCCGGAACCCATGCTCAATTTACATTTCCCCTGGCTGAGCAGTGCCATTAGAGAACTCAAAGAGAATAACCCAGCTGAACTGTTGCAGAGCTCTGCCACCCTCCATTAACCACCTCTCATTCTCACAAGCACTTTCAAGTGCCTCTCTTGGCAGAAGACTGACCCACTATGCCAGCTGTCTGAAGCTAGCTATCTTGGCAGGAGACAGAAACAGACATAGGAGCATCATGCCTCAGTGTAATTTGTTACTTATTCCCTAAATTCAATACTTGCTCCATTTAAATGGGCATTTATAACGCCGCTTGCATGAGGAAACAAAACTTGTTAGAGTGTCAACAGCATAGAAAACCGCCTAGGAGAGGGAACCCGGACACGTACAAATATTAACTAACCTTTAAAAATAGTTAACGTTCAGCGCAGCAAAAACACAATCTTTCATAATTGGAATGGGTTAGAAACTTGGGCTGATCACTATCAGTTTTCAGAACAAGTACGCCTTTCTAGATATTGGACTGGGACCAGTCTGAAAATTCCTCACTTAAGATATTGCAAGAGAAATCAATATGGAAGCCAGAATTCTACAAGAGCAATGCAAGAGTTCCAACAACTGAAAGCAAGGTAATTTCAGCTCCACACCTGTGACTCAGATCAGCGTAAAGCAGTCCATATTCTCTATGCTGCAATACTTCAGGAAACATGGCAAGCTATGGATGATCTGAACATATTAGCTGTACATTTCTTTGCTCATCAGTTTCAGCCAACTGCTTAACATTTTACTGTAGTTCTCAGTTGAGTTAGTTTTTCAAATTAGTGTTACAGACAGACACTTGTCATGAGGAGACAGCTGACCCAATGAATTATGTCTGCACGAAAGCCTATAAGAACTATCATGTCAATACACTGCTAAAGCTTGATAGCATGGGTTAATAAATAGCTTCCCAAATAAGCTGTATATTCCATGGCTTCTACTGCCCATGTACTTACTGTAAATAGCAAGGGATCTATCACAGTCTGTATAACTCCCATTTACAGTAACTGAAGTTATGTAGCAACTTCAGAATACATAACCCACCCACCCCCACAATAAAAAGGCAATTAGTTCAGTGAATGCCCATCTTTGTTATTTGCCTGGAGGAGAAAGTCTAACATTATTTCAGAACACAAGTCCGCTTTTCTGACTTGTATCATTTAAGCCATAACTTAAAAGGTTTCCAGATGGAGTCCACATGCAACACGTTTCTGACTGGAGAAATATTAGCACAGTTCTAAGTCCCCTGAAAAGAATGCAGCCTACTGCAAGCACTGAAACCCATTAGCGTACAGGAATTAGCCTGCACTATTACACTGAAAGCTACTCAAAATGTCAGAGTATTTTTCTAAATGCACATTTCAAACTAATGAATGGGAGTTTCTTCCAGATTCTAAAAACACCAATAGGGCCTCACTTCCTCACTGCTTTGCTGTTTGTTTTTATTCTTATTAATCAGCTACTGGCCACTTTGCAACACTTCCTGTCTCCTTTCAGTTGTTTCTCCAACTCATCCTTCAGTATCAGTTATTTTAACCCTAATACGAGTCATCTACTTTTGCCACTTAGAGACTATTAGAATGTACAGTACATGTCCAAAGACAGTGCTAAACATGCAACAATCGGCCATGTCTGTCAGATCCTGTACTCAGCACCCACCCCATGTCCAAACCAGACACAGCATCAGCCTGCCGTGGAATTTATAGCACCAAAAGTGTTTCTGAAATGTAAGTCTAAGATGGAAAGTGAGCCACAGGCTCTTTGTTCTGGGTTTGTACAGCACTTAGCACGAAGGAACCCTAGTCATGGATGACAACCAAGGTGCTACCATAAATAAATAAGTAGTAATAATGCCCTGTTGTAAGCGATAATACATCCCACCCTTCCACACCCCCGCTCACCCCCACTTTTGAAAGCATCCACTTGCACTCATTTATTTAGCTGTGTAACAGTGATCAGCTTGGCCAAAAGTCATATACCACTCACAAAAGAGACTTTAAATAATGCTTTGCATCAACAGTGGAGGGCAGCATCACTACACAGTATGGACTGAACCAAGCCATTACAGTTCTTCCACTGAAAATGGGGCTGAATCTTTTGCCAAGTGTTTGTAACCTCCTGCTGAGCAGAACTGCTTGTCAATATCTAGTCCAGGGATCTCCAACTCAAATCACCACGAGGACCACATGAGAACTAGTAAATTGGCCCGAGAGCCGCATCACTGAAACCTTTTCATACGATACAAAAGTATAGTCAAAAATGAAGAGTAATATAGCATTCTATTAAAAGTCAATGTATTAACTTTTCAAAAACTGTAATGCAAAGAGGGGTTTTAATAAAATATAAACACTCAGTAATGTCTGGAGCTTGGCTGCCAGTGGAGTTGGCGCCTATGGCGGGCCGCAGGAAATATCTCCGCAGGCTGCATGTGGCCCGCGGGCCGCGTGTTTGAGACCCCTGATCTAGTCTCATTATTAAGGCTAAGATTTTGTCATGGGTATTTTTAGTAAAAGTCACAGACAGGACGCGGGCAATAAACAATAAATCAGAGAGGCCTGAGCCCCGCCATGCATGGGGCTGACAGCCTGAACCCTGGCATGTGCGGGACTGAAGCCAGAGCCAAAGAAGTCATGGAGATCTGTTAAAGTCACAGAATCCATGACCTCCATGACCAAATCATATCCTTACTCATTATCCAGACACTCAGCAAATAAAACCCACTAAGATGTTTATTATGCAATACGTAAAGGCCCACTGAAGTAAGTAGGATTTTGCATAGCAAGAGTACTACAGACGGAATTTTTACACTGATTGAAGATGTCACCCCTGCAATACAATAAAGTCGGCCCTGCAGTTTTGCTACTGCCACAGAATAAGGATCCTGCCCTGCAGCTAGTACCCCTCCCCTCCCCACATGGAACCATACAACTGTTTTAGAGCAGCAGCTAAAGATTTGAGTCAGTGGAATAGTGGATATCCATTCGGCTCCCACACAGTTACTGAAGATCCCAGGGGACAAAAGGAAAAGAACATCCAGGCACAAGAGACAGCCTTTTAGGCAAGGGCGCAAGATATATCTTGTTGATCTCTCTAGCCAGTGGTTCTCAACTGGTGGTCCGTGGTGACTTTTTCGGTGGTCCACACGAATACTGTCCAAAGTCAGATAGTGTGAGCAGGCCGTTAGGCTGTTTTACGCCGTGTTCATAAGCACGCAGTATGTCATCCATGTCATCTAGGACGCGACCGCGTTTGTGTTGCCAGTAACTTCCGTCTAGCCATTGAGGCCAATCTTCTCCCAGAGAGCTTTGACTAGGACCCTACCAAATTCACAGTCCATTTTAGTCATTTTCACAGTCACAGAATTTTAAAAATAGTAAATAGCTATTTAAATCTGAAATTTCAGTGTGTTGTAATTGTAGGGGTTCTGACCCAAAAAGGGGTTGTGGAGGGGTTACAAGGTTATTGTAGGGGGGTTGCGGAACTGCTACCCTTACTTCCACGTTGCTGCAGGCGGCAGCGCTGCCTTCAGAGCTGGGCAGCTGGAGAGCGGCGGTGGCTGCTGGTTGGGAGCCCAGCTCTGAAGGCAGAGCCACCGCCAGCTGCAGCACAGAAGTAAGGATGGCATGGGACGGTATTGCCACCCTTACTTCTGCACTCCTGCAGAGCTGGGTGCCTGGCCAACAGCCGCCAGTCTCCGGCCGCCCAGCTCTGAAGGCAGCGCAAAAGTAAGGGTGAAAATACCACGACCCCCCTAAAATAACCTGTGGACCACCCCCCAGCAACTCCCTTTTGGGGCAGGACCCCCAATTTGAGAAACTCTGGTCTCCCCTGTGAAATCTGTATTGTATAGGGTAAAAGCACACAAGACCAGATTTCATGGGGGGGGAAGACCAGCTTTCACAGTCCACGATGTGTTTTTCCATGGCTGTGAATTTGGTAGGGCCCTAGCTATGACTGTCAGGCTTCTTCCTCGGACACTGCAGTGTGTAGAAGGGTAGGAACCACAGACAGAGGACATTTAAAAAGAACCAAGACTCTAGGCTGGGGGAAGGGTGAAAAGAGACATGAAAACAGATGCAAATTGTTTCATTTTGGCAAGAAGAAGATTATCAGCTTCTTTCAGCTATCAAGCTAACTATCGCAGCTATTTGGATCAGAGCTGAAACATTCAAAAACATGACCACCACCTACGTGAAAGAGTCCTGGCGAAAGACATCAATAAATGAAGTCATAGCCCCGTAGTATTTCACTCTTGCTTCTAGTAAAGAATGTGAGTGTGGATGGAGCATACGTCTCATTTTATGTAAAGAACGCCAAAAGGTATCAGATTGAGGAGTAAGACACAAAACTTTGTTTAAAAAGTTGAAATTTCACCCAGTTTTGACAAACAATCAAAAAGCTGAAGAGAAAAATGGGCTGGTTACTTTTCTGTACTGTAGGTAGAGCTATTTTAAGATTTAAAAACAAAACAACAACAACATTGAAGCTAATCTACATCTAGCCTCAGCACATGCCACTTTCCAGACATTTACTGGATACAAGTGAAGAGAGACAGTCATTAAGGTGGAGGTTTTCAAAAAACACAAATGACAGGTAAGTGCCCAACTGTCATTACCATTTTCGCAAAATCTGCTGCAGAACTCCTAAGAAAGACGTCTCTCAGTAGTAAAGCTGGCAAACCTATATTACTACTTTCCAGGAACACCCACAGTGTCCTCAGTGCTGTACCAACATGAGGTATGAACCTGAAAAGCTTACACTCTAAAAACGGCATTGTTATAATATACCAGATTGAATATACCAGATTGTAGATGCATTTTTGAAAAATGTTCTCCCTCTTTCCTGCTGGCAATCAGTTATAAGTCTAGTTCCAATTTTCACTGCTTCAGGTTCTAACTAAAGAAGGGTCTGACTTTAACATACAAAAAGTGTTAAGTTACCTTGGGAACGTGACTCTTTTGAAACCTTGACCTTGCCCACAATCATTTGTCTACAAGAGGTGTCGTTCCAATGGTAGCAACTGCAGAAAAGTTAGTGTAGGCCAAACACAACCATTTTCACCATTGTACCATCGATTACCATGTGGCAGAGCTGCTTGTGTCTCATACAACTTGGCACTTCACTTCCACAACTGCTCTCTCACTCATGGAGCTAGCATTTGAACCCACGCCCCCTTTAAATGAGAACCTGCTCCAGGAGCAGTCAGGTTTTGTTTTTCAACAGAGAAGCTCCTTTAACCCTCAAGCTTCCTACTCAGCCCGAAGCCTTCCACCACAGGAAATGAGGCAAGCGAACTCCGTGTACTTTGGGGAGCTGTTCCAGGCCAGACTCCAGTTGTTCGGAAGGTAAACACGCAGCACGGCCTAGCCGAGGCGAGGCAAAACGGCCCCTGGCCAGAGGGGCTCTTAGCTCGGCTCGAGCCGCCAGCAGGGTTACGGGCGGCCAACGTGCACCCGCTCGACAGCTGCTACCAGATCAGAGAAACTGGAGCAAATTCGCCTAGCTATTGTAGCCGGAACAGCGTCTCTCGCGGGCTCCTTCCACGCTGGAAGTCCGGGCTTTGAGGCGAACGAGCAGGTCCTGCCCCTGCGGAGGGGCATCACGTCAATTACAGACGCGCTATACCGCGAGGAGGCAGGAGAAAGGCAATATCCTCCCTTCTTCCCAGCCGGGCTAGAGAAGCTATATCCCCCCCCGCGCCCCCAAAGACGACCTAGAGACACAATATCCTCCCCCCCCCTCCCCAGCCGGGCTAGAGAGGCAGTAACACCCCACACCCACCCCAACAGGGCTAGAGAGGCAGTAACACCCCCCCCCCTCCCCAGCGGGGCTAGAGAGGCAAAACACCCCCCCCCCTCCCCTCCCCAGCCGGGCTAGAGAGGCAGTAACACCCCCCACTCCTCCCCAGCCGGGCTAGAGAGGCAGTAACACCCCCCCCCTCCCCTCCCCTCCCCAGCCGAGCTAGAGAGGCAGTAACACCCCCCCCCCCCAGCCGGGCTAGAGAGGCAGTAACACCCCCCCCTCCTCCCCAGCCGGGCTAGAGAGGCGGTAACACCCCCCCCTCCTCCTCCTCCTCCCCCCAGCCGGGCTAGAGAGGCAGTAACACCCCCCCCCCCTCCCCAGCCGGGCTAGAGAGGCAGTAACACCCCCCCCCTCCTCCCCAGCCGGGCTAGAGAGGCAGTAACACCCCCCCCTCCTCCCCCCCAGCCGGGCTAGAGAGGCAGTAACACCCCCCCCTCCTCCCCCCCAGCCGGGCTAGAGAGGCGGTAACACCCCCCCCCTCCTCCCCAGCCGGGCTAGAGAGGCGGTAACACCCCCCCTCCTCCCCAGCCGGGCTAGAGAGGCAGTAACACCCCCCCCTCCTCCCCCCCAGCCGGGCTAGAGAGGCGGTAACACCCCCCCCCCAGCCGGGCTAGAGAGGCGGTAACACCCCCCCCCCCCCCAGCCGGGCTAGAGAGGCGGTAACACCCCCCCCCCCCCCCGCCGGGCTAGAGAGGCGGTAACACCCCCCCCCCCCCCCCAGCCGGGCTAGAGAGGCGGTAACACCCCCCCCCCCCCCCAGCCGGGCTAGAGAGGCGGTAACACCCCCCCCTCCTCCCCAGCCGGGCTAGAGAGGCGGTAACACCCCCCCCTCCTCCCCAGCCGGGCTAGAGAGGCAGTAACACCCCCCCCCTCCTCCCCCCCAGCCGGGCTAGAGAGGCGGTAACACCCCCCCTCCCCCCCAGCCGGGCTAGAGAGGCAGTAACACCCCCCCCCTCCTCCCCCCCAGCCGGGCTAGAGAGGCGGTAACACCCCCCCCTCCCCCCCAGCCGGGCTAGAGAGGCGGTAACACCCCCCCCCCCCCCAGCCGGGCTAGAGAGGCGGTAACACCCCCCCCCCCCCAGCCGGGCTAGAGAGGCGGTAACACCCCCCCCTCCTCCCCCCCAGCCGGGCTAGAGAGGCAGTAACACCCCCCCCTCCTCCCCAGCCGGGCTAGAGAGGCAGTAACACCCCCCCCCTCCTCCCCCCCAGCCGGGCTAGAGAGGCGGTAACACCCCCCCCCTCCTCCCCCCCAGCCGGGCTAGAGAGGCGGTAACACCCCCCCCCTCCTCCCCCCCAGCCGGGCTAGAGAGGCGGTAACACCCCCCCCCTCCTCCCCCCCAGCCGGGCTAGAGAGGCAGTAACACCCCCCCCCTCCTCCCCCCCAGCCGGGCTAGAGAGGCGGTAACACCCCCCCCCCTCCTCCCCCCCAGCCGGGCTAGAGAGGCGGTAACACCCCCCCCCCCCCCCAGCCGGGCTAGAGAGGCGGTAACACCCCCCCCCCCAGCCGGGCTAGAGAGGCGGTAACACCCCACCTCCCCCCGCCGCCGGCAGCTCAGGGCCAGAAGGAAACACCGGCACAGTAACTTTGCCCTGCCGCACCCCAGGGACACGGGTCCCGCCAGCGGACAACGCCTCCTTGCCCCGGCCCGGAGGGGACCCCGGCCCCGGGGGGGCTGTGACTTGCCCAAGGTCACGGGGCGAGCCAGGGGCAGGGCCGGGCACGGAACCCCGGCCGCCGCCTCGCTCCCTTCCCTGCTCCGGGCCCAGCCCTGGCGCCTCCCCCGCGGCTAGGGGCGAGCTGGGGAGGGGGTGACGGGGGGGGCTGGACGGCTGGGGGGGGGGGAGCCCTGCCCAGCGGAACGGGGTACTCACCAGCCCCTGGCCGCTCCGTCTCCCCCTGGGCCGCTCCCGTCCGACCCTCACCTCCCCCGCCCCCCGCTTCATTTAGCCGCCGCGGCCAGGCAGGCTCCTTGCCTCCTTCCGGCCCGCGCTGCGCATGCGGCCCCCCGGGCCGCGACGCGCCACGTGACCGCGCCTCCTCCGCCCAGAGAGAGGCGAGGCGGGGCGGGGAGGGGAAGGGAAGGGCGCTCGGGAGGGGCCCGTCTCCGGGAGCGCACCATAGAGATGGCTCGGGCTGGTCCTCCCGCGCAGGTAGGGGGGCGTGGGGAGGAGGAGGAGGAGGAGCCGCCGCCTTGGGGGCGGGGTCCTAGGGCCCGGGATGGATTTAGGGGGGTGGGGAGGGAATCAGAGCCTGGGGCCCGGGGGGGAAGGCCGAGACCATGGAGTGGGGGGCAAGGTAGAGCCCTGGGGGGGAAGCGGTGGGGGGCAGATGGACCCACCCCCCCCCTACAGCCCTGACAGCCCAGCCTGAGGGGACTGGGGGTGGAGAACAGAGCCCTGGCTCTGGGCCGTACTTTGCCCCCTCCCTGGCAGAGCAGAGCCCAGGCGCTGGGGTGGGATGGCAGAGCCCCGGGTGAAGGGGGAGCATGGGGCGAGGGCAGGTGAGGGAACAGGCCTGGAGGGCAGAGCCCATGTGGGCAGGCTGGCCTTAGGGCTTCGAGCTGGCCAGGGCTGATCTGGCCAGCAGAGCCCTAGAGGCCGACACGGGCCATTGAATAGTCTTCCACTGTACCGTAAATTTCCCCCTAGGAACAGGGCAACTGCAGGATCCAGATACACCCACCTGAGATACAAGAACAGCAGATGTCTGACCTGCCGTAATGGTGGGTGCCTAAGACCCCTGACTCACTTCAGCCCCAAGGTGGTACCTAGTCCTCATGCCCTGCCAGCCCTTTGCACACAGGTAAGTTTCACCCCCAGTAAGCAGAGGTTCAGTTCCTGGTTGAATGCAGGTTATTGCTGGGTACCAGTCCTTTGTCTCAACCACCCAGACCTGTCATAACCACCTTAGGGGCTGTTCCTCTCGAAACACTGGACTGGCTAGACGTGATCATATCTAATCCCATGAAAACAATACAAACTTCAATATAACTACTGTATTATAGTAGTGTATGCTTACTGAAACAGTACAATATAGGGATAAATCACAGTGACTTTAAAACAACTGAAGATACCTGACATAAGATCACTAACAAAGATCAAAGAAAATAAAATTTAAATTATTAAAAGAGGAGCAATCAGTTTCTATGAGGTCAATACACTAGTGAAATAATACAGTTCTGTTCCATTCCATCCCCTGGGCTCTATTCCCTGGGCTGTGTTCCACTCCCCACCCCATCCCATCCCATCCCTGGGCTCTTTTCTCCCCTCTCCCCATCCCATTCCCTTCTCAGGGTGAGCTTGAGCAAGTCACTCCACCTTTAGGTGCCTCAGTTTCTTCATCGGTAAAAGGGGACGAATACTGACCGCTATAAAACGCTCTGCAATCTACTGCTAAAAAGCGCTATATAAGGGCTGGTCATTATTATTACATGTAAACCACAGAAATTCATAGTAAATGGCATTGCTACAATAAAGTAAAAAAGCAACACTAACTAGTAGGTAACTTTTGACTCTATAGGCTCAAGGTGATTCTGAATTAACTTTCTAGTTCTCTAGCTATTTATGTTGCTCACATCACCACAGTATCTGAATGACTCATATTGAACCCAATATAAATAACTGACCATTAAAAACACAAAAACAGACTGTTTTTCCCCCACTTACCTGGAGAAGAAATAAACCTAAGCCCATAAACCCTGCTATAGAGAGGCATTTTGTATTTACATATAAACAAAACAAAAAATGCTGGTTATAAGACAACCACTGTGCAATTCCCATCAAATAAAAAACTGCCACCTACTGGGCTCTAATAAAAGAACTATGATAAAATTGTCAGCACCTTCATGGACGCTTCCCTTACAGCCTTTCTTACAACTCTTGGAGGCTGGAAAAGTCTGATCTACGTGCCCAGGAAATTGAAGGGGTCTCTGAACTGCTAATGTGCAACAAAGTACTCGTAACCAGCAAAAAGACACGTCATGCATGTCATGGTTCCTGATTTCCTATAAGTTAGTCGTGCCTCCAATGGACAAAAATGTTTTCAACTGGATAAAAATCAGAATCCTAATGTTTTGCACTCAGTTTGCCCAGGTCTGCATGACCATATAAGGTGCAAGGCAGTGAAGAATCAGGCTCCTGGAATGTAACATACCCACAAATGGATCAAGTAAGGAGTCCTTGTTCAGTCTCCACTCCAGTTGAAACTAACATCTAACTGTCAAGTTTTTCACCTCTGGCTCGCTCTATTCCAGATCTTAAACGTGCAGTAACCAGGTAAAAATCAACACAGTTGCTTAAAGCAACATATTCCACAACCCACTGTCTGAAGTCAGAAAAGACTTGCTGTGAATACAGTCATGCACTGTGGCCCTTATGGAAAGAAAGTTCATGAAGATCAGTATGTTGAGGCAAGGAGCCAGGTGACACAGCTCAAACCTTCCAATCAGAACTTCATACAAGGTACAATGCAACAGAAAATGCAGTTTCAAAAAGGTTCACCACGTAGAGATTGACTCCAAGATGAAAAGAGGAGGAAACGTTTACATATACACATCGTCAGGCTGGAATTTATTATTTGTATTCCCTCAATGCCCATGGGCTGCAGTCAGGGATTGGGGGCCCATCATACAAGATGCAGTACAAATAGTAGAAAGACAGTGCCTGCTCTAAAGAGTTTACATTAATGACAAGGCAGCAGGTGGATGCAGCAAACAAAGGGGTAAGATTGGGAGGGAAACCAGATAGCAATAATATGAGCATGTTACTGCCTAAACCAACAGTGTGACAGGCACAAGTATGAAGTTTCTGATTGATTTAGGGGCAGCTGTAAATCTGGTAGATGGCCGCACTATGTCCAGCTGGAGGATAAGAATAAACTAGCGTCAAACAAATACATACATAAAAATAACAAAGATTTTAGAGTATCGAAATTGTAAGCCACTATCCAGGCTGGGCTTATTCAAAATTAAAGTGACAGAGTAGATCAGCCACAAAACTATATTTAACATGGCAAAAATCATCAGGAAACCTTGAATATAGCCAATGCCATTAACAATGGATCCAGTGGATCACTGAGTTATCCAAGCCTGCCCAGGGGAACCCTGTCAGATGTCAAAACATATTCTCAGATGGAAAGATACATTGACTGTACTGAGGGTTAAAGAACTCTTTCACTGACACTTGAATGGAAATTCACTGAGCGTTATTAGTGATCAGTAAGCTCTGGTAACCCTATTTAGAACTCCTAAAGCTACAGAACTGAAGGAGAAAACGATTTTGCTGTAGGACACGCAGCTGAAAAGACCACCTCTTTCCCTACACTCTTGTCGCCAACATTTATTATTATTTATTTGTATTACTGCCGCACCTAAGAGCCCCAGTCATGGACCAGCCCCCTTTGTTCTAGGTGTAGTACAAAGAGACAGTCCCTGTCCCATGCTACGCCATTTAGTCAGATGATTTAAAAATATATATGTACAAGCTTATTACAATGGCAGGCAGCGTACTCATTGGCATTGCAATCTGAGAAACTAGCTGTTTTATTAGCTGAACCTTTTATTTTTCATGCATCTGTCATCTAAGTAACTTTTTTTTCTTAAAAGAGGAAATTCAAACATATTTTTTCCTCTAAATCATGTGATGTGCAAATTGCATTTGCACATGGAAGTGTCAGTACAGCTCCACGACGTCCCTATGTGGCATCAGATATTACTAGGTAGCTGTTTCCCGGAAGATTTTCACAATAGAGTGTTTTCACTGAGATTAAACTTGAAGGCAGGACTGGTAGGAGCTAGGTTGAACTGGAGTAGCCTGTAAAACTCTCTTCAGTCAATCAAGGATTAAAGAGCAGCACTGGTGGGTTAATTAATTAGTGAGGGCTAAATGCTGGTTTTTCCAGCGAAAGGTGCGCTGGAGAGGTGCAGATGGGCCGTGCTGCAGAAGGAGCCCCCAGGAAAAAGCCTGGTTGACTCAGCCAAAATTCCTCTGGGGCTCCTAAGGGAACTTGGGTAGAAGGTGCTCACTGCATACCTGGAGAACTCTGCTGGCTATTGTGGAGGGGGTAGGGAGGGGTAGGGAGACTCAGCCATGGCTCTCCCTTGCCCCTGCCTCTCCCTGCCACCTTTTGGATAGCTAGTCAAGGTGGCAGTGCTAGCAGGGTCTATGCTGCCCAATGGGACCATACTCAGTCCCTGCACAGGGGTGCAAGTGGCAGGGGGAGGCTTCTTGTACCCTCTCCCCCCTTCTGTGCACCCACTGGTGGCTGGGCACAGTCTGGCCCTTAGGGTTTTTATGGCACTGGAAAATAAAAAGCAACAACTAGAAAAAAAAAAGTAATGTCCTGCCCCTACAGGCTCTGGGCCAAGTTACTCTCTCAGATCTACAGGGCATCCCGTTTTGGCTTCATTCCCACTCACTGCCTGTCCATCAACAGGATTTGCGCACACACCATTCTAGGTGCAGATTTGCTGCTGAGTGTGGCCTCTCTTCTTTCCCCAGCTCCTTTTCCAGTTCTTTGTCTCCTTCTCTCATTCCACTCAGATGGGGGCAGGGGCCATCTTTCATTACATGTGCACAATGCTGCCCTGACCCCTCACTGGGGGCTATCGCAATGGAAATTATAAAAAATAAATTCCTTCCCTCCATTTCCTTTCTAATTCATAAGAACACATGAACGGCCATATTGGGTCAGACCAAAGGTCCACCTAGCCCAGTATCCTGTCTTCTGACAGTGGCCAATGCCAGGTGCCCCAGAGGGAATAAACAGAACAGGTCATCATCAAGTGATCCATTCCCTGTTGCTCATTCCCAGCTACTGGCAAACAGAGGCTAGGGACACCTTCCCTGCCCATCCTGGATAATAGCCATTGATGGACCTATCCTCCATGAATTTATCTAGTTCTTTTTTGGACTCTGTTATAATCTTGGCCTTCACAACATCCTCTGGCAGAGTTCCACAGGTTGACTGGGTGTTATGTGAAAAAATACTTCCTTTGGTTTGTTTTAAACCTGCTGCCTATTAATTTCATTTGGTGGCCTCTAGTTCTCATGTTATGAGAAGTAAATAACGTTTCCTTATAAACTTTCTCCACACCAGTCATGATTTTATAGACCTCTATCATATCCCCCCTTAGTCATCTCTTTTCCAAGCTGAAAAGTCCCAGTCTTATTAATCTCTCCTCATACGGAAGCCGTTCCATACCCCTAATCATTTTTATTTCCCTTTTCTGAACCTTTTCCAATTCCAATATATCTTTTTTGAGATGAAGTGACCACATCTACATGCAGTATTCAAGATGTGGGCATACCATGGATTTATACAGAGGCAATATGATATTTTCTGTCTTATCTATCCCTTTCTTAATGATTCCCAACATTCTGTTTGCTTTTTTGACTCCCGCTGCACATTGAGTGGATGTTTTCAGAGAACTATCCACAATGACTCCAAGAGCTCTTTCTTGAGTGATAACAGCTAATTTAGACCCCATCATTTTATATGTATAGTTGGGATTATGTTTTCCAATGTGCATTACTTTGCATTTATCAACACTGAAAATTCCTTCCTAACTGGGTCATTCCTTCTCTTGTAGGGGAAAGTCTCTTTTGTTTGGCTTCACTACTGACCGCAGCATCCCCCACCCCTCCCCTTCCTGTTTTGTGTCTCTGCCTTCCCCCACTCCTCTACATTTTAATTCTAGTCTCTCTCTCCTCTTTCACCAAGATTTCCCCTCCTTCTCTTTCCTTGGGCCCAAATCCTGGGCTCCAGTTTGCAGCTCACCTGGATGGGTTCTCAGGAATACTCACCACATAGGTTGCAGAGCAGAGCTGCTCAGCCATCCTGCAGGTCCTGAACCCTCTCCTCTGCAGGGAGCATTGGCTGAAGGATCCATGCAGTGATGGATCCACCAACTGTTCCACTGCTCCCAGTATAGCAGTGCACAGGGAACCCTACAGAGCTGCAGCTCAGAATGCATTGGCTGGGCACCTCTCTGGACCGCCTCTACAAACCCTGCCTCCACCGCCACAGCACTGAAACTGGACAGGTCCCACTGCATCTAGAAGCCACCACACCCGAGTGTCCAATTTTTCTTCTCGGGGTGGAATATTCTTCCTTCATTCAACACATGGGATTCTGGCTAATGCTAATGGGATTTCCTCATAGAGAATGACAGCAGAATATGTCCCCATGTGTCCTATCTCCTTGCTTTCCCCTTCCCCCTGGCTAGTTGTTAGTAATTAGCCATCCATCCAATGCACAGCATGCAACACTGATCCCATCATTCCACAGGGCTGTAACAGACTGACTTTCTTCCGTGTTACATTTTAGGCAAGATGTTGAGCTAATTTCCACAATCTGATGCTTTGCTTGAAGTGGTAAAGATCAGGGGCTCTCACTCAACAGGGCTATTGCTTTCTTAACATTCATTTCCCTAGGTACAAAACCCTTCCCTTGCTGACAGCCCTTGCGTAAAGGAGGAATGGATGAACATTCGGGCACTAAAGAACTCTGGAACATTTGGAAAAAGTTCCTTTGTCTCATGAAACCTCTAAAATGAAACGAACAAAACACCAGCCTATCTTCATTGATTTGGCTGGAATGTCAGCCAGAGCCCAAGGAAACAGAGTGATCCTTTAAATCAATGGCAAGAACGGAGTCATTCCAATGGAATCTCACACTCAGCCCACTTGGCCCTCCCAAGATGAATTTCCCAGGCAATGCTTTTCTACTCACCCCTTTTTCTAATGGGTGTCACTCTCATATTCCACCACAGGAGAATAGGGCTCTCAGAATTGGATAGTGTGGTAAGGACACGTGATGATAACCTAGAGAGAGAGACAAGAGTGTATGTCTACACGGCAATGAAAGATACACACACACACCCCTCCATTCCCTGGCGTGGCCCAGGTCAGCTGATTCTGGCTTGTGAGTGGTGTCAGGCTGCAGGGCTAAAAATTGCAGTATAGACATTTGGGCCTTTTCTGATGCCACAATTCACTCTCTCTTTTTCACATGCGTGTGGATTAATGAACCGCAGAAGAGGATTGATGGCAGATTGTTGTTAGAATTTTCTTGCTATTTTTTGTTAACTGTAGTCTTTCTCTCTCTCTCTCTCACACACCCACACACACATCACAAGTTACATAGTTCAGTAACAACCAGCGCATACAATTCTGAGGGTTTTTTCCTCACCTCTCAGCTCTTCTTTTTGCTGGTTGATTCATATTTCCACACTGATCCCTGACACTATTTTTCATTGTATCTTATGATGTTAATGGAAGACTGCCTTGCGGAGGAAAGATAAGGCAGTTGCCCATGAGTCAGTTGCCAAAACACATGGGCATTGAGGATTAATTAGTCTTTGTAGGGTGCATTGGGATAGGAGGTACCATACAAGTGCACAGTGTCATTATTAGTATTTAGATACCAGAGTAATGGGAGCATTATAAATGTATAAGTTAGTAGATAGCTGGACTGCAGATAACGTTTTTGGTCCAAAAATGTCATCTCATCTAAATGAACCATTTGGAGGAAAGTCAGTTTTGACCCATGTTGCTGTTTCAAAAAATATTTGGGAAAAAAAAAAGTTTTGAAGAAAACATCCTGTTTTGACATTTTCACAATGAAAGTGCACTTTTTTGGGTCGAAGCAACTTTTTGTTTCAAACTTGAAGTAAAAAAATAAATAAAAGGTCAAAAATTGAAATGAACCATTTCAAGACTATTGAAACAAAATGTTTTGATTGACCGGATATGGTTTATTTTATTTTATTTTTTAGTCATGAAAATTTGAAGATTTCAATTTTTTGTCCCAGTTTGGGATGGGAAAAATTTCCAGCCTCTCAAAAATTCTTGCACGATGGGAAAAATGCTTCATGTCTAGCTCTAATAGCCGGCTCCTTATTTAAATCAACTTTCATGAATAAATGCACACAGTATGTTTCATTTTCAAGTGGACAGGGTCTAAATAGCCAAGCAACATAAAGTGATTTGATAGTATCACATGGACTGAGTCATAGGTGTTTTAAGGAAATGAGTCTGTCAGCTAACTTAATAGCTTTGGCAAGTGATGCTGGAAACTATTTTGAGGGGTGACCACACAGTCGAAAATGGCAGCGCCCAGAGTGTGCAGAGAAGATGCCTTGAACAGACTTCTCTCTAATCTACTCTAAATCTAATTTATCAACCTTTCTTAAATACATCTAGACTTTTGCGTTATCAGCAACGAAATTCAGCCTTCTACCACTTGGGCCATGTCTATACTACGGGGACTATAGTGGCACAACTGTGGGTGTGGTAGCTATGCCCACATAACCCCGTAGTATAGACGCAGCCTACAGCAACAGAAGGGGTTTTCTGTTATTATAGGAACCACCACCTCCCCGAGCGATGGTAGCTACATCGAAGAAGGCATTCTACCATCAGCCTTTAATTGCATCTACACTAGCATAGCTACACCAGTCAGGAGTGTGGATTTTCACACCGTAGCTACGTCAACCTAACTTTTAAGCAAAGACCAGGCCTCAGACCCTTTCATTAGGTAATTCTGTAGCAAAGGCTGCACCTTGAACAATAGACTGGGCAATAGTGGTGAGTACTTAAAAGCTCATCCCATTATCAGAGGCTTGTTTGAGACCAATTCACTGTTTTATGTCTCCTTAAAAATGCAGCAAGCACAATAGGAAAAGTTCTGTGGTTTTGTTTTTCTTTCAGTGCAAGTCATTCAGTAAAAACTCTAATGAAATGATCCTAGTGTGTTTTCAAACCTCGCCTCAGGCACAGAATCGAAGCACTATTTCTGCCCTTCCCAGAACTTCAAGCGGCAGGTATTGCAGGTGAGGGCTGATGTTCATTGGCAAAGCTGTGTGAGGGCCCACACAACGGCAATGGAGTGGAAGGTCAGGGCTGAGATGTGCTGGCAGGCAGGGCCGGCTCCAGGCACGGCCGGCTCCAGGCACCAGCATTTTAAGCTGGTGCTTGGGGCGGCCATGTTGAAGGGACAGCAGTCTGTGTCCAGTTCGGGCGGCACACACCGCCCACTGTGGTGGCAATTCGGCGGCAGGTCCGCCCTTTTGCCGGCCACGGTGGCAATTCAGCAGCTGGTCCCACCTTCAGCCGCCCGGGGTGCCAATTCGGCATGCTGCTTTGGGCGGCAGAAGTGGTAGAGCCGGCCCTGCTGGCAGGGCAGTTGAATGGTCAGGAGATAGCGGCGATATTGCAGGTCAAGCTATCACAAGACCTGCACACACCATGCCTAGCCCTAACTGGAGATATTAGGCCCAGCTGCTAACATCACTCTTTGCTGCAGTAAGTGCTGGTTACACCAGAGGGCTACAGTGTAGCCACAATTACTGGCTGCATCAGACTGGGGTTTATAGCACTTACCTCTCATTCTACTCTGCTGCCTTTCCAGCATGCCATTTCAGGGCAGTTTAGCTAACTAAACTACTGTATATCCACTAGGTGGGGCTCCAGGATCACGAAAATCAGCTGGCACGGTCTCCAGTTGAATGGATGTCTGTGTTACCTGGTGTTCTCTGCCTTCCTTCCAAAGACAAGCCCCTCAATGGAGATATGGTGGCGAGGGTAAAGCAACATGCTCGTGTAAACATATAGGGCTGGACAAGCCTCCCTTAGAGGACGCACATTGAAGGTTTATCATTTTCACTTTAAATCCATATTTGCATGTTGGTCCGGGTGTTGGAACTGGCTCACGGTTCGTTGCGACAATGGGGCTCTGAGTACAAGAGTATGATTATGTGAGCCTAGATATGGGGTATAGAGGTCTGAGTATAGGTATGCGTATTATAATAGTTGACTTGTGCATTTCATCTGAGAAGATCAAAGAAGTCAACCAACATTAATTAAATTTAACCTCACAGAGGTACATACATGTTATTCCCATTTTAAAGATGGAGAATTTGAGGCCCAGAGAAGTTGTTAATGTAGCCTCACATTCTAAAGGCAGCATGGTAATCAGAGAAACACACCATGTGTGAGAGAGAGATGCGCATTACCCCTTTAAGTATGCTGACCCCACTCTTAAGTACATTGTCTTTTTAAGTGGATCAGGAAGTTGAGACAGCAGCTGCTGCCCCAAGCGCGCTCTCTCTCTCTCAGTCCGTGTCCCCACCCTGCTCTATATGGAGAAGGGGTAGGCGGGGTGCAGGAGCAGGGGGGAGAGAGACACCCAGACATTAGTCCCTCCCTTTTTCCCCTTCCCTCCCCCCCACAGCAAGCAGGAGGATCCCGGGAGCAGCTCCAAGGCAGAGGGCAGGAGCAGCACATGCAGTGGGGGGGAGGGACAGCTGAACTGCTGGCAGTTGATAACCTGCTGGGTGGCTGCCACACAGAACTTAGGGGAGTGGGCAGCTGATAGGGGGGCTGCCAGTCCACCCTGGTTCCAAGCCCCCACCAGCTAGCTCCAACGGGCTGCTTTTCCTGCAAGCAGTGGACAAAGCAGGCTGCTGCCAAACGACTTTATAAGGGAGCATTGCACAACTTTAAACGAGTATGTTCCCTAATTGATCAGCAACTTAACATCGAAACAATGTTAACCGGGGCGACTTTAAGTGAGGAGTCCCTGTATTTGGTTTCCTCTTTCCCCTTGGCTCTGACCCAGGGTCTGCACTGGTTGACAGGGTTTAGTCTCCCACTCCCTTGGGCCTGCTCCGGCCAGCAGTCTGCATGCTGGGACTTGATTGGTCATTAGCGCCGTTGCAGCAGAACCTTTGGATCATAGAGGGGATTATGAAAAGCAGCATCGGTGCCCCTCTTCTTCACCCTCTGGTGCCTGTCTGTGCCTCCCCCAGACCAGAAGAGCTTAGGAGCCAGATTCTCAGAAACATTAGATACCACAGTGGAGGAAAGTGCTCAGCTGGCGCCCAGGGAGACAGAAAAGCTCCCAGCGCGTGGGCCGCGAGTTGCACATTTTCACTCATAGAATATCAGGGTTGGAAGGGACCTTAGGAGGTCATCTAGTCCAACCTCCTGCTCAAAGCAGGACCAATCCTCAATATTTGCCCCAGATCCCTAAATGGCCCCCTCAATGATTGAACTCACAACCCCGGGTTTAGCAGGCCAATGTTCAAACCCCTGAGCTATCCTCCCCCCCTCCTCTCCGCACTCCCTTGCAAATGCAGCGGAGGAAGGAGAGACCAGCAAAGAGCAAGAGAAGAGCTTTTCACAGGAGAATGCCTCTAACACAAGATGTTGCCCGAGGCAATTGACAGAGCACTAGTCTGCTATTAATAAATCATGCCCACGCATAGGCAACGCGTAGAGGGGGGCATGCGGGGTCAAGTGCCACACAGATTTATGCTCGGCCTGCCGGGAGTGGGTGAGAGAGGGGCTCAGTCCTTCTCCCCCTGGCACTCTCGCCCCTGTACCGGGCCCAGGCGGGGAGTGGAGGTGGCGGGACCAGCCGTTTCTCATGCCAGCCACTCCAGGTCGCTGCTCTGTGCAGCGCAGTGGCTGCCTAAGAGAGCCTGGCTGGGGAAGTGGCCAGGCCCGGCTGCCAGGGACGGGCCAAGCGAGCCAAAGTCCTCCCTCCCCCCCCGGCACATTTCCGGCCAAGTCAGCCCCTGTCCCTGGCAGCCAGAGCAGGTGGAGTGCAGCCCGCCGCCTCTCCAGCCAGGCTCTCTCAGGCAGCCGCTGTGCTGCCGGAGTGGCCAGCCTCAGCCACATGAGAAGCGGCTCCGTCCTGCTCCCCACCCAGCTGCCAGGGAAAGGGGCTGAACGTGGTGGGAGGCGCAGCGGGAGAAGGACAGAGCCCCCCCT
Source organism: Macrochelys suwanniensis (assembly GCA_033296515.1). Lineage (NCBI taxonomy): Eukaryota > Metazoa > Chordata > Testudines > Chelydridae > Macrochelys > Macrochelys suwanniensis. The sequence continues at coordinate 8,608,064 of CM065785.1, read as the reverse complement.
GCAGGTAACTCTGGTGGGGCGGCAGAACGCGGGATGGGCTCAGGATGGGGGTGGGGGCCGTTAGGCAGAGGAGACACATGGGGCAGTCACATGTCCTCCCCTTTAGATTGTGCCCCCCGAGATTGAAGAGGCACGAGTCGTCTACGTGCGCACGCCACACTCTGCTCTGTGCTGGTAGAGGCCAGGGGATTCGCAGACTCACCAAGAGAGCCTGACAGAGTTTACATTAAAAGAAATCCAAAGCCAGCTACTGTCTCTGCCAGCTGTGCTGAGCCCAGGAGACTAATCCACAAAAGCTCTTTAATCCAACAGTGGCATTTAATCTTCCAGAGAGAAAGACGTGGTCTGCGTCATCACACTCTGACTGGCAGAGGCGACACTCGCAGGCCGTATCGCCTTGCACGGGCTTCAGCTCTTTTAAAGCTATAGAGGTGTGGTTTCACTCTGAAAAGTGACTCCAACTGGCACCCCCGGGGCTCCGTGTTTATTCTTCTTTATTGACTCCAGCTCAAGGTGTGATTTGTTTACAAGGAGGAGGAGATTTGCTTCCTCTTAACAGCCGACCTTGCTAACGCAGCCTGGGATCTGAGGGTCAAGCTGGGTTCTTTCCACCTCAGGCAGCATCAGCTGTAGTAAGAGTTCTGCAGGACAATTCGGCAACTCCGCTGCCATTTGACTGTGTCCTTTTTGATGCCTGTGCAACCTCTAACTTTCAATGGGCTTGCCAAAAGGGTAACTCACTAGAGCTCACTGAACTATGCTGTTGATGATGCACAAGAAGGAATAGACGTTGGCTCCTCCTCTCCGTGCTGGCTGCTGTTCTGTGGCAGAACATGGTCAGTTTCACACAATGAATTCCCACTAATGAAGCATCAGAGGGGTAGCCGTGTTAGTCTGGATCTGTGGAAGCGACAAAAGGTCCTGTGGCACCTTATAGACTAAGGGTACGTCTATACTTACCTCCGGGTTTGGCGGTAAGCAACCGATCTTCTGGGATTGATTTATCGCGTCTTGTCTAGACGCGATAAATTGATCCCAGAGCCGCTCCCTGTCGACACCGGAACTCCTGCTCGCCGAAAGGAGTACGCGGAGTCCACGGGGGAGCCTGCCTGTGCCGCGTGGACCCGAGGTAAGTGTGTTTCAGTTCGAACTAAGATACTTCGACTTCAGCTACGCTATTCATGTAGCTGAAGTCGCGTATTTTAGTTTGAACTGCGGGGTTAGTGTGGACCAGCCCTTAACAGAGGTATTGGAGCAAAAGCTTTCGTGCGTGAATACCCACTTCTTCGGATGCAAGCAGTGGAAATGTCCAGGGGCAGATATAAATGTGCAGGGAAGAGTCAGGCTAGAGATAACAAGGTTAGCTCAGGGCCTCACCCTCCCTGATTGAGCTAACCTTGTTATCTCTAGCCTGACTCTTCCCTGCACATTTATATCTGCCCCTGGACATTTCCACTGCTTGCATCCGAAGAAGTGGGTATTCACCCACAAAAGCTTATGCTCCAATACCTCTGTTAGTCTATAAGGTGCCACAGAACACTAATGAAGGCCTCTCCTGCATTGCTCATGTCCGTCCATCCATCCATCCATCTCTGCAGGATAATCTATCCAGGCCATTTCTCTCCTGTTTTTGTGTTGTGATTTCATAACCAGCAATTCAAATGGCAGGGCTGCTTTTTTACTGGGAAACTCTGGGATAGACTCAAGAGAGAAAAAAATCCTCCTTGGAAAACATAATCCGTCCGCAATGAGTCACATTATGAAAACAGCCACGTTTGTTCTGCCATGTTAAACTGTTCCCCTGCTGCTGCTGTCAGTGCAACAGCTGAGGAGTTTCAGTTTGCGATGGTTAATTTGCCATTGTGAATCAAATCGTCTCCCTACAGGCAAAGGGCAGAGGTGAGTGTATGTGGTGAATTTCAGGCTGAATCAAACACACTAGAAACCCAGGGTAGCTCCCCCAGGGGCAGGGACCAAAGATGTCCACTTGAGGGTGGATTTTTTTTGCCTTCATTTGGATAATGTCCCAGCAACTAAAGAGTTATTGCATTGGCTTCAAGACCTGCATCCTGTTGCTGATCCCTGACACTCTCTTTACTATGATAGGGTTGTAAGCGTTAGTTCCCCCATTTTACAAACGGGGATCAAATACTTACCCACCTCGCCAGGGTGGTGCAAGGCCTCATTTGTTACAAAGCACGATGAAGAATTCCCCTAAAAGAGCACTGAAGGGCAAAGTGGCCCTGTTCACTGCTAATCAGAGAGCTGCTGAGATGCTACAGTCAGAGCAGGGATAGAATCCAAATGTACCCCAAAAAATCAGAGCAGGCAGCCCCGGTGCTCTGGCATGGATGGTTCTGTACTGCCCCTATCATTGCTCCCCTACCTGCCTCTGCAGCAAGGACGCGTCCTACAGAATCTCTCAATGGTACTTCAAAGACTCCTGTCACCATGGTACCTAAGCATCACACAGCAGTTCAGCTTCAATAAGCCTGTCCACAAAAGATTATAATCACATCGGCTCCTTCCAGTGGGCATTCTTTTCACCTTTACTTCCTGCCCCCCTCCTTGTGAAGGCGCCTAGAAGATTCAGGTGAGAATTATAAGGCTTTTGAAGCACGCTATAAATAGTATTAGAGAATGTTATCATTGCAACATAATTCTATAGGCTGCGTCAAAAACCTTGTAGAAAAGCACTTGAGGTACTATTGTCTATTAAATCCTCTAGGGTTTTTTTGAGTGATTTCTACATCTCCCCAGCGGTTTCATTCCTATTCAATTCAATGGGACTGTTCCAGGAAGGTTTCTCTTGGTGTTTCTCCTGTTTTCCCCTCCGATCCGCCCCATTCTGGGGGCCCATCCATACTTTGTACCACCGTCTGCTCAAAAAAATGTGAGCAGACCAGACCATATAAGGCTGAGAGCGCTCCTTTCTGCCAATAGGGATCCAGGATCTTTGGGGGTGGGAAGGGACATACGCGTCAGAGGAATATGGTGAGAAATGGGAGTTCATTTGGGCCCTGTGTCCAGAGAAAGCATAGACGTGAGACGCAGCGGTGCTTTTTCAGGGAACAGTAATGCCAGCCAGGGGGCTGTGCTGGATCGGTTTCCCATCTCGTTGGTCCCGTCTTTCGGTGGCATCTCGTTTTCATGCCTCCGTGAAACATCCATCCCGAGGGTGAGGCTACTGTCTCTCTCTCTCGCAGCTGGGAAACGCAGCTCATGCTGGATCAAACGCTGAGGACGCAGCGTGGTTGCTCCTATATTGTAGCTGTGGCTGTGGGGGGCTAACATTGCTTGCATCTGCAGCACTCCATCGCTTGCTCCAAGGGATATTAACTTGCTTGGGTGCTATTAGGAGGGGCTGATGCTAAAAAGCCTTGGCTCAGCTGACTTGTGTGGTGGGGGATGCTCAGATAGACCCCAGCCCTGCCCCTGCAGGAGAGCCAGCAGTCAGGCCTGGAGGGGGCAGTTCAGAGGGAAAAAGCCCCCGTTGTTCCTGGCTCTTCCCCTGAGCAGGTGGAAGGCCATACACAGGAGCATTACACTTTATTCTATGTGGCTAGCTCCCCTCTCTGGGCAGTGAATGACTATGCAGCGGCAATACTTCCCCCTCGGTGGCTTTATTACATGGCAGAGGGTGCATGGGTAGGAAAACAGCCATGCTGGGGCTGGTGGGGAAGGCCTGATGGGCAGGGCTGGCGCGCCCACTAGGCGACCCTAGGCAGTTGCCTAAGGCGCCGGGAGCCGGGGGGCGGCTGCCTCCCGGCTCCGGGGCTGAGCTGGGAGCGGGGGGCGGGGCGGGTGGCTGCCGCCCGCCTCCTGGCTCCGGGGTGAGCCAGGAGCAGGGGGCGGCTGGCCGCGGCTGCCTCCCGCCCTCCCGGCTCCGCGGCCAGCCGCCCCCTGCTCCCGGTTGAGCCGCAGCTGCCGCCCGCCTCCGCAGCTCAGCCGGGAGCGGAGGGGGCGGCTGGCCATGGCTGCCTCCCGGCTCCGGGGCTGAGCTGGGGGCGCGGCTGCCCACGGGCGGGGGGCTGTGCTACCGGCCTGCAGGGAGTGGGGAGGGAGGGAGGAGGGGAACTGGCTGCCGCGGGGGGGGGGGGGGGGGGTGTTAACTGGGGGGGGAGGGCGCAGGGGGGGTGGTGTTAGCTGGTCGGTGGCGGGGGGGGGCCGCAGGGCTGGTGCAAGGAAGTTTCACCCAGGGCGCGAAAGTTCCTTGCACCGGCCCTGCTGACGGGTGTGAGAGTCGGGGGGGCGAGACCTGCAGGTGGGTCACCAGAGGCTGCCTGCTGGGTTACTCCTCACCCAGTGAGCAGGAAAAGCCAAACCTTGGGGGAGTTGGAGGGAGGGGAGTAATAGCTCCCTCCCCATCCCCCACTTCCTACAGCTGCTGGTCTCTTCTCCTGCACTCCCAGAGCAGCCAGCTCCCCAGCTCTCCTTCCCCCCCTCCCTGGTGCGCAGACCAAGTGTTGCACCACGATAAGTCAATGCTGCAGCCTGGACAGACCAACCTGGGCTAACGGGCCCAAGCGAGCATGCTAAAGATAGCCGCTTGGCTTTTCACACCTAGGGAGTCAGGTGGGCTTGCAGCTGCTCCTGCTGTGGGGCTGGAGATGGGAAACGTGACCAGCAGCAACCCCCTGTCCAAAAGCACTAGCCCTGCCCTCCCATCCTCTCCCAGCACCTAGATGCCACACCCTGTGAGGGCAAAGTACCTTATAGGAATCCCTGACATGCGAGGGACTCAACGAGACAATGGTCAAGCACGGTTGTATAGGATGGCCTTAGTCTGTATGTAGGATATGGCTGAAAGATTCATGCCATAATCAATACATGTGGGAGAAATGCAGTTCTTACCTCTTCCTTGCCCTAGCGCATTCAGGCCTCCTCAACACCAGTGCTAATGCAGGGTAGCAGCAGCACTGCTTCAGTTTCAGTGACTTGCTGCAGGGGGAGGGGGTTCTCTTCCTTAGGACTAGGGTGACCAGATGTCCCGATTTTATAGGGACAGTCCCGATTTTTAGGTCTTTTTCTTATATAGGCGCCTATTACCCCCATCCCCTGTCCTAATTTTTTCTATATGCTGTCTGGTCACCCTAATTAGGACCGACTCATCCAGGCTGCACCAGACAGACAGTCTCGTCAGAGTTGGGAGCCCCAGTATCCTGCCAAAATACAAACTGGGATGACGACACACCATGTGCTTACACAGCCGCTGCAATTAGATACAGCATTCTTCTTCTTCACTTCCTCTCCTAAACAGTGGCATGCTGTTGCTGTGTGCTGTTAAGCAGCTGATGCATTCCTCCCCAGAGATGACTCCATCGCAAAGTAAGGGGATCTTCATCGAATCAGTTCTGGCAATCCTTGTGTTATAAAAGGCACTGTGGAAATCTAAGTGACCACACTTTGTTCATTCCACTGTTAGCTAGGGCTATGCCATTCACTTTCTTCTGATTTTTATGGCCCTCCTATTCCAGGAATGAGGCATTAGACGGCATTTCCTTTTGGTCTTTTCCTGCTTCCCTGCTCCCTTTTCCTGGAACACATGCTCCAGATGCAGGTTCAATTCCTCTCCATCCCGAGAGAGGCAGCAAGTTTAAAAATAGCCCCCCTGCCCCAGGCATGCCCACATCAAACGAGGGTATGTGCGTCTTGCCCAGCGGAATGAGCCTCTCAGCGCCCCCTTTGAAGCGCAAAGAAAGAACCGTGCACAATTAAAATTACAGTGCAACAGTCTAGAAAGAAAGGAGCAAAGACCTCCCTATAGAAACACATTTCAAGAGGCAGAGCCCAACTCCCAGTGTTGCTAAGGGGGCAGGAGGTGCCGGGTGTGTGCATGCGTCCTGGTGGGAAGAATGTGCCAGTGCTGGTTTCACCTCCTCTGCTCTATTCGGAAAACGGACAAATCCCACCTCTTGGGGGGCTGTCAGAGCAGCAGATCCCACCCCTCTCCAGCTCCGGGTCTTGGAAAATGCATGGATTTACCAGCATGGAGAGAGAGAGGAGTCTGCTGGAACAGATCATCCCAGCTCTGCTCTCAGCCCAGCCCCCAATACCCACCTGATTGGGGACTGGCAGGGACCCCTCAGTGGTCCAGCCTTATCTTTGTTAACAGCAGCTAAGATCTGCCCTGGCATTAAACCAGCACAGCTCCTGATTTCCATTCTAGCATCTGCAAGGAGAGCAGATCGCCCTCACATCTCTCTCTCTGGGAGGATATCAGCTCCTATTGCACAGCACTCGGGCCACCGTTTATCTGTCATTTCACATGCCGTGGCACTTTGGACAGGTCTGGGAGAAGAGCAACTTTTGCTCGCAGCTTCAGGTCAATTGCTGACAACTTAAAAGCCTCCAGGGTCCCAAGGACCACTTAGAAGGCAATCGGAGTAAATAAATGCCTGAATTTTCATGGGAAGGAAAATAGCTTGGACAGGCAGCTGCATCAGGATTATTTCCAGCAGAGCGATCGCTTCCTCATCCACCTGCCAGCCACAGCTTTAATATACGTTAGGGGCTTTAGCCTTTGGACTTGAAGACAGCTGTCTGCAGGTAACTGACTCCTATCTTCACTTCCATCTGTGGTCCTGGAAGGCTGTTTTCTGCAGGGTGAAACAACATACAGCCGAGTGAGAGCGGCAATTTGGTTTTTTAGAGGCTATAAATTCGTGGGCACCGGCAAAAAATCAGAATGATGCTGTTATAGTGACAGGGACCTGTGTGTCTAATGCAGCCCTGTCTGCTCAGCTGTATGGAATCTGTCTGCACGTCTGGCGACAGCTTCTCAACGCGACATCTTCACAGTTAAGTGCATGTGGATCTATTATTATGCACTGGGGCTGGAAAAATCCATAATTGCAGAGAGATGGAGCTGGGTCAATGCACTTCCATGCCCTGCCACTCTAAGAACGCCACAGATCACGCCAATGCCACATTTGAAGTCCTCGCTGACACCAGTGATGTCTTGGTCACCTCCTTCCTGGGGTGCATCCTGGCCGTGATGTGCCTGGTGGGCATAGTTGGCAACATCTACACGTTGGTGGTGGTGAACCTCTCCATGACATTCACTGGCTCGATGTACATTTATATCGTCAACCTGGCGCTGGCAGATCTCCTGTACCTGTCAACCATCCCCTTTGTGGTCTGCACGTATTTTGTGAAGGACTGGTACTTTGGAGATGTGGGTTGCAGGATCCTGTTCAGCCTGGACCTCCTCACCATGCACGCCAGCATCTTCATCCTCACCATCATGAGCACCGAAAGGTACCTAGCCATAGTCAAGCCATTAGACACTATTGGGAGATCCAGAGACTACCGGAGGACTATCACCTGCCTGGTGTGGATGGTGTCCTTTCTTCTTGCCCTCCCAACCATGATCCTCATAGACCTCAGGACGAGTGACCAGGGCGGGGTGACCAAGCGCATGTGCCACCCCACTTGGCAGATGGAGACCTACAAAGTGTACCTCACCATCCTTTTTAACACCTGCATCCTGGCCCCTGGGCTTGTCATCTGCTACTTATACGTTAAGTTGGCCAGGACCTACTGGAGATCTCAGACTGCTGTTTTCACCACCAGGGAAGTGAACCGGTGCCCCAAGCAGAAAGTCCTGTACATGATATTCAGCATCGTCTTCACCTACTGGACTTGTTTCATACCCTTCTGGCTCTGGCAGCTGCTCAGCATCTACTACTACAAGCCAGGGAACCTCACCACCACCACCACGGTCTACATCAATTTCATTGTGACCTGCCTGGCCTACAGCAACAGCTGCATTAACCCTTTCCTTTACACGCTGCTCTCCAAGAATTACAAAGAGTATCTGAGGAGTCGCCAGAAGAACTGCATCAACCTCTCCAAGATAAAGCCCAAGAGGTGCTCCTCAAGGAGGTCCATGTTCTCTGGAAGCCACACATACACGGAATCCATAGCCATCGCTCAGCTCACAGGGCTCACTAATGAGGATGTCTCCACTCTGTGAAAGGTGAGTAGGTGTGAGTGGGAAGGGAGCTATTTAATGGTTCATGCTCATGGGTTTTATTTACATGTTTGGTACCACCTGCGTGGCACAGCTGCACCAGAAATTACATTCAAATGTAACACACTAGATATGAGCAACATATTCCCCTCCGGTGACCGATCCACATAGAGGATAAGAGCCTACTACAGCTACCAGCTAACCAAGTTACTCATTGGGAACACGGTAGAAGCCCGGGCTTTGGAGCTGAAAGTCCTGGGTTCTTGCCATGTTGCCCCCACATGGTGCTGGTGGGTCATTACATATGTAGAAGATCATTACAGTAGCAGCTCTGGTCTAAACTATGTTTACGTAACTCTCGTTTCGAGTCCATGTGGCAAGGAAAAGGAGGCTACGTGGCACAAGGACTATGCCTCAGTTTTCTGGCATCCAGCCCCAGACAAAGGCTTTAAGGATCGCTTAATACTTGGCAGTCACTGCTTCTCCACATTGAGAGACAGCCCTTAAATCTAATGCAATTGAATGGAAAACACAGACACTGCTTTCCCCCCTCCCTGTAGAACCAGTTCATTTCATTTGTGTTTGCATTGTAATCAACATCTTTCCCTTGAAGAGCCCAGTGTGGTGTTAGAGTGGATAGGATGTTAATAAACAATGATGATGTCACCACAATAAAGAGCTAACACAATAGCTCTCAGCCAGGAGAGGCAGAATCTCTGACCATTGGAAGAACCAGGTTCCCAGCCTCTCTTTTTTGGGGGCGTCTCAGATTATAATTAAAACCCAGTCTCCCGGTGACCATTGAAGTTCCATTGAAAATTAGTTTAGATTTACTAGTAAAATGATCTCCAGGCAAAAAGCAGGGCCCTGAACTGAATTGATCCTTTCAGTTCTGTGCCATCGTGCTTTTGGGATTGTTTTGGACACGCTGCTTTTGACAGCTATCGAACGACTGCCTAATCCAGACCCAGAAGGCTGTGACCTTCCCTCATCACACCCACACAACAGAAGTGAACTTCAAGGACAGAGTAAATTCTACCATGCATTTTAGTGCCCTGGCGGATCTGACGGGCTGGATGTGATTGTAAGGCCTGGCCTACGTTACATCAGCTTAGGGTGACCGGATAGCAAGTATGAAAAATCAGGACAGAGGGTGGGGGGTAATAGGCGCCTATATAAGAAAAAGCCCCAAATATCGGGACTGTCCCTATAAAATCGGGACATCTGGTCAGCTTACAGTTTCCCACCATTGCTACCACCCCTGTACGGGTCTGTCAGTGGAAGGGCTCTCGTCTAGGCAGGCTGACAGCATTTTAAACACCACATTGACTAAGCCTGCTCCGAGCAGGTCTCCACAACAGTGGCGGCTGGGAGTGTGTCTACACGGACCCTCTCCCAGGCGCTATGACTGGTGGGACTTCGCTGCGGGTAGCAATGGTGGGAAATTTGGGGGAAGTCAGTCTAATGTGGCGTTTGCACCAGCAGAAACGTGGTCTCCCTAGGCCACAAGGGGCCTTGAAAGGCCTGGCCTAGATTAGGGAATTTTCGTGACAAATTGCTTCTCTTGCTAACACCCACTGGGAGCCCTAGTGTAGACACCCCCCTGGCTCCCGGGTGCGTTCATTAACATGTTCCACCAATTGTCCTTCCAACTGAGCCGGCCTGGAGGCAGCCCCCTCTGGAGACCCGGAGGAGTGCCTCTGTGCTGGCCAGATGGTGCTCCCTTCTCCCCTGCAACTGTGCTCGCTGCTGCCCTCAGCGCACTCCCAGCCTGGCAGCGAGGGCCAGAGCGTGGCTCCCAGATGGCCATGTCCGAGTCCCTGGGGGCAACTGCTTTTGGCCTGACCCGTATGCGAGGCCACCAGGCTTCTGTTGGACTGACTGCATCCTTGCCCTGTGCGCAATTCTTCGTAGGCCAGTAAAGATAACAATCAAAAACCAGCTCTGGGAAAAGAGCTGTAACCCGCAGAGATGGTTCTGATCCCAGTAAGATGTGCAGGGGGACAGGCTGCTGGCCTGAGTGTCACACTGCATCACGTGACAGGCTCATGCTCTCACAGCCATGGATGCTCCCCCCCCACCCCTCTCCTCACACATCCACTGACTCTTCCCACTCCTCTCGCCCCCCCCACTCCTCCCCCAGCCCCCGACTCTGACCTCCAGCCAACAGCTGCCCACTCCAGCTTTCCTCCCCATCCACCCTCACAGTTCTAGCCACTTCCGCCCGCCCACACAGGCACATCCTGTCACTCGCCCCACCCGGTCGCTGTCTTCCTGTGACCCAGCCATCCTCCACATACCTCCAGCCTCACGCCCACTCGCTCCCAGAGTCACCTTCCAGGCCCGTTCTGGGCCGACACAAGACAATCGGGCCGGAGTTGAACAATTATTTCCCCCAAAGAGCCTCGCCACTTGTTCTGTTGCAGTGTTGTTGGGGTTGGTCCTGCTTTGAGCAGGGGGTTGGACTAGATGACCTCCTGAGGTCCCTTCCAACCCTGAGATTCTATGATTCTATGACCGCAGGGGTTCAGGAGCCAAATTAGCAATCAGCATTTCCCAAAAGAGTCAGAGTGGTGTGGATTCATTCTCTCATTTACTGTAGTGCTATAGATTCATATTTAAACAGGCTGGCAGGGGAGATATTTAGTGTTTATATATATATATATATATTATTCTCAAAATAATAATAGTTGGCCAGTCATTTTGCTATCAACTACAGGTGGTTCATAACCTAGTAAAAGCATCCTGATTGATTAATAATTAAATCACACGGTCTGTTAATATCATCCGCTGCAAGGAGCCACAGGAGACGCATTAAAAAGCCACTTGCAGCTCCCGAACCTCAGTCTGAGTATCACTGTGCTATTGTGTCCCCTTCCCTCTCTCTAGGGTCCGTGGGGAAGAGCCGTGTCCCTATCAACTCACCCCCCCCCCCAGAAGGTCTTACGTCGCTGGGCTTTCCTTGGGAGACAGAGGCTGAGGAGGAACAATGGTCCCAAACCTCCTGCCGTCACTTGTACCCCCTACACCAGGCCCTATTCTACTGGTGCCTGCCCAACGGTGATGGTTCTGAGCTGTTGCCATCTAACCCAACATCTGAGCTTCTTCTGCTATTAGGTGCCCATTCGCCTGCCACTTGGGCACCATCATGAAATTAAACGAACACAATTAACATTGTCCCTAGGCAGGCAACAAACGGACTCTGCTGTAGGCTACCCCCTGACACAGCACCCGATGGTAACACCCCAGTAAGGAGAAGCCGTCTGGACAATGGCGCATCTCGAACTGTACCCTACGGGTGACCAAGCTGAGCAGAGAAGGTTAAGCCCTGGGACCTCACAGCAGGAGAGCCCTGCAGGTTGTAACCACTGTGACAGGGCGTGTGGGGAGAATAAGCAGGTGGATGCTGTCGGTGGACTCCAAGGAACTCCTCTCCCATCAGAAGGGCCAAAATTAAAACGCTGGACGAGCCAGGAGGCAGGTGGGTGACCTGCTGCAGGCTGTAGTGAGGACGCAACAAGGCTACCCTGCAATATCTGATGGGGCTGACCTCCGCTCTCCTGCAACATAAGAGGGCTTGCTAGCCCCACCCCCCCTGCGCCAGACGTTACATTTTTATTATTGGGTGCAAAGGTTTCATCAGTAAAATAAAAATACACTGACCCTTGGGAAATTCTTCCGATAGCTAATTACCCTCAGTCAAAAATGTACACCTTATTTCCAGGCAGCATTTCTCTAGCTTCAACTTCTACCTTTCTCTGATAGATCGAGGAGCCCATTATTAACTATTTGTTCCCCTTGTTGGGCCTTACAGATTGTACTCAAGGCACCCCTTCACTTTCTCTTTGTTAAGCCAAATAGATTGAGCACCTTGAGTCTCACGAGAAGGAGGTTTTCGAATCCTCTGATCGTTCTCGTGGTTCATCTCTGAACCCTTACCATTTATCAACATCCCCCTTGAATTGCTGGCACCAGAACTGGACACAGTCTGACAGCAGTGGTCCTACCCGCACCAGATACAGAGATAAAATAATCTCTCTGTTCCTACTCGAGATTCCTGCATGAAATGCCCAGGCAAGGTCTTCACCCCCCTCAGCCTGCATAGACACACTTCAGCGGCCCCACACGCTGTCCTATCAATGTTCTATTGGTCAGGAATAAAACATTCCCCGCCAAGGCCCCTCATATAATTCTCTTTGCCCAGCCGACTGCCTCCCTAGGTTCAGAGAGAGAGGTGTGTGTGTGAGCGAGGGCTTGTCTACACAACAAAATAAGTCGACTTAAATTAGGACGACCTACATCCACCGCAGTAATTAAATTGGCTGTTCGTGTCCACCCTACTCTCCTTCTGCTGGTGGTGCGCATCCTCACCAGGAGCGCTTGCACTGACTTAAGTGGGGCTGAGAGCCCCAGCGGTCAGCCCCGGGATGGCGGGGCCCCACCTGTCAAAGGCAGCAACAGGCGATGGAAGCAACCCTAACTGCATCGACCTAATTGCTATGCCTCTTACGGAGGTGGAGTTATTAAGGAGATATAGTGGGTGACTTACATCGGCGGGAGCAGCAACGTAGGGTGGACACTTACAGAGTTAGGTCGACATAAGCTCTGTAATGTAGACCAGGTCTGAGTGAATAGATGCTACAAACCTCACCTCTGTGCAGACATGCACCCCTGGGACACAAAGGTTACCACAAACTAAGGAACCACCTCTCTGTGGGAGCACTTCAGTGACATGGTGGATGCTGCCATTGCTAATCAGGTACAGTTCCCTTGGGGCCAGGCAGGAAGGGGTGGGGAGGGGGTGGATGTGTGAGGACAGTCCAGTCACGTTAGAGCTTTTATTTCTTTAGCCCTCCCCGAAAACGCAGCCAGCTGGAGAGAGGGTTCTGTTTCCTCCACTGCTGAGTCATGGTCCCACCAGCCCTCACCTCTCCCCGTGCCAGTGGCCGCAGAGATTCGCAGCTGGGTACTGCCTGAGGTGAGCACACCCGCCCTTGGGTTTGTCAGCGGTTTTGTGCTACACTTTACCGTCCTGCACTGCCAGGCAAGGGGCTCTGACTCATGCACTCCCCCACAGCCTGCGATCCGGAACCCCGCATGGAATTATTCCAACGTCGGAAAAGATTAGTGAGTCTAACCTGAATCTACTGCACTCAGATCCTTGTGGAGCGCCAGGGGCTGAGGCTGCTTAACTGCCCTTTTTTTTTTTTTTTTAAATTGTTAAAGACTTTCCTTTCCCTTCCCCAACCCCCAGAGCTGTACGGTCACAGAGAACAGGCAAAGGGAGTGAACTGCAACTGACGCACCTGCCAGACTGCCTGATCTGAAGCTGCCCCATTGCAACAATCACTTCCTGTCAGAGCAAAGAGTATGGCAGAGGCAATGTAGATACATTCGCCCTGGAGAGATGTGCTTTGCTGGGCAAACTTTGGGAAGACGATACTGGGGGGAGGAGGAGGAGAAAGACACCGACAAGAGTTAATTCTCCTTGGAGAGGTTATGTAGTAAGAGGAATCTGGGCTGGAGGGCTAGGGTTGGCTTCTTGCACACCATGCAGGAAACCACAGCTCAGTGAATGGCTACCAGTCGCTCACCCGCTGGGTCCAGAGAGGTGAACACATACACTGCACTACTAATGGCTTCTTCCATGCCAGGATCCTAAAGCACTTTACAAAGAGTGGCCCCTTTGGCCTGGGGAGGTGTCACACCATTGCAGTGAAGTATTATCCCCATTTTACAGATGAGGGCACAGGCTGATTAAGTGCCCATGCAGGGAAATCTTTAGCAGAGCAAGGAATCGAACCCAGGACTCCTTACTCCCAGCTACAAGACAACCTTTCCCCTCCTGAGCAGCACTCAGTCAGCTGTAAGCTCGGTCCCCAAAGGGCAGGAAGCAGCCCATCCATTTAACTAAAGTCTCTCTGGTAGCGTAGATTTGCTATGATGCTGGGAAGCCAAAATCCGGCTCCTCACTGATTTTAGTCCACACTGCAGAGGACTGTCCCAGTTGACTATCTGGGCGTTTCACTGCGGTGCTCCTGACTCCCTCTTCGGGCACATCACACAGTGAGCGGCGACGAGTCTCCGAGCCCGCGCCAGACTCGGGTTGACGCTCTGGCGCTAGAACTAGCTGCGTAGGCTAGGGAGGGGGGTGGGCTCCAGCCTGAATCAGCATCTACGCTGCTATTTCTAGCGCCGCGGTGCGAGCTCGGGTCTGTCGAGCCGGGCTCTGAGCCGCGCTGCCGCAGGCGGTGTAGATGTACCTTCCAGATCAGGAACGAAGACGAACCCCACGCTGGTCCCCGCGGTGCTCAGGAGCCAACTGCCCTGCTCGATGCATTGCTAGCCACAGCTACCTAGCACTTCGGTTCCGAGGCCACAGGCAAGCCCAATCGGACCGGATCTTTAAGTACAATTCTGTGAGACGGTATCCGAGGCTTTACTGAGATCCCAATCTGCCGCACCGCCTGCGGGCGCTTCAGCCCGGCATTCTGTAATACTTCGGAACAAAAAAACCAATCAGGTTTGTCGGGCTGGATTTATTCTCTCTAAACCCCCAGTGGTGCCTCTTTAGGCTCCCGTTTCCTTAGTGATTTTCTCCTCCTCTCTTACCTTTGTTCAGAATGGTCCATCCACGCTCCCAGCTTTTACATCAGCCTTTTAAACCCTGTTATTACCTCCCTGCTCGCCCGCAGCAGCATTGTGCTCTGCGGAGGAGGCCTTTGATTCCTGTGCGGTGGGCAGAAAGCCAGTTGCCCTCACACTGTGCACAATCAGTGCTCCACTGGGCCGTAGCTGCAAGCACAAGTACAGCGGCCCCTTAGTCCCACCCTGCCCAAACTCTCTCACAGGCTTGCTACAAGCTTGGAAACTCAGAACACTTTCTCTCACCTAGATGCATTAAGTACCAAGTACCAAAGTACGTACTGACCTTTAGGAAAAGAAGCCCTAGGCAGTCAGGAAGCTGTTGATATAACCTCATCCAACATTTCTAGAGTGCCTTTCCAGTCTGAAGGATCTCAAAGAGCTTCACAAACTGCCCCTACACGAACCACTGCCCCCACCACCTAAATGCTACCCCCTCTGGGAAGGCAGCGTCATGTCTCCCTCTAGTGGCCAGCCCAAGCAAGGCTAAGAGCCTGCTGTGTAGAAATGCCCTTTTGGAATTCACGCTGATACCACAGTGATGAGTGGGGTGGAGAACCTGTGTAGAAGAGAAGGCGGGGGAGGAGAGGACTCCTTTAGCTCTAGGAGTGCTTGTGCTTTTGGTGCCAACGGGCACAGGTCCAGTGTCCACCAATCCCTGTGGTGTCAGTACAGATACTGCCAGGAGTCAGTAACACATGCAAAGCAACACAGCCCAGTAGTTTAGGACAGGAAGTGAAAGCCATCTCCAATTAATCCAACATCCGGGGGGCAGGGAGGAGAGGAGAAAATAAATCGTATCCACAAAATTTGGGGGGAAATCCACCTCCTGGAGAGGACAGGATTGCCAGGGAGAAGCGAGCAGTGCATCAGGAGAGACCTCAGCAGCAACTTGTGTGAGAGCTCCCACCGGCTGCATCCTCCAAGTTTCCACCAGCTACACAATTAATTAATGGACAGTGACGACGGGGCTTGATTCAAATCAGGTCAGGATCCCGCAGCCTTACAAAGGAAAGCCAGGCTGCAATTCCTGCTAGCCTCACCGTGGGCATGGCCACTTGCCCATCGCGTCCCTGAATTCACGGGGCAATGGGCTGTTACTGTCTCCCCCTCCCACCGAGACCAAAAATCGTTTCCTAACACAGAGGTAAAGTTGCCTGCGCAAACGGTGGAACCCCCAGGAGGGGCGTTGCGGCCATGACGACTCCAGGACACGCTTTACCAGAATGACACGTTCCACTCACCCCAGGGAAGACGAAGGGACCGTGGCTGAATGATCCTTTCCAGCATGGTGAATCTCGTAATGGCATCTCTAAACGGAGACATTATCCCAGGATGAGTTCTTGGCAGAGAAAAGAAGCCTGAGCACCAGATGAGAGCCCTAAATGACTGTGAAGGACACTCCCAACTAAATGGGCCGAGCCCGACGGATATCCCTCGGCGCTGGTCAGCTCTCCATTTCTCTTGTCCCTTGCTGTCTTCGCTAGGTTTGGACTCTCTAGGTTTACGTGGAGTGGGCGTTTGGGCAAGGCCTTTCGAACACAGGAATTGACAGGCCAGAGCAGCCGATTGGTGCCCCAAGTCTGTTATGATTTGTCCTCCAGTAATGCCTAGGAACCCAATCATTGATCAGTGCTAGGCCTGTACAAGCACATCACGGAAAGACAGCATCCATGCACTGAAGAGCTTCCAAGCTAAGGGTAAGGTGAGACAATGGAAGCTCAAGGTAACAAGAGGATACTGGGGCACAGGACAAGCTGGCTCCCAGCAAACCACCTGCTGAACCACTCGAGGTTTTTGTAGGCGAACCCGACTTTTGTCAGGGGCCCAATAGCTATTGCTCCCGAGAAAGGCAACTCTGATCCTGCACACGCCCAAAGAAAGGGTCACGTCTGGCCAGTGTTGCAATGCTGTGTCTGGGGTCACGAATTCCCCTCCTGAAGGCTTTGACGATCAGCATGAGAGACGAGCAATCGTGTCAAGAGGTACAACCACAAAACCACACCGCGATGCTTGGGTCAAGCCGCAGGTGGTTGAGAAGGACCTAGAGCGGTGGTGGCACTGCCCCTCCCTACATACCCACACTAGAGCTGGAGGATGTGTAGGGCACAGGCAGGGACCCACGGGCGCTGCCGACAAGATCTCTCATTGAGAGCACACTAGACTGAATTACAGCGTCCCAACGCGACGGTCCGGTAGTGCCACTGGGGAAGCACGCGGGTAGTGGTGAAATAGCCTGATGTCAAAACAAAGGAAAAGGGGTGGGGGAGGAAATGCTGTCCAGGGTGCTGAGAGGGAGGTGCCTTTGCAATATGTCAGAGTGATTTGTAAGGGTGGCTATTAGCCTCTTGTTGCAGATGGAGAAACTGAGGCACAAAAAAGTTAAGCCACTTGCCCAATGCCATACAGCAAATTAGTGGCAGAGCCAGTTTGCCCTAGTCTCAGCCGCCCGCCCTAACCACTAGCCCACGATACCATAATTTGCAGACGGGATGAACTGGGCACAGTGGGTAGGGTGCTACTAATGCATTTCTGACATTTTGCCGTTTCCCTCTTGAATTCTCATGCACAGAGTCATTTTCATGCACAGAGATATCCCTCAGGGGGGGAGGGATAGCTCAGTGGTTTGAGCATTGGCCTGCTAAACCCAGGGTTGTGAGTTCAATCCGGGGGGGGCATTTGGGGATCTGGGGCAAAAATTGGGGATTGGTCCTGCTTTGAGCAGCGGGTTGGACTAGATGACCTCCTAAGGTCCCTTCCAACCCTGATATTCTATGATTCGTGCCCTTCCTCCCCTGGGCCCTTGGAAGTCAAGATGGCCTCGCTTCTGGATCTTCCCCATCATTGACACTGCCTGCTCTGGCAAGGGGCTACCACCGTAGGCCAGTCTCGGGGGCATTAAGCACAGAAAGGAAAGGAGCTGCTTGGTTTCCACCTGCAATACACACATGGCTCTCCCAGGCATTCTAGTGCCCCTCCCCTATGCCTTCCCCAGTCTGTCTTCTGCACACTCCTCCAGACTCCTGCCTCCTCCTTTCACAATGTCCCTCACATATGATGGCTACACCTTTTCCTCCCTTGCTTTCTCCTCATTCCCCTCCCCTCTTATCCCCCTTCCCCTCTAATATACATTGGGCCTCTCTATCCCCCTCTCGCACAGTTCTGCTAAACTTTCTGGCCCTGGTGTCTCCTCGGGCTGAAGCACATAGAGCATACCTTGTGTTCAGTGGACAAGGCACCGGGCCCAGCAAAATCCACATGGATGCGCATCAAACCGACCCTCTCAATGAATAACAACATGTAATTATTAGGAAGATCGTCCTCTTGAAAGCAGTTATTTAACGGTCTTTTCTTCATGTCATGGCCAATTAAGTCGTAAATTAGTCCTCGGGAGGAGCCCGTCCCACTGGGGTCAGCGGGTTGCTGCTGCTGCAGTAGAATTAGCTGAATCCTTGGCAGCCCTTCAAGAGAGGGGGAAATAAATCAGTAACTGGAGTTGAATAAAGACCGTTGGCTTCTTCCTCGGGCAGACTTGGATCACTTCAAGAACGATTCAGACCTCACAGCTGCTACGGTCGTGTTCTTTTCCTGCAGTGAGTGGGTGTGAGCCTGCACTCTGGATCCAAACACCTCCCAACCTGGCAACCAGATCTCAGCATCCTCAGGCTTGGAGGAGCTGAGCTGTGCCGCATGGACCTGACACTAATGATTGGGGCGATTATCTCAATGACCCGCAGAAAACGTGCTGTCAACATTTGCACCCAATGCCCCATGAGTGATCATGTTGCTGCAAAAAAACAACAAAAAACGGGGAAAATACTTCAATAAGACGAAGTTAGGCACAGGTACACATTCCCCACACAGCTCCCCTCCCCCACACAAACCCTGAGCACGCCCCTTCCCCTTCAAGAAGTAAGTCTTGCAGCAAGGGTCGGCAGAGAAGCAGCAACACAACGTTTTACGGTGCTGAGGTCGCCAGCGTGTTTCTGAACTGCTTCTGGCCTAGTGATGAGAGACGGGACAGTGGGGCGTCTGATGGCAGGGTGACTGAATGGGTTAATAAATTAGGAATGTAAATAAAGTGTAAAAACCGTGTAGCCAATTAAAATTCTATCGATTACACGGCTAAACATTTAACCGGGGAACTACAGGTGCACGGGGTGCTGCAGTACCCCCCCGTTTTAGGCAGGGTCCTGGCTGCCGGCCCACCTCTGGGGCTCCGCGCAGGGCAGCAGCAGACCTCCGGGTGCACAGTGGCAGTCGGGACCCTGGGTGGAGTTTAATTGTTAACAGAAATCGATAAGCATCAAGTTTATCGGTTAACCTTTTACATCCCTATTACAAACCAGAGCTAATTCCACTAAGATTAAGGTTAAGGAATGAGAGTGTAAATTTACAAAAAGGTAGAATGTACGGATTAAAGATGAGGTGGACTTTAAAGGGCGTTTTCTGTTTAGCTGCTCTGATTGGCTGAGTTTTTCTGCAACTCAGCCATGTAACACTCAAAGAGATCTCAAAGGTCAGTATAATTATGTCCATTTTACAGATGGGGAAACTGTAAAAGTGGGCTGGGTAAAAGGGAAATGAGAGAGGCAGGGTGTGTGGAATGAACTAAAGTGATAGGGAAGGGGGCAGCTGGGGATCAAATTATGATACATTTGTACAAATGAATTAAATAAGTTTACCCATCACCACCTATCTCACTGTTTGTACGTTATAACTCTTCCCACCACCTTTTGTCTTGCCTTTTTAAACTAAGCAATTTGAGGCAGAGACTGTTTTCCCACGTGTTTGTACAGTGCCTAGTACACCACAAGCAGCATCATAAATACATAAACAAGTGAGGTCACTAATGGGCAGATCCTTCTTATCACAGGATGCTGTTTCCACCAGACTTGTTGAAAGGTGGCATAGGAAATGGAAAACATAACCCAAGAGATTTATTCCATCTGGAACTCCTGCATTTCTGTTTATAAGAGGGCAAGTTATTTGTCAGCTGAACTATCCCTATATTTTCCTTTAGCAGAAATTTTAAATTTTTCTGTCTCTACCAAAAGTTCATAGAGTACAACATAGTCCTGTCATCTCAGTTGCTTTAAATCAAAAAATCCAAAGACCCTCACTTCAAAAAAGTATCAATTAACTGATGTAGATAAGACACCTATTTATAGTGTCAGGAAGAAAAAAAATCCAAAATACTCTATGGGTTTGCATACCAAAAGAAGTCCATGGAGACCAGGATTTTTTCCCCCCCAAAGTATTTAATAAAGAAAACACAAGGTAGCACAAATGCCCGGCAGAGCAGTGAAGAATTGATGGCTTTTTCTGTTCCAAACCATCAGCAGAAGTGGTTAAATCCCTACTAGCTGGTTGAAAAAGGAAAAACTTGGATTAAGGCCACAATGGTTCACTCATTACATGTAGATTCACTTATTATACCATGAAACTGACTCAACAACAAACAGCAAAAACAGATGGAAGGATCCCAGTTTTGTAACAATACGCATGAAGATCAAAGAAACCATAGCTAGAAAAGCTTTAGACAGGAATCAGAGAATAGACTCTCAGGGTTGGAAGGGACTTTAGGAGGTCATCTAGTCCAACCCCCTGCTCAAAGCAGGACCAATCCCCAATTTTTGCCCCAGATCCCTAAATGGCCCCCTCAAGGACTGAACTCACAACCCTGGGTTTAGCAGGCCAATGCTCAAACCACTGAGCTATCCCTCCCCCCAGACAGGAAAGGCTATGCCACAACACATGTATCTGTATCAAGCCCAGAACTCCCATAGCCACCTTGGAAATACAGCCAAGCAGTAGTCTACCTCACTTCTGTAAAATACGTTTCTCATTGCCAAAGCAAAACATTAGTAATACGAGACCACACTTGTCAGTTACTTTTACCCAAGTACCATTAAAATGGAATATCTGTTTTTCCTGAGGGTAAAGGTTTTGCAGAAAGGAAGGATGCTGCAGAAGGAGCAGCACAAAAATCATGACAAGCCAGAGGAAGGAGGGAAGCAAATTAGGGCTGGTAAAAATGTCCCAAACTGTACAGATTAAAAGATAATGAATGCTACCTGGGGAAGATGATGTTCTTCTGAACAACCCATGTGTTCTCAGTTACATCTAATGGAGTTCTACGCTACCTTTCACAGCTTGTCTGCATTGAAATTTGATCAGAATTTTCCTCACGGCTGGTCTAGTAAGAGTGCCCAGAAGAGAATTAGACAATGCGGTGGTAAAAGTGTCTGGTCACTACTAGAGCTTCCATCATTGCTCGTGCTGCATTAATGCTTAACCAACGCTGGAAAACTTTTGTAAAAACCATTATAGATGCAGACTGTCAAACATGTCTTAGGTTCTACTGTAAGCTCTGCTAAATACTCAGTTTAGTGGCATTTCAATCCATTTCTTTGTTGCCTCCCCTACTGTTCTGCGTTTCCCCACTATGGGCTGACTGATGTAACTCCCTCAGCCACAATCATCACTGCCTTATTCACAGTCTGATAAACAAAATGGTAGATACCAAGAGTTTAAAGTTGTGAGTTTATTGCATATGTAACAAAAATGAACATGACCTCCTGGGTCCAGCCTACTATACAATCACTGTTTATTCCAGCTGGTTCCATAACCACATTAAATAGAACTAGTATTTCTTTAAATACTTTGATTTAGACATAAAATGAAACTTTAGTGTACATCTTTCACAAAATAAATCTGCAATAAAAACAGTGGGAAGAATAACAAGGATAGCAGCAATACTTAAACAAGACATTACAAAATAATAAATTAAAAATACATTATAAAGTGGTCAAGGAACAAAAATGAACAAATTAAAAACAGAATCACATATACTGTGTTTCTGGGAGCCTGCTGTGCTACGCAGAACTAATCCTGGGCACTGGGTACAGAATGTGTGTGGTGGCGGGGTCTTTACTTTTATGAAATCTGCTAGATTTCAAAACCACCTTCCTTGACTTGAACTAAAAATGTAGAGCTGAGCAAGCTTTGATTTCACCATCTCAACCAACAAGCAGCCTTTTAAAGCCGGGCTCTGTCAAACATAATGCCCGAGTGAACTCTAACATTCATAAAGCAGTCTCATTTCTTCCTGATTTAAAACACAAGCAGAGTGGTGGTCTCCTACATCCCTGAGTGTATAGGATCGGCTGATAAGCAATATCAGGGCAAGTACTGAAAGTCTGTACCACTGGAGCAGTTTCTAAATTTGCTTTTGGAATAGGTACAAGAAAGAATTCAGAAGATGTAACTTGCACTTTCCTCGGGTCTGCTCCAAAATGTATTTGTGTTCAAGGCAGATGGGTGATGGTGAAATGTGAACGGTAAACTTTTCTGTGTGATTCTTTGGGCAAGTCTGTAAACAACCAACCAGTTCAAACACCGGAAGTTGTTGCAGAGAACAAGTTCCATCTTTTTCATGCTGGCAGACCATAAGGGAAAGAACATGCTTTAAAATTCTGGGTGTGAGCAGCGACAAGAACAGACTCAGTAAAAACCTTCAGTCAATTTCTTGGCCATGAAACCTGATGTGAAACCAGAATAGTGAGTCTTTGGCAGAACCAAGCGTTGTTTTAAACCTACACTTGCCTAGCTTGTTTATTTTCTCCATCCAGACAGTTTTAAGGCCTGCCTCACACATTCATGTATAGAATGATATAAAATTAATGCTCCATCATTACGGTAGTGGCACAAAATTGAAAAGACAACGTAACGGGAGAGGTGGGAAAGCTGTTTCAAAGGTTTATCACTTAAGTCATTTAGACAGTTCCTTCTCCCCACTGCTGCCAGCATGGAGAAGGGACATTAGCAAGGCTTTTAAATATACAAAAACAGACTTTACAAAACAGAAATCCTTGCCTATTTTGTGCAACCAACGAAGTGTCGATCTAAGAGAGAGATACTATCACATGCTAACTTGCTTGCTGACTTGCAGTTCTCCGGACTGAGAGCCCTCATCCTCACCTTGTTTGGTTTTAGAGAGCGCCAGCTGTGCTTTTGTGTGAAGCTGGTGGGTTTATTTTATTTATTTGCCCTTTCAGTGAAAAAACCACAACATGAGACTGCATACAATATTTTTGGGCAATAACCTGTTCTGGATTTTTCCTATCTGCCTATGGTATATTGCACATACAAATGCACTGAAAGAGTTAATTACATTCCATTGGCAGTGACTGATTCCGTAGCCATTTTCAACAAGCCAAGACTAGTGGAATTACGTTACCCAATAAAAGATTGCACAGATGTGCGGCTGCAGAAATTCGCATTTTTCCCTCTACTGCAAGTGTCACACAATTCCTCCTTCCATGCCCAATAACCCATAATGCAGAAACTGGTCCTTAAGTGCCACTAGATTCTAAAGACCCTACGTACAATGTCCAAACATGTCTTTCTTACAAAATCCTGCCATGTGAGCTTCTCTAGCCAAACTGTGCAAATCTCACAAAATTATACAATTTCATACTTGGAATGCAATTCTGACACTCCCAACATCAAATCACAAGACTTATGGTCAATGGAAAATAAAACAAAGGGGGAAGATTCCAGGATTTTGACAAGTATATAACTTTTTGTCCTATCAGTTTAAAGCTATTATCAAATTCAATTAAAAAAGACAAAATAGAAATATTCCAGGAGACATTTTCTAAGAACAATCTCTGACCCACAGCTGAATTCCAATGCACTATTCCATAAACATAACATCTGTTAAATGTTTCAATAATGAATCTCTCTAAAAATCAGGCTTGCCAAAGAAAATCCTATACAAAGCAAGTCTGCTTTACTTATGTTTAGACATGTTTGATGGCTAACTTGCTCTTTATGAAGTCATGTTATTTTGTTAAAATACTATCTTATCTCAGTGTGCAAATTGGAAGAAATGTTACTTGACCCAGGTACTTGATTTGCCTTTGTTTCCTCTTGCACTGGGAATCCATTTTAGCAAATGAGTTAGAGAACCAACCTTTAACATTAGTTTCAGATAATTGAAAAAAATGCCATATGTGGCACTCGAGTAATTTCCATCTCTATAGAACTTAAAAGATAAAAACCTTCCAATAGCTTTATGTAAAGTTTAGACTTTATTCACTATATAGTTATCCTTTTACCTCCCCCTCAAAAACACCTTTCACAAGGCCAATGACTTAAGAACAGAACTTTGTTCCATTAGCTTAGCTTTTAGCAATTTCCTCATAAAATGTTTTAGAATTTCAACTCACAAGTGTCTCTCAGATAAAACAGTGGCACAGAAATCACAGCTTTTTGGATTTATCTGATTTGAAAATTTTGTCTGTTTGCTTGCTCTTTACCAAGCTTCTTTGCAAAGTACTTAAATTTGGACAGACTATGGTAAGTGAATACGCAGGAGAAATATTTTTCCCATGTGCAAAACAATTAAATTTCAACCAGGACATCCAAAAAGAAATAATATACACCACTTAAGCTGCCCTGGATTCCTTCATTTTTCTAGACGTGAGCCATTACTTTCACTGAGAGCTTCCTGCTAAGGCAGAACTTCAGTTACATGTGCATATGGAGTTTTATTTTCTGCTAGAAATTTGTTTTAACAGGTGTTTAAAACGTGCAATTCTGAATTCCAGTGCCAGTCAGATATTCAATAGCTGCTGGACTCTACAAGAGGCTCAAGCTTGCTTTAAGACAGAATAGCCAGGTACTCCTACCAGTTGCAAGTCCTCAGCAAACCAAGCTCAGATACTCAACTACAGATTGATACTCCTATAAAAAGACCACAGGTCATTGACCCTATCACAATATGTGTTACAAGTCTAGCAGAATATCTGGTGTAATCAAAGCCAAATGCTGAACTTGGCTGCATTTCATTTTATGGGGATGGAAGAAGAGGGTGGGGATTATTGTAACAAAGGGGAGAAAATGGCTGGGAACCACCACCAAAAGCCCCCTTCCCCCACCAACAAAGGAGGGGAAACAACCCCATCTCTCTAAGTTGTCTAGTGTTCCAATGCTTCAGACAGCTTAGCAGGAAGTTCACAGCAAGCTTCTTCTAGCTTTTGATCTGGTGGTCCATGAGCTAGTGTCTGTTTCCTTTGGTTGCCTCTTCACTCCACAGCAAATCCACATGTCTCTTCCACGGCTGTCAGTAGCTTCTCATAAAGCTTCTCATATGACTCGTAAGGCGGAATGTCAATCCGGTTAAAGCTAAACAAGATGAAAACAACAGTATGAACATTGCTGTATATGACTCAAAACATTTCACTTGCAAAAACCTAGCTCACCCATGTTTAAAGATGTACTCTATAAAATGAACTGTGGTAGAGGTGAAAATTATTAGCTGTTTCAGTGATCAAATTAAACAAGATTAGGGCTAATTTAGCACCTTTTCCTATAGTTCATGAACCTGCACAGGGGAGATGTAAACTGGGGGAAAGGAATTTTGTTAGCATTTGAGCTTAACTTCACTGTTCCGTGTTACCCTTTACCTAGTTTTAAAAATAAATAAATATTCCCTCTAATATGGCTACACTTTTTAAAATAAAAATTTAGCATTCACACGTGAAATGTTTGATGATAATTTTTTTTTTGCTTAATAATAATGTAGAATTCCAATAAAGTATAAAGCTTTCAATACAAATACAAAGATTCCCATGCAATATTTGAACTGAAAACACTTGCAACATGTAAAAGGCACCGGGCTACAGTGCCTCTGGCTAGCGTCCAAAGCATTCTGAAGCACTGGTTTAGTCATCGTAACACTAACTTTTTCCTCGCCTATTAATACATAATAGGGGAAGAAGTTACTGAATCCAAAGAGCTTCCTATATCAAGACAATGCTACCGCTTTCTAACGGGCTGATGGTCCAATGGAATGTCAGCCAGTAGTGTGCCTAATATACAGGGCAGCACTGGGTGTGTACTTTGCCCCAAGTATGAGGCATATTAGGCCAGCAGTTAAGTGGATAATTTACTGAAAGTGTTGCTTCAAAATAAGAGTTTTCCTACATTTTGGTTCTGAATGCCAAAATATTTAGGGTACCTATTAAAATGGCTTCCTGTACACGCGTGTGTGAGTAGGTCTACACAAAAGCTCATCTCAGATTCTCTTGAAGCTCAATTCTGTATATAACATTAGTAGTGCCTTTTTTCTAATTTTATAGCTAAATGTACATGCAGGAACACCATTACTGTACTGCTGCACATGGAATTACTGAATCATTGTCTTTGAAGATTATTCCTTGTAATGTGTATCCTTTCATCTGTGAAGACTTGACTGGAGAAATGGAAATAAATGAATATACTGTGAACCAATGCAAGAGGCAGCAGATTTTAATAACATCTTCATCTTACCAAGTGTGGGCTTTTGGAAGGTTGTCTGTATTTGCATCTATCAAATGGATGGTAAACAGCCTGGGTCCTGCAGCGCCTGTAGAACCTTACAGACAGACATTCTAGTTAATGCACTTCAGCAACACAGTTATAATACATAATGAATTTTCCAAATACGGGGGAAGGGGGATTCATTCCAGTTTTAAGCAGGAATGTACCCGAGGTTAACTGTGCACACCAGTGAGTGCAGAGTTGGCCCAGGAGTTTTGGGGAGGTAGCTAGAGTTGTTAACAAAGATGTCACCCAACATGGCTCTCAGAAAACATATGGGCTTTTACTTAAATAAGAGCTTCCTCGTTCTCAAAATGGAGATGTGTTAGGGCAAGCAGCAGTTGGGAGATGCACACAAACACTACATCCATTTATTCTCAGCCAACATGCATCTGTAATGGCTCCATTCATAATGTGCTTAAGACACTGAAATCCTGTTGCCAGAAAGAGGCAATTCCTGGAAATACATTCAAAGTCTAATAAAAAATACTTATAGCAAAGGTATTGAGTCAGGGTATAAAATCTTCATTTAAGAAACAGTCTAAGTTGTTTGTGTGCATTCAGGGATCCAATTAGATTTGTAAATTTCATGCACTTAAATATACACTGGTTGTATATACACAATGATTTTAACTACACCCGTCCAGACAACAGTCTTCTCAGGAGACTGGCACATACTAGTGGTGACACCAACTGAACTGCTACCTGATAACAAGAATACAGACTTGTCAATTCATATCACTACTGGCAACTGCTAATGTGTTCATTACTGGCAGAGGTGTTGACAAATGAGAACTTCAATTCAAGGGCAGGGTTTCAGTAATTAGATTACTAAATTCTAGTGCCACATATTGACATGCTACTATTATAAGTGCAGTGAACATGGAACTACTTCTACTGCCTTCTCCAACTACGCATTAACTCCGACTCCACATCAGTCACCTTGCAAAGCCTTGAAACCTTGAAGAGGCACACGAGTGGACCCAGTCACAAACTGTAACAGCCTCGCCCTTCTTTCCTCATCAAACGTTTCCACAGCTTGCCAGAACCACTTTACGATATTGCTATCTGCCATGCAGTGCTTTAGACGTGTGTTTGACTTCCAGTCATTCAGGTCTATCTTATCCAGGCCTCCTATTATTAGCTGTTAAATAATTTAAAAAATACTTTAAAGCAACAAGCACTGAAATGACATCTTACATTAATATCTATTACCCCAAGATGCTTTACAAACTGTAATATACTGCACATACACAAATCATTTTACCCACAATGAAACACTTTTCCAGTACACAGTATATAGTAATGCTACTAAACAGCTCAGGACAGGAGGTGAACGCTCTCTTCAACTGAAACAGCAAGTGGATTATAGGTAGGCGAATGCAATTACCTAAACTGGGTTTTGGAGAAGAAACCAGAGCCAACCCTCTACTTTAATTATCACTAGTTTTTTTTGTTTTTTTTTAAAACATGTAACCTGAAAAGCATAGTGAGACTCCTTACACTATACCAGAGCTTCAGACTTACGCAAAAGAGTGTCCTCTACTGAATCATACACACCACTTTTCACAGCACTGCACTTTATCTGGAGGTCTTCCATCCCATTAATGACTACAGCCGAACCCTGCTTAATTTGTGAGATCTTACCAGATCACTGCCAATGTGCCATGGCATATATATCTATACAGTATTCTGTTTATCATCTCTAATACAGACTACAAAACAAATTCCTCAGATCTCTTCCATAAGTGAAAATGGAATGCTGAGTAGTGGGAAGAAGTCATGATCGGCCAAGGTCCCAACCAGCTGGAATGGTGATAAGGAAGTGGGGACACCAGATCCAATTGCTTAAAATGAATGATATAGTATATTCCAAAGGTACTCAAATTATTTCAGGTGGTGGACCACATTTTAAGAGTATTGTCTCATGGATCTGTCTTGTGCCATGATATGTAGACCCCCTTCCCTCTCCTTCACTCTCATTTAACATCGTGGCAGTGGTAGCATTTGTTTACATGGAAAATATCACAATAAAGTTTGTAACGCATTTTTTATTTGCCTTTCAAGGCAATTTAGAAGACTGAAACAAGAAATAGCATGATGTGACTAGCTGGCATGCCACAAATTACTAGCAAGTGCTTCCACGACGACCAATGCTCAGCAAGCTACAAGTTGAGAACATCTGCTTTACTATTAAGGGAGCAAACCATTTGCACTGAAAGAACAGAAAACAGAAATAAATGAAATACTACTTTAAGTGGCTGCATTTTGAAATTCCGGTTTAAGGTAACAGGCCCAGGTCTTTTCTGTATATTCTATACTTAAATTTTCTGCTTTCATTTTAAAATGCTCTACTCTTCGCTCTATGTAGAGTCAATAAATGACCTGGATTGTAAACAATTACAGAAGACAAGTTATTCTGAGGAGGCTAACAAGCTAGACTCTGTCACTGTTTGATTCTATATTGCAGATTTTATTGCTGAAAAAACCAAAACTGCCCACCTCCAGCATTAGCCCTTGTTTAGACCATATGTATTTTTACCATCTCCCATTTAGACAACCCTAGCCGTAATGCTAGTATCTCACATGTACAAAAAAGCCAGAACAAACTAGCAACTGATTAAAATGACACAGCTTTCTGGTACTGTTCATTATAAATTGAAAAGGGCAAAACAATTTTTACATTAATACTCTAAACATTTGCTCATGGGTCATCCTGATCACAAAATAAAGTCATTCTGAATGAGTAAACACGTGTACCTCAAGCTCCTTCTGGTCAAAAGGCTTTAGTAAGTGTTGAGGAATAAGTTCATTAAAGCCTTTTTGTAGAGCCAGAAACTGTGCCTCAATTCCTCTCATAAATCGCCAGTTTACATACAACCTGGGGGGGGAAAAGCCCAAAACAGAAA
This sequence comes from Macrochelys suwanniensis, assembly GCA_033296515.1. Classification (NCBI taxonomy): domain Eukaryota; kingdom Metazoa; phylum Chordata; order Testudines; family Chelydridae; genus Macrochelys; species Macrochelys suwanniensis. The sequence continues at coordinate 8,579,165 of CM065785.1, read as the reverse complement.
GTTAGGAGCAATGCGCTGGCTAGAACTGAGCCTTTTTATATTAGCAGAGTGGGAAAGTTTGGTTGAAGACCTATTACGCTTTGGATTGACACACTGTGTTTATGGAAAAACACATTTTTGTCCATTTTCCTTCCGTAATTACCAGTTCCATATCAACACAAAGAAAACAAGAACTAACTTTTTTAAAACTCAGTTTATTCCTCCTAGCTCTTATGGCATGTATACAAATTACATAGGTATGCCAGGAAGATATATAACAATGAAGACTTCATACAGAATCAGGCCAGAAAAGTCAGCACTAACTAGCTATTGTGAATAGGTCACTCAATCTTGTTTGTATCATTCATTACATCTCCTGTCAATTCGGAGCATTTGTATTCCCAGCCTAAGGGAAAGAAGTAAATGAATGTTTGAAATGCCTCAAAAAAAATATTCTATACTTAGGTGTTAAGATTTTCTTTCAGAAAATCTGCAAAGTTCTGCCCTCAACCATCAGTCTCCCTTCAAATACCTACCACCACTTTTAGGCATGTTTGCTAAAAGCCAGCTCAGAAGTCTAATCCCAAAATGACTTTAGTCATGTTTTTTCAATGTCATCAGTAATAGGACAGAAGTCAACTGAAAGCAGCAATGAATTAATATGTATGATAATAAACAACTAAGGGAGAAATATGAACTTGCTCTCTACATTTGATATAGGTGTGATCTTGAATTCTCTTTGGATTTTTTCCTAAAAAGAGATGACCTAGCTCAAACACAAATTATTGGACACCATCTAGGAATTACTGGATGAAATTCTATGTACTGTGCAATGCCGCAGATCAGATTAGATGATGGGCTCTCAATCAGGGGGTCATGACCACCCTGCCCTTCCCATTATTGCTAAATAGAAGGTGGGTCTGGTATAGAAAAGGTTTAGAACCACTGACTATAGAGAGTCATACTAGTCCTCTCCTGGCCTTAAAATCCATAAATCTATATACCTTATAAATCCTGCAGCAAAAACAGCCCCAAATCTAAGACACTTAGACCTATTTATCCTTCAGAATAGACTGATTTAGTGCCAGACGAAACTGCTGCCATGCAAAGAACCACTATTCAGAACAGAACTTGGTCCTTCACTCCAATGGCTTTGCAGGGGCTTAAGTGCCAAGGAGTTATTTTCTAGTAATTTGCTCTGACTGATTGAAGGAACACTGTTAATACTTGCTCAGAGAAAGGTCATTCCTCCCTAGACAAAGGAAGAGTCATTATAATGGACACAAGTGGTTGTGATGAGCTGGAAATGGGAACTTTGCTTACTTTAAAGGATTTTCCAATGTGCTTTTTCTATGAGAATCTCTTTTCCTCCAAGTCCTAAACAAAACATACACTTCACTAAAAACAATTTTCAGATCTCCCTCTAAATGTGCACTCTTCATTACTTCATTTTTCAGATCCTAAGAATTGTATAAAGAACTCATTTTCTCCAATGGTACCTGACATATTCTTTCTTGTTTTCTTCTGTAACAGGAACATTTCTGCCATTTGGTTTGAGCTCATGCTGCAGAATCCGCCCAAAAGCATTGTGTTCCACACAGAAAGTATGGTCCAACACTGGGGTGATGTCATTCTCCCTGTCAATTAAAAGGAAAAGGATAAAACTGACATTTCCCCCCCCACCCAATCTGTTGATGCACACAGACCAGTTATTTATTGAACACTTGAGGAAGTTAATCTGTAGAGTGAAGGGTCCATTTGCCATCTTTCATATACCCTACATTTACTGTTTCCTAAGTTGCCTCTCTCATGTATAGCCTTGCGGGTTTCAGAAAAGCCCAACCTATGTGTTAGTTTCCCTTTTTTCTATCACTTTGGCACACCCTGCTAGTAAACAGTTAATTGTTATATTTAAAATATAATTAACTGATTTATTGCCAGATTTCAACGCAAAGTATGAGGAAGATCATGTAACTTTCTGAACTGCTGGTGAACGGACAATGAATTAGAACACAAAAGGAAAAGCTGCATTGATAAAAATGATTTGCCTTATAACCAATGAAACTCTGAAGGAATTTCAAATATATCTGACTAAATCTAAGAGGATGTGAATATAAAAGATAATTTCTTATGTATGTCTAAAACAATAGAACCAAGGACACGCTCCCTCACTGGTTGTTTCCCAAGCAATCACATGCAGCATTCATTAGATTCTGATATAAATAATTTCCACAACCAAATATTAGGCAACCAAGGACAAGGTTATGATTTCATTGAAGGATCCAGCAAGAGCTGAGTGGTGTTTGTAAAAGATCTTTCCTTCACAAGTACCTTAAATTCTTGGATGAGGAAGCAGAAGCTAGGAAACTGCGTGTTTTTGAAAAATCTGCTCCACTGTGAAGGAAGGCTCTCTTTTAATGTGATATCTTACTACCCCTGAGGTCTAGTGCTCCGTCTTCTACAGTTAAGTACCTGGTAAATGAACAGTACTTACAAAATCCAAACTAAACTCTTGTGCAGTTCTGGGTCAACAGATTCCAGATCAGATAGCTGAATGGGTTTCCCCAGCAGCTGTTTGTAGAAGGGAACTGTGAAACCCCCATTGATGTAGTGTCCATGGAACACAGCTAAACCCATTATCCGACCAACAAAATGGAAATATGACAAGTGATCCTGCAGGGGGGACAGAAGAAAAAGAATACATCATTGGAAAAGCAGTCCACTGCTGACACCTTGTGGCTATATTTATGCCAGTAGCAATGACTTAGTATCCAAGGATTGGCAACCAGCTGGGCACCAAGGTATGTCTATACTGCTATGTAAGCCTGGGTTCACTCAGGTTTGAGCCCATACCCCCTTCTGTCTACACATAACTCTCTCAGACTCTGGCTCAGACCAAGAGTCCTAGGTTCCTTCAGCATTAGAGGGTTCAAACCCTTCTGCTTTGCAGCCTCCCAACTGAAGTCCTAGAAGTCCACCAAAAGTATCCCATGGGTCAACTTCCTTTGTCCTCTTTATCCCAAGAACTGCCAGCTGACTGCAGAGAAATGGAAGCATCCACCCCCTTCCCCCTTGTTGTAGTACAGAAACCTGGTGGGTCAGTGTTTAAACTGTCCGTTGTTTTTTGACCAGCGAGCTGCAAACACATCAGAGAGCCTTCTGTGTTTGCAATGGAGACTGAACATAAAAAGTGAGTGATGCCAGCGAAATGAGACTGCTGCTGAAACTGATCCCAGAGGAGGCTTTGCCTCAGGAGCAGCACAACCTGGGGCCACACTTGGAGGAGCTTTTTGATGCCCCACCCTCACCCTTAGGAGCAGCCCATTCTCTCAAAGCCAGCAATTACTTCAGGAATATCTATTATGCTCAACATGCTGGAGTAAACCACACACCTGATTGCCTCAGAAATCTCTGCCACCACTTTACCCACAGTTGATGTTTCCATCATCAAACTGGTTGGCAATGAACCCGTAGCAGTCTGGGGTAGCTAGCCTTCAGACTGTTCACCCTGCATGTTACAGGAAGTCTGAACAGCCCAGAGGTCCTCCCTGAATTAATTTCTGTTTGAACTGAGACTATCTTGTCACTTCTCTGAATTCTATCCTGTTTATTAATATCCTTTCGAATTGTTTACCCCACAACTGGACACAGTATGCCAGTAGCGACTGGATGCCAAATACAGAGGTAATATAACCTCCCAACTCTTGCTTGAGGTTCCCCTGTTAATGTATGCAAGGATCACATTAGCCCTTCTGGCCAGCGTCACACTGGGAACTAATGTTCAACTGATTATCCATCATTATCCCCAAGACTTTTTCGTAGACACTGCTTCCTAGAATAGAGGCTCCCATCCTGTAAGTATGACCTACATTCTTTGTTCCTAGATGTATAACTTTACATTTAAGCCATATTAAAGAACATATTGTTTGTGCTCAGTTTACCAAGCAACCTAGATCGCTCTGTATCAGTGACCTGTGTCATCTGCAAACTATCAGTGATGATTTTGTGTTTTCTTTCAGGTCACGGATAACAAAATTAAATAGTATAGGCCAAGAACCAATCTCTGTATACCTCACTAGAAACACACCTTCTCAATGACAATCACCAGTTTATAATTACATACTGAGACCTGTCCATGAGCCACTTTTTAATCCATTTAGTGTGTGTCATGTTTCATGCTGTACTATTCTAGTTTCTTAATCAAAATGTCATGTGGTACCAAGTCAAATGTCTTAAAGAAGTCTAAGTTTATTACATCAACACTATGACCTTTATCAACCAAATTTGTAATCTCATAAAAATCTAAATTAGTTTGACGGGATCTATGTTCCATAAACCATTGGTGACTGACATTATATTACCTTCCTTTAATTCTTTATTAAATGGAGTCTTGTATTGACTTCTATGACTGAGAGCAAAGTATGTGGGGCCACTCCACTCATTGGCTGGGCACTGTTCAGGAAGGAATATTGCTTACACTTTTCAATACTTCCCTACCCTAGTATTTAAGAGTAGCTGCACCCATAAATATGGTCTCAACTGACCAGGTGTTTAATAGTACCAAAGAATCTCACATGACAGCACACACTACTTCCCGGTACATCTGTCTAAAACTCGCTATCGCGTTAGTTCACATCCCATCACCAAGCTTTATTGTTTACCCTCTTAAGATTGGACAATTATTAACAGAAGTAGAAGTGTGGTTGAGCTTCCATTGAAGTTTAACATATGATTATTGCCCTAATGTTAATACTTACAGGATTGATAGAAGAGTCTGGATTGATTTGCAGCATGTAAATATTGTCAGTAGAGTACTGGAAGAGTCCATAATAGGGGTTCAACATTTCATGGCACAGTAAATACAGCCACTCTCTGCCAAACAAAGCAGGATTTTAGTGAAAGTTTCACTGAAATTTCAAACATTTATTATAACTCTGTCAAAGAGTCTTGAATGATTTATTTTGAATTTTCTATCAGAAATCTGGTAATCTATATTGCCTCGGGTGGAGGACTATAAAGCTTCCCCTAAGAAGCCAGGAAAAGTCTGGTTCATTCACATACAGATTGTGATTTTACTTTAGAAGTATTGTCAAGGAAACTAGCATTCATTTAAAAATAATTTAAAAAAAGAGGGAAAACAGACTCTAGTAAGCCGTTAGGGTAATGTAATCATAACTCAGACTCTTCACCTGAACCATGGGACTGAGTGTGATCAAAGGAAAACAAGTTGCTGGGTCATTTAATCAATGGACTAACTGGAACCCCCGTAACATGAGGTGCTCATAATATTTCCAGATTTGTGTAACTTTTGGTGCAGAGCTAGCTATCTGGAAGGATATGAGGCACCACTGGGCAACCTTAACTATGCATTCAAGTTTTTGAGCAGTTAATGTGGATTTGGGTCATATGTTCAAGTGATTAAGTGATGTAGGAGCCTCAGCCCCACTGACTTTCCAGGAGCTTTAGGCTCCTAAGCCACTTGTGTGCTTTCAACATTTTACCCACTGGTGCCTTAATGCAGCACCCAATCTTGAAAATTACAGATTTATATATGCATGCATTTGAGAACACGTACAAACATGAGTTTTGAGGAAAAGTTAAGTTTTAGGCCAGTGATGTAATTGAAGGGACATCAACTTGAATTAGTCTTTTTTTGTGTGTAGGGAATGGGGGGGAAGTATTCAGTAGTTTCGGGTATTACACATCTGCCCCACCAATGGGTTGTAGATTTACAATCACATTTTCCTATTTAAAAATATGTTCTTCTAATTCCTCTTGCTGTGTGACAACCACACAAAGTTGACAATTTGGAAGAAAAGTGTGACTATCCAAAGTATGCCCAACTGAAAATCACACCTACTTCAGTTATAGAATTTTTAGGTATTATTACTAACAATAGTAGGAAAAATTTTCAGACTGAAGTGGCAGTTTTATGTTAACAGTATTCCCTCCAAAATGATTTACAATTCAACCTATATTTTCCCACACTTCCAGTAATAAAAGTCAAGGAGGAATGCGGCAGCAAAACATACAGTAAATATTTTGCATAAAGGATATCCTACTAAAGCAAACTGTATAACCAAGTGACTCATTGTAAGAAAAAGCAAGGTTTTAAGGTAATATTTAAAGGGGAAATGACTCAGAAGTGCTGAGGTGCTGGAAGGAAGAGTCACAGACAGCACAGTAACAGTAAAAAAGCAGCTTCCAATTGTTACGCACTGATGCAACATGAAAAAGGAGGGGCAAAACCAAAAAGAATAAAGCAAACAAAAAAAATTACAAGCAGGATTTTGTGGGAAGTCAGTTTTTGGATAGAATTTGGAGATGGACAGGATCTTGATGAAAGTAATGGGGGTTATACTGTTCCACTATCTGGAACAAGAGAGTAGTCTAGCTACATAATTCTGGATCCTCTGAAGTTGTATGCAGAGATTTGGGCAAATTATAAAGATATGGAACAGCATCTGTCTAGACAGGAAGTGATTAAGACCTGAATAAACATTGTAGCAGAGGCATTGTCAGGGTAAAGATGAATTCTCACAGCGTATCAGTAGTGGCAACAAGTGTAGTAGGTCACTAAGCATTTTAAAGGCTGTTTTACAGTTAAACTAAAACATTCCAGACAAAAAGGACTAAATCCAGATCTCACCTTGCCACTCCACCATAATCCAAGCCTTCTTCTCCTCGAAATTTCACCATCAGCCTCTTTTTCAAGTCTTTTGGCCTCATCTTCATTATCTGACGGTAGGACTCCTATAGATAGATAGATATAAATATAAAATAATAAATAAGACCGTTCTCTCTTTTCCATGGTTATAAGTCTACTATAAAACACTAGAACCAAATAGGTTGCCATCTGTGTCAAGATTTCCCCAGTATAATGAATTTCATGATTGGTGTCAATGTGAACTCCAATAACATCCCACCAGTATTAGTGTTAAATAGGAGACGATACATGGAGTCTTTGATTCTATAAATTCAGATGTGTTTTCTATGTACAAATGCTCTTAATGTTATCCATTCCTAGAATAATAAGAGACTTCCCCCAATTAAAGTAAATCTTTACATGACTGAAAAGCACAAGCAATAATGTCGATCAATGATAGAGATGGACTCGAAATACAACTAAGGGATTTCGCTAAGAAAAATTCAGATTAATTTGTTAAAATCTAACCAAACTGTCACATTAAATTCTTGACTGCTTGTAATTTTAGATAAAGATGGTCAAGTTTGCTGCCTAGTCTACAGAAAGAAAAAATGGTTTCAGCGAGACAAGACAAGCTGCACAAGTGTGGAAACACCGGCAAAGACGTCTCTCTGTATGGCACATTCTGAAGACATTTTCATACCACCACAACCTTATATTCAACATTTGAACCTCAGCAGTTAACATTTTCCTCAATGTTATTCCCTTATATTTTCATACTATGCTGTACTATATTTTAAAAACTCTGTTGCTGTTGAGTTGCATGACGTACCCTCCCCACACTCCTAAGGGAAGAGGAGGAAAAACGCCCAAAACAAGCTAGGGCTCTAATCACAAACTGAAACTCAGATTCAAGAAGGTAATAGGATCGGTCTGCTACCCAGACAGAAAGTTAAACAAAAACAGACAGATAATTCAATATGCTCTGAGGTGATACTTCAGCTGCCTTTCTCTAGCTACAAATTTCAGTCAGAAAAATCCTGCAATTTTGTAGCCCAAGCTTACGTTTTATGGCAGCTTTATCTCCTTAGCCATGTCTACTTCAGTGCCTACCCTAGGATGAATCAGATTCACTGTAACCAAAGAGCAATTTTACATAAGAACTAACAGCAGCATTTGACTCTCACATCTCACCAGTGATGCACAAACCTACATACCTCAAATATTTCTTCTCTGGATACTTCAATGCGGCAGTGACCAGCTTGTGGTTGCTGAAGAGAGAGTTCATGTCTAAGGACTTTTAATTTCTGTACTAAGTCTCTTTCATATCTTTGTGCAGGCAACTCCTCGCCATCTTCTAATGACCCCTCATTTGGGACTGGCAAAGGCTGGCTTGGTTCTTTTAGTTGGCATTGATGGCTTTGGAAAAAAATGATGTAAAACATTTACTCTAAAAGCACAGCAGTAGAAAAAGTAGCATAATGTGATGGTCATGGCAAAGAAAGAACTAGTTAGCCCCCCTTTCCATTAATACTTAAATGAAGCAGAAAGGATTGAGCAGGATAATTACTGCAGCCCTGCTACCTTTTATTGGAGGCTGTAACAAATCAGGATACATACAAAAGCTGAGATAACTCAACCATTCCCAATGCAATGGTTCATGATCATATTAATTAAGAAGTTCTGAAAGGCAATATTATTCACTGTTGTACAACGCTTATATTGACTACTGACTTAACAGTGATGAAAAATTTCATTGGCTTCTCCAACATTGAGACCACTTTATTCTATTACAAAGACATTCTATTACAAAACTGTTTGCATAAGAGCTTTATAAATGAAACAGCTTAAGACCACATTCTCAGTGCATTTTACTTGGACTCCATGCAAGTAAAACAAGTAGCACCAAAATGAGGTGGTAAATACTGTATCTATTGTTAGGCTTAAAAAAATATGCTGGTCTCAAAGAGTTACAGCATTATATCTACATTTACTGATTATGGACAAAGAAAAAGCTAAGCTATTTTTTAAAAGATCCTTCAAACCACAGGAGCCTAAAATTAAAAGATGAATTCTCTACTGTGTGAAGTTCTTACTTCATGATGTGATGTAATCTTGGGTCTGTGAACTGTGTGGTTCTGTTATTGTGATCTACAAAATATATTCTTCCAGACACTGTACTTCTCACTTCCCAACCCGGTGGCAGAGGTCCTAGTTCATCGCAATTCACACTGTTAAGGTCTCTAGAGAGAGAAAGAGAAGGAACAAAGTTAGAAAGTACTGGTAACTAAAAGAAAAACAAATTACTCTGAAAAGATGATCAGTGAACTTGGAGTTCATGAAGGCAAGGGGAGACTGCCATGTAAGACAGGGGCCATTCTGTTTTATTTGTTATGCAAGAAACCCAGATATTTGAATAGGAGGGATAGATTTGAAAATGAGGAATACCATAAACACCTTGGAGTGATAGCAGAAAGCAAATTAGACATGAGTTTGCAATACAATATGGCAGCAAAAAAAGGTCAGTGTTGACAGTGTACTTTGGGGTACACATTCAGAGGCACATCACCACAGAGCAGTGAGATAATAGACCCTATTTGCAACATGTGGAAAACTGCATTCATTTCTGAACATCTCGTTAACACAAAGAATGAGGAATTGGAAGGAATTCAGAGTACAGCAACAAAAGTGACTAGGAGCCAGAGGGTTACAACTAAAGAATAATTGAGAACTAAATATGGATACTCGGTTAAGCAATTAAATGGGGAATATTTTCAAATGGCATAAACACCATGCATGGATTTCTCATGGGAAGATGACTCCCAATATAAAGGCACTAAAGGAAACTCCTTTAAACACCAACAGGGGCTTCTTCCCAAAAAACTACAGCATTCAGAAATTTAAGACTATCAACTGCAGTGTTCAAGAACCCAGACCGTTAAAAGCTGAGGTGGCTGACTTTCCACTATCTTTTTGAAACTGTTAGTGATAAAAATAGGTACAAGCAGGCAAGGAGATCTCACTTCTAATTAGCAAGTTTCTGATTCTAATTATATGATTAATAATTTCAGTACAACTCATTTATTCAGGGAGGCATTGTTGATAACATTTTCCTTTTCATTCTAGGTAATCTCAAATGTAATTTTTTACAAGTGCTATTGAAGACAGTACACTTACTTACAGGTAACATTTCAATTCCATTGACATGATGTATTACACATGCAGAATTGCCAAGGCAGAGGACTCCAGCAGCCTAACTATAGGAAAATACTAGTAGGGGCAAAAAAGGGATGGAGTCATTGAAGACTATTATGTAGATAGCTAAGTTGTTCTCATTAATAAGGAAGTGAAAAATGCACTAGACAGCTGCTATGATGCACATTTTATCTGAGGTTCAAGATGCTGGCTGACAGATATTCTGAATGGGAATACTTCTAAATCTAGCTATACATTATGAACATAAGTCAGTGAATTGTGAGGCTATGGGAAAAGCACATTTTATATACTCTAAGCTTCCTTAGTGCAGGATAAAGCAGGAGAAAGGCCTTCGTCAGGTTTTCTAAAAGATTTCAGCGATGGCTATGTGTTTAGATCAGCTGTGCATCTGAAACCGTAGTTTAGTGATCTAATCACATCCAATTTTAGTGTACATTTGTGCTTAATGGCAAGAACAAGTTTCTGCCATGATTATGAAGTCTTGTCTCAAAACAGGTACAGAAAGAGAGAACAACCTTTGCTAAAAAATAAGGCAATGTTATTGTCGCTAGTAAGACACTGTGACCTGTTTAATGAAGCCGTTGTTCTCGAAAGCCTGTCTCTGCACTTTGCTTCATCTATCCAGTATCTTGCATTACTCCAGTTAATTATGTTGTCTGCACAGTGAGTAGAAAGTTGCAGACTTTCATAGTTTCACTTTCCAGGCTTTGGGGCACAGACAGCCTATAGGAACATTATGGAGAAGCAAATCCCCTCAGGGAAACTAGCCAGCGATGGATGTATAGTCACAAAAGACTGGATTAGCACAGGCTAATTCTTTAAAGAGGCTTTACCAAATTAATTTTGTGGATGATTCATATTTTCCCAGCTGCAATTTGTTGGTCTGAAATGAAGAGAATTTTAAATAGTTCTTTAAAAGTAATTTTTCAAGCCCCTAGGGTGTAGAATTGGCAAAATATTTCTGCTTCAGATGCACAAAAAATGAGCAATACTATGATTGATCTACCAACCATTCAGGAGTCAGAAGTTATCAGTAGTTTAAAGCCAGCAGAATTTAGCTTTTCTCAGTTGAGCACTCAAATGGCTCTCAGTCTCAGAAAAATTTTAGGTCAGATTCAACAAAGCAATTTGCAACTTTATTAAAAGGATCAAGTCAAATCAATGTTTTATCAATGTGACTTAAGTAAAGGTTACATGATGTTTTTACTTGATTTAAAAGTTGCAGGTAGTTAATTTTTAATTAATAAGCAAGTAAGTATCCTGACGGGATTGAATTAAAGTCAATAAAGAAATCTACGATGATTCCTTATTCTGCTGTCTCTCAGAGCAGGAACCACTTGATATCATCAGCACTTAATGATTCAGCTGACTGCCATAAGATGAAAATAACTGACTGTGTAGCTATGAATACATACCTTGGTATCCTGGGGTCGTGCCACGTACTAACTCCAGTCTGTGTGTGCAAAAAATAAACCTGTCCCTGTACCGTTGTCCTTTGTTCTACATAAAGGAGGGAAAATATTCCTTAATTATTCTAAATTATAAATTCTTAAAAATCTATAAGCAGTTTCTTAAAGCTATAAGCATATTCTTTTACAACAGAATCAGGGAGAGAATAGATTACTTGAGCCATCCAGTCTGGTCTCTTGCATTTTGGACTGAACACTATGTTTCACTATCCAACTGCTCTTAATATTTCTAATATCTCAAGTTCAGATCACGATGCCTTGAACTAATTCTCTTCTTTTATATTGTGATTATTATTACTATTTAAATAATAATAAACTAGATAATTGCCTCACTCCCAAATCTGGTGTCTTCTTTTTTCCTAGGTAAGATTTAATTCTCCCTCTCATCTTATCCTCTGATTCTTGTTTCTTTGTTGCCTTTATATTTTCCTGAAGTTTTTCTAGCTCTTTCCTAAACTCTGGGCCTCAACTCTGCACAAAATATGCCATAGGGAAAGCAAAATAGCACTACTACTCTAGTTTAAAAGTGTTTTAAATGCACTCTCCATGCATAAAAATTTAAATTTAGCATTGGCTTTTCTGCAACAGCATCACACCACAAACTCATGTTTAGTTTACTATCAGTGCTAGGTGTCTTTTGCAGTAGCTGTTTTCTAAGCAGCCATTCTTCAGTTTATATCTGTACTGCTTATCTCATGTCCCTAAACACAGACCATTAGAGACATACAGATATTGCCTCTACTAACAAGTAAAGCATGTATTTTATATTAAACTTAAGGAAGTTTAGATATAAAGCTCTCTAAAAGACTTCAGCAAATGTACAGTTCCGAAAACGCTTACCATAACCTTCAGGTAGGTCAGGTGACTGATGACCATGTGGTCTATTCTGAGGTGTTTGTAGATGACCTCTGACTTCAGGATTTCGAAGTCGCTGTGCCTGTAGCCTCTGATCTTGACTAGGAGATTCCACAAACCTACAATTCCCTCCACCAGCAGCACCAGTACTATCTGTATATGGTGCTGGTTCCTCCATAAAACAGCTGAGTGGCCTTCCAGGTCCAGAATCTTCATAAACCGTTCTGAAAGCAGGGATGCTTACAAAATTAACACAATAAAGGTTTGTATACAAAAATGGCTAATTGTCTTCCTCTCCATTTTTTGATTTGAATGAATTGCAACTTCTATGACACACACTATACCCTATTTTGAACGAATGAAATATCTATCTATATATTTAATGTGTACACATATTGAATTTATACACACACATATAAATTTCATTCAATATACGTTTATGTGCATGCACACACGTGTATATAAATATACAATTAAATTGTGTGATTAGCAATACAGACAAATTTTTAAAGAAATAGTCTGGAGATATTATATCCATCTCAGGACCATTTCTTAATTAATTTGGCTGCATTACTATTCTCAAGAATTCCAGATTTTTCATAAGCGTAACACATAACATGAACAAAAATACCATGAATGCAATTAAGTGAAACTAAATACTCAGCAGAATTATCAGATGGGACACTTACCCTTCGTTCTCCAACAGCCCTCTACAATCTACCACAGAACCTCCTGAGCCTATTCTGTCCCGTGTCTGTAAACTGACTGAAATAGAAAAAGGCATACTGAAGACAAATCCTGCCATTCCAAGAGTGCATCATTTTATCAGTAGTTCACATCTGCACTACTCAATATTTTAATAAGTGTTTTTGATTAAAAAAGGGATAGTATCTTGATTTTCCAAATACAAACTACTAGCATCACATCTCCAAAAGCTAGGCTGAGTCCTCCCTATGAATAATCCAAGCTAGCATTTACTTTGTTATAAATATGGACGATTTTTATTTATCAGCATTCACAAAGGTTCTAAATCTCTTCTGTGAGTACCAAGTCAAGGATGCTCGGAACTAGAATTTTATTCACCACTAGATGTCACCACAACGGAGAATTAAATTTTTTGCCAATTAAATATTTCCTCCTTCAGTGAAGAGGAGTCGGGGAAAAGACAAAGGGGATTTGGTTGTATTTTTAAATTGAAGGCATACTTCAAAATATTTTAAAAACAAAACAATAGAGTAAAATTTGGGCTAAATGCTCCAAACAGAGCAAGAAAAATAACAATTGATTAGACAACTTTTTTCTTCATTTTTAAGTACCCCAAGTCACAGATCACCAGCTCACACTATGAGATGGCTAGGAAGGCACACTACCGCAATGTCAAAACAACAATTCTCTGTCTGGTGCTATTCTCAGGAAAGTGCCTTAAAAATGGTGTTCTGCAAAATGTTTATATCCCAATACCTTCCTCTAGAATTGATAATACCACTGAATTCCTGTTATACAAAATCTTGGCCCTACATGTACAATTAGTTTTCCATGGAGAAAGTTTACCTTAAGTAGCTGAATTAGAACCACCACCAAAATCCTCCATTCCTACTTATTCACACCAATTACCCTTACAATTACCAGTTGGAAGAAAGCAATTTAGATTATGATTAAACAAATTTCAAATGATCTAACCTAGTCCCTGTTCATTTACAGTAACCAGGACATCTAATTAATATTAGTATAAGGAACACAAAAGGGGATTGAAGCAATAAGTGACTTCAGGAAATGACATTTGAAAGGGTTGGTTTTTTTTGTTTTTGGGGGGGGGGAAAGTTTTTCCCTTTTAGCATCCATCTGAATCTTGTTTTAATCCAAGGAGTTGAAAGTTTGAAGTATAACTGCTTCTTTTTATACAGACAGGAATGTTCTTACCCACTATTTGGCCTCGTACTGCATCAGTATCTGTGGGGTTTAATTTGCATAGATCCAAACGCTGGTCTGCAAACGAATTAAAAAAAACTCAACCCAACAAATATTGAACTGAAAATTAAAAAGTTAATATTCACAACTCAAATATATACCACGGACTTTTGCAAAATACATTTTTTAAAATGCATTAAAAAAAATATACTAACATCCAGTATCTTTTAGTCTGCTGATGGCATTGGAAAGGAGACGGACACACCCCAGGAAGCCAGCTCCCTGTTTCTTGTGTATTTTCTTGTGATTCCATACACTGATGGTTATAGAATCTGTTTTCCCAACATATCTAGAAAAATATATATTAGAATAAGAGATTAAGTCAAACTTGTTCTCTTATTATTCTACAGTATTTTCACTTTGCTCCGTCCAGATTGAATAATGATATATTTTAGTCATGTCACTTTATCATAAATACACAAACACTTAATCTTGCTATGGCATTAATTAGAGTGCTGTAACTTTGCACAGCATGTTAATGTTACAGCATTGGTTAAATACAGACAACCTCATTAAAAGCTATGTGACAAATGAATTCATTATGTCCCAAACTTATTTCTTTTAGATTTATGTTTATTATTTTGAAAACATTTTAATCACTGCAACAAGAAGAATGTTTTGAAATAACTTTGATGCAGGAATCTAGCCAAGCTTAGAGTCAAAGCTTTCATGCTGTGTTTGAAACACCTAGATTTAAAAAAAAAAAATTAGGCATGATTTTAAAGTAAGTGTCCATAAAGAAAAAGAAAACCCTTCAAAAATATTTTAAGAACCGCAAGTGATTATAAAATCAAGCTTCCTCAGGAAGTGTGGCTCTTCTTGCTAACAGATGGGGAAAAAGGCGGCTTGCTTACACTTGTGTTTTACTTTCCAGATAGATTCCTGAAATGGTTTTACAGAATAAGTAACTCACAGATCATAATGCTGGTTCCACTTGGGGTCTAATGTGTTCTTCACAGTGTCAGTTGAATGGCACTGACCGGATCCGTCTACTACTATTTTTGCAAATGGATCAGGAAGTCCTATGGAGGGGGAAAAGGTACAATTAGAATCATAGTGCCAAATTTGACAGACATTTTTAATGCATCAACAACTGAAAGAAAAAAACAATCACAAGTTTCAGTTTCAGCAAGCTACCTTTTTGTAATTTTATATAGGGCCAATAAAGTGATGACCATAATTTGACCTTTGTACTTTTTTTTTTTTTGGTTCAGTTTTCCTTTTTATCACAATTCTGCCATGAGCTTTTAATATTCTTGTAAAGAAAATTTAGTTATCCTAAAATTCTTTTTGTAACTTAAATACAGACAATTCCCATTCCTAGGATCAGATTTTTTTTATGACACAGATTTGCTTAACATAATTCTAACATGTAGCAAATTTCAAAATTCTTTAGAGGAAAAACATTAAATACTGCTTAAGTTAAAACAGTATTTCATTTAAACAAATACCTTCATTGGTATCTATGCACTCCTTGGTATGATGTTTAGGCTCCAGCACTTGTATGTTATTTTATAACCTCAGAGTGCTTTACAAACATTAAGTGTTACCGCCTCTTTTGAGATCAGTATTATGCCTCTTTTACATAGACACGGAGGTAAGTGACATCAGTGGTAGAGTCAGGACTAGAATTATTGCCCCTCCCTGCCCCCCCACTCTGCTCCAGTCTTGTATCTAGGCTGCTTGTCTACAACATATAGTAATATGAACCTAAATAGTAATCCAATGCTACTGGCAAACGTGGAAGTTATCCCTAACTCTCTCACAGAGAAACAGACATGCATAGGAGTTAGGACAATAATAATTTATAGTTTAAAAATACAAGTGTGAGAACAATACCATAAAGCTATTTATACAGTATTAGAAATCTGTTAGTTATACTTACTGAAGAAATCTTTTTTTGCAAGATTCTTGGCACATAATACTGCAAAACAAAAATATCAGATTAATATATCTAAAAACCTTTTATAAAAATATCTTCAACACCCATAATGATTAGACACCAAAATTTTTCTCAATCTTGATTTTAACTTAAAATTGAACAAGTTAAATATGAACACTACTTTCTTCTTGCCCTCAAAATTTGGAATCAGCGTATCTCTGCATGCACTCATGTACAGAGGCAGTTAAATTAATCCCCTATTGCCTTTACCCTCATATCTCAATGACCACATACCAAATAAATAAATAAAAGGAAGCTTGGTCTTTATGAACTTTTGACACAAATTGTTTAATATGACAAAGACCGAATTCAGTATCTTTCAAAGTGTGCCAGTTTTTCTGAACTTCCCAATCCAGAAAGCGCTCTCTGTATTTTATATTTACATACTTCTCTTGCCTGAGGTCCACCCATTCAGATTGTTGGTGATAGCGTTTCAAGCAGTTGTTACTGTACTACTGAACCCCAGCTTACTCTACCTCAATCTGCCAGCAAATTCAATTCTTGTATGCAAAGGTATTTTTACATGTAATAAAATAAAAGATAAGAGGAAGAAAAAAAAGCACACTGCAATAGCACTCAAGGCGTCTCCAATACAATATCTTTTTGCCTTAGATATAAGACAAGACCCCATCCAAGAGAACACAGCCAGAAAAGTATCCAATTATTCATGACCTTCTTGAAGATCCACAAATCAGACATTATTTGCCTCTCCCCAATTCTACAGAAAAGGATAGCAGAGTAAGCAGAAGTGAAGTGAAGTAAGGGAAGGAAAGACTTTGGTCTGACTATCTCCACTTCTATAAGGTCCTCTTCTGTTCAAGACTCCAATCTTAATTCTACTGTTCAATAAGACCTTTTCAGTATCCAGTCTCAGTTCAAAGGAGTTGTCCAATATTCATTAAACTTCTATATCAGGCTAGGAAGCATAAACACTGTCAAATATTAACTGTAATATCTTCAAGATATTTAAGTGTTACTTAAGGTGTGTGTGTGAGAGAGAAAGTAGGCTAGCTATAAACCAGTGTTCAATTTATGTATCACTAACCACTTGTTGAGAAGGTAGGTCCCCTCTCTATCAGGATGAGACTTCTGGACACAAATAGTAGGATGCTTGTATAATGCTTATGCCATCACTCTGCCCATCAACATCTCTCCTCATCTCTTTGCCAACCTGCAGCTAACGGGTTCCCATCCTACACAAAATCAGCCCTAGGAATGTGGGGTCAGACACAGGCACCTTGGCTAAGCTAGACTTAGGAGGTAGTTGTAACATGAGTGTGGGAAAAACTATCTTGGCACACCTCTGCTGAGACCCTTTCAGCTTCCTGGGAGCAGCTCTGCACTGGGAGCAATGCCACCAGCATCTGCCTTCAACTAGGAAGTGGAGTAAGAGGCTGTCAAAGAGCAAATATGATCGAAAACAACACTGCATTAAACTCATAAATGTATAACCAAATGAAACTGTCCAGACTAGCTTGCTATTCAACCTGAATGAACTGCAAAAATAAACCATTAGTTTTTACATCCTTTGTAGCAACAGGCAAAGAATTTTTTTAAAACACAATTATCATAACAGTGTCTTTTTAAATTGGGGCTAGATCATAGGAATTTTCTTCCATAACCTTTTTTCCCCACTAACCAAAAACTGAAAAATCTGCAGGTCTGTGAAATATTGTACTCATAAGAACAACACTGATGACACAATCTGAAATAAAATAGTATTACATAATCGGAGTCAGTTACTACATGAGCACTTACAGAGCAAAATTTACTTTTCTTCTACTGCTGGGATTGATTTGAGAAAAAAGGAGGAAACAGAAAAAAGTGGATATGGGAAAAATTAGAGTCAGAAATGTTAGACTGTTAGTTGAAATTTCTAATTTAAAAAATTCCTTTAAAGTATGGAGTTGTTCAGCCTCTCACCCCACTTATCACCATCAATATGAAAGCTTATTGGAGAAGTAAGGGAAGATTTCCCAATATACAAGTTAAAGCCCTATAACTCAATCTCATTGTTAAATTAATACTTTCAGACTGACCCAAAGTTTTGTGGTGTTTTCTTGCAGCTACTTCTGTAGAGCTCCTGAATAAAAGCCACTGTAGCTCCTGACTATAAAAAATTAGATTCTTGGTGTAATGTTTTTTTCTTTGCCACTGGGTTTTGGTCTATCGTAGTAGAGTATTACTGCCAATTTTAGTACTGCAGTCTGTAAAACCCTCAATTTTAGTTAAAGCTATTATTCACTCTAGTAACACAAAAATCCTGCCACAAAACAGTCAATGCTCCAAAAACACCTTTATGAAGCAGTCTCAGCAGCCAGCATCCCTGAGCTGTGCCCCTGGCTTCATTCCACTATTTGCGCACTAAACTCACTGAAGCAAAGATGCTTTTAACTGCCCTATCAATGGGTTCACTTAAAAAACTCAGATTTCTAAATCCAAGAAAACAAACAGGTGACAAAGGCACTTGACAGGGGACTTCAACAGGAAGTGGAGCTGGTGGTTGAGGAGATGGCTTTCCTCCTCCAGGCTGTGTTTATGCCAGACTTTTTCTTAAAGTGCACTACCACCAGTGAAACTCTTCTGGCAGGGTGCACTATGGTAGACTAGCCATTGGCATCATACTGCCAGAGCGCTATATACCAATTGTAAACATAAAAATTTCACTGCATTTGCTGCAAAAATATTGGTGGTGTTAACCCTGGCATGCTGGTAATTTACATTATGCCTTCCAAATAGCTTCCCCTCACCTTGTTTCAACAGGATCTAGTTTTCTTCACTTTCGGTCCTGAACTGTTGCGTAGAATTGAGGAGCATTTTTAAATGACTGCTGCATTCCATCCCAAAGGTAGCCTTTACATCTAGATTATAATATTTTATTAAAGTTTTGTAGAACTACCTGCCAATTCTATTAGTGGATTCAAAGACCACATGAGCCAGATTTGTAAAGCACTACCGTGGAACCATATTTGGCAGAACGTATGGAAAATGTCTTTTCCTCAGCGTCAGTGCTCGTTCTGGGTATGTCTTTACTGCAGAGTTAACTCAAGTTATCTATTCAAGTTACTCCGCTAATTGGTTGAGCTCAAGTGGGAGTGGCCCCAATAAGAAATAATACTCGAGCTTCTATGTCCACACTGTTGTTATACTTAGGACTTATATTCTTGGGGCTTATTTCTTGCAATTTGAGTTTTATGTTGATGCCAAAAAAGGGTTTTTAGGCCTCTCTTTTGTATATACTGTAATGAATAATCTCACTGTAATGTTCCTTCGTGCGCTTTTAACGTGGTGCTGTTTCAAACAGCATTATATTAAAGCACACTATGGAACCTTTAGTGTGCACCAGGAGGGTCTACATAAGCCAAATAGTGCGCAATACGTTAGCATACCGGGGGTGTTTTATCAATACTTGTCAGTTTATACTGAAAAATCAGAAGACCTTAAGTGCTACAGCAGCACTGCTGAAGCACTCGATGTTTAGACAAGCCTTCAGGGTATCTGAGGTCAGGTCTATACTATAAGCTTTTGCTGGCATAGCTATGTTGGTCAGGGGTGAGAAAGTATGAGCTCTGACCAACATAACTGCATCAGCAAAAGCCCCTAGTGTATACAGTTATACAGGCAAAACTATGCTTTTGCCAGTACATGCTGCATCCACACTAGGAGCACTTTGCCAGTATAGCTATATCAGCAAAACGCTCCCCATGTCGACGGGCCCAAGACACAGATAATAAATAAATGAATAAATAAATAAATAAATAAAACCCCACCTCCACTAGTACCTCCAGAGTTCACATGGTATGCAACTTGCAAACACAGGAATCAGTGGTGACCTATTTATGAAGGAGAAATTTTTTGGCACTACTATGCAATAGCATAACCGAATGCTATACTATTTATAAGTTCTAGCTTAAGGGCTATTTTCCAAATTGCTGTTTTTCTACCCCTAAAAAGGCAGTTTAAAAATAACTACAAACAGCAGTGTGTTCTGTTATTCAAAGCTAAAATGCAGGGGGGAAAAGAACAAGTTTTCTGAGAGGGCAGCATAAAAGGACAAAGTATTTTAAGTGTTAAAAATTAGACAGCAGCAGCCCAGCACATGCTGCATTAAATCCCACAGTGGCACAAGATTAGAAACCTTAGCTGAATCTGTTAAATGAAATCCCTTCTCATCCAAATGGTTCCGTGTATTTTGTGCGGAAAATATTATCAATACCACCAGCAACCCTCCCTATACTGCCTCTGAAAATGATTCTGCTTGCTGTTCCTATTTTGTGTGCATGCCCTTAAGAGACTTCATGGCAGACAAATGTCTGTTTTGATTTCCCACCACTAGGCAACACATGAAGATCCTAAGTGTTTTTTTCTCCAGGTTGGCAATCATTTATGTTTGATGGGGTATGGAAGGAGAAATAGTTTAACAGAAAATGAATATTGCTGAAGGCACCACGTGTATAAAAACACAGTTTCTAGGACTAACCACATTATTGTACTAAAATAGAACATAAGAATGGGCATACTGGGTCAGACCAAAGGTCCATCCAGCCCAGTATCCTGTCTACTGACAGTGGCCAATGCCAGGTGCCCCAGAGGGAGTGAACCTAACAGGTAAGGATCAAGTGATCTCTCCTGCCATCCATCTCCACCCTCTGACAGAGACTAGGGACACCATTCCTTACCCATCCTAGCTAATAGCCACTAATGGACTTAACCTCCATGAATTTATCTAGTTTTCTTTTAAATCCTGTTATAGCCTTCACAACCCCCTCAGGCAAGGAGTTCCACAGGTTGACTGTGCGCTGTGTGAAGAACTTCCTTTTATTTATTTTAAACCTGCTGCCCATTAATTTAATTTGGTGGCCCCTAGTTCTTATATTATGGGAACAAGTAAATAACTTTTCCTTATTCGCTTTCTCCACACCACTCATGATTTTATATACCTCTATCATATCCCTCCTTAGTCTCCTCTTTTCCAGGCTGAAAAGTCCTAGTCTCTTTAATCTCTCCTCAGAGGGGACCCATTCCAAACCCCTAACCATTTTAGTTGCCCTTCTCTGAACCTTTTCTAACGCCAGTATATCTTTTTTGAGATGAGGAGACCACATCTGTGTGTGGGCGTA
The DNA here is from genome assembly GCA_033296515.1 of Macrochelys suwanniensis. NCBI lineage: Eukaryota > Metazoa > Chordata > Testudines > Chelydridae > Macrochelys > Macrochelys suwanniensis. The sequence goes on along the minus strand of CM065785.1, from coordinate 8,557,970 downwards.
CCATGGATTTACATAAGGGCAATAAGATATTCTCTGTCTTATTCTCTATCCCTTTTTTAATAATTCCTAACATCCTGTTTGCTTTTTTGAATGCCGCTGCACACTGCATGGACGTCTTCAGAGAACTAGCCACGATGACTCCAAGATCTCTTTTCTGATTAGTTGTAGCTAAATTAGCTCCCATCATATTGTATGTATAGTTGGGGTTATTTTTTCCAATGTGCATTACTTTACATTTATCCACACTAAATTTCATCTGCTATTTTCCTGCCCAATCACTTAGTTTTGTGAGATCTTTTTGAAGTTCTTCACAGTCTGCTTTGGTCTGAATCATCTTGAACAGTTTAGTATCATCTGCAAACTTTGCCACCTCACTGTTTCTCCAGATCATTTATGAATAAGTTGAATAGGATTGGTCCTAGAACTGATCCTTGGGGAACACCACTAGTTACCCCTCTCCATTGTGAAAATTTACCATTTATTCCTACCCTTTGTTTCCTGTCTTTTAACCAGTTCTCAATCCATGAAAGGATCTTCCCTCTTATCCCATGACAATTTAATTTACGGAAGAGCCCTTGGTGAAGGACCTTGTCAAAGGCTTTCTGGAAATCTAAGTACACTATGTCCACTGGATCCCCCTTGTCCACATGTTTGTTGATCCCTTCAAAGAACTCTAATAGATTAGTAAGACACAATTTCCCTTTACAGAAACCATGTTGACTTTTGCCCAACAATTTATGTACTTCTATGTGTCTGACAATTTTATTCTTTACTATTGTTTCAACTAATTTGCCCGGTACTGACGTTAGACTTACCGGTCTATAATTGCCAGGATTACCTCTAGAGCCCTTTTTAAATATTGGCGTTACATTAGTTATCTTCTAGTCACTGGGTACAGAAGCTGATTTAAAGGACAAGTTACAAACCATAGTTAATAGTTCCGCAATTTCACATTTGAGTTCTTTCAGAACTCTTGGGTGAATGCCATCTGGTCCCGGTGACTTGTTACTGTTAAGTTTATCAATTAATTCCAAAACCTCCTCTGGTGACACTTCAATCTGTGACAATTCCTCAGATTTGTCACCTACAAAGGACGGCTACAGTTCGGAAATCTCCGTAACATCATCAGCCGTGAAGACTGGAGCAAAGAATTCATTTAGTTTCTCCACAATGACTTTATCATCTTTAAGTGCTCCTTTTGTATCTCGATCGTCCAGGGGCCCCACTGGTTATTTAGCAGGCTTCCTGCTTCTGATGTACTTAAAAAACATTTGTTATTACCTTTTGAGTTTTTGGCAAGCTGCAATTTGAAGTTAAATTGTTACCACAAAGCCCAAGGCATCCATTCAGTTCGCCTCTTCCTTTATTTCTGTTTTTTTATTTTGATCATAATTAAGGGATTTTTTGAAATATATTTTTTAAAAATTCAAAGTCAACTTTGCACTTCAGGTTCTGAAAGATTTCAGAGGGTTGTGTATTTAACTTTTCAGAAATCAAATACTTGGGTCTCTGATATTTAAAACCCAGAGAACAGAGGCAAACTGAAAACCTGTACAGATGTCCATGCAATAACTAATCAGAATATTTTGCAAACATCACGACTGACCTGCATTAATGATGGAGAATAGTATTATAAGGACGACAGAGTTTGCTAGTCAGCAAAGAACAGTCTTCAGTGGAAATACAAACCAGACCCTGACATTTTACTCCACCTTAACTAAAACTAGAACTCAACTGGGCTACAGGACTGAATCAATACATTATCCTTTACATTCCTATGAAGTTCTCTTAATTAACTGCCAAAGGAAGCGTTGCTAGATTTAAGATATTTAGGTCTTTTTATGCAGAACCTTTTATGTGGGCTGCAGTAGGGTTCAAAGTATGTTTTTTTTCCTGGGTTGAAACTCACTATATATCCATCTACAAACAGTAGGGACCTCTGAAGAGAGATTCAAAAACCACACACCCAGAGCAAGTCATTTTTATTAAGCGATAGCTAGCAATTAAAAGTGCATTAAAAAACTAGTTAGAAAAGAATACTAACAGGTTGGTCCTACATAAGCATAAAAAGAACTTGCAAATAGGAGAGTTCTCTCCATTTATGTTAATTTCAACCTGACATTACCACAAATGGAACCATATTGTCTCTTGAATTCCTGATATTAAAAAAACCCAAAACACTACAGCAGTGACCAGCAATAAATGTGGTTAAAATCTGCATCTGTACATCCTATGTGGAAGGGTTGGCTAGCTTTCCAAACTTTCAGAAATATTTTAACCTTTACTGTCATCACACACACACAAGAAAAATATAGGGCTAAATCGTGTGGCAGGGCTGATTCGGGAGGACTGAGATTAATTAGAGTTCTGAGCAGAATTGTGCAGGGATTTATTGAAGGAATTAGGGGACTAATGTGTGCAGTGGAACAGAACTGGACCTGTGTGCATATGTGGTGAATTACGGAAATGGGGAATAGAGAATAAATTGGGGGGCATGTGAAAGTTCTAGAATTAATTATGTGGGAGAGAGGAAGATTAACTGGCGTTGAATTAAATCAATTTTATTTATTCAAACATATGCAAATTTAATTTGGTCAGGAGATATTAGCAGGTATGGGAAAAAATAAATATTAACTTCCCCATCTGTCCCCCTCTCTTCACCCATCATTAGTGCCCAATCCAAACCGTATCTACTAACCTAAATATTTATTTAAATGCCCCTAAAATTCTAGCTAGTGTATCACTTAACCCAGGATCCTCCTGTGTCACCAACACACCTTAACCAGTCTCACCCTGTGTCCTCCTGTCCACTTCTGTGCCAAGAATCCTCCCACTCCCACTGCACAATTACTTATTCTGTAACAGAAATTCAAGAAGTCAGAAGTGCCTTGTTAGTGCAGCCACCACTCCCACTCCTGGAAGCAGATCAGTTTTTGAAAATAAAATTTCCTTTGGTTCCTGTTCACGAGCCCCACTTGTTTAGCCTCTATGTTCAATTCTCTACCCATTACGTACTCCTCTTAGTCACCTTCTTACCTACATGTTCCCCCCCTTGACAGTCTCCCAACCTCACAAAACAAATGAAGACATTTTAGATCTTTAATAGCAATTTTTAGCCCCAGATCTCAAAGCACTTTTCAATCTCATCAGTATTCCGATTTTACAGGTGGGTAAATGGCAGAGCAGGGAACTGTCCCCAGATCTCCCAATTCCCAGTTCAGTGCCATATTCATTGAATTACACTGCCTCTCTTGACGTTTCAAGGGAATACAGCCATATATTCCCACTGCACGGTATACTATTCCCAATCTTTTCCTAAATAATGCATCCACCAGAACCACAACAAAAGTGAAAACAAAATAAGTCAAATTTTTCTTCCCTCTTTTCTAACAAATGTTTCCAACAAATCTGATCAAGTGAATTCTTTATGAAATGCCCACAAATTATCTTTCAACTATTTGAGAATACATTATGCTCTCATTACCCCAATTGTATTCCATCAGAGTCTGGATACTATATATATTTTGAGAAGTGGACAACTGAGAGACTTGTTAGAATACCTTTTTTTTTTTTTTAAGTGATTTATATACAGGGAATAAAGTTCAGAAAATAAAGTGCAAAAATTCTAAATGCAACTTTATAGTTGAGAATTTAAACAAAAATCAGGACATTCAAAGCTACAATTCCAACAAGAGCTGTAAGAATATTCCCTTCTATATATGCAGCATATTTCTGTTTATGCTGTTAATGTTATGCTCTAATGTAGAAGCAATGCATCCAAGTTACAGTTGCTGTGGTAACCACAATTTTGGATTTCCTGTGAGTTTTATTTCTTAAACCATAACATTATATTTATTTCCATTCAATAATTTTTTTTTTTTTAAAAGAGAAATTCTCTATTGACTAGCATAAGAAAATAAGAAGGGCCGTACTGGGTCAGACCAAAGGTCCATCCAGCCCCGTATCCTGTCCACCGACAGTGGCCAATGCCAGGTGACCCGGAGTGAGTGGACCCAACAGGTAATGATTAAGTGATCTCTCTCCTGCCATCCATCACCCCCCTCCAACAAACAGAGGCTAAGGACACCATTTCTTACCCATTCTGGCTAATAGCCATTAATGGACTTAACCTCCATGAATTTATCCAGTTCTCTTTTAAACCCTGTTATAGTCCTAGCCTTCACAGCCTCCTCAGGCAAGGAGTTCCACAGGTTGACTGTGCGCTGTGTGAAGAAGAACTTCCTTTTATTTGTTTTAAACCTGCTGGCCACTAATTTCATTGGGTGGCCCCTAGTTCTTTTATTATGAGAACAAGTAAATAACTTTTCCTTATTCACTACCTCCACACCACTCATAATTTTATATACCTCTATCATATCCCCCCTTAGTCTCCTTTTCCAAGATGAAAAGTCCTAGCCTCTTTAATCTCTCCTCATATGGGACCCGTTCCAGACCCCTAATCATTTTAGTTGCCCTTCTCTGAACTTTTTCTAAACCTTTTCTAATGCCAGTATAATAGCAATGTTTATCTGAATGGTTCGCACATATCTGATCACACTCTGAAACAGATATTGATGTGCAGAGCTCCTCACCATTGTCATAAAATTAAAAATTTGTTGGAAGGTCAAATGTTGCACATAATTTTCTTCAAACAACATCAAAATCTTTGAGAAATAAACCCATGATGAAGTTTTAAAATTAGCTGTTTCAGTTATCCAAGCACTAAAAAAATTCTTAAAAGAACGAAAATATCAAGAGCACACAGCAAGTCTGAGGTAGAGCTGGTAATCAAACTCGGGAGTTCTGACTCTTGCTCCATATCTTAACATTATACCGTACTCCCAGGCTTTGCTGAACAGCAAAAAAGAAAAAAAAGAAAAAAAAAGACGTAATATTCCAAAAAGTAAGCACCTGACAATAGCATCTTTAATCATAACTTCACCAATATGATTTTGATTTTACAAATACCAGAGGTGTGACAGCGAATGGTTAATTCAATACAAAATTTGAGATCTGAGCACAATACAGGTACCGATTTTAGCTATTAAAATTGTCTTCAGGTTCAACCTTTAAATGTAGTTCTTCCTATTTATGAAAAGACTGAAGCTACATCTTTAAATGACACTGGGATCCTGTACGTGTGTGGAGTAGGAAGGAACAATGCTAACAATGATGCAAAGGCCATTTATCAATTTGTACTAACTTTTAATATTAGGAAGGTGGGACTATTTGGTTTCTTTAAAAAAATTATGGAAATAGTCAGTTAGGTATGTTATATGAATGTGCTTTAATTACCCATCTGTTAATGCTATCAGTATTCATTCAAATTATTTAAGATTTTTGGCGGAGTACACAACCACCTAAACCTCAAACCCACAAGAATATTCAGGCAAAAAACATTCTTAATTACTAAATATATAGATGGGAGCCTGGACTCCTCCCCTCCCCCCGGTAATTTTCCAGGAAATCAAACATTCCACAAATAAAAACTCTAGCCTTAAACTACTCATCCACTTATGAATGATTACAAGCAAAACCGTACAGTGAAATTCATGCAGGACATAAATGAGTAACTTTCTACGGACACGAGAAATAGGAAAAGAACCCCAAGTGAATATCCAAAAGCTTTCTTCCAAAATTACTTTGGAATTCCTTTGTACATATTTAGCAGGGAAGTGTTTACAGAATACTCAGATAATTTGATAGCTATTTACTGGTACAATGAATTTCAGAGAATATTCAATCTCCTATTTCACAAGTTTGAAAGCTCTTCAAATGTCTCAAACTGATTTTCTTTAAAAATATGTATTTTTATAAAACTTGTGTGTAGCAGATCATTTGGATGCTAATTCAAATATGTAATGGTCTTCTGAAAAGCTACAAACTAGTTATTAAAATGCACCATTTTGGATCTTGTTCTTTCATCAGATACGCTCTCTGTTCTCCCTTTTGAAAGCAAAGGGCTCAGCCAGCCACTATACTAGTATAATTATGTTTTTGTGATCAATTCGTGAAACACAAATGACAAGGGTCGAGTCATGTTCACACAGCTGCTTTTTTTTTTTAAACAAATATCCATGTGTCAACCAAGTTTGAGAGTCCTTACAAAGAAACATCTTTCTTTGTCCCTTCATATACTGGGAAAACTTGGACGGTTATATATATCGTCCACAGAGCAAAACACATTTGAAAAGGTGACAGAAAGAGAACCACATGCCATCTTGTATAACTCTGGCAAGGGAAAAACATGGTTAGCTATTATACTTATTAACCGAGTATTATCTTTGACCCTGTTTCCACACACACAGTTAAGCGTCAAATAATTTATCTCTTCAGTAAAAATATAGCAAAAACCTGACTGGTCATAGTCTTCAAGTGTCCTGCAGTGGAAAGCAGAAGCTATAGCAAAAACCTGACTGGTCATAGTCTTCAAGTGTCCTGCAGTGGAAAGCAGAAGCCTCTGCATTGAAGCTGTTGAGAAAGTTTATTTAAATATAACAAGGCAACAGCCCAACAGTGACATTATATTATTCCCAAATGGTCAAAGCTCTAAAACATCCATCCAAATGGCAAGCATTTTTTTGCCATTTCAATCCTGAAATCTTCATAAAAAAGCATTTTGCATCTCAGCCAAACAATGCTTAGGATTTATAGCCCTTCACGTAGACTATAGTAATCTCCAAAGACTACTTCCAATTTTAGATGCTATTTAATTTACTTAAAAATCATACCAAAAGAGACAGGGATATGATTCAGAATTCCATATATATTAAAAATCAATTATGTGAAGTTAAATTTTATTTTTCAAATAAATGGAATAAGACAACAAAATATCAGGGTATTGATTCAACATAAGATACAAGAGCAAAAGTATTTAAATGAAAATAAGTCTATCTGGAATTTTTATGGACAATAAATTTTTTTGGTACAGATTAGTCTGGTTTTCATCAAATGCTCAACAGGAATGTTTGCAAGAGCTTAAAAACAAACAATGTTATTTCAAAAATGTATGCAGTTAAACCATGTGTAAGCTGTAAACTATGCAAACTGCTAGTTCATCCCATGAGAGTTGAAATGTATCACTATGAAAGATTTTAAACAACTTGCATGGAACATTTTACTTTAAGACAAATACAGGCATGACTTCAGTCAAAGCTTGGCACTCAGCTGAGCAGACCAAACAAAAGCTGCTATGTAATGCTCTGTGTAAAGGCGGCTAGCAATTGGCTTCTGCTGAAACTATACATCACTTCGGATGATGGAATCAAGAGCCACCAGAAAGAAAAAAGCTTTCTATAAGAGGAACATTTAACTGGGGGAAGCAAAGAGTAAACTTAATTCTGCTAAAAGATACAACTATAGAGTAAGAGAGGAGTAAATTGACCCAACAGCAAGTGAAAATCCACAGGAGATCTGGTATTTAAATAGACTGAAACCAACACACACTCTTGCAGATTCAATTAATGACCTGGAACCAACAGGGATATTTCAACTTTCAATTACAAGCAATTCTTTTGATGGCAATTCATACTATCCAAGGTACTTCTATAACCATCATAACCGCAGTATCCTAGCACCCCCTTTTCCCTAAATTCTTTTAAATCACTAAATACATTCAAATGAAGGATTTCCAGTACAAGACATCAATTTAGGAAACAAGGAAACTTCACTCTGTAAAATATGAGACACAAAAATTTTAAGACCACATTTTGAATAGGTCTAAACATGAAACAGTAAGCCAGTATTTTACATCCGCAGCAGTTAATCTTACACCAACTAGTTATTGGAACTAAGTGTTTTCTTTAAAGCAAAACTATAAAATAAAGTCTCTTAAATTAATCTGACATTACTACTGGAGCGGCCTCTAATACTCAGATAATTTGATAGCTATTTACTGGTACAATGAATTTAAGATACTGTAATATTCAATCTCGTATTTCACAAGTTTGAAAGCTCTTCAGATGTCTCAAAATACTCAGATACATACTGAAGTACTTTTCAAGAAGTCCACATTCCATGTTCTCCTTTTTTTAACCTATAGGATTTATTTTGCTTTTACTCCCTACTGTGTATAGGTATTAATACTGCAGCTGCCATTTTGATATTGAGTACCTCCTTAAGCAACTGGTGGTCTGGGATTCCCCCCCCCCATTTCCTAGAGTATATAGCTGGCTTTCACATTTATATTTTAGTAAGAAAGCTATGGTGAAAAGATGGCTTTTACATTTCCATCTAAATGTAGTAAGACTACTTGTGTCAATCCCTGTGATAGAGAGAATTCCAAAGCTATGGGCCCCACTGCCAAGGCAACTCTGTTTCCTGCTTCCACAAATTTCACCCTTGTTATCAACAGTTCCATTGTTCCTGATGGATACAGCTGTCTGGGTAAGCATGACAACAAGGGGGACAATTTCTGAGGTAACCAAGCCCCAGCCCATTGAAGGCTATAAATATCAAGATCAGGACATTAAAGTCGGTATTCAATGAGGAGCTAAGAGTGTCCAAAAGACTAGGGCTATGTGTTCATATTGATCTGGGCTACTTAGCAGGTGGACAGCCATTAGTTGAACCAGCTGGAGTTTTTTCATCAATGTTATTTTCATTCTTTGGTACAGTGTGTTGCCATAGTCAAGCCAAGGGTAACAAATGTGTAGATGACCACACATCCAAAGGATGGGGCATGGCCTCCTGGCCAGTAGTAGATGGAAGAACTTATTTTTGGCAGCTGATGCTATCTGGTAATCCAGTATCACTGAAGAATCCAAAAGGAACCTAAAGCTGCACACCACCATGGAACGCTGAGAGTAATGTCATGGTGCTGGCTAGTTCTTTAAAGCATTTCCCTTCCCCTGCCCCTCCTATATTTTTTCCAAGTACAGTGTCACACCGCCAGGCATCAAGGCACTGATACTGCTTAGACATTAACAGCTAGACAGGGGTACTGTTAGTTTTCAATATGGAGAAAATATACATACTGGATACAGTTTTAGTTATTTCCCATAAGTATAAATTCATTTCACAACTACTGTATATGAGTGACAGGCCTTGAATTCCTGTTATATTTACTTTGAGTTGACAGTTGTGTCATATGTCATTAGAAAGAATTCCCCCAGATTAATAATGTCTTAGATTTTACCTAGGACCGTATCAAGGTATTAATGACATTCACATTTAAGACCTTCATATGCAAGAGTTGCCTATCAGCTAGATTAGTTTAAAAGATTTATCTAGAATTCTAAAGATTTTTAGATTGATTACCTATTTTTTGATGCACAGCTAGGTACTATACGTGAGATCCTGATGAACAGTTTCAACCCCTACTGATACTGAAAGATCAGCTTCTTAGCACAGATATACTGCCTTCCCTTCTATGTAGTCCCTTCTAAAACACTCAGCCAAGCAAAGTGAGCCTGCCACATGAAGTCATTGCCGTATAAACACCCTAAAGTCATTCTAAACACCATTTGGATTCCTTCCTGCAGGAAAATAAGTACTAAAAATGTAGAAAGCCATTTTCATTCATTACCCACATTTGACCATGTCTACATCACGAATGAAGCTGTGTTTGAAATCCAATATCAATCACTGTTCCCTCCAAGACCCTTCCAACTGTGGCTGCAAACAGTTTAACTATTTGTGCAATGGCCACAGTCAAACCCCATTTAATACTGGATCCAGGAAGTGTGATACCACTCTATAGTCACATTGCCACTGCAGGTAGGCAGAGAGAGATCTAAACAGTAAAACTCCGCCGATTCTATACACTGGCACCAGAGAGAACTCCTAAAGTATCAGATATAGTGGTCAAATATCTATTAATCAATTTAGGTTTTTATTAATATTCCTTTATAGCTAAATTATTTCTATCAGATGTAGAAAAAAGGGCATAATTTTCTTAAGCTGTTCCCAGAAGATTATAAAAAGGCACAGCCAAATCTAAAGACTAAGGCCTATATTTTCTAAACTTAAGTGCCTAACGTTGCACAACAAAATCTATTTTTAAGTAATGCTCTGATTTTCAGAAGTGCATTGGGCACTTGTAACTCCCACCTATTTCAACAGAAACTACAGACACCAAGGTTTTGTTTTGTTTTTCGGTAAATCAGACCTATTACCTAAGCACCTAAATATGGAGTTAGGTGTTTGATTTTAGGAACTCAAGTTTGGAAGTTTTGGCATAAGGGCGCAATTTATTTCTCAAGTCTGGGGAGGTAATGAACAGAAATTTTCTGCAATGAGACATCAAACAACATGGGGGATTCTTGGCACCAACTTTGATTTTGAATATAAGAAGTCTCTCGATTAAAATATTACTCGTAATTGAATCATTAGAAAGTTTCAACTGTCAAATTCTGAGATTTATACACACAAACTATTATACATCCTCTCCATTTATCGGTCCAAAATTACTGTAGTTCGGCACAAAGAGCTTAAAACTCTTATTCCCATTACTATATAGACATCTATAGTTTTCTAAAGATCACCACTAAAGCCTTCTTGCTTAGAGCTGAAAATGCATCGAAAGTATGGAAGCTGTCTATAGTATTTCTTTTAAATCAAATTTCTCATTCATCCCCCAATTCCTGATCCTTTTGCAGAGTCTATTAATCCTAATATAAAAATCACTATTCTCTATTAGATAACAGCAGCTAACCTGTTGTAGGAAATACCCCTATATAATGCCATTTTCACAGGATTAATATAAAAGTTTCTAATGTCTGGCAAACAATTAAAACGCTTTTGGTTTAGAAGTAAGCAATTTTTTACTTGGCTATTGTAAGAATAAGGCAGTAGTGTGCACATAGAGATTTGTGTTTTCTTGCTAGACAAAAATTAAAGAAAGCGTACAACATATACTCTCTATAGTCTATCTCAGCAATTCGTGGGTCACGACCCCATTTTAATGGGGTCGCCAGGGCTGGCTTAGACTTGCTGGGGCCCGGGACCAAAGCTCAAACTCAAGTCCAAGGGCTTCAGACCTGGGCAGCAGGGCTAAGGTTCGAGGCCCCCTGCCTGGGGCTGAAGACCTTGGGCTTTGACCTCCCAGCCTAGGGCAGTGGGACTTTAGCTTGCTCCCTCCACCTGGGGTGATGGGGCTTGGGCAGGCTCAGGCTTTGGTCCCCTCTCCTGGGGTCTGTAGTAATTTTTGTTGTCAGAAGGGGGTCGCGGTGCAATGAAGTTTGAGAACCCCTGGTCTATCTAATCACATATCAGTCAAACAAAGGGTAAATCCCTGAAAGCACTTTGGTTTGGGTCATATAAATGCTTGATGAACCAAGTTACTGTACATCAATGCTTGTCTGGTTTTCAAACAGTAAATGAGATGCATTTCCTGGTGTGGAAGACACACGTGACTATTTCTGTGCCTGAGGAAATGTGGGTCAATAAGCATGCATCCTACTGAATTTGCAGACTCTCCAGAGACTAGCAACAATGTGACTCAGGAACACTAGACTGTCTGCAGGCACATACTGTACACATATTAATGAGATTACCACTATTCTGTTCCAATGCTGTTCACACTACACTAATGCATATCTAGCACTCATTTGTAATACATATTCAAGGAATCCAGCATGTGTACCAAAAAACACTTTGTATAGCTGACCTTTACATTCAGTTATGCTAAGCAATCTCTAGGAAATACAAATGAGATAGAAGACTGACAGGCATACCACAAAGATATAGAGCCACTGAAAAAACAGCTAACGCCTATTCAATCTTGCCTCTTTTCTCCATTGGAGTATAACAATTCAAAACTGCTAAGATGTTCATTCCTTTCAGCTAAGGAGAGGTGAAAGGTAAGTTGTGTGAACAAGGTACTATGGGCAGAGGAGGCAAGCTTAAACATTTTGGACAGAGTACTCTAAGCAGTTGGAGCCAGAGAGTGATAAGCCATTCTTCCCCAAATATTTTCATTTGTCTACCCAAGAAATTGTCTGGCAGCATGAGATTAACTAGTCATTTACCTCACAGAACACCCTGGTGACCATTTCCTCCAAGCATGATTTTACAATTAGCATCAAAGGCTTTGCAGTCTCACATCATATCAATACCATTCTTCACTTACATTCACAAAACTATTATCCTCGCTTTATTTTAAATATATTTTGTTTATTTTAATAATTTTAAAAAACTAGTTCTTGTGCAAGCTAAATATACAAAACAAGAAAAACATGTCAAGAGCACCAAATTAAGACTTTATGAAAAGAGGGCTTTTATTTAGAATAAAGCTGTATCAGCCAGTATTACTCTCTTGTTCTACTAATTATATAGGACAGCATCTATTTAAAAAGCCAAGTTAATGACTTCAAATTTGATCAATAGTCCCTGTTTGTATAGCATAGCACTACTGGCAGTCACCAGGGCTGAACAACAAAACAAAAACTGGTTACACCAAAGCTACCGACTGAGATACAATGGGAATAAGAGAAATGTGTTCAGAGTAAGAAGCAGATAGTATTTTCCATGTTTGCAGTTACAAAGATCCCCGCTCACCTCTCATTTTAGAAGATTGATCAAGATTATCCCATTGTCTATGAACATTACAGAATTGACACAAGCAAACTACGTCTCTTGTATGCATAAAATATTTATCCTTATTATTCTGCTCACCACCTGCTTGTGAGTTTAGTGAACTCAAGCATAATTTACAGCATGGATACAGAATGATTCCAATCTGTATCCTGTACCACACAGCTATGTTAAATATTTAAGTTTGTTTTCAGCTCATGCTCTGCAGGACATGACAATTCCCTGGCATCAGAGAAACACTGTAAGCCCTTGGCCCACAAGCATTAAGTTGTCCTTATCTTCACTGAGCCAACCGTGAAACGCCACTTAAAGCTATTAGGCTACATACTGGAATGGAATCTGGAAAGACTAGAAGAATCCTCTTAGAAGCAGATGGAGAAGGATAAGTGTCACTACCTAAACTGCCTATCAAAAGATGCACAAAATTTTTTACCCAAGGACTGACTGCAAACCAAAAAGAACAAAATGACAATCCAGTTCAGGATGAAAGCAATAGATTTTTATAGTGTTATATACAAAGCTTTTTAGCTAAACTTTTTAACCTATGCCATAATTATTTGCACTTCAAAGCTAGTTTATTAGCTTAGTTTTCCATATGCATAATTATTAAAATATTATGACTTTCTGGATACAGCTTGGCAGCTGAGATCACACTTCTGCACTAACTGGATACCACCCATTTAACTGACCTCAATCAAATCTATATCTACAATGAATGAGACCGGAAGAGACAACTACTGCTGTAATGTAGTATTAGGATTGAGATCTTAAAGACATAAAATTGAGAAAATTTAGAATTACTGCTATTAGTAAATTGTTCTTACATCCAAAATCTGTGTCCAATGAATGAACAAATTATAATCCCAGTACTTCTTTGAAATGCTCATCTGGAAGGTGATAAATAATTGCAATGTAGCTCCAATGAAAATATACCAAAGCTGTCCCCACCCTGCAAAAATATGGAACTTTTGGGTCCAAAGAGAAGATGCAATATTTTCAGAGATTACATAATATTAATTTTGCTGTGTTTTCCATGGGAAATAAAGTTAACAGAGTCAAACCATGCTATGATTTGAACTAAAACCTTATAATTAATATTCTTAGAAGTTAATTGAGAAAACCTGTTCAGTGGAAAACCAAGGATTTTTTAAAACTGGCTGACCAAGTAAGCATATTATATTTCACATGGATGGTTAACATATACAATGCTAATATTCTAGGTCAGATTAAATTAAATATGAGGAAAGTATTTGCTTGGGTTTGATTTTAACATTCCTCTAACTAGATATTTTATTTACCTCCACAATACTCCATTAAAACAGAGGCAGTCCCAATGAACAGTTCAAATTAGAGAGAGAAACAGAATTACAAAAATATCGACATATAGTTCATGCTACATCCCTGGATTCAGTGACTGCTACTAGACTGCTGCAATGCAGAGTATGGAAACTCTCAGAAAGATGGGTTTCCTCATTATACTTTCAACCTACTGAATGTACTTGCACTTGTTATGACAGCTTTACTATACATATTCTATCATTTTAAAAATTACACTAGCAACAGAATAATTTTAAATTGTTCTTTTACACAGAGCAGTCCAAGATATTCAATCCTAACCTATTGCTTCAGTTCATGTCATATTCATAGTTCTCATACCTCAAATGTCTGATTTCTAACCCAAACATCTAAAACGAAGTACATACCTATTTAGAACATGTAACACTAAAACTGAAAGGATGAAAAGAGCCAAATCAGGCAAAATTCAATAGACGACCATTAAACTTCCGTATACCACATTCAAAAAGTATGAAACATTGTTCCACTCCTTATTAGGAACACACAAAGAACACTTCAAAATGAAACAATATTGTGTTTTTTAAAAAAAGAACAAGCTATTCTAAACTACTGCAGAATGGCAGAAATTTGATGCATTGTTTTAAATGTGAACTAGTGAGTTCTTTGTAGAGCACTTTGCACATGTAAAAAAAAAATCAATATTTGAATGACGTAGTGAGAAAAGATCAATTAAATAGTATTCTACCAAGACAACAAAGAGGAGTGTCTAAATGTCATGTCAAAACTGTTCACCTGAAGTAAGTAGGAAGTTTTCCTAGTGACTGCTATCAATTTCTGCAAAGTCAAAGCTTACATTTAAAAAATTAAGTTTCTATCCCTTATGGTTATGAACACAGCAGTTAGGCTACCTTCTGAAGTCTGCAGACAGCGCTAGAGCACCTCTGCTCTTGCTTACAGCATTGCCAAACTGAGGAAGAGTGCAATCTGACCAGAATTGCCTTTTTTGATTGCTGCTACATAGAACTAATGAATACCTATAAAACTGACAGGTATCAGCTCCTAGTTCTCTGGACGAGTCAGGCTGGCCAAAAGTCTTGCAATAAAGTATCTGCTGATTCCCTGGACCACTTTTTCCAGCTTCCTCCATCTAGACTCCATAGTCCTAAAAAGAAATTCACACTCATGACCAGGTGTGGGACTTCCAACATGATTCTTTCCATTGCTACAACCATAAAAGGAGCACCACTGAGGCATCTGAAAGCATAACAGTCTTATTTAACAATTAACTGCCACCTGCTGATTGACAGCTGCGTGAGTGCAGAAAAATTCCAGGAAACAAGTAGGTCATTTTGGTTTACTTGGTACGCAGATTAGTACAGTGAAGCTGATCTGTCAAAATGTATAGAGCCTTTGGATCAATCAATCTCACAAATAAGTATTCCAATAACATTTATATCATTTCACACCTCCGCAAATGAATAGTAATTCTTTCCTTTGGTCTCCCAGAAGTCTGAAGCTTTTTCCTATATACAACATTTGTATGCTTAGTAGCTTGAAATAATAATAAAGAAGTGGTACCATTTTCTCTGAAATTTTGTTTTATTCCCTCCCTTTTACCCCATCCCCAATCAGCTAGGAAAAATTCTCAATTCTGTTCTAGTTCATCTTGTAAGTAGAGCTCTCAGGCTTGATAAGCACGCAGAACAGGAAATGCTTTGGATTGCAGACTACTTAGAACACTTATTTTCCCAAGCAAGTTTTTACAAATTCAGTTTGATGGGTGGTTTTATAATTTTTAATTTCCACTAAAGTATATCAAAACACTATGGCTAGACAAGTCAAAGAAGAACGAGAATCACTACCGTGGCTTACAACACTACGCGAGTTTCACACAATCCAGCTACAGGGAAGCATAATTTGCTCCATAAATACTGGTGGACCTTTGCTATTGAAGGGAGGCCTCTAAACTGAGAAGGCATTTAATTTTTAAACTAAAAACTGAAAATAACAGTGACCTTTTACATTTTTATTTTGTTTCCAAAAGTCCTGCAATAGATGAGGCAAGAAGGTTACTACCAGCAGGTGGAGAGAATAGACAGGAGAATTACAACAACTCTGATTAGGTGTGTTGCCCATATTTCTATTTTTATACACACACACACACACACATCTAAACAACACTTATTGAATAAAAAAATGTTATGTTAATACAACATTCAGGTTTTAAACTTAACCTTGAAGTCAAGAAATGAAAAAAATATGCTTCTCAATGTAACATTAATTTGCCCATATTACCATAACACTTTAAATTACTAGTTACTGTTAAATGTATACTTCACTACACAGTATGTACATGTACGTTAATCTTGCAAAGAAATCTATCAGTTTCATTTTCTGATATGCTTTTAAATTTATAAACTTAATGTTACATTAATAAAGGTTTTGGTTTGCATTTAACTTCTGAGTTTAAGAAAAAAACTCCCCCACACATTACCAAGTAAATGCCTCAAGCCAGTACTAAATTTTGCCCTTGAATTGAATCAAGTGATGAAAGAAGGGCAAATATAGAATACCTTTGCTGCTTGATTACATCATGGTCCAGGGGATAGGGAATGGACTGGTTGTCAAAAGAACTGGGTTCCATTCCTAGTTCTGTCACTGACTTAGCTGGGCAATCTCACACAAATTACCCCCATTACCATTTCACATATCTGCACCTCAGTACTCATCTGTAAATTGGGGATAACAATCATTTGTTAAGCTTTTTGAAATATAAAGGAGATAAGTACCATTGCTGTTTGGTGGTAGAGAATTTTAAGTCTAGGTTAACAATGCAACAGTATATCACTTCACATAGTGGAGGTACTCCTCCTAATGAAAAGAGGTTTTTTAAAATCAAGATCACAGAATTTTCAGAAAATTTCACAGATCCAGAAAATTGTAGCATATGTTACTGTTTTTGCACCCATCAATTACTTTAGCCTCAGGGAAAGAAGAATTTGAGGAGTCTGTTATTTCAGTAAGACAAACAATGAGAGTGTGTATAATATGAAACGAAAATAAGAAAGAAAAACTTGTAGCACCTTAGAGACTAACAAATTTATTTCTTTCTTATTTTCTTTTCTTATTTTAAAGTTTTTCCTTCTTATTTTTGTTTTGCTGACACAGACTAACACGGCTACTACACTGAAACCTATAATATGAAAATTAGTGATGAGAATTGCCTGTTAAAAACAATCACCTTAAACAGCCAGGTTGACCTTATTTGTGGACATCTTAAAGAAAAGAGGGACACTACTGATATTTCAGCTATAGTCTAACAATGCCAAAGTAAATGCTACTTCAAGAACCCAACAAAACTGGCAAACATTCAATACAAGGTTAACATCACAACACGAGCCTGTGCTCACATACCCTGGTCAGAAGAAAACAGTTCAGATCCTTAGGCTTGGTCTACGCTCAAAAAAAAAAGTTAGATCAACCTAGCTACATTGCTCAGTGCCATGAAAAACATCATGCCCTGTGTGATGCAGTTAGGTTGACTTAACCTTCACTGTAGACATGGCTAGGTCAATGGAAGAATGCTCAACCTAGCTACCACTGCATATAGAGGTAGATTAACTACATCAATGGAAAAACCCCTTCCATTGATGTAGGAGGCATCTACCCTGTGATGCTGCAGCTGCGCTGCTATAGTGTATGTAGATAGACTCTTGTTAAACAGGGTTTCTCCATTATTCTTAAAATAATTTCTTTTAACAATCAGATATTCATTATCCCTGAATCTGACACACATTTGAACTGCATGTGTAAAACTGGAGTTCTGCATTGTAAACTTGAGTGTAAAGTCATATACTGATGTTTCCAAAGACTTCTAAAGAATATTTTTCTAATAAGATGTATTCAAAAAAGCTATTAACACTAATCATTGTTGAAGAATGAAATTACATAATCTTCAGTTACAGTGCAGCATCAGGTCCATTGAAAAAACTGTTATATACACTGATTAATCAAAAACACAAATATAAGTTTACCAAACTTTCTCATTATGATTATCTTTAGGTTGAGAAGTAAGCATAAGAGGTTTCAACCCAAAGTACACTGATCACTGTAAAGCATATAAATTACATAGCTGGATTAAGTACTACTGAGCATTTGTCATTATGCATATAAAACCGCTATTGACTTAAGTAAATGTAGCACAAGCCATGTACAGTACATTTAGCTCTTCACACGCATTTAAAAAACTGGACTTTTTAGCCTTTGCACTTTCAGTATAACAATTAGAAGTGTTGGTTTCACAAAATGCTCTCTTTTCAAAAAGCTTTTTGGGTAGTATTTGCCATGGGTTAATAGTCAATATAATAGTATCGATCAAAGGGGCAAAGTTTTCAACCCATCATACTTATGAGCATGGTACATATACTGGATGCAAGCCAGGCACCATTCAGCGTCTGAAAAAATATCAATTCAGCTTTACATTAATAGTCATCTTGAGTACAAAGTGAATCAAATGCCAGCTGCCTAAAATACATTTCCACAACTTTCTTTTATCTAGCTCTTAAAGAGAATGATACAGTGTAGAGATTTATTGTAATATACTCCACACTCTCGAGACCAAAAAGTTTACCATTCAAACAAAATATATTACCTCTTTCATCAACATAATCGGATTTATCTTGCCCTTTTGTAAAGGAAACAAGAGATGCAAATCTTTAGACAGTAATATGCTGAACTACAGAGGCATCAGATCAGTGCTGCATTTTATTTTAATCTAATCATTTGAGTGAAAGTATAATCAGAAGACTGAAGTACAAAGATACAAAAGCATAATGAGCATTCTATACTTTTCCCCAAAAGTACAATAATAAACCCCACTTTGTTGAAAGATGCTAAATTGCAAAATATACAAAGAGAGACTATCAAGTTAAAAAAAAAATTACTCATCTGATTTTTTTAGCAACCTAGTATTACCAGTAAGAGCTAAGATACTCTAACTAAAAGGCTAGAGAACATTATCTTTTACTTTTCAGCTTATTTTTTGTATATTTCATTCTCCTGCATAGTTAGTCTCTCCCCTGTTTGTGTAGATCTTTTGCAGTCATGGGGGAAAAGAAAAAAAATCTAAGTATTTGGTAAATATGACTAAGATCATAAACACTGGCAAAGGAAACTTAATGACACATAGTATATCTGAAATCATTTTAAAATTGATAATTTCAAATTGACAGTGTTCCTTTAAACTTGCATTGTTGACAGCACACTCTAACTGGGTATTAGAAATTAAAGAATAAAATAGAAAATTACTATAATATAAGCACCTAGCTGCAGAGGATTCTTCACAATTTCAGGAAACCATAAGAGCAAGAGTCAGACTCATGGATCTTAAAACATTCAAATTGCTTCATCATGACACAGCCAGCCTAAACCTTTGGGTTCACTGATACATGATGCTACAGACATTCCTCAGCCAATTAGAATTCCTTTCAGCTGCAATGGAGGTGAACACAGCATCACCACATACTCATTGATTAGGCATTATTTTAACATTATTCTGAAACAACCGGGGATTGTTTTACCCACAAATAGATTGACAAACATTCCAATTAAATACTTAAGTTTGTTAAACTGCCTTACTATACACAGTAATTTCAATATCTTTAAAACCAAAAAAAAAGGTTAAAAAAAATCTTGCTCTGCCTACTCTACCCATCTATGCTCCGAGTTTGGTGGCCTTAGGGATTTTTGTCTACTGTGCTTACAGTGACCTTGACAACAAGCCAGTCTGAATTTCGGCCTTTAACTTTACAAAAATCATTTGCTGAAGAGGAAGGCATCAAGCTATTTATACCCTTTTGTGAGATTCTTGTTTTTTTAAATTTTCTTCACAGAATACAACCCTACTTTGCTATCTAAGCCAAGTTAGTGTCACGAACATATCTTCCAACGTAAACACCCCAAAAATATTCCCAGGATGTGTCTCTCTCTCTTCCGAAACAGAATAATTTAATTCACACAAACACACACCACAGAGGGGTGCGAGAGGCTCAAAATGTTGCCTTTTCAGGTCTACACAAGGCAGTTACTGGGATGTGAGAAGAGGCAGAACATATTCTCTAATTTCCCATTCAGAAATTACTAAAATGCTATTGCAATTCTCTTATCAAACTGTCTTGAATCACAATTTACAAGCAGTCTACTTCACTGGAGTATGGAATTGCAGATTTTCCTTTTTCAAAAGGAAAGCTAAACAATTAATGTTTTACATTCAAGTTTCTTCTCCTACCACGTACACAGACCTCATCTACACTGAGGCACTGGTGAAAATCTTCCACCAACTCTTATCAATACTAACAACAGTGGGAATGCTAATGTGGACTGACTGTCTTTAACAATATGTCTTCTAGAATCTGCTCTAAATAGGGTTAGATAATATCGCAGCAAAAAAGCTGGTGGTCAGTCAACACTAGCACTCATCATTTCTAGCACAGTGGGAGGTGTCAAGCAACTATAGAAGATTTTCAGGAAGACTTCAGTGCAGACCACAGCCACTCACACCAAACTCTAAACCCTATCTACAACAGGAAATGTATGCAGTTTACAATGGTTGTCAGTAAGAGGTATCCTGGACCAATGTTCTATAAAGTTTAACTACCAGCGTGGAAAGAGACAAACCATCTTCAGCAGCAAAATAGCAGTCACCTTGTCCATACTGTGAAGCTGAATGGTTGCTGAGAATAGTTCAGTTCCCTCTGAACCAAAATTGCATACGGTTAAAGTGCTAGCACAGACAAAAATGTTCAGCAGCAATCCAGAATTTTATTCTGTCCACAGGAGGACTTGAAATATTTCAAGTATTGGTTCCAATGGAACCAGTGTGGAGAACCATATTCAGCAAAGATAGAGAAGAGAACTCACTGCTTTATATCTTCATCTTACTTATTTTTATACCCAAGAAAATTAAATGAACCACATGATGTGCACATGACTAAATTAAACAACCACATTATTGAACTGGTATAGCCTTCATCCTTCTTTGACCTATTCCCACCTTTGTTAGTCATTCCCAACAACTGTGGCCCCATTTCAGCAAAGGATTTATGTGCTTAACTTTAGGCCCATGAGTGTTCCCACTGAAGACTAAAGGGATTACTTATGTTCTTAAGGTTAAGTACATGCTTAAGTGCTGTACTGAATCAAGGCCTAAGTCCAGTTTAAAATTTATACTGTAAGCTCTCTGGGGCAGAGAGCATGTCTTTGTATTCTGTGAAGCACAGAGTTCCAACTTCAGCATGCTATATATAACTGACACCTCTCCATGCTGAAAACATTTGTTTCACCAGCAGCAGGTAAACTGTTTGCCAGCTCCTGTCAGCAATAGGTCAATTTCCTTGTATAAATGGGGACACGGCATAAAACTTATTCCCCTCTCCACTACAAAATTGAAATTACTAAATAATTTTCAGAAGCATGTCCCACTCCATCCTAAATCAGTAATGAAAGTGGTGTATGTACGAATACATCATCTTCAATGTTGTTTCAGAAAACATGACTAAAAATTAGCAAATCTCACACTTTCTGTATCTGAAATGATAATGAAGATGTTTTATCTGCTCCACTTACGCCATTTCAATATTGGTTCAGTAGTTCACTACTGAAACCAATTTTCAGTAATAGTTTAACTTCTTCACAGAGACAGAAAGAAGATATTCAGAACAGTTTTAAAAACACACAAATACAAGATGAAAAAGCGTTAAAAGGAATGGATGAGAAAAGAATAGTTCTTAGTCTGGTAGATAATAAAAAGAAAAAGCAGTAATTAAATTATACAACAGTATTCCAAATTACACTCTTTATATGAAGATTCTGAGTTTGAGAAAAGAAAGCTTTGAGTTAGGAACAATGGTGACTTTATTCCTACTTCCTCCACCCAAGGGGGATGTCAAAGCAAACTCTTTTTGAAAATTTAATTTCCTTCTATCATGACAACGGTTTTGGGATGGTCTTGACTTGCATGTAAGAAAGAAAGAAAGAAAAAAAAGACTTGTTACCTATGAGCCTACCCATAGGAAAAGGCTGTTCTCCAGATTCCCACTCTGGTAGCTCAATGAACATATCAGCAGGCCTATTACAAAACCTGCACTCTGGATTCTTACCCACCAAAAATAAAGAAAAAAATATAAGTTTTTTTTCTCTAGTTATATGCCTCCCCTTCCATATCACCATACTATGTGTGTCTCACACCATAATATAGGCTCAACTTAAATGTATACCCCAAATAAAAAAACTTAGTAAGAGAACCAAAAAAACTGCCACTGTGTCTGAACGACAAAGTAAAAGAAGCAGTGAGAGGAAAAAAGGCATCCTTTAAAAAGCGGAAGTTAAATCCTAGTGAGGAAAATAAAAAGGAGCATAAACTCTGGCAAATGAAGTGTAAAAACATAATTAGGAAGGCCAAAAAAGAATTCAAAGAACAGCTAGCCAAAGACTCAAAAATAATAGCAAAAACAACTTTCAGTACATCAGAAGCAGGAAGCCAGCTAAACAACTATTGGGGCCACTGGAGGATCGAGATTCTAAAGGAGAACTCAAGGACAATAAGGCCATTGCGGAGAAACTAAATGAATCTTTGCATCGGTCTTCATGGCTGAGGATGAGAGGGAGATGCCCAAACCTGAGCCATTCTTTTTAGGTGACAAATCTGAGGAACTGTCCCAGATTGAGGTGTCATTAGAGGCGGCTTTGGAACAAATTGATAAACTAAACAGTAGTAAGTCACCAGGACCAGAGTATTCACCCAAGAGTTCTGAAGGAACTCAAATGTGAAATTGCAAAACTACTAACTGTAGTCTGTAACCTACCCTTTAAATCAGCTTCTGTACCAAATGACTGAAGGATAGCTAACATGACGCTAATTTTTTAAAAGGGCTCCAGAGGCTATCCCGGCAATTACAAGCCAGTAAACCTGACTTCAGTACCAGGCAAACTGGTTGAAACTAGAGTAAAAAAAATCAGGGGGTAGCCGTGTTAGTCTGTATCCACAAAAACAACAAGGAATCCGGTGGCACCTTAAAGATTAACAAATAAATCTGCTAGTCTTTAAGGTGCCACCAGACTCCTTGTTGTTTTTATAGTAAAGAACAAAATTGTCAGACACATAGATGAACATAATTTGTTGGGGGAAGAGTCAACATGGTTTTTAAAAAGGGAAATCATGCCTCACCAATATACTAGAATTCTTTGAGGGGGTCAACAAGCATGTGGACAAAGGGGATACAGTGTACTTAGATTTTCATAAAGTCTTTGACAAGGTCCCTCACCAAAGGCTCCTAAGCAAAGTAAGCTGTCATGGGATAAGAGGGAAGGTCCTCTCATAGATAGGAAACAAACAGTAGGAATAAATGGTCAGTTTTCAGAATGGAGAAAGGTAAACAGTGGTGTTCCCCAGGGGTCTGTACTGGGACCAGTCCTATTCAACATATTCATAAATGATCTGGAAAAAGGGGTAAACAATGAGGAGGCAAAATGTGCAGATGATACAAAACTACTCAAGACTGCTGTCTCCCTGGGACTTAACTAAGAGCTACAAATGCATCTCAAAACTAGATGACTGGGCAACAAAATGGCAGATGAAATTCAATGTTGATAAATGGAAAATAATGCACACTGGAAAACATAATCCCAACTATACATATAAAATGATGGGGTCTAAATTAGCTTTTATAATTCAAGAAAGACATCTTGGAGTCATTGTGGATAGTTCTCTGAAAACGTCCACTCAATGTGCGGCAGCAGTCAAAAAAGCAAACAGAATGTTGGGCATCATTAAGAAAGGGATAGATAATAAAACAGAAAATATCATATTGCCTCTATATAAATCCATGGTATGCCCCCATCCTGAATACTGTGTGCAGATGTGGTTGCCCCATCTCAAAAAAGATATATTGGCATTGGAAAACTTTCAGAAAAGGGCAACAAAAATTATCAGACCTTCCCTCTTATGGAACAGCTGCCATATGAAGAGAGATTAATAAGACTGGGACTTTTCAGCTTGGAAAAGAGACAACCTGACTCCCAGAAGAGTGTCTGTGGTAAAGGAGTTGAGACAATCATTACAGGAGAGAAGCTGAGGTAAAAATAAAGTAAGAAAGTTTTGGTCACAGATTTTGATGAAATCCCATGCTATTATCCAGAGTTTGTAGTGACTCACCTGTTATTCCCCGCCCCTCCCCACCACCCTACTGTGTACAACCAAATCATTTCCCTGTCCAGACGGTGTAACATACTGAGCTTATTAACCAGCCATTTCAATTTTCACCCCTGGATCATAATAGTCTGACCAGTACCAGGACAATGCTTTTCTACAACCAGTGTACTACATTCTGTATGAAAATGGGAGAAAAACAGCTATGTACAACCTATTAGGTACTTAGTACTTTTGACAAGACAAAGACAGACGTGCAGTGCTAGTCAACATTTCTGAAAATGAGACATACAACTGTCTGGGTCACCAATCTCAATGTTGCTATTGATCAATCGGTTAACTTTGCTGCAAGCAATATTACATTAATAATGACGCCAAAGCAAGACAAGCTAATACATTTGTGACAAGTGCTTTTCAAATTTGCCTTTTCACTAATGTAAGTGCATTCTATCTAAAATATAATTTAATATTTTACTTTGAACTTGAAGTCAATTTATTCCCCAAAGGTTTAAGTTACAGGTGAGTTTACTTACAAAATTTTTGGAAGCCATGCTTTTGAAATATACTGATCATTCAGTTTTATAAACTAAATGCACCTGAACTACTCTAAATAAATTTCACCCAGGGTTTATTTTAAGGTACTGGTATGTATCACCATTCTCCCTTCTCCCCCTTTCTCTGTTACTATTAATACAACTATCTCTCCCGTAAAAATCAGACCTTTTAGCGCTCCCACTTGCCTCAGACATCCAGGCTGCTTCCAAATCTTGCTGCTTGTTCCTCCATAACATTTCTAAATCCAACCTTTTTTTCCTGTCAAGACAGCTAGGACTCCAATCTATACCCTCATTGACACCTTTACTGCACCCTCCAATCTGCACAAAATGCAGTTAAAATAGTCTTCCTTGACTATCACTCTGACCATATCATTCTTCTCTTTAATCTCTCCAGTGGCTTCCCACCTCCATATCATCAAGTTAAAAACGGTTGTCTTACTTTCAGGGCCCTTCACAATTCCATCCCTCCCAACTTATCCACTCAAGTTTTATCACACTGCTCCTCTCCACCCCAGTTCCCTTTCTTTTCTGTCAATTAGAATTGCCTCTGCTACCAACTTGTCCATTCAGCCCATAAAGATCTTTGCATTTTCTTTCACTCAGATTCTTATGCATGAACCCCTTTCCCCAGAACTGATCCATAGGGCTATTACTACCCTTTCTTCCTTTAAATTGCTTCCCAACTCCCAATACTGTCACCAAAGCACCTACAGACAACCAACTTCTAAATCCTAGGCCAAGAAGCAGTTGGGGAAAATCACTCTGTTATTTTTTATTTTGCAATTATATCAATATTTATACATATAAATGTTATATTTATTATTTCCATCTTCCCTACACTTCATATTGTGCACATCTTTTTAGGTTTTATATTTGGGGATGGGTGTCAAGTCTTCATCTTTGCATAGTACTCAGCACGATGTGATACCAATCCTCATCAAGGCATCTGAGTGCTACTTGAAATCTCAAAACCTTAAATGTTTTGGGACCTGCCTGCCTAACAGACCCCTCTGCCCAAGTGACACTGCCACAGCAAAACACAACAAAGATGCCTGAGCTGGAACCCTGTTTAAAACGTTAGGGACTGCTGGAGAACCATCCTGTGTGAAGGCCCCCTGGTCTTTGGAATGCAATCCTCCCTTGAACAGTCGACCTTTCAGACACGTGGCACAACCCATTTAAGACTTTTCTACACTAGCTTTTTTTTTTTTTGAGAGAGAGAGAGAGAGAGAGAGAGAGAGAGAGAGAGAGAGAGAGCGCTCTCATTCTTACACTACCACTGATGATAATACTAATATACAAGTTTTTACACTGTGTTGTCCAGAGTTGCTCTGAAAAGCAACAGACAACACGATGGTAAAAACCTGGGCACGCCTTACCTCCACCAGGACCTTATTTGCTCAGGCTTTGGGGAAGGCTGGAGTATAGTGGGGACATCAGAGCGCTTGGGATCTGTGAAAAGTGGAATCATTCTATTCTGTGGACTGGCTTTTTATTGTTTTGTTTTAAACAGGGGGGTGGGATTTGCAATTTTTTTATTTTCTTTTTTTATGGATAGCATTGTGGCAGTGCCCAGAGTGTCAGATTTTGTCCACAAGCAGTTGTGTTTTTAATCATTGGCAAAGTGTCTAGAACTTGGGATAAGTAAAAATAAATAAAACATTTCTGTTAATGCAAATGTCTGTGTGTGTGTACAAGAATGAAGTTCATTTCTTTAAATACAGGAAAGATTCTACCAGTGTTCACATCTCATTTATGAAGTGGTCCTTGAAGGCATCTTCTATGTAAGTGGTATTTACATAGTAATTTTCAGTTGATGTAAAACAACAGAGATGGTTCATAATCACAGGAAAAGAAATTGCAAGTCACAAGGCAACATGATGTAGGTAGTACAGGCAAGTCTCATCTTACGTGGGGGTTCTGTTCCGTGGTTAGCGGGTAAAGCGAAAAACCGCGTATAATGAAACACCATTGAGTTGAATGGCGGATGGAATTGCCCGCAGTACCGATGCCGTTTTAAAATGGTTATTTTTCTTTTTTTTTTTCTGTTTTTGCCGACCGCACAAAGCTGAATTCGCGCATGTTAAATGCACCTAAGATGCGACTCGCCTGTATATCAAACAGAAGATGTCCTGTTTTGTTTCAATTCAGCTTATATCTCTCAACAAAACAGAATGTAGTAACAAAAGGCATATTAGCTATAGTTATTCAAAGTTGGTCAACAAGCACATTTCAAACGAAGCAAGAAGTAAAACAGATGTTTACTACTTCTGAAGGGACAAATCTCCAAAAGTAATATTTATTTATTTTTAGAGTAAATCTTGCAGATTTTAACTCACTGTTATTTATTAATGAAACTGAAAGCAAGATTGACCAGGTGGGAGATTCTCTCAATATAGTTTAAAGAACGTTATGCTCAAACAAGTCACCAAAGTTATTCCATTAAACAAAATGCAGCATCTCCTGAAATGCTTTGAATTATGAAGATCGATTCATGCAAGATACAAGCTACCTGATGCAGTTTTCATTTACAAAATGCGAAACCAGTAACTTCTGTTCAGAATAATTTTTACTTGGACTGTGTACAGTGTTCTGAAGGGATTGTCAGTGTCCCTTATACAATTAATTACTCAGCTCCTTCTGAAATCAATAAAAAAAATATTCTGCACTTCTGTTTTAGAAACAATTATATGAATCTGTGAGCATGTATTTAACATACACCAGTATAAAACTATCAAATATCTATGTACTTTAAACATTTTAAAACGTTTTAGTTTCATAAAACATTCATTCTATATTTAAAACCCTTTTCTCACAAAGACTAAATTCTAAACCAGTAGTAGTTTAGATCCAAAAAGATTAATGAGCTGATATCTTCAACCAATTACTTTCTCCCCCTCTGAAACATATATTTAATCACCCTGTTTCATAAAAATACTATTTGAAATCAGCTATCTTTGCACTTTATAAAAGGAAATGGATTTTAACACAGGTGTTTATGACTGACTGCACTGTAACTAGGAACCAAATTAGGCTTATCATTAAAGCTTAACTAATGCCATATTCTCATTAATCCATGACACTATGTACCAACAAAAACTATATATGTTAAATTCATGCAGTAGAATAGCATTATGGCTCTTTCAATCAAAGAGATCCTATAGTGGATGTACCTGTTGCCTTTCAAAACCTGTACTGGATCTTATTCATCAGTAATTCTTGATGCTGTCATCTTTAGAAACAGAAATCACATGTCTTTCCCTTAAAGAAGAGAGACCAATGCAGGCTGCACCTTTTATAAAATAACAGGTAATTCAAGCTCTGTAAGGGTATAACAAACTGATGTACCCACTACAACCTCATGACCAAACATGAACTTCAAAGTGTAGTACATGATTTACTTAAGAAAAGCGAATTAGGTGAAAACGTCTGAAAGATTAAACAGATGTTTGATATATTTTCCTATATATGTTTTCCAGCAAGTGAACCTCTCCATTGCAGAAAAAAGCAAATTCATTATTAATCAGGGCTAACAAAATATAAACTATTAAGGGAGGGGCTGATTTCCCACTAGCAAAATTGACATACAGAAAAATATGGCTCTTCAAATACATCTAGCAAAACCAGACTTTTTTGGGGGGAGTGGGGGTGTGTGGAAAGGAAAGATGCCAGGAATGGACAGAACATCTGGAGACTGCCAAAGAGGGCTACTTCCCAGCAGGAACTGTCCATCCCCATGAGGCATGCATACACCAAGACACTCACATTCATCGGTTAAGGGATCTCTAATGGGCAAATGCAAAACACAACTGGAGGGGAGACATGTAAAGTTGACTGAAGAAAAAAAAGCCAAAGAGGTAGTTCAGTGGTGTCTGGACTTCAGACTTCATACACCTCCCACTTGACCACCCCAACTGGGAAAAGAACAGGAACAGGAGAAAGGAGCTTGAGAAATAAAAATGGTAGATTGTGAGGGAAGGAGATTTGCAGGAGGAAGCGGCGAGAATGGAAAAACGATTGCTAGGAAACAGGGTCTGGTTAGAAATAAAGAGGAAGAGGAAAAGGAAAGAAAAATTCCCAACTTTGCCCAGCGCTCTCCAACTCCATCGCCAGAATTATTCTGGGTTTCAACAAGCTGCAGCCTCCTCAGAAACTAACACCGCACGAGACACAAGCGTCCAACCCAGCCTCATTTCGTTTCCCCCTGGGGGGAAAGGGGAAGACCGACCCCTCCACCGCCCTGAGCCCCCCGGAACTCGGCCCCCGTTGCAACTCGAGAAAAAAACCCACCTCATCCTGGTGGGTCCTCCCACGATCCGCGGGGTTAGGAAACCCAACCGCCCGCGGGCTTCCTTCCCAGGGAAGGGGAAATGAAACCCAACCCTCCCCTCAGGCCCCGACTGCCCAGGATTACACCCCAAGCCAGGGGAGCAAAACCGGATTTAACACAGACAGGCTCTGATCCCCATCCCTTTCGGGGGGGGGGGGCTACCCCCCTCCTCCGGGGCCCGGGCCGGCCCTGCCCCCTCTCCGGGGCCTTGCCACCCCAGGGGCACCGGGGGGGCCAGGACCCTCTACCCCAAGGAGGGAGGGGGGAACTCTCAGCCCCCTCATGCCCAGCCGACTCCTCTCCGCCGCGCGGGGGGGGGGGGGTGTAAACCCCGCCGCCCCGCCCCTCTCCGCTCCGCTACCTGTGAGCCGGATTTTGATGCTGGAGCCGTTTCTCCGGGTCCCTGGATTCGACATCGCTCCCCGCGGAGAGGGGTGGGGGGGAAGGTGGAATCAGCCGCCGGCCACAGTCACCCCCATCCGGGCCTCGCCTCTCCCGGCCCCCGGCCTGGGCTGCCCCTGTCCGGCCGCCGCCGCCCCACACAGCGGCCCCGCCACAGCGCCTCAGCAAGCCGCCGCCGCTCGCAGCTCGACGCCCAGCCCGACCCGGACGAGGACTGCGCGCTCGCGCCGCCCCGAAGCGCAGGCTCGCACCTCCTGCGCGAGAAGACGGCGTGACGCAAGCGCGGCGGCCAGAGGCTGCCGCCATCTCGGGGAGGTCGCCGGCTGAGCCCGGCCGATGCCACGCTCTGGGAGGAATGGGCAACGCCCCCAGCGGTGGACACGAATAATGCAGCCAGAGGGGAGCGGCTTGGTTCCTACCAGGGAGGAGACCGAGCCTGTGCAGATTTCAGGGGGGCCGCAGGGAAACTGAGGCCTGTGCTGCGCCCCGTCCCCTGGGGCTGAGCTATGCTTCACACCATGTGCCCCATCCCCCCTCCAGGGCCCTGCCCCCCACCACTCCAAGGGGCATGGGTCGCCCCCCATCACCCCTCTGGCACTGAGCCATGCTGGACTCCCTGAATCCCCTCCTAGGGGGCTCAGACCCAGCACCAGGCACTCCTGATCTCGATTACTGCAATTTGTCATAGGTAGGAATGAAGGCGCACACCCTGAAAAAGCTCCAGCTGGTACCAGCAGCAGCCTGTCTTGTTCAATATCACTAGTTGCTGTGCACTCTTCACGCCAGTGCTCTCCACTCTGCATTGGCTCCCTGTTGAATACAGGATACAGTGAAAAGACTCCATCCTGATACTCAAAGCCCTCTTTGGGATTGGTTCAAGCTACCTGGAAGATGCCCACTTCCTTTGCAACCATGACCACCCATAGCAGTTACATTTCTCTGGAACAATATAGGAATTCTCATAGGTCAGACCCCTAGTCCATCTAGTGCAGTAGTCTGTCTCCAACCGTGGCCATCACCAGATTCTTTAGAGAAAGATGCAAGAAATGCCTTAGTAAACAGATGTGGAATAATCTGCCCTCGAAGCAAGTCTAATCCCTTAATTGTTAAAGAGAGGTTTAAATCCTGAAAATATCTTTTTTACCATTAACTATTCTAATCTTGAATATTCTTGTGATCCATATCAATGTTCAGTCCCTCTCTGAACCTTGCAAAATCCTTGGCCTCAACATCATCCTGTGGCAATGAGTTCCACAGTTGAATTAAAGTATTTCCTTGTCTCAGTTATGAATTTGCTGCCTTTCAATGTCAATAAGTGTGTTCCTATACGTGTGTTACAAGACAGGAAGAACCTGGAACTCACAGCCGTGAGAGTTAAGAATGACCCTCAGAACTAAAGGCAAAGCTCACTCCTTTAATCATTTTGTCGCTCACCTGTAAACAAATACCAAAAAAAATTATAAAGCAAAACGAATCAAGCTACTTCTCCTACGGGCTAGAAAGGGCGAGAGAGATGGTTATTGATATTTCTATTTGTAATATTTCAGAGGTATTCAGATGTTACAGTGATGAGATCATATAAAGATCTAAAGAGATCGATATGGCATGGCCTGGAAATACCAAGACAACAAGCATTTTGGCACATTTCCATGCCACAATATGACAATCTGCTGAACTTTCCACACCACGATGTCGCGGTGCCTCATGCTTACCTTCCGCCCTTCGTTGAATGCTCATGTTTCCAGGTCTCTATGTTATGCTAAATCACAACGGTGCTCTCATGCCAGGTTGTGACGATTCCCATCTTTTCTTTATTCTTTTACACTTTTACAGCATTCTATCTAAGGATCTCAAATTGCTTTCCAAACATTAATTAACCCTCTCAACTATTCTGTGCTATGAAGAGATGGGAACCCAGAGGGATATCATGATTTATTCAAGGTCATATAGCAAATTAGAGCGAGGAACAGAACCTAGGAGTCCTGATATCCAATCTCCTGCTATAACTACCACCATTACTCTCCCCTCCAACCCAAACTTTGAAATAGCCTATGTATGGTGATACAGAATATCAACTAGAATAAAAATTGCATAGATATCATAAAACTTTTACTTACAAAGATAGGGTAACATAATGGTCTTTATAAAGAGCAAACCCGTCCTAGCTCAGGGAGCTACACAACGCTAACAGCAAAATAAAAGAAACAATAATGAACATTTGAATAATAAATACAACATAATCCCTCCCCCCCCAAAGAGGTGGGTTTAGTCTCCTCCAAACTCTGCTTGTGTCTCTTGTATTCAATCCACTAATAAATCTATAGATTATACCCTTTGGTAGGGTTAAAACTGGCATGTCTTGATTAGTTATTTGCATGTGGTGCTTTGTGTCTCAGGCAAGCACATGCTAGGTTGAACATGCTACTGGAGGAGGTTAGATGAGGCTATGCATAGCCAGACAGAAGGAGTAAACACTAGTGTGCGGCAAATGTTAGCTTTTTTTTTTTCTGCCGGCAAGGAGATGACCTAGTTCCCCACTCCTGCTGATTTATTGAACTGGAAGCTGGAATCAGGACGATATGCGCTTAGGTTTTGCTTTGCTTCTGAGTGTATTTAAGTTGAAATCATCATCATCTGCTGCTGGATGAGAGTGACATGGCTGGCTCCTTCCACAGGCTAAAATAAGACAGTTTCTAATCTTCCCTTCTTTGGGGTGAAAAAATTGAAGCCAGGACAGATGAATGAGATGAAGATTCCTGGAGCATGAAGGGGTGGGGTAGTGGCTAAATGCAGTTATTTCAAGCTCCTTCCCATTAAAAAAATAATAATTTGGGATTTTGAAGCAGTTGCTATTGTGTGGGGGCAAAGCTGCTCTATAATTATAAACTATAGTTCTTCTTAACTTTGCCCACCCCTTTCCAGTGATTTTTAATAGTAAGTATATAGCATGTAGGGCCAGATCCTCAGCTTAATGTTTTCCAAGTGTTGTATAGGTGTTTGTTAACCCCTAGCTCAGCTAAGGACTGGACAGCCTGAAATATATTTTCAATCCAGAAGTCCCACTACTTTAAATATTTTCAGATATTAGGACTGAGAAAGAAGGCAAGGATATTAAGACTAACCCCTGCGTCCCTGCTGTTTGATTTTCAGAATGTTGATGGCTAAATGCCTTATCTCCCAGCAGCAGACTTTCCTTGCTGTTCTCCTCTCCAGACTGTCCTTTTTAGGAACAACAGTTGCAGAAGTTGCCATCTGTTTGCTGAGAAAGGTCTGCAGTGGCTTAACTAAGCACAGCATCAGTTCAGCAGTGAATCTCTATACATAAAATGTTGTTGCAGTAAAGGGGGAAACTGCTTTACAAATTCCATTGTCATCCGCAGTGTCGTTGTAGTTTGTGGGGATCCCCACATATGAGAGAGACAAGGCAGGTGAGGTAATATCTTACTGGACCAGCTTCTGTTGGTGAAAGAGACAAGCTTTTGAGCTCTACAGAAGAAGAGCTAGGAGAAGCTCAAAAGCTTGTCTCTTTCACTAACAGAGATGTTACCTCAGCCACCTTGTGTCTCTTATAAATTCCAGGAAGTAGACTGCAAAGAGAGGAAAACGCCATGAATTTTTGGTCTCCTTGGATTGTACAGTGGGATAATATATTCAGGTGTGAGGGGTGAAATGGAGACCATCAGATGATTTCCTACATTTAAATCCTTCCTTAAAACACTTATTCCAAGCCTTTCGACATGGGCAATTACATACATTGTGTATTTGAATTAAACAGTAGTGCTTGAAGCCCAGACCTTCACCCTAAGCTTTGTGGGTCTGATCTCCACTCAGTGCTTACATTGGATTGCAA
The DNA here is from genome assembly GCA_033296515.1 of Macrochelys suwanniensis. Classification (NCBI taxonomy): domain Eukaryota; kingdom Metazoa; phylum Chordata; order Testudines; family Chelydridae; genus Macrochelys; species Macrochelys suwanniensis. The sequence goes on along the minus strand of CM065785.1, from coordinate 8,524,797 downwards.
ACTTCTCAGAGGAGAGATCAGATTCATACAAGGTTGAGGACTAAGTAGTCAGGCAACTAATCCCTTATAATTAATCCTTTGCCTTACAACTCTTTTAGTTGAATTTTTTAGCCCTGCAATGAATGATATATGCAACCAAAAGATCCTACCAGCTACTTTTATTGCATAGATTGGGCAGGGTAGACAGACTGTGGAGCCAGACTGGTACTTCCGTCAATGATGAGAGAAGTCAGGCAGCTCAAAACACCCTCCCCCTGCCCCCGCAGTAAAAACAAAAGTGAAAATTACCACCTCACACTCAGTTGGCGCCTGAGGCAGGGGGCCTCTCAGGTTGATGATTACAGGAAAGCAGCATCAGTGAAGCAGGCAAGCAGATTCCTGTGGGCAGCCAACTCACCCACTAGGAGACAACTGAAAGAGCACTGGTATGTGCATATTTATTCAGGCATCTATCCCAATACCCTAGCCACTTGTACAAGAATATGCTAGCTCAGCCAGACACAGTAAAGTCAGCTGCCAAAGTATGACATCCCACCCCTGCTCATCCAGCACCCCCACAATAAAAGCCAAGGAAACTAAAGGAGTGTTGCAGCGTGCATTCATGTGCGCTCTTTGTGACAGGGATCCTGGCTTTGCATTTGCAGTGTTCAGCCCCAGGGGTGCCCCCTGATCCCTTTGGTGGTACTTAGGCATTATTGCAATAATAAGAGATCCTAGAACGGGCACAACTACCACAACAGTACAAGGAGTACAAAAGAGATGGAACATACCTGGGACACCTTATGAGAACGTCCAAGAGTCAGCTACCTAAACAAGCATTTCTTTGGTGACCCCAAGCCAAGAGAGACTGAGCTGCTGACCTAGAGGCATGCTCTGTTGCACAGTAATGGCTGAAGGAGCATTATTACACCTGGATATAAAAGAGCTGGAAAAAACAAGCCCAGGATAAGGATGATTGATGCCATTTGACTTCTGCCATATGCACTTGATGGTGCAGGGAGAATGCTGCTTCAATAGAAATGTTAGGCAGCAACAAAGGCAGAGCTCTATCAGCCCAAGGGGGATGGGCTGCAGAGGAAAAGACCTCTCCCTGACAACACCCTAGTCCCTGCCCCTTTAAACCAGGGTGCAGTGGCTCAAGCGTCTCCATTGTAGTAACCTGTGGGGAAAGAGGCAGTCTCTTGCCTAGCCAGATCCAAGCACTTATAGCTCCTCCAACTCCTCCCTGAAAATGAAGGAAGCCGGAGGAGACTACAGAGCATCAAAATATGCTGTCTGAGAAAGATGCTGCTTGGTTACTGGGCAGCTGAGCTTCTGAGTACTAAGGGTCTCATGAACCTGGCCTATTCTGAACGTCTTTCAAAGATCTCCCATCACTGGAGCTCTATTGACGGGACGGATCTAAGATAGCTCTACCATGTCATCTAGCATTGTTGCCAGGTTAAACACGGTGGTTCAAATGCTAGAGGGCAGTTTCCATTAGTGCGCTCACCGCTGCTAGACTATTGGTGGGAGAGTATGAAAAACCTCAGCACAGACACAACCACGTAGAGTGCTTTAAAGTAATCCAATCTCAAGCTGACAGTCACAGAGTGGCCTAGCAAGGCCCACCTCTGTGCTATGTATCAATTTACACCAAAGAGGCATCTGCCTCAGATTCTTTTTACCTGGTGAAATACAATATTTTCCAGCTACAATATCAGTCTCAGCAGCAATGCGATGCCAGAAGGAGCAAGCAGATGAGTTGACGAGCTCTTTTGATGTTAACTGACTGGCCCACACAAAAGATTTAATAGTTTAAATTACATGTTGAGGCAACCCTTTGTCCCAGTTTTTAATATACAGTATCATGTCCAAGAAATAAAAAATAATAAAGGATCACTTTGTAATTCAGCAGCTCTGGCATTTTAATATTAAACAGAAAAGAATACCCAAGCCTCCCGCATTAAAACTGCATGCATCTCACCAGGGCAGAGGGAATGTGTGTGCAGACTTGGCCCTATTAACACTTCAGTTAGCATTGGGTAAATAAGAGGAGGAAATAGGTTCAGTTCTGCTTCCAGGCTGAATGAATTTTAATGGAAGGAGGTTCTCTATTCTCCAGTACCAGATTTTCCTAATATGCTGCAACACAAGGTGCAAACCCCTAAATAAGTCTGGGGCACGCGCGTGTGTCTCAAAAGGAAACCTGAATGGGGCATGAAATCTTAAACTGTGGTAGATTTTTGGGAGTGAAGAAGAGAGATCAGGTGGAATTTACATTCCATGAAGATCTTATGTATTTCTCCTTATATAGTCACTCTACACCAATCAAGTAGCCATCATTCCCACAGATTTTCTAGTAACTTTAGAACAGTGGTCCCCAACGTGGTGCCCACGGGCGCCATGGCATTTATGTGCGCCCGCCATCAGGGCCAGCACCAAGGAAGGAAGAGGAGAGGAGCATCCGCCGGAGAAGCGTCACCACTGAAATGCCGCTGCGCAGTGCTTCCGGCAGAGAAGCTTTTGCCGAAATGCTGCCGAGGAGCGCTTCCGGCAGAGAAGCTTTTGCTGAAATGCCGCCGAGGAGCGCTTCCGGCGGAGAACCATCGCCACCGAAATGCTGCCGAGGAGAGCTTCCGGCGGAGAACCATCGCCACCGAAATGCCGCCGAGAAGTATCGCTGCCCGCCACTCTGATGAAGGGATGAATGTGCTCTTGGCCACAAAGTTTGGGGACCACTGCTTTAGAAGATCAAGATAATACCTACCCTTTGTACAGTAGCTTTTATTCTGTAATTATGACTATACCCCTTTCCCATCTCATGATCATCACAGTAGGCTGAACTGTCCCACATGCCCTTCAAGTGTTTGTCATGGTTGCCTGTGAGTGGTCAGCAGATAGTGACTAATCCAAGGCCTAGTTACTTTTTTTCATAGGATGGCAAAAGGTAACTAGACCTATCACACATGCCCATCTGTTTTGGGGTTTCAGTTGCATGTGTAGATCTACCTCAAGCAAATTCATCACCGATGTCCATCTGCCCTCCAGCATATTCCAGTTCTGCTAGGGAGGTTTCTGGTTTTGGTGTCTTCTGCAATACTTAATGTCCCTTGAGTTTGATAGGGGCAGTGCAAGCTCCCCTGACAACTGGTCACAGTTCTAAGATGGAAGCAATAGCTCCAACTGAGGTAGCAGCATCATGTCCAGCCGCCGCATCATCCTTGCCCTCATTGAGGTAGTAGCTGGATTAGGCTGTGGCAAACCCTCTGCACCAGGACCGAGGCAGCCTCCTATTGCACATAGGCTAAATAGCTTTCAGCTAGCAAGGATTTCATTTATAACTGCCTGGGGCTATAGTCAAATGAGTTAGCTAGAGGTTAGCCTTGCTCAAGCCTAGCTGCTGTGCCACCCAAACCAAGATTGCTTTCTACAGAAGACTGGATACTGCATGGAATGAATAGGCAGGTTCTTGCCTAGATCTGTTCTGAGAGAGAGTCTTTAGGCAAGAGTTGTTAATCAGGAGAAAAAAAGCATAGGAGGAAGGAGCTGCGATGTATTTTTCATTTGGACACCAAAGGCAGTCTTTTGTACAGTCAAGTAATTACAGACACAGGAAGTGTCTGCAAACAGCAAGGTTCAGATGCTCTCTGCCCAGCCCCTCCCTTTTCCATCACCACCACCCCCTCATGGCCTGGGGCAGAACAGGGCCGGTGCAAGGAAGTTTCGCGCCCTAGGCAAAACTTCCTTGCACCAGCCCTGTGCCCACCCCGCTCCCGGCTGAGCCGCGGAGCTGGGAGGCAGCTGCAGCTCCGTCAGGAGCGGGGGGTGGCTGGCGGCAGAGCCAGCCGTGGTCAGCCGGCTCCCGGTGCCTTAGGCGACCACCTAGGGTCACCTAGTGGGTGTGCCGGCCCTGGGGCAGAATCTGCTTCATGGGAGATAAGTAACAGGGAGCTGAAGTGTCAAAGTATGAGGCATCTATTAATTTAAGACCAAACCCATAGCTAGGACCGTTTATGGCTTCTGCTATTAACTCCTGAAGTAGGGTGTTGGAGGCTGTTCTTATGAAGAGGCTTGAAGGGTAAAGTCCATTAGTGTGCTATGAACAGTGCAGTCTTCCAATTAGAGACTCATTCCTTCTCTGGTTTACCTTCTATGGAGCACTGAGAGATCACTCACCCTCAAACAGTTGATGGCATCTCCTGCACCACTAACTGCAGCTCCTGGTGCTGTGTGAAAGCATTGAGGGGGTGGGAATGCTGAAGTTCATCCTTGACGAGGAGGACCTGTTTGAAACGGACTTCAGAGAGGTGGGCCAGATCTTAAACAGTCTTGTGGACTGCTTTATCCATCTCTTTGCCAGCAGGAAGTAGTCTACACAATGTTGAAGCAGCTACAGTCGCTGTCTAGATTAGTATTAGTGAGCATTTAATGTAGTTGTATTCCCCTCAGCATTAAAAGCTATCCTGATACTAGCCAGCAGGTGACTCATAGGCCACTCTTTGGGTACCACTGGTTTAGAGATTGATCAGACCTCTGCACTGTAACATTAGTATGAAAACAAGGGCTTCAGAAGTTGAATGCTATAACAAGGTGATGTTTAATTCAAGGTGATATTAGGGCAGAGATCTTAACTTCTTCTAGCCCCCTCATCAGAGCTGGGAGTCCTGGTCATGTAGCTCCAGCTCTGAGCAAAGTATCAGTTTAAGAACTATGGCTTCCTCCTAAGCTAGTGTCACTTTATATAGTCAAGGGGCCCATTCTTGCATGCAGTTGCTCCTCGGACTAACGAAACAGAAATTGCAAAGTTCCTGGTTGTCTAAGAGAAGATAAGTCTCAGTGAAAATAGGCAATGCCTTCAGGCTGCACATAATGAAATGTGCAATTGCTATGTAGAGACCTCTGAAAAGCAGCCTTGATAAACACTTGTGCTTTAATCAAGTTAATTATCTTTATCGTACAGGTACAAGTTAGCTTTAAAACTGGTTCCATGAGTCAGTCAGTCTGTCTCCTCACCCTAGCCTGTACACCCCATGCTCAGCCTGCAATGAGAATGTGGAGGAGCTCCTGATCCTCCCAGGGAAACGTAACTTCCATTAACATGGCCCAAAATGCAGCTGCCATTGGCAAGTTAGCAGGAAATGCCAGTGTAAACAAGGGCTAATGCTTGTTTTTTTGGCCACTGGAGCAAGCCACTAGCATATATGTGCTGTACCAGCTTAAGCCACAGCTTGCCTACAATGGCTAGTTTTGCCACTAGTACAAGGTCTGAGATTTAACTTGTTCAGGCCTCATTTTGGGCAATCAGCAACTGAGTCCTCTTTAGTAGATGCTTAGGTCAACCAGGAAGGAGTGCCCTTAGTTCCCATCTGTTGGGGTCAGGTGGTTTTGTTTTGCCTATCAGATGGAAGCTCTTTAAATAGCTTATTGTAGAGCTAAGAAGGTTTCAGTCATGTTCAAGTATGGTGACCAGATGTCCCAATTTTATAGGGACAGCCCTGATTTTTGGGTCTCTCTTCTATAGGCTCCTATTACACTCTTCCCCCCCACCCCCCACCCTGCTGTCCTGATTTTTCACACTTGCTGTCCCCTACATCCAAACTTACTTGAAAATTTTATCACATGTGGCCAGATAAAAGTTTTTATTCTAATGCTCTAAGCAGCAGGGTGTTATCTTACAAAGTCTTCTGAGTCTAAACTTAGTTCACAAAGCAAAATAAAAAGGTTTCCTAACTAGGTGGATAGAACTTTCCATCCATGCCCCTTACCTGAGAAACAGTTCTGTGGACTCCAGTAGCGTTTGAGATTAGGACAGACCCTGTTGAAGACACGCACAGCAGTGCTTTGGTAAGAGGCTTCAGAAGCATGTAGTACAAATCCAGGAAGTGATTTATTGTCAGATTTCAGAAATACAAAAAAGACTGAACATCTTTGTTCCTCTTGAAGGGCTTGGCAGCCAGACAGGAGGACACCGCCACCCACCAGCTCAGTGTTTTGTGGTGCTTCATCTTTAGAAGTTGAAGAAATCTGGTTTCTCTGCTGAGAAGTTGAAGGTTTGCCTTTCTTGGTCAGATTCTGGCTGCAGGTTTGTATTCTCCTAGAGAAAGATAATCAGCTGAACAATAGTGGAAGTAGCAGCTCATTGGGATTGCTGAGGCCCAAGTTTCTGCCCTCTTGTTGCTCTTAAAAAAAAATCAAAAAAAATCTAGGAAGTATTCAGGGACAGGGTAGGTCTAAGCTGCAGCTAGGAGCAAACCTCCCAGCCAGAGTAGTTAGACACTCACACTGGCTTCACTCAATCTAGCACACTAAAAATAGCAGTCTAGAAATTTCAGCTTGCCATCCTGGCTCTGATCCAAGAGGTTAGATAGGCTTTGAGGTCAAGCTGCTGCCTGAGCTTGCTTCTAGCTGCAGTGTGGACATATCAAGGGCAGTTAGCTAAGGGTGTTTCATGCAATGGAGACTGGCCATTTGACTTGACTAAATGACTTGTTTCTTATAGCAATGGAATGCTTAGATCAGTCATCTCACTGCCAGTGCCATGGAGACTGGGACTAGTTCAGGTGCTGTTCCAAGCCATTAGTACCGAACAAAGCAGCAATATTCTAGGCCTCCTGTATTGATTGTGTAGATGGGCTGACAGTCATGGCTACAGGTCAAGTGTGTCTCAGAAGCATATCAGTGTTCACTTAAGTTCTGATTACTGCTGTTACAGCCTGTCTTTATAAGGAAGATGTCAGTCTTCGCCTTCTTCCTGTGCCCCCAATCCTGCAAGGTTGGGGTCAGCTACCCAGAACACATGAGGCTTCCTTATAAGTGTCATGATTTTAAAACCCTGCAGAGTGTCTCTTTTTAACAATAGTTTCTAGACCTTAGGGTTTGGGTTATGAACATCCTACCCATATAGCACCTATAGATTTTAGACAGGATCTGGGTCCCACTGTGCTTGGGCACTGTACAGACTGGTATGAGAAGCCCTGCTCAAAAAGCTTGTCATTTAAAGGTATCCCAATTCATCTCAATGGAGTGTTCACTCTTAAGCCTAATGATATTATAAACACATTTCAGATACTTTAGCAGCACAGCTCTGCTCCGTGTTTGTGCCTGCACAAATGCTGTAACTGCAGTTAAGTCACGTAGCGGCACATGAGCTGCTAGACAGGGCTAAGTGCCCTGTAACATTTTCCCCTCCCCAAATGCAACAGTAACCATAACTTCAGAGTTACTGCAAAAGGCCAGTGTTCTAAGCTCCCTATATCCAAGGTTAAGATTTGTTGTGAATTAACATGATTTGACCCTCTACCTATAGGGATAGCAGCTTGACAAGAATTCTCAATTAGAGTAGGATGTTTAGTCTGGTCTTCCATTCATGCCAATACGTTAGCCAAGCTTTAAATAAGTAAAGTCTATTTACATTTGCAGTTCATATAAATCTTTGAGAATGTCAACAGATGTCATTTGGAGATAGCCAAAAAACTTCAGCAGCAAGATAGGATCTGGTTGACTTTGTTGGGCATCAACTCAACCTAATTTAAGTCTTGAGCTTCTGGAGTCCACAGATACCAGTTACTAATCTGAACTGAATAATGGCACAGTCTGAGGCTAATAAACTGCAGAAACTCAAGATGGCTTTCAGGACCCTGAAAGCCTGGATGGAGACACCTGGCACAAGATACTATTCAGTGATCACATTGATAACTGCTCTCCCTATGCTACCACTTGAAAGTAGTTGAGATAGTACACATACCTCATTAGCAAAGTATCTCTCTATGAGACCCAAGGCAGCTCGATAAACCATGGTATTATCATGGGTTTGCAATGCTTCAATTTTCTCCAGGCCACCAAGTTCTTCCACTAGAAAGCACAGCTTTTCTGTCTCTTCCAGCTTCTCAGCTGCCTGTGGATGTTGGGAGAAGGAGCAAGGAGATTAGATGGCACTTCATGGCAGTGGATACTTTCTCAACATACTGAAAAAATAATCTGGTGACAGTATAATTTAACGCCGTCAGATGGTACCTTGTTCTGGGACTATCCATTGAATACCCACTCCTGCACACCAAAGAGTCAAAAGCCTGTAGAGGGTCAAAGCCTGCACACAGCTATGCAGTTTGTGAGCTACACGCTCTCCAATTGGATCCTGCAGTGCTACAAGAATGAGGCCTGAAGCTCAGGTATTTACAAAACTTATTGTGTGGTTTAATATTTGGCTCCATGGGATTTAGTTACAATTCTCTGGGACCAGTTGTTGATCTTAAGTTGTTAACCTCAGTGCTTTTATTTAAATATGAAAATTTAGTTTTCAAGACCCCTTTACTGACGTGCTGTTATACAGCAGGTCAATAGGAATTGACTTGTTTCCAGAGGTGGGCCAATATTGACACAGGACACTGTTAGAGTGCCCATACTAGCTTGTTTCATATTCTTATGAAGGAAGAAACAAAGCTCAGATTCCTACTTACAGCTCTGTTTCTCTTACCACTGCTTTTAACTTTATCTAAGTCAGCTCAAGTGTTTGGTATTTAGTAGTCATTTTGGGGCAACACTTGCATTCTTGTACTGCCTATTCCAAGAGTAGGGCCAATACTGGTGATCCATGCGCACAGGCAAGGTGTGACCCTAGTGCATACAAGTTTGAGGCCTCCCCAAAGGGGAAAAACCACCACTTACAAAAAAGCAAGACCACCACTGAAAGTGAAGATCTTACCAGGAAGAGGTTTGAAATTGTATCAAGGATGACCAGGATGGTTTTGCCATCTCTGGCAGAAAGCAGATTGAGCAGCGGTTTAAGGACCCCATACTGGACAAGTTCCACCACTTGCTGTACAGTGCCGCCTGTTGTGAAATTGGCTACCGCCCACACAGCCTCTTTCTGAGCTTTAAATTCTCCCTGGAAGAGAGATGCAAGTTAGAACTTGAGATCCATTCACCTATATCTATAAAATGTAACAAGTGGAAAAGGACTAGGCAGTTTCCTTGATACGCGGTTTGCTTAAGCAGTCTCAGGAGTCTGCTTAGTTCTTGAATTAAGCTAAGCTTTGTAGAGGTGACACGTGGCATGGGGGGCATGCAGGGTCACATCCCCCCGCCTTGATTTGCTGCTTGGCTTGTACTGAGCAGGATCATATGGACCGAGCATGCTCAGTAACACTGCTGAAGCCAGCAGTCCTCACTCTGCCTCCCCACCCACAACTATCAGCAGGCACAAGTCATCTGACACTTTGGAGGTCTGTATGGAAGAGGTTGGTCATAGGGAAAGAGTACCTGCATGCTTCTATGAGGGGCATGCAAGAAAAGCATGCAGCTCCCTTGCAGTTTTAAGGCACATGAAACAGTCCAGAGTACCTCGAGAGGATGAGCAGCATGTGCTGTTCCTCCTAGTCCAAAACAGTCTCAGACTAGAAGTGGGAAACATGGTGCTTTTATTAACTCAGCACTGCTTTTGTGGCAGTGGTAGTGGTAACCACAGCACCACATATCACCCACACTGCTTCTCCTGTACCTTATCTAGCAGCTCCACCAAGGGAAGTAGCAGCCCACAGGTGATGAGTTGCTGGATCTGATGGCAAGGTCCTGCTGCAATGTTACTGAGAGTCCATGCTGCCTCCTTCTGTATAGTTGGCTTTGGGTGTTGCAAGAGCTGTGGCAGGACAGTCAACACACCGGCATCGATGGCCATCTGGGTCTGCTCATCGGTCCCAGTGACTACATTCCCAATAGCACGGAGAGCAGGGGTCTAGAGAGAGAAATGATTCACTCCCTGAATGAGTTAGATGAGGAGACAGTGTTTGGCAGGAACTCAAGACTTGGTCACCCAAGAAGCAGAACTAGTCTAACAAGTGGTCCCCCTCAACATTGGTCTTTCCCTTACTGACCAGTAGAAAAAGTTCATTCATGCTGCTGGTCCATGCAGCCATAACCTAACTAGCGCACAACTCTGGTGTCCTACTTTTAAGACAAGTCCCACTTTCAGAGGAAGTTGGCTTGTTAAACCTTTATGTCATGCAACCATAAGCAAGCAAGACCAGGGTGTTGGATCAGCAGCAGAGCAACCTCTGCAATCTAGGGAGCAGGACAATCCCCTTATGGTGGACAAGGATACCTTTGTTTCCCCTCCAGCCTGCTTCCGATTCCAGTCCTAGAAGGGAGGAGTCTTGCTTTTTAGGTTTCCCTTTGTAGCACTGAATTGTGCCTTTGTGGAGGAGTGAGATTCATGAAAGAATGAGTATTCCTTGCCATAGGCCATGTGCTTTACCTACCACAACACTTAATTCTGGACTGGCCATGAGTTCCACCAGCCTCGGGAGAATCCCAGTCTCCACCACCACATGGATGCGATCATTGGACCCATCAGTCAGGTAGGATACAGCCCAGCAAGTGTCAGAGAGGATGTCCTTATCTTCATGTTTCAGTAGGCGAATGAGCACTGGCAGGATCTGCCTCACGGCCTCAAGGGGAGGGTAAGGGTTCTTGTTCCTGCAGAGGTTTGACAGCGTCCACGTTATATTTCGCAGGAACCCAACCTGAAACACAAGACTGAAAGTCAAGGCCAGGGAAAGGAAGCACTTTAGAAATGGTGCATTTGCCCCATTGAATAGCATTTCCTCATGAGTTAGAGGGGAACAGCAAAGATAGTCAGGGTAGGGGAATCCTGCAAAGCTAGTGGCAGGTTTCTGTGAAGTTTGAGGCAGGGGAGGGGAGTTATTAGGGTGCCTCCCATCGGAGATGAGAGGAGTTAAGGCAGCCTCCTTCTCCCATGTTTAATTGCCACCTGGTGAGAAGTGTCTCAAACAGATACTAAAACAGTAAGTGAGATTTTTAACTAGAGCTGTTTAGCATGTTACAAGTTAAATGTCAATTTCCAAGGCACGCATTTGCTGGACCTTCAGGACCAAGATTATGGAGTAATCCCCATACCGAGTTCTGACTGGGAGTGGTTGGTTTTTCAGCATGGGCAAGACTGGCTGATCTAATGTATTGTGCACGGAGGCTGTGAATAGCTAGTGCTGTGCAGACCATATTCATCACAGCAGGAGGGAAGCACTGACTTTCTGAAAGACAGCAACATCTGGGTTCACAAAGAGTCGCATCTACCATATTATGTTTTCTATACACAACTAGTCTATCCATGCTGTTCCCTGAGAGGAGGCAAGAGTATGCGAGAACATCTCGGAATGCAGCAGCAGCAAGAGAGAAAAATACTGCAAGAACTGGGGGTCATGACCTCTCAGGAGATTGCAAGGTTATTATGTGGGGGGGTTGCAAGCTGTCAGCCTCCACTTCAAACCCAGTTTCATCTCCAGCATTTATAGTAGTGTTAAATATTTTTTAAAGTGTTTAATTTATTTGGGGAGGGGGCAGGCTGCAACAGAGTCTTGCTATGTCACCAATTGGGGTCACCAATACAAAAAAGTTTGAGAACCACCGGGAAGGATATTTGCTTAACACCGCTCTAAGTTGCCCCTCTACTTAGAAGTGCGCAGCAGGCTCTCCTGCCTCTATTCTACCCATAGGAAAGGACAATATAGGACATCAGTGCCCTACGGACACCCTGCCCTAGACATCCATGCAGGTCACTAGACCCAGCCCCAACCCTGACATTTCCCAGGGAGCATCTTATACAAAGCCTCAGCCCTTCCTGGGAGGAGAGGAGCCCCAGAGACCTTTATCTCAGGAACCCTCAGCAGGGTCAGACTAAGCAGTTTGTCCAAGGAAGAGTGTATTAAACAGTTATGTGGTAAGTATCTGGACTGACAAGTCTAGTGGATCACTCACATGGGTTTGCAGATAAAGTGATGTATAATACACCTGCATCGCCAACCTCCAATGCTTCTTTATTTTGTGTTTTTTGTTGTTGTTTTTAAGAGCCAAGATTTTAAATTTTGGGGTAGGGACCAACTGTCAGAATATAGTAACTGGTTTTGAAGCAGCTAACATTGACTCAAGTACTAGCCAGGAGGCTCATCAGACCCTGCATTACGCCCCTCCTCCCCATCCCCCTCATAAGCAGCTCTTCCCCCCCCAGCATCTCACCACTTTCTATCTAGTTCTGATAGTTGTTTGCTACTGCGCACTGGACAAGTGGAAAGATTTAAACGAGGATGAGACCCAGAGTGGAAAGGTTCCCTAGATCTAGGTGCAGGGAGTCCACCTTGGTACATCTGCACATTTGCCACCAGTAGACAGCCAAATCAACATTGACAGGTGAAAGTGTTAGTTTGTATCCAGTGGGAGTTTCCAATTAGCCAATCACAAGCTACTAATTAACTATATACAGGACAAGATATCCTTTTCTTCCAGCCTCTTCTCCCCATACAGTTTTATCTCAAGAGCAGAGCCCATCCTACTTTTACACAAATGGGTTAACATTTGGCTTTGTTACAAGTGATTAGTCATCACAGTTCAGCAATCAGTCAAGTGATTAACAGCTACTAATTCAAGGAGTTAGAATATTTACAGGAGTAGAAGGCGACACCAGAGCCAACAGAGGAGGAATCACATTGTTGTGGATAAGGGAGTCTCTGTACATGGGGCCATCACCTGTGTGGAGAAGAGCAGAATGGTTTGTTGACAGTTGTCTTATCTAGCAGCCAGACACCTTCCTGTTGAGTTAAACATCATTACAAGTAGTGTTTACACCTGCAGCCAACAGTAGGCGATGAGGTGGTTTACTTTCGGTAGGCAAACTAGAGCCATAAAGTATCGTTTGTTTTCAGTTGGTGAGGATTTAGTAGCGAGACAGTTTTCCCCTCACACAAACTGAATTTGAAGAAAAACAAAACCATACTCTTGGGCAAGAAAGGAGTGGTAGAAGAGGCAGGTATGGGGAAAAATAAAGACCGAATACTCTGCCTTCATTACAAGAGGAATTTAAGGTCTCAGTAAGGGCTGTTAGCCAGCATTTGTATGCCGAAGGTTGAATAGATGGATTTATTGGTTCTACCCTAGTCCTTATTATACCTCAGGCTTTATCTTGAGAAGTCTAGATATCTAGTTCCCATTAAGGCTAGAGGGCATGATTATTGCCAAGGCAACACTGATCACAAGGCAAAATCTGGAGGCATTCCAAAGGAGAGCCCTTGCACAGGCCACCATTTTGTGAAAGCTAGGAAGGTCCATCTTACCTGCTATGTTACCCAGTGCCCACACAGACTGCTCACTGATATGCATGTGCGGAGAAGACAAGAGGGCTACGAAGGCTGGGACAGCACCTGCCTCCACAACAGCTCTTGTCTGGTCAGATGTTCCAGAAGCAATGTTAGTCAGTGCCCACGCGGCTTCAAACTGCAAGGTAACGTTATCGTTACGGCTCAAGAATTCCACCAGTTTGGGAATAATCCCTGCTTCAATAATCTGATTGAGAGGTGGGTTCCTCTGCCGGGACAGCATCCTCCTGTGGGGGACAGAGACAGGAAATGGCATCTCAAGGTAAGTTCTCCCCTTTCACTCAGTCAGTGGGAAATATTGATGAACCACAATCCTGTAGCTCAGATTCAGAGTGTGAGTTGGACCCTGGAGTGTTTTACACAGCGAGTAGACAAGCTCTGTAGCTCTTGCTATAGGAAAACTGAATTCAGCATCTAGTTTAGGCAAATCCTACAGTCGTTTTGTTATTGTGTATCCAGGAGTTAGTCTTCTACGAAAGCATTGTAGAACACATGGGTCTTCAAGTGGTCACAGTGGCAGCAATATCATGGTTTGCCTATGGCTCAGAGCAGTGGCAACCAGAGAAAGCATGTTAACAAGAGCAGTAATGCTCCCTCTTAACTGTTTAAAGAGGACTGCTTTTTGTGGGGTGTCCTTTAGAAGACTTGTTTTCTGGTACAGTCCAACTACCTACAGCTTGATGATATTTTGCCTGGGACACTCAAGAGCCAATTGCAGGTCAGCTCTGCCATGCACCTGGAAGACATGACTTCAAGGAAGAGGAAGGCCAATCTAGTTTTCAAGTTGTTTTAGTTATGTGCACAAGTTGGGATTAGTAGAAGCCAAGATTGGTCACTTGCAAAGCAAATGTATTTGAACCCGTCTCTAGAGGAGCGAGGTTACTGCACTGCCCATAACCACCACGGGACCTTTAGGAAGGCTCTTGGGTAGGGTGACCATCTATCCCATTTTTAAAGGGACAGTCCTGTTTTTTGGGACTTCTTATATTGGTGCCTATTGCCCCTCCACCCCCTGTCCCCCCCCCCCTTTTTTTTTTTTAAATAAAAAAAGCCACACACACACACACACACAGTTGCTATCCGGCAACACAACTCTTGGGGTATGTCTACACTGCAATTAAAAACCCACAACTGGCTCATGCCAGTTTGCGGGGCTCTGGCTAAGGGGCTGTTTAACTGTGGTGCAGATGTTCAGGCTTGAGCTGCAGCCTGATCTTTGGGACCCTCCCACCTTGATGTTCACAGGAGGCTGAGCCCTACACTGCACTTAACAGCCCCTTAGCCTGAGCCCTGCAAGCCCAGGCCAGCCATGGGTTTTTAACTGCCGTATAAAGGTGCCCTAGTCATTCTGGCAGATAGATCAGATACCCTTGTCTAGGGAGTAGAGTCAGCAGAAGAAGCCAAGAGGAGCCTTCAGTGAGTGGTGGCAGCAACAGCAACCCCTCTGCCTTCTGAAGGCCAAGGTGGGAGGCTGCTACGTGGCCTGAAGGAAGAGTAGCACCTCAAAGAGGCCTAACCCATTTGAGGAGAGGAGACACTTAACCAGCTGTGTTCCTTCACAGTGCTTGTCCCCTCAGACATTGAAGTCAGTTCTTAAACTGTTCTAACCTGAGCTTTGGACATTGGTTGGTTTCTTTTCCCTCCCCCCACTTGGCCCCATCACTCACACTTGCTTATGAAAAGGAAAGAATCATCCCTTTCCCCACCCATAAGTTGCAAGGAAGCACCCCTACTTCTACACAGGCTAATGTTTGAGTTGCCACATGTTTTGGATTCTGGCTTTTGTACCCTTGCCCCTTTCCCTTCCACTGTTTCAGGTACTTTCATGCCCCGCCCCCCTTACAGCAATATTTGAATGCCTCAATTGGATTTCTTCCCTTCCTCACATTTGTGTTGTGAAGTACTATTATCCCCATTTTACAGGTGGAAAACCAAGGCAGAGACACTAAGCAACTTGCCCAAAGTCACAGGAAGTCTGGTGAAGTAGGGACTTCAATACAAGTGTCTAGTCCTATGCCAATACCCCAATCACTAGACAATCCATCCTCTAGTCCTTCAGTTAGGTCTGCAGTAAAAACTCTTGAGCAGGGAACATGTCTATAGCACATATGGGCACTACATCAATAATATTTGTGTTCTATTCCACAGAAAACTGAAAACATACCTGGCTGTCTGAGTAGCCTTCAGATGAAGCTCAGGATTGTTCCCATTCACAGCTTGAACTATTTCCTCTAAGGAGAGCTGAGCAGTCTGTCATGGAGAAATAAGATTCAGAGTCAGACAACATAAGCCAAGACTCAGACTTAATCTTTGCGGTCAACTAGAAGCCTAGGCCAAATCAGTTACCACTGCATGTCTAAACATCCATCCTTTATGCAATGCAGTTTCAGGATGAGGCAGAGGAAGAGAGTCCATGAAAACCTCAGATGTAACTGATCCCTTGTGCCCGGCAGGAATAAGGCCATAAGTTCTGAAAGTTCATTGAGAAGGTTCCAGTGTAGCCAGACTATCAGCTATCACATTGCATTCATTGCTCAAGTAGACAGATAGAACTGGCGAGAACCCAAGCTAACAGGAAGTCTAACATACACCACTGGAAGAGGTTTTCAGACATCCCCCTTTCTCGTTTTTTTTGGATAGTCTTTCTGTAGATCTGAGTCACTTAAACTAGATTTTGTGAGCTGCTCAGATGTTGCAGTGAACACTGCAGAGGGGCTAGCAACTATGTCACTATGCCTGGACATATAGTCTAGCAGCTAGCATTGTTTTTGCACAGCAGTGCACTGTACTCACTGCATTCTTTTTCTCTTGTTCTGGAGAAAAACTCTCCCCCATGGAAGAGAAAGAAATGTTCCTTCGTTTTAGGATCTGTTCATCTTTCTTGGCCTTTCGAAGTTCTACATTAACCTCCATCCTCTGGCGTCTCATCGCCTATGAAGGAAGAGTGCCATATGTTACAAGCTGTTTTGTGAGTGTGAGCTCTGAAGATTGAGGTTTCATAGCACTATGCACATTCTTTTTCTAGGAAGTGCTCTGACTGCTATCCCAAGTTTAGTCTTCAAGTGTTCTGCTCAGATTTCCTGTTTGGCTTATTTAAGCTTTGTAGCTTCACAATATGGTGACAAGTCTTACACATAACAGATTGGCAACAACAGTAGTTATTGGGGGTAGGAGATTGTGGCAAGTTTTGAGTTATGCTGCAAGACCAAAAAAAGGGGAATCTTGTAACGATCTGCCATTGGACATGAAGCTACCTTTACAACTGCTCTGGTGACTAGGAGAGTAGATATTCCTGTGGTAAATGCTTTAGTGCTAACCTGGAGAAATTAAGGTAAAACATCAGATTCACAGATTACAAGGCCAGAAGGGACCACTGTGTTCATCTTGTCTGATCACCTGTATAACTAAGTTTGGAAAGATTACATTTGTGTCTGTAAATGTCAATTTCACCATCCACACAAACTAGTGAAAAAGTATTAGCAACTGAAAATTAGACAGGCAAAGTGCTATTTGAGAAATTCTACTTTGATTAAGAATATTTACTTTGTATATTTTGACATGTGATGCAGACAATTTGTGCTTAAAGCTGTCTTTCTGAATCTCAACACCTGTCATTAAATAATTAATTGTCTGACACCCCCTGATGATTTCCTGAAACTGAATGTTTAAAGTCCATAAGTTAAAAATGCTTAAAACCAAACAGCAATAGTCTGTCAAAATCATAAGAGAAATGAAAAGTGAATTCTGCAAGGCTTATGTATAAGCCAGGACATAGAACTTCAGAATAGTTCCTGGAGCACATATCTTTTAGAAAAAGCATCCAATGGCTAGCGATGGGAAATACATCAATATCCATGGTAATTAGTTAGTGGTTAATTATCCTCACTGTTAAATTTACACTATTTCAAGTCTGAATTTGTCTAACTTCAACTTCCAACCATTGGATCATGTTACACCTTTCTCTGTTCTATTGAAGAGCACATTATTAAGTATTGGTTCCCTGTGTAGGTACTAATCAAGTCATCCCAACTTTCTCTGTGTTTGAGCTCCTTGAGTCAGTTTGTCTGTTTAATTATAAGGCATGTTTTCCAATCATTTAATTGTTCTCATGGCTCTTCTCTGAGCCTTCTCCAATTTATCAACATCCTTCTTGAACTGTGGGCACCAGAACTGGATCTCATATTCCAGTGGTTGCACCAGTGCCAAATACAGAGGTAAAATAATCTTACTCCTACATGCAATTCTGCTGTTTATGTACCCAAGAATCACATTAGCCATTTTGGTGACAGAATTGCCCTGGGAGCTCATGTTCAGCTGATTATCCACCACAACCACCAAATCTTTTTCAGAGAGTCACTGCTTCCCAGGATCAACACCCCCATCCTGTAAATACATTCTTTGCTCCTAGATGTATATATTTAGCCATATTAAAGACAGTTTGCTTGCACCCAGTTTACCAAGCAACTCAGATCACTCTGCATCAGAAATCTGACCTTGTCATTATTTATGAAGGACAGCTTTTGGCTTGCATCCTTACACATGCTAAAAGGGAAAAGGGCAGCTTCATTTAGACATGTTACAAATAGCTAATTTATTGGCTTAGGTGTTATTTTCATTTCACTAGGAAACTCCAGACAAAGATTTAGAAGGACTTGTTCTGACGTTTTCCCCCTCTCTCAAGGCTGTCACAGCTCTGTCTACACTGGCACTTCCTATCAGTAAGTTTTGATAAGCCATCCTCATGGTCAGTCCCCCCTTTAGGGCATTCCTGATGCCACTGTAGTCAGACTGTTCTCTGGTGCACAAATCTGACACTGATCACAATACAGTTATCCTCTAAGAGAAAGCTTCACTGTAGCCATGTACAAGGGGTTGGCGCCAGTTGAGTGTTATTTCAGATTGATTGAGACAAAGAATCAGGTATAACTATTCCCAAAGCAGTGGGTCCAGACTGCTTTGTTATGCCGTAACAGACTTCCCTTTTGAATCTGAGGCCACGCATCACTGCGCTTTTTGAAAGTGCAGAGCATTCTGGGCAGACATCCCACGCTACAGTGATCCACCACCAGGCTTATGAGTTCTGGGATTTCTTACTGTATGGGGGAACACCTACTGGAAGCCAATGGAATTTGAGGACTTGGTCAAACTAATGCCCATGATTCCTCTCCTGTTATCCCACAAGCGGGCATGGCTGCTATAGTCTGTATGTATCAGAGGGGTAGCCGTGTTAGTCTGGATCTGTAGAAGCGACAAAGGGTCCTGTGGCACCTTATAGACTAACAGAGGTATTGAAGCATAAGCTTTCGTGGGTGAATACCCACTTCTTCGGATGCAAGTCTGTATGTGGCTATGTGAGAGCACTCTCCAAAGGAGGGCACACCTGGCTGCATACCAGCATTTAATCAGGGAGATGACATCTGGTCAAGATAACCCAAGAGCAGCAGTGTGCACACAGGTAAACAGACAGGCCCACTCAGGTGTACAGTAATGCAGTGTGGGATAGTAGTGGGAGGACTGGCAGATGCAGAATAGCCAATTCAAAATGGGGATGCATTCAGACCAGCCTTATTCCAGGGCAGCTCCTTCCAAATTAGAGAGTCTATTTGCATCCAAACTGGATTAAAGCAGAATGGGATGTTGCAATTAAATATGGGCATGCTAGGCAGTTTATCCTAAAGCAATTCAGGTTAATCTAAGATAGCTCTCAAGTTTACACAAGCCTCTACAAATATTTTCCTTACCCCAGGATGTTTTACTTTAAAAGTCCTGCTGAGTTTAAAAGTCTGTCAACTTGAGCTGTCTCCAGCTGGAGAAAGTTGTATCAGTTATGAAACCTGCCCCCAAATCCTCTGTCAGTTTGCATTTTTTCCTACCTTTTAACGAGTTTTCCTCAGTTTTTGTACAAGAGAACCACAGAGGATGTGCTAGAGAACACTGCTCCAGCTGAATAAAACCCAGATCCATCTAAACTTATATGTAATCTTTTCAAAGTCTTGACCCCCCCCATGCAGATGGCCTTCAAAACAAAATTACAAAGTTGTGTAAAACTCAAACGCCGCCCCTCCCCCAAGCCAAGCAAGAGAGTTTTAGCGCTAGCTTCAAGTGTTTGTAGCTGCACAAAATTGTGACTAGTACAGTTTAAGCTTCAGTTTGACAGACCTGAAAAGCAAAATCTCTGCCTTTTACAAGTTTCGAGAGCCAGCTTTCTGCCCCAATGATTTCTTACCACGTTTCAGTTTCTCTTTTGTGATTTAAAGAAAGATCCTGTTCCTTCAAGCCCAAGGCATGTTTTCTTCCTGCTGTATCAAGGCTTGTCGACACAGAGTGCTGCAGCTGTACTGGTCCAGTTGGGCCACTGTAGTGCTTAGTGAAGATGCTACCTATGCTGACAGAAGACAGGTTTCTCCGGTCTGCATAAGTAATCCATCTTCCCAAGAAGCTGTCCACACTACACCATGGATTTGTTCGTTATAACTACGTCGCTCAGGGGCATGAAGCAATGTAGTCATATGGACATAAATTCACAGTATAGATCAATAGTTCTCAACCTATTTACCATTGTGGGCCACATATGCAGCTCTCTGGTTTATGTGAGCCACATCCACACAATATATATACTACCTGAGGATGTCACATGGGTCACAGCTGCATGCTTAGTGGGCCACAAGCAGCCCACAGGTTGAGAACCTCTCGTGTAGACCAAGCCTAAATCTCATGTTATATGCTTAATCATATTCTGAAAGCAACTGTTTAGACCACTTACGGTCAACATTTTCAAGTTCTGTGCCATAAGGGAAGACACCTAGTGAGGAATCATGCATACACACGAATGTGTCAGGACACTGATTGGTTGGGGACCTCCATACTTACAGCTGTATCTTTGCCTTTATTTTTAAACTTTTTCATCCTCTCATCTTGCTCGTTTGTGGTAGGCATCTTTTCAGCTGTTTGAGCACGTTCAAAGCTTCACCTGCAGATAGGATTTCAGACAGAACAGATCTAGTTTCAGCGACTAGTTAGCTTCACTGCAACTAGCCGACAAGCCGAGTTTACATGGTTTCACTTGGTCTAAAGGGAAAGGCTGCATCTGGCACAGGTATGGGCTGTGATCATACATGTTCTAGTGTCCAAAGTCTAGTGCTCCAAACAGCTTTGTCCCCAGCACATACACTCTCCTGCATCAGTGTTTAGGCACACATTTGTTTTCTGGACAGGAAAGACCATTTAATGCTCATGCTCTGGAGCATGAGCTATCCTGACAGGTGCCGAACCTGGGTCACTTAGAACACTAACAGAAAACCCAGTGACCAACACTAGGTCATTGACATTACATTTGTCACCAAGCACAGAGCGGATCTAGGACAAGAACCCAGACATGTCCTAAGAGGTTTTTGTAGCCATTACTTGTTGCTGTAGATTCTACCTCATACCACCTTTAGTTTCAAAGCTTGAGATGGATGGAAGAGTCCATGATGTTGAAAGGGCTGATGTAAGGGGTGGCTATGAAGAAACTGAATATGTGCAAGCCTACTTTCTTACACCACCAGGTAGCCTGTACTGTTGAGGTACTAGAGGTGTCCTAGCTAGTCCTATTTTCCCAGATACATTTGTTGATTCTTATTACACGGATATCAACAGCCAGTAAGTGGCTCAGATTTAAGTGTTTTTCAGGGTCAGAATTTGCACTAAGAAGCCGCCTTGCCCATCACAAAGCTGTGGTTACAAGTGTTTGGTTATTTTAAAGGCCACACAACGGTTAATGTTAGCCACAACTACAGACAAACTCAGATGCATACTACTAGGGAAAGCACATGGTACACACCACCATCTGGTTTATTTCACAGTGGCGGATGTTGCAGGTGACCAAACAGCCTGAGAAGTTTAGTAAAGGACAAGCAAGGCAAGTTTACACTTCAACAGCAGTCCTAGCATATTACCAGCATTGAAACCATGGATGCAGCTGAGATGTTAGAAGTCTTTTTAAACATGCTAGTGTAGCAATTTTGCACACACATGTTCCAGATCTTATCTAGTTGCATTCACCATCAGGCATGGGATATATTTGCCCAAGCCTTTCAGAGAGGATATCCTGAAAATATTGGCCCTTTGAGGCACTTCCCACTTAAGGTACCATTTAAAGCAATGTATCCTCAACAGTTGCATGAGAAGCCAGAGGCTCAGAAACAGGTACTAGTAGCCAAATCCACAAGTACATATCAGCCAGCTACCCCCCAGGATGAAAAACTATTGACTAGTCATTCTACCAGCATGCAGCAAGGAGAGGAAGAGGCCAGTCAACAACTTAGGCTTCCCCCACCCCTGCTTTAGGGCTGGATTTAAGCTGTAACTTGCATGCACATAAGGGAGGACCATATACTGATCAAACCATTTGTTTCTGGCTGTCCCTCTAACAGAGCAGACCTTTCACCAATCAAGTCATTTATTGGATTGCTGCATTTCTTCCTCAATTGTAAACTAATCGCACAGGGGAGAGCTCAGTGTAACAGGCTTTGAGATGAGAAGGGGAGACTAAATGCTGCTGCTGCTTCTTCCCGGGGAAGATTCTTAACCGTCCATGGAAACCACCCCTGAAAGCCTCTTCTAGTACTCACCAGTCCACGACTGCTAGAGGGACCTAGCAGGTCGGGGACCTGCCTATGACTCCTGCCCTCCCAGCAAGAGCAGAAAAGTTACCTGTCCCCAGCAGCTAGGGGAGGAGGGAGCAGCCTACAGCCTCTGCACGCATTTCCATCAAGCGAGCCCCCAGCCGCCCCTCTTGCACAGCCAGAGAGCAGCTCTGCAGAGGCCCCCCCCCCCACCACCCCCGAAGGAAGGATGCTCCCCCACCGCGCCCCTCTCCCCTCAGCTGGGGGGGGGGGAGGGCTGCAGGCTGAAAAACAAGCGGCAGCAGAAGCAGCGAGTGACTCCCCTCCAGCCGGCGCCGGGACCCCCAGCTACAGCCCCTCTGCTGCACCAGCCCAGCCTGCAGCAGCTGCTCAGCAAAGCCCCGCAGCGGTCCAGGGCAGGGGGATCGGGAGGGAGGCTCGTGCTGCCCCCTGTACCTGCTCAGCCCCTGGCTCTGTGCAAAAACTTCAGCCGGAGGAGCGGCCCGAGGATGGCACTTCAATCTCCCGCGGGCCTGTGGCGCCTCCCTGATTGGCTCTTTCCCGGAGCCGCCCCGCCCCCGTAATTACTTAACATTCTTTTGCCATAGCAACGCCTGGCCCCACCTTCGCAAGGCGGCAGAGGGAGGTGTAGGACTCATATCCCCAGCCACGGGCTCTGCTCCGCCCATTCTCGTGCCAGGGCCTTGGCGTGGCTGTTTGAGGTGCCTATGGGGGGCTTTTCAGCCCCAACACAGCAGTGCCTCTCCCCACCCTTTGCCATGAACCATGTGCCATCAAAGTTAGGGCCCAGCCAGCCCAGGACTCACAGGGCTGCGGCACTAGCCCCGCACCAGAAGCGGGCACTGTATTTCCCAGTCCATGCAGACTGGCTACGTTGTGCAGTAACTGATCTGCTAGGGTGCTGGGGTTTGCTTGACTGGCCGTGGCAAGCAGCGTGTTTAAAGTTCAGACAAAAACCAGCCGGGAAAATTTGGGAAATGGTCCTTCCCCAAATGAACCCGATATGAAACTGTTCTCACATGGAGTGCTGGGGCAACTTCCCCCTTGCCCTGGCTGAACA
Organism: Macrochelys suwanniensis; assembly: GCA_033296515.1. Classification (NCBI taxonomy): domain Eukaryota; kingdom Metazoa; phylum Chordata; order Testudines; family Chelydridae; genus Macrochelys; species Macrochelys suwanniensis. The sequence goes on along the minus strand of CM065785.1, from coordinate 8,501,968 downwards.
AGGCTGGAAAGGATCAAGCCGGGGGGGCGGGCACTGTGTGACCCAGCTCTACATCTGCTCCACAGTCCCCATAATACAAGGAAAGGAAATGGCAGTCTGAGGCGAGAGGGGACCATGTTTAGTACAGAGAGAGGGGTGGCGCGTGAGCGGGAGAAACGGCACAGGCAGCAGCCTGGGAGCTGGCTGTGCAGGGAAGGCCGGGTGGCAAGGAGCCTGGGAGGAAGGACTGAAAAATTGCCAGCCAGGCAGGGAAGCTGCCTGTTGCCAGAAGTGGCTTGCATGCAGGTGGCATGGGCATGACATATATGCAGCAGGTGGATGGTTTGGAGGGAACCCCACTGAGACCCCATTACCTTTATACTTCGTTAGTGGGGTGCCCCTAGGAGCTAGGGGAGGAACCATTATGTTGCTCTTTTATTGAGTAACTGTCCCTTTCAGTTTCCAGTAGCCTTAGAAACGTGATCTTCTGTGACTCAAAATGGATATTGATGTCCACCCACCGAAGGCAAGGACCTGGTGCTTATAGTGCCTATCATGCCTGCCTCCCTGCCCGGTAGCAGACATTCAGAGGGGGCTGAAGTACCACAGCCCACCAAGCTATGACTTGCAGCGGGGTTGGGTACAATGCTCTGGTCAGTCAGGGCGGGGAGGCATCCTTTTAAATAGCCAGCTGCCAACAGCCCTTTGTCACAGGCCCCAGAAAGCCTGCTTTGTGTTCCCTCTGCTTGGTGTACAGGAGCTGCAAGCTGATCCCCAGCATTGGTCAGAGGTGACAGCCATCCACGATGCCATGGGTTGTTATAGACAAAGAACATTCATGTTCACGTCCGCTGAATCAAGAAACACACAGGGGGCAAAAAGACCAGTGTTTGCTAACTGGGCATGGGACTCAGCTGAGAGTTTAAAACATTTCATTACAATCTACTTTTAAATTACACAACATCTTTTCCTGGGAGAGAGAAGTTCATTGAGCCATGTTGGTCCCAGGGTATGAGAGACCAGGTGGGTGAGGTAATATCTTGTGTTGGGGAAAGAGACAAGCTTTGGAACTACAGGGCTCTTCTCAGTAAGTTGGACAGGATGCCTGGGGCTTGCTTCCAGTCAGAAGACTAAATCCAATGAGTTTTAGGGATGAGGTAGCAACAAATTTGGAGTCAGTGGGTAACACTCCTGGGAGTAAGTGTCTTGGGGTTTGCACGGGTGTAATCGGGAGCAGAATTTGGCCCCACGTGTCCAATTAATTACATATACTGAGAACCTTTTAAAGGAAACATCTGTAAACTACGGGGAATACCTCTGTATGTGCTCATGTACGGCATATTAAGACTGCCTGGAATCACAGGTTCAAATCCCAGGCAGGGTCATTTTAGCCATTCCTCCCCAGGCAGATGAAATGAGATCTAAGCAGGTCACTGCGTTGGGGGTCTTTCAGCTGAGCCCTTCACAATGGAAGCCTGCTCTTTGTGGACATTAAAGATCCCACGGCACTTTCCATAACATCAGTGTTATGTGTCAAGTGGTTGCACTCTGTCCTTCCTTTAGCCTTGGCTACATGAGAAAATAACATCAATGTAACTTAAATTAGTTTTTAATCTGATTTACCCAAACTGGTGCAAAAGACAATGTGGACCCTTTTATTCTGGTTTCAGAGTGGCGCGGGGTGGTTTAGCTTCAGTCATTTCCTAATTGGTGTAAGCTAACCTGAAATATGTCTGGTTTACAGTGAAATAGGAGGGTCCACACAACCTTTCCCACTAGTTTAACTAAACGGGTTTAAATTCACACCTTAAGTTAAACCGATGCGACTTTCTCATGACAAGTAACAGAGGTGGGCACTGGGAAATGGCTCCTTTAGCCTTGAAGACTCTGACTTTCTCTTCGCAGGATATGATGCTTTAGAATGTGAATAAGTGAAGAGGCTGTGAGGAAGTTTATTGTTACACTGCGCGTCTCTTTCTCCTTGTGCCCTTCCTTTTCCTGCACACCTGCCAGGCCCAATCAGACCCATCCTGTTTAGTGCTCTGTGACGGCCAGCACAGAAAAAGAGAGCGAGCGAGCGAGACAGCGCGCCCAAGTTCACTAAATAAAGCACCCACCCCCAGAGCTTTGCTTAATTCCCAGACCGCATCATTGCCAATAGTGTTGAATGTCAAACCCAGAAGCAGGAACAAAAAGAGCCGTGTTAATTTCAGCCTCTGTGGAGAACGTGGGGAAGATCAATATTTGCCAAATGAGAAAGGGCAAGATCGATAGAGATGTTTTATTTTCAAACTTAATCAGAGGGTATCACAACTAATGGAGAGTAAGAAAGATAAAACCATAAATCGACAAGACAGTGGCCCTTTAGCTCAGTCGTGTGTGCTCATGCTGAAAACCCACATCTTGACAGGTACGCAAAAGCGATAACTCTACCCCGGTGCCGGGGTTTCTGTATCCCAAGCAGGTAGATCTGATCAGACAGAAGAGAAAATATATATAGTTTTGTTCATTTCCTGCATCTCAGAGAAAATAGCTCCATTGTACAGTAGGTTTTTCCCCCCTGCCAGCTTTTTGTCAGGCATTCATATGCCAGTACTGAAGATTGGTTAGCTCACCACTGACAACAGCTTTGAAAACATCGTTTTTAAGCCTGGAGATAAAAGTCTGAGTCTCCCCTCCTCGCCCCCTCCATCTTTTCATGTCTTTTTAATAGGCTTCCTGACGTTGCCGCATGCAATGAAAGATGCTACTGGTGAAAGACGTCAACATGCAGGATCCCTGTGGTGGGGTCGGACAAGTCATGCAATTGTTGCCCTGGCATTGTCGTGTGAGGTTGTTCTCTGGAGCAGGTGTTCTGAGCGATCCTTCTGCAAAGTGAAACCTCACCTGATGAAGAGAGGGACAAAGAGAAGGAGACCTACAAATCTCGCCCTCCTCTGCATTCAAATTGGGTATCTTGCACTCGATTCTAATCCAGACCATTAAGTTAACATCAGCAGCCTCATTATTATTATTAATTGCAGTAGCACCTAGAGTCCCCACCCAAGACTGGAGCTGTCCCTGTTGTGCTAAGTGCTGTACATATGCTTAGGAAGCAGACTCCTAAAAAGTCCCCACAATTTGCCAAGCAGTGTGACTGTGCTTGTGGGGGACAGCGTTCAGCTCTTGATAAAACGGGCAAACGCAGAGGAAGTCATTGAGTGCCCTGGTTCCCCTTGGTACGGATGACGCACTCAGGGACCCAAGCCAAGAGATACGCCAGTCACAAAGTGATGAATCAGATGCCGAGAAGAGTGCTTTGCTGTTGGGACAGCTGCAGCCGCATTTCAGTTCTGTTGCTAGGGAGGGCAGGGGAAATGATGAGCCCTATCCACCACCTTTATGCACAGGAGGCTCCAGTTGGGCTGTGAATGATTGTCAAGGTGGCAGGACCAGGCCTGTAAATTGAGCATGTCATATGTGGGTTTTGGTTTAAATTGGTCTTTATCAGTAAAGATGTTCTGGTTAACAAGGCTAATTTACTAGTGCCTACTAATTCCCCAGTCAGCCCAAGAATCACACAAATGGTGCCCTTCACACCCCTAGCCTTCAACTTAATTTCACCTACTATTATTATTCCTGTAGCACCTAGTGTCAGGCGACTGGGACATGGGCCTAGTGGTGAGTGCAAGCATCAGGTCTAAGGGTTAGAGAAGGCATCAGGAACCAAGCATCAGAAACCAGGGACTAGGGTCAGAGCTGGAGACTGGAGTCAGGCACTGGGTACCACAGCCAACGGTGAAGCTGGAGTCCCCTAAAGCAAGCAGGATAACAGGCAAGGTGGGGTCCAGGGCCAGTGCAAGGAAGTTTTGCGCCCTAGGCGAAACTTCCTTGCACCAGCCCTGCGCCGCCCCCCCCCCCCCCCGCCAGCTCCCCTGCCCTTGGGAGCTCAGCCTCCCCCCCCCAACCCATGACCCGCGGGCTGTGGAAGCTGAGCGGGGAGCCCGGGGCAGCAGGGTGGCTCGCGGCGGCTGCCCCCCGGCTCCCCGCTCAGGCGCTGAGCGAGGGGGGCGGCTGGGCAGCTTGCGGCGGCTTCCCCGTGGCTCCCCACTCAGGCACTGAGCGGGGGGCGGGGGGGGCGGCGGGTGGCGGCCCGCTCAGCTACCCGCCGCCCCGCAAATCTTGGCGCCCTAGGCGACAGCCTAGGGTCGCCTAGTGGGCGCACCGGCCCTGGTGGGGTCTCAGGCAGGGACAAGAGTAGTGACAGTAATGTGCATGAGCACTGAACAGCTAGCAAGCTGCTGCTGGCTTCAGAGCTGCTTTGCTGGCCCCACCAGCTGATCAGACAGCCTGCTGCAAGCCACGGATTGCTTGGAGACTAGCTCTGTTGCAGGCCCTGATTTCTGACACCTAGCGCCCCATTGTGCGAGGCCCCATACAAACACCTAGGAAGAGACAGCCCTGGCTCCAAACAGCTTACCATCTATGTAAACATGACAGAGGAAAGCTAGGAGAAAAGAAGTGCTGTTATCCCCATTTTACAGATGGGGGATTGAGGCACCAGGAAGATTAAGAGACTTGCCCAAGGTCACTCAGGCAGTCTGTGGCAGAGCTGAGCGTTGAACCCCGATTTCCTGAGTCCAGTGCCTCAATCACAAGACTGTCTTTCTCCCCACCTATTGAGCTCTCTTTGGGGTGGAAGGGCTGGGCTCATGGCCAGTGTATGCACAGCAAGAGGGGATCAAAATCACCGCCAGAATTGTTTAAAACTTTTCATCTGCATGGTTATGGACTTAAACCCTCTCCCCAAACAATTTGGACAATAAATGCTCCAACCTGAAAGCCCTGACTACAAAGGAGAAGAGCAGGTGAAACTGAAGCTGAATGAAAAATCTCCGGTGGTATTTGACTGGTTATGTCACATTTCGTGAATACCAACAACTTTACATGATCAGCTATCTCGCTTTCTGTGATACCATTTTTATTCTTCATCCCAGCAAATCCTAGCTAAAGCTGGCTCAGGACTCTCAATGCAGCTGACAAAATATAACAATAGTGCACATAATAATAATAACTTACACAAGAATATATGAAGAGGAGACTCTGTCCCTTTGTGTGTTTTTTTCAAGGCATGGGGCTTTAGGCCAAGTGTCTTTAACTGTCTCTTTTCTGCCAAGAATGGGAGTATTCACTCAGAAATGTAGGACAGGGGCCTGATTATCTCATCAGTTGCGTAGGCCAAAGCCAATGGGAGCTGCGTGCATGCAACTGACAGGCGATTTGAGCCCCAGAAGTTCTAATGCCAGCACTGCTTGAATGGAAGTGGTAGGAGTCCTTAAGCACTTGCCAAACGCAGCTGCTAATGTCCGTTAGCCAGGCACTATAACTGTACATCTTAGAAAGCCAGCGCAGTCCTGGAAGAACTGTAACTCCACACTAGACTGAACATTAAGGAACTAATTTTATCCTCTTAAGCTTCATCCTTTCTGCCAGCTCGTAGGGGAACAGAGTAACAGTTTGGTATTATTTAAAGACAACATCAGACACAGCTAATTATTAGAGTTATTACAGGACACTGATTTACTGAACTGCCGAAGTGTAATCACTGAACTCAAATCTTAACAGAGTTTGTTTTCTAAAGGAATAAAACAGCGGGATCTGGTAATATTCAGCTCTAGTTTAGTCTCAGGATCTTTTCTGTGCCATGAATATTTGGATGTGTTGAAACAGGCAGAACTATGTGCAGCTGAGGGAAGAAGCACAACCCAGCGACGGGCTGTCTGAGATTTACAGGGGGAATCCCATAAATGGGCCGGGGGGAGGAACAGAGAAACTATTTAAACATTTGTGAACATCCCCCACAACCTTCCTCCCCCAAAACATTAAAATTCCAAGGGAATAAATCATTCATTAAAATAAAGGAAAATATTTTAATTCACATGGGAGGGAAAAAGCCATGAAAATATCAGAAAACATCCAAAATCATGGATTTCAGAACTCTGGCAACCTAACAAAATCCCTAAAGATGCCACTTTACTGCCAGGGATTCAATGTGCAATTTAATTAGATGCACATGAATGCCTGGTCCCCTTCCACTCCCTAAATACCAATAGTGTTATATCTGAGGCCATGAAGAATCTTTCTCTTTGGAGTAGTGGGTGGCAGGTTGAAGCTTTTCACAAAGATCTGTCCTGTGCTAGGAACACAATGCTGTGTGTAGGGCCTAATCATAGACACCGACTTCCCCTCTTTCCCATGGGTACTCGACCCCTGCTCTGCCACCGGCTCCGCCCCCACTCCATCCCTTCCATTAGGCCCCGCCCTTTCCACACCTCTTCTCACCCCGCCCCAACTCCGCCCCCTTTCTGCCAATATTCCAACTCCTTCCCCAAATGCCTGTCCTGGCCCCGCCCTGGCCTCGCCTCTTCCCCACCTCCTCCCCTGAGCACGCCACGTTCCCGCTCCTCCCCCCCACCCCCCAGAGCATGCTAACGCTGCCAAACAGCTGTTTGGCGGAGGCCGGGCGGGAAACACTGGGAGGTAGGTGGGGGAGCGAGGACACGGTGCACTAAGGGAAGGAGGAGGTGGGGTGGGGGGTGAGGAGAGCTTGGCTGCTGGTGGGTGTAGAGCACCCACTAATTTTTCCCTGTGGGTGCTCCAACCCTGGAGCACCCATAGAGTCAGCACCTGTGGGCCTAATTTTGAACCACTGAAGTCATTGGCAGTTTTGACATGACTTTCACAGGGAGCAGAAGCAGGGTGGAGCTGTGCCGTACTTCCAGTAAGCTGAAGCTGTTGCTTGCCACTAGTTTGATGGGGCAGACATGAGTGATCAAGGGCTAAATTGTATGCCAACACCCTGTGCAAACCCATTTCTTTCAGGGAGGGTGGACAGAGCATAAGGCCGTGTGTAATCCACACACCTTCTGGGTGTCGTGTTCTGTCCCATCTAGTGGCACCGAGCCCACGTAGAAAGAGATAAAATGAGTCTGCTCTACAGCCTTTGCTAACAAGCAGTTGACTTTTAGCTCATGCAGTAGAGGCTCATGCACTAAACTCCAGAGGTCCCCAGTTCAATCCTGCCCACCGACAACCCTGGTCTGTCAGCGTTACACGTGCAATACTTAGCTCTTAGAGAATGTCTTCACTGGAACTGGCGGTGTAATTTCCAGCTCGAGTGGACATTCCTGTGCTGAATCTGATCAAGCAAGCATGCCCAAAATGTAGCCATGACGGCATGAGCAATGACACATAGCTAGCATCTTGGATGGGACCATACTCGGGGCGGCTAGTTCTCTCGTTGCTCATGCACCTACACTCTATTTTTAGCATGCTCGCTCAATCAGAGCGAGCATGGGTATGTCTACTCAATTTGGAAATTACACCTCCATCTGCAGTGTCAATGTACCCTTAAATAGTCAACTCTTCAGGGGCAGGGACAGTGTGTGCAGAGTCCAACACAGCAGGGCGCTGATTAGGGTGACCAGACAGCAAATGCGAAAAATCGGGACAGGGAGTGGGGGGTAATAGGAGCCTATATAAGAAAAAGACCCAAAAATCGGGACTGTCCCTGTAAAATCGGGACATCTGGTCACCCTAGCGCTGATTCCGATCAAGACCTTTGGATGCTGCCATAACCTAAATATTAAATAAATAAAGACAAGGATTTTCAAAGGGGCCTGAAAGTCAATGGGAATTGGGCACCTAACTCCCTTAGGAGTTTTTGAAAATTGCAGCCAAGGCTAGGAAGTTAATGGAGATGGGTAGAAGGGGCTTTCTTGTGGTTAACATTAATATTCAGGAGATGCTCCAAGGCCTTCTAAAAAGGTCCAAGCAGAAGGTTGGACATGTCTCTTCTACCTGTTCCTAGCAGCTGTTGGTTAAAGCTAATTCTGCGCTAAGCATGAGGATAATACCAATGTCTGTTTCAGCATTTCCTATCTCACACACACTGATTTAGTAATGAGGTTTCGGGGCAGCGGTAATGACATCCCTTGTGCTGTATCCACGCTGCCACTTCGCTGCTCTGATGTCTCTTCACATTTGGGTAGGATCTCTGATGTGCATGAGCCTTTTTGGATGAGCTCACTGAATCGTTCTTCTTCGCACCAGCGTAGCCCTTGGGCACCCCCACCTTGCCACTTGCTGGAAGAGCAGCTCAGCCGAGAATCCAGCCAGACCCATCCCTTCCGGAACACTGTGATTCACAGCGGACTTATATGAAATGGGGCTTGTGTGTTTATTTGTTTGATGGTTCTCTGATTTGCTTCTAGCATGGAGTGAACTAAGCGATCCGAGTGTGGATTCTCCCTCCTTCACCCCATCAGCCCCAACTGAGGCTATGGCTACACTAGAGAGCTTAGAGTGTCTAGTATAGCCGCTCTCAGCCAAAGGGAGAGAGCTCTCCCGTTGATTTAATGAATCCACCCCCAATGAGCAGTGGCCGGTAGCTATGTCAGCTGGAGAAGCACTCCTGCCAACATAGTGCTGTCCACACCGGCGCTTAGGTCGCTATAACTTATGTCACTCAGGGGGGTGGTAGTGTAGACGTAGCCTAAGACATGTCCTGAGGTTGAGGTCCACACCTCCCTGAGAAACAACCAAGGGAACAGTTAGACCATCAGAGTGGGAATGTTAAAGGTCCCCCCCCCGCCCCCAGCACACACACACTCGCCTTTTCTTTCCTGTTTCCATAACTGCACCTGGAAGAACTAACCAAAAGAGTATAGGAAAACACAGTAAGGACAGGAGATACACCAAAGGCTGATCTTACAAACAAATGTGAGAGAGGCCCATATAATCCTAATGGATGATCCCATTCATTGCCTGAGAAAACACCTCCACTACCTATGACATATTCCTAAGCAATGCATGATAACAAATAACATGACATACAGGCCACAAACGTCAGTATGAGGCTGGGTGGTGGCCCTGGATCAGGGTAAGGATTGAAGCCACTAGGTGACCCTGGCGAATGGGTTACGGTCAGGCCCGCTGACAGGGCAAAGGGGGCAATTGCCCAGGGGCCGAGGCGATTTAAAAGGGCCTGGGGTGGCAGTGGCGGCCGGGAGCCCCAGGCCCTTTTAAATTGCCCAAGTGAGCCGCAGGGCTTCTAGACGCACGCAACCGCGCTAGCCAATAACACTGGCCTGCGGAGCCCCCCAAAGCGCGGCGCCCGGAGTGGTTGTGTGCACCTAGGAGCAACGGGTAGTCCTGGAAGTGATGGATTCGTCACTTCTGCCTCGGGCCCCGACCCCCAAGGGATGGCCCTGGCCCTGTAGGTGGGCCTGGTTAAGGTTGGGGCCAGTAGAGGGTCTTGGGCTAGGGCAGTTCTTAATTTGTGCCTGAGTTCAGAGCCCCGGCACCTCTGGGCCTGGCAGTTCAGAGCCCCGGCACCTCAGAGCCTGGCGGTTCAGAGCCCCGGCACCTCTGGGCCTGGTGGTTCAGAGCCCCGGCACCTCTGGGCCTGGCGGTTCAGAGCCCCGGCACCTCTAGGTTTGCCGCATCAGTTATGCAAGTAAAAATATTATTTGAGCCCCTGCACCTAATTGCTTGAACCCTGGCACCTCTTTTATTACAAATGAAGCACTGGGCTATGGTTCAGTTTGGGGGCTGCAGAGGACGCCAAGCTAGGGTTAGGATTGGGGCCAGCTTTGGGCCCCGGGCTAAGGTTAGGCTTGCAGCTGGCTGGGGGCCCCAGGCTAAGGTTAGGGCTAGAGCTGGCTGGGGTCCTGGGCTCGAGTTAGGATTGGGGCCTGCCGAGGGTCCAACCCAGGGTAAGGGTTAGACCCCGAATTGCACCCCTAGTGGGATTTGAAAGGGCTCAGCACCTCACAGGATCAGTCCCAGGGTGCCGGGCAAAGAGCACTTTGTCCTTGTTTGGTTAGAGTCAGGGATGTTTGCCTCTTCAGCACAGGCATTACCCTACCATCCTCATGGGAAGACAACAATCCTCCCCGACAGACAACAGCTGAGAATGAGGCTAACACATTTAGCTGGAGGATCAGCATTATTATTTTTTTAAATGATTTATAAATGCAAAAAACATCTTAGAGTCTCTCGGGTCTGATCTTAATATAACCATGTGCAGGGTTTGCCTTTCCTGATGCGAACAACCCCCCAAAGCAGCATCCGCCATATGTCAGTTTGCTGCACCCCTGTGAATGTAACAGGCAGCATCTGAAAGGCAGCTCCCAGTTACCCCAGGGGCAGGGCTTGCCAGGACAGGCTGACTTGAACAGCCAAGCCCTGCTGTGCGCAGGTGGAGACCGTAAATCAATCAAACGTCCTTTTGGCCCACTTGGACTTGCTGTTCTTCTATCTTCTCCTTTCCCTTACTCTTTACGGGCTGGACTCCGCGGGAAGAAGTACTCGATCTTCTACGGCTTTGTACCCTAGGGATACGTTGCAAAAAACCTGCCGCATTAGCACGTTTCAGAGCCTGGGGCAACTGACTTGGGCTCATGCTACAGGGCTAAAACCAGCTCAGGCTGGAGCCCAGCGAGGGGTGGGTCTCTGGGCTCGGAGTGGAACGTCTGCGCTGTTGTTTTTAGCCCCTTAGCGCAAGCTGACCAGAGCGGTGTGACTCGCTGCCGCAAGGAGTAGATGTACCTTAACTGCTTATGTCCCCCATCACCATAACAGCTGGGCACCACACCAGCTCAAATGGATTTAGCCTCACACCACCCTGGGGAGGTAGGGCTGTGCTATTATCCCCATTGTGCAGATGGGAAAGTCTGTTAGAGAATAGGCACTTGAACCCATGTCCCCCATGTCCTAGGCGAGTGCTCTAATCATTGGACATCCTTCCTCTCCCCCATTTGACATCAGTACCTTTCAGAGGGGCCTACCTAACACCATCCTCCAAAGTCACTCATTTTGAGTGGTGTACGGTGGTATTACTTGGAGTGGCCAGGGCAGGGCCCATGTCTTTTGTTTTCTGTAAAGCGCCATTAAAACAAATAATTTTTCTATACTCTATAAATAATAACAACAAGTGAGTGGAGAAGTTGGTCCACTACAGCCAGGGTCATTATAATGGAGTTTATAAAATGTAATGAGAGTGTGTATGTGCATGTGCACACCTGCCCTCTGCTGGATAAAATCCGAACAGCTCAACTCTGTGACATAGGCCCTGTACTGCTAAGAAGCAATGGCCATTCTTCTTTAGCTCAAGTGGTATTTATTATTAATTATTATTATTTGTACTCATATTTCACTAGTGCCCAGAGGCCCGCAGTCATATTTCAGGACCTGGTCCTGCAGCCATTAGCAGAACCGGCTCCAGGCACCAGCTTTCCAAACTGGTGCTTGGGGTGGCATCCAGAATGGGGCAGCAGTCCGTGTCCCGCGGTGGCAATTCAGCTGCAGCTCCGCTGCTCTTCCCGCCGTGGCGGCAATTCGGCGGCAGCTTTGCCGCTGTTGCGGCGGCGGCAAGTCGGCGGCGACTGCTTGGGGCAGCAAAATTGGTAGAGTCGCCTCTGGCCATTAGAGAACCAAAATGCCCACTGTCTTCAAAGGAGTTTTGTCTGAGTAGGGACTGCAGCCCTAAGTCAGAATGTCAGATAATCGGTAACATTATCACATGCCTGCAGAGTCACAAACTCTACCCGCATGGGCCTGTCCTGAGCCTGTCTCTCCAGCTGCATCTGGCCTGTCAACTGAATCACTTGGTTATTGCTAGTCGATCTCCTCCAGACCATGGAGGAGTTTTTAATTTTCTGGGAAAAGCAGGGGAATAAGGACTTATAGGAAGGTCTGTAGATGTCATCTCCCGTCCCTGCCACACCGCCCCCCCGGCTCCACCCCCCAACGGCCATGGTGCACCCTGGGGCATTTCAAACTGTGCTCTTTCCAGGTACTTGTATAGTAAGGATAAAAGTCACCTCTGACTGGGGTGCTTTGGAAGCATTCAGAGTGGAGCAAACCTCCGAAGTCAGGAACATCCCTCATCTCCCTTTGAATTCCAACAGTGCACATGGTAAAGATCTGGGAGTGTGAAGGATGTGCTGCTGTCTAGGGGCCTGGTCTTGAGCCCCCTCAACTCCCACTAACATCAACGAGGGCAGTCAGCCTCTTCCAGGGCTGGGCCTATATTACTAAAAACACATTCTGCATGTGAGGCTCCCTCATCAGCTGAGTCAACGTCCCCTGAAGTCAGAAACATTCCACCGGTTTTCATGGGAGTTGGATTTGGCCCTAAATGTTTGCTGATTCTGGCCTCATGGTTGGATGAGCTTGTGCCTGTTTACGATTAGCCAGCTTGGCCTATAACCTCGTGGGGAGGTGTGACTATTTTTTTGCAACCTAGTTCCCACACATGGATAATACAGACCTTAATGTCTAATAGATCAGGATGAATAATTCACAGTCAGTATTTTATCTAATGAATGTCACCTCTCTCTCTCTAGGCAAATTGTTCAGGAGTCACTTATAACTTCCACTCATCGATTCATCGTTTGAAATTATTCACCAAATATGCTCAGCAAATAAGTCACACTCTGTAGTTCATTCGTGAGCAGTTCATCGCAACCGCTCGATATTCAAAATTCAAGATGGATTAGCTAATTCTGATTGGACATACAGCTCACGTGGCACCATTTCTGTTCCCTGATTGGATTAATCAGATTTTCAGTGTGAATACTCACCGTTGCAAATTCAAAATTTGCTTTCTCCAGTTCCCTAATATTTGCCTCAAATTTGCTGTTTCTGCGAACATTCCTGCCAGCAAACTCACTCTTTAGCATATTCACCCTAAGTAAATACAAAAGCCCTTGATGGGGGATTCTACTCACGCTCCACCCACAAGAGTCGTCAGATGCTTCTACTGAAACATGCAGCAGTGCAGGACCGTAGCAAGTTGACATTTAAGTAGCCATCATTAGACTTCAGAGTCAACATGCCATTGCAATATGACTGGGGGCAATTACCAAACTTGCCACCTCCTAGAGCAGTTGGGGGGAAATTCAGTCCTGGCGTAAGCAGTTGCAACTCCACAACAGATGCCATTGTTTGTCTGCCTGCAGACTCAGGCAGACAGCTCAAATTCACAAGTTTTTCATTACACATGTAAGGACTAAAAACGATTTTCAAGTGGAAGCTTAATTCTATCAAAACCGATAGCGCCACTTGAGAAGTAGTGACACAGCTGGCACCCCAACTACCATTCAGCCGGACTCCTGCTTTTCACTGATCAGCCACCCTCACTGGTGAAATTCTTACCCGTCACCTGGCAGGAAAGAGACGGCTGAAGTTGTGCCTTTGAAGGAAAAATTCATTAGGCAGCTGTTCTATTTCAGCCCCTGGTCCCTGGACTCATGCAGTTGAGTTGGTAAGATGCCCTATAAGGAGAAGAAAGGGAAGGAGAATTCCCCAAGAAACCGGGCATTAATTGATCTCTCCTGAGGGACATGAGCGTTGGCCAATCAGGTTTGCAATGGTATGGCCAGCTGAGCTTGTGTCGCTGTTATTTTTTTTCCAAGGAAATGCTGGCTCAGGCCCTTTGGATGGGTATAAGAGAAGCTGGCCAGCCCCTTGTAAACACGCAACGTCTTCCAGCACTCTCGGTGGTAGGTACTTGCTATGTGTGACTGTCGGGAAGAGATGTATTGGGGAGATCTGCTGTGATTCCTGCAGCCGTACTGGGCAGGAATTGAAAGTGGAGGCGGGGGGAATAATGTCAGGCTATAAGAAGCAATAGCTACCCCTCTAACTTAGCCAGCATGGATTTGTTTTCATTGTGTTTTATGCCAGAGAGACTTTGAACTCACAGGTAGTTTTATATTATATTGGTTACATCAACGGAAGCCTTGGAAAACTAAACCTCAGAATTGTAACAAGCGAGAGCCTGCTCTGAAAATTCATTGACAATAACGAGGAGATTCCTTTGGAGCAGGTCTTTAGACAGGCAGTTTGATCAAATACATTAGAACAGTTAAAGTAACCCTCTTGCACTGTCCTTGTTTTTAATAATTGACGTAATTTAAGACATCAATGGGGCGTGTTATTCAGTGGCTAGACCGGAGAGGGGTGTACCAGGGCTTCTGGGGTGACTTATCGGGTGACCTTTGGCAAGACCTTTGCACCCTTTTTCAAAAATGTCCCCAGCTTCTGGATGCCTCCATTTTGGGAGTCCCAAAATAAGACACTCGGGGGCTGATTTCAGAGGAGCTTCAGGTAGAAAGGCAGAAATATCAGATTTTAGATGCCTCATGTTGGCCTCCCAGAAACCAAGGCAACCCCAAATTGATGGACACTTTTGAAGATTTAGGCTGTAACCGCTCCATTCCTCAGTTTCCCCATCTATAAAATAGTATCTCCCAGGGATAGTGAAGCTTACTGAATTGAAATCTGTAAAGGGCTTTGAGAGCCTCAGATAAGGGGCACTGTATGACCGAAGTGTAAGCTATTTGTATTTACATGCGCGTATGTTTAGTGGGGGGGTCTAGTGTAATGAACCTTTCAATCTAATCGTTTACTAATAAGCTTTAAAAATCCAGGGTCCAGTCCTGCTCCCCTGCCTTTAGTCATGTTTAATGTTACCTTAGTTCACTAGTGAGTCCGTTGATTTCAGTGGGATTGCTGGTGGAGGAGGGTGCGGCTCTTTGTGAACAAGGGGGAGAAGAATCCGCCTCTAAATAACTATTGCAGATCTGGGAATAATAATCGTCAAAACGCAGCGAGGTCCATGGATTTAGCTACACAGAGCGCAAAGGAAAATGTTTCCTGATACTCCCTCGCTGAACCTCCTTTATCTCTGCCTGCTTGACCAGCAGGTGAAGTATACAGAGGAAAAGTCCTTCATGCTCTGTGGGTGAAATTCATCCACTGAAATCAGTGGTGTTACACCAGGAATTCATTTGGTCCCCATAGCTTCCCTTATAGCTTCCAGTGCCTGGAGGAGCAGTACTGCATCTTGGTTTTTTTTAGACCCTCAAGATCTTGAGTGGGCATCGGGGAAATTGAGATCCCCAGAGGGACCCCAACTCTCTCTCAGCGTAGTGCCAATCTATTCTGAGAGAGCAGCAGGCTGCGGCCCAAGCAGCATCTTCTAAATGGAGCAACAGCTGGCAAACAGAGTCAGCTTCCCTTCCCCTTGGGATTCCTCCCCATCAGCCAAGACTGGCTTGTCTAACCATGCAGCTCCTTCTGCTGCGACACCACAGCTCAATATTGCAGTGAAACACTGCTCTAGGTTTAGGTTGTGCACCCGCCGTCCCATGGAGTCAAGGGAGCTGCAGTGGTGGAACAGAGAGTAGCGCTTTAATGACAAGAGCATCAGGGGTCAGGTCTGTGATGTCTCCTGGAGGAACAGCCCAGAAGGCACAGACCAGCCTTTAAGCGGCTCGCCTCCTGGACTGTGTGGCTGGGGCTAATGCATTCCCTGGGGTAAGTGAGGGAAGCTCTGGGGTCTGATTTCTGGCTGCCGATGGGCTGTTCCGCAGCCCAGAGCCCACACAGAATCTTCGTAGCGCTCAGCATTATGGAGATGCCACTGACACTGCCTGCCCCAAGATGTGCCCCACCGTGCTACCCGATTTGGGGCTTGCAAGCACTCTTGGTGGCCCTATGCACTGCCTGAACCGGGGAATTCTCCCCTTGCCACGAGCTCTTGGGGGACATCTACATTGCAGTTAGACACCCACGGCTGGCCCATGCCAGCTGACTCTGGCTCGCGGGGCTCGGTTGGGCTCGGGCTGCAACTCGAGCTCTGGGACCCTCCCACCTCACAGGGCCCTAGAGCCCAGGCTCCATCCCGAGCTGGAACGTCTACACCACAATTAAACAGCCCCTTCCTTAGCCCCCCGAGCCCCGCAAGTCCGAGTCAGCTGGCACAGGCTAGCTGCGGGTCTGTAATCGCAGTGTAGACAGACCGTTGGGGCTCGCGGGGTTCAGGGTGTGGGGGAGAATTCACCTCTCACTTTCTAGCCTCCCTCTTGGTAACAATCCTCCAGTTTTGGGGCATCCCAGTCTCTCACTATGTACTGTGATGGGGCCCTATTGCATTCACAGGGGGTTACTGTAGCCTGCAGAGGACAGAATAGGGCCCCAGGAGTCCCCACTGTGCTCCTTGTCAGATTCTCTCTTCTCCCCCTTTCCACAGCCTTGCAGGAAGCACTGCTCCCCATCTCTTTTCCTTCCGGTTTCACCCTCCGCCTGACCCGAAGCCAAGATGCCTAGTGGGCACAAAGGCGAGTGTGGGGATGATACTGACCCCATGCCGTTCCTGAATCCTCCCGAGAAAGAGAAGCTGGAGGCCATGAACAAGCCCTATGACATCAAGAAATCGTGCTGGGTCAAGGATGAGAAGGAGGGTTTCGTTGCCGGGGAGATCCAGTCTGACAAGGGTGACCAAGTCGTCGTGAAGACTGTGACCAACCAGGTACAGTCGGCTCTGTGAGTTGGATGTGAGACTGAGAGCAGCTCCCTGCTGGGTCACTGTCCTAACCATGCAGCTGCATCACCAGTGTAAGCCTCTAGATTTCAGGGCCTGGTTTCTTGCTCCTCCCTCTCTGGGGCAGAGGCTTAAAATCAATGGAAATCCATTGTATGCTCTGGCGAGAGGCGGAAGGAACCAGGCCCAGGAGTTAACTGGCCACATAAGGTTAGCCCTGGTGTTGAGGGGGTTGTTTCGGCAGGGCGGGGCGGCGCTCAGGGTTTTTTTGTTTTGTTTTGTTTCGGCAGGGCGGCGCTTGGGTGTTGGGGGGGGGTTGTTTAGGCGGCGCGGCGCTAGGGTTTTTTTGTTTTTTTTGTTTTGCTTGGGGAGGCAAAATAGTTAGAGCCGGCCCTGTTGACAATGAGTGCAGGAGGGGTTGAGATATGGCTGGGTGTCGATGAGGACCATCAAACCCATCTCACATAGGCCAGTGAGCACCCATCAGAGGCTAACAGCTTTCAGTGGCTATTGAAAGAGGCTGGATTGAACCCAGGGACCATAGGGCGTAAGGCGCTACATCCCATTTACCAGTTACCTCTAACTCTGGGTCAAATATTCTGGTGGCGACAGAATGCAGACCGACCCCATTTACATTCTGCTTCCCTAACGCCCCCAGACCCTCACCATGAAGAAGGATGATATCCAGCAGATGAACCCACCCAAGTTCTACCAGGTCAGCGACATGGCCAACATGACCTTCCTGAACGAGGCCAGCGTCTTGGACAACCTGCGGCAGCGTTACAGCCACATGAGGATCTATGTAAGTGGAAGGCTCGCAGGGGACAGCCAAGTAGCGTGTGGCAATGGACATGCCAGTGCCAGGCACTAGTGGGTCAGAAATAGTCACTGACGCCAATTCAGAGGCCCAGATCCAGACCTGAGTTACTTCAGCGTAAATCTGGAGGCACTTCCTTCTTTCTGAGTTCCACCCCATTCAAACCCTCCTCCAGGCCTGCTTGGCTCTCACCTGCTGAAATCAGATGACGGCATGTCAGGCTGCCTGGATTCTCACCCTCGCCCTGCCTCTGTATGAAATCAGCCAAGCCAATTCACCGCTCTGTGCCTCAGTTTCCCCAGCTGTAAAACAAGGACAATGAGTGATGCTGCCGTAGAGGTATTGGAAGCACTAATTCATGCTTGTAAAGCCCTTTGAGATCCCTGAGTGCAAGGTGCTCGATGCGTGTCAGGCATTAGCGAGACCTGAAGTATCACCTGAGGCGGCACAATAAACTAGCTCCGTGCTTCCCATTGTGCCCAGAGCAAAAGGGTTTTCCTCATGCTGGCTGGTTTGTCTTCTCTTCCTCACCCTCCAGACGTACTCTGGCTTGTTCTGCGTGACCATCAACCCCTACAAGTGGCTGCCAATCTACGGCGCCCGGGTGGCCCAGATGTACAAGGGCAGGAAGCGTACTGAGATGCCCCCTCATCTCTTCTCCATCTCTGACAATGCCTACCACGACATGCTCCAGGGTGAGTGCGAAGGGCCAAACTGGCTTCCCTGGAGCCTCTCTCCTTGTTCCTCCCAACCATGGCTGCCCCCGGAGGTCCCTCTGGGGCGGGGTGAGGTTCCCTCAGCACTGAAAGTTGCTGCAAAGTTGGGCTTCACCTGAGCTTTTGGGAGAGGAGAGACTAGCCAGATTCCCCCCCTCCCAGTCCAGGGCTCTGATGCCCCCCAGGGAAGGGCTCCTGCAGAGCATGTTCTGAAGACGACACTTGCCCCTTCCCATGGGTTAGGCTTCCCTGTGTGGATGGAAGAGGAAGGGCTCGTCTTGGGGCAGAGGGGCAGGGACCAAGGGTGCTATCCCCAAGCCCAGACTCTGCACGCCCTGCAGGGCTGGTGCTTTGTTCCTAGGGAATTCTGGAGAGCCTTGTTAACCTTTGCCTTGTCCTGTTTGTTGTTCCCCCCCAGACCGTGAAAACCAGTCTATGCTGATTACGTAAGTATTCCTTGGGAGTCTTCAGCGGGTCATCTCTGCTGAGCGAGAGGGGAACGGGGTGCAGCGAGAGGAGGTGGAATTAGGTCTGGGAGGGAAAGTTGTCTGGTGGTTAGAGCAAGGGCTGGCAGTCAGGATACCCCGGGTCTGTTCTTGACTGTCATGGACTAAGGGCCCGATTGTCCCTGGGTGTGTGGGGATCAAGGGGGACAGGAGCCTTTCCCCACACGTGTGTGCCCTGCGTGAGGACAAGCTGCAAATGCCATCCCTGGGCTTGGAAGGGGAGGAGGAATGTATGCACCCCTGGGGGCTCTGTTAATTTTTCTGCTGATCCTCTGCAGGTTTAGTGGAGGCAAGACGCACATTCCCCAGCTCCCCCCCAGTCTGCCCCCTTCCCATGCACAGATCGGTGAGCTCAGAGTCTCTCTGCAGTGTCCAGGATATAAAGCAGCAAACTGGGATGATCCCCGTCTTCCCAGCATGGACACTGTAGATAAGTGATACCCCAGATTGCCCCCTCGACCTGGAATGGCCCTGCAGGCATCCTGCCTCAGTTTCCCTCTGAGTTCTAAGAATAATACACTTCTACCCAGAATCTTCAAGAACAATCACCCCCCTGCACACACACACCCTTCAGCTAATTTATCAGATTAACCAGCTCCCCTTTTATATTCAGGATTTCCCAGCCCTCCTTCTTGGGGTTCTGTGCTTCTGGGTTCTTCCTTTCAGGCTCAGCAGCTCCTCCGTGACTGGCCTTGCAGCCTTCTTTTGAGCACCCACCCAGCCAAATAATCAGTCTCTTGACCCTTCCCAGGTGGGTCTAATAACCCCAAGCCCCTGTCTGCCAGAGAGGGGAATTTAGCTCCCTTCCCCCCTACTCTACAAGGCTCCAGGTCTCAGACCCTTAAAGGAACAGTAGTCTTGGGCCCTATATCTTTCCGCTGCCTCCTCAAGCTACTTCTCCGGGCTGTAAAGGCCCGTTTACGGACACAGGTCACCCCCAGCACACAGTATGGGCCACGTGTTGTAAAACTGGAGAGCAATGATGCCGATTTTGCATAAAAGTAAAACTCCTCCTGATGACTCTTCTGGACGAATCAACTGGGAGCCTGATTCTCCTCTCGCTTACATTGGCCTTACACTCCTCCCCTATTCTTGACTTTAATTAAGTTACTCCAATTTTGCCCTGGTGCGAGGGAAAGCAGAATCAGCCCCGGTGAGCTTTGAAGGTGACTGTTCGCATCCCAGATGTTTCCCCAGGGCAACTGCTTTCAGTCTTTCCCTGCTCATTCTTAGGAAGGTCAGTCCCCCCCAAGAACGGGCTCATGCAAATACACACAGTAGAAGCAACGCTATTTGTCTCCTGACACAGACAGATCATTTCTTACCTTTTGCTTGTTTCTTTTTCCCGACACCTTGTTTGTTTTCTTTAGCGGAGAATCCGGTGCCGGCAAGACTGAGAACACGAAAAAGGTCATTCAGTACTTTGCCAACATCGGCAGCACGGGCAAGCAGGCTCTTGACGGGAAGGTAAGACGCAGGAACGGGGGCATACTGTCACAACAGTCATTCAGCTACCCTTGGGAGTTCCCTGGAAGAAACTGTTCTTTAATGAGCTGCAGGAAATGTTTGCAACCAAACCCCAAAGTCTTTTGTGTTTAGATTCCAAGGCCAGAAGGATTCCATATTCCAGATTCCACTGTGACCATCTAGTGTGACCTCCTGTATAACACAGGCCACAAAATTTCCCCAAAATAATCTGTTTTTTCTTGTGCAGGGGTCCCTGGAAGATCAAATCATCCAGGCTAATCCTGTCCTGGAGGCTTTTGGAAATGCCAAAACTACCAGGAACAACAATTCCTCGCGTTTTGTAAGTACCAGCCTCTCTCCTGACTTCAGTTTCATGGGGAGGTGGGGGTGGGGGGTGGGGTTTATTCAATGATGCAACTCAAAAGTATTCACAGAGGAGGTAATGATAATAAAAATAATAAAAAGGATGTATTTTGCACTTTGCATTTCCAAAAGACCATGCAAGCATTAATTACCCTGCATTTGCTAACATTCCAAATCAAGCTTCATTGCATCCAGGTTCACTAAAACAGGCACAAAAATAGAAAATCAAACATTGTCAGAAGCTGGGAATGGGCGACAGGGGATGGATCACTTGATGATTACCTGTTCTGTTCATTCCCCCTGGAGCAACTGGCATTGGCCAGTCGGAAGACAGGATACTGGGCTAGATGGACCTTTGGTCTGACCCAGTATGGCCCTTCTTATGTTCTTATGTACAGTAAGAAATACACATTCATATTAATGATCCACTGTATTAGAGACCCTTAGTGCTTATAGATCAAATTCAAAATGCTTTGCAAACGTTAGGAAATGAACCCACAGAACATCCCTATGAAGTAAGTGAGTATCATTAATCCCTTCTAACTGACTGGGAAATCGAGGCATGGAGATTTTCTTTATTCAGGAAATCTCTGAAGCACATGCTTACGTCCCCCAGGAAGTCAATGGGGTATATGCTAAAGTACTTTCCTGAATCAGGGCCAAAGAGCTTTGTCAACGTCTCATAGCAGGTGCGTTAGAGTGTTCCTGGCTCCCCTTCTTCTGTTGTGTGCACTACGCAGCATTGCCTCATGCTGTAACAATAGGGAAGTTTTTTTAAGCTATACTAAAATATCCAAGAATAAAGGGATTTTTATAGATTTGATCTCTGAAAAGACTAATTGCGTCTCGCTGACTTGCACATTTTCCCCTGCTGCACCGCCCCTACGCTCCCTCCAAATCTCTCAGCTACTCCCTGTTTTTAGACAGATATCACAATAAACGGCCTCCTCTTTCATTTTCTTATCCAGGGCAAATTTATCCGAATTCACTTCGGTACCACGGGCAAACTGGCTGGGGCTGACATTGAGAGCTGTAAGTAGCCACATTAATTTTGTCATTTACTTCCCCCTGGGTCTCATCCAAAGGCCCATGGGAATGAATGGGAAAACGGCCATTGACATCAGTGGCCTATGAGTCGGGGTCTATATTGTATGGCCATCTTCTGCATCAGGGCAAAGCTGGAGTTAATTCCATTAACTTGATTGATTTGTTCTGATGTAAATGAAACCAGAATCTGGTCTCTGGTGAAAAGACCTGTACAAGTAAGTGCTACAGTTACTTGTATTCATCATCATCAGGACAATGGCATGACTGTGGTATACTTAGGATTCTAAAAATAGCATTCTAGGAATGTGCATTGTTCTTTGTTTGCACACATGCATTTAAAACCAAACTTAGAACCACATATCCCAGCTCTCAATGCATAGAGACCCCGGTGTGTTTCCTGGCTAGGGACTTTGAGAGGGCAGAAGAAAGAGAGAGGAAACATATGGACTATTGGTTTTTTCCCCTGAGGCATTCTCTATATCTGCTACTTTCAACTGGTCCCTGCTTTGCAGTCGTCTCTGGAGGTCATAGGTTGCATTCACCTCTTTTTTTGGACAAGGAGGTGTAGATTTCCTCCAAGTCAATCAGAACTGCAGCCTAACTGGCTGTTGAGCAATGGAAGAAGCTTCTTCCCCCAACTTCTTCTATGCAAATGGCTGAATTTCCTGCCTCGGCATCATTTGAAAGTTGCAGCCTCAGCTGGTGTGACCAAGAGAGTAAGAGACCAGGAATCAAACATAAGTCTCCTTCACGTCAGTGAGAAACAGCACCATTGGGCCAATGCACATGGGCATAGGACATGACTACAGGGCACAGGGAGTCTTTTCTATGGCTCTTTTTAGAGAGGAAGAGCATCTCCGAGATGATTAGTCGTTTAATCATATATGCAATAAATTGACTTTTCATAACATCCTTTGAAATGGAAAGAGCTTTGGAGCAGTTGTGTATCTGGAGATTAGAGAGGGGCTCTGAGAATCCGAAATCCTGGCTTTCTTGGACCCACCATTGACTTATGACCCTGGATAAGTGACTGCATCTCTTGCCTCCGTTTCATCCATTTGGAAAATAATTATAATAAAACTGATCTAACTGGGAATGTTGTGAAGCTCTTATAAAGTTCTTTGAGATCCTCAGCTGAAGGATGCTCTAGGAGTACAAGTATTATACTTATTGTTACAGTAATGATGGATATAGTGAATGGAGAAGGAATTTGCTTCCAAAGGCCACTTACTCTACATGAAATTCTGGCTCCATTGACATCAACAGAGCCAGGATTTCACCCTATGCCTTTTACCCATGTCTGCAATCTTAACACAGGCCTGGGTTTATATTTCAGATCTCCTAGAGAAGTCTCGTGTCATTTCCCAGCAGGCAGCTGAGAGAAGCTATCACATCTTCTACCAGATCCTCTCTAAGAAGAAGCCTGAACTGATGGGTACGGCACTTCTGTGTATATTCAC
This sequence comes from Macrochelys suwanniensis, assembly GCA_033296515.1. NCBI lineage: Eukaryota > Metazoa > Chordata > Testudines > Chelydridae > Macrochelys > Macrochelys suwanniensis. The sequence goes on along the minus strand of CM065785.1, from coordinate 8,479,241 downwards.
TCTTCTTAACTCAGTCTTCCCTCATATGTCCTCTGTTTCCAGGATGAGAAATCTAGTCGCCAAAGCTTTCTTTATCAGTGGTTAAAGTAGGTTGACTCAAGAAGGCGACCTCTTACTGAAGTAGCTAAGGAGAAGGAGGAACTGTGGGGGAGACCAGGCCAGGGAGTGAAGGGGAAGTTGTATTTCCCTTTCTTTAACCCCTGTAACTGACTGGTCTAAGGTGTGCCATGTAAGGTCTCAGCTGATCTGGTCAGGTTTGGTGCTAAGGTAATGAACATCAGGTGCAAACTGAAGCAATGGATTGCTAGAGCACAGAGATTGCTTATTTCCTTAGACATGGGAAACACACTGAGGCTGAGGTTTTCAATGTTGCATAAGAGATTTGGGTGTCCAGTTCTCATTTATTTTAATGGGAATGGGGTGTCCACATCCCATAGGTGGTCTGACAATCTCAGCCCTAAAGGAAGTCTCTCGGAAAGTGCTCCATTAGAAGTGGATCCCAGAGAATTGAAACTCCTTATTCCCCTCCCCATCTGAAGAGTTTTCCTTCTCCACTCATAGGGCCAGTGCAAGTACTGCTTTGTAACTGCATTGCTATCAGACCATGTAATCACCTCTTGGTTTGCCTCCTTCTGCAGAAACTTTGCTTCTGGCGGCTGATCCCAAGCAGTACCACTGGATAAGTCAGGGCGTAACTACAGTAGACAACATGGATGATGGGGAAGAGCTGCTTGTCACAGATGTAAGTCTGGAAAAATAAAGTGGGGAAAAAAGGTCTGGCTAAACATGATGCTTAGCTCCTCCATGATCTCAGTTGTCTCTAGAAATAAGGGGGCAACTTCTTAATAGTGAGAGTAATTAACTATTGCAGCAACTTACCTAGGGAACTAATAGATCCTTCATCACTCAGAGATTGGGTTTCTCTACAGGATATCCTCTAGCTCAACTAGAAGTTCTGGGCTGGATGCAGGAGGTCCTGGGTGAAATTCTATGACCTGTGTTATTCCAGCCATCAAACTAGATTAATGATAATGGTCTTTTCTATCCATATCACCTATGAATCTGTAAACTTAGGTGCACATCATGGAGTAAAGCCTGCGTACCTCACTCACATATATAGTTTCATTGGACTTCTTGCATGTGGAAGGCCAGCAGGTTCTGAGCCTCTGTATGTTCTTTGATGACTGTTTTCATACAGTTTTCTTGAAGGGCACTCTGGCTTTGGAAAGGGTTTATTAGGAATCCTTGCTCCTGACTGTGTTATTACAAGCACCGCTTCAGTTACGCAGAGTCCAAACGGTCTTCAGCTGCTGATGTTATAGTGCCACATGACCCTCTAGAACAGCTAGGCTTCCCTCATTATAAATGAGATGCTAGCTAGAGCAATAGCTTTAGGCATAGAATAGTCCTTGGACACATTGAATTTTCCCACTAGATTCACATCTTTGTACAGTCCGTTTTAAGTTCAGTTCTGTTATAGACTCACAAGACAGAGACGGGGAAAAGGCCAATTAGGTCATCTAGTCCCTCGCCTTTCTGTTATTGTAGGGCTGTTTCCTACAATTAATTCACCAGTGTTTTGGCCTTACTAGTTTCAGGTGATAGGATCCCATCACTGCCCTTGGAAGACTGTGGTTGGTGACCTGGATTTCAGGAAATATGGATAAGGGTTCCAAAAGGTCAGGTGTTACCGAGCCACATTCCTCTCTGGTGTGACTCTACCAGAGCCAGTGGAGTTACACGAGAGATGGAAGCAGCTCCTTCTGTCTTCCATCAGACTCATTGTTTGCACGAGATTCAGGTTTCCGCCCAGTGTGGGAGTTCAACCAGCCCTTTGTTTATTTGGTACAGAATGATGAAAGAGTGGCCTGAATTTTAAAATGATCTTTTTTTTTTTTAGTGGCTCTTGGTGTTTTACAGGCTTCACTCCTTGAAAATGAATGGATTTAAATGAAACAGCTGAGATTCTTAGAGCCCTCTGAGGGGATCTCAATGCCCTACTCCCCTGAATTTTAAAAAGGGGGCTTTGAAAATCTCAGCGAATCAGTTGGATTTAACTCCTTATGTCATGAGATTGTTCAAATGACTATTGCCGAGGGGGAAGATCCTCAGCTGGCGTTAAGTGGTGGATTAAAGGCAATCAGGCTACACTGATGTCCATCAGCTGAGGATCCGCCCCAAATGACTTCCCCGAAAGGTTATCTAGAGCTAGTTCGAAGAGATCTCACTGGGCTGATCTTGATGGGCTGTTAAATGACTTTAAGTGTTTATAGGAAGGAGAAGTCCTCCTGCTTAAGGTGCAGGTTTATATTTCCCTTCTGTGGGTTTCTTTCCCTTTGGCCAGGTGGCCTTTGATGTTCTAGGCTTCTTGCCAGAAGAGAAGCTTGGAATTTACAAGCTGACGGGAGGCATCATGCACTTTGGCAACATGAAGTTCAGGCAGAAGGCAAGAGAGGAGCAGGCGGACGTAGACACCACCGAGGGTAGGTTGGGGCCACTGCATTGGGTCAAAGTACGCCAAGGGAATCTACAGCCGACACAAGAATGGATTGTTTTACTCAGCCCGTTCACTGATGTCCAGAAAGGCTGCCCAAACCCGAGCATGTTTCCAAAGGGTAAAAATGACCTTAAACAACCAACTGCATCTGAATCTTTAAAGTGAGCAGATGTGCTACCGGGAGCTGCCATTCGCCACTCCGAAGGGGTGTCGGGCCTAGACAGGTGATTGAGCATTCAGCAAAAGGCTTGACTGTTCCTCATAGACATCACCCTGCACTGTGGCTAGTATGGAGTCCTGGGGGAGTGGGCAGACAGAATGTCTCCTCCTGGAGCACAAAGGCAGAGCACCCCAGCTGCGTCTCTTTCTTGACTGTGCTCTACTCCCTCAACTCCAATATGGCTGCCCAGCTCTGCTGGCCAATGTGTGTGAGGGGACCAAACTATGGCCCCTCCCCACCCCTTGTGGAGTGCTGTGCTGTAGCGGTGATGCAGTCCTCTGTGCTCCCCAGAGCACAGAATCCATAACCCCTTTCCAGAATATGCTAAAAGACACAAACAGGAGATCAAGCAACGTTCTTCCTCCCTTTAAGATTAACTAGGTTCCTCTTGTCCTTCAACAGTGGCTGACAAAGTTGCCCACCTCATGGGTCTCAACTCTGGAGAGCTCCAGAAGGGCATCACCAGGCCCCGGGTGAAAGTGGGCAATGAGTTTGTGCAGAAAGGGCAGAACATGGACCAGTGCCATAACTCCATCGGCGCCCTGGGCAAGGCCGTCTATGACAAGATGTTCAAGTGGATGGTGGTCAGAATCAACAAGACCTTAGACACCAAGATGCAGAGACAATTCTTCATTGGGGTGCTGGACATCGCTGGCTTTGAGATCTTTGAGGTACACAAAGCAAGAGACCCTCTCTCTGCAGTGGGACCCCTCTGTTTGTGAAAATATTTCCTTATCATCCTGCCCTCCTCCAAAATGTTAACTTCAGTATCAGTGAACATGCCAACATAGTCAGTCGTCATCCATTGGGATGGGTCACTAAATCAAGGGCACCAAACAGAGGTTGATACCCTGGCAGAAAACAACCATAGAGCATGTGAGGGTTAAATAATGAGCAAATGACCACACTGGATCGCTCAGCTGCAGGAACCTAGCAATCAGGCCACTTTGCATTAGGGAAAGAAAGGTGCATGTTGTTCAGACATTCACTTAGCTTGTTACATCACCCACTTCCTGACGAGCATGCACCAAAGGGTGCTGTGGGGAACTGCAACTGTGAAACATTCAGAGGGGACACCACAGCTAACGAACAAATAACTGGGAAAAAATTGGTAAGTTTACCTAAGGCCAAAGTCTGATCTCATTTCTACCACAGAGGGAATCTGAAATAACTCTGAAGTCAGTAGGGTTGCTCTAGACTGGCTCTGGAATAACGGAGATCAGAACGTGTCCCCTAGAGTGGATAATTTGCTTCTTGCCAGCAGCTGTGTTGTATTTGCAGCCTCTGGGGCTACATTTCAAAGGCCGATAGTGAATGCATTACTTCCCCCCTACTCTCTGCAGTTCAACAGCTTTGAGCAGTTGTGCATCAACTTCACCAACGAGAAGCTGCAGCAGTTCTTCAACCACCACATGTTTGTGCTGGAACAGGAGGAGTACAAGAGAGAGGGCATTGTGTGGGAGTTCATTGACTTTGGCATGGATCTGCAGGCTTGCATTGATCTCCTGGAAAAGGTAACTTTCCCTGCCCTGAAGGAGAGGCGTGTGGAGAGAATGATCTAGAACAGATGCACAGAAGGACTACTAGGATAGTTAGAAGAATGGAGAACTTAGCTCCGAGAGCAGACATACGGAGCTCGGCTTGTTTAGCCTAACCAAACAAAGGCTGAGGGGAGCTATGACTGGTCTCTATAAATACACCAGAGGGATAAGCACCGGGGAGGGAGAAGAGTTATTTCAGTTAAGGGCCGATGTTGGCAAAAGAATAAATGGATATAAACTGGCCATCAACAAGTTTAGGCTTGAAGTTAAATGAAGGTTTCTAACCATCAGAAGAGTGAAGTTCTGGAACAGCCTCCCCAGGGGAGCCGCCTTCCAAGTCTGAGCTTGATAAGTTTATGCAGGGGACGGTATGATGAGACAGCCTACAATGGCATGTGGCCCATCTGTGACTGCTAGTAGCAAATATCTCCAATGGCCAGAGATGGGACACTAGACGGGGAGGGAACTGAGCTATCACAGTGAATTCTTTCCAGGTGTCTGGCTGGTGGGTTTCACCAACATGCTCAGGGTGTAACTGATCACCATATTTGGGGTCAGGAAGGAATTTTCCCCAAGGTCAGATTGGCAGAGACCCTGGGTTTTTTTCACCTTCCTCTGCAACATGGGTCATGGGTCACTTGCTGGTTTGAACTAGAGTAAATGGTGGATTCTCTGTAACTTGAAGTCTTTAAATCAGGGGTAGTCAATTACTTTTTGTCAAGGTCCATATTTCTTGGTCAAGGTATAGTCAAGATCCAGACACTGGAGAAAATAAAAATAATAATAAACAAAATAACAATCATGATAATAATAAGTACATACAAAGATTTTGAGGTCCGTTTAAAAGTGTCTGGCGGTCTGGATTTGGCCCACGGTCCGCCTACTGACTACCCCTTCATGATCTGAGAACTTCAGTAACTCAGCCAGAGGTCAGGGTTCTATTTCAGGAGTGGGTGAGGTTCTGTGGCCTGCGATGTGCAGGAGGTCAGACTAGATGATCACAAGTCTACTCAGCTGCCCATAATTAAATGACTAGATAATAATCTTGCCGTAAGTGGCAAACTCAAATCAGAGGTGACGCTGCCCTAGCTCACCACTGAGAAGGCAGTAATGGGCTTCTCTCATCTGCTTCTACCTTGTGATCCTCTTTCTTCCCCCAGCCCATGGGCATCTTCTCTATCCTAGAAGAGCAGTGTGTGTTCCCGAAGGCCACGGATGCTACTTTCAAGGCTGCCCTCTATGATAATCACCTGGGCAAATCATCCAACTTCCTGAAACCCAAGGGAGGCAAGGGCAAAGGGCCCGAAGCCCACTTTGAGCTGGTGCACTACGCTGGCACGGTACGTCCAGAACAATGTTATTTTTGTCGGCATGTAGCTCCGGCTACCTGCATGGGCCTGACCCTGCACTCACTGAAGTTAACGATGAAACTCCCACTGGCTTCAGTGGGAACGGAACCAGGGCTGCACTGCAAACTCGGGCCTGTTAGACCCATGCCTGGGGGCTTGCTGGTTCCAAGCCCATGTTTCAGCATGCACTTGGCACTGGGGTCATGCACCAATCATGTCATGCTTTCAGGGCATTTGACAGATCACAGCACAATGCGCCTTTATGGGCCAAATTCCCTGCTGGGGTAAACTGGTGGAGCTCTGCTGACTTCAATAGAGCAGCACCAACGTACCCCAGCAGGGAATTTAGCTCTGCAGGGTCTAATTGGAATGCATCTCAAAATGCTTTATAACAGCAACAAATGAGATAAATCGCAATCTAAAACGTCAGCCGGGCAAATGTATGGTCAGTGATTCGAGAGAAGTGCACTTTAGTGGATTATGACTAGCAAGACAATTGCATGAGCAAGTCAATTGCATCTGTCAGGGATGGTCTATGTGTACTTGGTCCTACCTCAGCGTGGGTGGGATTGGGTAGGTGACCTCTCTGCATTTCTATGATTTCTATGACACTTCAACACACAGGGCTCAGCGATGATCAAAAATTAAATCCTTAAAAAAATTCTGCAAGCCATCCCCTCCTTCTCCCCCCCACCCTCCGCCCAGTACCAGGACTTTGTTTCTGGGAGCACAGAGGCTCACAGGACAGTTACTAGGAGAGCAAATCAGCCAAGGGGGTAAATTAATTTTTGCTTGTTTCTCAAAGGTTGCCAGAAGAGCCTGAGTCCTGGGGTTCGCTGCTGCTTGTCTAGTCTTTCATGGAGACTGTGTCAAGCAGCATGCCAACGCTTAGCCGCAGGGACAGTCTTTATGCATATAACCAAACTCGGCCAGTTATTCACGCACGCGACCGCACAGACATTCTGACAAAACATGATCACAGCATGACTCACAAGAGCTTTCTGGGTCTTATTCACATTTAGCAGCTATTGCCATTCCCGGATCACACGTGGTCATTTGACATTGACATTTGTGTTAGACTCCGTCACGCTAAATTCAGATGACACCAGTGGATGGGCCCTATTGTCCCCTCTGTCAGTGGCTCCGGGTGAATGCATATTAGGGAAGTGTCTAACCTCTGCCTGCAACAGGCCTCCATCCTTGAAGCCTGCCGAAGCTCCTCCATCAGGGGAACATCTGCTTTCCATGGCAAGAATCCCTGCTAAACCCACAAGACTTCAGTGAGTAAGTTAATGCTGATTGTGAATCAGCAGGAACTCAGTCACTTTCCCTCTTTATGCAGTGGATTTTCCCCCTCTCCCTCTTCAGGGGTCTTCGGGGCCAGTGGTCAATGGAGAAGAAGCAACTTCTTATTTATACTGTGTTGCAGCAACATTCTCTTTCAGAATCTGGAGTGTTCACTTTTCTCCCCCTTCTCCAGGTGGGGTACAATATTACTGGGTGGCTGGAGAAAAACAAGGACCCACTGAATGAAACAGTGGTGGGCTTGTTCCAGAAATCCAGCATGGTACTGCTCGCTAATCTCTTTAAAGAGGAGGAGGCTGCAGGTACGGTAAACATTACACAGTACAGCAATGTGGTTGGGTGCAAATGTGATCATGTCTAACCCTTTAGGGTTTTCCCCTCAATTCTCTGTGGCAAGGATTAGGCCACTGGTTGTAGCAGACTTTGCTCTGCTATACAACCTCTTCCATGCTGAAAGAAGAGCTAGCTCTGTCCTTGAAAATGACACCCCCTTAGTGTTAGCAGAGGTAGCTCACCTTGTTGAAGTGAAACCTCTCTAGAACACGGCTTCTGGCATGCACTTGTGTCTGAATGAAGGGAGGATGCAATGTGGAGTTAATGACAAACTACGGCATTCCCTCCTGGCAGTAAATGGCCTTCTGTTGACCAGACAAATGTCAGGTTTCTCTCAACCAGAAAACTTGCTGCCTCATCGGATTGTTGCCAGCCCAGCCGTTCAAAAGAGGAATGGGAAAACTGTTTATGAAAAGGCTTTTAAGATCTCAAATTATTAACCGATTAGGTCAAATTCTCCTCTCGGTCCCACTCCATCCAGTTACAGTGCAAAGCAAGGCATACGCACCACTGTAACTGAGAGGAGAATTTGGCCCAAAGTTTGTACGAATGCATGTACGTTCAAACAAAATATTGTAAACTCAGTTTTTCTTTTCCAAGCACTGAGCTCGCTTCAGATTCCAGGATTTCCTTACAGTAGTAAATGAATACAAAATCCCTAAACCAAAATAGTGTGCAGGTTTGACGGATGCTTGTTTTTTATTTAAGGGGTGTATTCTCCAACGAGAACTGTACTGTGAACTACTGGCTCCTGAGGAGATATATTTATTTCATGTGCTATAGTATAGCACTTTCATCTAATGTATGCTTGAGTATATCACTTATATGTTATGCATTTTAATATTATTCAGCTGGTGGTTCCAAGAAGCAGAAGAGAGGCTCTTCTTTCATGACTGTCTCCAACTTCTATAGGGTAAGTGGGCATTTGCCACCCATCAATCACAATATAGAGTACTTTATTATTTGTAGTTTGGTAGTGACCCAGGGCCTCATTGGGCCAGACACTAGACACACATATAACAGAGAGCGGCCCTGCCCCAAGGAGCATACAATCTAGGAATTATAGCTATGCTCTAGGAATTATTTTGGGGAAGTTCTCTGGCCTGTGTTCTACAGGAGGTCCGACTAGTTAATGACAATGGTTCCTTCTGGCCTGGGAATCTATTAATCTAATCTATAAATCTAAATTTTAGATAAGATTCAACAGGTAGACATGGCAAAGAGAGGTTGGGAGCGCAAGAAAACAGTGAGATCGTTTATGAATAGTGGAATAAGAAGAACACTAAGATCACATCAGCTGCCTTTTAGAACTGAAAATCCAGGATTCAGACCCTCTTGATCACCCATGGTGTCCTCAAACGTTCATCCATGCAACGCTCTTCACGTGGTGTGCAGCACCCAGCCTGCACCTGTGTCCTATTGTTATCTTAACAACTAAGGAGGGTGAAATAATGTATTGAGCATGAGGTTCTCTCTGTTCTGCTTGGCTCGCTCACTTCATTTCTCTTCCTCTGGCTTCAGGAGCAGCTGAATAAGCTGATGACCACTCTGCATAGTACTTCTCCCCATTTTGTACGCTGCATCATTCCAAATGAGTTCAAGCAGTCTGGTAAGTGTCTGCAGAGCCTCTGAACCACACTTGGCAAAGACACACAATGCCTTCAGCCCTTGCTTTGGCTGGCTGACAAGCAGATCTTTATCAAGTCCTGGAAGAACATGGGATATCGAGGTCCCTTCCAGCCCTAGAATCTATGAAACCTCCATGTCCCTTAAAGGCAATATTAGTATGGGACAAGACTCCAATAGAGAGGTTTGAAGACAGGATGGCTAATGAACAGTTCATGCCTCTGTGGATGTCCAATGAACAGGGAAATACGGGATCACCAAACTGCTTTGACGTGTAGTAAACTGGCAAGGACAGTAACAGAAAGCACAGGGTAGCACAGGGACTTCTGTTAGAGGGTGGTTATCTCTGATATCTCCCTTTAACTCCTCGTCTACTCCCGAATATGCTGTTGGGCTGATAAATGTACCAGATATTTCACCTCCTGGATTTCCATAGGGGTCAGTGGAATCTCAGCAGCACAGTAATTGCAAGAAGACTGATGAAGCAGGGTTGAAGTGAAAACGTACATGAACAGACCCTCTGGTGTGGAACATTTCCGGTTTTCTTGTACCCAACACAGCAAAGTGGAGGACGCCCTTAAAACATTCCTTTCTCTTCCATTTCAGTTCTACCCACAGTGTGTGAATCCTGTCCATTGCTAACCTCTCCCTGTACATCGTTGTGTCACTGAGGGCGAACTGCATGAGAAGCTCCGATTGTTTTGTTCCCCTGGCTCTGGCTCAGTAAAGTGAAGTGCTGACCGGTTCTCTGGTTTTTGTAGGAGTGGCTGATGCCCACTTGATCTTGCACCAGTTGGCCTGTAATGGAGTGCTGGAAGGCATCCGTATTTGCAGGAAGGGCTTTCCTAACAGACTGCAGTACCCCGAATTCAAGCAGAGGTGAATGTTTATATTTTCCGGCCCCTGTGTTAGAGTTTGGGAGGATGGACACATACAACCTCCTATATGGTGACCTCCTTGGACAATCAGGAGGTGGAGTAGCTCCGCTGCTAACCCTCCTACATCCGCTCCTCCAGGAACTCTTATTAAGTAAAGACGAGAAACAGAGATGGTTATAAGCACCCCAGCCCTTTTGAGACGGTGACCTTTGCTAGAAGAGACTGTAATGGAAGTAGACATTAACCCTTGCCTAGCTCCAGGGCCATCCTTAGGCATACGCAGCTGCGTAGGGCACCTGAAAATGTGGGACACCACCAGGACCATAGGCGCCAACTTCTCATCTTGCTGGGAGGTTGGGGGGTGCTCAAACCCCTCCCCCCGCCCTGCGCTCCAGGCCCTGCCCCGACTCCACATCTTTCCCCAAGCCCCCGCCCCACCGCCCCGCTCCACCCCGCCCCGCCTGTTCCCCGCCTCCTCCCCCAAGCGCACCCTGTCCCCACTCCTCCCCCTCCCTCCGAGAGCTTGAACACTATGAATCAGCTGTTTGCAGTGCTCCAAGACAGCAGGCAAGAGCGGGTCGGCTCCCGCACACCCAGCGTGCGCTGCAGTCTCCTTACTAGGCAGAAGGCAGGGGCCGTATTCACAGAGCCGAATGCGCTGGTGCGGCGCATTCTGTGTGAGGGAGAGGGTACGGGGGGGTCGGGTCTCTGTGTGGAACTGTGACTCTTCGCATCATTCTGTCAATAAATCAGAATTTTTTCTATCGTGCTACTTCTTTAGTGCAAGTATAGTCCATCAGCATTACAGTGTGCTTAATTTGTTTAAACTGTTTTTAATAAAGTGCATGTGGCAAATTTTCCAATCCTGTAAGCTGATGTTTGTGTTGCTAAGAGCAAGTCGGGCATAGGGGCACCCATTTAATCATACTGCGTAGGGCCCCATAAATCCTAAGCACTGCTCTACCTAGCTCTTCTACACTGGTCCTGACAGTGGCTCTTACATCACTACACATCTTTCTTATTTCAGATATCAAGTCTTGAACCCCAGTGTAATCCCTCAGGGATTTGTGGACAATAAGAAAGCATCAGAATTGCTGCTTGGCTCTATTGAGTTGGGGGAAAATGAATACAAAATTGGGCACACCAAGGTACTGTTTTTTCCTATCATATTAAGCTAAATTAATCCCAGACTGTTGTAATTCAGTTTAAGTGTGTCCGCACAGGGAATTGCACCAGTTTATGCTGATTTCAAAACCGATTTTACTTCAAGCACCGGGACTTTTGTGTGTTGACCAGGCCTTGGAGTTAGAAGTTTCTACAGTAATCTTAGCTCTGCCCTCCATTGCCTTCCATTACGTGAACTCATGGCCCAGAGCAATGTGACATGTTCGTTCTCAAATACAGCACAATATAATGCAAAGGAGGCACACTTTTAAAGATGGGCTAAACTCTCAGGTCCCTTCACTTTTTACTCACTCCTTCGTGTATGTCTACACTAGAAACACTACAGGGACACAGCTACAGTGCTGTGGCTGCACTGCTGTATTGTAGACACTACAGCGACAGAAAGGGTTCTTCCATCATGTAGTAAATCCACTTCCCCGAGAGGCGGTAGCTAGAATTCTTCTGCTGATTTAGAAGTGTCTACACCCGGGTTTCTGTTGTCTTAATTACATCATGCAGGGCATGACCTAACTTTGTAATGTAGACCAGGCCTTAGTCAAGTAAAAATTCCACTAAGAATTTTGCCCGACTTCAGACTGAGTAAAAAAATGAGTAAAGACCTTGGTTTTTGCCCCTATAATCTTAGTGGAGCATGGCAGAAATTAATATTTCTGCATGTATGTTTTGTGTGATCACGTAATGAAATAGACCATTGTGATACACATGCAGAGGCGGAAAAAGTTCAGCTTTTTCCAGAAACTTATAATGGAATTTTCTAACTTGTATAATACTCCCACACCACTTATCCCCATTTTACTGCTAAAGGAACACAGGCAGAGAGTAAGTGACCTCACCTACGACACACAGCAAGTCAGTGCTAGAACCAGAAACAGAACCCAGGAGTCTTGACTCCAAGGCCCTTGCTTATAAAAATCCCAACTTTAATATTTGATTAATATATAATTCTGTGTACTTACACCAGTGGTCCCCAAACTTTATTATCCGCACCCCCACTTACCTGGTCCATGCCCCTCCGGAGCCACGGTTGGCAGCCAGGGCTGAGAGTGGGGTCGTGGTTCCCGGTCAGGAATGGGGCTGGTGCTGCAGCTGGGGCCTCAGCCGGGAGCAGGGCCATCGTCAGAGCCAGGGGCTGCGGCCGGGAACAGAGCTGTGGCTGGGAGTGGGCCAGGGTCGGGGCTGGAACTGCAGCTGGGAACAGGAGCGGAGGCACGGCTGGTTGCGGGGCCAGGAACCAATGGCTGAGGCTGGGGGCAAGGCTGGCGTGGAGCTGGGGGCAGAGCAGGGCTGGGTGGTGTTCCCTCCCTGCCCCCTGTGGGAGTTGGCCCGGGCCCAGCCGAAGCCCCCCCCCCAAATTTTCCTCCATGCCCCCCTAGGGGAGCGTGTCCCACAGTTTGGGGACCAATGACCCACGGTGATAGTAAATGTAGGTGGAAAGTCAGACAGGTCAACAAAGGCAGAAACCCACAAACGGAAACTAACAGGGGACTAACAGCCCTGAATAAGCCCAGATACACGAATAAGCCTAGAGACGGGGGCAGAAGTTCACAGTTTCAGAGTTCTGGGGCATGACCTGGAAGCCAAGTTCTAACAGTCTTTTCTCTTGCTCTTCAAGGTGTTCTTCCGTGCCGGAGTCCTGGCCAAACTGGAAGACTTGCGCGATGAACGTCTGGCAAAGATCATGACCATGCTGCAGAGCCGTGTTCGCGGCTTCCTGATGAGGATTGAGTTCAAAAAGATGCTGGACAGAAGGTATCCCTTTGAAATATGAGACACCACTTCATGCATCCGAGAGAGCGCTAGAAACCAATTGCTAACCTACTTCCTTCTCTACTAGGCACCATGAAATGAATCTTGGATGTCAACCCTTGGTCCTGGCACACAACCAAAGTAACGGGGTTGTGCACTGTGGATCTACATGGGAATCAAGGGGCTAAAGAATTCTCCCCTTCGGGCCACAGAAGTGCATTAAAGCCATGCTGCAGCCACAGGGCTACAATAGCTCCACTACCTCCTGTGCATCTACTCCACTAGTTGATGGATCTATCTAGTGATGGATCCACAAGCCCTGCCTCTGTTCGGGAACCTGATTGTGCACTGTGGTGCAGTGAACCCTTTGGAACACAGGCTTCGTGGTACACAGTTGGTGTAGATCAGAGTGGGGCCTTAACATCTTGGTCCCAACCTGTGCAGTAGAATTGTATTGTTTCTGCTGCTGCTAGGGGCCGTTTATGGATGCAAGGAGGAATGGGGGGGAAGGGAGGCCGATATTGCCAGGTAGAATCTTTTCCAACTGGTGCACCGTATTTGTTTCCTCCCATGCATGAAACACCCATGTTCTACTTCAGTGGCAGCATTCCTTCTATCCCAATACAACCCTGCCACCCTTTTCCTACCTCAGCACACTGCCGCTGACCTTTCTTGCACCTAGGGTGACCAGATGTCCTGATTTTATAGGGACAGTCCCGATATTTGGGTCTTTTTCTTATATAGGTGCCAATTATCCCCCACTCTCATCCCGATTTTTCACACTTACTATCTGGTCACCCTACTTGCACCTGGGACTGAGAGAATACTGCTCCATCCATTCCTACCCCACTCAGCGAATGCACCAGCATTGCATAGCCTCTGTATACTGGCTCCAGTCTCCTGGCAGCGTTCTATCACACTGCCACATTGACACCCACTCAGTACAATATACACATTGCACAAGGAACCTTTGAAAACAATATCTGCTTTAGGAAACAATCGTATTCAAGGAAGAGAAAACCCCTCTAGCCAATGGAGAAACGCGAGTTCAGCATTTCAGAATGAACTGAAAACTACATCTCTCAAATGAGCTGATAAAGAAACTTGCTGCACACCGGGGCAATGTCTTGATGCCTCAACTACCCAGTCACATTGCCAGGAAACTGGTGACTGTTTCTAAGCCACACAACCTGTTCTGTTTCATTACAGGGTAGGCCTGATGGCAATTCAGAGGAACATTCGCAAATTCCTGCAGCTGCGCTTCTGGGGCTGGTGGAAATTGTATAACAAGGTGAGAACCCTGCTCCCCACGAACAAACACAAACGCACCCCACCGTACGCGGCTTACACGGAATGAAATAAAAGCAGCTGCAAGCGCTGGCAATGGGTGGGGTGCTTGGATTTTGAAGATAAGGGGTAGACAAAAAGAATTGTCTTGCCCAGTTATTCAGCGACAAGTAAATACACTCTGGGTGCCAGGGACTTCCTTGCTAAGTGTTAACAGGGCAAGGGGCACGAAGGATTTCCCTCCAAGTCAATGCCAGAGCAGTCTGGAAATGGAGGACACTTTGAAATCTGAATCTGCCACCTCCATGAGATGGGAATTAGATTCTTTAGGAAATTCAAGCCCTGGATCTCCCTCCTCCAAAAAATACAGTTCAACTCTGCCTAGCTGTTGTAGTTCTGAACACTGGGGATGGACTCAGGCTATTAATTAAATCCTAAAACCTAGAACAAAGTTTCTTGGTCCATTTCCCCACCAGCCCAGAAAGACATGGCCCAAATAGGACAGATGAGCCCGATTCCACAGCAGTGGCTTCTCTCGTCTCATAGGCCCATTAAGATTTTTTTGGTGGCAGGGGATGGAAAGGAACATTGGCCAAGATGTTCTTGGATAATAGATGCTGAAGGACCCATACACCAATTTAAGGCCAAATTTAACACAGGGGAACCTAAACAGCATCTGATAAATTTACCTGTGTACCCATTGGGAGCACAGCCTCCCACATCCGCACATGCAAAATTGATGTTGCACACTTTAAATATTTATTATTCAACCCCCTTTTTGTGTGCGCGCAAATGTAAATATGGGGCTTTTGCATGTGTGCAGGCCACAACGTTAAAAATATGGGCCCAATGTCCTCAATTTACCAGAAGTTCAGCACCTCAGGGAACAAAGACCCGGAGCCCCAAAGGTACTTAGGCATCTTACTCTCCCACTGAAATAAATATCTTTGAGGATCTGGGCCAAAGAGCCTCCAAAAGACATTAAGTCAGATTTTGATCTCAGTTACACTGGTGTGAACCCGCAGTAGCTCTAGTGATGTCAATGGAGCTCAGAATCTGGCAAACTGTCCTGATTTCTCTGCTGGGGCCCAGAATTGATAGGGTAAGTAGTTTATTATTATGCCTTTCCTGGAAGTCATCTAACTCACACTGTAGTGATGAAGCACTCCGCACCGAATCAGTCATTTCAGAAGACACCAGGCCCAGGCAATACTTCAAAATGGCAATAAAGAGATCAGCTCAGGAGCATTCTGGGGGAAGTTGCTACAGAGAAGACCCATTTGTGGACCTCACTGGCTGAACTGCTTGCTTACAGGTGAAGCCTCTGCTGAATGTGGCCCGACAGGAGGATGAGATGAAGGCGAAGGAAGAGGAGCTGAGGAATGCCATGTCGAAGACTCAGGACCTAATTGATCGTGTCAAACAGCTGGAGGAAAATATGGCCACCCTCAGCCAAGAGAAGAATGATCTTACCATTCAGCTGCAGGCTGTGAGTTATCAAAAAAAGGATGGTTACCGGTTATGTCTCCTCCTTGGACCCGTAAGAGGGCACTGGCTATAGCTTTTCCAAATGATTCATAAAAGGGCTTGTTTTAAGAATCTGGAACAAGTAGAGAGCAGTGGGAAATGGAAAATGAAAGTCCCAGCGAACCACAGCAGGTCAAAGAAAAACACAACTCTTCCAAAAACAGCAGGAGGCAGAATGGCCTAGTGGTTAGAGCAAGGTAATGGGAATCCTGGGTTCTCTTCCTGCCTCAGCCACTGATTTTGTGTGGCCTTAAGCAAATTACTCGTGGAAAATTTTTCAAAAGAGTCCTCTAATTTGGGTTCTTCCATTTCTGGTTGTTGCATAGTCAACCTGTGGAACTCCTTGCCAGAGGATGTTGTGAAGGCCAAGACTATAACAGAGTTAAAAAAAGAACTAGATAAATTAATGGAGGATAGGTCCATCAATGGCTATTAGCCAGGATGGGCAGGGATGGTATCGCTAACCTCTGTTTGCCAGAAGCTGTGAATGGGCGACAGGGGATGGATCACTTGATGATTACCTGTTCTGTTCACTCCCTCTGGGGCACCTGGTATTGGCCACTGTCGGAAGACAGGATACTGGGCTAGATGGACCTTTGGTCTGACCCAGTATGGCTGTTCTTATGTAACTTGAAACACAGAAGGCCTGATGTTCAGAGATGCTGTGCAACCACAACTCCAGCTGGAGCCAATGCACCTTTAACATCCTAGCATGGCCGCTGGTGCTTCAGCGGAGTAGCCCCTGACTCACTGTATATGGATGTTTGATGCCACGAGAGACCAGTAGCCTCTAAAACAATAAAGGTGGTGTTTCCCTCCCGCCATTAGGATCAAGAGAACTTGGCAGATGCTGAGGAGCGGCTGACCCAGCTGATGAAATCTAAGATTGACATGGAGAGCCAGATCTCCGAGATGAAGGAGCGCCTGGAAGAAGAGGAAGGCACAGCCTCTTCCCTGAGTGCCAACAAGCGCAAGCTGGAAGGGGAGCTCAATGACCTGAAGCGTGACCTAGAGGGGTTGGAAACCACGTTGGCCAAGACCGAGAAAGAGAAGCAGGTACAAAGCGTTGTCGGTATTTTAAGCTCGTTCGCTCTTTGCCCTTTAGGGAAATAATCACTGTCGAGAGCAGGGAACCAACCAGCAAAGCTAACGCCGTCTGTACGCCCTTTGAGAAGCTAGCTTGGAAGCTGTCAGCTGATCCCTCTCCAGTATTCAATAGTCCCTCTTCCATAGTCTCTAAAAATCTGTTATCCCTTCTATCTTAGGCTGAGATGAACCTGAATCTACAACTCTCCTTATTGTCCTGTATTAGGAGGAGTAATTTTCCTGTAACTCCCACGAATCTCTCTCTACAGAGGCCTTTCACATCCTGTGTTAATTACCACCTTTCTCACACTGCAAAGTTACTGGGTCTTTGCTTATAAAATATGCCCCCATGAATCCCTCCCAGTTGCCTTTTGCCTAAGTTTGGGGGATACTCCCTCTGTTCCACATCAACCATTTCTTATTTGGAACAGTCACAGAAAGTTTAAATCCATTATGTTATAGCCTTTTTGTGTCAGTGTGATATGGTCCCTGGGTCACAGTCAGCAAATGCTTGTGTTAGCTAGATAGAAAGCAGGACAGAGTCCTTGATCTTCAACTCACAGACACCTAGCATGTGTGAGATCAATAACAGAGGTCCAGGTTCTGCCCTTCCCGGAGCTAAAGAACTACAAGTTAGTTGATTTGGGGGCCGCTAAAAGTTGACATGGCTGGTCATGATCTTGACTCTGTTATCTTCCCTGTCTCCAGGCACTAGACCACCGAGTGCGAACCCTGACTTCGGATCTCTCCGTCCGGGATGACACAATCACTAAACTCCAGAAGGAGAAGAGGGCGTTGGAGGAGCTGCACCAGGTAGAAAAATCTGCTCCATTTTCTGTATTGCACCCCAATCGTGTCCTTAGGGATGTGCTCTGTAAAGGAGAAATGGGGTCCTACTCAGGCCAACGAGAGATTAAATTGCTGCACAAATGGGAAAGGATCCCAGGTCTCTGTCATGGTGGGGATTTGTGTCTCCTACAAATTATACATTGCAGAAGAGTAAAATCTTGCTCCTTTGCACTAATGGCTGAGAGATCTATTGTGAACTGCTGAATTTTGTGTGAACAAATGCAAAACACACCTCCTAATGTTTGCACATGTCGTTTGTTAGTGCCGCTGGCCAGGGACTAGGTTTTTCTTACATACAGTGCCGAGCCCGCAGTCAGTCAAAACCCGCTCCCAGCCGCATTCGGCTCAGTGGGCTGGCGTGGTTAAGGCACATCCGCTTCCACAGCGTAGCGTACAAGAAGTCATGATAATTAACTGTAGTGCTAGTAATAGTACTGAATTAGTAAATGTTCTGCAGGCTCTTTTCCACACGTAATGACGTCTTAGTGAGATGTGAGCTCACTACCGTCGTCTGTTCTCACATCTTTGCTGAGCTAGGAAGAGACTGCCTTTTCCTGGGTGCAAAAGATGGTGTGTGGATTAGCCAAGAGCAAACAAGTGCGGTTCTTTTGTAACGATATATGTTGTCATTGGACCAGATCCTGCAGGTCTTGCTGACAACTTATGCAAAGCTCGCATCAATGTCAGTGGGTGTTTGGCCTGAATAAGGAGGACTGCAGCTGTATCCCAGGATTATTAGTACCATCTACTACCTTTAATATGACACTAGGAAATTATATGAATCATTAATAAACCTGTTAACCCGAGGAGCCTTCACTGAGAGTAACTGGGGTTTTGGATGGGCCAAGAGATGGTGGTTTTTCTTATTATCAGGACAGGGGTAGCTAGTCTTCCAGCCAACACAGTGCATCGATGATGGCCCTTTTCTCTGTCTCTCTCTTCCTAGAAAACTCTAGATGACTTGCAAGCTGAGGAGGACAAAGTGAACCATCTGACCAAGAACAACAGCAAACTTACCACTCAGCTACACGAGGTGAGGACTGGTTGGTCTGAGATTGTCATTTCATTCATCACTGTGTGAGGGCTTGTTTTTAAAGATCGACACGTTAGGCATCTCTGATAAACATCTACTGCCCGGGTGTTATCATCACAGAGTGCTTGTCTCTACCCAGCCAGTTTTTTCAAATTCTTGTGGCCATTGATTCTCCTCTCCCCTTTTATCTCTGCTTAGCTGGAGGACAACTGGGAACAGGAAAAGAAGATCCGTGCCGAGGTGGAGAAGGCCCGACGGAAGGCTGAGGGTGACCTGAAAATGACCATTGAAAACCTCAATGAGATGGAGCGAGCCAAACTGGACTTGGAGGAGGTTGTTAAGAAGTAAGTGTCAGTCCATACGAAATCTCATTGTGTGGCGGATACTCTGGAGTCGAAACAGGACAGCACCATGGATCTGATGGTGTTAATTATAAATGAAGGCCACTTCATTAGAAAAATCACTAGTAAGAGATCCTCTTAGGATCCTAGAAATCCATTACTAACCTAATGCCAAGAGAAAGTGCTGTCTAATGGTTAGAGCAGAAGACTAGGAGTCAGGACTCCTGGATCTTATTCACAAATCTTTCTCCAACTCACTGTCTGATCTTTGGTAAGTCAGTCTCTCTATTTTCCCTCTTATAAAATGAATATAATCATACCTACCTCGATCGGTGCTGTGAGTCTTAACTGATCCTTATTTCTACAAGGCTTTGTGATCCTTAGATAAAAGCTGTTCTAGAAATGCAAAGTATTATCATTAATTAGATCATTATTATAGTGTCACCACTGTCTACTCTAGTGATGGGTCTGCCAGCATTTCTCTGGTGCTCCTCCCCTTCAAAATTAACTTTAAGGATGTAAATTCACAATTATATATTATTGAAACCACTGCCATTGTTAGTTAAATAGCTAAGTAGCTAAGCAAATGAATACAGCCATTAATTAGTAGGTGCAAAGCTTGATAATGCCAGTCCTAGCGGAGAGCTCAGCAGGAAGTGCAAGGCTGCTCAGCTCCCGTGCAAGGGAAGCGAAGGGCAGACACAAGTAAGGTTAAGCACTAAAATCACTCCTCCACTCTGAGGAGAATGTATCTCTCAGCTCCCCCGGGGAGCCATGCCTTTACTCTCAAGGGTACATGGTAAAAAGGGGGCAGAAATGAGCTTAAGCACAAGGCTCATCCTGCTAAAGAGGCCATTAGCTATGAATTGCCTGCTTAGCCCTCACTCCTGCATAGTCTAGAGTCAAGGGTTCCTGGTGGAGTTCTTTCCCAGTCCTCTGAACGCTTGTAAAAAGGACCATCCACCGTGTGACACTCCCTCCCACCTGAAGGGGTCTCTTGTGCCTTTTCTTGCAGGCGAGACATGGAGATCAATTCAATCAGTTCTAAGGTGGAAGATGAACAGTCTCTGAATTCCACGCTGCAGAGGAAACTGAAAGAACACCAGGTGAGGAATGCTCTGACTGTTCTCTTGCCCTCCCTTTATATCCTATTTCAAGACTCTCCGGTTTTCCTTTGCTAGTATCGAAGGGACTGTCCAAACACATGAGAAGTCAATCCACTGGCGTGCTAGGGAACTGGATTGGCCATTAGGGACCCATGTCATTCGTCACAAAGGACAAAGACACCACTGAAAAACTCCTCAAAACAAAGCTCCAATAACACCAAATCTTTGTGGCTAGGACCAGATTCTCCACTCTGGCCCGCCAGTGTAAACTGGTGTAACTCTGCTGAAGTCAATCAAGTTCAAACCATTTTAAATGAGATCACCATCTATCCCCTGGTGGGGTGGGAGCTATTCCCCATTCTTTACACAAGTACAAATGTCAACTTCCTTTTCTTCTACGTAAATTATTCTAAGAAATCCAATGCAAAACAGCAATCCAGCTCTTTAAACCTATCCTATTAAAATGAAGACAAGGCCCTATTGTTCTTTAAGACCTCAATACTCTTCTCTTCCAGTAAGTCACACAATAGTCAGGTAGCCTCTTCCTTTTCCAGATAAATACATTATACAAAATTCAGCTCAGAGGCAGCACCTATGTGTTTTTTTTCAGGGAAATTTGGATTTTTTTCCTCAGCTGCCCTGTCTGAAGCCCCAGGATGTGGAGTTCCTTGCCCTACAACTCACAATGAGTCAGTGGCTCAGTCAGCTCTGAGCGCCGCCCCGTCTGATCCAGCTCCTTGCACTAGATCCTATTTCCTTTTATGGCTGGAAAACTGCAGCCTCCGCTTTAAACTTAAAACTCACCCCAGATTGTCCTGTCACAATGATGTGGCAAGAAGGAAGGTGATCTAGTGCAGGCACCTCTTGGTCTGTTTGTATCTACCACACGAGTATGGCTGGTCAAAAATTTGTCATCGAAACTAAGCATAGGGACTCTATGAAGTTTCCCTTCCCCTTACCAAGAGGGGAGAACGTTGTGAATTATGGGAGATGTAGCCCAGTCAGAGACACCAACCCATAAGGCACCCAAACTACAATTCCCATGAGGCACGGCGATGCCTTGCGATATTTCTGGTTTCGGCTGGAATAGTTCAGTTTTCAATATTTCACTGAAAAGTCAAAATTTGATATGAAAAAAATGCCCATTTTCTGCTCAACTGTACTAACAAGTTTCCCCATGTAAATTGGTCATCTTTCCAAGGACCCACTATCCACAGGAGATGTGACATGCCTCAGGAACGAGAAGAAAGGCCTGGTGACAACAGGTCTTGAATGTTGGTCTTTTACAGTTTAGCTAGGGCCAAATTCTACAGGCCCTTCCCAGGGAAAACTCCCACGGAAGTTGACGGGTGTTCTGGCTGAGTACGGAGTACAGACATTAGAATTTACAGATGTGTTCATGCAGGTTCTTTCTTATTCCCTCAGCCACTCAGATATAAACACTGGATAGTTTACTGTTGCTTGTCCGATCACTTGATATGCTCGTGTGTGTCTTACAGGCCCGTATTGAGGAGCTGGAGGAGGAACTGGAAGCTGAACGTGCTATGAGAGCTAAGGTAAAAATATCCTTCCAAAGAGAGAACTCAGGAAACGGCTAATGCCTCTAAAAGGGAGCTAATAAAAGACTGTAGGTTGCAAGTCCCTGATAAAATCAGCAATGGTGTGAAGACCAGTCTTGAATTCTACTTTGCTTTCTGTCCAGCTATCAGTGGACAGGTGCTCACACCACAAGGACCTACCAGTATGTAGCAGCCCTCTGGTTTGAAATCTGTGTAGACTGAATGGGCTATGAAGCGTGAACTACCTACCCACTGCAAACAGGAGCCTTGCAGTTCAGGGGCTGACCAGTTTGAGGGAAAATCTGTGGCAGAACAGGGTGGATCCCATCCTGGCTTTAATAACAAAATCTTCCCTCTTGCTCTTTACAGATATGTAACAATGTATGTATCTCGTATAACAAACCTTATATGTGCAATTCCCTAAGCAAATTGTAGGGATCTCACTAATAACTATATTATCAGATCTAGTGATAGCAGAAAAGGCTGTAGATAATTCACTCTCCAAAAGGATACACTGTAAAAGCGTGCCCTACACATAGTCTGTGGCTAATATGAACAGACAGCATGAATACGTAACTTTTCCATTTCAGTGTGCTTTACAAATGATAACTTATTAGTTCTCCAACAAGCTATGAGGCAGATAAGTATTATTAGTCCCATTGCACAGATGGGGAAACTGAGGCATGGAAGGACTTGCCCATGGACACAGCCGGCACCAATGTTAGAGCAGGGATTAGAGTTCAGGAATTCCTGGGTCCCACTCCTGAGCTCAAACCGTCCCTCACTCCCACCGTGGTTTCTGAAATACTCATGCTTTTTTTAAAAAGGCCCTCGGAGAATTTAGGTTAGTCAGCAAGTAAGAATTTCTTTCCTTCCCTCCCACCAGGTGGAGAAACAGCGCAGCGACCTCTCCCGTGACCTTGAGGATCTCAGCGACAGATTGGAAGAGGCCGGAGGTGCCACTACTGCTCAGGTTAGGAACTGACCAGAGAAGGGCATCTGACCCTTTAGTCCCCGTTCTTGAAGAAAGCAAAACATTAGTGAGTTGGGAATATCTCCAGGAGCATTTTCAGAACCTGCACTTGGCTAGTGAGCAGGCAAGATTCTACACCCCCTTGTATCACCAAACTTTTACCAACCCCCAACTCCCCCAAAACCTTCCCCAAGCAGAGTTTGACCCCCAACAGGGACACACGTCAGAAACTCCAGGAAGTCTGCCCTGAACTTCGCTATTGCTATTGACTTTACATGGATAGCACTCAGAAACTATGGTGACACGTAGCAGTATAAAACCCTTCAATTCTCTGATGAGGAACTCATTTACTAGCATGAAAAGCGGGGTGGCAGATGACTTGGGCAGAGTTTCCATTGATTCCACCATGAAAACATTTGGACTGAAGTCCAAAGAACATTTCTGTTTGAACTTCAGCCCGGATGCTTTGCCTTCAGGGGGATCTGTCCTGGTAGCTAGCGGCAAACTCACTAATGTAGTTACACCAAGATGGAGCTGGTGAAACAATTAAAGCAAAACCAAAGGCATCAAAAAGCCTTTCAAACAAAACAGCTTGAGGAACATGCTGAGAATCGGCAGCTCTTCCGATGTTGGTAGATGGTTTGTGCTCTGTCCCTCCGCAGATTGATCAGAATCGCAAGCGTGAGGCTGAGCTGCTGAAGCTGCGGCGTGAGCTGGAGGAGGCAGCCTTGCAAAGCGAAGCCACGGCCTCCACTCTGCGCAAGAAGCACGCAGACTCCATGGCGGAGATGGGGGAGCACGCGGAGAACCTCCAGAGGGTCAAGTCCAAGCTGGAGAAAGACAAGCAGGTCATGAAGGCTGAGATCGAGGACCTCAGCGCCACCATAGAGACCATCCAGAAATCCAAGGTAAGGAGCAAACAGCCAGTGTCTCGCAAACCCAGCAGGAAAGCCAGGGGGGCTGCACAGGTGCTGAACACCATCAACGTAAGCTGAAGCAGAGGCCATTCAGCGCCTTGAAGCACCAGGCCGATATCCCACTCGCCTGGTCCACCCTCGGCGTTCCATTATCATGACAGCTAATGGGACAAACTGGGTGTGCCGGGGAGCAGAACTTGGCCCTTCAAGTCAGACTTTGCTTTCGTATGACTGACCTCACCGTTCATTTACAGCTGAATTCTGATGCCCATGTCCGCAAGCTGGAAGACAACTTGGCTGAGGCCAATTCCAGGCTGGCTGAGATGGAGAAGAACCAGGCTGAAATTAACGCCATCAGGACAAGACTCCAAGGTAAACTCCCTACTCTCCTTTGACATGTCTGTGCCATACTGTGACCCACTGTGCCTCCTCTTCCCCTTCCTCCCATCTAGCTCTGGCAGCCTGTCCCATCTCCTCTAGCCATCTCTTGCTCTGCAAAGTCTTTCTGGCAAGGCCGTGACAGTCCAGCCTCGTCATCTTTCAATTCATCAGGGCAGAATTATTTCATCTCGTGCTTGTTCTGCACTTTGTAGCTGAAAACAGTGAGCTGAGCCGGGAGCATGAGGAATCTCAGAGTAGGCTTACCCAGATTGTTCGCATGAAGAGTACCCTCACCTCTCAGCTGGATGACTTTAAGAGGCAGCTGGATGAAGAATCGAAGGTATGGATGATAGCCCAAGAGGGGGCTGCTGGCTGGATAGTTGCACTAAATGCCATCCCATACACTGCTCTCTTCAGAGAAACAAACCTTTTATTGTGTTAATGACTCACCTCTAGCCCTGGAAAATCAGCCTGGTCCAATTCATCCCTGGGGTAACAAATAATACCAATTAACAGCACTTTTTATCCCTGGATCTTGGTTGTAAGTCCCATTAGTCCCATTTTACAGAGAAGGAAATGAGACCTAGCGTATGTCTAAATTGGGATAAAAACCCAACAACACCGAGTCTCAGAACCTGGGTCAGCTGGCTCAGGGTCACAGGGCTCCTGCTTCAGAGCTCTAAAATTACACTGTAGATGTTCAGGCTGAGGCTGGAGGCCGGGCTCTGAGGCCCTGCAAGGGGGGAGAGTCCCAGAGCCTGGGCTTTCTGCCCACGCCCGAACGCCTATACTGAAATTTTATAGCCCCGCAGCCCGAGCCCCGTCAGCTTGAGCCAGCTGATCTGGGCCAGCCATGCCGCAGGTGTGTTATCACAGTGTAGACAAACCCTCAGAGGTCTGTCTTGAGTCAGTGGAAGAGCTGAGACTAGAACACGGTTCTCCTGACTCCCCCTCCTATGCCCCAACCACTGGACCTCACTGTAGCTGACTCCAGTTGAGTTACAGTTGGAACAAATTAGACTGAAAACTATAGCAATATTTCAGGTACCGCCTCTGCCCTGGAGGCACTCTGCATATTCCGCAAGCAGGCTCCGTTTACTTGGTGCATCGCTCTACTGGTGTATCGGTACATCTCAGCCACGGCAGACACTGTCTCTCGGCTTAGAATGAGCGCAGAATGGGCTTTCCGTGGTAAATCAAGTGAAACACCACACCAAAGCGTTGAGAACGGTGAAAGGCCAAATTCTGCTCTCGGTTATATGAGTGCATGTGCAACTCATTCACGGCAAAGCAGTAACACCTCTGTACAGAGAGCAGAAACTGGCCCCGTGACCATGAATGTATTTGTATTTTTGAGCTGAAATGTTTCTAACAGGCTCAGAACTGAGTTGTTCCATCTGAGCACTGAAAGGCCAGGAAGTTACTCCAGTGCCTTCATTAACACAAGAACAACCATAGTGCATCAGACCAATGGTCCATCTAGCCCAGTATCCTGTCTACTGACAGTGGCCAATGCCAGGTGCCCCAGAGGGAATGAACAGAGGCAATCATCAAGTGATCCATCCCCTGTCGTCCACTGCCAGCTTCAGGCTAACAGAGGCTAGAGACACTCCAAGCATGGGGTTGCCTTCTTGTCCATCCTGGCTAATAGCCATTGATGGACCTGTGCTCCAGGAATGTATCTAGTTCTTTTTTGAACCCTGTTATAGTTTTGGTCTTACTTTATGCTCCCAAAGGACAAGTAACTCATGGTGGTTTTGGTATCTCCAGTCCCGTAGCACCGCTGTCGTGAGCCTGGCCAACACAAAACATGACCTGGACCTGATGAAAGAGCAGCTGGAGGAAGAGCAAGAGGGCAAAGCCGAGCTGCAACGCCTGGTCT
Source organism: Macrochelys suwanniensis (assembly GCA_033296515.1). Lineage (NCBI taxonomy): Eukaryota > Metazoa > Chordata > Testudines > Chelydridae > Macrochelys > Macrochelys suwanniensis. The sequence continues at coordinate 8,453,620 of CM065785.1, read as the reverse complement.
CCAAACTCAACACCGAAGTCACGACGTGGAGGACCAAATACGAGACGGATGCCATTCAAAGAACCGAAGAGCTGGAAGAGACCAAGTGAGCATTCGGCTTTCAAGGCGCCAGAGATGGGATGGGGGTAGCCAAGGCCAGTATTCAGGTTGGCTCTGGAGCGAGTCAGAGTTTAGGGCTGTCAGCTTGTGAGGCTCAACTTGAAAAAAGCTAAAGAGGAAGCGAGAGCATCCCGGTCAGGAGGAGAAAGACTCAGCCCAGCATTTATTTGCAAAGCTGAATGGCAAGTGCCATGAAATGCACCGCATTGAAATTAATGCTGCAAAACCAATAAACTAAGCGGTGCACGTGCCATTCACGAGATTGGACAGAACCATGCTCAGTCAGGCTTCTGCAGGCCTCCTGACCTGGGTAGGTCCCGCTGAAGGTGAAAACAGTGAATATGTCGGAGGAGGGAGCCGATGGACAACCCTCTCTCCCTCCTCTTTCTTCAGCTTACACTTTAAAACCTTCCACCCTCAGGAGAAAGTTGGCTGCTAGGCTCCAGGTGGCAGAGGAGACAGCGGAAGCTGCCCAAGCTCGGGCCGCCAGCATGGAGAAAACCAAGCAGAGGCTTCAGATAGAAGTGGAAGACCTGACTCTTGACCTGGAAAAGGTAAGGGACCTGATGATGCAAAGATGGATTCCTGCCAACATATGCCTGAACAAAACAGCCCAGGAAGCCCTAGGACCTGATTTAAAGCCCACTGAAGTCCCTCTGTCGACTTCCATGGACTTTGGGCCAGGCCCCTCATTCACATGATTTTTATGGTCTCTACTAAGGTTACTAAAGTAAAGACAAAATCTTGCATTACCAGCAGTAGCAAGGCACTAGACGTATCCCACTGTGTGAAAGCCCAGAGGATAGTGACAGAGATTCCATATGGGCGTACAGTATGTTCCGTTTAGACAGGCTAATTAACCAGCTTTCAGTAGCAGCAAAAGCAAGAGTTCATCTGGCCAGACAGCCCGTCCTACCTGCAGCACCAGGTAACCCTCTCCGAAGCCTGTGTCTACAATGCCATTTTCCTTCACGTTTTCCAGTGTTGCACCGCCATTGTTTGCAGCAACGGTGGGAATGCTAGTGTGGACTGGCCACCGGTGTTTTAATCATCATGTCGTCCAGCCCTGCAGTCTAGACAACCTGGCAGTGAAAACACGAGTGACTGGTGCTGCCGGTCTACCCTAGGGTTTCCACCTTCACTACCACTAGTCTAGATGCACCAGTGATAGTGCAATGGTGGGAAATGGGAATGAAAATGCTAGTTAAATCAGGATGACGAGGTGCTCCAAAGCCCAATAAACTAACTGGGAGTTTTGCCAGTGACTGCTATGGGCTTTGGATCAGGCCGTAGGAGCAGACAACCCTAACCTCATTGTGTTACATCCATGGACGGTGGGTGACTCGCCGGCTCGGGAAGGCTAGCCCCTCCCACTCTCCTTCCCCTAATGGAGCCCAGACTCCCCCACCCCCGCAGTCGCCAGCTCCCCCTCACACTGGACAGGCGGTGCGCAGTCCCCCCAATCCCAGTGCCCCCAGCCCACCCACCCCAGCACATGGCAGGCAGCCCCAGAAGCCCCACCACCACCACCACTGGGGGTGTAGCCCTAGCACCTGGGGGCCTCCTAATGCTGGGTGACCCCAGCCACCCCAAATCCCAGCCTGCAGTTGCCAACCCTTCAGGATTGGCCTGGAGTCTCCAGGAATTAAAGATTAATCTTTAATTAAAGATTATGTCGTGTGATTCAATCTCCAATAATACGTCCAACCAAAATTGGCAACCCTATTCCCTGAAGAGGAACCGCCAGTCTGCCTGGGCTGGGGCCAAGAGGGAAGGCCAAGCAGGAGGGGGCCTTCCGGGCGGAGCCTGGGTGGGGCCACACTGGGCTGTTTGGGGAGGCATAGCCTCCCTCCACCTACGATACGCACTACCCATGGTTACATCACTGGGGCAAAGGGGTGTTTTTCTATCGTTTTCCTCTAATGAAGCTCATCTTTGGATAGTAAGAATGCAAGGCGTATTCACGATTAAAAGCCATAAAGCTCCAGCAAAGAAAAATACTCTGTTATCCTTTCCCTTTTATGGTGATTCAGTTTAGCAGAATCTAAAATTGCCTTGGATAACATCTTGTTTGCAACAGAAGGCAAAATGCTTTCGAAAGAGCCACAGTCGTCGACCACAAAAATTCCTAACAGCACATCTGTACGCGATATGTCTGAAATGGGAAACATTGGCTCCCCTATAACCACAGAATTGAGGGAGGCCATCACACTGAAAGCAACTTGGTGGTCTTGCCAAATTCCTAACAGCAGGGAAAGAAAGCCAAGCAAATATTGTAATCATCCATTCAGAATGACTAAGAGGAACTCTGCCAGTTACTGGAGCGGCTGCCAATGTAACCGTGACTAGCTGGCAGGACACGCACAGAAGCGATGTGGAAAGAAAAACTTGTCTGCCATGAATGTTTGGCTTTCTGCTTCCAGGCCAATGCTGCATGCGCTGCCCTGGACAAGAAGCAAAGGGCCTTCGATAAGATGCTGGCGGAGTGGCAGCAGAAGTGCGAAGAGCTGCAGGTGGAGCTGGACAATTCCCAGAAGGATTGCCGCATATACATGACGGAAAACTTCAAGCTCAAGACTGTCTATGAGGAAGCCCTGGAGCATCTGGAATCTGTTAAGAAGGAAAACAAGACCCTCCAGGGTAAGCACTGATTTCATGTAAAAACAACCTCCACACATCCCCAAAGCCCCCGATTTTACACAGAATGATGGGCTGTAGCTTCTTCCAGCTGATACAGTCACAAAGAGAACGTGAGTATTTCTGATGACATTCCAAATGATGGGCCAAAGTCTGCTCTTGGGGTGAAATTCACCAACCCACTGACACCTCCCCATGCACAACCACAAAGTAAATTGTGAAAGTAATGTAGGTAAATGTATAGTGCCGGGGGGGGGGGGGGAGGCGGAGGGAAACAAGAGGGGTTCAGGAGACAGGAAGATTGTGCTGCAGGTCAATTGCCTCTTGGTGGCCACTGGTTTAAAGTAGGGGCCATGACCCCTGTGCATCCTTTGGGGGGTTATCATCATGAGAAGCAGATAATAGGGGAATGATGGACTAGTGGTTAAACAATTAACTAGGATACATGAGACTTGGATTCCATTCCCAGCTCTGCCTCGGTTTTCTGTGATCTTGAGCCAGTCACTTAATCTCTCTTTTCTTCAGTTTACCCGTCTGTAAAATGGGGCAAATGACACTGACCTTCCTGACAGGGGTATCGTGAGGATAACTCCATGAATATTTGGGAGGAGCTATGACCCTTTGGCAGTGTGGCCCACAGAAAATAAATAACGATGGACTCAGTGGTACAGCCCTGATACTCCTCCCCGCTCCATCCTTTGCTCCAGCCTACAATGGCTGGCACAGAGCCCAGACAGTGTGGAGTCTTGTTTTCACTTAGGGAGAGCAGCCATTTGAGAGGAGGGAGGAAGAAGCGGAGAAAGATTGTGGAGTATTTCTCATGGCTTAATGGGTTTCTCTTTTCCATCTCCCTGAACACAGGCTGCCAACAGGGCTCATTCAGAAATCCAGAGTAACATTTAGAAATGAAAGCAAATGCCAACTGATTGGAAGTAGAGTCATAGAAATGTAGGGCTGGAAAGGACCTTGAGAGGTCATCTAGTCCAGTCCCGGGTGCTGAGACAGGACAAAGTACACCTAGACCATCCCTGACAGATATTTGTCTAGCCTGTTCTTAAAAAGCTCCAATGATGGAGATTTCACAACCTCTTTGGGTAACAGATTCCAGTACTTAATTATCCTTATAGTGAGAGAGTTTTTCCTACTATCTAACTGAAATCTCCCTTGCTGCAGATTGTTGATCGCTTGACTGGAACTATCTCAAGCCATTTTCTTTCAAAGGACCAGTACGGGTGGCACTTGTTCCCAGTCCTGGAATACACCCATCACATGAAATCTCCATTTTTCTTCCTCAGAGGAGATTAAGGATCTGATTGACCAGTTGGGTGAGGGAGGGAGAAGTGTACATGAGCTACAGAAGATGAAGAAGAAGTTGGAGATTGAGAAGGATGAGCTGCAGATGGCGCTAGAGGAAGCAGAGTCTTCCCTGGAGGTAATAATTGTTTCCAGGTTTGACAACTACACGTGAGGGGGACACATCAGACTAGTACATAACCTGCTGGCCATATTCCAGCAGATAAATTATATAGATTTTACCTCTTAAAAGCCATTCAGTCACACCTCTGTTGTACGTTTGCTGGCAGGTTGAAGAAAGCAAACTGATCCGTATTCAGCTTGAACTAGCTCAGGTGAAAGCTGACATTGACAGGAGAATCCATGAGAAGGAAGAGGAATTTGAAGCTACCAGGTATGGAACATTTAAGTGCTCGAAGATGCACACTCAGAGCTTTTTGACTCAATATGCAGTGAGGAGGTGTAAGGTCCTAATAGGAATATTCTTTCATTCAATGAAAGAAGCCCACATTTGCTTGGGTGATCTGTTGGATTTGACCTGATGTAGTGGCTGTGTTACCAGGGGATCTTGTCTTAACATGAAGAACCAGGTGATTGTAGGAGATTCTGGGTCAAATCCAGCTGTCCATTACAGCTGCATGGTGTCACTGAAGTCCAAGGTGTTGTGCTGAATAACTAAGAACAAAATGAAAATAAGAAAGAAAAACTTGTAGCACCTTAGAGACTAACAAATTTATTTCAGCATAAGCTTTCGTGGGTTAGTACCCACTTCATCGGATGCATGGAATGAAACATGCATCCATCCGATGAAGTGGGTACTAACCCACGAAAGCTTATGCTGAAATAAATTTGTTAGTCTCTAAGGTGCTACAAGTTTTTCTTTCTTATTTTCATTTTGCTGACACAGACTAACACGGCTACTACACTGAAACCTAAGAACAAAATCTGGCTCGTAATACATTTCTTAGTTACCATCAGAACAGAGTTCTGTTTCAGAACTTACGCCAGTCTCTATTAGAGAATAGGATGAGACCTAATATGGGAGGCAGATTATCCCACAACCAGGGTTCGTACACCTTCCTCTGAGGCTTATGCTGCTGGCTAGTGTCGGAGACAGAATATTGGACTAGATGGACCTTTGCTCTCAGCCAGCCTAGCAATCCTTAGACTTCTAATGATCACAAAAGATAAAAAATCTTGTATCTCAGGGAAAAGTGATAAACACAATTATCACGTTAAACTCTCAGGATTATTTCCGGTGCTTAGCTACCTCCTTGGAGAAGTTTGGGTCCATTTCAAATCTATACTTATTAGTAGGACATACTCTAAGAAGGAAAGTGTTCGGGATCAGTGTGGCTGCCGGGATCAAGAATCCCATTTTCAGACAGTTTCTGAAATGATCCCTTTTTATTATTTCATGAATGATCCCTTGGTTTTACCCACCTAAAGCCAAAGGCTGGACTGGACTCAAGTGTCACAGAATGATACAATTTGTGCTTCATTGGAATCCGCAGGAAAAATCATCAGCGTGCAATTGAGTCTCTGCAGGCAAGTCTGGAGATAGAGGCTAAGGGGCGTGCTGAAGCACTCAGGCTCAAGAAGAAGATGGAGACAGATCTGAATGAAATGGAAATCCAGCTGGATCACGCCAACAGGAACAACAGTGAGCTTGTCAAGACACTGAAAAAACTGCAGCAGCAGATCAAGGTAAACTCGAGAGGAGGAAGTCAGGCCCTGAAGGGAAAACTCTATCCAGTTACATCTTCCTACATATAATAACTCTAGGCAGTGGAATATGCAGCCTTGTTTAGAGAGACTCTGTCAGGTCACATTTGCCCTGAAATTCAGGTTTTGTAAGCAAAGGATCTCAATCAGATGTAAATCAGGAGTAACTTCATCCAAATCAATGGGGAACAACTGTTGTGAGAGAAGAACCAGGTGCACAAGCTTTTACAAAACCTCAGACTAATAGCAATATTTCCACGCAATTAAAAAAAATGGCAATGAAAACAGGTTTGTTTTTAATGGACATTGCCCGGCAGTGTTTGCAAACCAAACAGTGCTTCATCACCCCAGTGCAGAACCTGAAAGTGAAATTGACTAGACATCAACTGAAATGAAAAGTGAAACTTACCAGTCTGTTTTCTTTGTCCAAGGGCAGAGAACTGCCAAAAGGATACAAACAGCATAAAAAGGGCAAACCAAATTTAGATTAAAAAATAAAATTAAAAAAAACCTTTGAAGGCCAGATCCTCAGCTGGTGTAAACTGGTGTCACCGCAGCAAGGATCTGACTCTAATAACCCAAGGTAGGGGGTCCCCAAACTTCATTGCACCATGACCCCCTTCTAACAACAAAAATTACTACACGACCCCAGGAGGGGGTCCCGAAGCCTGAGCTCACCCGAGCCCCGCCCCCTAGGTGGGGGACCAAGGTTGAAGCCCAATGGCTTCAGTCCCAGGCAAGGGGCCTGTAATCTGAGCCCCAATGCCCTCGGGCTTCAGCTTTGGCCCTGGGTGGTGGGGCACGGGCTTCAGCTTTGGCCCCAGGCCCCAACAAGTCTAAGCCAGCCCTGGAGACCCCATTAAAATGGGGGCACAACCCCCTTTGGGGTCCTGACCCACAGTTTGAGAACCGCTGACCTAAGGTGTAACAGCATTGAAAAGTACATTTGTTTTCGTTTTTTAAATATGGGGGCCTTATTTTGCTCTTTGACACTGGTGCAAATCAGGAGTAACTCCACTGAAGTCAAAGAAGTTGCAGTGGTGTGAAGCAGGCATAAGTGAGATCAGAATCAGACATCATGATTTTTAACTGGACAATGTCTCTTTAAAAACAAGGAGAAAACACAGAGCTACTGGGTGGGCCATCTTGTACCTCACTGCTTTCTCTGCATGCTTCTTAATCATACTGATCCCTCTTCTGCCTTCAGGATCTTCAGATTCAGATGGATGAAGATGCTCGCCAGCATGAGGAGCTCCGGGAACAATACAACCTCCAGGAACGCCGCCTCAGCCTGACACAGACAGAGCTGGAAGAAACGCGCACTGGCCTGGAGGGCAGCGAGCGCTCTCGCAAACTCCTGGAGCAGGAGCTGATGGAGATCACCGAGAGGCACAACGAAATCAATGTCCAGGTGAAAACAAACGCCATGCTGTGGATACAGGGTCGTTGCCCTGTTTGCTCCACTGCTGGCATTAAAAGTCTGTTGTGCTTGAGAATGTTCTGTGCTGTAAAGAAAAGGTTATGAAAGAATAAATAAAACTCAGATTGATTTTATTAGAGCCAAATCTAGCAGCAAAACTCCCAGTGACAGCCTGAGTAAGGATTGCAGGATTCAACCCATAAAGGATTTAATATGACATTATTCCTTATGGCGAAAGTCCCATAGAATTTACGATGAACTATACCAAGAAGATTCTATGGATATTACATTAAGGATGGGATATTCAAAAATGCTCAGCGTTGGCCCAAGTCTGTGATCCATTGACGCCAGTGGGAGCAGAGTTAGGACAATGCTGAGTGCTTTTGAAAAGGCCACCCTAAAAATCTATAGGGTGAAATGTGAAGTCAATGTGAATTTTGCCATCGGCTTCACTGGTGCCAGGATTTTACCTCTAGAATGTAATGAAGAGCGAGATCCATTTGATTGAAATTTTAAACCATCCTACAGAATGCAAAGAAAATATCCTGCTATAGGATTCTGTGTGCTAGTTTCAAAATCCTAGAGATGGTTTATCATTACTTATTACATTCTCTAGGCCTTTTACCATAAAGGATGGACTAAATGTGCTAAGGATTTCCAAAGAAGGGGAAGATCTACAAGATAAACTGCTGGAAAGGACTAATAATAGAGAGAAGCATTTGCATACTGAGATGATGATGGGACTTTGTTCATCTAAACTGAGATGTAAATGCCATTTTTTATCAGAGACATAAAAAATATTACTTGTAGTTGATGCTCAAAGGCTAAATTTTCAGCATCTAAACGGCTGTATTTATGTCCCATAGTCTTCCTGATGCTTGCTTGTTATACAGAACTAATATTGCACAGTGCTTGCATTGTACTCTACAGCAGGGGTAGTCAATTATTTTTTGTCAAGGTCCAAATTTTTTGGGCAAGGTATAATCAAGGTTTAGACTCCAGAGAAAATAATAAAAAATAACAATGATGATGATAATTATAATAAATCAATAAAAAGATTTCAGGGGCCATTCAAAAGTGTCTGGCGGTCTGGATTTGGCCCATGGTCTGCCTATTGACTACCCCTGCTCTACCGTATTGTGATACATAGACTTGATGCTGTAGTACTGAAGATCTTGAAAGTCTATACAATGCATTTGTTTGGTTATTTAGTAATGTTTCTAGGTATAATTGTCTTAGCATTTGGGTTCCTTACAAAAAAATCTAAAACTATATACATTGGCAAACATTGTGATTAGATGTAGGATTTTCAGATTTTCCCTGAGGCAAAAGATACATATAGGCTGTAAATTCTTTGCACATCAACTCTCTCTGTGTGTAGAGTGCCTATAGATGAAAACATCTGGATGCTACTGCAATATAACTTTGAAATAATAATACACACGCATGCACACAAATACAATGAAGCAGGATTAAAATCAAACGCTTTGGTAGACAACGGGATATAACGCATGATACAAGATTGGTTACCAAGGAAAATCTTTCTGATATAAAAGTAAAATAAACATACAGGGCCAAATGCATCCCTAGTTTCAAGCCAGCGAAGTGCCAAGTTGTCTGCTCAAAGATCAAGTCAGAGCCCACGAAGCTAGGCTGAGTCACTGAGTCTTCCCTCCTCTCTCCAGAACCAAAGCCTGCTGGTGATCAAGCGCAAACTGGAGTCTGACTTTATGCGCATTACAAGCGAACATGAGGAGATGATCAGCGAGTTCCGAGCGGCTGACGAGCGAGCCAAGAAAGCCATGACTGATGTAAGTTGCACCCAGCCCTCAGTGATGGTCCCTAGAAGCCTGGGGGGTTGTATGTTCTGCTCTTTTCTACACTGCTCAATTTTGAAGTGCATTGTTACTGATTAATCTTAGCACTTACGTAGCATTTCGCATTCCCAAAGGGCTGCGCACCCATCAGCTAGTCTGTCCACCAATATAGCAAAAAAGAGATTTGGAGAAATCCACTTCTGTTCTGTCCCCCTGCTAGGGAAGGGATCTTCTGCATTACTGATGGCGCCCTGGGGAGCTCCTCCATTTCCCCTTCTGTTTTGTCCCCTCTTTCCTCAAGGCTTAACATTGAAATGATCATGCTTCCAACCAAAGACTGGACACCCTCCCGCCGTACCCAGTCAATGCCATTCATAATTGGCATGGAGAGCAGAAAAGTGGCCACTGTTGAGTAAATTTCTCAGTTGGCACTTAACAATTGACACCTTAGAAATTCCATAGGTAGCTGTAGAGTTAATGCTCAGTATTTCCTCCTGAAAAGAGGCTGAACATTCTGCCTTTTTTATGCTCTCAGCTACTGCTCGTTCATACAGCACCTTCTTCACCTAGACCCCAGAGCAAGAAGCCCAGGCTGGACGCCGCTCCCGGTGGCTCCCCCCTGCTCCCAGCTTGGAACAGTGGCTGTCTTGTCAATTTCATGGCTGGGAGCTGTGAAATTGGCAAGGCTGTCTGGCTTCCGGAGGGGAGTGGACATGGTGGGGAGAAGTCCTGGGTCGCTTCCTCCCACTCCCAGCAGGGAACATGGAGTGGAGTGGGGGCAGCCCACCGGGAGCCTGGGGGGCAGCCGGGCTTGTGGCTCTCAGCTCCCCACACTGCCCCTCTTAGGTTGGTGGAAGCGCTCCTAGTGAGGATGCGCACCACCAATCCAAGAAGGGTAGTCTGGATATGCACCACCACAGTAATTATTGTGGGGGCTGTAAGTCGACCTAATATAGGCTGACTTATGTTTCTAGTGTACTTATACCCTATGGTATGTTCTAATCTATCTTCTTCCCAGGGGAGGATGGAAAGCATAAGCACTGGATTGTCTATAGGCAGAAATTACTGACTTAATAAGAGGGATGGGTAATATCTTTATACTATACCCCTGTGATAATAAGCAAGCGCAAATCTCCTGGCTTGAGGCCTGAGCCAACGCCCATTGAAGTCAATGGGAGCCTTTCCATTAGAGAGGCAAACTGTGATACATAGAACAGATGTCTAGATCCTGCAAAATTCCCCATATGGCAGCATATGGACATCAGGTCTAAATATCCTAGCTTCCAATGCTCAGTATAAATAGTCTGTGCTGACAAGCTGTTTCTTACCCTCCTCTTAGGCTTCCCGCATGGCAGAAGAGCTGCGTCAGGAGCAGGATCACTGCATGCACCTGGAAAAGATCAAAAAGAACTATGAAATCACAATAAAAGACCTGCAAGTCAAGATGGAAGAGGCTGAGCAGTTGGCCCTGAAAGGAGGAAAACGTACTATCATGAAACTTGAGACCCGGGTAAGAAAAACTGGATAGGTCTATTCAAAAGAAATTCTTCCAACACCGCTGTCCAACCCTTCCCTGACCTGAGCTTTAGTACTCGGGAGAAATATTTGAAAAGAAAAGGAATGCTTTTATTAAAGGGCCAGCGTATCCCAGATAGATTCAACTAAATTAAAGAGCGAAAATAATAGCAAAATATATCCTAGAGAAATTAAAATCCACCCAGGCCATTCTCAGCCCACTGCAGTGCAAAGGAAGTCAGTGCTGCTCCTCTGTGTCATATGCAATGTCTGGTTGGATCCTAAATGTCCTTGGCTGTAACACTAGGGCATATTATCATTAGCCAAGCCATCTCTCTGTCAACCATCCCACCGATGGGTCCTACTGGCCCCAGTTCACACAAGGTCCTAGTGGAGCCAGTGATATATCTCACTGGGATTCTTTTCATATTTATTGCAACTGAAATATCCCTGCATCAGTAAACAAAAAACACAAAACCATTTTCCAGATTCTTAGTGTGACGCCAGATCTCCATATCCATCATGCTAAATGCAATCAGTACTAACGTATCCTGCTGGGTTTTTACCTCCTTTTCAGATTAAGGAAGTGGAAACGGAGCTAGATTCCGAACAGAAGCGTCACGTGGAGACGGTGAAAATTCTGCACAAGAATGAGCGCCGCCTGAAAGAGCTGATCTTCCAAACAGACGAGGACCACAAAACCAACCAGCGCATGCAGGAGCTTGTGGAGAAGCTGCAGAACAAGCTGAAGATTTACAAGAGACAAATTGAGGAGGCCGTATGTACCCCAGACTGTACCTCTCCCCTCTCGTGCGCATACACACTAATATTGAACACATATGTTGCATCTTCAAAATAAACATAACCAGAAATACATGTTCATCAGTAGCATTAGCACCTCCAGTCATCAGACTCCTGTTTTATGCTCCCTTTTCCTGCCATTATTGATAATACAGGCCCCAATATACCTAATAAAAGAGCCACCTAAAAACCCACCTGCCTTATCCTTTGCAAAAAATCAGATTAATGCATGTTGTCATCAGTCCTTTGGCTGCCCTCACAAGTTACCTTCAACATCTGGGGGGATGTGTAAAATGTATTTATTCCTGGTCCAACAGTTTACTATACACTTTGCCTGGTTGGTTGTATTGAAGGAATACAGGCCAGAGACATTTTGCGCTGGCATTGTCTAAAAAGACTTACCAAAAAATAAGCCAAATCGTCTCATGTCCCCAGGAGGAGCAGGCTAACCAGAGCATTGCGAAGTACAGAAAGACCGTGCACGAGCTGGATGATGCAGAGGAAAGAGCTGGAATGGCTGAATCGGCTCTAAACAAATTGCGCACCAGGCACCGTGTCTCAGCGACCAAAGGATTCACCTCTGTGGAGATCATCCAAGTGTCGAAGTCTTCTGCTTCCAAGTCCGCTTCTGGGGAATAGACACCTGTGCTCTGAACCTGCAGCTGGTAGGGCTGCATGCCTGGCCTTTTTCAGACAGGGTACTGGGGTGGATTCGGGAACACGGGTGCAGTATGGACCCTGGGTGACTCACTATGAATGGTGGCAGGGCCATTCTGCACGGCTCTGCTGATGTGGGAAGAGGAATTTTGAAGTTGAAGAGGACTGTGATGGTAATAGATGCTGTTACAGCCTTAGAATCATGCAGAGGCTCCATTGTAGCTCTTTAGCTCAGAGGCGGTGGGGTTTCTGTCCCCTCCACATCTCTCAAGTAGAACGTATGCTCAAAACCGATATACTTGGCCCAGAGAGGTCAGGCTTTGGCCCCATTAAAGGAAATAATTGGCCCAGTCTGAGCATCAGTAGGTTCTAGTAGATGTTTACATGGATAGTGTAGCATTTCTCACCTCTTCCCCTCCTTCCTAGGGAGGCTTTAAAGGATAACGTTGCTATTGCAATCCAACTTCAGTGTCTCTTTCCTTCCAGGGTGACACACATCTTCTCAACAGCTGCCCACTGCAAGATTGCTACCCTAGTGATGAATTGAAAATAGCAGTCTAGAGCCATCAAGAAGACGCCTACATAGGGAGAGAGAGATGGAAACAAAGAATGTACATGTATCTCTGAGGGGAAAAGAATGATCTGTGTGTTCTCATCACCGGAGAGCTTGAAACCAGTACTTCCCCCGACTGGATTATACCACAAAATCATATAGGTCTGGCTGTTATCAGTTGAAATGGATCAGTTGTAATGTGGATTTTACATTTTCATGTCAAGGACGGAAGATGTAAAGCATCTGGGTGCTGTGGGCTGTCTCTTATAAATAATTCCTCACACTAATAGTCTTAATGCGTAGTCTTAATAAAGCTTACTGTATGGGAAAGAAACTTGGAGACGCTGCTGGATTGTCTATGTTTGTAGGGTGACAATTTGATTCACTGAAGCCTCCTGTCCAAAAAAAACACAACATTTTTAAACTCAATTCAGCAAGCACTGAACCATGTTGGCTAGTGTGTATGTGTACCAGTTACCTTTACTGGATCAGAATTTCTCAGCTGTGTGTCACGGGTCCTCTAATGCTAACAGTTAAAAGCAGGTTCTCCTTTCACCCGTGGTTTTGGAGAGGAAGGATCTAAGTTCTATCCCTGCTATTGCTCTAAGTTGCTGTGGTACACATCACACTGACACCTATGAAGTCCTAGGCCATGGATTCTTTGAAATCCCAGTGTTCGAGGACTCGCACAGCATTTCCTTTGCTCATTTAACGTAAGTGCTGTCGAGATTTTCCAGATCCTTTTGGTGATGAGGTTCCCCACTGTTGGGGACAGTTTTGTGACATCAACAAAAAGGCCCAGCCAATCAGAACATGGCTTTGGACAATCAGTGTCTCCAACCCAGACACTACTATGTACTAGCATACACTCTCCTGGGGTGAAAAAATACAGCATTGTGTCTCTGGATCAGGCTCTTGTGACAATGGGTTCAAATGTGTGATGCTTGGGATCAGAGATTTGTGCAGCCAAGGGAGGCGAAAGCAAAGGTAGCTGAACACATGCAGACCCAGCTCCAGTAGCAGCGTGGCGGGGGACAGTGGCAGTTCTAAGAAACAGTTGGAGCATTTGTCAAGAACAAATCAATGCCAAACCAACCTGATTTCCTTCTTTGACAGGGTTACTGGCTTAGTGGACAAGGGGGAAGCTGTAGACATGATATATCTGGACTTTAGTAAGGTTTTTGACACAATCACATATGACATGCTCATAAGCAAATTAGGAAACTCTGGTCTAGATTAAATTACTGTAAGGTAAGTACACAACTGATTTTAAAAAACCCTATTGAAAGAGCAGTTATCAATATGTTGCTATTTAACAGGGAGGGTGTATTTAGTGAGTCCCACAGGAGTCTGTCCTGGGTGTGGTACAAGTCAATATTTTCATTAATGACTTGGATAATGCTTTTAAAATTTGCAGATGATATCAAGCTGGGAGGGGTTGCAAACACTTTGGAGGACAGGATTACAATTCAAAACAAGCTTGACAAAATGGAGAATGGGTCTGAAATCAACAAGATCAAATTCAAAAAATACAAGTGCAAAGTTCTTCACTTAGGAAGGAAAAATCAAATGCACAACTACAAACTGGGGAATTACTGACGCGGCGGTAGTGCCGCTGAAAACGATCTGGGAGCTATAGGGGATCACAAATTGAATTTGAGTCATCAGTGTCATGCTCTTGCAAAAAGGGAAAATAATATTCTTGGGTAACAGGAGCATTGTATGTAAGACACGGGAAGTAATAGTGCCGCTTCACTTCACACTGGAGTATTATATGGCCTCATCTGCAGTATAGTGTCCAGTTTTGGGCACCACACGTCAAGAAAGCTGTGAACAAATTGGAGAGTGTCCAAAGGAGAGCAACAAAAACTGATAGATGGTTTAGAAAACCTGACCTATGAGGAAACCTTAAAGTGAGCATATTTAATCTACAGGGAGGCCTCATAACAGTCTTCAAACATGCTAAGGCTTGTTGTAAAGACAGGATGACCAGACAGCAAGTGTGAAAAATCGGGACAGGGGGTGGGGGATAATAGGACCCCATATAAGACAAAGCCCCAAATATCTGGACTGTCCCTATAAAATCGGGACATCTGGTCACCCTATGTAAAGAGGACAATGATTGATTGTTCTCCGTGTCCACTGATGGTAGGACAAGAAGTAATCGGCTTAATCTGCAGCAAAGGAGATATAAATTAGGTATGAGGAAAACCTCCTATCTATAATAGTTAAGCACTGGAACAGGCTTTCAAGGGAGAGTCCCTTGGAATCCCCGTCATTGGCACTTTTTCAGAACAGGTTAGACAAACACCTGTCAGGAATGGTCTAAGTATTCTTAATCCTGCCTCAGGTAGAGGGATGGACTAGATGACCTCTTCAGATCCTTTCCAGCCCTACATTTCTACAAATCCCCAACTCTGGGCTTATCAGCATTGCCTTTCAGCTGCAGGAGAAATCAGTTAAAACTGGGGAGGGTGATGCCAGGGAGAACAATGCTGCAGAAGCCGGTGCCAGAAACACCAACAGCAGCTTCGTTGTCTCAAAGGGAAATGGTGGTGGTGACTGGTGTACTGCTGCACCAAATCAACTGAAATCCCTCAGCAGAGCCCGGGATAAACACTGCCACCTGCTGGCTCCTTCGTTCCTCATCCTCACCCCACCAATCTGCCTCCCTCCCTCCTTCTTCCAAAATCAAACCAGTCAAGCCCCTCCAAGGTAGGGGGGCAGTGGGAGCCCTGAGGTATGTGAGGTGGTCGGGAGGGGAGCCTTGAGCCCTCACCCTCATTCTGCCCCCTCTCTTCATTATCCTCCCCGATTCTTCCCCCTTCCACCGCGATCGCCTGCTCCCTCCACCTCCCTACCAGCCACATCCATCTTCACCCAGGAGCTCCACGATGGCCAGCAGGTGTCAGCAGGCACAGGCAGGAGCCAAGAGGGAAGACAGTCCACCCAGCTGCCTGTAGCCATCACCCTGGGTGGCTGGGAGAAGCAAATGTAGCTGTGCCTACAACTCTCCCGTACGCAGGAGGTAGCAGGAGGGTTGCCAACCCTCCGGGTTTGGCCTGGAGTCTCCAGGAATTAAAGATTAACCTTTAATTAAAGATTATGTCATGTGATGAAATCTCCAGGAATACATCCAACCAAACCTGGCAGCTGTTAAACTGGCCTGTCTTCACGAGCTTTGGAAGCTGTCCAAGATGATGGCATAAATTGACCTTCATTTGTTAAGAATCACAAATTTTGCAACTTCAATACATCCAGAGTGGCTATTTAAGATCAATATAATGCCTTTGCTAAGTCAGATAGCTCTAATATTGGTTATGAAAACTGATTTTGAAAAATTATTATAATCTAGGTGAATGCTGTACTGAAGTCTTAAGCAAGTGCATCTTGGAAACAATCCAGTACTTATTTCTCTTTTTTTCCTCCCCAAACATGTTGTGTTTCCTTCCCTGTGCTTGAAAGTCACACATTTTCAAATGTAGGAGCCTACCTTACACTTCTAAAATAGATACTTTCACCCACAAATGCATTTGTGTTTAATTATCCATTTTGAATCCAAAATTCATGTTGTGCACTTGCAGTTACCTGTTTGCACATGCCTGCACATATTTTGCAGTTGTCTGCATTTTGAAACTATGTCCTGTTGTTTTTTTCTGAATACCTTAAGGCAAACTTCATCTAAGGTTAGGTTTTTCTGAAAATTTCCCAATGTTGCTCTCACATTAGTGCAGTTCCACCACTATTAGCAAAGTGTTAGTGTAGGTTGGTCAGTGACCTTTTCACTACTAAAGTCTTCTACTCCAGTTCAGAGCTGCTTGGGATGATGTGATGGTGAAACTGCTGACAGCCTGTCTGCATTGGAACTTGCATAGCTACACCGGGGATACAGCTGAAGCCAAAGTGGGAGATTCCTGAAAACCTTTATTGTAGACAAGGCCTTAGTATTTTTGCATTTAAAATCTCCGAGCTCCTGCAGCACACGGCTGCTCTGTAACATATCTGACTCAGCTGCTTTCATCCATCTGCCAGTGAAAATCATTTTGTAAATGTAATACTGTATTTAAATGCAATTTCAGTCCTGTTATGTAATATTTAGTTGACCTAGTTACATATCTTTAATCTGTACAATTCAACTAGTTTTTATAAGCAGACCAATAAAAACTCCAGTGATTGCATATTGCGAAGCGTCACTCTAATCTTCCCACCGCTCCACTCAGGTTTGTCCTTTCTGTACTATAAATTGCCAGCTTTACAAGTGCTGCCTTTTATAAATATGGTGGTGTTACTAGCGGCTAGAGCACTAGACCAGGACTCTGGAGAGCTGAGTTCTACTCTTGCTCTGCCACTGGCCGGCTAGATGAACTTGGGCAAGTCACTTCACTTTTTTGTGCCTCCGTTTCCCCAACTGTCCAATTGGGGTAACTATGACTTTCCAATTTGATTTATAACATTACGCCCTAGCTTGTACACAGCTGTCATATAGGCGATCTCAAAGCACTTGACAAAGGAGGTGAGAATTCCCACCCAGCTGCTGGATCAGCCAGATCCCGCTTAACTGACAGGCGCTGCCACAAATCACAGCACCAAGCTGAGCACCGCCCTTGAGAGGCACTTCAATGACTAGCTGCACAGAACTACTAACCAACCGCAGTACGCATGTGTAACTTTCCCCTCCAGGACTGATCACTGCGCATGTACAGCGCTCCCCTTCAGGCAGGCGACACTGCGCATGCTCTATCCTACCCGCCCTCCATTGTGTAAGAAGGGCTCTCGCCTCAACACGCTTCAGTTCTACGCGCAGGCGCAGAGCAGCTCCCGGCCCGTGCGCAGGCAGGCGTAGGGGCAGGCACTCACCCCGCCCCGATTGTGGGCGCAGGCGCAGGGAGAGGAGCGGCTCCCGGCCCGCGCGCAGACTCCGAGGCTGTTTCCTGGATCGCTTGTCAGTGCCGGGCCCCGCCGGCCGCTCCCTCTCCCGCCGCCCGGAGCGGAGTCGCGTTGACTGACCAGAGTCCGCGAGTCCCGCTCCGCTGCCGCCTCCCCTCCCCCCCAGGTAAGTGCCGGGGCCGCGGCCAGGCTCACCCCGGGACCGCCTGGGGGCCCCGTCCCTTCATCCCCCCCTTCCTGGGCCCCTCCCCTCAGCGGGTGGGGGGTACCTGGGCCCCTCCCCCTTTCCTCACGCCGGGGGGCGGGACCCCCTCCCCTCTATTCTCCGTGCGGCGGGGGGG
Source organism: Macrochelys suwanniensis (assembly GCA_033296515.1). Taxonomy (NCBI): domain Eukaryota; kingdom Metazoa; phylum Chordata; order Testudines; family Chelydridae; genus Macrochelys; species Macrochelys suwanniensis. The sequence continues at coordinate 8,435,875 of CM065785.1, read as the reverse complement.
GTCCGGCTGTTCCTAAAACCGGGGGGGGGGGGGCGAGCAGCCCCTCACCCCCCGCTGGGTGGTGTGGTGTTGGGGGGCAGGGCACTGACCTGTTCCCGCCCCATCCCCGTGTCCCCGGCTGGGGCTGACCCCTCTCCGTCCCAGTGGCGTGCGGGGCTAGCCCAGCGGCCGCCGCCTCCCCACACGTCTGGGGCGAGAGCAGCGGGAGGGAGGCAGCCCCTCATGCCAGCCCTCCAATGCCTAGGGCGAGCCCCGTGCCCCGGGAGGGACAGCCTGGGTCAGGGGCACAACCCGTCGGAAAGCCGAACCCTAACGCTGACTGCAGCCTGGGTCGGTCGCCCTGGGTGTAAGGAGTTAGCCCCGCGAGAGAGCCACCCAGGCCGCTTTGGAGGGGGTGACAGTAGCCAGTGAACTGCAGACATCTCCCTCCCAGGTGTTGCAGATGATTTATTTGATCTGAAAGGAGGATCGAGAGTTTTTTTAAAAAAATCTCTCTCTTTTTAGCACTATGTCTGGATTCGGAGGCAGTATTCCTGCTGTGTGTGTGTGTGTTGTTGGGGGGGTAGCCCTGTAACATACTTACCCTGTCTTGGTTAGGGAATGACAGCAGCCTAACACACCCTCCTCACCCCATTATCTCACTCCCCTCTCCGCCACCCATGAAAAAGGAAGCTGGTACTGTACAAAAAGATAAAATTCCCCTCTTGATACTGCAAAGCAAGGACTATTACTCTGCAGCTGTAAATTAATTAGATATATTAGGCCAAGTACCTAGATAACAAGGTTAACAGGGGTAATATATTTCCTGTGAGGGATTCTCAGATTGGCCTGACAGGGAAGGTTGGAGATATTCGTGATTGAGAACTGCACTGAATACCTATCAGTAATATCAAAGGGCTGACTTCACTAAAGTATGCATTAGTGTCTTTGTCCTGCAAATGAGCTGTTTGGTGATTAGGAAGAATCTGACTAAAAATTGTATTGAGGTTTTTTTTGACTCTCTTAAAAATGAAGGTTAGGTAAAGGATAGTGTAGTTATCAAATGTGTGGGTGAGAGAGATTCATTTTTGAGAATATCTGTCTCCAGCATTGCTGCATTGCTCTGTAGTGGTTAGTTGGTCCTCCAAAACAGAATACTGTCACTTTATACAGGTGACGGAAGAACTAATGTCTGTTTTATGAATATGATTAATGCACTAGAGAAACCCAGTCATTTGGAAAGAATGGATGATACCTTTTATCTAGATTCACTGAATGGGCATTTTAGGTTAATACTAGATATGGGGGAATCTTTCTAAGGTGAACTAGAGCTACTTTAGTTTGAAGCTTAGAAATAAAATCTGTGGACTAGATGTTATACAGACAGGAATGTGTCCCCAACATGTAGCGCTTGTGTGGGAAAGTAGCAAGATTGTGTTAGAAACGGTGTTTTGAAATAACTCTACTCTTTGGTTTAAGAAATAAAATGTAGAAAATTTTCCAAAAGAGAGTAGAAAGGGCTGAGCCATCCTTGTTGGTGGAACAGCTCTTCAGTTTTTCCTGTATATGGAAATTTACTGCCACTGACTATTGGCGTGCACTAAAACAAGAAGATGATAAAAAGAAGTTGCAGACATTTTGCTTAAATTAACAAATGGAATCTCAAATCATGGCTGTCCCAGGTCAGAGGTAACTCAAATCCCATTTAATTAAGGAAACAATGATGACATAACACTTTGGTAGGACTGGATAAAACCTCTCCAATAATAGTTTACTTTGATTTACCAAAATATGGGTTTTATAAGAACAAGCAATGAAGATCAGGTGTCAGTTTAAAATTATGACCTTGACCTTAGTTCAAAGTTTAAATACTATTTTTCCTCAACATGCACTTTAAGAAGAAGTACATTGATCTATAATTGTATTTGTTTCCCGAAGTGTAAGGTAACAACGTGGGGACAGTACTGAAGTTTAAAAAAAAAAAGTCTCCAAAAATATTTGTGATGTTGGAATGCTGTATCATTTGTTAAACTACTGTGATTCCATTTGCTAAATTCAGTAAGGAGTTGCTCATCTTCCATTCACTCCTGAGTTTCTGTTGGGTTTTGTTCATTTCCTGTTTGCATCTGAATTCCTACCTTGCCTTGCAATCTCCACCCTCTGCTAACATGGCCATACTTGGGTATGTTGTAATTTCAGATTATAATGGGTGTGTGTGTGTGTTAGAATGACATCACTGTGTTGTTTTTTTTTCTTTTAGATGCTTGTAGGAGAAAGGCTTTCTCCTGGACTATTATAAATTGATCCTTGGATATGAAATTTAGTAGGAATATGTGTGGGGTTTGGCAAATACAAATTATATGTACTGAGCTATATGTAGTTTGATGACTACAGGTGCTTTTAAACTGCTGCAGTGTTATCTTCCACCCAATTTATGCTGCAGCATCTTTATGCTTTTGACAGCTGTGCATGTGGAATGTATAAAGTCTTGGATTGTACTGTATTGTACAGTTGTGTAGTTACTCACTAATATAACTTCAGTTGCAGAACCCAGTAGCATCTGTTTTAATGCAGTTACAAATTATGGAATACTACTTTTTTTTTTTTTAATAAACTGTATTTACAGATTAGAATATTTTTATACTGTCATTTTAGTGTTCAGTTTTCATGAAAAAATTCTGTAATCCAAAAATCTATAGCTAATTAGAAGTAATTTATTTTGGGGATTAATGAAGTGCATAATTTTATCACATAACAAATGTGTCAGTAGACTGTAATTAAGTTTCAGTGGAATGTGTGTTAATATTAACACAACACATTCAATTAAAAAAAATATTCCTGGAATTGTCTTAATGCTGCCATTGAGCCTTGATATTGCAGGGGATTTTGATCAGTTTATTGAAATAGCCATCTAAATAGAGAGCTTTTTTAAAAAAACAAACAAACACCATTTTATGTCTCTGTAGAATTATTTAGGTTTGTTAGAAGACTTTTCATAAGTCAGGGAAAGCCTGTCTCACTCTTATGTGTGAAGAAACACTAAGAAGCGATAATTTGCAATTAGCTGTATTAAGAATGAGAAGTCAAAATAAGTCTGCATACCACGGTGAATGGGTGCTTTATATATTCGTAAGATAGCAAAGGTAACCTTTGTAGGCATCTATACTCTTGTTGAACTAGTTATGATGTTGTGTAAATAAGCTATAGTATTTGACTGAAACAACCCTAGTAAGTAATGTCTAAGTCTATAGCTTTGTGTAATTATCTAATTTAAAGGGTTGATTTTAAACTCTTATTCCTTTCAGCTTTTTCAGTTTAAAACACTAAGAATATCCTTTATTCAGAATGTCTCTACATCAGTTTTTATTAGAACCAATCACCTGCCATGCCTGGAACAGAGATCGTACTCGTAAGTACCATATTAATTATCTTTTCCCCTTTGATTGGTATTTTGTACATGCTACAGAACCATATACTTATAGAAAGGTGACCCAGAACTTTGAAATGGAGAAAACAATTCAGTACAGCAACAATACAAGACAATATCAAATACTTAGTGCTCCTCACTGAGCGCTCCCCTAAAAACTACAAAACATGCTGCAGTAGTGCTAGTATTCGAAATTCTGTAGTAGGACATTGGGTATACGGGAAACTAGAGTCTTAGAAGTGTTTAGTTGCGGTGCTCAAAAGCAAAAACTTGAGATTTAAGTGGGCATCATTACTTGCAACATGACTTCCCATTACCCTCACTCTTAACCTTCTTTTCCATGCCCCAAATCCAGCCTTTTTTGTACCCTAGTTTCTCCCCACCCATTTTGGATTATAACCTTCAGAATCTATTTTCTTCTTTGGAGACTGTTGAATACTGAACATCATACAGCTCTAAAGTTCTTCACATCTTCTCTAGATAAGAAATGCCCTACAATTAATTCTGGACTTTGGGAATAAGTCTTTTTAGTCCAGACTCTGCATTCCCAATGAGAGCGTATCCACCGGTGTACACATTTTGAAACTGAAAAATACAGACTTGATTTGGAAAGATATGCTCTTCTAAAGCTTTTGTCATAAAAAATAATCTCGCATACTAATGAATTAATTCCTTTTACCAGAGATTGCCATTAGCCCTAATAACCATGAAGTTCACATCTATAAGAAGAGTGGGAACCAGTGGGTAAAAGCTCATGAGCTGAAGGAACACAATGGACACATTACAGGTAAATGAATATGCTGAATCTGATAACAGAGTTATAGAAAGTGATTCAACCTGCTTTTAAGAAGTAGTCTGACAAACAGAGTAAGAAATCTGTAAGTGATGAATAGATGATCCAATCTTTTTGTAGGTTGGCACTCTCACTTTATGGAGAGCTTTGCAGCATTTTCCTGGACCACATAAAGCAAATGTGGGGTAGCAAAGCATTGACTTCCAAACACTTTCATTGCGTAGCTACCGTACTAAAGTTCAAGGCTGTAAAAAGTAGTAGTATCCTGTTCCTGATCGGTCTATCAGCCCTCACAGAGAGAGCGCCGATCACAACACGTCAGATGTGTTGTTCTAGCCAGTCCTCCCAACTACCCGCTGGCCAGGCTGTCAGTAGCACCGGACACCCGATTGACATAGTGCACAGCGGCCTAGAACTCCTGAGCGATCCGCCAACTGCAGCCTCCCAAGCAGCTGGGATTACAGGCATGCGCCACCACACCGTGATTTAAAAAAAAAAATCTTTAATGAGATAGCAAGAATATTTTTTTCAACTTTTCAAATAAGACAATTTTGTCATGATTTTTCTCTGGTCATACTTTGCATTCCATCTTAATTGCTAGTTTTAGTAAGCAAACTTCAGCAAGTATATATGACTCTGCTATACGGGTATGTGACTTTTGATATCTATAGATATATTTTCTGGAGATTAAACAAGCACTTTATGTTTAAGCAGGTTGGCATCAATTAATCTCTTCCTTTCTCCTCTTTGATATGCCTGTAATACAGTGTGTCTTTGTGTAAAGAGCAGTGGGTTGCCGTTATAAACCCTAGTGATGGAACAGGGTCTTCAGGACTCTGTTTTACAAGGTAAAACATGAAAAGGAAGATAATGCAAAACAGTTCTACCAAAGGTCCTTTGTATTCTGGGGAAAGCTAGTACTCATTTCTACAGTAAGGTCTTGGGTTTTGTGCCAGAATAGAAGTTCTGCAGCAGCTGAGTTTAATTTTAAAAGTTGGGGGGTTTAATTATAAAATTAATATAACAATACAGTATTCTTTAAATATTAAATCCAGTTTATTTTAATCTGTTTTTGCATTTACAGTTTGTACCATCTCATACTTCTGTATTGACAATTCAGTTTTGTATTAAAGTTTTCAGTGAGGGAAAACTAGACGTTGTGGGTTTTGGCGGCTGGATAGCAGGAAGTTGAGGATTTTGGCATCCAGAGAGATGTGGTAGAGGTTAACAGTGCTCACTTTTAAGTTACCATGTTTTGGTTTCAGAGTTAACACCCATTGGAGATAAATGGTACTATTCACATCTGTGAGTTATTGTTTCAGGCTGTCTACAGATTCAGGAAGACATACCACTGCATTGGTTTTACTCATTTTATATTTTAACACTTTCTTTGCAACCATAATGGCTAGAAACCTTTGTTAACCAAAGCTTAGATATTGATGCACAATTCTGGGGTAAATTGCACTTGTGCGGATTCTTGGAATTTACGTGTCCCTGGCTTTAACACGGAAGCTCAGTTAATATAATTTTTCAGGATCCAAAATTAAAATATAGAAATGGTAAGATTGTCAAAACATGAGTCACTCAAGTATTGTGTATAAAATGGGATTGTCCTGCATTAGTCTTTTAAATAAAATTACTTGGTGCTTTTTTGAAAAGGGTTCTATTCTCTAACAAAGGAAACTAGTTAAAATCAGCATTTGCCCTGTCCACCAGTTTTGGGTGCTGATATCAGCCCACTAATGGACAGAAGCCTCTGCTTGTACTACAAAGTTTTGTGGGAACTTCGCCAAACTTACCTGCTCCTCGTTGGCAAGCGCATAGCAGTTTGCACTCTTTCATGCTGACCTAGCCACTTAGCTTGGTTGAATGTACAAAAGACTTGTCATCCCCAAAGGTGTTGCTTAGCATTTTAGTTGCACCTGTTGCCACTAGCAAGAAGACATAATTGGGCAACATTTGGGTGTTCATTACAGAAGTCAATGTTGCATACCACTGCCACTTGAGAATGCCAGGTACTATGCAGCCTTTAAAGCTTACCAAAGTCTTGACACTTGCAGTATTTTAACATTAAGAAACCTGTTTTTATAGTAGGCCAGAAATGAACTGTAGAATAAACATTGCATCTAAAAATATTAGGCATCAGATTCTGCCATATTTTTCTACTTTAATTCTATTTTTGTATCTTTCATGCTGTTTGTTCAATCAGCATGTTCAAGGAATTTTTTTTTTAGTACTTGAGTAGTGCTGTTAAGGAAGGTCTAAATATATTTTTGTGGCAGGGGAAGACTAATGATAGCAGACTGACTCAAAAAGAAAAAAGCTGAGGAAAAAGATAAGAAATAACTCTGATCTGAATATTTCCGGTTGAAAACATCCATCATTGCATAGGAAGGATGGAAAGCTATGGCAAGCTTGTCAAAGGGATTTTTTTATACTGGTTTTTTTCTGACATTTATTTGCTTCTTTGCATTGATATTGATTTATTTTTGGCTGATGGCACAGCTCAAGTAGGCATGACACAGACATAAGTATTGTATTCCTACATAAAAACTGATAGCTTTGTTCTTTCTGACATTTCTAAAAACTACTACTTGTCTAAAGTTTTAGACCATGACCGTGTAGCTTGGCAGCAGCAAAGTAAACAACTATGCTAGAGGTTTGGGCAAAGTTTTGGAAGTACTGCTTCTTTAGCTATTGAAGTAGTAAGCCTCTTGCAGAAATCAGAGTTGGGATCCAGAAGAGGGGTGGAGGAAGAGGGCAGTAGCCATTCTACTACAAGTGGGCGAGCTTTCAAAGTAGTCTTCCTTATCACTCACACAGTCTATGTTCCAATAAAATCTATCAGTAAGAGGGATTTGGAGAGGGAAGTCAGGAGCAGTAAAGGTTTACAATGGTGACTGAATGAGTGGTGGCTGAAGACATTATTGGGATCTGTCTTCATGGCAAAGGGCAATAGCTGATGTCTCCATTCCGGGTTGCTATACAGTAAACAGGGATTCACAAGAAAGAAAATGTGATATTAATAGGGGTCTAAATTGCAGGTATTGATTGGGCTCCCAAGAGCGACCGCATTGTAACTTGTGGTGCAGACCGTAATGCCTACGTCTGGAGTCAGAAAGACGGCGTGTGGAAGCCAACTCTAGTGATTCTGAGAATTAATCGCGCGGCCACCTTTGTGAAGTGGTCTCCTTTGGAGAATAAATTTGCTGTAGGAAGTGGAGCTCGACTCATATCTGTGTGCTACTTTGAGTCTGAAAATGACTGGTGAGCAGTTTAAACTTGATTATTTCCATTAAGGCAAATCCATGAGGCAATACATTGTCTTGTTTCTGTATTCCATATGGTCCATAAAATGTAGTTAATGGACCATAGATGTGCTTTAATTGCTGAGTTTTTCATCTTTTTTTATTGAGGTTTTCTCAGTTTCAAAACTGTAAAGGGTACATGTTATGCATGTGATTTAATCATGCAGTTCTCATTAATATTAATAGGTAGCTAAATCCTTGGACAGTGCCCTGAAAATGTATGTCTAACACTTACAGTAGAACCTCAGAGCTACGAACACCTCGGGAATGGAGTTGTTTGTAACTCCGAAATGTTTGCAACGCTGAACAAAACGTTATGGTTGTTCTTTCAAAAGCTTACAACTGAACATTGATTTAATTCAGCTTTGAAACTTTATTATGTAGAAGAAAAATGATTGTGATTGTGGGGCAGGCTCTCTATGCAAATACACATACACACACGGCAGGGTCTAACCCCCTGGTCTGGATAAAACAAAATAACCTGAAATTCCCAAAAAAGAAAAACTATGAAAAATAGAATTTCACAGGTTTCTAGTCATATACCATCTGAAACATAACCATTCAAAACAAATGTATTGCATAAGCAAAGAACTTACTTTAATAAAGCTCTTCTGTTTGGTGTGTAAAGAAACAAGTGGTCTACCAGACACCCAGAAATGGAGTGGGTGACCATACTTGAACCTGACAGCATCAAGCAGTATATAACCATTAGCATTTCCGTGTCTCTTACAAGATCTGTGAGACACATGCTACTTTTCATTAGCATTTATACTATGCCAAAGCCACAGCATTTGGGCAGGCCAGAAGACATTGCATTTTTTGATAGATTTACAAACATGGACTGAATGGTACCTTGTCCTTATTTGCATAATCCTCCGTGTTTAGAGAGTCTTTTTTTCTCAGTTACAGGCTAAGAACTTGCACCCAAGTCACAATATTTAGATGGAAATAGCTTTGTTTTGCTATTGCTGTTATCTGTGGCTTAAATGCGGCATTTAATTGATCTTTATTTTGTAACCTTCTGAATAACCTGTGAAAATTTCCATGCAATATGAGTTTATATAACTTTCATAAATTTTACCATAAAATATAAAGAACAGAAAAGTTGATAAGCTGCAGAAAACACTTTAAAGCTCGCTGCAAAAAAAATATGCATTCAGAATGTTGTACTAAGCCCTGGGCTACGCTAGGGGAGGGGGTCGATCTACGATACGCAACTTCAGCTACGTGAATAGCATAGCTGAAGTCGGCGTATCGTAATCGACTTACCTGGCCATGAGGACGGCGGCGAGTCGATCGCTGCCACTCCCGTGTCGACTCCGCTTCCGCCTTTTGATGAGGTGGATTTCCGGAGCCGACGGGGAGCGCGATCGGGGATCGATTAATCGCGTCTCGATCCCCGATAGATCGATTGCTAGTGAAGGCGAAGAAAATAATACTGCTCAACTCTATATTATGATTCAGCAATGTTCTCTTGTTCTTGGGGCATATAAAAGGGGAAAATTACTGCATCAAAATCAAGTTAATGAGCTCAAGGTCAGTAGTGGTCAATTTGGTATATTAAAGTGTTTCCAAAAATTGATTTCAAAAGGGCATAGGACCCAAATGTGTATCTAGATGCTCAGAATAGTAGTTTCTTTGTTTTAATTGTTGATGCCTGGCTGACAGAGCTCACAGCCACTTGAGATTCATTTATTGTATTGGAGGTTTTGCAATCATCAGTACTTTCTGAAATGAATTTACAAAATCTCAACTAGATGGAGTAAGGTAGAAGAAAGGAGCAAAAAGAGAATAACTAGTTGAATTCTTCTCTAAAATGTTCAGCTGGTCCATGTCTCAAAAACCTACATAGCGCTAACTGAAAAGTAAAGAGAATATATATATCTGATAGAATACAGGTGTATATTACAAGTGTTGCATTTTAATGTATTGTCACTGTGGGGTAATAGAGGGCTGGAGTTCCATGATGTCCAGAACCATTTATTTTCTGGTGAGAATTTAGGGGCAGATTTAACAGTATTGATGATTGAATGGGCCATATGTACTTTGGTCTCCTCTTCCTTTTCACGTCAGTTCTGTTGCGAAGTTGGAATGTTTCCAGTCACTTGCACTGAGATTTGATGCATTGGAGTCACATACTGCACGATATTTGGCCCTTTAATGGTAATCAAATGGTTCTCAATAAATAAGTTTTATTTCCTGTTATTTTAGGTGGGTGAGCAAACACATTAAAAAGCCTATTCGCTCCACTGTCCTAAGTCTGGACTGGCACCCCAATAATGTCTTGCTGGCTGCAGGATCCTGTGACTTCAAATGCAGGTGAGAGTAAATAAAACATTTGCAAGTTGATTTGGGTTACTGATTTAAATCAGTCAGCAGTAAGTATGTGCTAATCTTATGTACGTTATCAAAATAGCAACCCATCATGTACTAATGTATTTATTTAGAAAAATAAAATGTAGCCTTGAAAGACTATTGAATCCGTGCCACTACACATGTACACAGGGCTTTGGATTTTTAGCATGTATCCACTAAAAAGTGTTACTTTCATAAAGTGGTGTTAACTTACTAATACTGCTTCAGCTGTGCAGGTACCTGACGGCCAGTTCCATGCTGCTCCTAATATGAAATCAAAGTCTTTCAAGCACCATCTTTTATCTGAAATAGACCTTCAGCCATTGTTAGCATGAAGTTGGAAGACTTGGCAGCTGCTCAGTGCAGATAGATCCCTGCCACCTGCACAGCATCCCATTAAAGTAATGGGGTGCAATGCACGGGTCCATCCATGTGGCTCAACTTGCAGGATCTGAGCCCAGATAGGTAATTTTCTACATGGTGATTTCACTGTGTTCTTTTCTTTTCTTTTTTCTTCATTTTAAACATTTTGACTTTACACAATTGTGAGAATTTCCCTTCCTTCTGCTTAAAATAAATGTAGGATTTTGCTTTATACTACAGGGGAAGTATTCAGGCTTAAAAATAAGGTCTGTGTACTCAAAATGGCTACTAGAATAAATGCTAGGCCCAAACATTACATTCCCTAGTCTAAAATGAGGTGTACATCTGAAGTCTAGAGCATTTGGTCATTTGATATCTCATGGCACTTTTCACATGAGGAGAGGTGTTCTGACCAAATCCCAGTTTGTTTAAATTGGATAGGGTATACATCTTCACTTCCTGCCCTAAACAGTTGACTTTTGTAAAGTGTTTTCACCCCTCCCGAAGAGACTGCATATGAGTTGTGTGTGAAAGGTTCCTTCTGTATATGCTTTTTAAGCACTTTGGGATCCTGTGAGATGAAAGATGCTATTTAAATGTGAGTTGTTTTTTATATTAATGTCAGTTTCCTTGGACTTGTAACTTTTTTGTCCTGGTATTTTTTTCTAACACCTCTTATGTGGAGAGAATCTCATGCGAGGTTTTTCTTTTGACTCCTCCTGAGAAGCTGGAATTGATTACCTTATAATGCCTTGTTGTGTCTAATCATCCCTTATTGAAGAATCTTATTGAAGATATGGGTATGCAAGAAATTACCAAACATAGGTTGAATCAACTTCCCAGGATTTCCTTAGAACAGAACAATGATTCATGGAAGATTAATATTCTTGTTTCATGTACTTCCTGCTGGAAAACTTGTTCTGCCCTGCATTTCATTCCTCTGGAAATGGTCCATTCTGAAATGTGGATCTTTCTATTACAATATTTAGGAGGCATTTATTATTTAGAGTTTGCATTGCAGGATGGACCATTTAATGCCAGTTACACCTCTGATCAGAGAGAGGGACAGGTCTTTATGTAGGTGCATCAGAGGAAGAAAGGTCCATCTCAATTCACATTTCCAAGTCTCTTTCTTTTATTCCCTGCGGATAACTTATTTGTGAATGTTAGGAGAACGGTCTTTCTCTGCTGAAGAGTGAATACAGATCTCTGGAATTCTGTTTCCAGGCGAATGTTCAGTTAGATACTAGATGTTATAAAGACAACTGGGCTTTTAGCACATCTGCACCGATAGCTGGCTCTGAAAAGTTATTAAATGGCCAAAATCAGTAGTAGCTAGCAGTGTACACCACTTCAACAAGCAGGAGACATGCGGATAAAAATCCAGGGCAAGAAGAGCTGCTGGTTGATAGTTATTTAAGAGGATTTAAGATGGCTGGCCTTGATAATCCATAGGGCCTCTTCCTTTAACTTTATCTGTCTCTTAGAGTATAGCTATGAGCACTATGTAGGGGAGTTTTTTATACTGTAGCTGGAGCAATGTCACTGGAAATAAAGGCCATATTCTAGTGCTCTTTGAATGTGGAGACTTTCAAGCAGAGAGATGGCTTGAGTTCTAAAATTGAATGGTTCAGAAAGCCTTTCATTTGCTGAGATTTCTTTCTTCAGTCACCAGTCACCTCCCAGTCGTCTTGCTACGTGGGACTGTTTTTTTTGTGCCTTGTATCAAAGACTCTGCTGCTTTTAACATATGATGTCCTATTTCCATATATTAACTGAGGTGTCCTTCTGGATTCTTGCAAAGGGCTCTTAAATTTAAACCTACCAACACTCACAGTCCTTCCGCCAACTTCTGTTTTAAACTGACAAGGCTGATTGAACTCAGGTTTACAATTTAGACTTCTCTGGTAGCCATATTAACATAGCTGCAATTAAGGCCTTTTTTCTGTTCTATATTTATCAGCTTTACTGAAGACGTGTGTGTTCCTCAAAGCATATGTTGAACAACGTGCCACACACATGCAGAGTTTAAAAAAAATATTACCATAAGCTCTCTTTTTAAAAAACTCCTTTTCATTTTTGACCTTGAGCATGATCATTTGATCACTGCTATTGTTATACTGAAATGTTTCATCATTTGTACTATGGTGTGGTTCAAATGGAAGAACACTCTTGCTCAGTGGATTAATTGCTGCTGTAAATCCCATTTCTGTGACATCATACTAACTTCCATGGTAGCAGTTATGGATGCTATATTGTGCCACCCCTGAATCACACAAAAGGAATCTATGATTATAGGGGGAGACTTTTTATTTAACACATTTTGATAAATAGCTGTGCTGGGAAAAGAGATGCAGAAAAATAGTGACCGTTTAAATATGTTTTGATTCACTCTTCCAGCAGTTAGTCCGAATGTGACAGTCTCTCTTTCCAAATCTCAATCTAGAGAATGGGTATCTTTGTAAGGATTTGTGTTAGCTGGCTGTTGCATATTGCACTTCTCAGATTCTCTCCTAACTTTGATTGTCAGGGTTGTTAGTGCTGTGAAAGGAAGAAACAAAAATCGTAACGCAATAGAGAATTTTTGTAAGTGCAGTATACATTTCCATAGCCAGCCTCTGGCAAAAAGGAAAGAGACAGAAGGTTGCATTTGCGAGAAGAAGGCTGTGTACGTTTTATGCATAATGCTGCTGAGTGCTGATGTTTTCCCACAGCACACAGAAATCTGCTGTCAAAGGAAGCTAAAAAAATGGCGCCTTAGCATGGCATAATTAATGTAGCGTCTGTCCTGGTGACTCTAACGTGAGATTTTTATGCAGTTAAAGTGTCTGTCTTTCTTTCCATTATCATTTTGGTGTTTTTTATTTGCAGAGTGTTTTCCGCTTACATTAAGGAAGTGGATGAAAAGCCAGCCAGCACACCATGGGGCTCAAAGATGCCCTTTGGGCAGCTGATGTCAGAGTTTGGTGGTGCTGGAAGTGGCGGATGGGTGCACAGCGTCAGTTTTTCTGCCAGTGGTAACCGCCTAGCCTGGGTCAGCCATGATAGTACCGTGTCAGTTGCTGATGCCTCAAAAAATATGATGCAAGTATTGACTTTTTTGTTGTCTGTGTATTTATTAACCCTGTAATACTAGGAGGGAAGGGCAAGCATGGCATGTGGAATGTTGTGTTTGCAACAAGGAAGAACAAAGCTGGTATTTCCAGACGTGTTGTGTCCAGCTCAGTCAGTTATGCTGTGGGGTACAAACAGTCCATGTAAAGTTTAGAAGATTTGTGTCTCTGAGGCCTTTTCAAGTTGGCTCTTGGGAATTTTGGATAAATAAAACCAATCTGGAGTAAATTAATGTTTTTTGAAAGAACCGTTTTGTTTTTGAAACTAACAGTGTGTTTTGTTCTGCTATTAGGAAACTACATTCTCCTGTGGAATAGCTACAGGAGACTTCTGAGAGAGCATGTCCAGTTCTTTTACACATCTAGTACCTGATTTGATAATGTTACCTAGGGACTGGAGAATAAACTATTTATTCCATGAAATCTCAATTCCACACCTTGTTGCAAGGTTTTAAATTATATCCTCCAACCATGGTAGAAATATTTCACTACTCTTCTGTACTCCTCCCTCCTCCTCCTGACTTAAACACAGTATACAAGTACAGCCTCTCTTCTCTTGGGAATGGGGAGAGGTGATGTTGTTCCAGGGATGTGGGGAGAGGAGAGGGCCATCTGAGCACAACTGTGTTTAATTGTGACACACACAGATCTGGGGAGAAATGCAGAATGTATACTTAGCTAGAGAGATCATTAAATAATACAGATGATCTAGGGCCATCTTTGAAATCCTGGCCTGTTTGTTAATTTCCCTGGTATTGTTGTAGTAACTTGAATGATGAGATCATTTAGTATTGATATAAATGCCCAGCTATTGTATCTTAAAAGGATGCAGCCAAGTACTTTAAGTACTGGAGTGTTTTACATTATTTTTGTAACCTTATAGAGATCTAACTTATAATATATGGAGATATGCCTATCTCATGGAACTGGAAGGACCTTGAAAGGTCATAGAGTCCAGTCCTCTGCCTTCACTAGCAGGACCAAGTACTGTCCCCTGACAGATTTCTGCCCCAGATCCCTAAATGGCCCCCTCAAGGATTGACCTCACAACCCTGGGTTTAGCAGGCCAGTGCTCAAACCACTGAGCTATCCCTACCCCCTTTTTGTCTTATCAAGCAGAAGAGGCCCAAAATGGTAAATATCAGTATTGCTGGAATGTGTAATCTTTTTAAATGTGTGTCCCCACTTGTGTACAGAATGGTCTATAAGGTCAGCGTATAGCCAGGAATAGTTTTCTGGTTAATGGCTCCCTCTACTGCCTGCTCAGCAGTACAGTATAAAATATTGTAGGATTTTTATAAACATTGACTATTGTCTCTTCCTTAATTTCTTGGGGACATGGCACGGGATTTAAAATAAAAATAGATTTCACAGGGCATTTGCACTAAACTATAATTATTTTCATGTAAGTCACAATCCACTTGGGTCACTTGAAGGCAGCATATTATAGTAAATGGCTATACTAGCTTTTGTACTAGTAGTGCTGTCTGAGAATGGGCCCTTTTGTCATTTATCTTTTGTTTCAACAGAATGAGGTTTCAATGAGGCCCTTCTTTAACAATTGTTCTTGTGTTTAGGGTTTCACAGCTGAAAACAGAGTACCTCCCATTCCTGAGTGTGTCCTTTGTCTCCGAGAACAGCGTTGTGGCAGCTGTAAGTGTCTCCTCTTTC
This sequence comes from Macrochelys suwanniensis, assembly GCA_033296515.1. Taxonomy (NCBI): domain Eukaryota; kingdom Metazoa; phylum Chordata; order Testudines; family Chelydridae; genus Macrochelys; species Macrochelys suwanniensis. The sequence goes on along the minus strand of CM065785.1, from coordinate 8,420,866 downwards.
CCCTTGTAGAATGTTGTAGTGCTTCAGTGAGAGGATAACACATGCATTGTGAAGTTAGTCAATACTAAAATACCTCTTCAGAAGCACCCGCATGAGCTGTTCTGCAGCAGAGTGAGCTGTATAAAAAGCAACGGTGCTGCTCTTCATTAGCTAGATTTTTTTTTTTTTTTGCCTTAATGATGTCTTGTTGCAGGGCCATGATTGCTGCCCAATGCTCTTTAACTGTGATGATCGTGGCTCGCTGACCTTCGTTTCCAAACTAGACATTCCAAAGCAGAGCATCCAGCGCAATATTTCTGCCATGGAGCGCTTCCGCAACATGGACAAGAGAGCCACTACAGAGGATCGTAACACTACTTTGGAGACACTGCATCAAAACAGCATCACGTGAGTGCCACAGTGCTCAGGACATGTGACAAGGAGAGCTCCCTTGCACCTTAGATATTGCAGGACACATCTGAGACCCTTCAACCTTGGATTTGCCTTATCAAAAAACTTACCCTTTCACTGACAGTTGCTTATTCCTGGTGTTTCATAGAAAGGCAAGAATGCCTTGCCCCGGGGACCTGACCAATTTAGCAATTTTGTGCATAGATGTTAGCTATTGGAAAGGGAGACACGGAATTCCTTCCTGAGCCCTTGGGCTGTTGTCTGATGCCCTCAATAAGGAGATTTAATTGCTCCAGTTTTGTCTGGAACCTGACAAAAGATAATATGCAACTGTCAATGTTAATGATTATCTCCCTTTGCTTCTGGGTGAAGTCATGTTTAATGTGTTCCATAATTCAGACCTGAACAGACACTGTGTAACTAGGACTTGATACTGTAAGTGGGACCAGGGACACTTACCAGAGACACTTAATCCAGTGAGCAGAATTCACCTGAAAAACTTATTCTCCTTCCACCCTCCCATTTAAAAATTTATTTGTCTTTATTACTCTTCTGGAATGAGCGAATACAAGTTAATCATGTGAGATGTTCTTCTGTGCTTTCCCCAGTACTCCGTGTGCACAAAATACTTCTAAAGTAAAGTTGGTGTCTCTTTAAATTATAAGCTTTTTATAATAGTGCTGGATGACCTTCCCTGTCTGCCTTGGAGGCTGCCTCAGCTGTCTCTCTGTTTTCAGCCAAGTGTCTATTTATGAGGTAGACAAGCGAGATTGTCGCAAGTTCTGCACCACTGGCATTGATGGAGCAATGACCATCTGGGATTTCAAGGTATGTATTTACTACTTTGCTTATGAGTAAGGCTACCATTATGTCATGGAGGTCATGGAATATGTGACTTCCAGAGACCTCCGTGACATTTTCTGCTTCAGCCTCCGGGCTGCAGGGCTGGATCGGGCTGCAGGGCTGGATCTGTCAGCCAAGGGGCCCTAGAGATCTCAGCTGTGGGGCCCCTGCAGCTTCTAGCCATCGTGCAGGGGAAGCCCCCGCCAGTGTTCCCTCTAACTTTTCCCACCCATGTGTGGAGAATTTTGTTATGTGCACCAATATGGAGGTGATGTGTGACAGGGCTGGTGTGGGCTCTGGGGTGGGGCCAGGGATGAGGGGTTCAGGGCTGGGGTAGAGGGTAGGGTGCAGGGGGTGAGGGCTCTGGGGTGGGGCCGGGGATGAGGGGCTTGGGGTGCAGGAGGGTGCTCTGGGGCTATGGCAGGGAGAGAGGACTCCACCCCCCCCCCCCCCCCGAGCCCTCTTTCCCCTCACAGCAGCACCTGGGCTTGCGGGGGAGAGGCGCCTCTCCCCACCACAGGAGTTCTGGGGCTGCAGGATAGGCGCCCCTACTCCAGCCCCAGCCGGTCCGGGGTGGGGGAGGGCCTCCCTGGCTACACCTAGGTCCGGGCTGCTCCGGGGTGGGTCAGGCCAGGCCGCACCATGTCGCCCCAGCCGTGCTTGGGGCCAACCCGGGCCGCTCTAGCTGCACTGCCCCGGCAGGTCCGGGCCACAGGCTGAGTTGGGGCTGGGTGGAGGGCACCCTGACAGGTCCCTGGGTGGGTTCCCTGAGCACCTGCGTGGCGCTAAATAGGCTGTTGCGTGGCCGTGCAGCTTACAGGGAACTTAGGCCCCTGCAGCTCCCAGCTGCTGGCCTGGAGCTCCAAGCCGCTGTGGGGGGCCCCTGGAGCTTGTAGCCACTGCAGACTGCTCCCTACCCTGGAGCTCTGAGCTGTGGCAGGGGCCCCCCGGAGCTCCCAGCTGTGGCAGGTGGTGGGGGCCCTCTCAGCCACCACGAGGAGCTCCCATCCATGAAGGGTGACCCCCGGAGCTCCCAGCCACCACAGGCAGCAGGGGGACCTGGAGTTCTGAGCGGCGGCTGGGGGCCTCGCAGCTCCCAGCCGCCAGTCCTGGAGCTCTGGCCTCCACAGGCAGCAGGGCCCCTGCAGCTCCCAGCTGCTCTGAGCAGCAGCAGTGGGTGCTGGCTCCCCCGTTCCCCATTTTGTGTCAGCTCTTCTTAGTAAAAGTCAGGGACAGGTCACGGGCTGCTGTGAATTTTTGTTTACTGCCTGTGACCTGTCTGTGATTTTTGCTAAAAATAACCATGACTAAATCTTAGCTTTACATGTGAACTATCTGTGATTTGTTAATCTCTGGGCATCAGAATCTGGGATTCAGCCCTAATGTAAATTGTATTAGCATTAGGGAGTCTAGACTCTGGATATTTAGGACTGTTAGTGAACTCTTTAGAGAGGACAGATCCAAGACTCTACATAATCACAGATGTATTTGCTTAGCAGATGGTACTAATCCAGACTGATTTTTTAATGGGATCACTCAGGTCCCTGTAGGAATCTTGTTAATCCTCTTCCTCCTTCAATCCCCTTCTTCTTGTTTTTTAAGCCACAACCATGCTGGCTCAGGAGACCAGAATCATCACTGGAGCAATGAAAGGGACTCTGGCCCAGGTCTACAAAGGTATTTAGGCTTATAACTTCCATTGAAATCAGTGGAAGTTAGGAGCCTAAATACCTTTGTGCATCTGGGCCACTGTTCTAGGGACCGAGCTTACTGTCTTGGCAGCATCCAGGCTCTTCAGAGCCTATCTTTACTTTTTTTTTTTAAAGTAGCAAAAAAGCATCTAACACGAGGTCCAAAATTCATGGAAGCGCAAACTAAAAGCCTGAGTGGATTTAAATGTTTAAATGATTCTAGGCTGACTTTTTACTAGATTCATCTTGATGTCAAAACAGACTAGGTCATTCACCCCGGAAATTAGGATTTATAGTTTAAAATTCCAGCACAGGACCTCACAGACTACTGCTTGACACTCCTATGGCAGGGTGCTCTACTTGGTGCTTTAAAAAAACCCAACCATATTTGGGATATAGCTAGGATCAAAGGATCCATCTTCGTGAAAGCCATTTTTCCATATGCACGCCCTATTCTCTACGCAAAGTCTCTCTCAGAATTTCCTCCAGACCAGATTGCATGTGTTGCTGCAGATTGGCCAGCAGGTGTCTCTCTAGACTCTTCTGTTGAGCTCTGGAATGCAGGAGAACCTTAGTTATGAACACCTCAGGAATTGGAGGTTGTTCGTAACTCTGAAGAAAACGTTATGGTTGTTCTTTCAACGTTTACAACTGAAAATTGACTGAATACAGCTTTAAACTTTACGATGCAGAAGTGTTCCCTTTATTTTTTTAGTAGTTTATGTTTAACACAGTACTGCGCTGTATTTGCTTTTTTATTTTATTTTTTCGTCTCTCCTGCTGCCTGATTGCATACTTCTGGTTCCAAGTGAGGTGTGTGGTTGACTGGTCAGTTTGTAACTCTGATGTTCATAACTCTGAGGTTCTACTATACACAGTTTTTGCAAGAGAACTGTTGGTTGCTTTATAATCTGGTAGCACGTACCAGCCCCAACCAGTGTTGGGGCCAAGTTAGGGAGCTGAACCTGTCTCATGTTTCATCTGTTTTGTTCAATCACTTAGTTTTGCCGTAGGGGTCGACTCTGTTCAACACAAGATACTATAGTAGTTACTGATAAATGTTTTCTCTCTCAAGACCTTAGAGTCCTCTATCCAAGGTCTACGAATCATGTAAAGATGGATCTCCATTATCTAGCATGACAGACTGCTTGACAGCATGCAGTTCCAGCATCCACACAGACCTGAAAAGGGATGAGTAAGCTGGATCGTTTGGAAGCACTGAGAAGATGTGGCTTGGCAGATTTTCTTTTAAATACATACTTGGTGAAATGTGTTGGTTTCAAAATCAGCTGTGATTGTCTTTCGTTTTGATTGGTTGTTTCATTCCATTCTTTACCAAAGCTGCTCCGTTAGTAGTATATTGCAGGAAGTTATGGATCACTAACTTAAAAGGGGAATTTTATGTAAATTGTCTGCTAGAAATAAAAGATACAGAATGTGTTTATAGTTTGGTTCCTTGTTAATGATGATCTAATCAGTAGTGAGTGCATGGGAAAGGAAAAAAACCTTTGTGTCCTCCTATATCAAGAGGAGGAAGTTCGTTCGTCTTCTCAGGTAAAAGCTCTTTACAAGCTCAAGAGTGAGGATAAATTCAACCAGACTTCTTCTGAAGGAAGAGCCTGGTCATGGAAAGCTGTAATGATGAGGGAGACTTGTCTCAATGATTATTTCCAGCGTGATTAGTCCTGTCTGCTTTAGCAGTTGACAGACTAATAGTAGCAAATTAAAACTGAAAGTCCTCTCATTATCAGCTCAGACTTGGTTTGCTAAAGGCAAATTAAATGACCTGGATTATCTGTAATGCCTTGAGGCTTGCACAGAGCACCTCCTCAAATAGCATTAGCTCAAAGTATCTATGATATGGGATGGAGACTACATACCGGAATTGAAGCATAATTAATGCTGAGCTAAAGTCTGGTAGGACAAGTGAGACAATGACCTTCTAGGCGTATAAAATTCTACTTTATTATGATCGCTGGAGGAGTGCAGCTTGTTTAGCAGCACAGAGAGCACTGACCAGCTTCTCCAGAAACTTAAAAAGTAATGTTGGACGGGTCATACTTGCTGGAGTTCATTTCTGACCCCCTGATAACTCATAGAAGCAGTTATGAATAACTTTGTCCATACGGCCATGTAAGGTGACTGTCAAATCTTACTGCATGCCTTGAGGTTGGCAGTGCATTAGAGGGGAGTATCTGGCTAAGGGCAGTTTGCATTGCCTCTCATGTTTGAGTTTTGCATTTTAAACACAAGAAATTAAAAAAACAAAAAACCACTGGCTATATTTACCATTTCCTCTGAACCCAGCATGTAACTTGATACACTACTTATTGCTCCCCTTTTGAATGGTTTGAAAAGGAGGGTGAGAGGGAGCCCACAAGGCATTGGGTCTCTCTTGCATGTCTAAAAAACAAACTACCCGCAAGTCCAAGACACATTTTTTTCCAGGTAAGGTGTCTGTGAAACACAGAAAAATTATTTTCCAATTCGCCTTCTGTTTCTGGTTTCCAGGAGTGGGGGCGGGGGGGAGGGAAGTCACCATTTTACAGGTTTTCCTTCATCCCAAAAGCATAGAATCAATGGGGCTGAAATTAACCTCTCATTCACCATCTAGTGCCATGATCTGCAAAGTACCGTGACTGATTTCTTCCGTAACAATACACGGCATTTCCTTGCATGTTCCCTGGGAGGCTCTGTGTGCCTGAAACAGTAGTGCATTAAACCTCTTACGCTGCTGTTGCATAGGTATTATCTCCCTCTTGTAGACAAGTCTGTTTCAGAGCTAGGAAAATATCCCCCCTGGCTAAAACCTGCCACAAGAAGCTATTCCAGACATTAAGATAGTGGTGGAGTCAGGGAATGTACTGTCAGGAATAAGAAACTGGTTTTGAAACAGTTTAGGGCAGAGGTGGCCAACCTGTGGCTCCGGAGCCGCATGCGGCTCTTCAGAAGTTAATATGCGGCTCCTTGTCTAGGCACCGACTCTGGGACTGGAGCTACAGGCGCCAACTTTCCAATGTGCCGGGGGCTGCTCACTGCTCAACCCCCAGCTCTGCCACAGGCCCTGCCCCCACTCCACCCCTTCCCACCCCTGAGCCTGCAGTGCCCTCACTCCTCCCCTTACCCCCCCCCCCCAGAGCCTCCTGCACGCCACGAAACAGCTGATCAGTTGGTGCAGGGAGGGAGGTGGGGGGCGGGCACTGATTGGCGGGGCTGCTGGTGGGCGGGAGGCGCTGGGGGTGGAGGATGGGAGTTGATGGGGGGCTGCTGACATATTACTGTGGCTCTTTGGCAATGTACATTGGTAACTTCTGGGCTCCTCAGGCTCAGTTTGGCCGCCCCTGGTTTAGGATAACAAATGGTCCGTTCCAAACATGGCAAAAATGTAACAATGGAATGCCCCAAGGTTCTATATTTGGACCAGTGTTACATATATTAATCATCTGGAAAAGGGGGGGAGCAGTTAGATGAGTTATTTTGGCTCCACAAGGCTAGAGAAGACTGAGAAACTCCAGAGGAACCTTTCTCAGCCTGGTACGTGGGAGCAGCACTATGACAGATAAAATTCATTATTGCTATATACCCTGCAGAGGAATATTTGAATTACTATTACTTATTGCTGGGACCCAAGTTACTGAAACAACTCAGAAAAAAGAACAAAGCCTCACTGTTAGGAGAGCCCTGCTCTGGTGTAGACTAGTGGCAGTCAAAAATAATCAGGTAAGAATAGGATAGAAAATAGAACTATTACACACCATGACGGAATGTCTCTCGTACTGCTGAATTCTGGTCACCTGGGGTACAATTTTCAGAAGTGTCTAAGTCTCGTTTGAAGTCAATGGTAGTTTGTACCCCAAGTTGTGTGGGTGCTTTTGAAATTTTTATTCCCGTCTCAAAAAGACTTTAGCAGAAATGGGTTCAGAAATCGGTGGCAAGAATGAGTAGAGCAGGCCTGCACAACATGCAGCCCGGGGGCCACATGCGGCCCGCGTGGGCTCACTATGCAGCCCGCAGGGGGGTGAGTAGGTGGGCTCACTGTGTGGCCCACGGAGGGGTGAGTAGGCAAGGGTTGCAGCTGTCTGGAGGTGCCTGCCTTCCATGCCTTCCTCATTCACACCTCATTCACTCAACAGGGCAATTGAATACAAAGTGGGGGGAAGATCTTACTCTACTTCTAGCAAAAAGACACTTTTCGTTTACCTTAATTATACTACCTTAGGGGCCCGCTATAACATATTACCAAGGTTCAATACAAAGTCATATAAAAGTTATACAAAAATGCATAATGCAGAGATTTATCTACAACTGCATTGATTGACTGTTGTGTGCAGTAATATAGGGACCCCTGGGGGGTGAAGAGGGGTGGGGGTGGGTCCTATTTTACTGCTGTGATCTGGTCACCCTATGCGTGCTGTTTCTTTCCCCCTCTACAGGCTTCCACACCTCAGCGCTGGGGAAGGAAGGCGGGCGGTGCGGGGGGGTTCGGTCCTCAGCTGTTTTCTTTGGAGTAATATGGCCCTCGCCGCTTTACGAGTTGTGCAGGCCTGGAGTAGAGGCAGAAAGAGAGACATCCAATGGAAGAGTGAAAAGTGGGTGTGTTTAATGCAGAGACGAGGGTAGAATGGAGGCGTATGAAATGAATGATCTATAGGAGGCAAACTGAACTAAAGGCAAAGCCAGCAAATTCCAAACTGAGGCGGCATAACACAAAACTGCAAAAATCAGCAATTTCCAAACTCCTTGACATAACACAAGTTGTGTGACTTATCGCCACAAAAATGTGTATGCCAGAATCTTAGTGAGATTCAAAATGGATTACACACTTATGGGCAATTAAAACATTCAGTTAGATTAAGAAAGGATAAAATGAAGTTAAGGGATATAAAACAACATCCTTTAAGGCATAATTCAACTAACAGCTGCTGGGGATGAAGAATAAACTTCCCCTATAGGCAAGTTATTACATGCTGGTCCAGCGCAGGATTTCTTGCTCTGCAGCGTCTGGTTGGGGCAACTCTCAGAGATGGGGACCACTGGTCTTATCTGGAATAGCTTTTCCTGTACCCTTTGCATTTACCACATGACCATCTTTCCTCTCCCTTAAACCAAACTGAAGGTATGTACAGTGCCTGGCTGAGTCAAGCAGTCTCCTTGCCCTGATTTCCCACCTTTTAAGGAGGCCAAGGGGAGTTCTTTGTATCTTGCTTTGGTAAAAATCAGCTAGTACATGTTAGCCAGCTGCAGCACCAGACTACGCACCCAGTTTGGTCAGTGGTGTCTTAGGGCTTGTCTATACTTACGGCGCAGCTGTAGCGTTTAGTGACAGCCGACAGGAAAGCTTCTCCCCGAGAGGTGGTAGCTATGTTGATGGGAGACATAGCGTTGCCTACACCGGGAGTTTGGTCAGTGATGAAGCGATGTAGTTATACCGACATAAGTTTGTAGTGTAGACAAGGGCTTAGACAGCTATATTCCTAACAAATGAAACTCATAGCTGCCATCTTAATTCTATGGGAACAACCAATCTTACAGTTTGTTCTAGCAGTGTTCACTCCAATCCTGCTTTAAGACAATTGGACAATAGCAGCACAGTCAGCTGGCCAGGTCTATGTCCCGCTTAGTTGTCTGCACTTAGGCTGAGCTGGCTTTAAGTCATTGAGGGGTGTCTTGGGTGTCATGAGCATACAAATTCTCTGTGTGTAACATTTCACGTCATTACTGTGCGTACACCTTCCTGAGACTTGGGCAATGGAAATCTGTGCAAGCTGTCCATTTGAATGTCCGGTAAATCATAAGTCAAGCGATGCGTAATACTGTGGTGGTGTCCTCTTTTCAGCTGGTCTTGGGGTTCCTTACAGTGAAGAATTAGCACCACTGTCAAAGAATTCTGTTTTCAATTCAATTCACTTTCAATTCAAGAAGCTAGTGTATTGTACACTAGCCAGAGGATAAGGAGCAGCTTGCATTCTCTGTCACATCGGCAAGACGGGCAGCCTGATCTTATGGTCCTAAGTCATTTTAAAATCCCGCTCTCTTCCTGCGCTCACTGATTCTCCCTCTTGTAAGCTGATCCTCTCCTGCGGCCTGCTTTATGGAGAGGCTGAAGTGGGGGAAGCAAAACTATAGAGTTGCTTTTAACAAAATGCCCCCCCCCCTGGGAAAACCATTTGTTTGAAGCAAGGAACCTTTTGTTGTGGCTTCATTTTAATTTTTGCCAGCAGGAGTAACTATGTGAGGAAGTTCATGGGCTTTGAAGGAGCTGCAGGGTTGCCCGGGCCTGCTGCATTCAATGTATCAGATGACGTGGTTTGAGCAGAAACACGTTTTAAAATATGTATTTTTTTTGGACCAGGCCAACTTAGAACCCTCATTTTGAAAGATCTACAATAGTGCCCATCGTGCAGGTGCCTTCGATTGGAAGCTCTTTGGGCAGGGCTTTGTTCTGTGTTTGTACAGCACCTAGCCCAATGGGGGTCTTGGACACTTGTGAGAAGCACTGTGTGAAACCCCGTGGTAGCCGAGAGAATTTGACCCCAGCAACAGCAAATGGGACCTGGCTAACTAGCTGGCGTAGGGAGAGAAGAACCCAGCCCCTAAAGCTTTCAGGTTGATGCTGGAGTGTAACCAATGCCTTACCTGCCTCTGGAAGTGAACAGGTAGCCAGCGCTGTGGCAGAGCTGGGAATAGAACCCAGGGGTCCGGAGACCAGTCCGAGGCAGCCGTGCACGATTACTCTCTTGCAGGGGATACGTTGCCAGCATACTCTAGACTAGAGAGACACACAAGCTGGATCGCTGCAAGAGCTGCACATGTTCACTAGCAGCCGCTTTCTGTCCTTGTTAATGACAACACATCTGAACAGGAGACTGTGTAGCAGCAGCCACCCCTCGGCCCGAAGCAAAGAGGAAGTGCAGTAGCTGATAGGGAACTGCTTTGCAGGGGACGCTGCTGGGTTTGCATTCCACGCACTCTCTGGTTAGTAAGGTTAGTTCCTTCCCCCAGAAATGAAGCTGGCCTATAATTAATTCACAGTCTTGACACGCAGTAGCAGTGAGTGCGAGTGGAGTGCTCCAGGCAGCTGAATGTCTTCACGTGGGCTGGAGGGGAGAATTTTTTGTTCTGCAGTGAAGTAAATCTGTGTTCCCTCTGTCAGGTCTCTCCGTGGCCAGTGATCAGTGGCAGTATTCTTGTGCCATCAGGCAATACGCTTACAATGAAAGAGTCAATATGCTGATGTATTCAGGAAAGGATTCCTGCCAGAGCAGCTTGGATCGGCATCGCTGAGATCACAGCAGCTTCTAGCCACCAGTAGCCTGAAGGGAGGATGGGTTTGCTTGGTCCGAGGACATGAGATGCGCAGGGTAGGAAATCAAACCTCCGCTAAGCTACGGCTTGCAGCTCTGAGAAGCCTGTAGCAGGTGCATTGTTAGCCAAGTCACCCAATGAGGGACAAGAAGGAGCGGTTACACCTGCCAACGTGCCTTGGAGGGCTTTGCATCTCCCCTCTCAACGCTTAGAGTTAGGCCTCTTGCCTGATTTTAAGAGACTTATTTTCCTGCTGGATCATCCTCTGTTACCTTCTGCTCTCCCTAGGGTGACCAGATGCCCTGATTTTATAGGGGCAGTCCTGATATTTGGGGCTTTTTCTTATATAGGCTCCTATTACCTGCCCGGTCCTGGTTTTTCACACTTTCTATCTAGTCACCCTAGCCCTCCCAGCACCTATAGACTTTAAGGTCAGAAGGGACCATTATGATCATCTAGTCTGACCTGCACAATGCAGGCCACGGAATCTCACCCACCCACTCCTGTAATAATCCTCTCACCTATGTCTCAGCTACTGAAGGCCTCAAATCATGGTTTAAAGACTTCAAGATGCAGAGAATCCTCCAGCAAGTGACCCGTGCCCCACGCTGCAGAGGAAGGTGAAAAACCTCCAAGGCCTCTGCCAATCTACCCTGGAGGAAAATTCCTTCCCGACCCCAAATATGGCGATCAGCTCAACCCTGAGCATGTGGGCAAGACTCACCAGCCAAACACTACAGATAATTTTTTCCTGGGTAACTTGTAACATCCCATCACTGGCCATTGGGCCTATTTACTACTGATAGTCAAAGGTCAATTAATTGCCAAGATCATGTTATCCCATCAAACCATCCCCTCCATAAACTTATCTAGCTTAATCTTGAAGCCAGATAGGTCTTTTGCCCCCACTGCTTCCCTTGGAAACAGGCTTCTAGGGACGCTCTGAGATCAACCCTCCTTGCAGGCTGCAGAAATCCGGACTATCCAGTTAAGCCGGAAATCTGCAGAGCGGGCCAGGAATATGTGAAAGGTAAAGCTGTCAAAGCCTTTTTGGGTTGGGCATTTGTGCAGCCGGTTCAGCTACTTATCCTTCCCCGCAGCAATGCCCGTGAATATTAATACTTCGCACTTCCCCAGAGATTTACAAAGGTTGGTCCCTGGCTGGTTGCCTTAGAAATACCTATTAAATTAGTAAATGGTCAACCCATTTGTTGTGAGAGGAAACTAGATTAAGTAGGCTGCTGGTTATCTACTTAAAAGGACCCCATCAGTACGACAATTGTGGGTTTAGCCAGTGTAATTGTAGCCTTATTGGTCCCAGGATATTCGCGGGACAATATCTTTTAATGGACTAACTTCTGTTGGTGAGTTTTTGGCTAGAAGCCTTAAACGGTCTCTACCTCCAAGTGACACCTAAGGTTTCTGGAGCTGCATGGATGTAGTAGAAAAAAATATCTCTATTAGTCAGCTTGTTTACTGTGGGCATTTGACCATGGTTGTGTATCGTCACTGTCACAGTTTCTTCCTTGCTTAAGTGACACTTGCTGGAGGATTCTCTGCACGGTCTTTAAACCATGATTTGAGGATTTCAATAGCTCAGACATAGGTTAGGGGTTTATTATGGGAGTGGGTGGGTGAGATTCTGTGGCCTGCGTTGTGCAGGTCAGACTAGATGATCATAATGGTCCCTTCTGACCTTAAAGTCTGAGACGCTGGCGGGGGCGGGGGACGGGGAGGAAAGGAGGGGGGTGATTACAGAACCCCACCCCCCCTCCTCAGTTGTTAATGGAATTTTAAAACACCTTCCGGACATGCTCTCTAAAGGGGGCTGGGAACAGCGCTGGCTGAGCTCAGGCCACACGTATCTTTAAAGGGACAGCCAGCCTCGGGACAGCCTGGCCAGCTGCAAAACAGCTGATAGCGTCCCTTGAAGGAGGCAGAAATAACGTCAAATAATCCACGCTCCAAATCTAGGGGAGAACTGAAAAGCTGAACTCAGGCGTCCCTGGTTCTTGGGCTGGTGCTGCCGATGTCTCAAGCTCTGCGGGGGCTGCGTTCCCGGCCCACTCAGCAATGACCGTCGCCAGGTGTGGGGGTCTTGGCAAGTGGGAGCCGGAGGACGTAGCTCTCGATTACTTCACTTTTAAGATGTTATTTGTATAGCGAGCGGGGGCAATTCCCTCCTGCACCGTGGCTGTGTTCTACCAGCAACACTGGCTCACCGTAGCCGCCAAGAGAGCACAAGGACACCCCGCCCCCCAGCATGGGGCTGTTCCAGAACAGGCCAAGGGCCTGCTCCTTCTCCAAGGGCCACCAGGTCTGTAGGGTTGTGGCAGCTGGACTGGATGTCAGGGGGATGCTCAGTGCTGCCCTAACCAGCACGGTGGGGCTGAACTGGGCCCCAGCAGCCCAAGGCTTGCCGAGATGCAAGCCACCTCCTCTCTGTCTCCGTGCCAGGCTCTGAACTGGCCCTGGGCTCAATCTGCCCCGGATCCTGAATCGGAACATCGACTTGGGCTAGCGACCTTTGCAGCTCCCCTTTAACGCTGCGAGGCGCCGGCGCAGCATTGCCCTCCAAGGGCCGGATTCCGATCTCACGCACCGGCTGCTCTGTTTCGTCGCCCCATTGACCTCCCTGCGGTTACTCCTGCGAGTGTGGGCGGGGGGGGGGGGGTGTCGGGCTCTGCTAGGGCGACTGAGCCCACCGTGAAACCAGTGTCACTGTACCACGCTGGGAAGCTGTTAGGGACATTTTAGGGACGTCCTTCCTTTCTCCAGCCTGCCAGCACTGGAAAGCCATAGACGGCCATAGAATCAGACACCACTGGGCTACACTGGGCGGGCATGCCAGAACAGGGAGAGCAGTGAATATTTTGCTCAGAAGAAAAAAAGGGTGGCTCTTCTCTGTCGTAAATGAGGATGTGTCTGGGAGTAACTGCCCTTGTGAGCGGCCCTGCTGATCTCGGGTGTAAATGCTGTTACTCCTGGGCATCAGGGAGTCCAGGATCGGGCCACCAGCCTGTCCCTTCCAGCTATGAAACTGTCAAAGGGGGGAGCAGGGCAGGAACTTTTCCTGTTGCATCCACCTGTCTCTGCCCCTTCCCTTTGGCCTTTCCCAGCCCAGTCTCCTCTTTAGCTCAGGCACCTCGAATCTGCCGGGTGTCGGGGCCAGATGCGAACGTGATCGACGGCTGAGCACAGCGGCGATCCCCTGAGCTCCGAGGGCATCGGCTGAGCTGGAGCGAGGGAAGCTGTTTCCAGGCGCCGGCACTTCCACGTGTCGGCCCCCGGCGCCTTGCACACAGGCCTGGAGACCCGAGCCAGGGCTCGTGCAGACAAGCCAAGCCTGCCGCGGCCGCTGCTTCAGCTGGAAGCAGCCTGTGCAGCGTTCTGCAGTCCCCACACGCCCACGCAAGGAAGTGGTTACATTTCTCAGAGAGGAAAAGGGAAGTCGGGCGACTTCAGAGCGAGAACTCAACTTCTGCCTTTCATTCGGGGCTGCTTCAGCTGCAGTTCGTGTCGACTGCCCAGAGTCCATGAACTAGCGAACCCGCTTTGGAGAGAGAGATTTTTCACCCTGCTTTCCTCCTCTTCTCTTGAAGGTAAGTTGGCAGGAGTTTCTTCTCTCCCCCCCACCCCCAGGGAATGGGAGGCTCGTCCCCTTCTCCTAGCGGAGTTACTGGCTGTGTGTTTAACCAAAAGAAAAAATCGTTGTTCCTTTTACTTGAGCAGAACAGATCCGGAGCTACAGGAACGGCGCTGGGCTTGGAATGAACTTCCCCTTCCCCTTCGAATCAATAGGTCCTCAGAGCTGTTGGCTCCCCCCCCACCCACTTTTTAAATGTGTCTTTTCCATTGTAGCATTTTTTTTTCCCCCTAGGAGGCCTGAAAGCTCCACTGATTTGGAACAGATCCCTGAGCAGGGAGACCACAGAAATTAATGAAAACGGTGTGCTGGCCCACAGTCCCGTTAGCCCAGATCCCTCCCCCGGGATCCCCTCCGCGGGCACGCTGGGGCTGACTCTCCCCTCGCTTACACTGCTCCATCTGGCAGAGTTAATTCCGAGTTACACCAGTGGGAGTGAGAGGAGACGCAGGGCCTCTGGCTCTACGTTTGTGCTTTCCCCTCCTTGATTTTTCCCCTCTAATCCTGACCCTGACACTCACTGCAAAGGTGTCTCTTGGCACATCTGCCTCGAACCGGCCAGGGGTGCTGCTCTCTTTCCAGCAAAGGGACAGATCCTGCGTGGATTTCTGCATGACTCCCATTGATGCTAATGCAGCGCGGGCACGCGAAGAGGGAAGTGCATCATGGGACCTAAGAACTGTGAGCTGATCTGCTGCATGCTCTGCTCTTTGATTCAGGGTTTATTGCTGAAAACATCAGGCTTGGCTCTCGGAGCAGAGACCCAGCAGCAGCAGGCAGGCAGAGAGCTCCTCCCAGGCTATGATCTGCGGAGTCTATCATAGAGGAACTGCCTTGGCTCTGGTGATCTCTGATAGCGGGGGGCAGGGTGCCTTCAGTTAAATCAGTTCATTTGGAAGGAGGAAGAGAAAACCCTGGCTGGCGGAGCCGTTGTCACCCTCAGCAATGGGCACCTGCCGGCTCCCCCTCCTGAGGTGGGGTTACAGGCACTCTGTCACAGCGAAAGCGCCTGGCCTGAATACCAGGGGAAATCAATGGGTCGCCGGCTCCTGAGTCACAGAGGTGCTTTGGATCGTGTCACCCCGCCAGGTTGGCTGGAGAGGAGGAAAGGAAAGAGCAGAGCCCCCCCAGTTTAGGGAGTGGATGGGTAGAAAGACTGGCCCGGGGCCAGAGGAGTGCACAACTCTGCCTCCCCCTCCCTGCAGCTGGTGCTGGAGTTGATGGCATTGACCACTGAGGCTCGAGGGCACTGTCAGTAATAGGGGGCTGGGACAGGGGCCTGACGGTAAAAGGCTTTGGGACAGACTCGGTCCCATCCCTGGCCTGGGTCTCTCTCTCCCCAGGCTGAAGCAGGGCAGTGGAGATGCAAACCTAACCCCCTGGGCAGAGCAGGGTGATCAGATGTCCCGATTTTATAGGGACAGTCCTGATATTTGGGGCTTTGGCTTATGCCTGCGCCTGTTACCCCCACCTGCTGTCCTGACTTCTCACACGTGCTGTCTGGTCACCTTCGTGCCGTGCATCTCAGCTCGCCTAGCGCCACCTCCCCTGGAAAGGGCCTGAGGAGCACGGCTGGATTCCCAAGGGCACACTGATTCTGCCTAGTCTAGCAATAGAGCCCCTGATGGACCGTCCAGCGGGGCAGGGGTTAACACAGACGACCCGCCTGGCTCAGGGCGGGGGCGGGGGGAGGAGGACTATATTAAGCTGCATGTGCTAAATACAATTTCCTGCTGAGTCTTTTCACTAGGGGAGGCAGTGACAGCAGAGAGGCTGATCCAGCATTTTGCCTGTTTCTGACCTAATTCAACACTCCCCACAAAATTTACAATCAAGGCCCTTCCTACTGAGCAACTTCCTTAGCTGCAGGGAGGGCGGGGCGGGGCGGGGCAGGGTGGGGGTGGGGGGCAGAAATTGCCCAGCTCTGGATCCAACATTCAGTTACTTCCCCCAGCTTGTGTCTTCATTAGTGAGGCCTTGAGCCTGGGCAGAAAAGGCACGAAACCAGAGGAAGTTATCTAATTCTAAGCCATATCAGCGCTGGGGATCAACTCATCTGTCTCAGGCAGGCAAAGATCCTCAAACTGAACGTTTTACCCACGAAAGCTTATGCCCAAATAAATCCATTAGTCTTTAAAGTGCCACCAAACTCCTCGTTGTTTTTGTGGATACAGACTAACACGGCTACCCCCTGATACTTACCTTTGTTTTACTTGCGAGAGCAGGTATCTGATTGTTCCGGGGCGGGAGGGGAGGTGGAGCCAGCAGATTCAGGAGGTGAATGGGACCGGCTGTTGGAGTGGATGTTAGTATAGAATGAAAGGTGATGAGCAAAGGGGGGAAATTTCCCGGACCCTTTTTTGGTTCTTTATTGTGCATAAAAAGCTTGTTTTATTAAGCTATGTCCTGCTTTGTCCTTGCATGACAACTTCAACTCTTGTATAGTCTGCCCGGAAAACCAATAGTGGATCTGTGAAATCAGATGCCAGGCAAGTGAAACCTAACCTAGGAGGGGAAGTGATTGTTATTCAGATTGCTTAAAACACTTTGGTGCAGGCAGTTGGCAGCAAAGCGTCTCCATTTTTAACTATTCAGCATCCAGCGCCTTCAAAGGAGGGTGAGGAAGGCAGCCAATGAGTTCTCCTGAAAAAGAGGGAAGGCAGAACTTGCTATTCCCAAGGCAAAATTAAGCCAAACTTTCCCCCTCCTGATATTATTTTAAATCTTTCAGGCTGTCTTGATGCATCAAAAAGAAGGGAACGGGGGACACAACTCCCCTTTTCTCCTTTGCAGGTCACAGAGATGCAGTAAATGCACCTAGGGTGACCAGCCAGCAAGTGTGAAAAATCGGGACAGGGGGTATGGGGTAATAGGAGCCTATATAAGAAAAAGACCCCAAAATCGGGACTGTCCCTATAAAATTGGGACATCTGGTCACCCTAAATGCACCCTTCCCTCAAAACTCTCTCTCTCCTGGAGCAATGTCAGCTGCTTAGTTCTGGTTGGTGACTTCACATGTTTTCTGCTCCTGGCTTTTCTAACATTAGCAGCCAGGACCAGCGCCTCAAAAACGCCCCGCTTTCAATGGGAGTTAGGCACCTACATCGCTTTGAGGAGCTGGGCCCCGGTTACTATTTGCAGCCAGTTTTATTCAGACAGGCCTCCTGGGGCACCCAGTGCAGCAGCCTGCTTGCTTCCTGTGCATCTCACGCAGCAGTGTAAACGGGATGTGCTGTAGCAGGTTTCAGCACGGCGCGGCGACCACTGAAATATACGGTCTGGTTCATTGGGTCAAACGACTCCGCAGTGTAACCTCATTGCCACTTTGATGGGGTTATAGCATAGTCCTCTGGTGCTCGTAACAGTTCCCAGGGTTGACGCCGGCCACGTTTCCCGCTTGCGTATGATGCGTACAATCCCGCCATAATCCGGAGCCTCTGCATTTTTAATACAACGGCCTCCAAAGCTACTTAAGCTTCATTCAGTGAGGTTTGTGAAGGATCGTGCAGGAAACTGCCAGATCCATCACAGACAGCCTGGGGCCCTGAGATTTATTACGGGTTTCACAGCTGTGTGCGAATCATCCAGCTGCAGCACTGCTCGCAACAAGGTTAGTAGGATCGTTGGTTTGATCTGCTGTGGTGAGTCCTACGTCCGCCACCATCTCCAAGTGGTCTCATGAGCAATTCCTTGGAGGGCGGGGCTGGATGTCACAGCTGTTTGAGGCCTGGGTAGATGGCGTATTATGTCCTGTGGCTCTGAGCTTTGCTGGGACTCAAATCACTAGGCACTGGTTTTTGCTAATTCCTGTGCGTGTGGCCCTGTTTCTCTTGCTCTCCACAGGCCTGGGAGGCTGGAATCTGTTATTAGAGACTTTGCTTTTTTGCCTCCAGTAATAAGAAGTGGCAAACACTGCAATTAACATCCTGTCTGTCTCGCCCAAGGGCGGCACAGAGAACAGTGGCAATTTTTGAGTGCTCCTCATGAAATTGGCGTCTAGGTTCAAATTATCTCTGAGTGCAGCCCAGCTCAGCAAACCAGTCTGTTGCTTGTCTGATGGTTCTGGTTCCCTCCATAGGGTTGGCCGAGGCCTGTTTAAAAGTCAAGGGTGGGTTAATTACAAAAAAACAACTGTAAAAATAACCCCTCCCACTCCAACGCTGAGTATTTCAAGCAGCACCACAATGGTTCTTTCATGATGAATTCTGTACACTGGCAAAAGCCAGCGGTGAGCTAAGCTAGTGGAAGATATTAGTCATGATCTACACTGGGGTTGAAGAGCCAGCTTGTTCTTAATAGAAATGTAGATTGGTTGCGGCGGGGAGGTGAAGAGAAAGGAACGTTTTGACCATAAGAGCTGAGATGTTTCTAAAGAGGAAGGAACTCACAGAGGAACCAAAGTGAGGAAACTAAGATGAAGCAACCAAGCAGGCAGAGAGATTGCACCCTGTTACACAGTGTCGGCAAGAGAGTTTCCAGAAGAAGAGGATGACTTCTCGTTTAAAAGCTTCTCTGACTGGGGAGCAACTTGCTAAGACAATCACGGTTGATTTTACTAAGAGAATTTTGATCTTGGTTGATTTCGGTACGGAAGCATCTTGAGGCACATGCATGCACGGCCCCTAGGGTGACCAGATGTCCCGATTTTATAGGGACAGTCCCGATTTTTGGGTCTTTTTCTTATATAGGCTCCTATTACCCCCCACCCCCGTCCCGATTTTTCACACTTGCTGCCTGGTCACCCTAACGGCCCCATAGCCTTTGCCACAGCCTCTGCTTTGTTTGGGATGCTCAGCGGAGCTGCTGAGCATTAGCCAGTTTAAAAGCGGTGTCATTTGTATTGACTAAATGGGAAGCTGGCCTAAAACATGCAGCATAGGTGAATGCAGGCGGACCGAGGCAGTGTGTGGCTGGGGATTGGATGGACGCTTCAAGTGGGCAACGCCAGACATTAGACAAAGCTCAAACAAGCACATCTACAAGAGCGACCAGCCCTGACTTGGCACCTCCCAGCAGCCAGACAATGGTTCCTTCTTTTGCAACATCTTGCAGTGGACCCAGCTGGAAGCAGGAAGCCAGGCTGGATGGGCCACTGGTCTGATTCAGCATGACAAACGTTTGATCTGCGGTCAGCCTCTTTAATACCAGAATGCCTCCAATCTAGCCCTAAAATGCATCCTTACAGGGCAGCCGGGGACAACTGGTACCGTGTTGGTGGGAATGGATCACATGGTGTTGGTGGGAATGGATCACATGATTCTAGCACCAGTGATGGGGAATAGTGAACTGGAAGGCGATCCGTGGGGGACTGCCTGGCTCAGGGGACGGGGACACGGAGCATTTCACCACTCGGGCGCCAGCGTGAATCTAGTCAAGGTTGGTAATGATAGAAAACGCTTCTCTGCTGCCATTTGCAGGGCCGGCTCCAGGCACCAGCCTACCAAGCACGTGCTTGGGGCGGCACCTGGAGGGGGGCGGCACTCAAGGTTTTTTTGTTGTTGTTGTTGTTTTTTTAAATTTACAAAAAAAACTAATTTTCCTCTGGCGCCCCTGCCGGGGGAGCGGGCGGCAGGTGTGCTCTGCTCCCTGCGGGTGCCCCGGCCGGGGCAGCGGGGCGGCCGGCATGCTCCGCTCCCCGCCGGGGCAGCGGGGCGGCAGGCGTTCCGCGCTCCCCACTGGCAGGGGGAGCGGGGCGGCAGGCATGCCGCCCTCCCCGCTGCCCCCCCCACACGTTTTGGCGAGGCGGCGTTGTTGGGGGGGCGTGTTTTGGCTGGCGTTGGGGAGGGGCGGCGCTTGTGGGGTTTTTTTTTTTTTTTTGTGCTTGGGGCGGCCAAAAAGCTAGGCTCGGCCCTGGCCGTTTGTTCATTGGCTGTGAGCGGCTTGCTTGATGCTCCCTGTCTTGGGACCATTCCCTCCAGGTTTCTGCTCTCGCCCGGGCTAGGCGGGGGCAATGCAGGGGAGGTTTGCACTGAGTCAGAAACTGTCCCACTGTCCCCCTTCTATAAATAAATGGAGGACTGGCCTCTCTAGGGCAGTCAACCCAGCACTGAATTCACCGCCCGCCCCCAATGGAGGCTTGGTGGGGACACAGCACCCAGGAGGTGACTGTGTCCAACTGCCAGTGGCTTTGAGGGGGAAAGTCAGGAAGAAACCTGAGTCCTGGGAAAGAGACCATTCCCAGCCACGGGCAGTTTCCTCAGCAAGGAGGTGACTAAGTGTGTGGAGACGCTGAGGACTCCCAGATGGGGCAGGCTGTTCCCAGTGCACTTAATTCCCAGGCCCGCTGCTACATTCTGCTGCACACAGCCGGGGCATCTGAGGAATGTGAGAGGCATGGGAAGGAGGCAGGGGTGGGGTTAGCACAGCCAGCTGCTCTGTGCTCCAGCTGATGGGAGTTAGTGGCTCTCTGGGACCACACTGCCAGGAAGAAGGGAGGCTGGCAAGGTAAGCAGCAGTTTCTCTCCCACCCTACGAATTTGAAGAATTTTGCACTTGATTCATCTGCAAGGAACCCCAATTCTGGGCTTGGTTCATGTGAATCAGCACCAGATAGGTCACCTCCTCTCCCTCCCCTTCGTTAAGCTGCCAGTCGGGATCGTCCCTGTGAAGTGGACTGAATGGCCCTGCTGCTATGCTCTGCTGAGGGATAGTTATGTGCCAGTCACCTGGGTTAAGAGGCCCTGGTCAGAGAATGATTTCCTACACCCCAGCACAGCAGACTTTCCCATAAACCATGTGTAGGGATACGCCAAGAACAAATGTGTCCATTTGGCTGGAGCGGTTCCAAGCGGTTTTGGTCCTGGCCTTTCTGCCAAATTCTTATCTCCTCTGCCCCAAATGCTGAGAGCTTCCCTGATGTTTAGACACTGCAGAAACCAGAAATCCTGTGTAATGCGGCCATTTGACTGTCACTGCATCCTCCCCCCTTTTACCTCCTTCCACTTGTTGCATCTTGTCTTTATCCACCCTACACTGCGAGCTTTGGGGCAGGGACTGTCCTAGGTACATGTCTGCACAGCAAGGAGCAATGCACTGCCCTGGTTGAGGCCCCTAGGGGCTACTGCAATGCAAAGAAGTAATAACCTATAAGGCCGATTTCTATGAGAGCATCAGACTAGCCACAAAAACGGATTGAGATCACCAGCGACTTTGTGTTTAGCCTGCTCCAATCCCCTCCTGTAAAGCCCCGGCACACGCTTGAGCACTGAGTCTGTTTGCTTCAGGAGCAGGAACCAGCGCCAAGAAGGTTCATGAGTGATTAGAAAGTCCCTTAACATTCTGAGCCAGCTTCCTGTTTTTTAAGGTTATCAGGACCTTCTTGTTTCCTTTAAATGCCCCGACTGTGACAGGTTGCTGCCAAAGGGCCATTCCAGGGAGACTTGCAAAGGGAACTGGGGGGAGGCCTCGCTGTGTCCTTCCAGCAATAAGGCTCGATGGGATAGTAATATCATTGCCAGAGGGCGGGGTCCATCCTGTGGGATGGACCATGAGGCCCTAGCCTGGTCTCTTCTAATTTTGCACCATGAATCTCCCTCCGCCAAAGGCATAAGGGGAATAATTTACCAGACTAAATTAGTAATGCATTCCAGAGGTGACTTGTGAGAATCAGACAATCTTAAGAAATGCTTGGGGTTACTGACCAGAAAGGGCTGGCCACAGAGAGAGGAGTGTGTGACTTATTGGCTTTTCATCGGTGGGAGATCTGGGTTCAAATCCAGCCTATTGGTGGGTCCTCATCCTAGTTCCTATTGGCCCAAACAACTACACAGGTCATGATTAGTTGAACTGGTCTGAAAGCAAATCTGAAATTCAACAGAGAGGTGCAAAGTACTACAGTTAGGAAGGAAAAATAAAATGCACAAATATCAAATGGGGAGTAACTGGCTCGGCAGGAATGCTACCGAAAAGGAGCTGGGGGTGACAGTGGATCAAAAATTGACTATGAGCCTCCACTGGCAAAAAAGGCTAATATTCTGGGGTGTCGTAACAGGAGTGTTGTGGGTAAGATGCAGGAGGTAATTGTTCCTCTCTACTCAGCACGGGTGAAGCCTTAGCTGAAGCACCGTGTCCAATTGTGGGCACCATGCTTCCGGAAAGATGTGAACAAACTGGAGAGAGTCCAGAGGAGAGCAACACAAATGACAAAAGGTTTAGGAAACCTGACCTATGGAGAGAGATTAAAACAATTGGTACGTTAAGTCTTGAGAAAAGAAGACTAATGGGCCACCTAGTAATAGGCTTCAAATATGTTAAGGGCTGTTAAAAAGAGGACTGTCATCGATTGTTCTTCATGTCCACTGAAGGTAGGACAAGAAGTAATCAGCTTAATCTGCAGCAAGGAAGATTTAGGTGAGATATTAGGGGAAAGTGTCTGTTAGGATAAATAGGCTCTGGAATCGAGTTCCAAGGGAGGTTGTGGGATCTCTATCATTGGAGGTTTTTAAGAACAGGTTGGGCTAACACTGGTCTAGGTGTACTTGGCCTACCTCAGTAGAGTGGGCTGGACTAGCTGACCTCTCAGGGTCCCTTCCAGCATTACATTTCTATGAGTCTATGAAAGCCAACTGAAGTCAATGGAGCTATGCAGATTTACACCAACTGAGGAGCCGGCCTTCGGTTTCAGTTGTCATTGAACAATGTGAGAATCGCCATGAATCTGCCGAGTCAGGCAATGATTGGGTGACCAACGAGCAGAATCCAGTTTACCGCCCGTACAGTGGCTTGCTCCCTTTGGTGGCTATTTCCTTTAGATGTGGCTGACGAGGGCCATCTTTTAACATGGCTGTTACATCTGTGCTTTTTCACTTTCCTTCCAGCTGAAAAGCCATGGCCTACCACAGCTTCCTGCTTGAACCAATCAGCTGCCACTCCTGGAACAAGGACAGAACCCGTAAGTATACAGATCCCTTCTCCTCCATGGGGTGAAAACAGGTGACACTGGTATAACTGAGTTAGCAGAACTGGCCCATGGTATGCATGGAACATGCTGCGCTGGTAAAGGTCCCATTTCCCAGGACCCAGCCTCGGAGCGCAGAGTCCAGAGCTGGCCACATTGGCTTCCCTTCAGGGCTGGCTCACAAGACTGCTTCCCACGTTCTCCCCAGCTGCCGGCTCCCCCCAGCTGTTCAGGCTGTGGAGACCCCTCGCATCTGGCTTTGCCGAGTGCAGTGACATACTGGGCTGGGCCTATGACTTAGTCAGGCTGCTCGTCAGAAAGAAGAGACACAATGTTCATCCAGGTTCTGAGCACCTCAAACTCGGCAGAGGGGTTTTCAAATCCGGGACCCTAACGGCGAGAGGGGGGCCATTTGCAAAGTCCAGGTCCCAGTTTCGAACACCCAGCGAGTCTGGGGATGGGGGTGGGTGGATCCCGGAGTTTGCTTTTGTCCGGTCTCTGAAGCAGTTCATACAGAGGGATAACGCCCAGGAGCAAGTGGCTAACACATCTGGGGAGATGTTGCAGTAGGCACCCACTCCTCGCCTTCCCCATGTCTCCCTAGCAGGAGATTGGGGGTCATGTAGGAGGCGGCTCAGCCCAGCGCAGCAGGCTCAGAGAGAGGCTCTTGCAGCCCCGTTTACGTGGAGCCAGGCGCACCGTATGCGCTGTGTTCCCAGGGGCCCAGCCCCCAGGGTGCGGCCATGGGCAGAATCGAGGTTGGAGGGAACAAACCGTTACTGTTAGTAACACAGATAAATACATTTCAAGACAATCTGAGCTGCCTTTGTGGCCTGCCGACAGAGCCCCTGGGCGATTCATGGTGAGTGACGCCGTCTTCTCCCCAGCCGTGCCGCCGGGGCGCCCCAGGGTGGAGGGTATAAAAGGGCTGCAGTGAGCACGGAGTGGCTCACCAGAACAAAAAGCACTTTCTTAGGGGGCAGGGGGGAATGGGCCATGTGGCTGGCTGTAGGCAGGATGGGGCGGGCACAGGCAGAGTGCCTG
Organism: Macrochelys suwanniensis; assembly: GCA_033296515.1. NCBI lineage: Eukaryota > Metazoa > Chordata > Testudines > Chelydridae > Macrochelys > Macrochelys suwanniensis. The sequence continues at coordinate 8,397,051 of CM065785.1, read as the reverse complement.
CCAGGGGGCCACCCCTCGACAGCTGGCATTCCATAGGGAACCTCCCAGCAGAACGGCTAACCCGCACCTGAGGTGGGCGGAGCCTCTTCTGGTGGTGGGCGGAGCCTTCCTCCCACTTGCCAGTTTAACTCTGAGCTGAAAATCAACGCCTGGGGCTGCACAGCCGTAGCAGAGAGTGGCATGGACGGGCTGGGTCAGAGGAGCTCAGCTGGGACAATTCACATTCAGCTGCTCCCCTCCAGCCCTAAGTCTCGCCTCGCTTCACCCGGCTGCTGGCTCTTCCCCTCGTGCTACTGCCCTCAGATACTTGGGGCCTGAGCAACGGGAGGCACGAGAGCTAAGCTATGCTTGAATCAAGGCCTCAGGCTCCCCTTTGTGTCCCTTTTATAACCTCCACCGTCCTGCGTAGCGGCCCCTGCCCACCACATGCTAGTGCCAGGTTCACCAGCACACAAGCTCCGCCCCCGGCTCCGCCCCCACTCTACTCCTTCCCCCAAGTCCCCACCCCACCCTGCCTCTAACTGCCCCTGCTCCTCCCCCTAACCCAAGCGCACCCCGCCCTCGCTCCTCCCCCTCTCCTCCTGCATGCCGCGAAACAGCTGATCTGCGGCGGGCAGGAGGCGCTGGGAGGAAGGGGGAGGCCCTGATCAGCAGGGCCTGCCGGCAGGTGGGAGACACCGAGGGGCGGGGGAGGAGCTGATAGAGGGGCTGCCAGTGGGTGCTTAGCACCCACCATTTTTTCCCCATGGGTGCTCCAGGGCTGGAGCCTGCCCCCACCAGCATCTGCGTCAATGCACCAGCAGGTGTGAAGTTTCTCTCCTAGCTCCTCTCTTTGTCACTGTACACAGCGACCCCCCCATCCCCGCAGCCCCTCGTCACCAGGCAAGAGGGATGTTGCTTTTAGTAGCTTTCCCACAACAGCGAACGCCGTGTCTGCTGACTGTGGGCTCTGGCTCCCAACTCAGGGTCACAGAGCAGGCAGCACCGGAGAAGGTACCAGCAGTGGAAGGGTGAAAGAGGAAGGGTTGGGGGGGCAGGGGCTGCTCAGGGCGAGCCCCTTTGAAGTGTACAACTGTTCCATTGGCTCTGGTATTCAGCCTCAGGCTGCAGCTGTTGTTTAGACAACTGCTCCCCGCACTAGTCAGGGTAGAGGCTTTCCTGCCTGACCCTGGCGGGCCATAAGTGAACACCCTGAAGCTTGAGACTGGCCCGTCTCACCCTGAGATTAGCCTGAATAGCCACATGCTGTATTCATGGGTGTCAGACGATCCTGCTCTTCCTTGGAACCCAGCGGCAGTACTTGCCCTCCGCCCCCAATGGCTGCTCACGTCACCGCTGTTCTTGTTTCACAGAGCTCGCCATCTGCCCCAACAACCACGAGGTCCACATCTACAAGAAAGCCGGGGAAAAGTGGAGCAAGGTCCATGAGCTGAAGGAGCACAACGGGCAGGTGACAGGTGAGCCAACGCGTCATTGGGCCAAGGGTCCCCCTTCTCTGAGAGCAGCCCGGAAACACTGCCCCTAGACACAGCCGCACGCGAGAGACGGGGCTGGAGGAGACAGATCCCCGGCTAACGGGAGGGCTCCCTGCTTGGCAATGCACTCAGGACGTGCTTGTATGTGCAGTGTCCTCGAGATCTTGTCTCAGCTGCAGCCAGAACCCCTCTGACTGCACTTGGTCACCTTGCCAACTAAGCAGGGTTGGGCTGGATCAGCTCTTGGATGGGAGACCTTCATGTAGGGTGACCAGATGTCCCGATTTTATAGGGACAGTCCCAATTTTCGGGTCTTTTTCTTATATAGGCTCCTATTACCCCCCACCCCCTGTCCCGATTTTTCACACTTGCTGTCTGGTCACCCTACATCCATGGGACACAGTAGTGCTGCCGGAGGTGGTGGTGAATGATTCAGTAGGTGGTGCTCTTCCCCTCGTAGTACTGAGCCCCGAGTCCCAGTGCGGTGGTAGGGGGCGCTGTGCTGTCTTTCAGAGGAGATCTGCAAAGGAGAGCCTGACCCAGGGTCATTGAGATCCCAGGGCCCTTTCCATAACAGTTCTTGTACTGGCTGAATTCCCCATTGGTCTCGTTCTTCACTCCCTGTACTAAACTGTTGTGTTGCTGTGTGCTGTCAACCAGCTGCCATGTTCCACCCAGAGGTGGCTGCATTTGAGGGGTGAGTGAGGGATCTTGCAGGGTGAAAGGAACGGTGGCAATCTAAGCGTTTGCTGTTAGTCCGCTGAGGGCAGAAGCAGCTGAAGGGGCCTCCCCACGGTTGAGAGGGGAGTTGCAGCTAACAGGAGAGAGAGCTCTAAGCCAGGGCTGCACAGCATGCGGCCTGCAGAGGCTCTCTGTGCGGCCCGCGGGGGGGGGCTGTCTGAAAAAAAATAAAAAAATTTATTTTTTTTTTGCTCAACAACTTCCCTCACATCCGGCCCTTGGCTTTTTTCTTTGAAGTAATTTGGCCCTCACCGCTTTACGAGTTATGCAGGCCTGCTCTAAGCCATCATTAAAGCTGATCTGGGGCAGGGCCTGTCTAGGGGCAGCACATTGGCGTTCAGGGCCTCTACACCCTGTCACGGCAAGGACTGGGAGAGCCAGAGGCTTGGAGTGGCATCAACAGTCTCCCATTGGACAGCCCTGTCCCACCCCTGGTAGGCTTTCTAGAGGAGGGGGTTGGTCCTACTTCCTCAAAATCAATAGGCTGGCGGCTTCCCGCCCCCAAAGAGGTGTCATTTGAAGGGCTGCCTCATGCTAGGCAGTTGTGGCTCTGTAGCAGGACAGCCTGGGGCACTGAATGTGAAATGGCACTAGTGAAAGGGGCGGGGCGGGGGGTTTGGAAGTGGAGGCTGGCAGCAGAGGGGGAAGGCAAGGGCAGGGGTGCCCCCTGCTGGCCATTTTGTTGGTTTCGTCTCGCCAGCTTTCCAGGGGGCAGTAAACTGATGCCAGCGATGGGCCCGACCCAAAGCCCTGGCACCAAACACCCCACCCGCTGCGGCCCCTTAAGCTAGGGTGACCCGATGTCCCGATTTTATAGGGACAGTCCTGATTTTTGGGTCTTTTTCTTATATAGGCTCCTATTACCCCTCACACCCTGTCCCGATTTTTCACACTTGCTGTCTGGTCACCCTACCTTAAGCCCAGCTGTGAATGTGGTGACTGGGGAGCAGTGATTTCCATACACCCGCCCTGAATTTCCCCAACACCCCCCCCCCAGTTTTGTGAACTAGTTACATGCCAATATAGTGACCCCCCCCAGTAAATTCAAACACCCGCCCCCCCCCCCAATTTCAATTCCTGGGGAGGCCACTGCTGGGGAGGGGCTCAGAGAGCCGGGGAGAAAGGAGGTTGGGAGCATAGAGTCATAGATCTTCAGGCCAGAAGGAACCATGATGTCATCAAGGCTGCACCCCGGCTAAGCACAGCCCAGGGACCCTCCCCCAGCATTTCCCACCCCATCCCACCCCCCTCTGTGTTTCAGGCATCGACTGGGCCCCCGATAGCAATCGCATTGTGACCTGTGGGACGGACCGGAACGCCTACGTCTGGACCCTGAAGGGCAACGTCTGGAAACCCACCCTGGTTATCCTGAGGATCAACCGCGCCGCCCGCTGTGTGAAGTGGTCCCCCAAGGAGAACAAGTTTGCCGTGGGCAGCGGCTCCAGGGTCATCTCCATCTGCTATTTCGAGCAGGAGAACGACTGGTGAGTCCGGGCCCTCTGGAGCTCCAGCCTCTGAGGGAACATGCTCCAAGGGAGTCGGGCGCCTCTGCCCTGCCACTGGGTCAGGCACCGTGCTACCTGCTTGTCTTGTGCCCTAGGTGGGTTTGCAAGCACATCAAGAAGCCCATTCGCTCGACCGTCCTGAGCCTGGACTGGCACCCCAATAACGTCCTGCTGGCCGCCGGCGCCTGTGACTTCAAATGCAGGTGAATTCAGAGTCCTTGAGAAAACCCTGAGCCCGGGGGATGGTAAGGAATTGGGGGGGGGGGGGGGGGAGGTGGTTCTGGAAAGGAGCAGGAAGGCTGCTCTCTAGTGGGGAGACGTCGCCCTGTCTGGACTGACCTGCTCTTTGGCGCTGTAAGGTTAGAAATGGGGCTGTGTTGGGGTTTGGATAATGACCCTGCTGGGGTTTGGGCTTGCACAGAACTGCCTCTCCCTTTGCTGAGACCCGTCACTTTCCTCAGGGAAAGCGGATGTCACCCTCCTCCCATTTATTTCTGACTAGCAGTGGGGCCTAGATCAGAGCACCCCAGGCTTTGGAGAAGCCCTGGTCCTCGACTGGATCCCTGCCGTGCAGCTCAGGCCCATCACTGGCTCTTCAGAACCAGAAACAGCAAAGCCTCTTGTGTGAGAGTAACAAGGGACGATCATGGGACTTAAATAAAGATCCAGGCAGCAGCCGAGAGGTCGGGTTTGCCAGATCAAGGCAGGACTGGGCCCTCCAGGATTCGGAGTGTTGTTCAGGACCCAGCGGGCGTGAGGGGAGTCTCCATGTGGCAGCATTGCCTCCCTGGCTGATGATAAAGCAGATGGTATCTTGGAGTTGGCGCCTGCCTTAAGCATCCATCAGGGAGCTTCCGATGTGTTGTTCCCCACCCTAGGGGTGTCTCAGTGATGTGGCCCAGCCCAGCTCCCTGGCAAAATATCCGTTGTCTGTGGCCCTTCATAACACAGCTGAGCCTTGATCAGGAATGAGTGAGGCCTGGCGGGGAGGGAGAGAAAACTCCCCCTTCTTTTTAATATGGAGATATGCCTCTCTCATAGCACTGGAAGGACCTTGAAAGGTCATCGAGTCCAGTCCCCTGCCTTCACTAGCAGGACCAAGAACCGTCCCCAGATTTTTGGCCCCCTCAAGGATTGAACTCACAAGCCTGGGTATAGCAGGCCAATGCTCAAACCACTGAGCTATCCCTCCCTTCTGGGCTCTAACAACGCTCAGCTCTACTCTGGAGCTCAGCATTCATCCCAGGGGCACAGAGAGGGCCAAGGGACTGGCTCAAGGTCACACCACCAGAGCCCCCGTTCATCCAGCAGCCTAGATCTGTGCTTCGGTTTCCCGTAGGATTTTCTCGGCCTACATTAAGGAAGTGGAGGAGAGGCCGTCCCCCACGCCGTGGGGCTCCAAGATGCCCTTTGGGGAGCTGATGTTTGAGTCGAGCAGCAGCTGCGGCTGGGTCCACAGCATCTGCTTCTCTGAGAGCGGCAACCGCGTGGCGTGGGTCGGCCACGACAGCACCGTCTGCCTCTCGGACGCCAACAAGAAAATGGCGTAAGTGGGGCCGTTTTCTTTAACGGAGCGGGACGTGCCAGCTGCAGCCAGGACACTTGCATCACCAGTGGGGCTGGCTGGATACACAGTGGGGCAAACCCTTGTCTGCACAGAGCAGGAGAACCTCACTGTTTACGGGCTTGGGACTGCAATTCAGGGCTAGGTGAGCTGGCCGCAGGTAGCCTGGAAGCTAGAGCAGCCGGGGGTTGGGTATTTCAGACCCAAGGCTGGGAGCCTGGCTCAGCCCCATGCGCCGATCAACCCTCAGGGGTACAGGGGCGCTGTAGGCAGAGGTCTGGGAATGAGCAGGAAGGGTTGAGAGCGCTGGGGCTGACTGCTGAGGCAGCTGCAGTTCTGGCCTCTGTTGCTTCTCTGCTGGGGCTGCAGCCACCTCTGGGGGCAAAACACAGCAGGAGCTGGGCAGTGCCCAGCACCACTTGAGAATAGCCACGGGCAGCATGCGAAGACTGAATCCAACGCCATATCCTGCTGCTCTCCCAGCCACCCACCGAGCCAGCCCATCAGGGCTGGGAAGGGACCCCACGTCACAATCTCCCCGCTAAATTGGCCCCTTTCCCTTGCTCACCCCCTGGTGCTGGAGCCCAGGATGGGCTCAGCCCTAGGAAGGGCCGGCTAAACCTGGATGCAGTCTGGCTCCCTGCTCGCGCTCAGGACATCCGGGGCGCCTGTTGCGTCCCCTGGTGGTTCCAAGGAGGATGTGATGCGGAGCCAGAAAGCTGCTCCGAGGTGCTAACCGCTCTTGGCTTCTTCTCCCCGCCCAGTGTCGCCTCGTTGTCTGTGGAGACTCTGCCGCTCCTAGCCGTCACCTTCATTACCGAGAACAGCCTGGTGGCGGCGGTAAGTCTGCGGCTCGCGCCGGGAAGCTGAGTGGCTGCTCTGGTGCCCGGCAGCTTTGAGCAGGACCCACTGTTGGTCTTTCCCCAGGGCCACGACTGCTACCCGATGCTCTTCACCTACGACGAGGGCCAGGGCTCGCTGACCTTTGGCGGGAAGCTGGACGTCCCCAAGCAGAGCTCCCAGCGCGGCCTGACCGCGCGCGAGCGCTTCCAGAACCTGGATAAGAAAGCCAGCACCGAGACCAACAACGTCATCCTGGAAACGCTGCACAAGAACAGCATCAGGCAAGTGCCGGGTGGGACCCGCCACACGTTAGGCCCGGAGACAGGGTGGGAGACGGAGCTATGTCCAGCCAAACCCAAACCCCAGAGCTGCCTCCTCACTTCAAGGAGGTTCGGCTTCCAGTCTTCACATTAGTGTGGGACTGGCTGAAGCGGAGGCTTGCAGGCCAGGCGGATCTCCCTGGCCGTTCTGCAGGGATAACCTGCCTCCCCCTTGCTGGAGCTCACTTGCCCCATGCAGCCTTGTTAGCTGGGAGAGCCCCTGTTGGTGGCCTTCACAACTGAAGGTGGTGAGTTGGGCTGCACGAGACAGAAGCTTGGGCAAAGCCCTCCCGCTGGAGCCAGCCTTCCCGTGTGGCAGGCATGGAAAGGTGGCAGGTGTTAAAATAACCCCAGAGCTTAATAAACTCTGAGTCGAACACGCCAGCTTAGAAAGACTCTGTCAAATGCTGAGGCCAGGGAAGCCAAACGACAGCTGACGTTCCAGTGTCTGTCTGCTCTCCAGCCAGATTTCCGTGATTGCCGGCGGCAAAGCCAAGTGCTCCCAGTTCTGCACCACCGGAATGGACGGGGGGCTGAGCATCTGGGATATCAAGGTAAACAACCCCAGCCGTGACCAGGGAGGTGTTTGCAAATTTGGGGGCTTCCTGGGGTCCCCTCAGATCACAGCCCGAGTGCCAGGCCCTGCTCGCTGTTCCAGTCGTGTCCGTGCCTGCATTGCGGCCAGCTGTAAAGGAAGATAAGATGTGGCCCCGCAGCCCTTCTACACGGGTGTATTGCTGGCTCAGGGTAGTGGTACTTCTGCAGTCACTGGGGGGTGGGATTCTCAGATGCACCTGGCGTTGGCCTAACTGCTCCCAGGCCAACTCTGAGCCCTTAAACGAGCAGGGTTTTTATTTAGCAGGGCGGTTTTCAAACTGTCAGCATGAAAGGCCCAAACAGCAGGGGAAGCCTTCACAGGCATTTCAAATGACTTCTTTGGGAGCCACCCCCACTACAGTTATTAGGCTGCTTACAAAGCTAATCTCTGCCCTGATTGTGCTTTCTAGTTGCTTTTATTACACCGGTTGGCAGCAGGTACCAAAATTCACACTACGGGGAAGGATTTAGTAGCTCAGAAGCCTTTTGCCTGATTACAGGGCTAGACAGCAAGAAGGAAGCTGGGTTCTCTCTGTTTGAAGGTGCTCGGGAAACATGATATTGTAACAAAAGCTTCCATTTCATGTCAAGCTCACGTCCCCCGCATCCCACTGATGGGCAGTTCTGCGACACCCAAATGCCTGGGAGATACCGATCCGCACCGAACGCTGCTTGCAGGCCCGTCCTGGTACTGAGACTGCATACCTTTACCTAACACTGCACGAACCAGACTCACAAGGCCACTGCGTGGTTCCCCAAAGCAGCGCTGGGAGCGGATGGTGCTGAATGCTGGCTGTTGGCTGGTGCAGGCATATAGCTACTAATTGTTACTGCACCTGCCAATGTGCCATTCTCTGCTGCCATGGGCTAGCTCCAGCGGGCTATATGTCCACAGGAGGCTATTTCCTCGCCATCATACCCCAGAACATGGATCAGCTTTTCAACCTTTTCTTCTGTTGAACGCTATTCAGCGTGCCAGAGGCAGCGTTCCACACGGGTGCTGCGCCCGTCACAGCCACTCTCCCAGGACGATTGAGTCAGTGTAATAAACGTTGCTTGGAATGGGATCAGACATGCATCAGAATGAATGCCGCCTCGCCTCTGGCTCTCACCGTGTGTGACTCCACCCGCTCTGTCACTTTCTGCAGAGACGCTCTGTCCATGATTTGACTTACCCAGCTAGTTCGCCAGGCCGGTGGGGAATATTCCTGGGATGGTATTTTTAACATTCAGCCTGATCAAAGGGAAATTTAGAACACGACACTAGCCCCTCTGATGAGAGGATCCTGCAAAAGAAATGCACACACCCAGCTGGCTCTGTTAGACAGTCGACTTGTACAGCCCTTAGCAATGGAGAGCTGTAAATGCCACGCACCACCGAAGAGCATGCCATGATTTCTCCTCTTGCTGGGAAGTGCTTGGGGAATGCTAAATGCATACTAGCCTATATTTTTTTATGGCTGGACACAATGTCTAGCATTCCCCCCCCCCGCAGCATAAAACAAATACAGGCCATGGTCTGCATCAGGGGTTCTCAAACTGGGGGTCAGGACCCCTCAGGGGGTCATGAGGTTGTTACATGGGGGTTGCGAGCTGCCAGCCTCCACCCAAACCTCGCTTTGCCTCCAGCATTTATAATGGTGTTAAATCTACATTAAAACATTTTTTAATTTATAAGGGGGGGGGGGGGTCGCTCTCAGAGGCTTGCTGTGTGAAAGAAGGCACCAGTACAAAACTGTGAGAACCACTGGTCTACATCCAGTTTTGGTGTGTCCACACTAAATCACACCCTTAGTGGTAGAAAGATGTTCTGCAGAAATGTGGCTTAGTCCCCTTCCCATATGGAATCAGTTATACCGGTGTGACTGTGTCCACATTAGCGGGTAGTGTTGTAACACTAATTCTAGAAATACAGCTAAAGGAGTACATCTCGGTGTGTGTAGACAAGGCTTACGAGATGAGGTCACGGCGTGCCCTGCATTAGAGAGGGGACTGCTTGAGAGGCAAGGAGTCTGCTGCAGGAAGCAGGCATATTTCCACGGCTTGTGCTTGCCCTCTGGCTGAGCAGGCCAGGCCCCCGATCTGCAACGGCCAGGCTGCCCAGACCGTTATTCATTCCCTGGGCTCTCACACACCCGGAGAAATGTGTTTGTTAGAAATCTTTGCTGTTTTCCTTGTAGAGCCTGGAGTCCGCCCTGAAGGATCTCAAGATCAAGTGACGGAGCCTGTGGGGGAAAAGGCCGTTCGCAGCACCGCCAGCCTCGCTCTCTTATTCCAATTCTGCTTGCTGCTTTTCCTGTAAGACGTTGAGTTTAGATCAAGACGACGGATATGTGCAGACACACCTCTCCCCTGGCAGCGGTACAACTGCCCGGGCTCAAAGGCACGTGGGAGACTTGTCAGCTGAGGTAAATTAAGTACAAAGAAATTAAGTAGGTTTTTTTTTTTAAGACTTTTTAAAATTTTTAAAACAATGCACCTATGCTGGTCATAAAATGCTTAAAGAAACAGAAAATAAAAAGTGTCCTTCTCACGTAAATCAAGTGGATGTTTTCTTTCTAGTATATATTGATGTCAGTCTCACTGTTAAGTTCTCCTCGAGGTAGCAGGTATCATGGGGGAGTCTCCTAGTGCTGTCTCTGCGTCTGTTGCACACCTCATAACCGCTTCCTGTTTCAAACAACTGCTGCACTGCCAGCCGGCACCCTTCACTGCCAGAACAGAAGCAGCTTTTTCCTGGGAAGGGCTCTGGCCATGCCTGCCGCAGCTATGTACAACCCCACCCCGTCTGCTGGAAGAGAAGCAGGTTTCCCAACCTGCGACGTTGCTCCCCTGGTTTCGTAACGCTACCTGCCAACACGTGACCCAAAGCTTGCCCCTCCAGCGTGCCGTCCTCGTGGCTGAGTTCAGCCCAGCGTCCAGATAGGTGGGGGCTTTTCAAAGACATGAGTAATAAGCCGGGGCGTGCGGCACGTTATCTTTCCAAAGCACATAAAGATACAAGGGGATAAAGATGGAAGAAAAAAAGATAGTTCCCATTGGACTTGAACCAGTCGTGTCCACTTCTACGTGTCGCCTTCTCCAGGCAATGCCAGGTCACTGCATTGCCTCCTTCTCGTTTATAGGCTTCCACGGATCATGTTCTGGCGCCCAGCTAGGGGACAACTCTGCCAATAGCACAGTGGCATTTTTGGTTGTTGGAGTTTACAGCCGCAGTGTGCGCACAGGCGGTTCCGAGACACACTTATGAGACAGGTGTTTAACACGGGAGACTCAGTGTAGGTCCGAGTGTCAGGCACTGATCAAGCCTTTGCGGATACGTCACACTCCCTCTACAAACATTCAAGGCAGGGCTTTCCATGATAAACACGCCCTCTTTTCCCTCCTCCCAGAAACCCCACACTAACTCCCGGCCCCTTTGATGCCACCCAATTCTGAAAGGTGTAACAGTCCAGGGGTTAGCTCTATCCACATTGAAGAGGACATGGATTGAAAGGAGCTAGAGGACAATTATCCCCTTCCACTATGCCAGCCAAATGTGCGTGTAGAGCAGATCCAACGAGATGTCCACCAGGGCCAAGCAGGGAAAGCACGTTACCTTCAGGCTGCAGCTGTCGGTACAGTCCAGATGCTCCAGTCAGACTTGTCCTATTGGCTCCATTTTGACAGTGCAAGTGACACAAAGTGCCAGGAAAGCAGAGCAAAACAGAGACCTGAAATAGCACGTCACCATCAGAGCTCACTGAGCATCTTCCACAAGTTGTTGTAACTGGAAACCCCGCAGAAGCACACCCGGTGCCCATGAGATTTCATGCTGACATGCACAAAAGACAGAGGCAAAGCATTTACGATAATTTAAATTTTAATCAGCCAAATATACAAGTTTGGGTTGGTTTTTTTTAATTTATTGAGTTTTTCTTTTTACCTGGGTGTTGGTACAATCAATGAAGGCTTTGCTTTAAACAAAGGATGATGTGGTTAAAAACTGACACTATCCCCACTCAGAGGAGAGAAAAAGGAAGGGAAAAGGGTGAGGGGAGGGTGAAAATGGGAATGAACAGCACTCCAGAAAAATAGCCATGAAGTTAGGCTTCCAGACTATTCTTACAACACTCTGCAGCTCAATTTCATGGGCTGTCTGCAGAAGAGGGTCCTTCCGATACACACTCCAGACCTTTGGGTTTTCGTCAAGATTGCCGACCCCATGCCCCGCCCCCAAGCTGACAGAAAATCTAGGTTTTGCAATCTAATATATGAAGCATTTTCCCCTCCCACCTTGCTTCCCCATCCTGCCCCTAATGTGTTCTTAGTCCTAAAAACAGCAAAAACATTCAGGTTTCCAAACTGTTACACAGAGAACTGCTGTTCAGCACGGTTCTGCCCTGAAGATAGCAGCTGCCCCCCCAACCCAAAATGGAATTCTGTGCCAAGATGAAGACAAACACACTGTCAGTGTCTCTTGGAGGTGAATTTGACTTCGATGTTGCAGTACACCCTATGTGGTATGCAACACGGCAGAGTTCCTGGCAGGCACCAGGCACAGTTCCCTGGAATTCTTCCTCCTGCATGTCCTGTGCTTATTTGTTAAGGGATAGTGATTGCAGTCTTTTGCCTGCCACAGACGCGTCATCTTTTGCTATTGGAGTTGGGGGGGGGGGGGGGGGGGAATAAAAAAAAAGAAAAGAAAAAAGAGACGTGTCAATGTTTCCAGATACACATGGGGAATTGGTGCTGTCTCAGTGGCCCTAGAGACAGAGCTCCATTTAGCCACACCACACACATAGCACGGATAGCAGCTTAGCAAGTGTCCCCCTGCCACCACCCTGCTTAGATGCTAAAATTCCTGGTGGGCCCACATCCAGAGTGAAAGGAGAATTCCATCTCCACGGTCCATTCTGACCCTGGCCTCAGTCATTCGTGCCAAATGTGGAGAGATTTGTGCAGTGCAAAATGGACTGAGACCAAACCCCCATCCCCACTTCAGCTGAATTAAGAGTCAGCCTGTGACTTAGAGGTGCAAAACTCTATATCCCATTACCAATCCCCTGAGCCATTTAGTCCCCACCTCATATGTAATTCTGATAAACAATATCCAAGCTGTTTGCAGGGAATTCACTAAACTGCTGGGGTGAACATGTACAAAAATCCACTACCTTTGCCTGTTCAGCTGAAGCATTATAGGCGTAGAGAGCAATCCCCTCCTTTCTTTACCTGCTCACTGCCTAACTAATCTACCACTTTATGAAGCAGCATAAAGCAGAGGATGAAACACAGCTGACTCTAGGGTTGAACAGAATAGCTGTTTAACAGCATACAGTAACAGCACTGCTAGGAAGGGAATACTACGCCTACTCCGCTTGTGATACTGAGATCACAGCTCCTGGTGGTATGGCTATCGGTGAGGACAGGTAGGGGTGGACTGAATGAGGAACCATTACTATAATCGTAACAGCCTTACCTTTTCTTTCCTCCTCTTTCTTTTTGGCAGCTTCTTCCCTCTGTTTCCGGATGATGGCTAGTCGAGCGAGATCTGCCTTTGCCTGTTCTGTTTTACCAGCTAGGTGCATCTTCATGTATCTTTCTTTTGCTTTCTGCTTCTCTATTTCTTCTCTGTTTGAGTGAAACACACTAGTCATCGCGGTATCCAAATTAACACACAGGCATCGGCAGAGTTAGAAAGGGGATTAAGAGAGGGCATGATCTCGAGCAGCATCGATCTCTGATCCTGGAGCACAAATGCGCACAGTCATTTCAATCTCTAATTCGCATGTTAGTGATCGAGCAATTCAAGGAAGCTACAGATCAAAATAACGTTTAAATCCTTTCAAAGCAGTCATGGGGCTTGGGAAAAGTCATGCTGAAGATGGCGTCTGGCTTGAAAAGCTATTCAATATAATGAATACCTAAATAAAGGCTTCTCTCTCACATTCATTATCACCACACCCAAGTGCCTCACAGTAGCCTGGTGAATTAGGGATGGTTTCTGTTCCCACTGTGCTAGGGAAAACGCTGGCACAAAGAGTTAAGTGACTTAGCCTAATATCCCCCAGCAGGACAGTGTCAAAACAGAGCACAGTCCTCCTGCTTCCCCGTCTAGTGCCCTACCCACAAGCCACGCTTCAGCTGAAGGAATCGGTATTGAATCAAACTCGCCCTTTTCTCTCTACAAACTCACGTGTGAAATGGCAACTGAGTTAAAGATTGAAAACAAAATCTAAGTGTCCACTGGGGCAATAACTTCACTCTGACCCCAGGAATCTGGAAAACGCACTCCCGTCAATACCAGGGCTCTTGCCACCCCAGGAATTAACAGCGTGCCCCTTGCTATGGTATTTTACTGGCACTACGCGCTAATGCACAGCAACAGTTATTTCTGATTCTAAAAGCCTGATGTTAGTAAAGGAAAACTAGACAGCGATGGTCCATGACTAGGGCTCCTAGGCGCTTAACACAAATAATTAATAATCGTTATAATAATGATCGGAGGAACAAACATTTATGCCCATCTCAATGCGTTTCGCAAAACTGCCTGACTTTAGGATGACAAGGTGGGTGAGGTAATATCTTTTATTGGACCTGGTGAAAGAGACAAACTTCCAAGCTTATACAGAGCTCAACTTCAGGTCTGGGAAAGGTGCTCAGGGTGTCACAGCTAACTACAGATTATTTAGCATAGGTAGTTAACACATGAAGGATGGCAGCCACCAACATAGGCTGGCTCTACTTAACCATGCAAGTTCGTACCCAATGAAATTGGGATCCAAAGTGAATCCTGACAATTATCTTCACACCTACTGTGATGGTCAGCTCAAATAAATAAAGGACCTCACGGAGACATCAGCTTGCCCCCAGCAGGTCAGATTTACTGGCACTGCATGGCTTGGCCATTGCAGGGGGCAAAGCGTTATTCTAGGAACAAACACGGCACACACACACATCTCCAAGCTATAAGAGAGAAGAAGGATTGTTACCGCTCTCTCCGCGACAGCTCCTTGGGTCCATCCAGATCCAGCTGAGTTACTTTTTTGGCTGTCTGAACAACTCGATTGGGATTTTCTATGTCTATCAACCCTTCCACGCCTTTGCGCTTTTGCTGGAGTTTAGAAACAAAGGACATGCATGTTATCAATGAGTTCTGCAGCTGTCAAGGCTCAATGAGTCTTCTTCACGAGTGTCCCAGTGGAGAAAGTTCGCTCATGTGGTCACTGCCTCTGAAAACAAACCTAGATAGATACTAAAAAAATTCTTATTACCAGGGAGTATACCTGCTGCCACATCATGTTTTACTTTACCATGTGTTTTCAACCCCACTGTTAACCATGAAAGGTACCACCTCTGTTTCTTCCATTTCAGTGTACGGCAAAGAACAAATGATTAACAGAGTGAAGATTAACTGGGAGGAGACACACACTAAATTTAAGTTTAAAAAATCCCACCATCCTTATAAATCTGGGCTCAGGAGCTAGCAGATGCATGGGGAAAATAAAAATCAAGAACTAGCAGGTTGGTTGTACCTTGAGAAGGTGGGGTGTTCATCTACATTAAATGCATTGGGAGTTACGGTACCTGATAGTCCTCGTCATCTTCGTCACTCTCGTCTGAATCTAAGGATTTCTTCTCTTTTTTGGCATCTCCTATTGCCCCTTCTCCCCCTTCTTCTTGCTCCTCCTCTTCCTGAGAGTTTACAGGAGATTAAGAAAAAATGTAAACTGATAACATTGCAACCTCTAGCAATGACTCTTTAAAAGAAGTGGGCACAGTGAAAACATTAATGGGCAAGGGATACAACTACATGGCCGAGAATGTCAGTATTATTGGCATGTCTCCTATAATCAGTTTTATTTTTATTGCATCCAAGAGCAAGATACATTTAGGGGACAAAATGTGTCCCGTTATTCACATCACCTGCATTAACAGGGTCCTCAATAAGAGACTCCACTGCTTTCTATATACAATATGATATCCATTGCTAGGTAACTTTATCACCATATTCTATCTTTCACATTTTACTTCCCACAGAGGAAGAGAATAAGGGACACATTCTGACTTTGGTTTCAAGTGCTCGATATCCCACTGATTTTGATAGAAACTGCCCAAACATTACTACGAACTAGATCCAGCTCTAAAACTCTAGGTCACCAACAGAAAATCTGGAGAATAGCAGACTGTGAAACCCAACATAGAAGCTTTCCCACATATTGTAATGCAGGCGACAGAATGATTTACAACACTTGACTCTAAGCTGCGCCTTTGCTCATGAACTGCAAAATAATTGAGCTATCAGAGCAGCCATTTATCTCGCTAAGCACGTGACCAGACAGAACACATACCCTGGCCTTTTGTTTTTCTGCTTGGAGCTGTGCATCAATCTCTTCAGGGCTTGTGTACTGTCTTGCTCGGCCTTTGTGGCCTCCTTTTCTACCTGCATGAGAAATTAAGTCAGTAGCTGATTTAGTGAGACGTTTCCACAAACTCAAAAGCCTGTCCCCCATTCTCTCTTGGCGGTGGTTGTGCATAGTACAGACCAGTTCTTCTTCCAGTACAAGCTAAAAGAACACAGAAGGAGCCCAATAATTCACCGACCTTAGTCAAGCACTTCGAGCCCTTGGGTAAATACACAGAGAACTGTTATTGAACCACAAAAGTGTTCAGAGAAAAACTTTCAGACCACCCAGCACTTAACTTAACCCCTCCAGATTCTAGGGAAGCCTGCACCAGTTGGACCATCTAATCCAATGGTCTGTATTTGAGAGGGCCTAGTTTATACCTGGCATCACCAGAAAAGAAAATAGCCCATCATCCCCATAAGATTCTTTACATCATGTTAGCAAATAAAAGCTCTGATCAATTTCAACTTTTCTTGCAGTTCACCAGGTATGTTCTCACCACTCCTCAAGGTAGGTACTACTGTTCTCATCCCTCAGCTACTACAGATACCAGCCATCGCAGCACGGTTCTGTCAGGCTATCAAAGGATGAGGAGAATTATGCTTCCAACATCTCAGACGGTTCGTAATGACACCATCCTTCCCCTTCCATCCACATCCACAGTTGCCTCTGATTCACTTCCTGGGTTGGCAACCAAATATAAATCCCACAACTGTTCCTTACTCTGCATTTCCTACACAGCAAGGAGCTGCACTCTAACTATGCTGCCACAGAAACACTAGAGAATGACAGCAATTGTAAGCGGGTTTCTACTATAACCCTGATTTTTCCTGACTGCTCGCCACCCCTACACACACACACCCAGAAAAATGAGAGATGAAATCAGTTTCCCTGGATGGATTGCCCTAGCTGAGATTCGGTACCTACCACCAAACATTAATTGATTGATGTGAAATCACTGAAACTATTAATGTTTCCTGAAGAATGGTAGCTCCAGTGGTCTTGGCACAAGACATCCAAGGACTGCTGGAGACCCGAGCTTTCTTTTTTAAACAGTCTCTACCCTTCTCCCTGCAGACACAGAGCTCAAAGTACGATCTGACCACTAAAAGTACTTTGCAATTATTTTTTTGCCAAACAGTTCACAAGGGGTTCTCTCCTCCTGCAGATCTCAGGAGGGCCACTGGCAGGAGCCATGGGATATCCCTCTGATCTCTTTATCCTCCCGTTTATTCCCTGAGGTCAGTAGGTAGCCTTGGGGAAAAGAGGTCGGGGGCGAGAGATCAAGGGAACACTCTTCTTGAGATCTGTCTGAGGGGAGAGTCCCCAGCTCCCCTGCAGAGGTTCATTAGTGCCCAACAAACCTAATTTGTTGAGCTTGTCAAATAATTGGAAAATGTTCATGAAAAAATTGTCCCATTTTTGGCCGTAAGTTTGGCAACCAGCATTAGTATGTTGGTTCAGCAGAGGCAAGCAATCCATTTTTTTGATCAGAGCTGAGCCACTTACTGTGACTGTGGGTGGAGTCGTCTTGAGGAGCCTACCAAGGCTGGGGGGCACAACTGTTCATGAGGAGGGCTCTCAATAACTCAGTAGCTTCAACATACCTCCTTTGCCCATCCCCTTTCCTCACACTGTTTATTGCTGCAGATTTTCTGATGTCTCTAGGAAGGGAGCCTTGAACATGCAGCTCTTAGAAGAGCCGAAGGGGTGAAATGAAAAAAGTAGGAGGCTTGAAGGGAGAATTCCCAATCAATGTTAGGGAGCTCAATGAGCCACCTCCCCACAAATCTTAGGAAACCTCATGGCCACCTTCACCTCTGCATTTCTAAGTTTTCTAACATGAGAGGTGAGGTTCTGTACACTAGTGGTCCTGAAAGGTGAAATCCACTCAAAGAATTTGTGTGTGCCTGCAGCCTTCACTTCACCTTAAAAAAGCCTATGATGGATTTTCAGTTGTGATTTCAACTGCAGCGTCTGCTGCCACTGATAGACGGGTGCTGTACGTTAAAGGACTTTTATCTACCTCTTTAAAACCACCTTTTCTTCTCACAGCGTACCAGAGATGCCAGAGTAGAGTTACAATTCAAAATTGGTTACTTATTTTTAAAAAAGTGTGGAATGACTGATACAGGTACAAAGTAACTACTATGATGTAAACTTTATGCATTATTCTACACCATGAAGGGCTACATGATCTAAAACAATGATCTGCTACAATACTACCAGGGTAACTGGCTTTTTGTTGTCTGGCAGATGCATTTTCAGGCATTTGTTTTCTTTATGTGTAAGGTCAGCTTATAACAGCAGATTTCAATGTACTTTTTCAAAAAATAAAACTAGCCTGTAACCCTTTGGTCTTCACATTAGGTGTTGATATGAAGAGCAAAGCTTATTAGTTCTAAGCTTTACCCATTCTATATTCAAGCCTGTACCAAAGAATTAAATACTGTACCGCTCAATCCTTTTACTATCATCTCATCAATTAGAATGAGATGAGACTTGAGTCACATTAGTATGCAGATATTTCATCAAGGAGGGCGTAGGGAAGGCCTTTGCTCATGGTAAGGAGGCAGGCCTGTAAGGGGCTTTGGACTGTGAGTCATGCAACCTGAGTTCTATTCCTAGCTCTGCCACTGACCTGCTGCATTACGTTGGGCAAGTCACTTCACCTCTGTGCCTCAGTTTCCCCATCTGTAAAATAGGGATAATGATTCTTATCCTCCTTTGCAAAGCACTTTGAAACCCACAGATGATTGTGTTTTTAAATTATTGTAAAGGCACACAGAGCCTAAACTAGGCATGTTTTTAAATACATATTCAGTTTATAAGAGTAAGTATTACTATTAATGTGAATTTAAGCTTAGAAGAACTTTATGAAGCTATGAGTTTAAAAAAAAAAAAAACTTGGGAAAACTCCTGGTTTCGACAGCCTCTAAACAGAGATCAAGAAGTACTTCAGAAACTACTTGTTCTGTATTAGCAGACAAGCTCATATTTGTGCAGTAGAAAGGGTCTCTCCCCCAACACATTATGAACTACTTCAATAGCACTATTTCTTTACTGAATATGGATTATAAAAAAATTACACACACACACTGCAGAAAAGAGAAGAGCGTTCACTGAGTGGATCCTTTTGGAGCAAGATGTATTTGTGACATACGCAGCTGGGGTTTTTGTTAATTATTGACAGGATTAAATCCAAGTCTGCTACCAAACACTGCAGGCAAAACCCTGGCCCCCCTGAAGTCAATGGCAAAACACCCACTGATTTCAACCGGGCCAGGGTTTCACTCTGCAAAGCCACAGACAAACTTGAGGGGGATGTTTAGAATTATGAGATGAATGTGGAATGGGTAAAAATGAATTTATTGAGCTTTCATTACCAAAATAATTATGAGCATCAATACAAATAAGTCTGGATCCTTTTCTTTATCTAGCAATAGTTTTATATAGTACAAACTGGTATGAAGGATGTCTGGCCTAGATCAAGATATCAAAGAAACTGTATAAAAAAAACCCGGGAAACAAATCTCATGATATTAAAGACGGGGGAAAAATACTGTATTTGATGCCTAAAGAATTCTCTAACAGTCTGGCAACAGTTCATAAACTCAGTTAATGGACACTAATATAGTAAATTGGCAGAGACTACAGGAAGGGGAGAATGGGGAATAATAATTTACATTAACATAGTAAGATTTGATTCCATAGAAAGTATGCAAGCGCCAATTATGTGGACAGATTTAGTGCATCTAGAGAATGATCTGGGTAGATCCAGCTCAGACTTGGGGACTCTTATTCCCTCATTAGCTCTCCTGTATCGCACGCAGGCAGGTTGGTACCCGTTGCACAACAGCAAGATGCTGTGAGTGAAGCTATTATGGTGGTGGGTTTGGCGCCACTAAAAACTCTAAAATGATACACTAAAAGTCATCTTTGTGTCTTCTTCTGTACTGTCCCTTATGCAGGAAGTAACTGCTTTTGCTTCTTTTAGACCCTTTCTACATATCCCTAGAGGCCTCTCAAATATTAATCTGCTGAAGGAAGAATCTTAAAGAACCGCATGCCACCAGCATCCCTTTGAAACAGGCCCCATCCTTCAGTACATGGAGTACATGTGAACTGCATTCTGTGCCCGATTTAGCTTGTGAGCTCAGTGCCTCATGTACTCTGTATAGCACCAATCTTACTCTCCATGCTCAACAGATGCCAGCCTCCTCCCCAGTGCAGAACAAAACCCATCACCCTGCATTAGATCTGCTATGGGCCACCTGTCCCACTACTTTTTCCGGCACACAGTTCAGTACCCCTACAGCTTGCACAGACGCCTTAGTTCCCAGCGGCTTATGCCCCCTCATGCTTCTCCCATCACCCACAGGGGGGCTTCAAACTTGTATTCCCCTGAACCTTCCCTCAGTCCATGGGGGCTTGCACCTCCCCATAACCCATCACTCCATTCCCCTGAGGACCTGGGGCTTGCATCTCCCTCTTCATCCAATCGCTCCTGGGGGCGTATAGCCCCTCCCCCAGAGATTTGGGGCTTGGGCCCTCCCTTGATCCCATCACTCCTGTGGGGCTTACACCCCTTCCCCAGAGCCCCAAGGCTTGCCTCCACAAACCCCACTGCTCCTGGGGGGCTTATACCCCTCCCCCAGGGACGTAGATCTTGGACCCGCCCTTAACCCACCACTCGTGGGGGGGTTATACTCCTCCCCCAGGGACCTAAGGCTTGCCCCCCCCCCCCCCTTAACCCTCTCGCTTCCGTGGGGGCTTATATCCCTCCCCCAGAGATTTAGGGCTTGGGCCCCCCGCCTTAACCCCACCGTTCCTGGGGCCTGTTTCCTCTCATCCTCCCCTCCCTCACCTCCTTTAGGCATAGCGGCGGCGATGGCGGCTCCGGCAGCTGCTGCAGCGAGTCCCCCAGCCCTCGACCCGGAAGCGGAAGCCGCAAACCGCAGCCCCAGCGCGCGCAGCACCCTCCTCAGCCCAGTCACCAAGCCTGGCCCTGGAGCACGAGGCCCCCAGCACAAGGGCTAACCGCGGCACTGCCTGCGTAAAAACCGAGCCGCTACCTTCCCATGGCACCTCACTCACGGCACCAGTGTTGAGGCCTGTCCCTGCTCCTTCCTTCCGCACCCGCCACCTGGGGCGGGGGAGGAGAGGGAGATTCCTTACAGGCATTGCAATGGACACCAAATGCACGCGAGGATTGCTCTGACGAGACTGGAACGCGATAAACCCGCGCTCCCCCCCACCCCGAAAACGATGAGTGGGTTTAGAGTAATTAAAGCGACTAGGCAGCGGAAGGACCTCATCTGCTTGTGACGCTATAGGGAAGCGACGGATTTGAAAAGGCGGAAGCTGTAACTAGTGATCGTCTTTTTTCTCTCCCCGCTTGGCAGGTGAGTTCCTGTCTTTCAGGGAGGGCGATATCCCCTGGGGCGGCTGTGGGTCGCATTGCACTGCCCGACCCGCTGCTGGGCGGGATGAGAATAGGGCAGGGGGGACCAGGCCATTGTAAGAGGTGGCGTGTTCGCCCTTACCGTCTAGCAACAAGAGACCTGCGCCTGCTCCTTATTCCAGCCCGCTTCGACTGGGTCTCGTACAGAGATAGTCCCCCTAATTACACGCAGCAACCACTGGTCAATATTACCAGCTTTCAGCCCAGCCCAGGAGGTTTAAACTCGGGTTTTCCTTGGCTCGGCTAGGTGGTTTCACAGTATCTGTGTATAATGGTTACGGCCATAGTCTGTGGGTTAAAAGCAAATGTGAGGGGAGCTAAGGCTGGGATTCCCATCCCAGGTTTGTCACTGACTTGTCCGGTGATGTTTGGCTTCCCCGTCTTCACAATGGCAGTTATGATGCATATGTATCTTACAGTAGTTTGTGAAGCATAACAGATAGGTCATTGGATTGAAGGCATTAGAGAAGGGCAAAGTACTATTCACTGGGAAGCCTGCCCTGGCTGGCCCTCAAAAGTGAAGGAATATGTTATGAATTATAAGGGGCGTTAGGAAAGGCTTATCCCTCCCATACACTGGTAACACGTTAAACACTTATTCATTGTTAAAAAAAAAAAAAGTCATACCATGTAATTGGTTTTGTTCCTTAATTTCATTTATCTCTAAATTAAAAAACAAACAAACCCTCTATCATTGAAAAAGGGGTAATGACTGCAAGGGAGTCAAAATAATGCTGAAAAGTCTCAAGGGCTTCCTTATGCTTTTTTTGGGGGGGGGGGAGAGGGGGATGATGACCTTATGATATCTGGAAACAAAAGTGCTATTAAAATTTGACCTGCATTTGTCTCTGCAACAGCCTTTTTTGAGAAGATGCCTAAAGTAAAGAGAAGCAGGAAAGCTCCTCCAGATGGGTGGGAACTGATCGAACCAACATTGGATGAGCTGGATCAAAAAATGAGAGAAGGTAAGTTATGAAGCCAGATGCTGCTTAGCATGTGACCCTGTGATTGTACAATCCTTAAGAGCTTCAGGATAAACGTGTTTTATAAAAGGACAGCAAGTGTGGTTTTTTAAATTTGTATTCGTTAGGGGCTAATGATAACTTAGTGTGTTGATTTCCTGCATTGAAAGTTACCCCTAGAAGACAAATTCCTAATTCTAATTGAAGACACATGGGGTTGGGACATGGCTGAATGAGTTACGTGGATCATCTCTGGATCTATGGCTTGATTTGCAAATGAAATGAATGTTGTCCTGAGTCAATAGTACTCCACCCAACCCCTAAGGACTACTGTAGGCCAGGAATGAAGCACGCTGGCATAATTATTGTGCAGGGAGAAGCTTGCATTGCAAAGGCCAGCAGTGTTTGGTTCTAGTCTGTGCTGTCACTCTTGGTTTCATGGGTACTCAGATGTGCCTGGTCTATCCACTCACTATACTTGCATTTTCCTTACCCTCATCCTTTTAGCTCTCTGACTTCCTTTCCAAAGGGAGTGCATGAGAGTTAAATACCTCCTGTGTGTATTTTTTCTCTAGTGAATTTTGTTTTTTACTATCTCCCCACAACCCTTTAAAACTACGTTTTTTCCCCTCAGAATAAGGGTGCTTTTTTAGGATATACAATGCTGTAATAACTTGCAGGCCACTGACAGTAAAATCTGATTTCTGTGCCCTCTTTCCTCAGCGGAGACTGAGCCTCATGAAGGGAAGAGGAAGGTGGAATCCCTCTGGCCCATCTTCAGAATTCATCACCAGAAAACACGCTACATCTTTGATCTCTTCTATAAGAGAAAAGCTATTAGCAGAGGTAAAAAGCTTAAATATTTGCTCTTGTAGTGAAGAGATCACAGTTTCCATATGGAGTGTCTGAGTCATTAGCCAGTGAGTGTAAACCAGAATTAGATTATTGATGGGAAAGGATTAAATAATTGTTCTTAAAAAAAAAAAAAAGTGACTTTCCCTCTGCTAGTTCCACTTGCTAGCAAATACAGAAAATGAGAACTAGATTAAGTGTAAAGACTAAAACTTTTTAAATCAACTTCATTTATCTGCCCCCAATGAGAATTCTGTGGTGCTCACCAGTCACCTTTCTTGTGCAGAACTGTATGAGTACTGTATCAGAGAAGGATACGCTGACAAAAACCTGATTGCAAAGTGGAAGAAACAGGGTTATGAGAACCTTTGCTGCCTGCGCTGTATCCAGACCCGGGATACCAACTTTGGAACTAACTGCATTTGCAGGGTCCCAAAAAGCAAGTTGGAAGTGGTATGAATTTTTTATTTGCTCTGATGCTATTTTCCTTGCTTGGATTTTGAGTCAGCAGTTATGACTTACTGTAATTATATTTCCTCTACTACTTTTGACAATATCAATTTCTAGTTTTCCTTTCCCCTGGATTCTGCTGTTAAGTGGTTATCCTCTGTTTATCCTATGTTTCCTGAAGCATTTGCCCATGCAAATGACATTAGGGGCTAATATAGACTTGCCCCAGTTACCTTCACACTTAACCAACTAAAATTCTGGTGCAGTGTTTAGGGTGCTAGAACAACACTTGAGACCAGAGCACTGACTTCCTATAGCATCTTGAGCCTAATTATGTGTATTACTGCAGCATCTAGGAGCCTTAGTCATAGACCAGAACCTGATTCTGCTAGGCGCTGCGCACAGAACAAAAAATGGTCCTTGTCCCCTGCAAGTCAGACTGAGCTATTTTTGAGAGGGATTTGACTGTGGCAAAGTGCAGTGAAAGGAATCTTAAATACCCACAAGGAAATACAACTGTCTAGTTTCTGATGTGTTCCCTTTCTTCTTGGTAACTTGAGCTTGGAACATAGCTGTAGTGCAGAAGCTCCTGCTGCTTTAGATGAAAATTTGTAATAGTAGGAAGGAAAACTGATAGTCCTAGATGTTAATTGGTCCAATGACTATCCCTTGAATTTTCTATTCATAGTTCCAGACAGCAGAGTCCCACTGATGCACTTCTTGGCTAAACCTAGTTTTGTAGGATTCCATAATCATTCCTGGTGGAATATTCACTTCCATTTGTTTTTATAGTAATGCCTGATTCTTGCTTCCACCCTGATGGAAGGTGGGGCTTGCGTAGCCTCTGCATAATATTGCGGTGGAGACTGTATGTAGAGTAGCAGGAAATTTAGAGCTATGGGAGCTTTAGAGGGCTTTCTCTGTTGAGATGTAGCATACTGCACTAGCTTTTTATTAATTTATATAGAGAACAAGTATTCTTAACTTCTCTGGAATGTGGTGACTAATGCTTGTTTTTGCTTTATAGGGGAGAATCATTGAGTGCACTCACTGTGGATGCAGAGGCTGCTCGGGGTGAAATCTTTAAAAACTGGACACTTCTTTTGGGGTTCTGAAAAGTGCTGATTCCACATCATGGACTATTACTGCTATAATTGTCTTGTATAAACCCTGCAGTGAGTGAAGCTTCCTTTAGCAGTCTGAACAGCAATATGCCCACCTGGATCATAAAATGCAGTAGTGAATGATTTTGATTAGTCTTGTATAACCATCTTATTTTAAAATAAAATCTTATCTCCCCCACAGTGGAGTGGCATAATCTTGTGACAAGGCAGTTCAAAGATTGATTACACATTCACACACACAATGGCATATGGCTCTTGGCAGCAGAGCTGAATTGGCAGTAGTAGAGGCACCTGTGAATGGGGTGTAATCCTTAACACGTGACAACTCTATGCCATACCCAGGAAGCTGACTTTGTACAACGATCCCTTGGTCTCTAATAGTGTCCTAATTACAAAAAGTGACTCCCTAAAGCATGATAGTGAGGCAGGTATACAGAATCTAGTACAAACTTCAATACAGGTTTTCTGTTACTTCACATTTCAGTACTAGTGAGGCTAGCTGGGTTAGTTGTGTGTTGTACCATTGGAAAGTCAATCTTCCTCATTCTCCCTGGGTTACAGCTTTCTATTAGGAATGAGTTCCTGGAGTTTAGAATTCTTGTGTGTTACTAAATCTAGCAAGTCCCACACTGCCAACTTTCAAGCCCTGAAAGCTTCTCTAAGTGGAGGGGAAGGCAGCTTTCAATAAATTGCTTAACGAGAATTGCAGTGTAAATTAGTGGGACAGCATGGAGGTACAAACTGAGTACTTAATTTCATGGATCATCACATCTTTTGACAAACAGTAAGGAAAGTAACATAGGGTCAAATCTGTGTTGTCTCATATTTGAGCCAAGAATTGGCCTATCATTCATGTTACAAAAGCTTAGCAGCTGAATTCCACACACAGCTGTTGGAGAACTTAAAATGCTTAACACTATCATATCCTTATCTCCTCTGCCACATGTGATCACATTGTATCCCCTCTAAAAACAGCAGGAAATACTTTTCCAGAGAAGCAATAGGAAAGCATTTGCATCTAATACGTGGTTGGGCCTGTAGGAAAAAATTATAATCCTCTTACTTTTTACTTCATTTCCTCTTTTGCTCATGTTTTAGGGGTGATGTTAGTTCCCTAAGAAGGTGCTAGTGTCCTCTCCTAGGGAGCAGCAGACATCAGCTGCTGGTCAGGTCTAAAGGCCCTCTTTTTCATTGATGCCTTGACACAGAGAGGCAGATGGAATCAAAAACTGCCTTATGATCTACCGCTCCAGATGAATTAGAGAACCACGGAGTAGTTGTTTCTAACAACTCTGGCAATTCAAACCTCTTACAGAATCTAACACAAGCTTGCCACTTACTAACAAAGCATCTCTTAACAGTAGTAGGAAGCTATGCTGTGCTGATGACCACCCAGTCCTTTTTAGTTCTTATTTCTCCTCTCTGTTGAAATGGTACTTTATTCAATAGTCAGAACATACAAGTACAGTGCTGCCTGCTAATAAGGCACCTGAAGGAAACAACCCTCCAAATTCCTCTGTCTAGGTAGTTCCAGCATCTGACATAGTGCACATTCCATACATGGAAAATACTGACTTGCTCTCAATAGTTACTGTTCCATGGTGCCCTGGGGCTGCATGTCCTCTGCACTGCCCTTGGCTGCTGAATCCTTAGTTCTGTATTTTGCCCATGGGTGTGGAGTCTCCTCTGCTACCATTGCTTTTAGCCAGCGGAAATAGTAGCCTCGGAACCCATCAATCTTCTCCAGATATGTGTTCTTTGACTTATACTGCAAGTGAAAACCCAATAGTACATGTTATACTGTGGAAGAGTAGCTAGGCTGCTCTGATTCTGCAAATTGGAAGAAGACAGAATACTCCATTACTTAGAAAATATTTGGTAGCTGCACTGTACTCTTAACTGTCACCATTTCAGCTGATGCTAAAACAGGTGGTAAACGAGGAATATATACATTTATTGGGGCAGGGAGGAAAGGTAGAGATCTTAAAAATTACTTCATTCTCCTGCTAGGCATCATAGAAACAGACAGTCCTTATCCAAAACAGCTTAGTCTCATCTATGCTTTTCCACATTACAATGTTCACTCCAGCCTTAATCAGTTACACTGGTCCTGCTCCTAATAAATGACTGTGGTACTTACCCTGTCAAACTGAGGTGGATACTGAGCTGCAAACTCCAGCTGGCGAATGACAACTTCGTTTGGGGGAACCTGGTTCGTTCTCATGTCTCGTAGGATTTCTGTGAGGTAAGTATAGTCCAACTGCTTCACAGCTGCATTGATAAGGGTACTGTAGATGTGGGTGTTAGGAGTAATCCCAGACTTCTGAAAACACATCAGTGTCAGAATTGCTAGTGCCTGCTATCTACTACAGAGCTGATCTCTGCAGACCTTCCTGCCTGAGAGAGATGAGCACATCCCCATTGAGAATCTTTGACCAATGTTGTTATTTGACCTCAGTGCCGGCAAGTCACATCACCACTTAGGCTAAGAGTGCAAGAGCTCAAGCATAAATACTTTTGCCTGCCAACATGCACTTTGGGAGATGTGTGTCACAACTCCACTACAGATAAGGGGGAAGGGCTCATTGCCTAGGGAGTGCAGCTGCCTTTCCTGTTATGTTTTTGGTTACCTGTACAGTATTAGTGAAGTTTACAATCCAATCCTCCTTCCCATGACCCACACATTAAGCTAGGATACTATACCACAAAGGAGGAATTGCAGAAGATCTGACTAGAGGGAGTTCAGTTACTTTAGCCTCAGTGAAAGGTATAGGATTGCTGACTGTAAGAACCCCACAGTTACTCCTGTCCCAATAACAAAGTAATAACACTTTCCAGTAGCCAGAGCTATAGTTTTTGTACCTTCATGTCCAAAAGTAACTGCAGTCCATCTTTCTCTCTGCGGCAGGCTATTGCCAAGTTACAAAACGTCTGTATGTTGGGTGATATTCCCCTCTGCACGAGAGCTGACAGCATGCCCTGCAAAACACAAATACTTGAGTACTCATAGACCATTCTAGATGATTTAAGGTGCTGCACTGATGGTTTCCAAAAGAAGTTCCACCTATAGTTCTCTTTAGATAGAAGGCTGCTATCTGAGAATGCAACAGAATCCTCAGGGCTCCAATAAGTACTTTAAGGGTCACTTATGGGGTGGGGGAGAGAATATAGGATTCTTTGCCTTCTGCTGTGAGCGGAGAGTTGATCTCATCAGGGGTTAAAAGGCAGCTAACACGACACCTGTATGAAGATAGAAGTTTGCAGTATGGTCATCATTTAGGGGCTCTTAGTCTTACCTTTGCACCTTCTAGGTCTCCCAGTTTACTCTTCTTTCTCAACAAAGTATTAAAAAAGGTCACATCTACTTTCACTTTATGTTCATCCAGGACTGTCAATAAAGAGGATTCTGACTGGCTCAGAGGTTCAACCAGCTCAGCCAACAGTGTGAAAGTCTTAATATTGGGTGCCACATTGTCCTCTTTCATTTTATTCAAAAACCCCTCCATGTTCCCCATCAAAGCCAGCCTATTGGAGGGCGTTGCTACCGTCCCTAAGGAAACCAAGTTCTTATTGGAGATTTTCAAGTCCAACAAATTGGGCAGGTTGCAAGCAGGCTCAAAAAATTGACCCCGGTTTGCTTGAGGTGGATCCGAAATAGCCTGGTTTCTACTGAAGTCTCCGGTCCTACTGAGTTCTACTGTCTTATTGGTGAGACCAGCCAATCCAGTTGCTGGCTCAGCCTGAACCTCACTCACATCTTTGTCTTCATGGTTGATTAAGTGTTCCTCAGCTTTTCTGGAATTTTCTTGTAATACTTGTTTTTCCATAGTTTCCACATCCAGCTGGGTAGCAATTCCACTGTCTGCTCCCTTCCTTTTCTGACCTTTCACCTTTTGACCCCGCCTACCCGACATGAGCTTTACTTGAGCAGGGTTTTCATCTGTGCTTCTTAGCAACAAGTCAGAAGCCACAACTGGGTCACCTATTCCACAATCCCTTGCAGCATGGAGCATCAAATTGTAACTGTAACCATCAGGTTTAATTCCCAATTTAGTCATTTGTCGCCAAACCTGTTTTGAAAGAGAAATATGTAGAGAAGCTTAGATAGAGTTAATGTATGTGAAATGTGTACAGCATTAAAGAAGTGGGGTCTTTTTAGCTAGACGTAATCTGTCATATTTAGACCCAATTACTGTAACATTTTAGGTGCCCACCATCAGGGTTTCTAGCTGCACAAATGGGAATGAATACACTTCCTCAACAGAAAAGACCTCCACACCACAGACTGGACACCCATCCTAACTATTATTAGTACAATCCTGAGTACTTAATTTCATGGATCATCATGAAGCCTGACTGAGGAGCTTACAGTTTAAGCACCTTCCATCTCCATCAGGTTCCAACCCCAAGTTACAGATACAACAGTTAAATGGCAAAACACAGGATAGAGCTAGACCTGCAAGGCATATCTGAGGCCGCTCTTCTTGTCCTTTATGCAGCCCATGAGAAGGAAGCTGAAGGTCTCTGTGGTGACAGCATGGCCTTTATGCACAATTTCCTAGAGAAGGAAAAGGAAGCTTACAGTTACCAAAGCAGCTTTTCGGCAGCTGATTGCTTAATTGGAAGTACTGCCTCTCTTGCTGCTCAATGGAATCACTTTTTTGAGACACATCTGCAGCAAACTGCATGGGAGATCTAAGGACTCCAAGTACTTTAAGCAGAATGACGACTGCATAAAAGAGAACAACAACATCTGACAGCTACTCCAATCTCAGCTTGTCCCAGCTGAAGGTACTATAGGGAATAGTGTAGGAAATTTGGGTGGGATATGGGAAGGAACCGCTCAGCTGCTCCACTGTCAGCCTTTCAAGGGGGAGTTGCAGTAGGGGCAAAAGTAACCGCTTTAGATGAATACACAGTTGTAAAAAAGGGACCATAAACCTGACCTTTCCACAACACTTAATACTTAGGAGCAGAATTTCAAAACCTCTAAGTTCGAGCCTGCAAAATCCTGTTTTTGTCTGTTTAAACTGAATACTGAAGATATCGAACTACTCAGTTTGATTGCACAGCTCAACGCAAGCACAAAAGAGTGGTCCTTAAAAAAATATATCAATCTATTCCCCCAAGATTAAAGGCTAATATAACAACGCATAATTACAACCTGTCTGCAAGGAAAGCCACATGCTTCCCTAAAGTGCTTTGATTAGAGCTGGAGATATGTATAGTACAAGAAGAGACTCCTCTTTACCTTCAGTACGTCAAAGCATGTCCTGAGATCTGAGCAGATGGCACATACTTTCAGCAGAGCGTGATATGTTATCAGATTCAGCTCCAGATTTTTGCTCTTTAGTTCCTGCCGTAGTTTGAGTGCGCTCTGCAGGCCCGAATCTTTCCATGGCGACTCAGCACAGGCATTGAAGAGGGCTGTGTATGTAGCGTCTGTGGGGATTAAACCCCGCTTTTTCATCTACTCTCAGGGGAAAAAAAGTTAAGGAAATAATTATATTAAATAAAGAGCCCAGAATTAAGATAAAAAATAGTTCCACCTTGTACAGATACCATGGCGATAGGCACATTAGGAAAGCCTAAAATAAATTAGATACAACATATAAGATTCAAGGCTACAGTAAATTCTTGAGCTCCAGTCTTCTGAGTCCCCAGGCAAAGTGGAAACACCCATGGAAGAGCATTTTGGAGGAAGCATCTCCAGAATGAGCTCTTTCTATGGGACACAACGTGAATGGCCATACTTTAATTCATGAAAGACCCCCATTGTACTACCTGCCAGTGACCCTGGCCCCTTTCTCAGGGAAACAGCTATAATATTTACATCGTTGTAAAGCCTGAATGACTTCTTCACATAGCCGACCCTGCCACAGCCACCAATCAGAACAGTGTAGTTGCTCTCCTCTGGCTGCAGACGCTCTTCCTTCAGCATCTGCACCTCAAACAGCTCCAGAGCCTCTGCCAGCTACAGACAGGAGAGACAAGGAGGAGAAGGTAAGAGAAGCAGTTCCTTAACCAATGTTTAATAAAACAGCTACATATACAAATATAGACACACACTATGATGAGACAAGGGGTGCATGGTTATATTTCACCTTGGAATGAAAACCACTACCCCTCCATTCCTTTCGAAGCCACAGAAATGTAATCATAATTCCTTTGCCCAAAGGGGTGACAAGTGAGAGGCCCTCTCCTTCCCACTCAGAGGTTAAGAGCAATTATCATTATTTATTATTCATATTATCATAGTGCCTAGGAGCCCTAGTTGTGGACCAGTACTTCATTGTGGTAGGTGCTGTACAAACCCAGAACAAAGAGACAGTTCCCTGCCCCCAAAAGCATACAATCCAAGTATGGCTATGAAACACTCACAGTCCATGCTAGCATGGAGAAAGACCAGGAAGTGAATGAACATTCACCACATGACATGGATTGCCATTTGTTTGCCTCATTTCTCACCTGCAAGGACTTGATGCCAGGTGAGCAAATTGACTTTTTTTTGCACAGTAGAGATGGGACAGAGAGCTGCAGGGCTTGGGATGAAGAACTGCAAAAGGTGAGGTAGAGAGCCACTGAACAGGGAATTAGTACCTGAGCTCAGGGTGTTTTTCTTATCAAAAGGTAGATTTATGCTGCACCAGAGTTGATGGAAGCAACAAGCACACAAAAAGGGCATGCACCAGAACGGTACAGTTGCACTTTTTGTTATTAGTATACTTTGCATCTTATTAGTAGTGTATTTCTCCAGATGGTATCATGATGGACGGATGCTTTCTACAGAGACAAGACAGGTGAGCTAATATCTTTCATTGGACCAATTTATGCTGGTGAAAGAGCTTTCATGCTTATACAGAGCTCTTCTTTGGGTCTTTTAATGTCACTATTACAGCACCTATATATGTTTGTGGTGGTCCCTGCATGAACTTCTTCCTCTCCCTACTCACTCTCCAGGAACAACTACCATGTTTCCTTGACCCAGATGTCAAAGTCACTGTTTCAGATCGGGGCAACAAGTCCAACAGAAGAAGAACTTCTAAACATGGCATCTGGACAAAAAAGAATATAGCTGGACTGTGCTTTTGACCTTTACTGGTGACTTGCTTCAAGAAGTATGAAAATGCTATATTTCCTGTGCTCTTCAGAGGCCAGACCTGATAAGACACTAGCAGTCATTTTTGTGCTGTTTATTAAGATACTCTAATATAGACTAGTGTTCATTGCTGAGCACTTTTATTAGGGTTTCACCAGCCATGAAATGGGAACCACAAGCACTCTAATACATTGATTGAAAAGTGGTCTAGTGTTATTGTAAGTATTTCTGCATCCTCTGCTGAAATCTAGTTTTATGATTTTTTCCAGCAACACTGTTAAGTGAATCAGTACCCCTCCTAAAGTAACACTACATATAAGGGGAATTATTATCCTTCTTTCTGCAGTTGTGCAATACCATTCTATAGCCTCTCGTTCTTGGTATCATCTGAACTTGGAGCATAAACCCACCAACCACCATTTAGCATTCATATAGCACATTGCATTCTTTAACGAATTAATCCTCTCAACACCCCTGTGAATTAGGTAGATAGATATTATTCCTGGGGAAACTGAGGCATGTAAGCACGTAGCCAAACTGTACTGGGCTTTAATTCTACTTCTGAATTTTTGTCTCCCAGTCCCACAACCAAACGAATAGATCATACTGTCCCTCAATCATCAAATACCATTAACACTGTGATTACAAGACCTGAGAAACCAACCTTGTCTTGCTTTATCAGTGCCTTGCATTGCAGGAAGTACCAGTATGGTGTGTTCTTAGGACCCCGTCTAGGTTTCCATTCTGGCTCTTTTTCCTCTTCCTCCTCCTCTGCTTGAAATCTTAAGTTCTGCAACTCTGATGTTGTTTTGTGAAAATATTTTCTAGAAGAAAATTTATTAGATAATGTTCCAAAGCCTACATCTGCATCACCGTCTTCCGATTCATGTTTCCTGATGGCTTCAGAAGAGCTGGCAGGGTCAATCTGTTTCAAGTCTCTGTTGTGTAACTTATAGAGAACCTGTGATGCGCTGAAAGGCCTCAGCCTCATGCACTGCAGTCTCTGGCCCAGGAATCTGAGCAGACACGGTATATTTTTGGGACACCCCGAAAAGCTCTTTGGAGTTGCCCACAACATTCGCGTGTGACACATCAAGGGATAGTGGCATTTCAGGGGGAACAATCCTACAGGGAGCTGGCGGGACACCAAATGCGTGAACCTCATGATACACCTCTTGTGTCACTCCCCTTCACTCCGAGGTTAAACGTCCATCTCCTGAAGTCGGGAAGAAAAGAGATCCGATTAGAGGCGCCTGAATGGGGTCAGCGAGGGGGAGCCCTCAGAGACAGGTGGAGAAAGTCCAGGACGCTGCACATGCAGCCAGGGCTAGTCCCAGCACCTGGCTCCTCCCTGAGCACAGAGATGTTGGGGGGGGGGGGGGGGGGGTGACCATGCACCTTGTGGGGGGGGGGGTGACCAGGCCCCACGAGGTGCCATGCGGGGGGGGGGGGGGGCCTCTACCGGGTACCAGGGGGAGCTGCTGCTGGGGGGGTGGGGTGACCATGCACCTGGTGATCTGCTCTCTCCCGCCCCCCCGCCCCAGCCTGCTGGGGCCAGGCCCCACGAGGTGCCCTGCGTGGGGAGCTCTACCGGGTACCAGGGGGAGCTGGGGGGGGGGGTGTGACCATGCACCTGGTGATCTGCTCTCTCCCGCCCCCCAGCCCCGGCCTGCTGGGGCCAGGCCCCACGAGGTGCCCTGCGTGGGGAGCTCTACCGGGTACCAGGGGGAGCTGGGGGGGGGGGTGACCATGCACCTGGTGATCTGCTCTCTCCCGCCCCCCAGCCCCGGCCTGCTGGGGCCAGGCCCCACGAGGTGCCCTGCGGGGAGGGGGGGGCTCTACCGGGTACCAGGGGGAGCTGCTGCTGGGGGGGGGGGGGGGGTCCTGGCCCATCCCGCCCCTCAGCCCCAGAGCGCGCGGCACAACCCCCTTCAACTCACCCGCAGCCCTCGCCTCAGCTCGCGCTAAGGGGCGGGGTCATGGCAGGCAACCCCTTCCCATTGGCGGAGGCGGCCCCGCGCGGTGCATGCTGGGAGCTGGGAGGTGGCGGGTCAGAGGTGGCGGCGGGTGAGAGTTGAGATCCCAGCATCCCGCGGGCGGGCGCTCCGGAGCGGCTGAGCCGGTGCTCCCCTTCCCCCCCGCCCCCCCCCCCCCCAACTCCGCGCGGCCCCGGCCCAGGCCCCCTCCCTGCCGCCGCCATGCAGGAGCTCATCGCCAGCGTGGACCACATCAAGTTCGACCTGGAGATCGCGGTGGAGCAGCAGCTGGGGGCGCAGCCCCTGCCCTTCCCCGGCATGGACAGTACGTGAGGGGCCGGGAAGTCCGCTCCCCATCGCCACCCCCGGGAGACCCCCCCCCACGGCCCCCGCGGGGGGAATACCCCCCCCACGGCACCTGGGGGGACCCCCCCCTCATGGCCCCCGCGGGGGGAACACCCCCTCTCCAGGGGAGACCTCCCCACGGCCCCCGGGGCGGGGAACACTCTCCCTCTCCTGGGGAAAACCCTGTTTCCTTTCCTCACCCCACCCTTGCGTGAGAGACTCCTCCATATCTTTCTTCCTAGGGGAAAGCTCCCCTCAAGGCCATGAGGAGACACTTCCTTCATCCCTTTAACCTCCTCCCTCCCTCCCCAGCATTGAGCAAATGGCCCCACAGGTTCTCATTCATGGCCTAATGGAATGTGTTTTGTATTTTGGTGTCTGATCTGCATGTTATTGCTTTATCTCATAATGCTGGATGAGGGACACTAGGGACCAAATTTCTGTGAGGTAGGTCAGCGTCAGTATCCCCACCTTATTGAGGGGGGAAACGGTTGGACAGAGAGGTGAAGTGGCTTGTCCCTGGTC
The DNA here is from genome assembly GCA_033296515.1 of Macrochelys suwanniensis. Lineage (NCBI taxonomy): Eukaryota > Metazoa > Chordata > Testudines > Chelydridae > Macrochelys > Macrochelys suwanniensis. Next base: position 8,362,822 of record CM065785.1, on the reverse strand, counting down.
ACACCAGGTCTGTGGCTGAGCCTCAAAACCTTGTGTTCTGATGACGTGATACTAGTAGTGGGAGGAGAGTCACAGTTTAACAATATGTGCTGGCTAGCTTAGTGTCCCTGTGTTTGACTTGCTTGCACTCTGCAGATGCTGTAAGTCAGGGTCATCGTGCGTCACAAGGGGCAGTGTGCTGCTGACCACACTGTACTTGTTCGGTGGATAAATACTGGATGAGATTTCAGTCTCCAGGACTGTCAATACAGGTTCTTTCACAAATGTGGAACTGACTTAAAAGTAACAAAAAATACTCTGAAGAGCCAAATGGCTGAGACCGGCACAGGAAAGTTCATATATTTCATTAACATGCAGTTTGCCGGGGCGGGGGGAGGGTTAATACTGCTGTACTGCTTTTGATGCCCAGAACTAGCTCATTTCCAGATGGAAATAAATACTTTTAACATGGCTGCGGAGTTTCAAAAACCTTCATTGTGAATTTTTTTTCCCCCACAGAATCGGGTGCTGCTGTCTGTGAATTTTTTTTAAGAGCTGCTTGTGGAAAAGGCAAGTAATATCCCTAATACTATATTCTGACAGAAAAAAAAATAGGAGAAATGGGGGGATGGCAGTTCATTAATTATATTATCTTAATTTATAATACCCTAGTTATATTGCAGGGGTTGGGGAGAGAGACAGTGAGGTGGAGATCAAGAAGGACCATGTTTCATGCACTAGAGCTCTCCAAAGCGAAGATGCAATGGTGGGATCCCTATAAGGTGGATGATGCATGAACTGAGATATTCAGGAGGGTGAGGCTTGTATTGATTACATGCAAACCCTTTTGAGGGGTTTGGGCAATGGTAGTGGTAGGCACTGGGTAGTAGACTGCCATGCAGAGGATCTGGCTGTTGAACTCATAGCCATCTATGTGGATAAACAGAAGACCTCGCTTTCTAGGGCTGTCAGTTCAGGACCTTTTTCACCAGCACTAAATGGTAAATTCATATGCAAATGTAAAGACTTCTGAAACTCCTCCTCTTCCAGGATTGAAACAAAGGACCACCACTGCCCTGTAGGCCTGCACGGGACGCTTCTTGCGCTAAAAGTTCCAACTGTTCATTCTTACTTCTCCCTCTCCACCCACAGGAGGCATGTGTCCTTTCCGACACATCAGTGGAGAAAAGACAGTTGTTTGCAAACACTGGCTCCGAGGGCTGTGCAAGAAAGGAGACCAGTGCGAGTTCCTGCATGAGTATGACATGACCAAGATGCCTGAGTGTTATTTCTACTCCAAATTTGGTAAGGGGTGTTATGGCTCCTCATTGACTTCACTTGCTAGTGTGGGAATATGACCCTGGTATATACCTGTCATCTCTGCTTCATCTGCCCTCTCTACCCTTCTATGTCTGCTACTGATGCTTGTTAGATTGTAATTTACAAGCTCTGATCAGATCTGTTTAGTCCCACATTGTATTTTACCTCCTTAATTCTTCACAATCTCCTTAATTCTTCAAAATGTTTTGTCTTTCATAGCTTGTCCCTAACTTGAACTCTGCCCCATGACTTTAATGGGTTTTGTACCTGTTATGCTGATTTGGATCAGAGTTGATTTGGATGAATAGGTGGTCTCTCTACATGAATTAATATTTCAGCAGGTGATGATTGACAGGAGGCTCAAGGGTCCAAAAATTTAATGCATCAGCCTTTCAGCTCTGGAGACCTGGGCTAAATTAAATTAACATATTGAGGCAACTTGTTAGAAAAGTATAGTCCTGTAGGTTTCCTTGGATCAAGGTTAGCATGTAATTTGTAGTTTTGCCACACTTTTGCTGCATTAAATGTTTAATTTTGCTGTAATGGCTTCCCTTTCCAGTGTACTTTATACATCTAAATAACCTCTTATTCGCCTGCAGTGAGTATTTGTTGTTGTTGGGAAAGGGCAAGCAAATAGATTTTGTGCCTGGATTTAGAAATATTCATGACAGTTTTTTGCTGGCACTAGATGACCTAGGTATTGTTTTGGGTGGGGACTCCACCTCACGCATGCTCTGTTTCCTTTGGTACAGGAGAGTGCAGTAACAAAGAATGTCCGTTCTTGCACATTGACCCGGAGTCTAAGATCAAAGACTGCCCCTGGTATGACAGAGGCTTCTGTAAACACGGTGTGTATGGTGCATAGGTGCTGCTTTTGTGGCTATAAAAATGAAGCTAATGTAATCCACCTCCCATATGTGCCACTGGTAGGTGCTGGGGTATATGTGTAATATATGTGATCTATGAAGTTTTATGTTGTAGGTCCCCTCTGCAGACACAGACACACTCGAAGAGTCATTTGTGTGAATTACCTGGTGGGATTTTGTCCGGAAGGGCCCGCTTGTAAATTCATGCAGTGAGTATGTTCTAGGGACTTTTCTGTCCTCTAGTTTCTTCTCTGATTGGTTACCCATCAGGTCTATCTTACCTATAATGCACCCATCAGTGTAGAACATTTGCAGCACGGATGCAATAACTGTACTGTACCACACAGCTGAAGTTTTGTTCATATTTGAGTTTACCTCGTAAAAGTGAAAAGAATTTGTAGTCTGGATGACCAAAAGGGATTGGGCAAATCACACCAATGTTCTCCAAGAAGACATTGAAAATGTCAGTCAGTGCTTACATGGTCAATACAACTTGTACAAAGCAGTTTAATTAATGACAGTTGATCTGGTCCTTTTAACTTTAGACACGTTATTCCAACTGTTACGCTTTCAGCTACACATCTGTTTTGTTTCATAGTATTTTTTTTTTTTAATCCTTGCATACGAGTCAGTTCATTCAATGGCCAAAATTGGTATGACATTTACTAGATTGCATTGCATTTTCCAAATATCAGATTAAGGAGGCAAGTGGCTATTTAGATATTTACACACGCAACTCTGGGACATCAAACAAAGATTGTGAGGACAACTGCAGATTCGATGCGTATATATTCCAGAATGCTTCACAGCTGCATAGAAAAATACCCTTTACTGTCTCAGTACCTCCCCTACCACTTTAGTTTATAAAGGCTAAGCAGCAGAACGCAGGAGAGAAGGTCCACTTGTGAAGCACAGTTTAAATAACTAAAGGTTTGCTTTGCTCTCTGGACAGTTATTGGTCTCTTAAGGAACTAGTTCAGTGCTGTGCTGGTGGTATATGCCAGTTTCTGGTTTGAGTATCAATTCTCTGTCTCTCTCTTCTCTTTGTGTGTTTATAAACCAGTCCTCGATTTGAACTGCCTATGGGAACCACAGAGCAACCACCACTGCCTCAGCCGACACAACCACAGCAAAAGGTACACGACTTCCCTGCCTCTCCCAGTGACAACGCATTCGAAGCACAGCTCAATTAGATAAACAAATTTGACTTGTTTTTAAAGAGGGCATGTGGTATAGTGGTTAGAACAGGAACAAGCCATCAGGACTCTTATCCTACTCATTGTGTCTTGGACAAATCTGTAAAATGGGGATAATCCTTTCGTATTTCACAGGCATATTGAAACTTGACCAAAAGTTTTTAAAGAACTTTGAGATCATTGGAGGAAATCCACCTCTTACTTCTGCCATTGATCACAATTGCTGCCTTCTTCATTCTGGGGTTGTTTTTTATTTTCCTCCTAACTGAACCCCTGATTTCCCTCTTCCACAGTCACCATTCTGCTGCTGCCACCTTCCTTCAGCTGAGAGGGCAAATGCATGGCCAGTAGTGACAGTTCTGTTCCGTGGACTGTCTGGAAGGTGGGCACTGTGTAAGCATTAAGCAGTGCACCTGAGCTCTGCTACACTGACAAGCACAAGTCTAAGCTCACTCGTATATTTCAGTGTAAGCCCTTGGTCACAGAGCACTACCATGTTATATAGTATATCATAGACATCTGTGTTTTCTTTATTCCAAGCAACCATCTGCCGGATTAAAAAAATAAATCTGCTTGACACCTGTCACGGAGCGGTAATGGACACATCTGACAGCCTAGCCCAGCTCTGTAGAACTGTTTTGTGAGGGAAGTGTTGGTTGCTAGGTCAAGCTCTGTATGCCCTATTGTTTCTGAACGTTCAGCTCTGGTGCTTGGGCTAGCAGATAAATTTTCCTCTGGATTTATTTAGAAGGTTATCATTCAATGTGTGGGATGTTCTCTTCCCTCCCAGCAAAATAACAATCCGCCATTACAAAGGTCATCATCCTTGATCCAGTTAACGAGTCAGAACTCTTCTCCCAACCAGCAGAGGACCCCACAAGTCATCGGAGTTATGCAGTCTCAAAGCAACAACGTGGGGAACAGAGGTCCCCGGCCGCTGGAGCAGGTCACGTGTTACAAGGTAACTCTCAGAGGGTGTTTGCATTTGAAAAATGCAACGTAAAACTCAGCTAAACTGACTAGTGCATCCTTTGTGCTGCTAGTCACCTGTCACATCACTTTTCAACTTGGTGCAGATTGCAGTAAAGGGAACAGGTGGCTGAGTTGCTGGGGCAGCAGGGCCGGTGAAGAAGCATTGACATTGGAAAGAAAAGTATTGAAATGTATGCACTGGTTATTAGACATGCATTTTGGATAGTGGGTGCCGCTTGGGATCAGGGAGTTAGTGTTGAGCTATGGAGCCTGTGGGTTACTAGTTACCTAGTCTGTGGGTTGGTAAAGACTGTCAGATGGCTCCTCAGTGGCCTGTATGAAATGATTCAGTGCACTTGATGATCACAGAAAACCCCACTGGTGGCAGTTAAAAGGACATTGTCAACCCGAAATTGAGCCAGTTTAAAAAAACATGTTAAAAGTAGTTTCAGATGCTGCCCCTGAATGTTCCTCCTTGCATTTTCCTGTTTTTAAAAAGGCTTCTCCCCTGTTGCTGTGTGGAAAAACTCACCCAAACAACAGGGGAAAGTGACTATACACAATGCAGTCAAATCCAGAAAGGCTGAAGATGGTTCTGCCACAGCACACGAAGTTCCTGCCAAACTGATGAACAAGACATCAAACCCAAATTTCTCAGTTAGTGGTGCAGGCAGCTCCTCAGTTAAACTGAAACCTCAATTTCCATTAACATTTTGCAGAAACATCCCCAAGTGCTACTATAGGTAGCAAAGGATCTTAGCCACTCTTTTCAGTGAGTTGGGCAAAGATGAGCGCTAGCATTAATAATGAACCTAAGAATTTCTTTATTCAAAACTAAGTCACTTAATAATCCAAAACATACAACTAAGAGAGTTTGGTTTTTGTACTCAGATTCCATCATTATCTTCTATAAGTTGACATTTATTCTGGCTACATGATTATAACAGCAAACATCTGAATCAGTTTCACTGAGAACCTCTAAGGCTCCATTTTAATACAAGACTTGGGTTTCAGTGAAGGCAAAGGGCCTAAACCTACCCACAAAAGTTATCCTTGTGAGTCTTGCCATTAACTTCCTTTGTTGCAGAAACTCTAATTGGGGCTAGTCGTATGTCATAGTTGGGGGGCGGGAGGGAGTCAGTCTTTGGCTTCCAATGCTCTTTTACAATTAATCTATGCAATGCTGTTGCTTTTGTCAAAGGTAAAGCAGGACAGCAGCACAAAAGAGGACATGGGGGCAGTAGCAGTTCTCTTCTCCCTCCCTCCCTGTTCTCTCTTATCACAGGGCTTCCCCACCAGGCACTGAGATCATATGTTTAATGGGTTCTAACATTTCAGTCAGCTTTTTATTGGAAAATAAAGGATATTTTGTTTTAAATTAGTTACCCCATGACTCGTGTCATGCATTTGTTTGGTTTTGTTATCAATGCATGACTTTCTGTTTTTCTGCAGCTGGAGCATTGAAAAGTCACTACCCTACCCCAGGCTAAGCAGTTTCTCTGTATAGTCATCAATAAGAGTGCTGTCGGGCTGGGATTTAAGGAAGTAAATCAAATAAATTGCACATCTGGAGAAAGTAGGAGGGTCAGACTACGATAGGTCACGGCTTCACAGCTTAGGAGGCTGTTTCAGAGCATGGAAAGCATCTTTTGTTCAGATTGAGTTTTACCCTTGCAGTCCAGGGGGGCTGACAGGGAGACTGTTGTATCTGAACTTCTATGTTTTTATATAGAATATCAGGGTTGGAAGGGACCTTAGGAGGTCATCTAGTCCAACCCCCTGCTCAAAGCAGGACCAATCCCCAATTTTTGCCCCAGATCCCTAAATGGCCCCCTCAAGGATTGAACTCTCAACCCTGGGTTTAGCAAGCCAATGCTCAAACCACTGAGCTATCCCTTCCCCCCCATCAGAGTAATGCCTTTAAATCTCAGTGCTTTGAGTGTCTCTACTGCAGTCCTTTTCCAGTGGTAGTGCCAAGAACCCCAATGCCCAGATGAAACCTGGGTCTTCAGGTTATAGTGGCAGGCAAGTTCTGGTCCTAACAGTCAGGTGGCCCCGAAAGGGTCTGTGGCAAGAATCTCATTTATGGTATAGTACAGAATGCATTAACTTGCTGAATACTGTGTCAAGTGTACAAGTGGCATAGCTTCCAAACTAGAACTACTTGCCAGTTGATTTGTTAAAGGCAGTTTGGGGAAAAGCTACAATAACTTAACACTTTTTTCCTTCCTAGTGTGGTGAAAAAGGACATTACGCCAACAGATGCACCAAAGGACATCTGGCCTTTCTAAGCGGACAGTGAGACAGCATAAAGGGAGGAGAGTGAAAGGAGGTTCTTTACACTGGGGAAAGGTTTCCGCCTATTTCTTGAACTATTGATCAGGTTTTTTTTTTTAACGCCATTAGTGAAAGAACTGTGGCCAGAGGCTGGCTGCCGATAAACATTTTTGTAGCTGTCCAATTTTTTATGTTTTAACCTTTTAAAATAGATCTTGGGCTCTGCCTTCTTTCACTGAGCCTAGCTGGGAGGTAGCTCTAAAAGCAAATAGATGTGCAAGCCCTCACCGACGCAACATTCAGCATAATACACCTCTTGCTCCAGTGTGTTTCTGCAAAGGATAGCCTTTGGGAACCTCCAACCTTCCAGCAATCCTTGTTCAAGGAGGAAGACAGACTGGAAGAACTAGTACTTGAAATGCCTCCTACTTCAGTGAGGGAGCTTGTCATGCAGCTCTTGAAAGGAGGCCCCATGTTCCCTTATTCATTGTGAGGTTTCTTAACCTGCTCTGATGGCTCACATAACATGTTGTGTACCAAGGTGTAAAGTATTTGTCCAACTGCAATAAAAGTTTGTATGCTTTGGCTGGAAGCATTTCCCCCTTGCTGTTCTGCAGGGTGAGAAGTTGGTCCTTGTATGTGAAAACTACTTGGAGGGGAATGAACTTACATTTATGGTTTTAGCTGAAATCACAAAAGCATTGGCTGTAGAAGAGGCGCAGGTTTGTTCTCGCCACAGCAACCCTGAAGTAGCTTTGAAAATGTAACAATGTATAGATACCAACAGATAAAGTTAATTGGCATTCCCACAAGCAGTCAAATTGCACAGATATCTTCATAGGTTCTCGAAACAAATAAATGGAACTATATTTTCTTGAGTGCTTTTAAATTGGACTCTGAGTGTTTCCTCTTAGGAACATGTTTTCCCAAGCCAAGTCACCTTAATTTTGTAAGACTTTATTTCAAAGGGCCAATGACAATGGGAATTAAAAAACAAAAACAAAAAAAAACCAACTGTTGCATCTGGAATATATGAGCCTTTTCTATTCTCGAGCTTCTATCTGCCTTTGTGTTTTTCCTTCCTGTTTTAAAGTTGACTGTGAAACTTAGGTTGTGATTTTTCAGTAAAAGGGCAATGTATGCCTGGGAAGAGATAGGGCCCTGTGTTGGTTTAAATGACTACACTGGACTGTTGATTTAAACTGATTAAAAAAAAAGTCATTTTGTAGAAGAAGCTGTACCTACTGATCCTCCCTCTAGTACACAGTAGGATATTCAGGCTTCAAAGTTAAAATTAAATCCACCAGTGTAAGTTGGCTGACTATTGCACTGCTCATTCTGCATTTTTCAGAACACACACATCAAGACTTCTGTCCCTGAAGTCTATAAACAGGTGCCAAACCTGTTTGTACTTCCAGCATAAGGCTGTTAAGACTGTGCATCTCTAAGCAAGTATCCAGTCTATACTTAGTGAACCAAAGCATATCTACTTGAGAATATGGTCAGCTTATGTAAGTACTTTTTTTCAAGCCAGACAGTAATTACATCTTTATAATACCCCCTGCCATCCTCCAGCAAGACTTTTATTCTAAGCATGTTCGTAATAGGCAGGGGCCTCTGTACCCCATTAACAGCTGTTATCAAACAGTCTTATCACTGTTCACTTTAGACAAACCATCTCTTGTAATTCATCCATAAAGCAATGGCCTCTGCATCCTGAATACAGTGGCATCATTACTTACTGATGTGTTTTGTTAGTCTAGGTGGGTCTGCATATATCAAAGCTGTGCTTCTTTAAGTGACTACCATGTACTCTCTCCATTGCTTATGTAGACTTTCACCATCATGGTTGGAAGTGTCAGATGGCAAACAGGGCTTTGCTGCTGTAGAAGTTTCATTTCATCCCTCCCCACTTTATTTAAAAAAACCAATAGCTTTAGCATAGTTGCTTGTCCCTGGTGTTTAGAACAATCTGTCACATTCCATTTAAAATATAGGCTACTCATTTGCTTTCATTCTGCCTTTACCATCACTTGGGCAAGGGTAGTTCTACACACAAATCTATGGAAACCTTCAGGAGCTGCTTGACAACATACTATGAAGACAACCACTATCGGAGATCTCACTTAGTAAAACAGTACAGAATAAAAGGGGTGGAAGTGGTCCTCTAGCACAGAAACTTTGTTTTGTATGAGACAACTATGATTATGAGTTTTAGGCATCTGTGGCTACAATAAAGTGTCGCCATCTTAAACAATTGAATTCTCCTTTGCTCCAGTCACAACAGTAAGAAGCCTGCTAAAACAAGTTCTGACCAGTAATATTTTCACCAATTTGGCTGAAGTGGAAGGATCATAAAGTAGAGGTACCCTATACAGTGGTAATACTTCTCAGTAAAATAGTTAAAGATTAAATCGGTCTTGTCCTTAGTCATTTGCACTCACCTTAGACCAATTTATTATTAAATTGCAAAAGGCTTTCTAACCAACTTCATTATACCTACCATGTAGGGGGAAAAAAGTGATGAGACACACATACACTTTTCAGCACCAGAAAGTGAAAGTCTCTCAATATTAAGAATATTAGCTACATAAACCAACCTTAAATGTATATATTTTATTGGTCATAGAATCTGCCTGGAATTATAATAGTACAGAATTCAGTGTAAATGGTTCTCATGCCTTCATCAGGAAAGTTGTTCCAGCAGCTGAGTCCAGGTCCAGGGCTGCAACTTGCATTGCTGCAGTAAGTCAATGTTTCAATGATACTTCCTCCAACGATCATGCTCTGCATCATTTAAATTAAAACAAATCAGTGTGCTGAAGTCATAAAGATCATTTTAGTACAGTCTAAGATTGCACTACACCGCAGGCAGTTCTTGACTACTGTTGAACAAAGATTATCTCGCTGCTTTTATTGTCCATCACTAGCACAAGTACTATTTTGTAAATTAGTTAATTCCTAAATATTACCAAACCGCTAATTCATCTTCACAACTTCTGACAGGCAAGTATTATACTCATTTTCTACATAGGTTAAAATTATTAAGTGAAGGTCACTAAACAGCAGAGGCAGGGTTAGAATTTAGCTCTCTGTTCCTAGTCCCATGCTCAATCTGTTAGTATATGTCTCGTCAGTGTTTCTCTGATATATAAATAAGAAAGTTAAGCACTCTCTCTCACTTTGCTTCCTCTTCCAGGAACAGTTTTTGAAATATATTTCCCCCCCCCAAATAGTTCTACACTAGTATGCCCAACCATACAAAGTAAGGTTTTACTTACTCAAATGCTCATAGTTCCAAATGTAGCTGACAACAACATAACCAAAAAGCACCATAGCGATACCACCGATGCCCCCTTTCTTCACATTGATGTACTTATTTACGAATCTGTCATAACCTAAATAGGGGAGATAGTTATTTTTTTAGGTTGTGTCAATTATACCCTGTATACAGTTATACTTACAACTCAAAAGTCATTATGTACAGCTACTTACTGCACCCCTTTCAACAGAAATTCAGATGAGAAAAAAAGCAAGAAAATCTCTGGAGATCATAGATGCTATTTTCTAAACATACTACTGCAGTGGTTCTCAACCTATTTATCATTGTGGGCTGCATCCAATACTACCTGTATGGCACTGGGGATGTCACATGGGCCGCAGCTGTGTGCTGACTGGGCGGCAAGTTGAGAAACACTGTACTAATGAAACAAGTCTACCAGAAGACAACTCTCATGTTAAGATAAATAGGATTAGTATTAGCTTTAGACTCATGTATGGAAAGGAATAAGAGTGACTCAGTATCTTGTTTCAAGCCAGACGTGACTTTCATGAGATCAAAGTTGTTTCTCCTGTTATCCAATTTTTTAAAGAACTATATGCTCTGTCCACCCAACTACTATTAGTCAAGAATACTTTAGCTCGTTGCATCTTCAGATATCTTTAAACACATGAAGCTTCCATGTGGCACCTACGTAAACCGTGACGTTACAACAGAAGTACAGTATTTAGAAATTGCTTAGTCCTTAGGGTTTGTGCAAAATTGTTACTGAATTTTATTAGTCTTTGTATTATGTTAATCTCTACCAAAAGCTTGTCTTTCTAAACCACCATCACCTAAAATTACACATTTTATTTACCTCTTGTGATATGAAAAAAAGTACTGATTGTTTATTTTAAGCAAATAAAAAATTCAGGTCCCACACACTAATTTTAAGGAATAAGCAGGCCATTTTACTAACTTAAAACTTCTAAAAGATCTATTTATCTATATGTAAACTGAAAGCATATTAAACCTCTGAACAGGCTGACAAAGCAACCTTAATGAATTCACACACATTCATAAGAACAGAACAATATACTATAAAAGTCAACATTTCTGTGCCTGTTCTAGGAACATAAGAATTGCCATACTGATTCAGATCAGTGGGCTATCTAGTTTGGTATTCTGTCTGCCTCAGTGGTCAGTACCAGCTGCTTCAGAAGCAGCACCAGGCAATTATGGGAAAACTTCTCCCCAGGGAAAATTTCTGCCTAGCCCCTGCAATAGTTAGAGGCTGGCTTATGCTCCAAAGTGTCTCTCTCACAGGAAGGATGGTGACAGTATATTTAAATATGTGCATGGTGCTGGTCAGCCTCAGTAGAGGAGATACTCCCACTTCCTTAATGAGGGGCAGCATTCCCCACTGAAGGTAAGTCTACATTTGTAGTGGTGTGCAGGGTACAGAAGCTGCACACCCAGCTAGCGCAGGTAAAAACAACACCACAGTACCCTACATGCCTGAACTCTAGGGTATATGCCCTATGTGGCAAGTCCAAGCAGTGCCTCCCACGGCTATAGTTATTTAGCATGCCGCTGCCCCAGTGAAACTCCAGCAGCAAGGAAAGGCAGGAGCTGCCAGAGCCTTTCCTCACTGCCTTCCCCCTTGCCAGAACGTTTCATTGCCACGTGTATCTACACACGGCAGTGAGTGTGGATGCAGGCTGCTTTTCACTGTGATGAGTAGATAAGGTCTAAGTCTGAGAGGAGTGGGGGATGGGTGGGGCAGATACTACCATCTGGTCCTCCCCCGCGAAGTCAGGTATGGCCATTTAGGCCCAGATCCCGCTGTTGGCTCTGAGCATGTGTGCAAGGTTAGGATATGTGGCAGGGGTCTAGCAGGGCATCTGTCCTTGCCGTCACCAGCACTTACGTTACCCTTCACCAAGGCTACCCCTGGCTGGCTCGCGGGGCAGACTCACCTCTTCCCACAGCCCCCGTCATCCCGGAATAGGTGAAGTTCCGCTTTAAGAACCAGCTGGGCAGCTGGCCCAGCTTCACGTCCAGGAGCCTGGTGTCTTTGAGGGGAACTGAGACACAGAGAAAGCCCAGTCACCGCCCGGTTGTCTGGGAGTAGCTGCAGCACCGGGCCACGGACAGCCCCCCCCCTCCCCCCCGGGGAGAGGCACGGAGAGAATCACATCGGAGGGGAGGGGACCCCAGAGGTGAGCAAGGCGCTCCGGGGGGGTGGGCAGTGAAGACAAGGGGGGCAGGGATCCTGTGGGGGGGGGCAGGGATCCTGTGGGGGGGGGGCAGGGATCCTGTGGGGGGGGGGCAGGGATCCTGTGGGGGGGGGGCAGGGGAGGGTCAGGGCCCGGAGGAGGGATCCTGGGGGCATGGGGGTGGGCAGGACCGGGGCATGGGGAGTCCCTTGGTGGCGGGTGGGGTCACGCTGTGGGGGCCCGGGCTAGGGCCGGAGGCGCCCCGCAGGCCCTGGGCCGGGGGGCTGGGCGGGAACCAGCCGCCGCGGTCTCCGGTCACCTTGGAGCCCGCGGGGCCGCACTCACCGGGCCGGTCCGCCATCTTGCAGCTGCGCGGGGCGTCGGCGCGCCAGAGCGGAAGACGGGCAGGACGTGGCGCTGAGACTCACGGGAGGAAGGGCTCAGACGCCGGAAGTGAGGCAGCCGGTGCCGGCGTGGGCGGGGCGGGTCTGCTCCGGGGCGGGCTTGCCTGGCTCTGGGGCAACGTGCGAGCAGGCCCGCCCCCGCCTGTCACGCGCAAGGAGACCCCCCCTCGTGTGAACAGACCACCCACCTGTCACAGGCAAGGAGACCCCTCCCTCGTGTGAACAGACCACCTACGTGTTACACGCAAAGAGACCCCCCCCCCGCACCGTGTGAACAGACCACCCACCTGTCACAGGCAAGGAGACCCCCCCCTCGTGTGAACAGACCGCCCACGTGTCACATGCAAAGAGACCCCCCCCCCCGCACCGTGTGAACAGACCACCCACCTGTCACAGGCAAGGAGACCCCCCCCTCGTGTGAACAGACCACCTACGTGTTACACGCAAGGAGACCCCCCCTCGTGTGAACAGACCACCTACGTGTTACACGCAAGGAGACCCCCCCTCGTGTGAACAGACCACCTACGTGTTACACGCAAGGAGACCCCCCCTCGTGTGAACAGACCACCCACCTGTCACAGGCAAGGAGACCCCCCCCTCGTGTGAACAGACCGCCCACGTGTCACATGCAAAGAGACCCCCCCCCCGCACCGTGTGAACAGACCACCCACCTGTCACAGGCAAGGAGACCCCCCCCTCGTGTGAACAGACCACCTACGTGTTACACGCAAGGAGACCCCCCCTCGTGTGAACAGACCACCTACGTGTTACACGCAAGGAGACCCCCCCTCGTGTGAACAGACCACCTACGTGTTACACGCAAGGAGACCCCCCCTCGTGTGAACAGACCGCCCACGTGTCACATGCAAAGAGACCCCGCCTCGTGTGAACAGACCACCTACGTGTTACACGCAAGGAGACCCCCCCCCCTCGTGTGAACAGACCACCTACGTGTTACACGCAAGGAGACCCCCCCTCGTGTGAACAGACCACCCACCTGTCACAGGCAAGGAGACCCCCCCCTCGTGTGAACAGACCACCTACGTGTTACACGCAAGGAGACCCCCCCTCGTGTGAACAGACCACCTACGTGTTACACGCAAGGAGACCCCCCCTCGTGTGAACAGACCACCTACGTGTTACACGCAAGGAGACCCCCCCCCTCGTGTGAACAGACCACCCACCTGTCACAGGCAAGGAGACCCCCCCCTCGTGTGAACAGACCACCTACGTGTTACACGCAAGGAGACCCCCCCTCGTGTGAACAGACCACCTACGTGTTACACGCAAGGAGACCCCCCCTCGTGTGAACAGACCACCTACGTGTTACACGCAAGGAGACCCCCCCCCTCGTGTGAACAGACCACCCACCTGTCACAGGCAAGGAGACCCCCCCCTCGTGTGAACAGACCGCCTACGTGTCACATGCAAAGAGACCCCCCCCCCTGCACCGTGTGAACAGACCACCCACCTGTCACAGGCAAGGAGACCCCCCCTCGTGTGAACAGACCACCTACGTGTTACACGCAAGGAGACCCCCCCCTCGTGTGAACAGACCACCCACCTGTCACAGGCAAGGAGACCCCCCCCTCGTGTGAACAGACCACCTACGTGTTACACGCAAGGAGACCCCCCCCCTCGTGTGAGCACACCACCCACCTGTCACAGGCAAGGAGACCACCCCCCCCCCGTGGACAGACCCCAGGGCTCTCAGGGGCGTCCTTTATTTGATGCCTGACATGCAGCAGTTGTGTGCGGGCACTGGTTGGACTTTTCCCCAACTGTTACCCCAGTGTTGTGTGTGTGTGAGAACGGCTCCATTTTGCACCCAAGGCCGTCCCCATCCTGGGACTCCACAGCTTGTATCGAACTGACATCGCTTTTCATGAAAAGATCATGACCTAGGAGGGATGCAAGATGAGGAAATCGTGTGACAACGTAGTGACGTGTGGTGACATATGATAACATCTTTGACCCGTGACCAAGCCCTATCACACTGCATCAGATGGTCTGCACAGTGTATCTGTACATCATCTGGCAGAGAGGCAGCATGAGGACTTCAGTGCAGAACTGATGCAATGCAATGATTTTTGTATGCAAATAAGATCAAGTCACATGCAATATCACCAATATCTAGTGAAGACTCGCTAAATCGACCACAGAGCGCTCTCCCGTCAACCCCTGTACTCCACCGGATCGAGAAGAGTAGGGGGAGTCGACGGGAGAGCGTCTCCCGTTGACATCGCGTGGTGTGGGCTCCCGCAGTAAGTAGATCTAAGCTACGTTGATTTGAGTTACGCTATTCACGTAACTCAAATTGCATAGCTTAGATGGAATTTCCCCTGTAGTGTAGACAAGGCCTAAGTCCCATCATCATGGAACCTAACAGAGAATAGCTTAATACATGAGATTTAATATCTCTTCCAAAATTTGTTATCAAATATGATACAGTAGAACCTCAATTTTATGAACACCAATTTTATGAATGACCGGTTATATGAACAATCTTTCCTGTGGGAGAAAAACAGTAATCATATAATGAAAGTGACGCTGATGAAGACATCCCTTAACATTCCAGTGCCTTCAGTGCATTGGAAATCACTTTGCAGTGTTTTGAAGGACAAAAAGAAAACAATGCAGTGCACCGTACTGCAAATTATGCACCATATCTTCTGTAATTTTGAGATGTTCAATGTTATTAATGTTTTGATCCTCCATTAGTTTGTAAAAGAAGGGGTCTACTAGAACTCTGGATATTCTTGTTATCCATGTAAAGGTCCAGACCCTTTTAGAATCTTG
Organism: Macrochelys suwanniensis; assembly: GCA_033296515.1. NCBI lineage: Eukaryota > Metazoa > Chordata > Testudines > Chelydridae > Macrochelys > Macrochelys suwanniensis. Next base: position 8,347,528 of record CM065785.1, on the reverse strand, counting down.
TTAAGTTTTTGGCTTCAACTACTTCCTGTGACAATGAATTCTGTATCATGTCAGAACATATTTGTTCATGAAAACATCACGTAGCAACGCATCATCATCACTTCATGTCTGGCCATCATCAAGTCACATGAGTGTTCCCAAGGAACAATGCTATGTGAGGACACTGAATCTGAATGACATCATGTCGTGAAAACATCACATGGGTTAGATCAGTGGTTCTCAACCTATTTACCATTGTGGGCCGCATATGCAGCTCTCTATGTGTTATGTGGGCCACATCCACACAATATATATACTACCTGTATGGCCCTGAGGATGTCACATGGGCCACAGCTGTGTGGTGATTGGGCCGCAAGTGGCCCGCGGGTTGAGAACCACTGGGTTAGACCATTGTCTCGTCATGGGAGAATGTTGCGTGATGTCCAAATGGCAGCGCCACACGATGAAGTTACATGATATTGTCGTCACATCACATCAGAACACTGCAGTGTAATAATGTTTCACAACCCTCCCAAAAGTTATTTGGGGTTTGCTAATGTCCTGCAAGTGACATTTCCAGGATGTGGGATCAGTGTGACAAAAAGAGGACGATCCTGCTCAGATGATATCAGGAGTCTAAGGGCTGGAGAGTGAAACACCCATAAAGCTCTTTCTCTTTTACCATTTCAAAGATACTAGAGAGTTGGAGGGGTTGATCTTTTTTTCTAGCTATGTTACTCCGGTGTTTCTTAATGTTTCTGAAGCTGAGGACCCACTACCTCCCTCCTCACCCAAAACAGTGTGCATCTAAAATATGTTAATTTTATTGATGGAAAGAGCCCGTCACTGCAGAGCCCCCAAATTCTTTCTGGGCCCTTTCTGGGGTCATGGATTTTGGTTGGTAGTTAGCCTCTGCATCTATGTTCCTACTCCTCTTGTTTCTGTTCCCCACATGTCTGTGTTCTTGACACATCCCCCTTCTGTCTCGGGATTGTATCTTACAGTATGGTCTCCAATGCTGTGTATGCTCTGCTATTAAATTACTTATAGGATGAAAGGGGTGAGTTAGGCCCCTAGCTTGTCATATACTAGTGATCATGTGTCAAGTGAAAAATGAATCACATGGTCCCATCTTAGTCCGTTTGGGGCTTTTTTTTACATGTCAAAACCATCCTACCCTTCAGCACCACAGGCGAAAGAGGCCAAGGACTAGTACAGCAGGAGCTGTAACTAAGAACTGCCATGCCGTTGCATAGGCAGAAGCGTGTAGGGATAGTTAGCGTATTACCTGCAGGAACTGCGCCTTGCTGTGATGAGTGCTATTTCCTCATTTCCATAAATATTAACAGAGCATCCAGATTTGTTTCACGTTTAATTTTCTTTGCCCATGAGTCACTATTGGGGGCCCCTGGGCATGTGTGGGCTGGGCAGCAAGGAGATTTCTTTATGCAGAGGGGAGGGAGGGATTCTGAGAAACTAGATATGATTAAATGAGTGATCATTTTAACAAGTAGAAAACCCCAGCAGGTGTCAGCCTTGCTTAGCAGAACTGTTCATCTAGAAATAATCTCTACATTAGCCCCACCTCTAGAGGTTTTACAACGACATAATTCAAACTCATGAAATAAGCGTTGGGTTTTCTATGAAAGTAAAATGATACGGCAGGAAACAGACTAGCCGTTCAACGGTGCCTCTGGAGTGCCAGGGAAGGCCCAATATATGCTACCACTTATTCTGATAATACTATTTTACAGTTTAATAGACTTTATCCTCAGGTGTTCTACATGTTCAGCTCATATTTTGCCTTAATCAGTTTCTTAACTTAGAAGAATGCTCTCTCCCTTAAATAAGAAAAAGGATGGGCTAGACTAATGCCAGTTATTTTCTTTTACTTATTAGTAGGAACAAGTATTAGGAAAATGTAATGTGCTCAGTCAGTTAAAGGAATTATTCCTACCCAATTCTCTGTTAAATGAGTTAAAAATCCTTCTATTAAATTAAGTTCTATTTTATTATTGCACTTACCGGTAATGTTTTTTTTATTGCAAAAGGGGCCCCCGACGAACTCTCATATGGCCGTTTTCTTGTATTGCTAGAATCTGTAGGCTCAGTCCTGCTTCCCTTCCTGAGACATGTAGTCCTGTTGTCTGAAATGGGACTATCCATGTGAGCAAGGAAAATTTTCAGGGGGAATATCTGTAGGGTCAGGTCCCTGTTCTCAAGCAGTTCCTTTCCTGTGGAAACGTGCCTGGCACTGTGCAAAGAAGACAATGTCAGGCTGGTGGAAATTAGGGGTGGAATTGAAATCAGCTTTTCTTTTCTTAAATCTCCAATCCAGGTCCAATTAGACAGCAGTGATCTAACCCCTGACATGAACTGTCCACCTTCTTTTAGAGTAAGAGTAGAGATAGTAGCTGTTTAAGCTCAGAGCCTAAAAGGTGTTTAGGTTCCTAACTTCCATGGAAATCAATGAGTTAGGTGCCTAAATGTTTTGAGGAGCTGAGCAGAGCACAATATTTAACAGATGTTAACAAGGGGGCGGGAGGATAGCTCAGTGGTTTGAGCATTGGCCTGCTAAACCCAGGGTTGTGAGTTCAATCCTTGAGGGGGCCATTTAGGGATTGGGGCAAAAATTGGGGATTGGTCCTGCTTTGAGCAGGGGGTTGGACTAGATGACCTCCTAAGGTCCCTTCCAACCCTATGATTCTATGTGCAGTGGTTCTGTGACACGTAATAGCCTACTGAAATGCTGCCTTGAGACTTTCACTCATTTCTCTGGAGACCTCCTAAATGGTGGGAAGCTACTTCACAAGTAATCACATGGAAACACCAGGGATTTCATCTATCAAATATACAGAGTGTTTTGTAAAAGAATTCAATGAATGCTATGGACATTTTTCTTTTGATATAGCATCCTTGGTCCACGGTATTACAGTATGCTTCATTGGGAAAGCCAATTGTCAGCTAAAGGGTAATGACAGAGGCGGATTATGGTTTTGTGGGACCCTGGGCCAGAGCAAGTGGGGGCCCCTCCTGATCCCTTCCACCTGCAGTCCGCTCCTGTCAGGGAAATGAGGTCGGGGTTCAGGAGCTTGCCCCGCCTGATGCTCCTGCCAGGGAGCAGGGTCAGGGTGCGGGAGCTTCTCTTGCCCACCCAGCACTCCTTCCAGGGAGCGGGAAAAGTCCCACGGGAGCACCAGGTGGGCGGAGCAGATCAGGGCATGGCAGCACCCATTTTTCCACGGCCCCTGAATTGGCCGGGGCCCCTGGGCATGGGCCCCATTGGCCCAGTGGCTAATCTGCCACTGAGTAAAGAAAGGTTTTATAGCCAGACGAATGAGAAGTAGTTTAAAATGAATGTTTGTACAGTGCCTAGCACCAAGGAGTCCTGATCTTATGTACTATGGTAATACAAATAATAATAACTTCCTTGTGCCTCGTAAAATATTTGGAGATTCTTGGATGATGAGCACTACAGAAGTGCAAAGCATTATTATTGTATTCCTGATGTAGCAGACTGTTGGCAGAAATCAAACCAATCCAAACTGCAAAGGATGCACACTTAGCTTTTATATACAGTAACGATACTTTGCATTCCTCTAGCTCCTTCCCTCTGAGGTCCTCAAAGCACTTTACAAACATTAATGAATTAAGGGAGGTAAGGGATATATGAGGACCCCTCCATCCATTGCTATAATGCAGCAGTTTAGCAACACATAGCAGCACTGCTTAGCAATAAGAACAGGAAGTAAAGAAGGCTATCACCGATAATTGAAACTGCAGCGAGAATTCAAGCAGGCAGATTGCAATTATCTATATTGGAATTTGGTCAGGACACAAGGCTTAATTTCCTACGCTAACAAACACTACTATGGGATCTTTAGTGGCCATGGTGATCAGACCCTCAGTTTTACATCATATTCAGAAGACTGCCCCCTGGGGCCTCTTCCTCTTCTCTCTTTTGGTCCAAGGCTTTGTCAGTTGGGGTTTTCCCTAAGATGAAAAGGAAGAAGAGGAAAATGGCAGCTGCAGAGATATTGGCTGTCTGGGTTGGGAAGGGAAAGGGGAGGCCTGAGACATGATCTGTTAAGACAGAGATGAGGCAAGAAGGGAGGTTGAGACATTTTAGAGACAGACTGGCCAAGCAGTCTCCTATCTCATAAGCCCTTGCTGCTTCTCCATTGTCACAAAGTACAGTGGCTGGAGTAGCACAAGGCATGTCTTCTGAAGACCTTGAGCTGGTGGGTGATGTTTTTGGGTCAGGAGAACTGAAAAGGCTGAGCAGAGCTGAAAACTGGGGCTAGGTTCCACAAGTGGGCATGCAGCTGCAGAACCTGATGCAGACAGAGTTCGGAATTTTCCAAGTTGGCTTTAGATGTGTAAGTTGCTCAGATATCACAGTGTTGGACATGGTATAAGAATCTCGGTAGGTTAGCTGAGAGTGGATTGCAATATCATTATCCTAGCTTTGTTATTTACCAGTCTTGACCATTAAAGTATCTGGCCCTGGTGACTGGGCAACAAATGGCAGATGAAATTCAATGTTGCTAAATGCAAAGTAATACATATTGGAAAACACAATCTCAATTATACATACAAAATGGTGGGGTCTAAATTAGCTGGGACCACTCAAGAAAGCGATCATGGAGTCATTGTGGATAGTTCTCTGAAAACATCCACTCAATGTGCAGCGGCCGTCAAAAAACCTAACAATGTCAGGGGCCATTAGGAAAGGGATTGATAATAAGACAATAAATATCATAATGTCACTATATAAAGCCATGGTATGTCCACACCGTGAATACTGCATGCAGTTCTGGTTGCCCCATATCAACAAAGATATATTAGAAATGCTAAAGGTACAGGGAAGGACGACAACAAAAACGCGTAAGGGTATGGAACAGCTTCCATGTGAGGAGAGATTGAAAAGACTGGGACTATTCAGCTTGGAAAAGAGATTACTAAAAGGGGATATGATAGAGGTCTATAAAATCATGAACAGTGTGGAGAAATTGAATAAGGAAATGTTATTTAGTCCCTCATGTAACACAAGAACCAGGGGTCACCCAATGAAATTAATAGGCAGCAAGTTTAAAAACAAATAAAAGGAAGTACTTCTTCACACAACATACAGTCAACCTGTGGAACTCATTGCCAGGGGATATTATAAAGGCCAAAACTGGGTTAAAAAGATTAGACAAGTTAATGGAGGATAGGTCCATCCATGGACCTAGAGATGGTCAGGGATACAACCCCATTCTCTGGGTGTCCCTAAGCCTCTTATTGCCAGATGCTTGGATTGGACAACAGGGGATGGATCACTTGATAATTACTCTGTTCTGTTCATTCCCTTTGAAGCATCTGGCATTGGACACTGTTGGAAGACAGGATACTGGGCTAGATGGACCATTGTTTTTGACTCAGTATGGCCATTCTTATGTTCTTATGGCCCTGTTTTAACTGTGATGGACCTAGGTATGCATGACAGCGGATCAATCCCCTATGAACTGACTGAGCTAGTGTGATCTACAGGAGTTCACAAGACAGTTGACAACTAAGAGGTGCCCTCGTTCCTTGCTTGTGAATATATCTCATTTCAGATTTCTGTATATATAGCATTTTCTCAGATGCCAGCCTAAGGGACAATTATACATTAATAGCTACTTCTTTCAGAAGCAGCCAGCCGTGCTCCTGAGAAACGGCTATTTTCAGGCAGCCCTGTTTCTGTGGAACTGCTATTTTTAGTGACTTCTATTTCTGAGGGGAAAAAAGCCATTTCTTTATCTCTAAACCATGGCCCAGACCCATTGGCTGTCTCACATTTTGCAATAAACGTTTCCTCTTTACATCTCAGTAGCCTAGGGAAAGTGGCTCTCCAGCCATTACACAAAGCAACGATCCAAGCAAGGTCTAACTAGGCAGACAAAGGACTTGCGGGAGTGGGTCTGTGCACATGTACCTTTGATTCCTTTTCTATTAACAGGGAAATGTAACAGTTCCCTCCTGGAAAAGGCAGGACTTTTGGATGCCTAATTTGGAAGTCCAATCTGCTATCCGGTTTCAGCATCCCAAGAGCAATGATTAATCCTCTGCTTCAGGTTTTTGTAAATCAGTCAGTCGGTAGGTGTGGTAAATATGTGTTGCGCATGTGTGACGGGTCTCACTCCCAGCTGGGGCACTGCCTTGCGTCCGGGTCTGGGAATTAGCTCTTGCCCACTCTGGAAGTCCTTTTCATCGATTGCTCGCACCGTTCCCCCCATCTCTCTGTGTGACTCAGGCTGCTCCCTCTTTGCGACTTGGCCCTCCGGGTAGATCACTATTTAGTCCTCCCTTTCCAGAGTATGAAAGTCCCACTAGACAAACCATCCGCAGGCTGTGTCAGGCAGTCTTCTGATCAAAGTGCAGGTCCAGTACCTCTTTCCCAGTGGCTGGTAGGGGAACCCGGGTCCACCCACTACTCCAACCTCCAGCCCAGGGACCCTATGCTTAGCAACCATGGTCTACTCAATCTCCAGCCTTGTTGCTGTTTCCCTGGGCTCCTTCCTACCTCACTTCTCTATTTCCTGCCCCATTGTGGGTTTCCCAGCCCAGCTTCCTCCACTCCCAGTGGCCACTTCACCCCCTCAGCTTCTTGCCAAATGCTGTAGTCCAGGGCAGGATCCCAGGGCTTACACCCCCCCTCCCCCCCCAAAAAAAACACAACCCAACACAACTCCTCCTTATCCCTAGCCAGCTCCCTTTCTCCCTCAGCAGGGACTACAGAGCTCCTCCCTGCTAGCCCCTCTTGTGCTCAACTTCCTGATTTTGTACAAGCCCAGCCTGTCTCTGCCCAGCAGGGCTTCACCTTCAGTTAGGCTTTATCAGGCCCTGACTCTCCTTCAGGTGCAGCCTATAAGGTTAACTGGCCCTTTTTAACCAGCTCAGGCCTTGGTAATGACACACTGTGTAAATGACTCAAGGCAACAAAGAGCCAGCTATACGGTCATTAACCTATTGCACGTACACATCTGGCTGAGATTGGAACTCAGAATCTGCAGCTCTAAGGTACAGTTTCCCCTCTATGGAAGATAAAAGAGGCTCCATTAGTGCAGAAGAAGCGGTTGTATTGCAGTAGATCTCACTAATATGATCCTGATCCCATTGAAGTTAATGGGAGTTTTGTCATTGACTTAAATGGGTGGACTGGTCCAGCACGATGCAGTATTGTCTTGTGCCCCCACCCTCAAAGTGCTATATGAGGGATGAGATTATAGTAGTATACCAGTAACACTTCTTTCTTGTTAGCAGAACTAGCTCTAAACTGGCGGCTAGATACTAGAGTGAAGCAACTCTCGTCAGAGTGAAGAAGTGCTGAGCTTGTCTCGGCTGGAAGTAGCTAGTTTTATAGCTTGTGACTGCTCCTGAACACTCCAGGCAGATTGCAACAGCAGCGTGGCTGAATGTAGCCGATTTGGATGACAGCAGCATCAGTGGAGAGCTAGACCATAAAAGAACCATTGGAGCGGCTCTTTTAGTTTACAGACTAGATGCCAGGAATTCTGGAGGCAAAACTAGCAAGTTTGAATTCCTCGGCCACCTCTGGATGTTAGAATCATAGAATATCAGAGTTGGAAGGGACTTCAGGAGATCATCTAGTCCAACCGCCTGCTCAAAGCAGGACCAATCCCCAATTTTTACCCCAGATCCCTAAATGGCCCCCTCAAGGATTGAACTCACAACGCTGGGTTTAGCAGGCCAACGCTCAAACCACTGAGCTATCCCCCCACACATGTTGTGCCTATGGGAATCATTACAGATTGGTGGCCAAGCAGTTGGTGAACATCAGATACTCTGTCTCCTGCTGGAGGCCATAGCTAGAGAAGGAAGTATGTGCTGATTTGTGGTGCATGGGCGACACCACCCTGAATAGGAGAATTGATCATAATACTGAACTAGCAGAGTTTGTCCTTTAAATGGCCAGAGAGAGGACAGACTTTCAGGCTACACTTGTCCTGAGTTCAAATCCATTGCGTTCCTTCAATGTTGCTTTTCATACAAGAGCAACAAAGCGTCTTGTAGCACCTTATAGACTAACAGATATATTGGAGCAAAGCTACAGGACGTTTTGTCGCTCTTGCAGATCCAGACTGACACGGCTACCCCTCTGATGCTTTTCATACAGTTCAGCCACACAACCCAGCCAGCTGATCTTTTTTCTTTCTCCAGTGTACGGTCCCTTCCCAGAGTTTGACAAGGGTTTCATGGAGATTTAGATGCTGCCATGCAGAGCAAGACAGTCAGTCAGCCCCATTTGCTCTACAGTCACAGTTGGCATCTCATTCACTCTGGGCTTGTTACTATTTACAGTGTTATTGTTGGCAGGACAAGAAGATCATTTCTACCGGAGCTGGATTTGCTGCTTGTAGTGGGATGCTCCTGATTTTAAGAGAGATGAACCAAAGCATAATTATAAATCTTCATTCCACAGCCTCCTAAGCAGTGAGAATCATCCCCTCTGGCCGCATGGAAATATGAACAAGCAGCTCTAACAGGGTATCTAATACACACTGGTTACCACTGGCACTGCTGATGCATCAGAGTTACTGCTCCCTCATCAGCTTAAGGGTTTTCATAGCAAGACGAAAGGCAGAACAAATCCCATAAAGGGAGAAGGCTGGAAGAGGTTTCCTTAGCACACAGGAATGATACAGGAAGTGAAGTCCCTTTTCTTCCGGAATTATTACTTAATATATTGAGATTTCATGCTACCAGAAAGCCCCACTAATCAGGGTGCAAGGGGGAAGGAGCTTGTTGCAGAGTAGACAAAAGGCCCTTTAAAATGTGCTGTTGAAATGGCACGAGGAAGCTCTCTGTGTCCTTCCAACAGGGGGTGCTGTGATAATCAGGCCAGAGCATTCTGTTGCCATGACAGCAGGGGGCATCCCTTTGCGTGTCAATCAGCCCAGAGCTGCCATTGCACCCCAGGGGCACGAGGGAAGCTGGCTGGAGAGCTGTGTAATACCAGCAAGGGGGAGGGAGAGGAGCAATGTGGCTGGGTGAAGAGAAACACAGTATGCTCCTATATAAATAGAATAAGAAAGGACAGGATGGGAGGGTGGGGTGCTAGAGCTAGTTACATGCAAAATGTCTGTGTCCGGGCCAAAGAAACGTAGGTGGAGCCGGTTTTAATCACAGCCTGAGAATTGCGGAGGAAATGAAACCCACTCACCAGCAAAACCCAAAGCTATTCCACAGAAAGAACTTTCATTGTGTTTATGGTAAGACACCTGCGTTGTAAGGGGAGAAAAGTCGGCAATGGGGAAATGTCGAAAAAGTGAGACATGTCACCCGTGAGATCATCAGACAGCAGAACACACACCTGACCAGCTCACTTGACCCCCTCAACCGCAGGTGGGTGAGAACATCAGCTGTTGCTGAAGGCCCAGGCCCAAGCCGCCAAAGGAAAGTGGTTAATAATGGATTCAGTTACCTACTAAACCAAAGGGACTGGGCGACCAGTTTACTGTAAGCGGGTTTATGTTGTGTCCCTGCTGTTAGGGGACCAGCCTCTGCATTATGGGTGGCACTGTGCTAGCATGTCACATCTGTACTTAAGCACGGCTATTGATAGTACCGTTTCCCTGAGCCATGTGGGCAAACATTTTTTTCTCCTTGTGTGACTACCGTGTTCTATATACTAGAGGCTATTTAGCAGGTAAGTCTCTAGCGCCTCTTAAGTACCACAAGGATTTGCACTAATTATCCTATGGTCATTCAGGTGCTGATCTTGTCTTTGGTGCAAATTAAAGGCTGCTCTGATTTGCAGGCAGTTCCGGCAGCTGGGTATCAGCTGCCCCCTCTTTCTGAACCAGACAATCCACACCTTCAGCAGGAGGGGGCTTGGCATAAAAACCTCTCCAGCAGCTCTATGCCAGCTGTGGATTGTCCTGTAAAGGGGGCATCGCATCCTCCATCAGCCAGGGAAGCCAGCTTCAGGACAGGTTGGCAGTGTAGACATGATTAAAGAGAAAGAAGCTGGGGAGGGGAACTCATCATATATGGTGCAGAAAATTGGAGCAAAGGAGACATTAGAGGACATAATTGCTGCAATTGATGTTTGAGATGTGTAACAGATGAATGGAAATTTCCTGGATCTCAATGGGCTTGTAAGCCAATGAAAGGGAGAACACATTTATCTCTTAGCTTTGATCCTTGAAACCCCTCCAGAGGAGCCTTCTAAATAAAGACACAGACATCACTAGATTTCCCTCAGCAGGATTTTACAATCTAAATGCAGCAAGAGAAGTGGACAGCGTTTGCCTCTGGCCGGGGTAGTGGATGCAAAGATGCCACCCCTCTGCCAAACCCTCTTGGCTGAAGGCACCATTTGTTCAGAGCAGTCTCTCTACTGGCCCCAGGAAGGGGTGGACAGAAGAGTTTCCCTGAGGAGGGAGGGCAGAGAAAGGTGATTGCTTCCTGGCCATAGTGGGGACGAGGCATGGCAGATTGCATCTGCTCGGCTGAAGCATAGGGAAGTTCTCTGGCCTGTGTTATGCCGGAGGTCAGATTAGGTGATCACAGAGGTCCATTCTGGAATCCATGAATTTATGAAGTGCGGTAGATCCGTCTTCCCAACCACTGCAAGCTGGGCCATGTGCTATGCCTACAGCATTGATAGACCTGAATAGTATTAAATAAAACTTTGTCACGTTTTTAAGCCTGTTCTGAAGAGGTTCTCAACTGTGAGTAGATCAGTGTTGGGTTTTTTTTACAGAGTAAGAATTCCCTAACTCCAGGAAAAGCCAGGATTCATTGGCAGCCTGTCTAAGCCCTGACCGCCTTGTATTCTGGACACAGGCAAAGGACAGTATATGAAGCAGGAGTGAATCTCGGCTGCTTCTATCAGAAAGGGAGCTCATTATTTTGCACTTTCTCCTTTTACTGCTTTGCCACTGAAAGGAGGAAAGAAAAGGGACAGAAATCTGGGAACTGAAGGGTAATTTACAGCTCATGAAAGAGCAGATCAAATTAATTAGCTGTCTGAGGGTCCACTCTGAACTGTGCTACAGTGCTCATGCTGGCTTTTCTGTATCACATGGTTTGTCTGTGCTCTGCTTCTGAGATTAGATTTGCTGGGCGATTAAGGCCGTAATTTTTAAAGAAGTTAAGTGCCCGATGAGGGATGCAAAATGTGTATGCAATTGAATGCCTAATTTGTGTGCAAAATAGACATGACTGGGTGTTCAGATCAGGTAATCACATGCTTAGAAGGCTACTTATGGCACTACCTGTTACTAGTCACAATAACTGCATGTAAATTATGTGTGCAATTACCCATATAATTGCACATCTAACATCTTTGACAATCCAGGCCTAATTCAATTCCTAATACTCGTCCTTTTTCCTCTGGCTCAGCCCACAGTAATACTTGTCATCACCATGAATGAAATGCTTTTCAAACATGACATCATAAAGGTCCATCTACAACAGCAAATCAAGCCTATTGTGGAATTGCATAGCCCAATAGCACTTCCGGGTCCGATTATTAGCCACCTTGGTCCTTCTGGTGAAGATGGGAACAAACAGTGTTTTTATCATGTTTCAGCCTGTTCCACCTAGCCTAAGAACCCTACCTGGAGAAAGAACTTCACAGTCAGAAATGTCCTGAAATGTGTTCTTTTCTGTGTGCATATTTAAAAAAAAACTGATTTCCATCTGAGAACTATTTGTCCTGATCCCGAGCTTCTGCAGTTTAATTTAGTCAGCAGATGCCATCTGAATGTTAATGCCTTTTCAATTCTCACCTACATGCTTTTATTCTTATTAATTTGGTATCTGGGGCTTTAATATTCCTTTTTTCCCCTATTCTGATCAGTTGAAATCATTTGATGGCAGTATTTCTGTAGCGCTTCCATTGTGCGATGTATAATTATGCATAGCAGCGATATGTATGCAGTGTATCCTGCTTGTCCATTGTACTGTGTATGAGCATGAATGAGGTGATGTGCTAGGTGATTTTAAGTGAAGGTTCACTGATCCCTGATGGGAATAACCAAAGAGGGAAGAGGGGTCTGAAGATCATTTCCCTTGTCCCTCCCATCATTCTGATGCCATATCCCTTCACTGAGTTTTCCTGGTAAACTGGAAAGCCAAGAGAGCAGAGTGATATTGTGGTGGTATGTAGACTGCAGGCACAGGTACTGTGGCTTTGATGCAGTCAGCTTTCCCTGACCAACGCATCTGTTAATAAGTCACGTGTCGAATGCTGCTCATGTCAGATATGTATTAATAATATATATTGCCTTTCCTCCTGAAGGAACCCAAAGTGACCATATATGTATTGTATTATAGTGGGGTTGGTAGCACCACCTATTATTACGATTGCCCGAGGCTTCCTATTACCAGATCTTTTTTAAGTTGTTTATAACTTTGACAAGCTTTAACCATTTGGGGTGAAATAGATTCATAGACTTTAAGGTCAGAAGGGACCATCGTGATCATCTAACCTGACCTCCTGCATGTTGCAGGCTACAGAAACTCACCCATCCACTCCTGAAATAGACCCCTGACCTCTGGCTGAGTGACTGAAGTCCTCAAATCATGGTTTAAAGACTTCAAGTTACAGAGAATTCACCATTTACACTAGTTTAAACCTGCAAGTGACCCATGCCCCATGCTTCAGAGGAAGGGGAAACCCCCCCAGGATTTCTGCCAATCTGACCCAGGGGAAAATTCCTTTCTGACCCCAAATATGATGATCAGTTAGACCCTGAGCATGTGGGCAAGACCCACCAGGCAGATACCTGGGAAAGAATTCCTGGTAGTAACTCAGAGCCCTCCCTGTTTAGTGTCCTGTTTCCAACAATTGGGGATTTTTGCTACTGGCAGTCGCTGATGGGCCACATGCCATCTCTGGCACTCCCATCATCCCCTCCCCTCCATAAACTTATCAAGCCCAGTCTTGAAGCCAGTTAGGTTTTTTGCCCTCACTGCTCCCCTTGGAAGGCTGTTCCAGAGCTTCACTGCTCTGATGGTTAGAAACCTTCGTCTAATTTTGAGCCTAAACTTGTTGATGGCCAGTTTATATCCATTTGTTCTTTATAGCCATGGTGGATATCTGCCTCAGCCTGAATGTTTTTGCAACAGTTCAGCCAAAATCACTGAGCTATTTCCAAGGATGAGGCTAGGAAAAGATATTTTGTTTTGCCCATATTAAAAAACCCTGGTGGCCTTTTCTTTGAAAAGCTCTAGCACCCCCGGCTCTGGAGCAGGGACTTGAAAATTGGCAGGGAGTGACTGACCTTTGCAGATCGAGATAGGGAGATACACAGCTTCATCCTCCACTGAAATAATGCAAGAATGCAGCCACCTCTGAGGTGGGGCTATTCGACGGTGCACAGCAACCCTGTGACTAATATTTCCTTCATATGAAACTGTTAGAAAAATGTTAGGTAGGCAGAATCTAATCATTTCTTGTTCTGGAATTAGGCAGAGACTACACTGTTCTGGCAAGAGCAATGGACTCTTTAATGACCACGAGTGCTCAGGATCTTTGTAGGCACGTGCCATTCTTTGGGATGAGATATAAAACTAGTAGTGGGTTGGGGCATTGGTTCGATACAGACTGAGAGAAGAGTGCCACCTATTGAATCATCAACATCACTTTCTGAAGCCCCCAGAGTTTTCTTTGGAGGTGTCCCATCCACCTGCAAACCGAGCCCTACCTCGCTTGTGTGACAGGTCACCAGCAGAGCCCAAGGTAGCAGACTAGAAGTTTCTAGGGTATTTGTAATATGGGGCTTTTGTCATAGATGTTTCGCATGTATCTTGTCGTGCAATCAGTTGTGTAAAACAAGGGGCGTCTCTTTGGATGTGTCATGGCCAAAAGAAACAGGAATGATGGCACACAAACCTTGAGTGTGTCCTGTGAACACAGGCATGGACAGGAGGCTGCTCACAGACCCTTCATGGGCAGAACGCAGGAATTTGATGACTCCTATTTTTGGCTGGGAACTGCAGTTGGGCTGCACTTTTGTTTTGATTGCAGGCCCGATAACGTGCCCTTGGAGACCCGCCCCGGGACTGTTACATACGAAAGGAGGCTCCATACGGGGCCAAAAGCAACACCAAGTTAGAGAATGAAGGCGAAAATGGCCAGTTTTATGAACACAGCCCCATATTTGTGCTGCAAAGAAGGAGCGGGGAAAAATGCCCAAGTCCCAGACTCCAGTCTTGCAGTCTTTGGAGCCGCTGGCAGGAGAGAGAAGGGGAGCATATACACTGAGTCACCCTCTAGCTGGCTAGTGAGGTACAACATTAACTGGCAATTTTGCAACAGAAAAGCTTCAAAAACAGACTCCAACGAGAAGCTGCTGAACTTGAATAATATGCAAACTAGATACTATTAACTTAGCTTTGAACAGAGACTAGGAGTGGCTCGGTCATTATGTTAATTGAATCGATTTCCCCTAGTTAAGTTTCCTCACACCTTTGTGTCAATTGTCCGTAATGGGTCATCTTGATTATCACTTCAAAAGTTTTTTCCCCCTGCTGATAATAGTTCCTCTTAATTAATGAGCCTCTTACAGTTGGTATGGGTACTTCCACCTTTTCATGTTTCTCTGAATGTATAAATATCTTCTTACTGTATGTTCCATTCTATGCATCCGAAGAACTGGACTGTAGTCCATGAAAGCTTATGCTGAAATAAATTTGTTAGTCTCTAAGGTGCCACAAGTACTCCTGTTCTTTTTGAATTCCAAAGCAAGTACTCCAGCCTGGAGGACAGTCAGGATGACACCTTAGACAAGGAAGTGAATTAAATAGGGGGAAGAAGGTGCCTTTTACACCAGGTGCATCTGGATCCCTGACTGACTGGATTCCTTTATGTCACGACTGGGTTCCTACGTTTAGAAACATGTCAGCTCATGTGGTTTGAGGCTGGAAGCAGCAAGGTCTTATCACAGCTGTTAGAGCCAGGCTGAGATTTGGGGGGAAGATCTCCAAATGGGAAGGGAGATGGGGGAAGGGAAAGGAAGAGAGGGAAAGAAAGACAAGTACAATGACTTGAAACTCACCATCCTCGTCTTGAACACATTTAAAGCCACGTTTTCATAAGCAGTAGCTACGTTTGCACACTGGTGACCTAAACCTGGCTTTGCGTCCTCAAGCTATCTAATTTTTCCTGAGCAAATCTTAGCATATGGACATACAACTGGGTGACCAGATGTCCTGATTTTATAGGGACAGTCCCGATATTTGGGACTTTTTCTTATATAGGTTCCTATTACCCCCCCACCTCTGTCCTGATTTTTCACATTTGCTATTTGGTCACCCTAGCATACAAACATGCCATCTCCTAATGCAGCAGGCTCCAAAATATGGGGAAGCCAACAGAGAGGCCAGGTGAAATCCCCTTTTGAGACGTGAGCCGGTTCTCGCAACTTCTTGTTATTGTAGGGAAGAGAATACATCCCCGGAGCCTCCCCAGGAACCTCACTTTCTGGGGAGTCTGATATTCTCAAGGGCTCAGGCTTCCCCCCCTACAATGTTACATGAAGATACCAGCCAGGGCCGGCTCTGGCTTTTTTGCCACCCCAGGCAAAAAAAGAAAAAAGAAAAAAAAGAAAAAAAAAAAAGCTGACCAGAGTGCCACCGAAGCAAAAAAAAAAAAAGGGCAGAGCAGAATGTGCCGCCCTAAGATTAGCCTGAATGCTGCCCCTTACAATGTGCCGCCCCAAGCATGTGCTTCCTAGGCTGGTGCCTAGAGCTGGCCCTGATGCCAGCAGACCAGAGCTGGAGTCTTTTAATGCAGTCTTTTAATACCAGCAGACCAGAGCTGGAGTTGTCTTTTAATGCAGTGAAGGGTTTGAAAGTGAATGCATTTGTTTGCAGGGCAGCGTCCCCTGGAAAGCTGGGATACCTGAACCGCATATGCCAATTAGATATTTGATTGTGCAAATTAGAAAACAATGATCTTTCTGTATCTTGGTCAGCTTCCAAATTCAAATTTCAGTCCTTTATTTCTATGGCGTGGGGACAGCAGTGGATATTATTTATTACAGAAGATGCTTATTGCCCTGGTATCTGGACCTCATCGCAACAAAACAATTTCAGTCACTTACCAAACCCGGTAGGTAAGCTGATTCTGCCATAAACCAACTCCCGCTTTGACCGACCTGCTAGAAGGAGCAAGTTCCAGAACCCTGGCCTCTCTACGGGAGGTCCAGCTACCCAGCCCATGAAGTTCAGCACCTTCAAGAGACAATAGCTTTCTGGTTGAGGGCAGCTGCTGCACGAGACATCAGAGACTGGTTATAACACTAGAGGGGGTAAACGAAAGCTAGCTGAATTATTCATTACCCCTGTGAGTTAAGGAGTATGTGATGTTATCCTCATTCTCTAACTGAAGCACAGAGAGGTTGAGAGACTGGTCCTAGGCCACAGAGAGAATCAGTGTCAGAGCTAGGATTCAAACCCAGGAGATTCTAGTTTCTCAGTCCTATGCTCAGACAACTAGATCACATCATCCTCTTTCCTTGAAAACCACAATCTATATCAGGGATCATTATTAGAGCTGGTCACATTATTCATTATGCATAGCTTTAGATGTGAATTTGGTCCTTTCCCCTGTTTGTGCATGGTTCGTGACTCAATTTTTATTTTATGTATGTGCTCACCAGATACCTTGGACGAACCGTTACCTGAGTGTCTCTTCATGAACTTTTCTTGTCGACTATTTGCTATGTGTGGCATGCGCTTGGTCATCTGGGTCACATGATATTGCTTCCGCTCCTGGGTGGGACGAATGCAACTTTTTAAACAGGAAAATAACCAATGTCATATTGCCAGTAGGAATTTGCAGAGACCAAGAATCATTTCCCGCTAAAATGCATTAAACTCTTGGGACTTGTGAGTGTTTTAATGAAATCTCGGCAGCTATCTGAATACTCACGAAAAATATGTTCATTATTATTATTATTATTTGCATATCATTGTACCGAGGCGCCCCAATTATGGACCAAGGGCTGTACAAACACAGAACAAAAAGACAGTTCCTGCCCCAAGGAGCTCACAGTCCTAATATGAGTTGAAGGGATCAATGAGCTGAACATAGTACTGTTATTTAATTTTGCCTGATTCATGCAGCTCTAAAGCCAACATAAGAAGAAAATAATAGAAAGAGACTGAACAGGAAGAAAGCCAGTGGATATAGTGTACTTGGATTTTCAAAAAGCCTTTGACAAGGGCCCTTACCAATGGCTTTTAAGGAAACTAAGTAGCAATGGGATAGGAGGGAAAGTCCTCTCATGGACTGATTAAAAGGCAGGAAGCAAAGGGTAGGAATAAATGGTCAGTTTTCACCATGGAGAGAGGTAAACAGCAGGGTCCCCCAAGGCTCTGTACTGGGATCTGTGCTGCTCATTAATGATCTGGAAAAGGGAGAGAACAGTGACATGGCAAAGTTTGCAGATGGTACAAAATTACTCACGGTAGCTAAGTCCAAATCTGACTGCAAAAAGTTACAGGAGGATCTTACAAAACTGGGTAACTGGGCAACAAAATGGCAGATGAAATTCTACATTGATAAATCCAAAGTAATGCACATTAGAAAAAATAATCTCATCTATACATATATAATGATAGGTTCTAAATTAGCTGTCACCACTCAAGAAAGAGATGTTGAAATCATTGTAGATAGTTCTCTGAAAACTTCAGCTCAATATGCAGCAGCGGTCAAAAAGACTAACAGAATGTTAGGAACTATTAGGAAAGGGAGAGAAAATAAGACAGAAAATATCATAAAGCCACTATATAAATCCCTGGTCACCCGATGAAATTAACAGGCAGCAGGTTTAATACAAACAAGAGGAGGAAATATTTTTTCACACAATGCACAATTAACTTGTGGAACTCATTGCCATGGGATGTTGTGAAGGCCAAAAGTATAAATGCATTAAAAAAAAAGAACTACTATGGATTAGACAGGTCCATCAATGGCTATTAGCCAGGATGGTCAGGGTTGTAGCCCAATGCTCAGGACAACCCTAAACCATTAACTGCCACGAGGGGACGACAGGGGTGGATCTCTCCAAAATGTCTGTTTCTTTTTGTGTTTCTGTTTCCCAGCCTAATGTCTTAAACATGCCCAGAAAAGGCTGTTCTTTTCCCATCAGGCTGCATCTCTGCACAGAGAAATCTGAAACCCTCGTCCATTTCAGGCCCGTGTGACCTTGCGTTGCAACCAGATGTTTCATTGGAGAGCGACACTAAGGAAAGCCCAAGCTGTACATAGCTGCCAGTGAGCTCTCTGGCTTGGTCAAGCCGTTGTAAACACAAAGAGACCAAGACAAACAAACCTTTTCTAAGCGGAGTCAGTTGAAGGCAGAGCTAAAGCCGAACACGTGCACGGCTGTTTGTAGATCACGTGAGCAGGGCTCACACCCGTTGGAGCAAGACACCTGCCAGCAAGGGACTGGATCTCAGCTTTGACTTCAAAGGTCATCTTAAACCCTGTAGCCACACATAGCCGAGTCATTGTGTTTTGCAGATACCGAGTATTGTCCCCGCTTGTTTGAATAGCAGGTTTTGGCTAAGCCCACCACAGTAGCTCCTGCTCTTTCTGTGTCCCCCCCGCCTCAGCTCCCCAATCCAGTCATGGCTCATCACCAGGCTGGAGCAGAGGAATAACCCTTTACAGGGCCCAGTCACACGGCTGGGGAAGGGATAGCTCAGTGGTTTGAGCATTGGCCTGCTAAACCCAGGGTTGTGAGCTCAATCCTTGAGGGGGCCATTTAGGGATCTGGGGTGAGACTTGGGGATTGGTCCTGCTTTGAGCAGGGGGTTGGACTAGATGATCTCCTAAGGTCCCTTCCAACCCTGAGATTCTATGATTTGCAGGCTTCTAGGGGTGGAAATCTGAAATCCTTGCAACAAGTGCTGTGAACGTGCTGCTCTGCTGGGCTTGCTTAAGGTAGCAGTTCCTAGGCAGGAAAGGACCATTTTGTTCATTCCCTGCGGGCCCCGGTGTGGCACTGGACGTTTTTCTCCAAGCGTGAAGTTTGCTCGGCAAGGCCTTGGTCTATTGTGTGAACTGCTGCCACCTCATTTACACCCCCCCCAGCCCCACATTCTGCCTGACTTACCACTTGTGCAAACCAACTGACGCCGGAGAAAGGGGCTGCACACAGTGGAAGTCAGGGCAGAATTTGGTTTGAAATCTTTGGGCTACCCAGATGCGAAGATCGGATAAAGAGGGGCTGAGGACTCCTACTGCAACACGGGGCTAGGGAGGGAGAAGGGTCCTGTGAGTCAAGACACTGGACCGGGACTCAGAAGACCCAGTTTCAATTCCTGGGTCAGCCACAGACTTGCGTGACATTGGGTAAGATTCCTTCTCCTCTTTCTCTGTGTCTGAGCGCTCCATCTGTAAAATGGGGCTAATGAGGCTACTCTACAGGGACCTTGTGAGGGTCAAGTCTTTGATGACTGTGAGACATGCAGATACTAGGGTGATAGGGGCCACAGAACACTTAGATAGATAGCCCTTGAAACTCACAAGGGAGGATCACCAAGCTAGTGGCATAAAGGTTACAAATAGTTTGACATTTTCCATAGTACTTTTCATCCTGATGGATCTGAAGGGGCTGTGCAGCACGTACTATACATATATCAGGATCTCTCATCTCCCATTGAAATCTCCTCCTTCTGCACAAGCAACACTACCCTACATAGTTTGGTTAGCAGAGGAAGTGAAGAGTAATGTCAGCCGTTGAAACTGTAGGGGAATTTAGACTGGCAGAATGTAATTATCCAGGCTGGAATTTGGTCAGGCCCCTGGAGTTTTACTCTTGCTGAAAGTTCAATGGAATCAGGCCAAGACCCAGTTTAATGTTTCATTTGAACGGTGGCCCCTACAGCAGCCAACACTCTTGTTATGACCGGTATCACTGGTTGGCATTGCTACACAGAGCCCTCCAGGTTCTTTTACTTGCTGGGCGAGCAAATGTTCAGTCTTGGGAAGATGTACCTTGTAGTTGTTAATTTTGTATGCAAAGTTAGAGGGCGTGGGGAGCTGTGTGAGCAGCTGGAGAGTTTGCACTCTGCCCAGGTCTCTGCTTGGAGTCAATTCTTGAGGCAGCGTTGGGCTGAGATCCCTGGAAGAAGAGATTTCCCTGCATGCTGTTTGACCAGTGCTGCTCCAGGTCTGGTGGATATATGTGTAAATAAACAAGTTACACCTAGAATAGACCCATATACCACATTACTGACTTCTCCTCCAGGGGGAAGCCAAGCTGCAAGGCCTGGACATCTGCTGTAGAGGGGCATCACAATGCTGAGGCATTGATCCCATAGCTGCTCCGAGGGAAGAGTGCCATTGACTGAACTACCATCATCATTTCCTACAGCACTTAGAGTTCCCCAGCCAAGTGCTGGCTAAGCCTAAGACTGTTCTGCCAGAATCATAGACCAGAGTGGTACGGCTATAGTCCACTGGGAAGAGTCACACACACACAGTCACACACTGCTGGCTGTGGACTGTATTAACCTCAGTGTTGTTATGCTAGCAGAGCATCTGGCCCCATAAATCTACTTTAATCATCAGTTTGCATGTAAGGCTGCAGTTAACTAGGTCTAGTTAATCATGTGTTGCCTGTCAGTCTCACCACCAGTAGCTGGGTACCTGTGCTTGTCTCACATCAACTGTAAATCAGGAGTAACATCCCTGAAGTCAATCAGGTTCTACTCTATTCAGGTTGTTAGACTGTGTCCATTACCATGGTATCTGAGCACCTCCCCGAGGTGCGTTAGGATGAGTTACACCGTGTAAGGGAGAGAATAATTAGGCCAGAAGATACAATATTTTACAAAAAAAACCCACCCAGTTCAACTGTCATACTTTTTCCGTACAGTATTTCTTATCCCAGTTTCTGCCTCTCAAGGAGCTATTTTCTCACTGAACAGTTCTCCTTTCGCTTATTGGCCTCTGCTTTTGGTCCTGTTATTTTAATCACTGACATCAATCAGTGAATTGGGCAAAGGGAGCCCGCTGATTAGGAAGCAGGAAGGGATCCGGTAACATTGTGTTCTCCCCTCCCCTGTTAGTGAGACATTTCAATCTGTTTTAAACATCCGCTGCCTCATTGCTGGAGTCTAATATTCCATAACGGCGAGGGCAACAGCTATTTTAATCCCTTTTCAGCATTGTGAGGCCCCTTCCTGGTCCCTTTCCCTCTACCCTTGCATGCACGTATGCATATCTATCCACAGAGAAATTCCCTGCTTTAGCCGTCGTCGGAAAGGTCACCCAAGGGTGTTCACTACCAGCAGGTGTGAAATCAACACTGGTGTGAGTCCAATCATCGGGCAGGAAGGAAGCGATTGGACAGTAGATGGGGATAGGGTACAGTTTCCAGCTGAAGACTCATTGCCTGATATAGGATGGCAGGGTGGTGGGATGGGAACGCCCCTGAAAGTCTGACACTGATAGGGTCTTACTATGCTATAGCCCCTCCCACTTGTTTTCAGCTCGTTTGATAATAGTTAGAAATGTTAAATGTAAAACCCACCTGGTCACGGGTGCAAGAAGGCGTCCTACGGTCCCTTCCAGCCAATCAGATGAGCAGATTTCATCCCTCCCCCTTGCTTTGGTCCTTTTGTTTTCCCTGATGAACTGGAAGGTGAATTTTCCTGGATGAATCTGAAGATCTTAAAGCATTTAGAATGAGCTGTTACTACAGTAGATAAAGCTCTGCACTCAGATACTACAGTGATAAGGGATGGATGGATAGATAGATAGACAGACTATTCCTTGCCTCCTTAAAAATAGTAATTTTGTTTAGCTCAACCCCAGTCATTTTCTTAATGTAAATGGATGGACAGAAGCAATGTGACTATCACTAGGTTCTTGGAGGCTGGCATCTTCATAGTTTGTTGCTTTGGTGGGTGTGAATGTTAGACCTTGAAAGCAGTAGAAGTAGAAGACAAATGACTCAAGCACGGTGGTGTTACTTAATACCAAGAGTGGCACTGACCCTGAAGTTCAATGGTCCTGGTCCTTTTTTTAAAGAAAAAGACAGCATTTATCAGACACCAAAAGGCCTGGGGGACCCAGAAGATGATTCTGTTTTAGAGGAAAACTGGGTGGGACAGTTTTCCCATCTCATGCAGATTTTCAAGATTTTTTTTAAAAAAATGTCCATTGTGAATCGGGATGAAAAGTCAAAATCTGGAAAATTTTCACAAAATGAAAATTTAAAAAAAAATTGGATTCAGTCACTCAAAATGTTTCACTTTAAGAATCTGGAAATGTTTGGTTTAAATTTAGACTTTTAAAACATTTTTTTGCTATAAATTAACTTAAATTTCAAAACTAAAAGTCACTTTGTACCCAAAAAATGGAGCTTTTTTCTCTTCTAAAAAATGTCAGAACAGGGCATCTTGACAATTTTAAAACATTTTTTTTCAAAATGTTTCAAAACGGGAAATTTGTTGAAACCAACCATTTTCTGCAAACTGTTTCCGTGTCAATGAATCCGCATTTTTCTGATGAAAAATATTTCATCTAAAAAACCTACCAGCTGTATTTTACAGCATAGTGGGTTTCTTTTGTCAGTTGGTGGGGGACAGCATTTTTACTCTCATGGATTGGCACCAGTTGGCTTCATGGAAGTTTTGAAGAAGGTTTGAAGTTGGTTTTGTGGTGAGTTTTGAAGAAGGATTTGAATGGAGAGAGGGAGATAGCCTTGTGCATTGGGTGGGAGAGAAAATTCCCCTGGCTTAATAGGCATGAGACAGACCTCCTCCATCCCATTGTGGTCTGTTTCATACAAGTGCCAAATATGCACTCAACCCATTCTTGCGGGCCTTTCTTTTCCACCTTGCTAAGCAAAAGGGTCACATGACACCCCATTTGTGAGGCTGTTTCCAGTTATCAAGGACAGCCAATCAAAGCAAAGGGGAGGACTGAAATCCTCTCATTTGATTGGCCAAACAGGACACCCTTTCATGTTTGCATCCTGTGGGATTTTACACTTGACATTTCTAAACACCCTCAAGTAAGTTGGGAGGGAAAATATCCCATGTCAGTAACTGATGATGACAGGACTAATAACAGCCACTGGTCAACCCCCGGGGTCCTTATTCAGTCCTTCTTCAGGCAAAACTCCAGCTGAGGTAAGGAAGCCGGCATTTGGCCACATGTCAAGGACATTGTCAGTTATCATATGAACCATCATTTTGACAACCGCATTGAATGAAACCCTGTATAGCCCTCGGCGAGCCAAGTGCTTTCATTCACCTTCCAACACAGGAAAGGATTATAGAATTCCAAGTATCTTCTTCCAAAGGAAGGTTCTTTCATGCCTGGATTGAGTGTTGAGCATAAACAGTACACGTGGAACGGCTAGCAGCAGTTTGATTCATAGTGATGCTCAGAGACGTTGATAGGTTTTCTTTTGGCTAGGAAATTCTTCCCATCTGGAATGGTGTAAGCTGACGCTTTAAATTTCGAGAGCTGTCATGAGTTTTTCCACGTCCTCTTCCATCAGTTGGATGTTAGCAATATAGCACGGCTATTGTTGTTAGTGTCGCAAAGAACCTCAGAAATAAGGCGCATGCTTTATTGGGAAATCCACGATTATAGGTCAGGGAAGGAGAGAGCAGGGATCTCACAATGCCGCATCAAATGGACAATGCTTGGGATGACATTAACTGGGATGTGGCATTAGAATGCTGACACATGACGTTAATATGTGACAATGAGGCCATCAGAATGGCATCCCCACTGGTAGTTATAACAGCTTCCTATTTTTTATCCTGTAGCTAGGGAGGGATAATAATATTTCACCCCTCCGGATAGCAGAGTGTCAGACAAGCATTTGTTCATTAACTCTCCCTCCCTGCGAGGGAGGTCACTATTGTCTTCCTATTACAGAAAGAGTAGTTGAGACACAGAGAGGTTAGGGGACTTAGGTGCCTAACTCCCACTTTAGGTGCCTAAATCCCAGCACCAGACACCACTGGTATTCATAACCCCCACCCCTCGCTCAGCCGCTGCCAAATCCTGTAGGTGCTTAAACTCACTTGGCACTTAAGTTTTAGCAGTAAAATTTCCCTAGTTACCTATGTTTCTGCCTCTGGGCAAGCACACTGCTGCTGCACTCCTAAGCCCCAGTGCAATGCATGGACCAGGGGAAGAGAAGCGTTCTCTGCCCAACTCACCTGCAAGGCCAGTCCATCAGGCAGGCTCAGGGTACTCTCCTGGGATGTGGGAGATGTCTGGTTCAGCTCCCCCGTCTGCCAGAGTGGGAGAAGGGATTTGAATCGGGATCTGAGTGCTCTAACCGTTGGGCTACGGGATATTCTGATGGGTCTCTCCTGTTGAAGCGGTTTCACTTTGGATGAAATAGTTAAAGAATCATCGGGCCAGAGAGCGAGAGCGGAAGAGAGAGCAAGCACAAGGACCCCTCTACCGCCTGGTGCTTAGACATGGGAGATGCAGGACTGAGTCTCCCGGTTCCAATGAGCGTCGTAACGCCTAAGTTCCTTTGTGAGTCTAGTCCCAAGCGACTTGCCTGATCTCACACAGTGGCAGAAAACAGACTCCGGAGTTCTGATCCCTTTGTCCCTCTCCCAAAGGCCAACCGTGTAAAACACAGGAGTCTACCATTAGGTGCCTAAATGAGGAACCTGATTTTTCAAAAGTGCTGGGCACTCAATAGTTCCCACTGAATGAAAAAACATCCCTGGGGTGAGTTTGCAACCAGTCTCACCTCCCTCCAATTTTTATTCCAATTTATTTGCACATCTCAGCCCTTACATAGGGCCTTTGTTTCTTCACCCGGCAACACATTGCCCCTCCACACAATGTATCTTTGTGCATGCATGCAAATCTAGCTGGAGGCCAGGACTTAAATATTTGGCCCTTGTGTCCAGCACACATAGCTTAACTGAAAGCACCATTGTTGTTGTGTTTTCCTTTTTATCAGCAACGTGAATTTCTTCCGACTTGCTCTCGTTAACAACGGCATGAATAGTCACTGAAAAATGACCAGCAAGCTTCAAAGATGTCCAAATATTATGTCTCGGGTGTTTGACTGGAATTCTTCTTCTGTCAAAATCAAAGTCATATTAACACGTGCACTTGGGCCTGTCTAAATGAGCAGTTGGCGCCCAGCAAGCCGGGGTGTTAATCTACAGTGCTCCAGACTAGTGTGCTGTGCACTAACTGTCCATGTGGACGCTACTGATGTGCCCCGAAAGTTCCCTAGTTTGCACTGATGTCCTGCACGTGCTATAGCCGTGTAAAATTACACCCCGGCTTGCTGTGCACTTACTGCTCATTTAGACAAGCCTTTGCCTTCGACCCTGTGGGGCTCAGAGATCGTTTGGATCGAACGTTCATAATTATACAACGCCCGGATTTAATGAAGGTTCTAGGTGTCCTCCTGATTTGTATAGCCAGGGGCGTGTCTTACCAGTAAAGAGCAAAACGGCAGGAGTTATGGTTTCAGGCTAGCAAAATTGATGCAAAAACCAGGTATGGTTCTGACCTCGGTTCCATTTTATCCAGAACCCCAGCGTTCAAGGAGGTTCAGATAAAAGGCCCCAGGTTCGGTTCAGCTCTTTTCATCACAGAAAAGCAGATCAGCTGCTTTTTTTATTGGACAACCAAATACATAATAGCACCCAAGATTTCAGGTCCAAAAAAATCACTTCTACAGATACTGGTAATCAAGACTGAAAGGAACCCGTTTGGCTTCTGGGTGTTTTGTGATCTATGTGTGATATCAGTGATAGTGATCAGATGTGCTTTAGTCAAACATGGGTTACTGGGCTCCAGACTGGAGTAACTGGGTGAAACTCTCCGGGCGATGATATACTGGGTATCAGACTTCACTAGATAGATGATCTAATGGTCCCTTCTGGCCTTAAACTCTATGAATCTATGACATCCTTACTTGCTCTACTGAGTTACTGAGCTCCTGTTATGCTTCCAGCAGAGCTGTTTATACCCTGTGACTGTGCAAAGGCTTAGTCTCTGCCTTGGTGTTCTTCTGCCTTCACTGGAAAGGGAGTCAACTGAAAATCCAATAGAGATTGCAGTTCTAGATCATGTTATTAAAACCCTGGTAATGACCTTCCATGAGACTGCACCATTCATTCTCCTTCCACCGGCAGGGGGTCAGGCTGCCAAGAGGTTAGGACCTATCACCTGGCAGATTTTCCACTGGGGTATCTGGTTGTGGGAGGCCACTCATTGCTCTCCACCTGTGGTATTTAGCTAGTGCCAATCACTTAAGTGTAGAGGCTCGCCTCTCCTGCTGGTTCTCCATTGGTAAGGCTGAGACATTCCCTTGGCTGATTCTTCCTCAGTGTCAGGGGGACTCAACAGCAGGTTTTCAATTGTTGATCTGAGGAGCTCAAGTTACTTGGAGGCATATGGCTTTGATCTATTGCCTTGCAAAGGGGGTTAGATAAAAGTGGCAGAGTCCCAGTCCTACTGTGACACAGAATAGACATAGGGTCGGTGTCCAAACTCACACCACATTCCTGGGGTTTCCTTTTCTTTTATCTTATTTCTAAATGTAAACTCTAGCCTGAGCTTCTTTCTGAACTACCTGTTTGCAGAGATATTCCCCCCACCCTATAGCTCAGACCCCACTCTCGCATCCTTCTGCCTCAGAGAGGCATAAGAACCTTTTTATATACCTGGAATGAAGCTAATAGGACCCACCTGGTCTAGCTACCAGTGTGAGTCAGCAGAAAAACTCTACATTTCTGTGCCATTCCTAGAATCTGATACCCTGTTACAGAGAGGTTTGTAAATGTGAATGGGGTTTGCTCCCCCTATTTCCTAACCTGACCGTAACATTACAGTTCAATGATGTCAGGGAAGATATCATCTAAGTCTAAAACTCTCTCAGCCCTCCATGCCCACGCACTTTAACTCTCATCCCTCGCATGCTTCTGCTCTTCCCCCCATATTGAAAGTGCTCTCATTAAGACCCCAGAGGGAGGAGATGAAGCTCTGAAATTGACTTAATTGCTCTTGTTTATGCTAGTTACGATGGCAATGAATCTGCCATGCAGAGGAGGCTCTCTTCAGGTATGCAGGCTGTGCATTGTTCAGTATTCTGAAGGATTATCTGTAGGCAGCTCCAAGTCATTTGTAACAATAGATTAATATGAAGATCAGTAATTCCTGGTGACTCACCGTCACACGCACGCGAGACCCACCAATCGCTGTGACCTGCCGCCAGATTTGAGAGAAGGCTGAGTGCTGCTGGGATGTTCTCCCTGGAATTGGAAGAGATAATAATAATACTCGGCACTTGTATAATTCCTTCCATCCCAGGATCGTCAAGAGTGTCACAAATATTAATGGAACCTCACAACACCCCTGGGTAGGTGAGAATAACTGTACCTGTTTTAGAGGGGTAAAGTGAGGCAGCGAATGTGATGTACCCAAGGTGACAGTTAGCACACGCCAGAGCCTAAAATAGGAGTCCTGGCATCTCGTCCCCTGAGCCAGCCCCCGGACACTCCGGCTTCCAAACTCCAGAGACTTTTCGCCAGTTTGGCACTCTGTTTGCACACAATTCCTCATTCAAAACAAAGCTGCCGAAAATGGCCCGACTGGCTCAGCCCTGTGGGGTCCCATGTAAAATGCTCCAGTATTAGGGCCAGGTCTCGGCCTGGTGGGGATCAGCCTTGCTCCGTTACAATCAGTGGAGTGACACCTGTGGCCATCCGCTGTGGATCTGGCCCTTCGGGTCTCCCGCCATGTTTTTCCTGTCGTCACAGGAAATGGAATAATGACCAGGGGGTGGCACACTTAGTCACTTCTGGTGGCCAAGTACATTGCATTAACCCACCGCATCCTTGCATTCCTCATCCTCTCCCACGAGCTCCCTGGATGCCCCACCCCGCTCAAGATCAGTCTATTTCAGGGACTCCCTGCAACCCCCAACCCTACTCTCATGACAGGGACTCCCCATTCCCTCCTTCCTCCATGCCAGGGGGTCCCCGCATCCTCCCTTCCTCTACCTGCCAGGGGTTCTATGTGTCCCCCATTCCATCCTTCCCCCCAGATCAGGGTCCACCATTCTCTCCCCATGCCAAGGGCTCTCACCCCTTTATCCCCACCGTAATTATTTCGTTTGTTTCTGTCTGGGATCATTCTGCATGTCAACTGCAGAAACAATAGCAACATTTCCATGCTCCGTCCATCCCTTTTGCACTGCAGCATACCTACCCGGCTGGGGCAAGATGAACGACGGTCCCTTGAGCTCCTTGGATAAAAAACATTATCCAAGCGCAAAGTATTAATACCAAATGCTAGTGGTAACCCGTGAAACATTCCTCTGTGTATCCTCGGTAGGGTACTGTCACTAGAGGGTGACTTTATCGCATGCTTTGGTGCAGGCCTGGCATTCTATCCAGGGCTGGTTACACATACACATTGTTGCTGCGTGATGAAGCACAACCAGCTGAGGGTAGCCGGAAAGGGGGATTTTATAAACTAGCCGGCCAGGCTAGCAAACCACCATTTCACCTGCTCTGCGGTGGCGAGCAAAGTGAAGCGGGAGGCAGCTTTCATTTCACCACCTCAGGTCAGACGGGACTGTCAATCTATTCGGCATTATTCCTATGACTAACTTCTGTAACTCCTATCACCATGGCAGCCGGGCCCAGGGAGGAGAGAGAGTCAGCCGTAAAAAGAAGAGCACAACCAAATTCTTCATTACACTGGAATACGGGGATCTGACCCAAGGCCATTGAAGTCAATGGAAAGACACCCTATAGTTTTGGATCATGCTCTGGGTCTTGCATCATGCCCTGAAGTTTGCTTGGACTTGGCCTGACCGTATCCAAGAGAGGCAAATTCTGACTCACCGGCCCTGAGAATTTACCTTCTATTCACCAGGCATACACCTCAGTGGGTGGTATATTATACCTGTCCAATGGCCACGTGAGCTTTCCCAGACTCCTACTGGGCAGTAGGATTTTTTTTAGCCTGTGCTGGGTCCTGGAAAAGAGCCTTCTCCTTGCCTCCCCATGCTCTGCCCCAATAAGCCCATGTGTTTTAATCCTGCGTGATGGCCAGGGTTGACGGAGGGGGGAATCTTGACAGCACTTTCTGCTTCTGTTCTGATTAAATTTTAAACGTCCTCTCTTTTTGCTTATATTGTGGTGTTTGTCCTGACGCGGGACATCAGACTTCCGCCAGGTGTCAGCTCCAGAGGCCGAAATGCCACTCAGCTCTCACAAGGCGTTTGCCTGAGGTGCTGGAGGGACACTCACAGGTCAAGAGCACGCTGAGCGGTGGGGCTCTTAGGACATCTGGCTGGTTTCATCTGCACCCAGGAGCCTCTTAACCTTTATGTGTCGAGCGTTCGATGCTTCCGAAACATGGCATGGGCGGGATCCCAAAGCACATGGCCACTTCCCTCTGTGAGGATCCAGCATCAGCAATATCTTGGAACTTCTTTAACCAATCAGACTGCCGGGTCTGTTCAGTGACTTTGTTTTGATCCTATAGATATCTGCGGTCACCACTGTCACACCATTTCCATTGAGAATGGTTTAATTTAGAAACCCCATGGCCTGGTCTAGCTGAGACCAAACCAATTTATTTCACCTAATGGCTCAGTTAGCAACATGCCCATTGGCCGAATCACCAGTAGTTAGGGAGAAGGACCGACTTGTGGTTAAAGCACTGGCTTGCGACTCAGGGGATCTGGGGTCTATTTGTGCCTCAGCCACAGATTCCATGTGACCTTGGGCAAATCACTTACCCTGCCTTGTTCCCCATCTGTAAAATGGGGCTAATAAAAAGACTTCCCTACCTCACAGGACTGTTACGAGGATAAATGCTTGCCAAGTGCTCAGATGCTACAGCAATGGGGTATGGTTATCAGCACGTTTGTAGGCCATGAGACCCTGTGATATGCAGTATGGATAAAAGAACACCTCCCATCCCATCAAAGAAAAGCTTAACTGGCACGACAAGGCCATCTACAAGATATGGTTATCACTGGCCCGGTAAAATGTCTCTCCACTTTATCTTCCATGCTATTGTTTCTACTGGGTTTTCCCCCCCCCACCTCTTTTTCACAGTCACGGCTGAGTGGGACACAAAGAACATCTGAGTGTGAGCTGAATTTTTCCATCTCTCTATCTGTGGTTCCCAGCACTCTGTGCTGTAAGCCGCAACGTTCCACTGGGTTACAAACCGGGAAAGATCAGGTTGCCTCGCCCTAGCCTAAGCAGTGAACCACATCCTGGGACGTACTGGCCACCTGCAAATCCCACTGGAGGCAGCAGGAGTTGCAGGGCTGAGCGCCTGCCCAGAAGTGACCCGGTGGGTCAATGTGTGGGCGCATGTATGCATGGGTGAGGCATCCGTTGATCACATGGGTTCCTGGGCTCTCACCTCCGTCAGCCATGTCTCCCCATAGAGCAGAGGCGGAGAAAGCTGGAGTCGATGCCACAGGCAGTGACGCCCCTGCTAATCCTCTCATGGCTCATCAAAACCGCTTTGCTCGCCGCTTTGGCATCGCTCTGGGAAGCCTGTGGAGCACAGAAGCTTCTCAATTCCTCCCCCTACACACGCCTTCCATTGTCTTCGTAACTGACAGCTCCGATGTGGCGTGTGGATAAAAGCCAGCTGACGCTGTCAGGGCCTGGTACAATTGCACCACTGGGAAAAGGGCAACTGGCTCTGACTCATCCTTGCCTCCTTTCGCCGGAGATGTCTTGCCTGCGTCGTTTCCTGGAAGAGTTCAGCCCATAAAGACACACGTTAGAGCTCCTTGTGTCAAGGATGTGCAGTGGCTTTTGGAAGGACTGCGTATAACTGGAGATGTCGTTACCGCTTCCAGGAATCCCAGCCAGCGTTCCTTAGCGCTGGAACGAATCTGAGCTTAAGCAGGGAACGCCGGCCACGGAAGGAAGAATCATCAGCACGGCTTCCTGAGAAGCTCTCCAGGGGACTGTCCCCCACGATAGCTATCAGCAAAGAGATCTGAGGGAGCAGCTGGTAGGCCGCACTCCCACTGGAGCTACCTTCAGGAAGCTTTAGCGGAGCATCTCTGCTCTTTTGGGCAACTGTGCAGCCCAGCCAATGGCATGGCTGGGGGTTGCGTGGCCCCTTAGTTGGATACATGGCTGATGATGACTATAGCAGATGACTTCCCTGAATCTTTTGCTCCTAATAACCCATTCTCCGAAGGCTGGTCTTAGCTTTTCCGATGAGGGTCGGGTGACCAGATGTCCCGATTTTATAGGGACAGTCCTGATTTTGGGGTCTTTTTCTTATATAGGCTCCTATTACCCCCCCACCCCCATCCCGATTTTTCACATTTGCTGTCTGGTCACCCTAGATGAGGGTGCCAAATGAGACCCCAGTCTTAATTATCGTGCCCACACCTGCCCGGTAAGAACTGGGCAGAGGCTGTGTTAAGCTAAGTCTATCCTTGAAAAGGTTTGCTGGTATAGCTATGCCAATGTAGCTATGCCAGCAACACCCCCAATGGAGATGCCGCTTATACTGGCAATAGAGCTCTTTTGCCTCTATAGTTTATACCAATTCCCTGAATGAAATTAGCTGTACCAGCAAAGGGTATAAAGACGTGGTGAAGAATCATACCCCTAACCAACATTACTGTACGAACAAGAGTTTCTAATGTAGACCTGGCCTTAGAATCCCTGCCTTAGAGGTGAAGGACTCTCTTGCATCTCCAATCTGGTGACCCATACATTCCATACTTGAAATGCATCAGTAGTACCCTCCGTTCCATGCCAGGGGACTCAAGGAAGGGACTCGAGGGAGGAGCGTTGGACTATAATGTGAACTTTTGTGTGAGCCTCCGGAAATGGGCTGTGAAACATGAGGTTAATCACCGTGCTCCTTCTGTCTAGGGAGTTGGCAGAAATGCCCATTACTTAAGGTCGGAATTCAGGGCTTATGTTTGCTTCCTTCTTGACTTTTTCCACCAACGTGACATTGAATGAGAGGCATTAGGAGTTCCTCACTATAAATAGGAGCTCTCTTGTCACAGCCAGTTAATTCAAACCCGGTTTCAAAAATATAAACAAGATGTCTCTCGGTGTTAAGGATCCGCTGCGCGTCGAGTGGGAAAGGGCGCATGGGGAACATTTACTTGCTTCCTATTTGACCTTGTGGTCTTGGGACAATGGAGAATTAGAACCATGAAATTCCGTCCTCTTCCACAGTGATGTTTGGGCGGGGTGGCAGGGAGATGCAGCGCAGGGGGGCCGGATGCAGTGCCCGCAGTGCGCTTTGGGATGTGCATGAGATCCAGTGCACACTGCATCCCCTTTCTATGGGACTCCTAGGGTGCCCATCACTGTAATAGTTAAATGCCCCTATCTCCACAAGTTCTATTCCGAGCTCCGCCGCTGACTCGCCAGGTGACTGTTACTCGGTTTCCCCATACAGCTATGTTCACCCATCTTACGACACTGCTTTGGCTCTTCAGGCGAGAGCCCCTATAGTATTAGTGATTATTCTCATTGTTATTATTATGGATCGCCAGAAGAAACAGCCATTTTGGTGGTGCCTGCTATTCACGGGCTTTGCTGTATCGTAAGCTTGCTCGAGTGTGACAGTGGCTGTTTAAAGAATGTTGGTGGCATGAAACAATCGAGGCACGTCTCTCCCCTCCCGCGGCAGCTCCGTGGGAATTTGCTTGGGCTGGGCTTTGTGAGGCTCTCAACAGAGATTTCAGGACCTTTAAGGCAGTATGTGACGGAGGCTCCAGCAGGGAGAGCACCTGCCACCACCCCCTTGTCCCTGGCGGACTGTAAGTGTCATCCACACGCTGGTGCCATGGAGGCAGGGCTCGTGCTCACTGGCAGCCTCAGCAACAAGCAGACAAAAGGCCGAGGGAGGAGGAGAGGTGATTTGAAGGCGTTTTATTTGAAGCCGAGCCGGGGGAAGCAGAACATAAGCCCGGAGCTGCTGCAGCAGGTGGGGTAGGTTTTGCTGTTCATTCTGAGTTCTGAGCCTGCTGCTCTGGGACCCCTTCGACAAACCCTTGGAAGCCCAAAGTCTACTCAGCCAGGACATTAGCGATCCTGGAGCACTGTCCATACATAGAAGGATTCGCCCTAGAGTCCCTTGTCCCAACTTTCCCCCGTTGCCGTATAGCATAGGGTTTGCCTGGCTGCCACCCTCCACCCCAGAGGTGGCTGCATTTCACTGGTGCATTGTGTCACTAGTTTTGGAAGCACTTTGGGCTCCCCTGAGATGAGAAGTATCAGAGGGGTAGCCGTGTTAGTCTGGATCTGTAGAAGCGACAAAGGGTCCTGTGGCACCTTATAGCCTAACAGACGTATTGGAGCATAAGCTTTTGTGATATTCACCCATGAAAGCTTATGCTCCAATACATCTGTTAGTCTATAAGGTGCCACAGGAATCTTCCTGAGATGAGAGACATTCTACAACTGCAAGACACTGTCATTCTAATTCCTCACAGACTGACGCCAGCTGCATAATGGGGGCTAAGTGGCATTATACAGCAGTCAGGCAACAACTTTCTACACCTGCCCCGTGCCCTTGCGACTGCTGTTCTCCGAGAGGCCAGGATTCAAACACACGCTCCACAGTGCACCCCCACCATACCCGACTCCACAGAACTGACTGAGCCTTTTGAGTTTTTTTCTTTTACATACCAAGTGAGGCAAGCGTTTAATCCATATTTCCACTGATTAATTGCTCTCCCGCCTCCCCAAAAGTTTTTCAACCTGTCAGATCATTCTCTCTCTCCCTGGTGCATTGGGGGAAAGATAATCACGAGAGAGAAAAAAAAGCTGTGTTTAAAAAAGCCCAATGTATTACCTCGGAGCTCCCCCCAGCAGCCAAATAGCAGCTGCTGACAAACTGGGGGGAATTGCCGCCGCCGTTGTTTTGTACCCGGCACACGTTGTTTATGTTTTGTCATTAAATGGCCCCAGCTGCTTTGCCAGTTGCTCGGAGCAGGCCTGACCTGGCCCGTGTCATGGAAAATTGCATTTTGCACCTCTCCTTTTCCGAGCTCCCCTGCTGCTGCCACTCTAGCTGTCGCACTGGGGGAACAGAGACGGTTTGTGCCGGGTACCAGCTGTCAGCCCAGCCGCGTCAGGTTCTTCGCGCCGCAATGCGATCGCCTTGGGAACCGGCTCGCCACGCTCCCGGGGCTGCGGGCGGAAGGGGCAGAAGGACGGAATGTGGTACTTTGCGGCTGACTGAAGGGCGAGACACAGGCAGTTTCTCCAGGGATTCGCCGGCGTCCTGTGGCCAGTGGCGGTTTCGCTAGGGGCACTTAGCAAACTGCTGGCCTCTCTGAGCTCTTGGGGCCAGGT
This sequence comes from Macrochelys suwanniensis, assembly GCA_033296515.1. Classification (NCBI taxonomy): domain Eukaryota; kingdom Metazoa; phylum Chordata; order Testudines; family Chelydridae; genus Macrochelys; species Macrochelys suwanniensis. The sequence continues at coordinate 8,313,199 of CM065785.1, read as the reverse complement.
CCTGAAAAGGTATTTAGGCACCTAACTCTCATTTAAGTCAGTGGGAGTTAGGTGCCAAATCCCTTTGAGGATCTGGGCCTTAGGGATGCCAGGCTGTTGGCAGCCTCGTTTATGGCATGAAATAATGACTAACCTCCTCCTAGAGTGGGAAGCTCCTGGGGTGCGTGAGGCACAGCAAATCTTCTCCCAGAACAAAGTTTTCCTCCATGGTCAAAGGGTCAGAAATGACCCTGTTAGTCCTTTGGGCTATGAAAACAGGTATTTAACACCCATGACCCTGCAGTCACATAGGGTAACCCTGCTTACTGTGGGTCCCCTGGGACTCTTGCTACATTGTTCAATTGACTAAAAAGCTCTTTTCATTTTAGTGATGGCCAAAGATCCCAGAGAAACGAAATCCTCGGGCTTATAAGTAATTCACAACCGTGACAGCAGGTGAACTGAGCACTAAGAGTCCATTATCCCTCACTTTCGTTCACCCTTGCGGAAGGTCTCCCGAAGTGGAGCAGCAGCACCGTGGCATGTGCTTACCCCCGGAGACGCTCTTCAGCAGTGAACCTCCTGACTGTGACGGGATGAAAGCTCCGAGGGATGCGACGTGCCTCCAGAAACGGAGGTGCTCTTGGCTCATCAAAAGGAACTTTTCTTTTCCCTCTGGGCAACGTCAATATCGCCACCGCCATGAGACACTCGCCCATTCCTGGGGAGGGCGGGAGAATAGGAAGTTAGCTCCTGTTGGAAATGAGAGCTCCACCCCGAGGTCTTGGGGGAAAAATAGGCCAACAACAAAGAGTCTGCGCAGTATTGGGCATGGACAGGAAAGGGACAGGTTGTGACTCCCAAAGCTCACCTAATCCATGGACAGGCAGGGCCAGCGATCAGGGCTGGCTCTAACTTTTTTGCCGCCCCAAGCACAAAAAAAAAACAATAACCCAAGCGCCGCCCCTCCGAAACAAAAAAAACAACCCCCCCAACGTCCGCCAAAACACACCCCCCCCCCAGTGCTGCCACCCCACGGAAACAACCACCCCCTTAACTACCGCCTCTCCCACCCAAAGCGCTGGCGAGGAGCGCGGCATACCCGTGGCCCCACTCCCCCGGCTGGGGCGCCGGTGGGGAGGGTGGTATGCCCTCCGCCTCGCTCCCCCGGCGGGAGCACCGGAGTGGAAGAGTCTTTTTTAAAAAAAACCTGAGCGCCGCCCCGCCCGAAGGTGCCGCCCCAAGCATGTGCTTGGTGGGCTGGTGCCTGGAGCCGGCCCTGCCAGCGATCCAACATTCTGGGACCACCATCCCCAGAGTACGGGGCCCAGCAACCACGGGAATGACTTGTTACAACCGACCAATGAATCAGGGGGTGGAAATGGGAGCGAGATTCTATTACCAAAAGGGCCTTTTCGCACCTGTGACATTGTGAAAGGCTCCGAATGTCACAACTGCCCCCATCTCTACCCACCAGGCTGAACCAAAATACCGGACTGGAGAACTTGGGGGCTGCCTGGATCAAGATCTGAATTTTGTGATTTCAGCCCAGCTACAGTTCTAGCAGCAACCCGTGGGTGCAGCACAGAGCTCCCAGGAGGGATGATGAGATGTCATCGTCTCTCCTACTTGGAAGCTTTGGATTAATGATTGAAGCCCTTCTCCTTCCGCCAGCGTTAGCTCTTGCTTCTGCATGCACCTCCAGCCTCGTTTCCAATCAATCATCCCATCTCTTGCAGTGGCCCCAGGGCCGGCGCGCCCATTAGGGGACCCTAGGCGGTTGCCTAGGGTGCCAAGATTTGGGGGGGCGACAGGCGGCTGCCTCCCGGTTCCCCGCTCAGCCACTGAGTGGGGAGCCGGGGGCAGCTGCCGTGAACCGCCCCGCTGCCCCCCCCCCCCCCCCCCCCCCCCCCCCCGCTCAGCACCTGAGCAGGGAGCCGCGGGGCAGCCACGGCGAGCCGCCCCGCTGCCCCGGGCTCCCTGCTCAGCTTCTGCGGCTGGTGAGTCACGGGTGGGAGGGGGAGCTGAGCACCCACAGTCGGGGGGAGACTGAGCTCCCGCGGGTCAGGGACCTGGCTGTGGGGGGGGGAGGCTGAGCTCCCGTGGGCAGGGGAGCTGGCTGGGGAGGGGGGGACGCAGGGCTGGTGCAAGGATGTTTCGCCTAGGGCACGAAACTTCCTTGCACCGGCCCTGAGTGGCCCTCTTTTCCCACCACGGGGAGCTGGAGAACCCAGCAATGTCACCCGATGCACCAAACAGAAGGGGTTGCTTAAGGGTATTATGAAAGACTTCTTCTGCCATCAGCAGTTGAGATGATTGTCATTGTGGTGCTCCCAGCTTCAGCCAACCTGGAGAGCTCCGGGTGAGTTCATATCACTAAATGAAGGGGCTGGGCCAGACCAGTGCATGGCTTTGTATTCCTTGCTCTGCACACGAAATGTCAAAACTCTGCTTGCAGAGGGGATTGGTGCAGACTCCAGTTTCCCTTTTCTTTTTTTTTGAAGGACGCTTGCGAGGGTGGCTAGAAATCTCTGCAACCACCAACGGTGTCCAGCAGCCCGTACGCTGTGATGGGATTGATCTGGAGTGTGAATAACGAGCTCTGTGGGTTGCGGGTGGAAGTTATTTAATCAAAGGAACACATTCAAAGGATGGTGGAAGCAAAGTCGTAGCTCGTGGAAGAAAGGCTGTTCGGTGTCCTTGAAGTGGGATGCCAGGGGGAGAAAATCCATGTATACTGCATTTGCTGGAATAGAAATATATTTACTAGAAATGGCCCTGAGCCAAAAGACGGGGCCTGATTCTGATCTCACGCCAATGCCACGCTTTCCTTTGCTGTACCGTGCCCCTCACTGTAGTATCTGAGTGCCCTCCAAAAGGGTATGAATTGCCATGGCTAGCATCTGTCATGTGCATGAGTCAGTGGAATTACACTAATGTAAGTAAGATTTAATGCACTCTCTTTCTTACACAAACCTTAGTTAAGCAGCTGCTTAACTGATTGTTCGGCTTACCCTTCCGAGTGGTCATTTACCACGCAGAAGGGTGGGATAGCTCAGTGCTTTGAGCATTGGCCTGCTAAACCCAGGGTTGTGAGCTCAATCCTTGAGGGGGCCATTTAGGGATCTGGGGCAAAAATTGGGGATTGGTCCTGCTTTGAGCAGGGGGTTGGACTAGATGATTTCCTAAAGTCCCTTCCAACCCTGATATTCTATGATTTAATTTTGAATGTTTAACTAAAGAAAAGGACTTCAGAGTTGAATGTTAATTTTATAGAATTTGATTAAATATCTTTAACAGAAAATAATAGTATAGGATATAAGAAGACAAAAATAGCAATGGACTATGATTTGGCTGACAGCCTAGAAAATTGGTCGATATAAGCATTTAGGTTTTTAGAATCAGATTACACAACCACAATAGAAAATAACACTTAGACTTAATCACTATGTTGGGAAGCTGACTGTTTAGATTTCTGACTAAGGGCCCCTCAGAATAGGGCCTCACTGGTGCCAGTTGGTTATTAACTCTGGTGTTGCTAACACAGCAGAGGAAAAACAGTCCAAAGTTAGCTCACAAGGCAAATGGGTCAAGTACCTACATGCCAGTCCACCAAGGTCTCCTTCCCAATGGATCTATACTAGTCAACCCTTTTAACCTATTTCCCAATGAGTTCTATTAACCCCAGGATCTGATTAATACTCCTAACTAGCTAAGATAAATTCCTACATTTATGACAACCTGTATAAACAGAGGGCACTTCAAGAAGCTTGCACCATTGGTCTCATTTTATGTCTGTATGCTTCATGACTTTGAAAACAGGATGACACCATTAACTATGCTAGACACATGTGCCGTGTTCCACAGTCTTAGTCAACAACGGTATCTTGTTCCGTTTTAAAGCTACTTTACAATACTCTCGTTTGGAACCTGTTACAAAACAAGGACCCATGCTCTGTGATAGTCTTTAAAGCTATCTTTGGGGTGATATTGGTTTCTTGAAAATAACAGGGCTTTCAGGGGGCCGGTGTAGCCGATGGTGCGTCAGACATAAACCAATGGGAAGGTTGTGCTTGTTTTTACATTTGGGGTGCTTGTGAAATAGGACTAATAGCTTTGGCTAATAGCTTAGAAGCCAGCCTCGTGCAGCCAGCTGTCATGCTATCTCCCACCAACACAGCTCGGCCAAAGCACTTCAGACTAGATCTTCATCCCCCCCGGCCCGAGGCTGGCCTTACTGGACACAGCCTGCCAGTTTGTGGGTGGTTCTGAAAAGCAAAGAATGGGGCCAGTTTTTCAAAAGCAGCCTCCAACTTGTTCACCCCAAAATGACACTACCCCGTATTTGGATGGACAGGCAACTGTGGGTACCCCCAAAACTCTGCTGGTGCACTGAAAAGTACCGTTTGGGGAGCTCAGTATCTGACTATCCAACTTGGACACCCAAATGTAGTTTGGGGGCACAGAACCTAGTTCTCTGAGCACCCACAATGCGGGGAGAGCAAATTTAGAGGCTAGGCTGGTGCTGCTTTGAAAATGCGGCTCTAAGTAGCTTTTGAGGCACAAGACAGAGGAAGCAAACTCATGTCACTTGTCCAAACAGAGGTGCAAAGCCAGGTCAGCAAAGTCAAAAATCTGGAACCATTGGCAAGCCTACCGGGTTGCCTTGTTCCTGCTTCCTAAAACCTAGGGTGAATAACCAGGAATAATGCAAAGAAGCTTAATGAAGAGAAAATGTAGGGGGAATATTATGGAAAACTTCCTGAGCATGAGCTCTTATAGGTAGTGGAACAATCTCCCAAGGGAAATGGTAGAAGTCCCATAATTTGGGAACACTTAAACCCCGGCTGGACAATACCCTGGAAAATGAAGAGTAGGAGACAGTGCTCCATTGAGAAGGAGATGGAGCTGATGTCCCTATCAGCTCCTTTCCACCTCTAGATCTTCTGGGCTAAACTCCACCCTGGGGGCCATTCAGCTGAAGCCACTGGTATGGCGCCTGCTTAGGCGAGCAGTGAATTTGGCCACGTAATTCTATCTACATTCTCAGCTCTCCCTCCTCTCATTATCACATGAGAACTGATAATCAACGTTATCTTTCCACTGAGCATAGCAGGAAAATAGTAAACTATTTCGAGATTCCTGTGGGCAAAAATCTATGTATGGGCACCCTGCTGAACTGTATTCAGTAGAGCCAGGCAGCCCACTTGGCTGTGCTCTGGTAGCATGAATAACAAAGACAGAGCAGTAGCTACAAGCTGACTAACTACTTCCAAAGGTGGCTTTACTACATCAGCGTCGGTGTAGCTCAGCCAATGGCACTCTTGCTTCTGGACCAGAAAGCCTTGGAGTCAAGTCCCACGCCTAGGAGCGTAGCTCTGATCTCACTCGCACCAGGTTTAACGGGGAACTGGAATGGAACTACTCCCGCTTTACGCTGGTGTGCGATCAGAACCAAGCCCTAGGATCTGGTCTCATAACCAGTGCTGATGCATTGGGAGTACGGCACGGCTGGAGGAGCCAGGCTCATGTAACTGTAAGGGTAATTAAACACTGGAATAGGCTTCCAGGGCAGGTTGTACAAACCGGTTGGGTAAATACCCATCAAAGATGGTCTAGGTTTCCTTGGTCCTGCCTTAGCCTGGACTGGATGATGTCTAAAGATCCCTTCCAGCCCGATATTTTTTATGATTCTACATAAAAAGGAGCACGGCCAAATGCTATGAGGGGGGAAGGCTTGGTCTTGCCTGTTACCCACCCCATAATTACCCTGACAGGACACCCAGTGCCAGTATCATGATTCCATCTATCCCCAGCAGGATTCAGAGACTCAACAGATAGTTCAGAATCAAAGCAGATCGAGACTCAAGGCGAAGAGGAGGAATCTATCCCTCCCAGGCACTTCTTTTATTGACACTGTGCAAGGAGTGAAGTCTTTCCTCCTGATTCCAGAGAGCTCTAACTGAATTCAGCACAGCATCCCCTCTCCTCCCCATCCTCAATTGCAGAGGGATTTCCGCCCCCAGCCTTTGGAATTTCCATTTGATCCCGTTACTTTTTTAATAGGATCATCTACTGAGCAACCTCTAATGATCCAACGGGTGCCTTGTGCAAAACGTGCTTGGGCACAAATAAAAAGTGTGAGCTTAGGGGCTGGAAAACCCACGCATCCTTCCAGTCGTTCATTCAGTCCTCCATTCCTCCCAGTCCTGTTCGGCTCCTCTTGTTTCCACCCCCCGCCAATACTTCTTAAATACGCCTCTCACTGGCAGATTGTTCTATGAACTGCAAAGATGAAGCCCCCTTGGATTTCTCATTTGCCCTTTAAGTGCAACATTTAACCCCCACCGCCTCGTCCCAGCTCTGAAGGCTGCAAGGGAATCCCAGTTCCGATTTATTTCATAATGAGGACTGCTAATAGTCTAGGTGTGTGATCCACTCAGGTGTAAGATCCCAAGCTGCCTGCAGGGGGCAGATGCTCCCTGGCCATGGCCTATTATCCCAGAATCCATACAGGCATGGTAAAGATTCCTAATTGTGCCTTTAAAAGCAAATGAAATGTACGTGTCAGAGAATCTGAGAGGCCAGCAGCTCTCCAACCTCTTTCTCTCTCTCTCCCCCTTCCCTTCTTCAAGGCTTTCCTTCTGGCACCGCTGCGCCGTTCATGAATTGTCACTGCACTGAGGGCATTCACAATGGGAGAGATGGTTGGGTTTAGGGCACATCCTTGCTACGCCTCACCTCTCCTGCTGCATGTGGTGAGCTACACAGGCCAGGGGCCTGCCCCCATCACACCAGCTCCCCTCCCCGGTCATTTCCGGGTGATGGTCGAGTCTCTGCACCTGGCGGGCGGGGTACAGGCACGCTATGCGTATCAGGCAGGAGCAAGGAGCTTGTTTGTATATGTGGATGTGTCAGGGGGTTCCATGTTTGTGTGTGGAGGGGCAGGGTGCTCCCAGAGAAAGGTCATTAACCCTGCAATGTCCTGACCAAATGCGACAGTTGGCATGGTGCTGGGGAGGAGAAAAACTCCTTCCAGCCCCTATACTTGGTGATCCACTTTTCCTCTGCGTGTGAGCAAGCAGTGCCGTAGTTGCTCCAAATTCGGTAGGAGACAGGCCAGCTCGGGGTCTGCTTGAGGCTGCCCATGCAGCTGAAAGACGTCATAGGAAGGCCGAAGAGCACAGAAGGGAGAGGGATGAGAGAGCGTAATGTATTCCCCTCCCAACGTTTGAACTCTTGCTTGGCCTCTGCGTGCGCGTGCCCTGCATGCAGCGTGCGTGCGCACAGGGTCTGCGCGGCAGTGCTTTCTGAGCGCCAGCTGCTGATGTCCAGGCAGCAGAGTGTGCGTATGAAGTGCGGGGGAAGGGGTACATCGGGCCCCTCGGTGAAAACAGCTCCTTAAGGAGCAATCAGTGTTATGAGACGGGTGTGGAAACACAAGACAACACTAGATCCGGCTCTGGCGGGCCCGGTCATCCCTTCCCAGGACTCTGGTAGTTGGTAAGAGCAGAAATATCACACATCCCCCTAGGCAAGGGGAACCTGAATTACTCTGGCCATTAACATTCGCCACCAGTCCCTGCATGCAGCCTGCTGTGCTGACACGTATCAGCATTACACAATGGCCCTGCTCTTGGAGGTGTCCTGTCCGGCCTGTGCCCATCACCGTGGTATCTGAATGCTATGCCAATGCTTATGCCAATCATGGCAATATCTATTTGTGGCTGGGGCTAGACATCCCTACGGGCATAGGCCAGTCATCCCAGCTACAGTGAATGACTGGCAATAGCACACACCCCTGGCAGCCTCTCATTCCCCAGAGTTCCCTGTTCTTTGCCCTGTTCCTCAGCCCTGCAAAGTTCCTCCTTGCCCCTTTAGCTGGAGCACTGCCCCCCAGGGCTTTCTCCCTGGAGCCCCTTTTTCCTAGCAGGCTCCCCTCCCAGGGAACTCTGGTAACTTCTCCCCAGGACCTTGCTGCAAACCCTCCATCAAGGCCTACCAGCAGAGCAGAGACGAGCCAAGCCCACCTCCTATCATTCCTCCCCCAATCTGACTTCTCACAGCCCTTTTTATGAGGCCCAGGTGTTCCTCCGGCTAACGCCTGACCCCAATAGTCCCACCCTCTCTGGCTGAGAGGCAGTTACTTATAGCTCAGGTGGGGCCATTTCCCCTTGAAGGGGCCATTCACCCTGGGAGAGGACCCAAACAAAAACCTCTGCTTCTCAGCCTGGGAAGAGTGCAGGTGCAAATACAGCTCCAGAATCTGCAGCCTGGGCACTTGTCTCAGAGGATAACGCGTGCCCCGCACCCCCTCTCAGCCTTTGCAACTGAGTTCTCAGCTCTCTGTAACACCCCGGGCAAAGTGCCTGGCTCCAGGAACTGGTTCTCAGTGGCTCTATTTACATTGAGGTAATAATGTTAAATCAGTCTCTTGGCTCATTAGGGAGCCCTCCAATTAAATCTTCCCCTTGCTAGATCAATACTATTTCCCATGATGCAGTTTTGACATTAAATCCGGGAGACAGATTGATTCTGCGGTTCTGGATCTGTGGAGAACAGCTTCCTTCTTGATCCAATTAGAGCCAGCCCTGGGCTGCCTGAGTTTTTGATCTGTTGTCAGAGGAACAACAATAGCTGCAAACAGAGGAGCAGCAGCAGATGGAAGCAACAAATGTGACAGTGAGGGGTGCTAGAGGGCTGTACAATTGATGCCCATTTGTGGGTGAGCTTGGGGTGTGTGTGTCTGTTGTCCAAGGTTTGGAGGGGACTGTATCCCCCCCACTCCTTTTCTATTTCATGCACAACTATGGAACAATGGTATGACACATGAGCTCAGTGGTTTGAGCATTGGCCTGCTAAACCCCAGGTTGGGAGTTCAATCCTTGAGGGGGCCATTTAGGGATCTGGGGCAAAAACTGGGGGATTGGTCCTGCTTTGAGCAGTGGGTTGGACTAGATGACCTTCTAAGGTCCTTTCCAACCCTGATATTCTATGATCTATAGGTCCATCCACCAAATAGCCATCCAATGGTGACTGTCAATAAAGGTTGGATCTGACCTGGAGGTGAAAGACTCCTCTGCCTGGTAGAAGGTATGTTTTGAAGGGAAAAATCACAGGGCCCTCACTTCTCCGCATGCGATGAGGCTAATTAACCGGGAGCCCCCACGGACATACGGGCCGAACACATTGTAGAATGGCACGACCAAGTCTTGTGACATGAAGCCACATGGAAGCTCCCTCCACGCCCATCATTGTCCCCCAACCTTGACTCATAGGGACTATGCCTAGGGGTGAGAGAGCAGGTCAGTCTCTGTGTCCCTGTAGTGGGGTTATCTGTTTGGTCAGCAGGCTCAGTGGTGAGGGCCTGTCACTCTGATCTCTCTTTTAGTGCAGTGTGTCCAGAGCCCCCTTTCTGGGGATTAGCTGGGTCAGCTTCCGTGTCAGTAACCCCTTAGTGCTCCTCCTAGGAACAACTTCTCTCCTCTCCCTTGCCTGGGATGCTGGAGCTCTCTTTGTACGGCTCCTTTCGCCAGGAGCCTGCTCAGCAGTGCCTGAAGACAGGAGCTTGCCTGGCCCAGGCCAGTACTGCTTCAGCCTTTCCCCTGCCTTGGCGGGGTTTGTAAACCTCATCCCGGTCCCATTCAGTCTTGGCCTCCTCAGTGAAACTGCCAACAAGATGGCCAAATGTAGCAGTGGTTTTGGGCTATAGCCATTGCTACCCTGGGAGCTGGGCTGAGACCACATTATTGGTATCATGGTCACACCGCAAGTGCTTCTTCAGGACCCAGGCTCAGAGGTCCCTCAAGCACCACCACACCGACCATCCTCAGGATGGTGAGCACTGATTGGTTGTGTCGTAACGCTGGCAGCCAATGGGCATTCTTACAGAGACAAGGTGGACGAGGTCATATCTTTTATCGGGGTGAAAGAGACAAGCTGTCGGGCTCCGCAGAGCGCTTCTTTAGCTCCAGACCGGACGAGGAGCTCTGGGTAAGCCCAACAGCTAGTCTCTCTCACTAGACTAGCAGAAGTCGGTCCAATAAAAGATGTTACCTCACCCACCTTGTCTAATATCCTGGGAACGGCCTGGCTACAACACGGCAAATCCTTGGAATGCTGAGTGGGAGTGGCAGGCTCCAGAGATCCCGCCTGCTGGTCTCCCCACGTTCAGCCTCAGAGGTCACTGATAAAGCTGCCAAAGCTGGGGAAGCTGTGCTCTGAGTGGCTTTTATTGCCCCTCTCCCACTGGAATTGCATTGGACTGTCTGGGCTGTGATCTGACGGCAGGGAAGCTCCTAATTCATCAGCCCGTGGAGAGCTCGCTGGGTGAGACCCACTGTCTGCAGAGATGCCGTGCTGTGGCTGGGGGGGCGGTACCCGGGAATGATCGTGGAACTGCCCGTCAGTGCAGGCCAGGCCTTGTGACCCTGGGTGCTTTGCATCATGGCTTGGGTTCTGAGACTGCAAGATTGGTTCAGCTCCCAGGTTTCTGCTGCCAGAGCTCTGCTTTCTCAGCTGCAGCCATGGCCGGTTTAGCTACTCACCGGGGCGGGTCCTGCCTTTTATTTTTGACTCCACGCTTGGCCTGAATTCCAGCTCTTTGGCCCCAGCGCTTCTGGCTGATCCCTGTGCACTGGTGCTGTGAGGTCCTGAGACCACCAGCCTCGTTTGCCCCCGTGACCCTGAGCTGGAGTCCAATACTACAGGCAAAAGGTCAACATTGCATCACCCGCCGCCCCCTTCTCCAGCTCCCTGCCCCCTGACTTCCCCTAAGGCATGAACAGCAGGATCTCGGGTGCTTATTCAGCTGGTTGGGAGAAGCAGGGAGAGCGAGTGGGAAGCTACTGGAGGAGCATGGGTTGCAGCCCATTAACTGCAGTTACAGCTTCTCAGCAAAAATGTGCTGAAAATTTGTGTGTGTGTGTGTGTGTGGTGCGGGGGCTGGGGGGGCTGATGGGTGGGTGGGTTGGGGGATGTTTAAATGGTGAACCCTTCAGTGCCAAGCCTCACCCATCTGCCCACGCTTCTGAAATCTTCTCTACTAAAGCTTATCTGTGGGCTCAGAGAGCTCTCTGGGGCCAGGACTTAGCTGAGACAAGAGATAGAGCCCCTCACCCCCGAGGGGGAAGTGGAAGGAATTACCTCAGCTTCCCCATACCTCTTCCACCCTCACAATTAAATGCTTTCTGAACCCAGAGCAGCCTGACTGATGCGGAGTCCATGTGTCAATATCTCCTGGTTTATAGATTGAGCTGTTGCAGGGCAGCAATCTTCTAAAGATATTTGGTGTTACAAAGGGGCTTTCCCCCTCCCTGCATCCCCAGTGAAACCCCGAAGATCCAACAGGCTCATCCTCAGGCAGATCAGGTGGGTGGGTGTGGGGACCTGGCTGGCTGTGTTTGGGTGTGGCCAGCTAGGGGTGTTTGGGGTGAGAGGGGACAAGTGTGGATGAACATGGGTGCCTGACTGGGATGGTGTAGATGTCTGGCTGAGTGAAAGGGGAAAATGAAATCACCAGTTCAGGGGGAGTCTCCTCTCCTGGCAGGAGATGATGGGGCAGCTGAGGGAGATGCCAGCAGCAGTTGCTACAGAATGGGACCATTGCAGGAGACAGGGCTACATGGAGGACCCTGCTTTGGGCCCAGTCAATTCTGGCTGCAGCCTGGCTCGAGAATCCTCTTTCTGATGGAGGCCCAAGAATCCTTCTCTGTCCCGAGATGGCTCAGTGCATTGGCAGCGGCAAGCTAGACACATGATATTTGGCATCCTCTCTGGGTGCTCCCGACTGTCCCCCAGAATTCTGGCTGCAGCAGCGACTCAATGGAGATGCTGGGCAGCAGGCCCCAGAAGATGTGGTGGGGCAGGCGGCATAGTAGGGGAAGCCTTCACCAGCAGTGGCCTGAAAATGGCTGATGAAAGAAGAACGAAACCACTAGCAAACCCTGAATTCTTCCTCTGCGGGAAGAGACGTCACCTGACGGGTGCAACATAGCGCAGATTCAACCAGGAGGTCTTGTTGAGCTTCATCAGCTAGAATTTATGGCACTGGAGGCCATGAGCTCTGTTCCCCATGTCACAGGCCAGACTCCCTTCGCATAAGGGAAGCAAGCAGGGGAAGCCACTCAGAGACCGATCTCCCCTCCATCCAAGCCACCCACATTTGAGTAGTTTGGGGCTCGTGGTCAAAAGCACTGGGCTGGGGTTCTCTTTGGCCCTGAGGAGAGGTGGATAGGCCAGTCTGCTGTTTGCCAGTGTCAGGGAGTACGATGAAGCCCTCCCTGGGTTAGGTGTCTAGGGACGGGGACGTAAAGCTGTTATCTTTGGCCTTCCTGGATCTTGTCCAAGCAAGTGAAAAATACATGAAGTGAGTGCTGCCGTCAGGCCAGAAACAACCCAGGCCCCAAACAGCTGAACTGCTTCAGAGGGGTTTTGTTTTCAGCCCTGGGAGCTGATCTTTTCATTTGGCCTTTTCCCTCCTGTGTATTTTTGCAGCGCATTTGTGGGAAAGCCCTTCCCCGCACTGTGACCCAGTGCTGCAGCTTGGATCGAATGGCTGGGAGTGCACGTCACCAGGAGAGCAACTGAGTTCCTTATGCCTCCCCATCCCCTCGCGATAGCCGGGCACAGTCAGCCCAGGCAGCGCCAATCCCCCCTGGCCAGTGAAGCCTGGCTGCAGCTCTCCGTGCTGTCCCTCTCTCCTACTCTGTGTTCCTGGCATCTCTGGCCCTGGCCGGGGAAGAGCAGCCACCAGCGTTCTTAACACTGCGAGACGGTGCCTAAGCTACACAGAGCTCAATTCCTCTCCTACTCACGCCAGCGTTGTGCCACTGACTCCGGATTTACTCTGGCGTGAGGTCTGACGCTGGCCTTTAGTGCGGGTTTGCAGATGGAAATGAGAGTGTTTCTCTCCCCACAATTAAACAGCCCCTTCACCTGAGCCCAAGTCAGCTGGTTTTTAATCGCAGTGCAGACATACGCATTAGGACTGTTGCCATAGAGCTCAATATTTGAAAGCTGTTCGCGGGAACCTCATGATAAGAAAATAAGGGCTTCCCCTGGCATGACCCTTCGCTGGATGGGATGAGCTGGTTGCGGGGAGAGGCTTGGAAAATAGTTAAAACTAGGGTCTGCCCCTGCTCAGTGAGGACAGCTGACTCCCTGAGTTCTCCATATGGGGATTGAGAGTCATGCTGTTAGCCATGTGGTGTAAACAGCCTCCCCATGGCCCTAAGTGGGATCAGCCCTCGGGCAGGCGAGCAAATACAAGCAGTGCTCTCTTGCTCCAGCACCACAGAGGGGCCCTGCAGGAGACCTCCTGGCCCGTCTTTTCCAGCGTCAGCAGCTTCTGACAGTCCCTGAAGCAAGGGCATAGCATGGCAGATGCTGCAAGGAGGAGATGCTTCCTGCACACAGCCTCGGAGCCATGTGGACGAGTGACCGAACAGGAACGGAGCACACACGGAGCCTTGGCGGTGGAGTTCTGGGGTTCAAGGGCGGGGACCCCAAGTATCCTCAGCCTCTTCTGGCGGGGAACATAAACCAACCTATTGCTACAGGTGCAAACAGGTGCTTCGATGTCCAGGTCCCAATCTGCATGTGCAGCTGCAACATTTGCAGGCGAAACAAGTGTCTGTTCAAATTGAACAGGCACCCACAAGAGACACCTTTGGAAAATGGAGCCCTCAGTGAATTTAGGATGGGCTCTTCATTTTAAGCCCTAAAAGGGGCATTTGCCATCTGTCAGGAGCTGGAGAACGGAAGCCCATGGTACCATCTGCCCATGGGACTGGCGAATCATCCCAGTTTCCAGTTACCCACACTTGTTTGCCTTGGTAGATCTCCAAGTTAGGGGGGGTGGGGGGAGAACCACCCAGGCCTCTTTTCCCACACAACAATAAAAATGCATTTTTTTGACAAAAGCTAGCTTCAGCTCTGCTTTTACTTAGGCAGCGGGCTGGCTAAAAATAGCAAATGAGATCTCACTGGCTTCAAATGACAGAGCCAGATCCAGGGTTCTGGGGAGCTCGGTTAGGGCCGGGCAGCTGAGACTTTGCTCCACGATACCCGTGCCAGGAGGGAGAGGCCAGGTTCTGCTTAGCTTCCTCCTTTGTTATTTCCCTAGAGTAGCATTCAGCCGGTAGGCGGCCATCATGCTCCTGGCTCAGCTACTCATTAACTTGGCTTTGTTGTGTGTTCCTGCCCAGCCCTTGTGAGGCTTTTACTGCAGGGAGCTGCTGCCCAGAAAGCCCTGGGAGCGTGTCTGAGTGACTGCCAAGCTCATTTCAAGACAAGGTTTCTCACCCAGGGCTGGTGCTGTGTGAGGGATGCCGCCATATTTGAACTCAGCAGGTAGCAACCCTTTGCGCTGTTCCTCACCCGGGGTTGGCCCTTGCACTAGGACTGGCGCTGGGCTTTTATCGCGAGGGAACTTCTTAAGGGGAGTGTACAGCATCCGGGAAGGGGCAGGCTAAAACGCTAAAAAAAATCAATCCAGAAAGTCTCCAGACTGCCCCCAGCCCGCAGAGTTCCCAGTTCTCCTGTTGTTCTAGGAGGCAGGCAAGCTCTCTGCACGTCCCTTAGGCACCACGTCAGGGGAGGAGCTGATTCCTTTCCCAAGGGCAGGGCAGGGTGATCCCGGAGTGTGCAGGCTGAAAGCTCCAGGCTGTGCCTTCGAGGGGTAGTACACCCTGCCCCGGAGCTGATGTCTCCTGCACAGCACAACTCTGACATCACCCAAACCACGGGGAGAATGCGGAACCGGGGTTTAGAAGGTTTTAAAGCCCTGAACTGTATGAGTGCTGGGCCCTTGACCCTGCTCTAGCCTTTCAGCTCTGGAGCATGAGGCTCCAATCCTGACCCAGGTCACAAGTGAAGTGAGTTTGGTGGATCTCATCCTAGCCCTCTAGAGATTGTCTTACATCCTGGAAACCATGTGATTGTTTGTAACGAGGCTCCGTGTTTGCTCAGGGGAAAGCCAGGGCTGAATGAGCAGAGGGATGGTGGCAGGTGCATTACCAGAATTGGAAGGGTATGGTAGCAGGGAGGCTCCAGGCCAGGAATGGATCGAAGAGCATTGGCAAAGCTGAGGCTCAGGACCGGCAAAGCACTGTACTCAGAACTGCATCAAAACCTTGCATGGCATCTGCCCATGCTGCCTTTGCTGAGGAAGGAGAGCAAATGGCTCTGGAGATGTTCCACAATGGCCCACTTCACCCCTTGGCTGCACTTCTGGCCTAGTGAGGGCTGAATGCATTGATCGCCTTTCTCTCTCCTTGTTTACTTCACTGAGCAGTTGGTCTGCCTCCAGGCCTTTCACTCGGCCTCTCAAGTGCTCTCTCTTTGGGGGCTGGAGAAGTAGGTTGAGGCAGAAAGAAAAGTCCACTCAGAGTCCCCCTAATATTTCTAAGGCTGTTGGAGATTTAACATAGAATCGTAGGACTGGAAGGGACCTCGAGAGGTCATCTAGTCCAGGCCCCAGCACTCATGTCAGGACTAGACCATCCCTGACAGTTGTTTGTCTAACCTGCTCTTAAAAATCCCCAAACACAGAGATTCCACAACCTCCCTAGGTAATTTATTCCAGTGCTTCCTGACAGTTAGGAATTTTTTCCTAATGTCCAACCTAAACCCTCTTGTTGCAATTTAAGCCCATTGCTTCTTGTCCTATCCTTAGAAGTTAAGGAGAATTCTCCCTCCTCCCTTTAACAATCTTTTATTTACTGAAAACTGTCATCATGTCCCCCCTCACTCTCCTCTTCTCCAGACTAAACAAACCCAGTTTTCTCAATCTTCCCACTTAGGTCATGTTTTCTAGATCTTTAATAATTTTTGTTGCTCTTCTCTGGACTTTTCTCCAATTTGTCCCATCTTTCCTGAAACGTGGTGCCCAGAACTGGACACAATTCTCCAGCTGAGGCCTAATCAGTGTGGAGTAGAGCGGAAGAATTACTTCTCGTGTCGTGCTGATGTAAGTGGGCAGTGCTCCATTGAAGGTGGAGGATCTGGCCCATTTTTTTGAGACCAGCTCTCAAATGAGCAACAGGGCAGCCTTGGGTTAGCATTGCTGGGTGTTCAGGAGCCAAAGAAATTGGGATGGACAAAAACATTGAGTACGCCTATGTCAGTGCCTGCCATTGCTCAAGAGGGTGAGTCCCACAAGACCTGTCAGTAATTCCACTGAAGATGGAAAATCTGGCCCATTCAGTTGTGCTTGTTCCCTGTGACACGACTTCACCTATGCTGCCACAATACTCTTAACTCCCCATCCCAACGTCTATCTTAGGTATTTCTAATGCATCCATCACTGTAGGAGCAAGGATCTGAGTATGATAGTAAGCCAACCCATGTAGAAACCTGGTGCTTGGTCTCTGTGCTCATAGAATCAGCATTAGAGCTAGTGGGAAAATGGGCTTTTTTGCCACAGGAAAGTTCGACAAAAACAAAAAATTCATTTTCAGCAGAAAATTTCTCCTTCTCTTGGAAAAACCCAAAAACCTTAAATGTTTTGGTTTTCGGCAACTGTTTGTAGCTAAAACCCAAAAGTGTTAGGACCAAAAACTGCAAAAAGAATGCCCCCACACACCCAGTTTTTGACTGGACATGTTTGTTTTTTAATGGGTTTTTTTTTTTGTGCTTTTCTGAAGAAAAACTGAACATTTCCCAGGCGAGCCGGCACCGGCTGTGGAAATGTTCATTCCATCCAAAACCCAGTTTTCTCTCGAAAAGAAGTGTAGAGGGGAAAAATGTTTGACCCACCCTATTCAGCATGTGCCTCCAGTACCCTTGCAGGGCGAGCTAGGGCTTCATAGAAGGCCTGAGAGGCACAGCAAGAGGGTACTGGAGGTACATGCTGAATAGGCACTGGAGGTACATGCGTCTCACCCATCAGTCATTTGGAACTAACATTATCCTCACTGGAACCAGGAGCGGCTCTGACAATTTTGCTGCCCCATGCAGTCACCGCGCCCCCGCCCCCGACACAGGACGACGTTGCGGGGCCCCACCTCCGACACAGGGAGACGTTGTGGGGCCCCGCCCCCAATGCAAGCTGAATTGCCACCGTGGCAGGCGAGAATAGGGCGGCAGTCCGAGTTCCGCGGCGGCAATTCGGCGGCGGGAAGAGCAGACCTGCCGCTGAATTCCCGCCGCGGGACACGGACTGCCGCCCCATTCTCAATGCTGCCCCAAGCACCAGCTTGGAAAGTTGGTGCCGGGAGCTGGCCCTGACTGGCACAATGGGCTCAGCACAGCCCTTCGCTGCCAGAATGGCTCTGCTGTAGCACTTCCAGATTGATTGGTCAGTGGCGGTGGAGAGTGGCCGGGGGGCCATGGGCGATCATGCCCAAAATATCATTGGCTGTGCTCTTCCTGCTGCAAAGTGCGGACACCAAAGACAGAATTAGCAGCAGGGCAGCCTGGGTTTTGTGTTACTCATTTTTCAGGTGTCCACAGGAACATAGGAAATTGGGATGGACACAAACACTGGCCCATCCAGTCCTTTTCTTTCTTTTGGCAGGACCTGCCCAGACTTGTGCCATCGGGAGTAGGATTTCCTGCTTGCCGTACCTAGGTCAGCATCTGGCATTGCTCAAGAACACATGACCCAGTTATCTGCCAATGGCACCAAAGGCCCAGCTGCCAATTCCCAGCTTTGGGATGCACTTGCTCTATCTGTATTAGGTTCACTTTGCCGCTGGACTGGGGCAGTCCAAGTGGATTCTGCAGACCTGGCTTTGACACTGGCCCCAGCTGCCACAAAGGTTTCTGTTTGAGTTTAGTCGTGGGCTGAACCATTTGAACTCCGAGTGGCTACCCTCCACAGAGCCTGGCAAGCCATTGCAGAGGAGAGGAGCGAGCAAAAGGCTGGGGGGCGGGGGTGTCTCGAGGGATGGGGGATGGAGGGGAGTGCACAGGTGCTGGAACTAGGGGAGCGGGGAGGGGGCTGCCGCACCCCCTGGCTTGAAGTGGTTTCCATCATATCCAGGGTTTACAGTTTGGTCCAATGGCTCGCAGCTCCCCCACTATACAAATCGTTCCAGCACCCCTGGAGGAGCGACTCAATGAGCGTCAGGTGGTGGGGGCCTCAGGGAAAGGGGCGGAGTGAGGGCAGAGACTGGGGGGAAGAGGCTGAGTGGGGGCAGGAAAAGGAGCAGCGCAGATGGGGCCATGGGAGAAGAGCAGGAGCAGGGCCTCAGGGCGGAGCGTAGGTGGGGCCATGGCCCAGGTGCCTGCGTTCTCAAAGGTGGTGGGTCGGTGGCACATCCTGTTTGAGGAGACTTAGCCTCCCCTGGCCCATTCTACACCACCGTCCATGCCAGGGATAGTTCCCACTGAGGAAGGAAGGGATAAGTGACATGACAATCAGCTGGAGTTTGCCTTAGAGCTGGTCAAAAAATGGGATTTCCCTCCCATGGGAAATTCTGACATTTTCCTTCCAAACCAGGATGAAAAGTTGAAATATCAAAACTTCCTGTAGAATGAAACGTTCTGAACATTTTTTACTTGGAAACAAACATTTTTTTTGGCATTTTTGATTGAAACAGAACATCCCGAACATTTTGAAACACACATTTTTCTTTCCAAAATGGTGATTCAAACCAAAACAGTTCATTTCGAACCGACGCCACAACTTTAAAAAATGACATCGAAGTGGCAGTGTCAGTCGAAATGTCAGTTCAGAGAGCCACTTGGAAATGCAAAACGTGAGTGCGTTTTGAAATGGCGATTCAAACCGAAAGAAAATAAAAGATATATACCGGTATATTCCATCAGAACCGACAATTTCCAGTGGGACCTGTCAATTCTGATTAAACCACATTTTTCCATTGGGAAAATTTCTCAGTTGAAAAATGTCGACCAGCTCACACACCCTGGCTGCCCACCGCTTAGTGAAACGCAGCATGACAAAATTCGCGCCATTCCAGAGTCACAAGCGTGCAAGATCCACAGCTGGTATAAACTGGTGAAGTTCCATTGACATTCAGTGGAGCTCTGCTGATCTACCCTAGCTGAAGATCCCTTGTTTACAAGGAAGTCCGGCCATCTCAGTCCCTACAAAGCTGGGGTCTGGTGGAGGTGGCGTGCAGATAACAGGGAAAGGGGGGCAGAGAATGACACTGGAGGATGAGGAATCTGGGGAGGTTAGGGAGGCAGGGATGGCTATCCCAGGCTGGCACGGTGAGCACTCACTTCCTTTCCAGGCAGTGTCTGAGACTCTACGTGGACATACTGGTAAATTCATCGGTGCAGCCAGGTGAGTTTTGTCTTGGAATGCTCCATTCCAATGATGTCTCATCCACCATGACATAGCCTATGGCATCAGTCAGTTCATTTATCCCATTGGGTGGTTCCCTGCCCCTAGGAAGCCCCAAGACTACAGGGTCTCAGCTGGCTCAGGCAGCCTGGGAGGAGGCAGTCCTGTAGCAACAAACGCCCCAGCAGAAGGATTTCTTCTTGCTGAAAAGCTGCTTAGCAGCTTATGGAAACAGTAAAAGTAGCATTATCTTCAGAGGCGAGGCAGATGGTTTGGCTGATTGGTTTGACTCTTAAGCTGGATTTGAGCTACAGATATTCTGATTTTTAACATTTTTTGGCTGGTCAGGCTGTGGCACCATAATCTCCAGATTCAAGTTCCCTATAAATCTAGTTCTCATCAACTTGGAAACTCTCCGTATGATGCTCTCCTGGGCACGACACAAAAATCTGTGTGGCCCTGAGGATGGGTGAGCCCATTCGCCCACCGGCAGGGCTGTGTGCTATGCCCTACCATGCCCTGCTCCAGACTTACGCCAAGTCGATAGCCAAGCATGCCCACATTGGGCCCTCACGCTCAAGGTTGGACCTTAATTCACACCTGGGTGTTTTGTATTTGTGACATTCTGACCTTCCTAGAATTCCACCTGGGCTTTTATGGGGATAAAGTATGCGTCTTCACTTCCTGTCTTAAACTGGTGCTGTCAAAGGCTCTGGCTGGAATTTTTCATACCGTTCTAGGAGAGACAATTTGCAGGAGTGCTTTGGGATTGAAGGTGCTGCATAAATACCGAAGCATGAACAGATTCCTCCATTGTCTTTAAAGGTGCTTGTTTTAGTCTTCTGTCCCACTCCTCAGGAGGCCTGGACTTCCCCCTGCCATATGAGTGGTGTTCTCAGCTTGAAATGCTCCTACTGTCTCCTGCTGATACCATTTAGCTTGTTCTCGCCTTCGCCCCCTCACTGCTTCATTCTGGCAATGCCGTATGGAGCGATTTTCCAGAGGAAGTCTTGCTCGTTCAGAACATGGCAGTGGGACAGGTTCCCGCCAGCCCAGCACCTCACATTCAGCACTGGCTGCTTGGAAAGTTTCACATTTATGTCAACCTACAGGCTGCCATATGACGAACGCCCTGATGCATTTAACCTTGATTGCCCAGCGTTGGGCTCTCTTCTCCCCAGTGCATCCTGGGTAGTGAGTTATTAACGGCTCCTAAATACCAGCAGATGATGGCAGGTGCCAAAGCGTTTGTCTGTTGCAGCCTCGCGGCGTCGGTGTTCAGGTTGGCCAAGTACATCTGTGTGTATAGCAAAAAACTGGGGACCATTTCCATTGCCTTTGGGAGGTCCTTAAAAGCACCCGCTCCAACCTTTGGTGGGGGGGAAAGTGTGAATGAGGAGCTTTCAGAATTTGGAAATTGCAAGTGGCCCCCATCTCTACAATGGGCTGAACCCCCCTCCCAGATTAACCCCTCCTTTCCCAAAATCCAGAAAAAAATCTGTGGTCTGAGCCCGTCTCTAGTCGCTAAAGCATGGAGGTCATCAGGAAAGTGACTTTGTTAGAGCAGGGCCCAACTCTCCATTCTCCCTGCAGTGCTTCGGGGGTGATTTTCCTTCAGTTTTGCCCACTGGCCTTTGCTCACTGTCAGCACTGCCGGCCCAGCTTCCAGGCTGGGAAGCTGAACTGTGGTCATTGCGCTCCTGAGGAGGGAGGGCACTGCCATCAGGAACTCGGCGACCAGTTTGCTGAGGGTGCGTCAAGCTAAGGAGAGCCCAGCTCATGGCTTGGGAGCTAGGGTGGCTCTGCAGGGCCGGTGCCGGTGGGAGTGTACTTTTGTGGGTAAGCTATACGGCTGCGCCCCAGGGAACACATCGGGAGCAGACAGGTGCCATAATACTGAGCCAGATTCCACATCTGGGGGCCAGGCCTGTGGGGATGAGCGCATCGTGAAAGTCACTGGAGAGAGAAGCACATACACAATAGGGTGGTATATAAGCCACCCCTGGTGCTTAGCCCGGCCTGTGAGTTACAGCATACGGTTAATTACCAGGCATGTCACATTGAATAAAGATCCTCTCCCAACCCACAGCAGTCAGTGTAGGGGCTGGAGGCAGGTCTGAGTCCCGAGCATCCCTGGGTCCAGACTTCTGCAGAGGCGCAGGGCACTGCTGCTTTCTCGCCGGGGAGGGAAATCATCCGAACCCAGCCAGGCAGAGGGTCTTGGACTTCCAGTTGCCTGGGGCAAGAAAACAATGACTGAATCATTTTATTGGGTACAAATGTCTTGGTCATTTAGCAACGTTCGTTAAAATGCCAGCCTCACGCAGGGCATTGTGTTTAACCTGGGTGCTCTCTTAATTACCAGCTCCATATTTGCCTGGGGGGTCAGGAGACGCGGCGTCTGCTAGGGTCGAGTGCCAGCCCGCTTCTTCTGCTTGATTTTTTTCTAGTCTCCCTCTGCTTCCCATGTGTTTTGTGGCAGGCGTGTTGCCTGGTGATTAGCACTCTGGACTAGCATTAAAGCATTCTGGGCTCTACTCCCCAGCTGTGACACTGACATATTGCATGACCGGGGGCAAGTCACTTAGCCTCTCCGTACCTCAGTTTCCCTACCTGTTGAGAGGCTCAGGCCATTAACGGTTGTAAAGTGCTTTGAGATCCTTGGAGAGAAGCCGCTATAGATGTATGAGTTATTGTAGCTAGTGTCGCCCCACACTTTGGGCACAGCCAGGCCAAAACAGTGGGGGACTCAGAGAAGAGAACCTGTTTGGGTATAAAATCCTGCCCTGCGTGGGCTGGGGAAGGGTCTTCATGTAGCCCTCTCCAGCCATGTACAGCCCACCTCCCTGCAAACTGTTAGCATGGGACGGCCACCAGCGGGGAGAGGCAAACAGAGCTTGCCTCAGACACTGGCTGAACGCTCCTGATGGCTGCAGAGCAACGCAAAACCCCCTGCCTCAGCACCCCAACCCTCCGGGAGCCGAGCCTGTCAGCCCTACGGTGCTCCAGCCTCTGCCACCGTCGGACGTCTAAGGTAGGCCAGCCATAGCCATCCAATGGACCAGCCAACCAAAGCGAGGTTACATTCCCTGCCCCTTTACCCAGCCCTTATCCCCCACCTTGCCCAGGAACTTCGGGTCGGTATCTCTCGGCCCAGTGCCCGGTGCTGCACTCCAGGGGAACAGGTTCCTTCCAGGCAGGCTTCTCAGTCCTCTCCCAGTCTGGCACGCATGTCCAGTTCAGCCTTCAGCTGCCCATCAATATCACCTTCCCAGTCAGTGAGGGGCCTGGCGCATAGGCCTCCGCCCAGGACTGGAGGTCACTCGGTGCAGTTTCTCGGACAGGACAGATGGGGCTGGGGGACCTAGCCCTTCACTGCTACCATTTGCGCCGTTACCGTGTATTGTTTATACAGTGTTGTGCATCTCTCATAGTGAAACAAACCCAAACATGTCCCAGCCTATCATTAAAACCTGCCTCAGCTCATTGCATCTCTCACCTTGCCCCAGTAATATGTGTGGCATCAAATGCCTCCAAGACCAGGACCATGGACAGGGAAAGTGGTTGCTGGTGAGAACAAGAGCTCAATGGGAACTGCTCCCCAGCTGCTGAAATTGTATCAGTCATCTTCATTCCTGTCCAGAGATGGGCTGGGACTGAAACCCTGGACCCCAACATGGACCGAAACCCAGAGTCCCAACATGGACTGAAACCCTGGGTCCCAACATGTGAAACCCAGTGTCCCAACATGGACTGAAACCCTGGGTCCCAACATGTGAAACCCAGTGTCCTAACATGGACTGAAACCCTGGACCCCAACATGGACCGAAACCCAGAGTCCCAACATGGACTGAAACCCTGGATCCCAACATGGACCGAAACCCAGAGTCCCAACATGGACTGAAACCCTGGGTCCCAACATGGACTGAAACCCAGTGTCCCAACATGGACTGAAACCCTGGGTCCCAACATGTGAAACCCTGGATCCCAACATGGACCGAAACCCTGGATCCCAACATGGACTGAAACCCTGGATCCCAACATGGACCGAAACCCTGGATCCCAACATGGACTGAAACCCTGGATCCCAACATGGACCGAAACCCAGAGTCCCAACATGGACTGAAACCCAGTGTCCCAACATGGACTGAAACCCTGGGTCCCAACATGGACCGAAACCCAGAGTCCCAACATAGACTGAAACCCTGGGTCCCAACTCTCCTGGTCTTTGGATAAATTTGGACATTGTGGCTTGGGCTATTTATTTAGAACTATGCTCAGTTTGTATTTGAGTTCCCCTAGTCTCCAGGATGCATTTAAGTTCAGGGCCATGAGTCTTGAAGGCCTGATTCTCCTCTCACACAAGTTTTACTCCATTGGAGCTCCTCTTGGGACTTACGAGTGGAAGGAGACTCAGGCTGGTGGAGTCCATCTGTTGGAAAAGAGGAGGAGAAGCCCTGGGGCAAAGACTGTCTTTTTGTTCCATGTCTGTACAGAGCTTAGCACAATGAAGTCCTGATCCCAGGCACTACAGTAGTAATAATAAATAATAATGACAATTAATAAAGCCACCATTCATCCTCCAGTGGATGAGAAGAAGCTCATCCAACCTGCCACTGGGCTCTTGGGATTAGTATTAAATTCAGAGTCCCCTGGACATGCACAAGAGTCTGGGAGTCACCTGTCTACAAAACAGATAACTCTTGAACTAGCTCAAGAGCCCTTGGCAGAGAGGTTGAGCTTTTGTGTGTGTGTGTGTGTGTGTGCAGGTGTCTATGCAGTAAAGGGGAATGGCTAAGTTTGCCTCAAACACCCCACACCCTGGTAGGGCAGGTGGTGAGCCTGTCGGGGAATAGTAATTGGCTTCTGCTGAATCACTGAAGCAGGTGGCTCATTACCCCACCTGGAAATAATGGAGCCAGGGAGTGGCTAGTTAGAGACCCAAATCCTAGGGCGTAGGCTCAGCGAGGAGCAGCCAGGTGCGGGAAGGATTGTGCTGAACTTGATGTTATCTTATTGTTCATTGTAAATATTGTTAGTTTCTTTGTTAATAAAACTGCCCAGCAGGAAGGGGGTGGGTTTTGACTCCACACAGTGTCTGGATCTTATTTTAGAGTCAGTTGGGACCCCCTGCTCACAAGATGTTATGGGTATTTGGGAAGCTACCTAGACAGATCTTGGGGAGATTTTTGCACAGATGCCCTTGTAGGTGACTGGGCAGGAGTTTGAATGGGTCAGGGATCGGGATGACGCTTCGGATTATTTTCTTTTAACAAAAAGGGAAGTAGTATGGTCTGCTGGATGTCAAGCACTGGAGTGGGAATCAAATGAGCTGAATTCTGTTCCTGACTGCCATTGTGACTGCTCCCCTTCTCTGCACTTTAGTTTCCCCATCTGTAAAATGGGGATAATGAGACCTTTTGTAAAGAGTTTTGAGATCATTAGATAAAATGTGCTAGAGAAACGTGCAATGCTACTGCTGCATTTTGACCATATGGTGAGCTGGATTTTGACTCTCTTGAGGCGAACGTGATGGAATCTGAAGGTGTTTTTGCATGTGTTTTTTGTAGGATTTCACCCAGTGAAATCAATATTTTTGTATCAGTTAACATTAAAATCCCTAGGATCTAACCTTCAGACAAAGGGCACAGCATCAGCCACTTCATTCATATTAGAATCGTTTTTATTAAATCTCCATAGCATTAAAATAAAACTTCCCAAAAAACAAGGATCATCTTTGTGTTTACATGTAAGTCGTAAACCGGGCAAAAGAGGAAGACTTCTACAGAGGTCAAAGGTCAACCAATCATCCCTTTAAGAGAAATAAACATCCGTTTTCTCTGGTACAACCACAAACTTCTGTGCTGGTGGACACTGTGAACCAATGAAGCAGGAGGGGGGTTAATGAGACCGCGCACAAAGGGAGGAAGGTTCTGGTGGGTCGGGGCTAAGGGGGATTGTGTGTGAATGCAACTAAGGTCTGAGTGCCACAATCACAGGGGGAGGGGGACATGCCTGGCGGACGGCCTCACCATCGGCCTGCAGATGTGAAGAGCCCCCCACCCTTCCTCCCTAAAAAAATGAAACACTAAAACAAAGAATAATAACGGAAGGGCGAGGCCAGGGGTAATTTTATGATATTATGTGAACCATATTATAACTGAATGTCCTTTCAGGGCCCATGTATCAGGAGGGTGTCTCTATAAACAGAAGGCTACCGGCTACCCGCATGGCTCTAAGAACACGGAAAAACTCAACTGCAAGAGTTGCAGGCAGATCTTAGCGCTCAGTGACCCACGGAAGAGAAAACGGTGCGGAGCAGGGTTTGAGGCACACAAAACACACCTAGCGCCAAAGACGCACACCCACAGCACTTTCCCAGAGGCTCCCCCCAACCACAAGGCTTGGAGACTCATTGCTCCATTTGCCCTGCCCTGGGCCCAGGGCCAGCAGGCGGAACGGGATAGCGAGCGGGGGCTAAGTGTGGAATCTGGGCGATGAAGAGATGTGTTAAAAAGGGCAGGGGTAAGGAGGGAGAAATGAAATGAAAAGCCACATGGGTATGGACTGCTGGACAATCTGGAAGCATATGGCTTTAGGAGCTACTGAGACGTGGGAGCTGTGCAAGCGATGCCCCTGTCACCTTGGTAAAGGAGTGGCTCAGAATCCAAAACACGGCACGTTTTAATGTCTGGCTGCCTCTAATCCAACCGGTAGCAAAAGGTGCCTCAGAGTAACCTCAGCCACAAGGCAACTGAAGTCAAACACTGAAAAGGTGTCCACTTTCCTAATCTTCAGGACCTCCCTGCCAACCTCCCACCCCCCCTTAAAAATCGTATTAACCAAATAGTGCTATATAGCAGTCTGCAAGGACTGAGCCAGCCAAGGACCCCAATGGATAGGACAGTTACAAAGTAGAAACGCTTTTCGCTTTATAAACAGTTTGGTTTAAAAAAACAACCCAGCCTTTGAGTTCTGCTCTTACGGTCTTTTCCTGGAACCCCATCTTTGGTGTCGTATTTCTCTCATTATGCCGCAACAAGATCTAGTGGTTAATGCACAAGGGAGCCAAGAACCCCTGAGTTCAAGTCCCAGCTCTGACACTCAGGCCCCCTTGTGCAAATTACTTCCCCCTGCCTCAGTTTCCCTCCTCTGTAAAACAGGGGCTACTTGTTGACCCCACAGGCATGTTGTGAGGAGTTATTAGTGCTGTTTGTAAAGTGCTTTGAAGATTGAAAGTTGCTCTGAAAGTGCTAAACAGGCATTGCAAATGCAGATATGCCCCTTAAGAAAAAGACGAGGAGAAAACAACTGTCTGTGCACAGACATTCATTTGCCAACATAACTAACTTGGCCGTTTATATTCTTCCCTTTCTAAAAGGAAAAACTAAAAACCCTAAAGGACATCGAGTCTACTTTGTGGAGTAGGGGATGGTAACTTGTGAGGGACACGGATTATCCTCCATGATGATTGGCTACTGTTTCACTGATCTTCTCTTGAAAGGGTTACGGGCAAGGCAAATTTGGCCCCAATTTAATTTTTACTTAAAGACCAGTAGAAATATTTCCATTGCATTTTTTCAAAAAAGTTATTGGAATGGAGACAGATTTTCTTAAACAAAGAAACACTCCCCCTTCAGTGAACCAGACCCAAACCTTGCAGCCTTTTGCTGATTCCTGGAGACCTGTCAGCAAAATTGACTAAAAACTGACAAGAAACAAAGTTGAAACTGACTCATCTGTTTTCTCTATCCAAGCTAAATTAAATGTGAGCATTGAACAAAGAACTTAAAGGGTGGGAATTAAATTAGGTGTTTAAAACTCTTTCTATTTGAATAATGCACAGGGTTATTACTAATAGCGATAAGGGACTTTTTCAAGAAAAAATCATATTGAAGATTTTTACCCTGACAGTGACCTGTTAGCGACAGAGTAAGGGAAACCCTTAATTATGTCCCAGTCATACTTAAGTGCTTCTTAAGGTGGGATGGAGAAATTAAAGCAGCTAGGTTTTTATTATAACTGTAAAGGACTCTAATGGCCTGATTTGCCTCTTAAATACATCAGTGCAAATCTGGAGTAGGAGCAGAGTTATGCCAGGGTAAAACTAGTGTACGGAAATGGAGACTCGAGCCCTGGCTGTTTTTCTTGCCTTTGGTGGTGCAGGCAGAAGGGGAGGAGAGCGAGAGAGAAAAAGAAAGAGAGAGGTTCCTCCTTAATCCAAGACGGAAAAACAAAATTGACAGTAGAAGCAGAGAGAAACTGATGATGCGTTACTATGGTTACCTCATGTGAGACATGCCTTGAACATCCCAGAGGTCTCATACCCTAGGGTAGATACAAAGATCCTCACACAACAGGTTGTTTGGGCCTTCCCAGAAGGCATTGCAAAGACAAAAACAAGTAGGGCTGGGGCGAAAAGGAAAGCTCTGGTTTGTGTTCTCTTTGGAACAGCTGCGCCCAGTAAACACGCAACCTTCAACCTGTCTCCGGGCTGGACAGAGGGAGCCAATCTCAAACCAGGGAGAAATTTACTAAACCTCATTCCCTGCCCTCCTGACCCCCTTCCCCGCCAAAAGTGCAACGTTACTAATTATATTATTATTATTTAGCTCAGGACACTTTGGTCAGAGAAATGCTGTTGATCATATCGCCCCATTCTGTGGGCCTGCTGGCTAGGCCAGATTCTTGTCTCAGCCACACACTGGGGCACCCAGAAGAGCTCCCACGCATGTCAATGAGCTTGCTCCAGATTTACACCGGAGTGACTGAGAGAAGCGTCTGGCTTTCGCATCAGCTCCGCTCCCCAGCTTCCCTTCTGTGAGGACTGGGGGTGGGAATTCAGCTGTGGATTCCTTCCACAAAGATTCTCCCCACCCCGCCGGTGACCTTGGTCTAGTAGGGGGCATTTCCTGGTTGACTTTGGCTGGTGCATTAACTCCAAGAGCCCCAGGACTGGCTCTAATGAGAATTTCAGGAAGACAACACAGTGACAAAACACAGATTAAAGCAAAAGATCTCCTCCCCTGGTTGCTGGGCTCTGCCATCCTGCCCTGCAGTTAGCCGTAGGACACTGAGCTCTCTTTGGTCAGCCACTTCTGCCTTCTCGGTCTTTTAGCAAACTGGGCATGAAACAGAGCGTGCCAAGAGAAGCTGTGGTTTAACCCTTCCCATGCTAGACCCTGGTGTAAACCCAGGACCATACCTTAGCCACACCTCCTTGGGATGTCAGGACTGATGCTAAGGTGTGTTCCTGGCTTCACGTGAGTATAACCCTTCTGTCCTGGGAGTAACAGAATCTCCAGGGACTGAAAAGCTTGAAAAAATATCAACTGAAGTTACAATATATTAGCAAGTAAGAGCTGCCTGCCTGTCAGCCCTGCTATCAACAACAGTATTGATCCGAACTCCAGCCTGTCTGAAACTCACTGCGGATGGGAGCCAAAACCCATAGAAGACAATGGAAAGACTCCCACCCCTGGGTCCTTTGTTCTATCTGCACCAATAGTGGTGCATGAATAAATAGCACTAGACACTTACTTGAAGCCGGGCTGTGATCGAAGTAGGAAGGTACTTGGGCAGGGTGGTGATCAATAGAAAGTGGATAAAACTTCTCCACCTAGCCGGTGTTTAAGAAGCCAAACAAGCCTTGATTGTTAAAAAGGTTTTCTGGTGGTGTAATAAATAGCCCCAAATGCCTCTGCCTGCTATGTAACATTCATTTATAATTTGATCAGCAATGCAATTAGATTCTTAACCCTCAAAACTTGTTGAGGGTTCACTGGATTGAACACAGATACTTCCTATTAGCATATTTAAGAAACCACAACATTTATAACAGCTAATAGGCATTTATTTGCTGGGGCCATGATGCCTAGCAAGTTGGATGTGCTGATAGAAGTTCTTTGTGTCTACTCACTCATGAGTGACAGTAGGGGATACAGGTTGTCTCCTACAGAACAAGGACCCCATCCTTCTTCAAAGGCTCAATCTCTTCCTTTCACCCATGTTCTCTGATATAAGCCATCTAGCCTCCCAGGCATATCCACTAACGTCTGTATTGGGAAAACAAAAAAGAACCAAAGAAGGACTCAATGGATGTGGCTGCAAAAGATATCCATGAAGCTGCCACTCCCACAACAACCCATGTGCAAAATGCACACGCACACCCGCATCTGCTGTGGAAACTTGCAATTGAACGTGCAAATCAGGTGCCTCTCCAGTTAAATTAACTTCCCTGCCTGCTAGGAGTCCAAACCAGTGACTAGATGTACAGTTACCGAGCTTTTGCAGCTGCTATAGACTGGTGCATCCGCCTTGGAAAATGGGCTCCAGGTTTAACCCACCAGGACCCAGAAATGTAGCATTAAAGGGAAATGCAGAGTATGTTTTTGCAGCACATTTGCTTCAATACATAATTCGCCCCTATGCCACGGCGACACCTGCTCCAACCAGATGTAGGGGGACGAGTTGGCTGCAAAGTGTGAGCATCCTCTGGGACTTTCCTGGCTTCTGTGTTATTAAGTTAGATGCTTACATATTTGGAGTTATGTTTTTAGAGTGCAAGCGACTTTGTTATTCATTACGATTAAATAGAAAAGCAAACACTCAGAGCGCCGGCCCCAGAGCTCTTTGGAGTGGATGTTTGCTTTGTTGAAGGGCGCCAGCTG
Source organism: Macrochelys suwanniensis (assembly GCA_033296515.1). Taxonomy (NCBI): domain Eukaryota; kingdom Metazoa; phylum Chordata; order Testudines; family Chelydridae; genus Macrochelys; species Macrochelys suwanniensis. The sequence goes on along the minus strand of CM065785.1, from coordinate 8,283,295 downwards.
AAGTTCTCTGTTTATCCACAACACAGGTACTGCACTGGCAAGAGTTCTGCACGCTTCTCCCCGCTGGGGCTGCAGCCGTTTCGTTTACATAGATTCATTCACAGAGTTTAAAGCCCGAAGCGACCATTAGATTGTCTAGTCTGACCTCCTGGCTATCACTACGTTGCACCCAGTTACCCATGTACTGAGCCCAAGGACTTGTCTTTGGCTAAAGCGTCTCTTCCAGAAAGGCATCCAGTCTTGCCGTGAAGACATCCAGAGATGGGGAATCCACCACTTCCCTTGGCAGTTTGTTCCAGTGGTTAATCAGCCTCACTGTTAAAAATTTGTGCCTAATTTCTAAGCTGAATGTGTCTGGCTTCAGCTTCCCGCCATTGGTTCTCACAATGCTTTTTCCCGCTAGATTAAAGAACCTTTTAGTACCCAGTATTTGCTCCCTAGGAAGTTAGTTAAAGACTATAATCAAGTCACCTCTCAGTCTTCTTTTTAATAAGCCAAACAGTTTGAGCGCTTTACATCTCTCACTGCAAGGCTTTTTCTCCAGCCCTTGAATTGTTTGTGTTCTTGGTCTTTCTGTTGAGGTGATCAAAAAGTTGCTGATTAGAGCCAGCTGTTGGCCATGGTTTTTGTGATGCTGAGAGCTCTCTACTAAGGAACTGGACTGAAATCACCAGGCTACCAAACAAGCAGCCGTCTAACTATGTTGACTTTTGGACACTACTAAGCTGGCCTGGATTCAGACCTCTGACCTATTTGGCAAAGGTGCCAGATCAGATCAGCAACCCCTGTGCCCTCCAGCCCCAAAAAACTCATGTACAAGAGTTAAGAGGAAAACCCAGAATGACTGACTCAGTGTCATTGTGTCCACCATGTAATAAATCTCTATGTATTATTTACTTTCTAGCATGTTTCCCTTCTGTTGCTAAAAGATCTTGAGAGCTGGCATGTGAGCTCAAGTCTATATACTGTGTCATGTTCACAGCTGGGCTATTTTTGTCCTGGCTCAATACACATTTCCCAGTCTCCTCTCTGCTTCCAGGCCTTTTCCTCTTAGTACGAGACCCACTCTATTGTAGGTTCTCTTCTGTGTGTTTCAGTAGCGTCTCTTTGTTGGCATTGTGCTGCCCTTCTCCACCCTACCGATTCTTCCTGTGACCCCTTCCCCGTGTCTGCTGAAAGTGAGGGAGATTTTTAACCTCTCAGCATGATGGGAAGAGGAGTTGGCTGAAACTCCTTTCCCTGTTGTTTCATAGGGCCCGATACTGATCTCACTTCTACAATGGTGTAACCCCATTTATATCAATTGAGTTACTCCTGATTTACACCGGTGTAAATGAGATCATCATTGGGCCCTGTGGCTCTAAAGACCTATTAAGCAATGTCCCATTTTTATAGTCTCCTAAAAAGTTTAAAAAACATAGAACGTCACACCCCCCAAAAATATTTCATCAGCTTCCTGTCATCAAAATTTAACAATGCTCCTCCCCAGCCCAAACCCAGCCACTTGAAACTTTGCTATCTCAATCAAGCCAGCAAATGGACAGATCTGTTCAGCTCGCGGGGAGTTTCTGTTTTGTTAGCACAAGCAAGTCCCTTTTAATCACATAGCTGCTTCCCCATGAACCAGATCCATCACCTCTGAATGCCAACTTTCCACTGAGAGATCAGTGCTTCAAACAATTGGGCTTTCTACTACTACAGAAAGGAGGCAGAGAAACCTAGCCACGAAGGGTTTAAGATATTTTCTTCCTTCTTTGCTCTTACTGGCTTGATGCTCTTCATGGTAACGCCCTACTGATCAGCATAGCTGGCCCAGATCTTTGCTCAATGTCTGACCAAGTCTGCTGCGCATTTAAATTATATATGTGACAAGTAACAAGGTAATAAAATATATTTAAAATATGATACAACCAGACAATTTTTTTGTGATCTTTAAAATAGACAGCATATTTTAAATAGATCAAAATACATTTATTACATATTTAGATTGTTTTCTCTATGCTATTTATATCTTTTGGATACTTTGATATTTATATATATTTAGAAGAACATGAAAATTGGCCAGTTTTGTCGCATGAAATACATTTTACTTATATATGTATATTGTCACATATATCTCAGCTATATGTGCCATGAAACACATAACAAACAGTGCTGGTGGAAACGATACAGATATGCCCAGAAGACCCGGCAACGTCTCTAACCACTATCTATAAAAACAAGAATGGACTCTATCACCACTTAATGTTTATTTTCCAGGAAGCAAATGCTCTCTGGTAACTGATTTGCCTGAGCATACAGTATCTGATTCTCCAGCACCTGGCACCTTGTCTACTTAGTGCTTGTCTACACGGAACAGCAATGCTCACTAGTGAGGTCTGAATTCTAAAGAGCACCATGTTGCACACTAACTGGCCTGTGTCGACTCTGTTGGTGTGCACTGAAAGTTCGCATTAACATAGTTACCCCGCTCCTGAGAGAAAGGCTAGGCTGATTGGGGAAGCAGCCACAGCTGGGGCCACGCCCCAATCAGACCACACCTGGCCCTGTTACAAGGGCTCAGGGAGGAGCTGGGGGAGTCTCTCTCTAGCTCTGGAGAGAGAAGGACCTAGCTGCCTGGGAGCTCAGGGTACTGGGAATAGAGCAGTGCTGGGGAACGGCAAGAGGAGCTGGGGAGCTCCAGCCTGGCAACTCCCCAGGCTGTGGGCCTTGCTAAAGGCCAAACCAGATACTGGGGTTGCAGAGGTGCAGGCCGGGGTAAGACAGAGGCAGCGGGTCCGACCCCCTTGCCAGTGAGTGGCCATTATGGACTGCAGTTTGCCCTAGTGAGAGGGGGCTAGATGATGACTGGCAGTAGCCACTGAGGCGAGGTGGGCATAGAGGGTTGGGGGTTCCCCTGGGAGGGAAGACCCTGAGTGTGGGGGTACTGCGGTGGGCAGAACCCCAGGGCAAAGGGCACCGGGAGGGACATGGGGCCAGCGGCAGGCGAGACACCGGCCTGCAGAGGGCGCTCCGTAAGCTGGAAAAGACCTAATTCCCAGACGACCAGCAGGAGGTGCCGCAGCAGTGAGTCTCGTCCTCGCTACAGGAGTACTGTTGAAACTGTACTATGTTAACATGCCGTAGGGAAAATTTATTGCATGCCAAAGGAAACATTTATTGCATGCCAACAGGGTCCACATGGGCCAGTTAGTGCATAACACATTGGTGCGATTTACAATTCAGATTCCTCTAGTGCACATTGCCACACCATCTAGAGAAGTCCCTACACCAGTGCAAAGTGAGCATCAAATGCATCCAGGTCAAAATGGTGGGATTGTTCACTCACTTTGCACTAGTGAGAGTGACCCCACAATGCTCAATGGTGACTGAGGGCACTGGAGAATCAGTTCCAGATTCCATTGTCAAACGGGGACCATTAAAGCACCAGCCAAAGGCAGGGAGGTCTGGGGAAAACTTCCATTTGGCTTTTCGGGGTACAGGCACACAGACAGTGGAGCAGAGAAACAGCAAAGTCAAAGACAATGAAGCTCTTTTCAGAACAGAAGAGCATGAAATTCAACGAATTCTCTCTGTGCACCACCATCTGCCAATTGCGCTCTTTGGAGGAAAATGGTTCACGATGGACCAAATCAGGCTGTTCCTTACTCATTTCTTGCTCAAGCAATGCTCCCATTGACGTCAGCTTGAGAAGGCATGAGTAAGGGCTTCAGGAGTTGGCCCTATGGCTCTGATTCACCCATAGCATATCCACAGGATTAAGCAATGCACTTAAGCGTGCACCTAACTTTAAGCACATGCTAAAGTGCTTTGCTGAACGGGGGGACTCGAAGAGGTTTCTGCACTAATGGTAGATATTAGAAGATGGGCCTAAAACAAATATCCAGATCTAAATACACCTGACATTTTGGAGAGTTTGGGGTTCCCTAGATCCAAATCCAAATCCACATTTCACGGCTGAGCTTTAATTCTACAACCGGACAAGCCACACCCCAGATCCCAGCATCCCTGAATTGCGAGGGGTTGGAGAAACGGCTCCAGATCAGACATCTGCAGCTTTATCTCCGTTACACATGCTCTATAAACTCACTCCTCCAGTCAGCGCTCCCTTTTGAAGTGCAAGGAAAAGAGGAGCGACTCTTTTGGTCTTCAGCACAAGTGAAAAGCAAAGAGCAGGAAAGTTTAAAAATAAACACATTTGTTGTGCCTTATTAAAGATAGAAAAGGTGGCTTTGAATTCGTCTCCTACAAAAGGTTTGAAGGTCAAGCAGGCACCGAATCTCAAAAGGTTACAGGTAAGTGATTGTCCCAGCCCTAAAGACTAAGTGCACTAGATTAAATAAGAAGCAGCTAAGGCTTATCACGGCAGTTTCCATTCCCCGGATGCAAGCAACAGCTGAATTATCCTGTACACCCGATCATTTGGAGAAAGCTGGGCTAAGAGTCACCCAGAAACTATCCAAGGAGGGAAGGGAGACCTTTTGCCAACCCCTGGGTCCCAGCCAGCCAATCAAATTGATTCCTTTCCAAAGCAGTTGTTACTTATGTAGGTTTGCTCGAGTCGAGCCCTGACTAAGGGAGGGTTCGTTATATACAGACAGGATGTCAGAGAGGACTTGGGGGGTCTTTTCCATCTCTGATGTCAAAGATTCTCTGAGGACCAAGAGTCACTCCAGGGAGTTAACCAGACATAATCAGATTTTAAGCATCAAGGAAACGGCTGGCAGGTGTTCTGCCTAGCCACCACTTCACCTGCTCTGCTCAAAAAGCCCTTTCCAGAAAGGTGTCAGTCTCCGGTTGGCTGTGAAGGTCTCCTACTTGTCCCTGAACTCAGGAAATTAAACACAAACAAACAAAACAATCCCGCACACCAACCAAAGCAACACAAAGAGCTTGGCAGAGATTGGACCAAACATTGTCCAATCACATGGAGAATCCTGTCTTTCTTGGCCTGTCAGGAAATCCCTGAGTTGGGCTGAGATTTGCGTGGAATCCGGGCTGAAGACATCAGGACTGAAGTTGATAGAGCATCTCTTCACATGGCAAATTCTGCTTTAGTTATACCCGTGTACATCCAGAGTAACTCCGTCCAGTGACTCCTGACCTATCCCACTTCAGCCCTTTGGTGTGGTGTCACATCCCTTTCAGAAGGCCACGCCTTTTAAAGGCAACCCCCCCTTCATTAATGGGTTGGCCACACCCACCACCATACCCAGGGCCACCCCTTTTAAGAGCAAAACACTTTTGCGTGAATGGCTTGTCGACACATACAATGTGCATGAAATGTGCTCTTAGCGTGCCCTGTTGTAGCCTGCTCATTGCATCGCGGGCTTCTTGACGGGTGGGAGATGGTCCGCTTTACAAACGGCAAATACACAGATTTTGTTTGGCTTATTTTCTTTTTGAATGTTTGCGTTCTGATGCAATAATACTATTTGCCAGCCTAGAGGAAACTGTAGGGACATCCTTATATTGCTCCCTGATAGTTGTAAAAAGACTGATCAGCTATAGCACTCACAGTTAGGCAACAAAAAAATAAAATCTATACATTATGTAACAGCACGTTCCATCTCTAGAACTATACATTATATATAACATTACTCTCCAGAGCTAGCGCGTCACTAGCGAGATGTTCGGGGTAGGGGGCGTGTGAACAAGACTGAGGAAAAGTCTTTGAAATTCAATTCACTAGGGCTGTATGGGTTTTCCACAAGCTAGTTCACATCCTCCTATGCAGTAGTTTAAAAATACATATGTATATATTATTCTATTCTCCCAGGTGGGAACTGTACAATTATATAATATATTTTTTTAAAAGCAATAATTTACTTAAAGACATCTCTATTTTTTTCTCTCTTTTCAGTTTTATATACAAATATTCACCATGATATATATTACGAAATGAACCTGACAGCAGCAAAGTTGTGCATCTCTCGCAAAAAAACCTAAAGCCACCAAAAAAAAGCCTTTTAGAAAAAAATAAAAATCAATAAATAATACCTTCAAGAAAGATCCTTGCCCTCCCTCCTTCCCCCATCCCCACTGTTGCTCAAGAAGCAGGCACCAAAACTGTCCCTCTCGAATCAAAGAAAGGAAGTTGTCCTGATTCAGCTGGAACCGGGCAGGGAAGGGGGTGGGATCACATCTGCATTTTCTGCCTTAGAAACACAAAAAAGTTATGCCTCTGGCATGGGACTTTGCAGGGCGGGTGTGACTATGTCTCTATGCAGCCAGGCCAAGCTCTGATTGTGTGACCATATGCTCCAGTTACACAGAGGACAAATTCTCAGCTCTGAAACATTTTCAGGGCACTGGGCAAACATTGCTCATCCCGCACTGGCGTACACGGATGCAGAGTTCCCATGACATCGGTGACATTGCCACAGTTGCCAATGCTCCATTCCTGTCCTGGAGTCTCCAGGAATTAAAGACTCATCTTTAATTAAAGATTGTGTCGTGTGATGAAACCTCCAGGAATACGTCCAACCAAAATTGACAACCCTACCACTGCAGCATGGGAGACAGTCACATGAAACAGTTAATCTTTCCGCTCACCCCTCCAAAGCACCCTGCTTTTACGGGTGGAATGAGGGAGACATATTAAGAGACTTGCCCAAGGCCACATGTCAAGTCCTTTGCAGAGCTGGGATTAGCATTCAGGAGGCCCAGGCGCTAGGCCAGCTGAAAATAGCCACAGCAGTGCTGACATTTGTCAAGGAGAAGCAGATGCTTTCTCCGCCCTTCCCCCGCAGAGCGGGACAGCACATCATTTAGAGGAAGCCAAAAATAAAGCAGCCCCTTGAGTGAGCAGCATGGAGCTTTCAATCACTGCTGGAAAGGCTAACGGACGCTGGAAATGGTACCAGGACGACTTGGAGGCAAACTCCCCGGAGAGGTAACCTCTGTTTTGGTGACCCCTCCCGTTCTTTAGAGCTAACTGTTACCATCCAAGTTGCACGTTCCAGCCAGTGCTTTGGACGCAGCAGTACAGGAGGGCCCGTGCAGCACTCTGGCTTGAGAAGCAGGTCTGCTGAGGAAAAGGTGGGAGCTCTCTCAAGAGACACAGGTGGTCTGAGCACAGGACTAATCCTGTCTCTGACACCAACTCCCTTGATGGCCTTGAGCAAGTCATTTAACCTCTCCGTGCCACAGGGGATGACAATACTTAACTCCTCGCATGCACTGGAGGAGGCTACGTTCATTACTGTTTGCAATGCCCTGGAAAGATAACGAGAGCTGAGTGTGGGTAATGAATGATTTGGCTGATGACCACATCTCAGGCCCCCCCTCCTCTTACATTCCCTCTTTCACTGATCTGGATGCTACAGCAAATGAATTGGCTTGTGGTTCTGTACACCCACCACTGCCCTCTGTTGGATAGAATAAATGCTGCGCAACCGTGTGTCATAGGCACTATGCTGCCAATAGCTACTGGAGTTTCTCCTTTAGTTGAAGTGGCAGGAGTCTGGATTTTTAGAGCAGGAGTTTCTGAGCTCTACACTAGCTATCACTGGGAAGTTCAGTATGTAGGAAAGTGACAGCTGGCCACATGAATCTTAAGCCACTGGGACACAGGTAATGATAGGCCTGGTAATGATTTCATTCTGAGTTTAGATTAATCCTTTCTCTGCGCAATGCCGGAGAGCCCCTGGTGTCCTTTCCCCCTGGGAGCAAAAGCTCCCATGCAAGTACAGGCATGATCTTTTGTGCCTTTTGGAATAACAAACAGCCGGTAATCAATAATAGCCTGTAATGTGTGCAGTGCGGGCCCTGTTTATTGCATATGGTCTGTTCTGTGCTCTTGCTGCATGGCTGAACCCATATGGAGTGACACATGACATGCCGTAAGGCTGGAGGAAGAGCGCTTGACTAGGAAACAATTCAAAGCAGGGATTCTGGTGCTGGGGAAAAGCTGTGTACAGCTGAACAATTTTGCATCTCTAAGGCATGGGACCCCTGGTTTGAGAGTAGATGAGGTTTGAATCAGAGAAATCATTGGTTCTCTTTTTTGGCCTTTGCACGTAGCGCTGTCCAATGACGGGGCAATTCATCAGTGACAAACATGCTCAAGAATAGAATAGACGCTAATACAAGGGAGGGCAACCAACTCATTGTGAATTTTGCTCTGTGCAAAAGTACCAAAAAAAATAAATATTGCACATAGGTTTTCATGTTTAAAACAACTGAATTGTTTGAGAGAGGGGAGAAAATCAGATTTATTGGAAAAATGGGCAATACCTGACTTCTAGAACTTCCATTCAATTCTTTAAAAAAAATAAAAATTCTGAATGGTCCCACTGGAGATACGGAGTCAGATCCACAGCTGGTGTAAATCTGAAGTCAACGAGTAGATGACATGATTTAAAGGCTGGCTCGTGAGGACACATTTCATTCTCAGTAAGAACCCTGCTGACTGCAAGCGACTCAGAACAGAATGCTTGCTCCTTAGCTACTCAACGGAGCAAAGGTGATTTACCCCAAACGAGAATCCAGCTCATTTTAGCCAAAAGTGCAAAAAACCAAAACATCAGTGCTCAAAAATGTTAACCCAGTGGACACGCCCAATCCCGCCCCACCCCAAAAATAAATATTTCCATCAGCATGTTAATTGTTATTATTATTATTGTTTGTTTATCCCAGAGTCTAGCATCCCCTGTGCTACGTTGCCAGTAATTGTGCTCCTTGATTTCGCTGCCACTGGGCTTCAGCCAGTCCGTGCTGCGACCGGGTTACAAAGCTTTGCCAGCCAATAACCAGGAGGCAGCCTGTTGAACACCCTGGGAGTCAGCCCTAAAACAATTCATGCGGCTTCTTCATTGCCTTGTTTGTTTTAAAAATATATTGAATCACATTTTGAATGCGTGATTATTATATTATTATTATTGGTAAACAGTCTCCCGAGCACTAAGTTGACAAATTAAAACCTCATTTCCCTTCCCCTAAACTAAAAAAGGAGTGCTTTACGTTACATGTTTTCAAGTGTCGTTCTTGTGCAACTGAATCCCATCTCCTGCCAGAAATATATATAATGTTTGTGCTCAGTTAAAAAAAATGAAACAAACAAAAAAAAAGGATTTGTTTCCTGATATTTCCTCCTTTTGAACCTCGCCGAGCTCAGCTCCATGAAAATGCTTTCATTTTCACAGAGTGAAAGAAAACAAAATCACCAGCTCTCTGCGTGCAAAGAAGATACTCCTGCATAGCCCACCCCGGGTGTTCTCCCTTATCTGTGCCGCCATATTGAATCTGCTTCCAGTACATTTTCTAATAGCTTTATCAACACTGGAAGTTGAAAACACTCTGTGGCCTGCTGCGGTTTCCTATCACAGACCGTTCAGTGGTTATTGCAATGAAACTTAAAACTACAAACAATACTAATTTCTCAAGCATTCCTATGGCACTTGCATTGTTCTGCATAATTTGAGCAGGTGGTAGGGGAAGAGATGAGAGGAAACATAACCTCAGAACAGTTAGCGAAGGGGCCCTGGGTCATATTTCTGACTCCCTTCTATATGACCTCTGATCCAGTGCTATCGTGGCCTGAAGCCTGTCAAATTCATGCCTGTTGTCCGGGTTCAGGTCATCCATACCCCTGCTGTCATCATCCTCTTCCTCCTCCTCCTCCTCATCACGGCTCATGAAGGCAAGCTCGTTCTCGTAGCAGAAGGAGTTGGTGCTAGGGAGCAGGAATTTGTTCTCCACCAAGTCCTTAGCACTGCAGCGCGGGGTCGACGGCACCTCGTAGGTTTTGTGGAAGTGCGTGTAGTCTACCTTGTACTGGTTTTTCTCCTCAAACAGGACGGGCTCAAAGCGGTGGCCCCACAGGATCTCGCTGGCCAAGTAGGAGCTCCGAGCTTGTGTTGTCATGGCTGTGGCTTCTACCATCCCTTCGAGGATCACCACGATTTCAAAGTCATCCGTTTCCAGGTCCTGGTGGCTAATTCCAAACAGCGGGCTTTCCTCATTGATCTCATGAAGAATAGTAATTGGCGACACCAAGAAAATACGGTCCAAGCCTTTGTCAAACCCAACGTCGATGTCTATTTGATCGAGGGGGATGTACTCCCCCTCCTCGGTGATTCTAGGCTTAATTAACTGAGCTCTCACGTGGGCTTCCACAATGTGGCTTTTTCGAAGGTTCCCAACTCTCCACATCAGGCAGAGCTTCCCATCTCTCATGGCCACGACAGCGTTATGGCTGAAAAGTAACGTTTGGGCCCTTTTCTTGGGCCTGGCCATCTTTGCCATGATTGCCCCAATCATGAAGGAGTCGATTATACACCCCAGAATGGACTGCACCACCACCATGAAGACGGCTAGCGGGCACTCCTCTGTCACGCAGCGGAATCCATAGCCGATCGTCGTTTGGGTTTCAATGGAGAACAGAAAAGCCGCCACAAAGCCATTCACCTGAAGAACGCAAGGCTTGAAGTTGTCATCCCCGGCTGGGTTTTCTAGGTCTCCGTGGACAAGTGCAATGAGCCAGAAAATCAGCCCAAATAATAACCAGGACACCAGAAAGGCAAGGGAGAAGAGCAACAACATGTACCTCCAGCGGATGTCGACGCAGGTCGTGAACATGTCAGCGATGTATCTTTGAGGCTTGTCATCCATGTTGGTGAACTCGACATTGCATTGGCCATTCTTCTTCACGAACCTGTTCCGGCATTTCCTCCTGGTGTGGATCTTACCATTCCCAAAGCCGTTGACTCCTGGCATGGTGGTCAACCTCAAGCCGTCTTCCTCAGAGGATACTATGCTGTACGGGTTGACTCTGCCTGTGCTCATCCCTGAGTCAAGCATGTAGAGAACGTGAAAGGTCTCCTGGTTCCTTCTGATGTTCCCCTCCCCCTTCCCTGCCCCCCTCCCCCCCAAATACTGCTGCTGCGGAAGAGAAGTCCAAGGCTGCAAAGTCTTTGCTGCTACTTCACCAAACAGATCCAGTGAGAGGCTCTGCAATGAGAAAACAAAGACACACGTTACCGTTCAGACACAGAACCAAAATGGAAGCAAATATGTGTTCGGCAGTGTCGCTGTATCAAACAGCGGTGTGCTCCTCCCTAGAGGCGGCTGCATTTCGGTGGTGGGTGAAGTGACTTACTCTACTTCTCAGGGGCATTCTGGGCCTTGCCTAGTGAATTAAGAGAGAGAAATTAAGAGGTCCAAAAGACCGCTCCTTTGTACTGCATAAGTGAGCACTATAACTGGGAAGACGTTTGAGAGTCTAAGCCATGCAAACGGAAGAAGACTGGTCAGCATGCATGCAGATTCAGGAGGATGGCGCTTTCAAAACTGCCTCTTCCCCTCCAGTGCTCTCTGTTTTCTCTCCCGGAAGGAGCTTGCAGCAGTTAGTGCTGACAACTCATCCATTGGGCATGTCAAAAATCAAACAGGGGCTGGCAGCGGGGCAGCACCATTCACAAAATCACGGGGTGCCATTTTCTCTGCTGCTAATCAACCACATGGATTTGCCATACTGGGTCAGCTCATCAAGCCGTCTAGTCCAGCACCAGAGGATCCTAGCCAATTGCGCAATACTGTACACGGAGAGAGGTGGGGGGGGGGGGGGAATCCTTCCTGAAACCCCTATTCCCTCCAGACACACCAGGGCTCAGCTGATGCCTTGAGACAGGAGCAATGTCATGGAGCTCAGCTGGCCAAGCTGTACGTGCTAGTGTTTCTCTCACAGGGCCAGCTAGACCAATCGATCCAGTCGATTCCAGCAATCAGTACTGGTGCCCGGGGATACAATGTAACAAGCACACCCTTTTCCATCCCATTGTAGGCTGGGGATTGGTTGGTTGGCCCAGCATCACAGCTAGAGGAGCAGTGCCAGACGCAAGCTGCCTGTGGCTAACTCAGCCCATCTCGCAAGGATACAAAGATTTCCTTTGAAACGCATTTTGCAGTGTCCAGGTTTGGACCCCAAAGAAACCCGGCACCACGCGTCTGCAGTGTTATCAGCCTGCAGATCCTCAGAGGGCACCCTCGGGGAATCCCCTAGGCATCTGCAGTGTTATCAGCCTGCAGATCCTCGGAGGGCACCCTCGGGGAATCCCCTTGGGCTTTGCAGCTGTGGGGAGCCGTTCAGAATCCGAACGGTCTGTGAGAACCCTTGCAATGCAGACAGAGATAGCCGTGGAGCGTCATCAAAATGCTTTAAAAACCAAATTCCTCTGCCTAAATAACAACACCGAGAACTTTTCATCTTTAACAAATCCTTCCAACAGCCCTATCATATCACTATTATTACACCTATTGTACAGTTGGGGAAACTGAGGCAGCCAGGCCAAAGTCACCCAGGGAGTCTGTGTCATTGGGGGGTGGGGACGTTAGAACTCAGGCGCTCCTGGCCTCTCAAGTTCTACACTTATCACACACCGCTTCTGAAAGAAGAGGAAATCTGACTATGCCACTAAAATAATTCCATACAATATAACAGGCCTGATTTTTCTCTCACTTATACCAGTATAACTCCATAGGCTTGGCTGTAAACACTGAACTCTGATACAGGACTTGTCTTCCAGATGTCACAAAACACTTTACCAAATATCACGATCACCAGCTTACACATGGAGAAAGTGGAAAGGGAAGAAACCTACCCAAGCAGCAAACAAGCTGGGGCTAGAACCCAGGGTTCCAACTCCCAGTCCAGCCTCCCAGCTGGATCCAGGGAGCCAATGTAGTCATGTAAATGAGTGGAGAATCTAGCCCAGTATTTTCCTCTCCTTCTTTCACACAGTAAAATGGCATATTGCAGCTTCCATTGGACAGGAAACACATAATTCCACTCACTATCTCCCTTTTCATCAGTGCATTGGGCATGGTCTATGGAAAACTATAGGGCTAGGAATGCCTAGTCAACCATCCCTATGTAGTGCCAGGTTAGACACAGAGATAAAAGTGTTGCTTCCTGAAAGATAAAGATATGTAATGACACTGTTACTTAAAATGTCAATAGAGTGAGCTAGCATTCCCCAACCTTCGGAAAGCTGAGCCCCCGTCCAGGAAAAGGAAACCAATCACCACCTGCGCCCCCGCCCCCCCAACTTTAGCATCCTCATGTGTTGTTAAAGGCCTACACAAATGGAGTGGTCACTCAGAGTAGATTGCGTAGCTCTTCCTAATCTGAGCTGTCTCCTCCCTGCGTACATGCTGGGATGAGCAGTGAGACAGTTAACAATGCTGGTGTTTAAAGCATCATCATTGGCATCTAAGTTAGTGCCCATTGAAATGAGCATGGCAGATCACACCACAGAGGTATTGTTTCAGGCTCCCTAACGACTCAGGCAGACATCACTGCATCAGTCGCACTTGGGTCACGTTTTCAAAGTTTTCTTCTCAACCATAACAGCGAGAGACTTTCTCTTTTTTTCTAAATGAAAACTGAGACTGGAGAACAAAGGAGAGACTTATCTGTGCCCTTCAGCTAATCCGATACGTCTCCCCCCAGGGGGATGCACCCCACACTTTAGGAAATGCTGAAGTAGGTATTTGTCATACCAGGCAATAAAGGTTTTTACCTAAAGGGAATGTCAATTAGGCTACTACATTTAGCTATTGCTGCTCTATTTACTAATTATTTATACATTTCAGACGCTATTAAAATAATAGAAAAACTCCATGCTAAGATTCATAAAGAATAGCTAATAACATTTCAGAATGTGGGCCCTGGTTCTCCACTGCTGGTTTTATGCTCATGTAACAATTCCATGGAAATCCCGCAATGGAAAAATCAGACCCTGTCTGTTGTCAGATTCTTCTCAGAAAGAGAAATGGCCTCAAGACAAGCCAGGAAAAGCCATTAAAAATTAGGCAAAGATGCTCATAAAGGGAGGAAAAAACATCAAGCTGAACAATACCAAGACTTTAGTATTGCATCTAGTGGTATAATTAAACCACGGCTAAATAAAGGAAAGTCAAATGGATCTGAATTGGATTTATCATACAAAGTGCCCCCCCAGTTTTGATTATCTGTGGTTAGTACTTCATTCAGCTTGGGTTTTTTGTATAAGGAAGATTGAACAAAATGTCACTGTAAAGTGGAGCGCTTTTTACATTTTAACAGGGGAGCCTGGTGCTTGTACCTGCGATGCAGGCAGGGAAACTGATTTTCTAAGCATTTTTCTAAGCAGCTCAGTGCTCACAATCAGGGCCGGGTTTTCAAAACAGCTCAGGACATCAGAGACTGATCGCTTTTGAAAATCTGGCCACAAATGTGACACTGGGAGCTGCTGGGGACTGAACACATTTGAAAATCCGGCCACATATTTTGGTGCCTAATTGGGAGCTGAATGCTTTTGTCAATCTGGCCCCCATTGTGGGTAGGGCCGCCACCTCTGAGGTGTAAAAAAACCAGGACATCCGGGATGATGCTGAGCCCATAAAACTGGAGAGCTGGCAGTGTGTACTGAGCTCCCTTACGGGTTTCCTGGGCACCGCGCTACCTCAAAAAAAGGATCAGCCTGGGAAAAGCAGGACAGGTGGCAACCCTCATTGTGGGGGATGAGTATTTGAAAATTTGCCCCGACAAGTGAAACTGACCAGGTCTAGTTTCAAGCTAAGTAAAGTGCAAAAACCAGTCAGCAACGCCCTTGATGGGTGAAAAGCAAATCAGATTTCTCCAACTCTTCCAGTGGCACCAATCAGAAACAGCCTTATTTAGGTGGGTGAGGGAAGGGCACATGCTGTGTTATTATTGTGAGACTGTCCCTTTGATTGAAGGGAAGCTTGACCGTTGAAAAGGAATATTGCTCCCTCCCTGGCCAGGCAAAGGGCCCTTTCTTTGAGCTTTCTGAACAGCCCAGCCCATCTGCACCCCCGTGAACCCTGTGTTGCTGGCACTGGGGGCTCACTTCCTGTAGGCAGGATGGATGTGGTGGGGATGGACGAACACAGGCATCCAGGAATCTCATGCTTTTGGGAGAACTGACTGGGGGGTTCCCTAGTTGGACAAACTCTAGCCACTGGGGGCGGGGGCATTCTGGGGCACCTCAGGGCACAGCCTGCTCAGTGAGAAATGAAAATGGCAGGAACAGGGGGCTTTCCTGAGAAGGCAGGTAGCCTTCTCCTCAGCTGGTGTCAGGACACCAAGGATGTGAGCCTTACCACGCTACCCCCCAAATATAGAAAAAGGGGAGCAGACCTGCTGGCCACCTGTGTAGAGCCCTGTTATGGGAATGTGCGGATTGGCAACCTCTAGAACGTGGCTTGGTGCAAAGGGTACTAGAGACCAATGCCAGATAAGAGACTAGAGGCCTGGGTTTGGTTGGGAAGATCGTTCAGCGGGGACGAGGCATACGTTATCCTCAGATCTGGATGACATTTGTATCTTTAGTGGATTGGACTGAGGTGCCTAGTACCTTGCAAGATCTCTTTGGTCTCTTTTGGTCAAAGTTCATTCATCCTGGTGGTTGCCACAATTTTCCTTGAGAAGAAACTCAACCTTTCCACTAGTAACTAGCGACCATTTAGGACCTGACTCCACTCACGCTTCATTTTAATGGGATTACCCCTGGTGAGTAAAGTTAAGCTAATGAGCAGGGGTTTGCCGGATCAGGGCCTCTGATTGTAAATTCCTTGAAGCAGTGTCTTTTGCACAGTGCTGAGCCCACTGTCAGCACTCAGAAAATAAAACAGAATCATAATATTAATGCTGAGAGAATAAACATTAGCTCCCGCGCAGGGCTATTGCTGTTGAATGCAGAAATGTTTGCTTACAAGTTTAAATCAAGTTATAGACCAACCTTAAAGCTAATGACTTCTGCCACGTTGTACCAAACAAACCCGCCCATGGCTGAGCCGTTTCCCACAAAGTGTCTCAAACAATCTGCCAACTGAACTGCTAATTTTATATTTTTTAAATGGGAGTAAATGTTACAATCTATTGAACACCCAGCACTATCGGAGAATGTGTTCGGTGCAGAGGAGGTCATTAGTTACAATTGCCTGAGCCTGCCTACAGGAGTTACTGTCATACCTTGCACCGCATCCACGGGGTAGAAGAGCGTTTCTACCTTCCTGAGGGCTGGGAGTTAGGAACCCCAGGGTGAATTCTGCTTTTGCCATGGCCGCGCTAGCCCTGCGTCTCCTCTCGCTTACACGGGTGAACAGTACATCGGAGGTAACACGGCTGCATTTAGTGATGTATAACAGACTTGCCATCCCAGTGCACACCCTCATGGCATGACACGGATGCAGCAGCCCTGCCTCAGTTTCCCCACATTCTCTTCAGCCTACCTGAGCCATAGATGTGGCTTAGCTCTTCAGCCAAGACACTTCAAGGAGTCCAGCCAGGCTCAGCTTCCAGCCCCCTTCCTTACCAGCACGCCCCCAGCTGCAGCGGCCTGTGTTAACATCCAGCTGCAGGTTCCTGGGCTTCAACCAAACCAACAATCAGCCCCAGCCTCCAACAAAAGGCCACCATCTCCAGCCCACCTCTAGCCCCACACAGGAACAGCCGGTCTGCTCTCCTCCCCAGTGATCCCTCCTTTCTTTTATGTCCACCTCCCAGGCCATCTCACCCAGCACTGGTGTAGCAGGAGGGGGGCTAGCTGAGCCCATGTCTGCATCTTAACCCCTTCCTGTCTGGTGCGGGTTGTGTACACCCTGTCACACTGATGTAAACCTAGAGTAGGTGAGATTCAGGCCCATGGACTGATCCTGATAACATCACTTAACCACGCGCGTGCCTCAGTTTCCCCCTCTGTACAATAGGGATAGTGATGCACACTTTTTTAAAGAGCTTTGAGATCTACAGCTGACGTGTGTGAGGTTGTGGAAGATGGAACGCGCCAGTGCTAAGTATTATTATCACGAGCACGTCCTGCAGAACGCGCTTACAAGAATGGCACCTCAGGGTCTAGTTCTGTAGTACAGTCTAGTACATGGGAGATACCCCTCGTCTTAGAAGTCAGGTTAGAACAGTCGCTCCACCAGATGTTAGCACAGCTGCGCCAACAATGCAGACCCTGCCTGTCCCAGCCAAACCAGTGCTGTCGGTTGGGCTCATTCTGGCTTCTCTGCCTGTCATCTCACTCACCCTATAACAGTCGTAGGTAAAAGTCAGCTGAGCACGGGGAAGCGCCTCCTGCAAATCCCCTCACAGGGCAGCCAGAAAAGTGCACCTGCCCCTGTGTTTTCAGCAGCACAACAGCGCTCTCTAGTGGCCAGTGCAGCTAATCCAAAGCACAGATTTTCCCATGTGGATTTCCAATATAATTGTAAACTCTCTGGGCAGTTACATGTTTGTACAGGGCCTAGCACAATGGTCTCCTGGTGCGTGACTGGGGCTGCTAGATGCAACTGCAATGCAAACAATAACGTATGCTCAGATTTCAGATTAGCAGGAGCTAGCGAGGATTAATTTGCACCTCCTGACAGTGCCTGCCCTGCCCATCTCTTTAGTGCCTCTGCAGGGGCTAGTACTTAGAGCAAACAGTCCCCAGATCTCTCCTGGTGTCCAACCTTGACACTCAGGCTGTGATCCAAATCACCCCACCACCTTGTGCCCATTCAGCCTAGGGCGCAAAGCAGGGACTTGGCCGGAAGCCAGATGCTGAGTCTGAGCGGAGCGTTCCTGAGCAGCTAAACATGGGGGAGGGGAAGGGGTGGAAGCCCCCACGCCGCTTGCTGATGGACAGGTGAAGGCAGAGGAGCTTAGAGACAACGGCCAACCTTCCACAATTAAGATGTAATCCTTCGGCAGCCAGCCAGGGCGCTGTCTGCCCGGTGCCAGGGGGAGTATTTCCACCTGAATAATTCCCTCCCTCTGCCACTCCGTGTTTGCACACTTCCACTAAATTAATGGCAGATGGGAGCAGGCCAGGCCCCGGTGTGCTCAGGAAGATAAATGACTCTCAGCAGGCCAAGGGGACAGGCGGGAGCATCTCCTGAACAGCGAGGAAACCGATCAATTACAGCAGGAACAAGGATAAAACATAATCCTGGGCATAAGCAACTCCTTACAGTTTGTCGCGCTTCCCTCCCCTCTCGCTAGCGAAGGGCTTTGTACAGCCCTCACTGCCACAGTAGCTGCGCACCTCACAACCGGGAATGTATTTATCCCCACCGCAGCCCTGCGTGGCAGGGAAACGCAGAGGCACGGGGAGGCTAAAGATGTTTACACACTCCCAGGGCGCAAGCGCTTTTGAAAATCCCATTAGGTGCCTATGTGCATCTTTAGGCACCTACATAAACACCTTTAAAAATCAGGGCCCAAGTGGTTTGCTCAGGTCACAGAAGTCTGGCAGAAGTGGAGATTGGACCTAGGTCTCCTGAATCCCAGGCTAACACCCTAACCACTGCACCATCCTTCCTCTTGCGCCTCTTGCCAATACCCAGGAGTTTCACGTCAGCTCTGCACACCCCCAGATATACACTGAGCGGAATTACCCCTGGGAGTCTGGACTGGGGTGGCCTCTGACAGAAAGACATTTGGATTCGTCCTGAATTGTTTGTGTCAGTGATGAGCTCAACAGATAAGTCAATCACCCCAAGGGGTTGGTTTTTGTTCCAAGGCCAGCTGACCCTCCTTCTGGTCTGTCCTTACCACGGCTCCCTGGCACTCAGCTAGTGCCTTTCCATCTCTCACGTGGGTGAGCATTCCTACCCCCATTTTACAGGCAAGGCCACTGAAGAACTTGCCCAAGGTCACACTGCCAATCAGTGACTGGGAATAGACCTAAGGTCTCCTTGATCAAGCTTCTAGACCACAGCTGTCTGCCTTGCTGTTGTATATTTCCCCCTGGATGGGGAGGGAGGAAAGGTACACCCCACTACATTAAAACTACCCATCATTTTCTTCTCTCCTGGATCTCTGTCTTCCACCTGCACTTCCCCCATCTGTGTGTGTGTACAGAGTACAGGCTTCCCTCAGGGGATCAAACTAAAGAAGCCACATTCGTAGCTTGGATCACACACAGGGGGCGGCCCGCAGCAGCCTTGACAAGGTCTCTGCCATTAACTGGCAAGCGAGTCTCCTACGGGCAGGCATCCAGTGATCTCATTGGCTCCCTCACTGCCCAGAGCAAACGGGGTACCATTCTGCAGCCCGGCCTGGCAGGTTAGGAGTGGGGTTGATGTCCCAAGGCCAGGCGTCGCCTTCCGTGGCTGCCTTCCTGCTTGCAGATGCGGCTCGGATGCTGGGTGGTCTTGGCTCTGTCCCCGCTGGGCTCTTTGAAAAGCCTTTAACTACGGGCAAGGAAGCCTGTCTGTCAATCTGCCCGCAGCCCCAGGGCTCTCTCCAGAGGCTGCATTCATATGCAGAAGCAGGGCGGCTGGCAGGCAGGGAGCAGAGTACCCGTCTGAAATCATCTGGAGGAGGGCTGGGGCAGGGTAAGGGGGTGCTGACAGGGCTAGCAGCAACAGCTGTGCTCTCTGGACTGGCAGGGGTGGGAATCGCCTCAGTGCAGGGAAAACGTTGCTAAATTAGCCTTTCGCTGGAATGTTCTCTCAAAACAGGCCCCTGGGTCCGAGCTTTCAATGGTGCCTGTCTCCCCCCAGACCCATCTAACTCCCGCCCCGGATCCTTGCGGTGATCTGAGCCCAGCCGACCCCCAGCTCACAGGGGAGTCCCTTCCCACCCACACTGGCAGGCTGCCCAGGCCTGGAGTACACTTACTAGTGCCCAATAAGATTCCATAGGAAAGGCCCGGGGACTGAAAACGGCCAGAGCAGAAAGAGATCTGCTAACGCCCACTAATGATCACAGATATTTGCCCACGGCCCCATTAAAAGTGAGGGGCTCCCTTCCCTGCCACAGGTCCCAGCACTGTGTAGCCACGGTTATCACGCCCAGGGCACCCCTCGGCTCTGCTTGCAGACCAGGAGAGACGCAGGGCGTTTTAATTGAATTTCTAGATTATCCCCGAGAGAAGTAATCACCTTAAACCCAACCTCTTGTAAATTCCCTGAACCTACTGTCCTTGTGCAGGGGAAGGGATTTAGTGTGGGGGAGGGGAGATTTCCCAGCCTGGCAATGCCGTCAGTGACCAGTCCTCTGGGATTGGGGCCTTGGGCTAGGCTCAGCAAATGCAGCATCTTTGCCCAGAAGAACGGATCGGATTGGTTCTTGGAGGTCCCAATTTAACACATGGGGAGTTAATGCTTTGCAGCTGTGCTGTCCCCAGGGGATTTAACAGCTGATTGCTCAGGGAGGAGGAGCCCCTGCAGGCCCTGTTCATTTCACTGGCAACTAGGGTTGCTCAACACCAGAAGCTCAGACCCTGCGAGAATGGCACCTGGGAGAAGGGTTGCATTGGTTTCAGGAGGCAATTTGTGACCTGCTCTGAGCTGTCCCTAGAGCCCGCTGGGGTGTTGTCAGGCAGCTGGTAAGGATAGCTACCTGGCCTAGGCTGAGCTAGATGTTCTGGAAGTAGAAGGATCTCCCCTAAATGCAAGCACCTGGCTTGGATGCATTTGTTCTGTTCGATAACCAAATGACCGAGGATTAAAAAGACCCCAAGAGGCCAGTTCTAGGTAGATTGGCCCCTTTCCTGGATAGGAAAGAAAACCTGAGCATGCAGGAATCCCCGCAACGCCCAGCACACAGGACTGTAGTAAAGCACCAAATCCGCATTGGTCCCCGTGCTGAGTCCCAGAACAACTGCAGGGCTAGAACTCAGCCCCTCCCACCGCAGCTAAAGGAGAACCTTTGGTAGGTTGATCAATCTTAGGGCTCTGATCCGACACAGGCCAGCAAAAATCACTCGTTTAACAAATAGTGACTGCGGTTACGCCCCAGCTATATAATCAACACGGCTTCAACGGAGATAGAACCCAGGGCTTTTAGTTCCAAAAGCACAAATCCCTTTTGTTAGGGCTAACGGGGAGGGAATCGTTACTGTCACTGCAGACCCCACGGCTTCCAGTGCTAAGCCTGCACAATTGGTTTGTGGGTGTGTTTCAATGGGTGGATAGAGAACCCTTGGCCATGCAGGGGAAGGGTGCCGGGGGAGCAAGAGTTTCTTTGCTTTAGATTATAACATTTCCAATGCCTCATGATTGCTATTCACGGCCCCCCTGGGGCTGCAACCCACCAACTCACCCACTAAGCCAGAGTAAGGAGGAGCTTGTGTCTCTCTGTGTAAGTGGGGCAGTCTTTCCCTTTCAACCAGGCACACACATAACAGCCCCCAGACGTTTCTGCTCCGTGCCTTTGTTTCCCTGCCTTCGTAGATGGGTTTGTTCTGTGTCTATGTCAGCGTTCGGGACCAATTCTCACTGGTGGCCATTCTGCCCAGCAGCCTAGTCTCTTGTGGCTTCTCTCTGCCTGGTGACCCCTGGTCTGTCCAATACCCAACGCTTCCTAGTCCATCCCCAGCAGGTATCCCAGTTCCTTGTCTCTCCAGGCATGGCTAAGTCATGGGCTCATTGCATGCAGCGCTGGGGCGCAGGGGACGTTTAGGGCTGGCTCTGCCTTCTGGGGTATCACTGATGGAGGAGCTGCAGCACCCAGCCACCCCTGCTTTCTGGCTCCGCATAGTTAATACATCTGCAATGCTGGGGTGTCCTGTCTGCTCATTTCCACTACACCCTACTTTTTGCTGGCCTCAGGTGGCCGCCTCATCCATGTGTTCCTCCTGCCCTGGGTCTGAAATAGCTGCCTGAGTTCCCTCTCTGCTCTCCGCCCTAGGTCACTGGATTGGCTTGTGTCATCGCCCAAGGCCTTGGAAACACTCCCTGCATTGACGTGGGTTCTCATCAGGGGACAGTTTGTTCCAATTCAGCACGTGGAGGGACTTCCTAGAGCCCAGTGGAGACTCATGCCCTGCCTTTTCAGCACCCCCACCTTCCCAGTCCCCTGGGGATCTGCTGGCAGCTACAAAACACCCCGGGAAGCAACGCAAAAGGCGGGAGCAAAGGCCAAATATCTCCATGCCAATGTTACCGCAGCAGAGAATGGGATGCTCAGCGCAGGGCCCGGCCCCTGGTTGGGGCTGCTCGCAGTCATGCAGGACCGTGGACTCACTCTCAGCCATGCGACAACGTCACAACAGGCTCACGCAGCAGCACCCTGCATCCAAATAAAGCTGCAGAGCGATGGGGCTAAACTCTCTGTGCCGTTAATATTGCCAGCCCCTCTGGGTGGGATTAAACGGGTGAAGGCAAAAGCTCCAAGCAGAAGTTGGGAGTCAGCGATTTCAGTGCAGGGATTCCTCGGTTCATAAAGCTCTTCCAAGGACCCCCACTCCTGAACGGCAGCACCCCCTGCTGTTCCAGTCCTGCCAAGGCACCGCACTCCTGAACCACAGCACCCCCTGCTGTCCCAGTCCTGTCAAGGCACCGCACTCCTGAACCACAGCACCCCCTGCTGTTCCAGTCCTGCCAATGCACCGCCCTCCTGAACCACAGCACCCCCTGCTGTTCCAGTCCTGCCAAGGCACCGCCCTCCTGAACCACAGCACCCCCTGCTGTTCCAGTCCTGCCAAGGCACCGCCCTCCTGAACCACAGCACCCCCTGCTGTTCCAGTCCTGCCAAGGCACCGCACTCCTGAACCACAGCACCCCCTGCTGTTCCAGTCCTGCCAATGCACCACCCTCCTGAACCACAGCACCCCCTGCTGTTCCAGTCCTGCCAAGGCACCGCCCTCCTGAACCACAGCACCCCCTGCTGTTCCAGTCCTGCCAAGGCACCGCACTCCTGAACCACAGCACCCCCTGCTGTTCCAGTCCTGCCAAGGCACCGCACTCCTGAACCACAGCACCCCCTGGTGTTCCAGTCCTGTCAAGGCACCACACTCCTGAACCACAGCACCCCCTGGTGTTCCAGTCCTGCCAAGGCACCGCACTCCTGAACCACAGCACCCCCTGCTGTTCCAGTCCTGCCAATGCACCACACTCCTGAATGGCAGCACCCCCTGCTGTTCCAGTCCTGCCAAGGCACCGCACACTCCTGAATGGCAGCACCCCCAAATATTCCAGTCCGACCTGCTGCCACTAGTGAACATCAATTATCCACTTTCCTTTTTCAAAGGCAGCAAGTGCTATGTAAGGCAGCCCTGTCTGAAAGCGCATGGTTAGGCTTGTACCAGCCCAATGGTTTGGGCACTAACTTAGGAGACCTGGGTTCAATTCCCTGCTCTGCCTGTTCGTGACGCCATGTGGATTGCCACGGGCACGCAGGGGCGAAAGAAAATGCAGGCCTGTTATTTACTAGGCTGCACGTGGCAATAGACTATATTGGTAAGGGATGCAAGGAGAATATGGGTCACGCTGCAAACTGCAGACACGCACACACACACAACTAAAATTAATCAATTTAAAGTTTTATTGGGGATAATTACAAGGGGTAAGGGAGCAGCGTTAGATTAGCTAATAGAGTTAATGAAACTTAAAACACACAATGACTAAAATATCTACTAACAATATTTATAAACAAAGATGCAGCATTTAGTAATAACTGATACTCACAAATACAAACCAACGCATAACGACCAGCAAACGTAGAAACTCTGTTTGAAACACGTGAGCTGAGAGAGAGGCTTCGAGGTGATCAGGCTCGGTTACGGGTGTACACGGGATACACAGGATTCGTTTTTCTTTCTCCTCTTCCTGCCTGCACATGGCAGGCAGGCCCATACAGTACCAACTATGACATCATAGAAGTGTCATAGGGGACGGGGCCCAAAACCTGTTTGTGTTCGTTTCTGATTGGCACAAGCAAAGTTAACACCAAGTAGGGGAGCAGGTGCCTCAAAGTCTGGCTTTGCCCCCAAAAGGTGAGGAAATGCATATTGCTTTAGAATTCGTGCCACACTGAATGACAAAAGAAGAGGCCAGGGCAATACCGGTATGGGCAAGTTTTACAGGAAGCAGACAGGAACTCATCTCAACATGCCAAAGACTTCCTGTGTGACCTCAGGTACGTAATTTTGCCTCTCTGTGCCTCAGTTTGCCCATCTGTACAATGGGGATAATAGTCCTGCCCAGACTTACAGGGGTGTAGTGGGCTGTAAAGATTGAAAAGCCCTTTGATCTCTACAGAGGAAAGCACGGTTTTGACAGCGAGGTATTTTTATTGTTTGTTTCACGCCCATTCTTGCCACATTTTAAAACATGTGAGGAAACTGGGCTTGTGCTGTAGGAAAATGTCACCTGTGGGCAGAGCCCAAGCCTGGAAAATGTCATCTTGAACGCTGAGTGTTTTACAAAGTTACCATGAGCGTAAAGGGAACATGCACATCTGTAACTGAAAGCGCCTGCCAGCCATCGCAGGTGGAACGGAGAGCGGAACGTGGCAAGGGGAGACGGCGCAATGCGCTGGGGACACAAAATACGCAGGTTCAGCCATCAAAGTGCCTTCCTAGACAGAGGATGCGTCTCCCCAGGATTCAGAGTGAGTTAGCAGCAACAGGAAAGAGTAACAGCAATCCACCCCAGCCGTGGGGTCAAGCCCGTCCCACGACCCTGCTCCTAGAGCCCAACTCTCCCAAAAACATTCTCCCCACTCCAGCCCCAGGCTGAAACGAGGTTAATCCTTTATTTGCCCAGGAGCAGCAAATGCATCGTGCATCCTCTTTTAGACCTCTGGAGCCACAAGGAGGTTCAAAGCCCAGCATAGTTAGCTCGCCACGTCATCCTTCCCTGGTGTCCCAAGATGCAGCTTAATGTGTAGGGGCTATGGGGGGACATCTTAAAAAACACTGCCAGATCTACCCTGCCTGCTCTTTAAAAACCCCTTAGCACGTTGCTTAAGACTAGGGGGTTTGTTCCCATTCCTTGGCAAAATTAACACTCCCCCGCTGCAGTGGTGTGTGGGATGCTGGGGCGGGGGGGGGGAGGAGGAGGACTGTGGGTTGCCAGCCCTCCACCTTTGAGGTGGCTGCATTCCCAGGGGGCTGTACATAAGCACTTTGTAAGGCACTTTGAGATCCTAATGATAACATGAGAACAAAGGGTGCAAAAAGAAAAAGGGTTGCTCTGCTTGGCCAGCAGCCTCTGTTCTTACAGCAAATAAGCCAAGCTAGCCCCCACATGCCACTGGCGTTGCAGGAGTTTCAGCTCACAACACGGATCTCAAGACTCATGCAGAACTTTAACCCACCTCTGCAGCTGGCCCTGGCATACAAGGGACTTCCAGTGATCACAGACAGCCGTACCTCAGGAGATATATATCAGGACCTCAGTGCTGTGGTTCCTTTCACCAAGACCCCTGGCAAATTATTTCCAATTTAGGTTGGAAGCTGTTCGGGGGTAGAGATCATGTTTGGATCTGTGTTTGTACAGCTCCTGGCACCATGAGCACTTGGCCCATGACTTGGTTTCCTAACGGCTACAGTAACCCAGGCCTGCTTGGTCTGGCACTCTGCCCCCCACCATTGGCGGCTAAACCAGTTAGAGCTTGATGAGCCTGCTACAGCCACCCCTAAGAGAAAGGTGTCTTCTTGCGGTGGCAGGAGAGGCTCCTACATTCAATTCCAGAGGGTCCAGGTTTGATCCTGCTGACGCTGAGCGGGCGCTGGTGGCCTTACACGACCACAGTATAAATAAGCAGGAGGGGTTTTTTAATTGGCAGCATGGCGTCAGGGAGGCTGCAGAATCTCCGAGTTGTCAGGACAGGGGACTACACAAGCCCTTTGACCCTGCAGCCACTCTCTAGCTTTTCTGAGGAAAGGCCAGTGAGCAAGTGCTGCCGCTAGCTCCCACTCGAGGAGCATCCTAGAGGAATGAAGGAAGAGCACGGTACTTTCAAATACAGGCCAAACCAACCCAGAATCGCCAATCCCCTTCTGAGCAATAGGGATTGGGGGGAGGGATAGCTCAGTGGTTTGAGCATTGGCCTGCTAAACCCAGGGTTGCGAGTTCAATCCTTGAGGGGGCCATTTGGGGATCTGGGGCAAAAATTGGGGATTGGTCCTGCTTTGAGCAGGGGGTTGGACTAGATGACCTACTAAGGTCCCTTCCAACCCTGGTATTCTATGATTCTATGAGCCTCTGCAGCCAAGACCAAGAGCTGAATTGCCCCGTCCAGCTGAGAGGCTGGTCTCCTGGAACTTCTGGCCTAGACTGAAGCAGGATGTACAGGGAATTCAGAGATTCACAGACGTTAAAGGCCAAAGGGACCAGGCACAAGGGACGGGTCCCACATGCAGCAAGCTGAAGATTACGGGAAATTTGCACCTCGCCCCAACCAGGCTTAGCAGCTTCTTTGCAAGAATCATCTGCGATTTTGACCCAGAGGGAGCAGGATGGAAGAGTCTCCCCAGAAGACCTAAAACATGATGTTTGGACGGCATCAACAGACATCGGTCCCTCACCGGCATCCTGCCCCGTAACACGCCAGGTTTGGCTCAGGACAGAACATCGTGGAGGTGCATCATGCATTTGGTGACCTCTAAGAGAACTAACCACCCAACGGCCCAGACTTGGGATGTGCACACCTTGGCCTTAGATGAGAATAGGACCCTTTGAATCTGGGATGTTATGGCCATTTGGGCTGTGAACAGAGACAAAGCATCGGGAGTTCCCCCCAGCTTTGCATGGCGAAGGGGTAACCCCAGTTCCCCAGCCCTTTGGGGAGGGGCGGGGAATCACCTCCTTTTCTGTTTAAAAATGTGGCAGCCGAAACAAAGAATGAACGCCCACCGTCCCACAAATTGCTGATCACAGTGCTGGGTGATGCTGCAACTGCTGTCATGGAAAGTCCAGGCACTTTGCAGCCCCCCCGCCCCCCCCATCCTACCCTGAGGACCTGCCAACCCTGGTTTGAGAACCTCAGTGCACCTGTAACTCACCGAGAGCTCCCTTCCTCTCACTCACCCCCGGCATAAACTGAGCTGCCCTTGGACCGGATGAATCCTCCCTCCCAGGGGCTATCTGCCAGGAGACGGGGTCAGGCAGTCACCCCTTCATTGCTGCACTGTCGTTACGCAAAGAGCTTTGCAGGATTTGCTCATGGCAGGAGCCTTGGAGATCTGGGCTCCACCCCGCCCCTGGATTGTATCCGCTTTGTTTTATTTACACAGAGGAACATTTCCTGAAGGAGGGGGCGGGGCAGGGTATTAACGAGTTCAGACCAAGAGGAGCTGCTTTATCTGATGATTTTATTGCTTAACGCGGGGAGTTACGTAACACCGGGGTTTGCGTTCCCCCCTCGGGGATCAGGCTCCAGTTCAATTAATCCTTCCTAATTCACTGCCCTTGGGGACCTTCAGCTGGAGAGCGCCAAGCAATGCAACTCGCTGCCAGCTACACCAGGCCCTGGCGTGGGGACCTGGGAGCGACCCCCCACCCCCCACCCCCGGCAGGAAGAAGCAAAATTTCTTTCCCACCTTCAGAGCCCGCCCAGCTAGACGGTGTCTCGTTCCACATTCGTTCTAACGTGTGCGAAGGGCTGGGATTCATGTCACTGGTAGCATGTAGTGACCCTACAATAACAACGCCCATGAGAGCAACCCTACAAAAACAAACCTTTGTGTGCCGCCCGTTAAAGTAACCGTACAATAATAAACCTGCATGGGCTGCCCAGGAGAGCAGCCCGGCAATAACAAACCAGTGTGCACGGCCCTGCGCTCATGAGCCAATCTACAACAAGCCTGCGTGCGTGCACGGGAGACAGAAGAGACCATTCCAAGTGTTTAGCAAGAGAGAGCAAACATGAATTATTGAACGAACGTGATTGCCAGCACCCTTTTAAAGCTGGTTCCGGAGATTCTGTACAACAGGACTCCCAAGTGGTCTAAGAAAACCAAGTACTTTGAGGGGCACTTCAGCTCTTTCATTCCAGCATCTCCAGCTCTGAGCCAACAGCTGCTGCTGTTGGCACGCCCTTGAGAACGCTCTTCACTAGGCTGTAGGCATGAAATGCACCAAAACAGCCAGTTACAGCAGCGAGCCTATTTTCGGGGTCTGAACCAGTATCTGACACCCTCACGCATAGCAGCACCAAAGTGCCATAGCACTAAGGAGAGTAACTGCGTTGTTTCAGCAGCTCCATGGATTGCCGTGTCCCGTTGCTGTTGCTTCTTGTTCCAGTGCTGGCCATTTACCTTATAGTAGTTCCCAAACTTGCAGTTACACGGGGGCTCACCAGTTGCTCTTTGCAGCCACACGTTCCATGTGGTGCTACTGTCCGGGGCTCCTGGCACACACAGCTCTTCCCACCCCGCTATTGCAGCTGTGCCAATGCACCTCAATCCTCTCCCCCAGCCTCTCCTCTGGTCCAGCCATGAGCCAAGAGCGGCCCTCCTACAGGTGTGGTGGTTTGGGAGGCAAACTTGCTTTCACCTGTGACCTGAGGCCTGGTCTATATTAAACAAGAATTGGGTTGACCCGGTCCCGTCGCTCAGACGTGAACGATCCACTCCCCTGAGCAACGTAGTTAGCCCCAGGTGCAGACAGCGCCAGGCGGATGGAAGAATTCTTCGTCGACCTAGCAACCGTCTCTCAGGGACATGGATTACCTACAGTGATGGGAGAAGCACTCTTGTCGGCATGGTGCGTGAACCCCCCGTTTAGGGTGACCAGACAGCAAGTGTGAAAAATTGGGATGGGGGTGGGGGTAATAGGAGCCTATATAAGAAAAATACTCCAAAATCGGGACTGTTCCTATAAAATCGGGACATCTGGTCACCCTACCCCCGTTCAGGGAGGCTAGCCCCTTGCCCCGCCCCTTCTGCCTGAGTCCCCACCTCTACCCACCTCTTCCGCCCAAGGCCCCACCTCCCACTCTCACACACTGGGACCAGAGGAGCCCCGAGTGCCCCACCACAGCCGGAGGAGCCCCGGTTGGCCCGGCCAGCCCAGCTGAGCCACCTGGGGGCAGGCTGCCCGAAGGAGCCCCGAGCCCCGGCCACCCGGAAGAGCTCTGAGCCCCACCGCAGCCTGACCCAGGGGTAGGGAACATTAGTGGAGGTTTGGGGAGACATAGCCTCCAGCAGTCTCCATTACGCGCTGCCCGTGGTCTAGGCAGCGTCTACACGGAGGCGCTACAGCGGCGCAGCGGCAGCGTTTCAAGCGTAGACAAGCCGTGATTGGGATTGGAAGTGACGACAGGCTGGGGCATCAACCCCCTTGCTCCCTGCAGCTGCCACCCCTGCGCCCATCACACTTAAACATTGCGAGACGAGCAACGTCCCCCTGCTCTGAGCCATTGTAGCCCTTTCTTCTTTGCTAGCAATGCTCCCCCTGTGAGGACGAGTGAGACCCCAGCAGCAGGGAGAGGGAGACAAGTGGCTGCGGAGCCCAGGCTGCTGGTGACGGACTGTCGCCTCCGTTCTGATGCAAACCAACTGCTCCCAGCAATCTGAACGTAGATTCCTCCCCGCCTCCAAAGACAAATGTAAATGCCAAGAACAGGAGGCAGCTGGGATCCCAGGAAGCAGACACATCGCATGGGCCGGATCCTCAGCTGGTGTCCCTTTGCTGATTTCAACGGAGCCTTGCTAGTTTACACCAGCGGCGCCGCCCCGTGTCAGCTGAGCTGGGGTACGGATCGGGGAAGAGGCTGACGGCCTGTCATCCGGGCAGCACTAGGAAGCTCAGAGGCGAGTCGCATTCACAAGGTGAACTGTGGTGGGAGGCGATGGGATGTTTTGGGAGGGGGGGCAAGGTGACAGCTGCCTGAGTGACACACCGGCTTAGCGCGTGCAGTCCCATTTCTGCCAGTGTCAGCGTTATCACCCTCTGGGAATGTTGCAGCACTGGAAACACTGGCTGGCTAGTGAAGTGTTGCCCCAATGAGGTCACGGAGCTGCAGGTCAGGGTGAGGGGCGCTGGGCCTGGGGAGCTTAGGGCTGGACGTTGCAGGTTTGGACTGAAGTGCACGGCAGAGTTGTGTGTAGGGAGGTTCAGGGCTGGAGAAGCAGGGGGCTGCGGGTTGGGATCGAGGGGCATCAGCAAACCAGTGGCATGGGGAGCCCAGGACTGAAATAGCAGGGGGGTGGCGACATGCGGGGTGGGTATAAGAGGCCAGGGGAGGCTAAGCCTCCCCAAACAGCCAGCCCGCCACCTTTGAAGCGCGCTGCTGCCGAAAGGGTGCCCAGAGCATGGCCCCACCTGCGCTCTGCCCCGAGGCCCCATTCTCGCTCGTCCTCTCCCCCCCGAGGCCCTGCCCTCACTCTGCCTCTTCCCATCCCTGCTTCGCCTGCAGGGGGGCCTCGGGGGAGGGGGCAAAGAGGCGCGAGCGGGTGGACGGGGGGGCTCATGGGAAGAGGCGCGAGAGGCGGGCAGGGGGGCCTTGGAGGAAGTGGTGGGCAGGGGTGGGGGTGGACCGTGGGCGGGGCTTCGGGGGAAGGAGGCCACACGGGGGCAGGGCCATGGTCTGGACACGCCCAGCCTCCCCAAATGGACGAATCATGCACCGCCCAGGGGCTGCAGGTGGGCTTGAGGGGCGCCAGCAGAGCTCTACGGGAAATTTTAGAAGCTGCCCGTACTAAGGGCCCTCTCCTGCCCTCACTGAAGTCTGAGGAGGCTTTGCCCTAGCCTTCAATGGGGAGCGCTCCCAGTGCCTGGCTGCTCTCAGACCCTCGCTCTTACAAGCTCCAGGTTCCAGCCATACGAAAGCAGAGCTGCCTCAGCGTTCCCCAGAGGGCATCAGCTCCCGTCTGACCCCCACCTTTATGCTACCCCATTGGTGAGCCCCAGGCATTTGGGCATCATTTCCTAGCGCACTTCCCCAGGAGGACGTTAGAGCCCAAAGAGAGGGTGATCACCCGAGAGTTCAATGCACACACAAAGGTACTATTGGTTAGCCAAGGTAATCCTCCATAGCACAGCAATGAATTAACCCTCGCAGCCCCCACAAGGGAGGTAAGCATTATTACCCTCACTTAATAAATGGGGGAAACCGAGACACGGGGCCTACTCAATGTGGCACAGCTAGTCAGTGACAGACTTAAGGATAGAATCCAGAGTCATTCATAGATTCCAAGGCCAGGAGGGACCATTGTGATCATCTAGTCTGACCTACTGTATAACACAGGGCATGGAACTTTCCTGAAAAAATTCCTAGAGCAGATCTGTTAGGAAAACATCCAGCCTGGATTTAAAATTTGCCAGAATCCACCACAACTCTTGGTAATTGTTCCAATGGTTAACCACCCATACTGGTACACATTTACATCTTGCTTCCAGTCTGAATTTGTCTACCTTCAACGTCCAACCATTGCAGCATGTTATACTTTTCCCGGCTAGACTGAAGAACCCATTATTAAATATTTGTTCCCCATGTAGATATTTATACACTAATCAAGTCACCCCTTAAACCTTCTCTTTGTTAAGCTAAATAGATTGAGTTCCTTGAGTCTATCACTATAAAGCATATTTTCTAATCCATTGATCATTCTCATGGCTCTTCTCTTTATCAACATCCTCCTTGAATTGTGGGCACCAGAACTGGACACAGTATTCCAGCAGCAGTGCCAAACACTCTATTCCTGCTTTAGATTCCCCTGTTTATGCATCCAAGGATTACATTAGCCCTTTTGATCACAGCATCACAGTGGGAGGACATGTTCAGCTGATTATCCACCCCACACACATCTTTTTCAAAGGCACTGCTTCCCAGGATAGAGTCCCCCCAGCCTGTAAGTAAGGCTACATTCTTTGTTCCTAGACATATACATTTACAGTTAACCAAATTGCAACATGTACTGTTGGCTTGCACCCAGCTTACCAAGCAATCCAGATCACTCTGTATTAGTGACCTGTCCTCTGCATTATTTACCACTCCCCCAGTTTTTGTGTCATCTGCAAACTATATCACTGATGATTTTGTGTTTTCTTCCAGGTCATTGATAAAAAAGTTAAATAGTATAGGGCCAGGAATTAATCCCTGCAGGAACCCACTAGAAACACACCTGCTTGATGATGATTTCCCATTTACAATTACATTTTGAGACCTATCAGTTAGTCAGCTTTTAATCCATTTAATGTGTGCCAAGGTAATTTTATACTGTTCTAGTTTTTTAATCAAAATGTCGTGTGGTACCAAGTCAAATGCCTTTCAGAAGTCTAAGTATATTACATTAACTCTATTACCGTTATCAACCAAAGATGTAATCTCATTTAAAAAAAAAGAAATCAAGTTAGTTTGACAGGATCTATTTTCCATAAACTCATGTTGATTGGCATTAATTATTTTACCCTCTTTTATTTCTTTATTAATCAAGTCGTGCATCAGCCACTCCATTATCTTGCCTGGAATCTATGTCAGACTGACAGGCCTATAGTTATCCAGGTCATCCTGTTTACCCTTTTTAAATATTGACACAACATTAGCTTTCTTCAAGTCTTTCCCAGTGTTCCAAGACTTCCTGAAAAACCAACATCAGTGGTCCAGCGAGTTCCTCAGCCAACTCTTTTAAAACTCTTGGATGCAAGTTATCCAGACCTGCTGATTTAAACGTGTCTAAACCTAGCAGCTACTGTTTAACATCCTCCCAAGATGCCAGTGGAATGGAAAAAGCATTACCATGCAATATGACTACATCATTTGCTTTTTTCTCAAATACAGAACAGAAATATTTACTGAACACGTCTGCCTTTTCGGGCACTATTACTGATAATTCTACCATTTCCATCTACTAATGGATCAATACCATTGTTGGGATTATTTTTGTTCTCTTGTCCTGACTCCCAGCCTGTGTGCAGGCCACTACATCACACAACCTCCCAAGTGGGGTCTGGCTGAGTTTCAAGGTGCTTATAGAGGCCGTGCAATTCTAATGTTTGGAAAATTCCTGCCGCTGTTGTACAATCGTCCCATCTCACCCTATATATATATATATATATATACACACACACACACACACTGTATCTAAAGTATAATATGCCAGCACGCAGAGAGCTGACTCAAGTTGCCATAGCGATGATCAAACACTAATGCTCTGAGGACTCATCCTAGAAATGTTTCATTTAGCTCCTGACTCCACAAAACAGTGACAACGCTTGAGAAGCCCAAGAGCAGACCGACTTGCCTTGGGATCCTGGCTGCTTATTACTATCCAAGACCAGCCTCCCTTCTGACCACTGCCAGCCTGGTCAGGGCCTCTCCCCCAGCCACCAACTGCCCCACCGCTATTGCTGACTCCCACCATTACCACTGGGCTCTTCTTCCCCCACTAGCGCTGCCAGTGTCCACCTCCATCACCACCCACAGCCATAAAGCCAGCGACGGCTTCCTCCTCCAACAACCTCTTCTGCCTCCGTTCCCTCATCCCCGCCCCTAGACACCTCCCACCCTGTCCCACAATGTCCTGGGAGGGCTCTGGCCCGTCCTTCACCTCAGGGCGGTGGGCATTACTCACTTCCCCAACTTTGGCCAAACTGACAGAGTAGCAGCGATCACCACGGCAACGCGAGGCAGCTGTCTCTAGGAGACCAGCTTTTTGCCTTTCACTCCGTTTGGTGATGCAGGAAAAGAGAAACAAAGACGCAAAGAAGAGACGCACAAAACAAAAGGAGTGAGAAACTTTTGGTCGTGCTCTGAAGCGGCCGTCAAACCGGTCTCCTGTTCCCACAATAGTCCCACCCCACTGGGAGCCAAGCCAACCACGCACAGAGTTCGAAACCCTTAAACACAGTCACTTGCTCCCAGCAGTGTTTGGATGAGGCCTGCGAACCTAAACTACCACGGCTGGATGGACGGCTTTGGACTGATGGTAAACTGAGCCCCGACATAATCATGTCACCAAATGCTAAATGTCATTTGTACAAACCCACCAATTTAACCAGGTGACCCAACTGGGTGGGTGGTTTCAGATGGTGAGGTTCCGTTCTGATGACTCTCATTCTGAAGAAGGGGGGGGGGGGAGTTTTGAAATGGTGGACAGGTCCCGTTTCGACATGTTTGCAACGAAAAATTCCTTTTTTGTTCTGTTGAAACAACTTTTCAGCTAGAAATTTAAGCCGGCGAGCATTTAATTATTTTTGAATTAAATAGCTTGAAATCAAAACAAAACATCTCAAAATTTCCAAACAAAACATTGCATTTGACCCGAACTGAATTTTTATTTCTTTACTTCGTATTCCTGGTTGGCAATTTTTTATTTTTTGTTTTGAGATTTCGACTCTTTGGCCTGGTTTGGGACAGGAAATTCTTCTCAAAAGTTTTCCCAGGATGAGAAAACCATTTCCCACCCTGCTGCAGCCAGGGAGAGTGTTGGTGGAGCTTGTCCGGCCAGTGCCCTGCTGTGTAGAGGACAAGGCCTGCGTCTCCAGGACCACCAAAGCCGCCCTTTCTCCCGGCACCACTTTCACTAGTCCTTGCCCGCATATGCCTGGCTAGCGGAGCTCCTCTCCACTTGCTGAGCCAGTGCAACAGGGTGGCAGAGACCTGGGGATCTGGCACCGCTTTGCTTTTCAGTGAGACGGCCGCTGTCAGCAGGCGGCTCCGATCTGCCAGTTCCAATTTAAAACACTCCCTGCTCAATTACAAAGACAATTTGCAGTTTGCACGTGGGTGAGACGCTGTCCTCACTATGGGGGCACTCGGCAGGCTGCACTGGGGAGATGGAGGGATGCATTTCACAGGGAGCGCCGGGCAGAATGGATCACAGCCCAAGGACATGTGTTCAGGGACGCACTGGGCACTGTAAAACACAGGAACAGCCCTGCGCTGGCTGGGGCATGGGCTACTACAGAGCCATCCCTAGGGTACAGCGAATCGGGGTGACTGCTCCGGGCCCCACGCTTTGGGGGGCCCCGCAGGCTGGCGCGATGGGCCGGCACGGTCAGTCCCGGAAGTGACGGATTGGTCCCAGAAGTGACGGATTGGTCCCTTCTGCCCCAGGACCCACACCCTCCTAGGGATAGCCCTGACTACATACCCTGGGTGGGACTTCTCCTTTCTAACTCCTCTGGCCCATTTCCCTGCTCTGTGCCTCAGTTTCCCCAGCAGAGATAACAGTACTGACCTGCCTCATGGAGTGCTGCGGGTTAACCCATTCGTGTTTGCACAGTGCTGTAGGCAGAGGGCAGTGACTAAGGGCAGGCTGTCTTGGGAAAGGCAGCTGGGGTTAGCACAGCAGCTCTTTCAGAAGAGCCCTCACCCGGTTTGTCATGTGAACTTTTAACATGAAGAAATGACGGGGCCTGAGAAGCAGCAGCCCGGGAATTTCAGTCCCTGTCCCTGCTGCTGCAGCTGCCCTTGCTCCATGTGAGTTTGTGCACACACTTGTGGGCCGAGGTAAAACGTTCACAGCAGCCACACGGCTGGTAACGTAGTGTCAGGGCATTTGGTGGCGGGCAGGGCGCGAACCGGCAGCGATTCTCCTGCAGCGCTCCCCTGCTTCTCCTCGCTGGGATGCTGCTCCCCCAGCCGTGCACTATAGAGGCTGGTTGGGGAACTGTGGGAAGAAGGATAATCCACTCAGCTCCAGCAGATAAACATGGATTTCTCCTCCGGAAAGCCTCCAAATGCTGCAGCCACACTAAGCAAAACGGGGGCAGCTTGCTCCTGCTCTCCATGCCTGGCACGCTTGGGAAAATGTTTGGCACTGTAGGTTTTAGCTGTGGCTTCTGCTGAGGGATGTGTGGAGCACACAGGTGATCTCCCAGCAGCAGCCTGGGTGTTGGGATCTCTAGGAGGGAGCCACATGGGGTGGCCCCCGAGGCCTAGCTGTAGTTCCCTGCACCGCCGGGTGGAAGATCCCTACTTAAGTCTTAGTCTAGTTTCTTGCTCCGTGGGCTAGGAGCCTTAGGAAGACCGTATGCTTCAAATCCAGGCAAGGAGGGAGGGTTTAGCCGGGGCTCTCAATAGCATCTCCTCTAGCCAAATAAAGAGCAGCCTTAGGCTCTCCTGGGCTGAGTGGAGGCAGTCCGATGGGGGACAGTTAAACAGAGGAAGGAATGAGGAGAGTTGTCAGCACTCCATAAGAAAAGCAAAAGATGGGTGGCTGGGCACATACTGCCCATTTCATGTCCTATAACAACTGCAGTGTAGCTGTTGCATGCATTTTTTCCCCCTCTCGCCTGCAAGCGCCATTGACTGGCTCTTGTTTGCATTGTGCCTGTACCATGCAATTCCATAGGCTGCATGGTTAGTTTTGTCCCTCTCCCTCTACTTAATCTATGCGCTGCGTACGCACAGGCTGCTGTGATTGCTGCAGGCTTGCACTTCTGTGCTGTCAATCCCTGAGCTTGCGGGAGGATGCCTGTTCTTTGCTTATCAGGCTCCTCTGGGTTCTTTTCCACGGCAGCTGAACAAAAAAATGCCAGTTTTCCCACCTCATAATCGACGTGAATCAAAATTAAACATTTTTACTCATAAAAATGGTAGCTGTGCGAGTCTGTGCAATTCCCCCGTGCCTACGAACCACAGTGCTAGGCCCACACGGCAACTCTCCAGAGAGACGGGCTTGCGTGGAGCATACGGAAACAGCGACTGCATCCTGTCTTGCTGGCCAGCAGAAGTAGAACTGCAATTGCCTGGACTTTAAAACTCTCACTAGATGGCACCTGATAACAAAGTAACTGTAATGTTCCCCCAGCCATAGGGGACTTCATACCCCTCAGCTATTCTGTACACACAGGCCATAAGCTGGGGGAGAACTCAGAACTGCCTTTTCCAAACACAAAGGCTGCGATCACTTGAGCTAAAGGGGAATCTCCTGTAGCAGTTCTAGTATTAGGGCTTATAACCTGTACAGGCTGTAGCCACTGAACGGCAACATGATCTCACACGCACAGGATCCCTGAGCAAGTCTGATGTTCCATCTAGCAGAGGGCAGGGGTGATACATACACACCAGCCAGTAGGTTACAATGCCCAGGAGAGGTTAAAAACAGACTCCATGAACACCCGCTGCAGGGAGACACAGACCCAAAGAGAGCAACCGAGCTCCCGCCTGGCACCTGTGTGGCATCACCACCTCCAAACAGGCAGTTTTGAGGGGAGTCCCTCTAAGCAATGTAGCACACCATCCCCCCTCTCCGCTACACTGGAGCTGGCAACCGTAAG
Source organism: Macrochelys suwanniensis (assembly GCA_033296515.1). Taxonomy (NCBI): domain Eukaryota; kingdom Metazoa; phylum Chordata; order Testudines; family Chelydridae; genus Macrochelys; species Macrochelys suwanniensis. The sequence continues at coordinate 8,246,395 of CM065785.1, read as the reverse complement.
GGATTTCTGTCCTGATTGCCTCTGGTCCCCGCTACCCGGCTCTGTCCTTCGCACAGTTCAGATCATGTCTCCACTGGCCTCTAGCCTTAGCTGGCGTTTGTCCAGTCCCCCCCCACCAATCCCAGCTCCTGCTAGTTCTAGTACAGCTCGCATGTGCCCATGTGCACGGCTGGCCATACCCTGGGCCTAAGTCTAAAAGAATGAAAAACATTATAGGACAATGTAGAAGAGTGTTACTCAGCTAACAAACATAGGGCCTGATCTGTAGGGTGGTGCTGAGTGCCCACAATTCCCACTGAAGTCAGTAAGTACCTTGCAAGACTGGGCCCATTCTTATACCGATCCCCTGCTGGTAACAAATTCTTATCCGGATAGCAATGAACTTATTCCTGGCAGGAGAGTCCCCAAGTTCCAAAATAGACCACACAGGGCAAGCTAATGTTAGCACCATTTCCATCGGTGCAAATCCCAACACACTGAGAGCTGAGGCATTTTCGGAGTCACATGATGACCGAAAGAGACTAGACGGTCCAGGGTGCTGCTTTGTCCCCATCCCTCCGCACCATAATCTAAGCAGCTCTTAGACTGAGACAACACAGATAAATACAGTCCTGATAGAGCCAAGCTGATCTGTGACTGAAACAACTGCTCTGGAGTCTATGGAGGAATGCCAGGAAAGAAGGTGGCCCCCTGAGACTTAGAAAGAAGAATCATAAAATTTTAAAAACACCATCTTCGGAAAATGAAAGACTTGGCAACAAGTTCCCCCCTTGCCCTGCCCCACCGTTCCTACCCCAGGTACAGCAAAGAAGAATCTGAAAGACAACACTCCCCAAAGCAGAGAAGTATATCCAGATGGTGAGAATCAGGTGGTGGATGAATGGGGGTAGGGGGGAGAAATCATAGACGTGCTTCAAAATTTGCACTTTGATGAGACTTTAATGAAATGAGTAGCTTTGATGGCAAAATGGAGTTTTTCCATCACTCGGGAAATTCCGAATTTTGGGCTTGTCCCAAACCAGGGATGAAAAGTCAAAAATGTGGGAATGTTTTCCAAATGAAATATTCAGAACGTATTTTGTTTTGAACATATTGCTAAGGGTGAAACATTTCGTTTTGATGTTATCGTTATATTATATTATATTATATTGTGTCACAATGATTACGTTGAAATGAAATCTTTTGATAATTCCCCATGAAGCTTTTGACGCAATCGATACAGTCCCATGAAACGGTTCATTTTTGCCAAATCAGCATTTTCTGATGGTAACTGTTCCCTCGGAAAGTTTTTTAACCAGCTGTAGTAAGGCGTGAATAGCCACGGGCCAGATTCTGATGGCCTCACTTACTGTGAATAGCACCTTACTCCATGACTAGCCCCACTGACGTCAAATGGGAGCCCCTGTGTTACTGCCCAGCCTGAGTAAGGGGATCAGAATTGGCCCTTCAGATTTCACCCTCCTATAAATAACCCAACACAAAGGAAACAAATGATATTTAGCAACCAAAAATCATTATCAGCCCCACTGATTTCAAAGCAGCTACACGTGGGGCGGGCTGGCACCCAGCAGGAGCTAAGCATAGCAGAATCTGGCCCAGAGATTGCATTTCTTCAAAGAGCACGCTGAACTGATCAAGAGGCACAGCCCGGGCAGTGTTAACAATGTCTAATGTGTATGCAGCAAGAGCGGAAGGAGAATCAGCCATCCTAAGTCATTAAAAAGCTCCCAGGGAGTCAAATTAACAGGAGATTTCAAGGAGAGAGCCAGTATATTACTGTCCAAGCAGAGAGAATTCTAGGTCATTTCCATTCTGTTCTCCCCACACAGATAAAAACTTCATTTCGACTCCCAGGGAATAGGAGAGTTGCAGCCAGAATCACAGTCAATTCATAGGGCCCATATTATGCAAATTGGAGTTAATTACAAAATGTTTGCGTCTATCTCTGGAGCGGCAATAAATGAATTAAAGGCCAAATGCTGCTCTTGGATGGGTGGACACAGCTCCCATTGGCCCCGGGGGAAACTGTGCATGTGCATAGAGAGATAATATCTGGCCCCATGCAAAGATTGGACGCCAGATTCCACAGTCCTCACTAGAGCCCTTGGGCTGAGGGATCAGCTGCGGAGACCGAGGTTTTGGCCCTAAAAGCATGTGTCCTAGGCAGGGTAATACACTTTTCAGCAAAGAAACACCCAAGGGAGACCAAGAGAAACGCTCAGAGCTCATGCACATGCTTGGAGATTCACTGGTACTGTAGGCAGAGCAAGGGGTGATGTATGAAATGCACTGTCCCCAGGAAGCCCAGGGACTCAGACATGCTCTTCTGAGGCACAATTCCTGCCCTGCTTTCTCTGCGGGCGGGGGGAGGGAGTAATTTGCTGCTGGCCTGTATCAGTTCAACTTCTCTGCCCAGCGAGTCGGGAGGAGAGTCAAGGCTCCGTCCAGGCTCCACCCAATTTCCTCCCTGTCTCCACCCACTCTCTGCCCAGCTGCTTCTAGAAGAGCGCCACATACCGTACACAAACGTAGGCATAGACCCACCTACTCCTACATGCTGGAACCCAAAGCCTGGGTAGCCGGCGTAGGGATATGGGTGCACATAGTCCAAGTAATAATCTCGCCCTTAGATGGAACATAGGCAGGGTAGCCATATACAATGCAGCCCCACGACTAACAGAGACGTCATAGGAAGCCAATCGGGAGGAACTGTACAGCTCCCAGGTTCCTTTTTCAAAACATTCCAATATCACTGCACCACAATAGGACCTGCATTCCCGAGCCATTGGGTGGGTGAAAAATGAGACGAATGCAACCGGACTAAGAACCAATAGCACAAGCAGGCTTGCCTTGTAGTGGCTTATAGTGTAATCAATATCTAGCATGCAGGAAACCTACCATAATGCAACAGGAAATTATATATCCACACACATTTAAGGCCAGTGTTACTCACAATCTGTAAGCTCAGAGAAACAGCAGGAGGACAAAAAAGACTTTGCCCAGTTTCACTAATAAATATAGATTGCAAAGTCTATAATATAAATAATCTATAATAAATATAGATTGCAAATATAATGGCCAGCAGGTCATAACCCATAATGCTGGAGTGATTCACTAATCAAGTAAGATGTATTCAAACTAGACTATTATAGCATAGAATAACATAAGGCCAGGAGGCCAGAATTTTCTCCATCGATCAACTGATGGATATTAACCCCACGGAAAGAGATTCCAAGGAGAAAGTGAGCAAAATAGCAGCAGTGTACCCAGATCAGAAAGCAGCATTCTTCCAGGCAGTTCTTACAGCTCTAGCTCTAGACTAATGAATTAAAGAAACACCATCAATTTCTAACATACTTCTTCTTTGACCATTTTTACTTGTGTTACTGCAAGTAACACGCAAGACAATGGTAACTGTGAGGGATTCAAGAGAAAAAGGATTTCTTTCTATTCTTTCAGATGGGAGTGGAGAATCAGTTTCCTGGTTCTCTTGTATAATCAATCAATCAGTCAGTTTCCCTTTTTACTAGTGTGGAATTTATTATTAAAGTTGAGCGACTAATGTAGAACAAATCATTCCTGTGACAATTTTTTTCTTCCTTTTTTCCGTCTGCTCTTGATTTGCCCATGATTACAAATCGCAATTTTTCTCAAAATGTATTCTGAATTGAAAATTGTTTACTGGATATCTCTGGACCTTTGGGAGATGTTTGTGGTGAGGGTTTGATCTTCAAAATTCCTGCTGCACTGGTGAGCAGGGTTGGGACATTTTAGGAGAGCACATATGTTTCTGATACCTGCCTGGACAAGCGCAAGTCTTAGAATTTGGTTCCTGGTGTGAATATTTGTGTTTTATTATAATGATTTGTATGGTGGTAGAGCCTCAGAGCTCCTGTCCTGTACCAGGACAGCATTGAGCTAAGTGCTGTACAAACACAGAAAAAAACCCACTCCCTGCCCCAAGGAGCTCGCAGTCCATGTTTATGAATTCAGGCCCCACTTTCCATGAATATTCTTCACTAGTCACTTAACACACATCGTTCCTCTAAACTCTCCTGCCAGGGAACTCTCTCGGTGGAATATTCATAGAGCACAAACGCAAAAGAGGAGCGGGCAAAGTCACAGCAAACTGGCTCTGAAATCCAAAGCAATATTTGTGGCAAATACTCTGTGATTTGCCCCGCTCTAATGACCCTGTGCTGAATATGGTGGAGACTCAACGGGGCACCTTAGCTTAATTTTTTCCCACACTTAAAACAACATAGAGGGCAAAATTCACCCTGTGCGGAGAACAAGGCCCAGGCACCACTGGTGAATCACTCAAGCTCTCTTTGGAAGACCATCTGCTGGCTCTTTGCACAGGGGTGAATTTCACCCAGAAACATTTTTTCCAAGGACACAAGAAAAACCAGCCCTGTACCCGAAGGGAACGGCAAACCCAATGAGATTTGAATCAAACTTTGCAATAGGCAGCCTTCAGGTGGGTTTGAAATTAGGGCCAGACTTTTGGCTCACCCCTGCCAGTGAGGTATGGGGGGGCATGGATCAGCGTTCACGTTGCACTCCCCGTCAGTACCTGGCCCAAGCCGAGCAAGCTAATGATCCAACCAGCGGACCAAATTCGGTGATGAATCCTGCCATCTGAGGAACATTGAACATACGCTAAGAAGAAGTGGGGCATGGTTCACAATCATCAATTTGTTCCAAATCCCTATGGCCTGCACCTCTCTCACACAGGCAAAGAACTCAAAAAACTTGTTCTGGCTACTGAATTCTCCAAACCCCTTGGGTTTCTTTGAAAGGCAAGTCAGAAGCAGCTGATGAATGCAAGTTCCCCCCCACCCACCCCGCCTCCATTCAGCTTTCTAGCCTGTATTGTCCTTGTGTACAGGAGGAAAACAAGTAACTTGAGTGACCCGGTAGTGCCAGGAGCAAGCTGATAAGTTAGTAGCAGCAGCATGGGCTGTATTCACAGCATTCCACCGGAAAGGACTCTGGGGTCTCCTCCTGCACCCCACTGTTGACTTTATCATGAATCTACATGCTGCAGGCAACCGACCAGATAAATCTGGGGAGCTGGGCCCGGGACCGTGTTGATTAACTCCAAGCCTACAGGCCGCTGCTGCTTGAGCTAAAGGAGATCTTCCGTAGATGGCAGCAGTAATAGAGCCCTTATCTTCTGTGTGGGGCAGCCCTTGGCCAGTTTTACCATCATATGCACGTTGCAACATCAGCTGCTGCAGGATCCAGCTCCTTGTCCCTTGCTCCTTCTCACTGCTCTTGTTCCCTGGCTGAGAGGCTTTGGGTGAACAAAGAGCAGCCTGCAGGGACCTGTCCAGGCATCTGGTGCTGGCAGGTTGCAGGCTACTTTCCCCACAGATTCGTGGCCACCATATCGCCTTTGCCGGGATTGCTTTGACCTTTCAACTCCACTTTGCAGGCCTGCCACAAATATCCCGGGCATTCGCTGAAAGGTTAAAGAGAGAGGAACTGCTCTGGGCAGGTTCCTTGAGGTGCTCAGGTCAGAGAGCCTAGCACAGGTCCCTAGCAGGGCAGGTTGCATCAGTGCTTTGGGGACCACCGGTGCACTTGACCTCACCAAGTACAGTCAGCCGCTCCGCCTTCCCCTCCCCACCATTGGGAGAGGATCAGAAGGCTCTCGGGAGAGCCTGGAGAGGCTTGTCCTGGGCAGAGAATCCCTAAGGTGAGGCTCTCTCACCATGCCTCGGGTCGCTTTTCTCCAGGGGAGACAAATGTGCCGTGGTGACATGGAGCGAGAACAGGAGATTCCATGAGCAGCCCGGCAGAGAAGAAATGGGGGGGAGGGAGGCGGAGGGGAGGGAAGAGGCCAGGGGTGAGAGCTAACACGGGCCGCAGGCAGAGCTCAGGAGGCTTCAGGGGCAGAGCTGGAGCGGGAGTCTGCCGCGATGCTGGATTTAGTACGGTTCCTGGGAGAGCGCCGAGCAAACCACCGTGCCTCCCCCTTTCCTGCTCTTCCCCTCTCGCCTTTTAGCGCTCCTAACAAACAGCACTTCGCACCTTTCCGTATTCCAACCCCAATTCATCCGCAGGGAGGGGCGTTACTGCAATTTACAGAGAGGGAAACTGAGGCACGTGCCTGCGGCCACATGGCAACTCTCTGGCAGAGCTAGGAATAGGACTCAGGAGTTCCTATATCCCAACAGGGTGGCCATCCCGGAGACCTTTTCTTGCTGCTCTGTGATGCATGTGGGCACGGCCTATATCTGATGAGGCAGCTTCCCATGGGGCCAATTCAATGAGGTGGGCACGGGACACTGATCAGACCCCAACAGGCACCAGAGAGAGGAAGGAAAGCTGGGAAGTCCCTGGATTCGGCGGGGGGCACTGTACATGGTGGTGATATGCCACTGGCGTCTCTAGGCCACTGCCAACGCTTCAGCGAGAACTCAGAGAATCAGCCCGCAGGTTCAGTCTCCGGTCGATTACTAGTCTGCTTGGCCAGTGAGAATTCTGCGTTGGCAAATGGTACAATCACTCTCAGGCTACCTTGGAACTTCCTAGGCTCCTGCTGTTGCATGGTCTCTATCCATTTCCTAGGGCCCGGGCGCTCATGTGACAAAAAGCAAGCCACCGTCCCCACAGGCATTCCTTCACCAGTGCCTTTGATAGCAAAGTGAGCGGGGAGGGCCGTGGACCGCACTGGGCCACTCGGGCCGAACTCCCTTCCTCCTGATGGAGCAGGTGTTGTCATAACGAACACCCTGTTTGTAGCTGCTGCAGCCAGCTCATTAAAAATGAACGAGTCCCCGGTTTTGCGGGCGAAAGGCTTTTGTCTGGTTTATTTGCGTTCGGAAGGGAGCGTTAACCCTGTGTGGCAAAGACTCCGGAGACCAACGTACACAAAGAACAAAAGGGAACATTGAATGCCCTATGGGAGCAGAAAGGGGACAGGAAGGGCCATTCTTAGAGCCATTCCAGGTGACTGAGCTCAGAGCTCCATTAGTCTTTGTTGGAAACTCACCAACATCTCTTCTCGGGCTGAATTGCTTTCTCTTTTCATTGCATAATTCCACTTTCTCTAGAGAGCTGAGCCGGTGGCAACACATTTTCTCCCGCATTATAAATCTCCTGCAAAGACCTTTTTCTTTTAAATCCATCTGATGAGAGTTGCTGTATCGCTCACGAAAGGAGAGAGGAGGGGGAATAAAAATCCAACCTCCGAACTCCCCCCACTCCAAAAAGAAACCCACAGCGTGATCTCAGGTGCCTCTCCCAAATTCATTAAATCTCCCAATTTGCTTGTGGGTGTTTGACAGAGAGCTGCCTTTTGGCTGACAAAATGATTATAGGGGTTTGAGACAATAAGTTGCATGCATATTCCTCCCTGCATTTCAAACAGGGGAAGGATACAGTTGCTAAAAGAGCTGCACTTTCAGGGGTTGCAATGGTGTGGGGGGGGGGCAAATGGAAGGAGTTAGCAAAAGAAGAAAGAAGTCGTGGTATCTGCTTGAAAAGAATTGTGTATGAGCGTGCATCCGTGCTGTATGTGTAGGCAATTGACGACGTGATTGTCAGTGTATCAACGTGCGTGTGGCTGGAGAGGAGCAGGGCCATGCATTAAAGTGTGTGGGGCCACAGGAGATGTAGCGATCTGTTTGTGAGAGCATGAGGGTTAAGTGAGATTATGGGTGAGTGGGTCTGAATGCACCAGTGTGTGTGGCTATAGGAGGGCAACAATGTGTGTGTGTGTGTGTGTGTCCGTCCCTTGTAAAAATAATGTAAAGAGCAAATCATATATTTGGAGCAAGATGCTCAGCAGCCCCGGAACTCTCTCAAATGCCTGCAGACAGCGGGTGCTGGGAGGGGCGGGGAGAATTACTTAGAATCCAAACTCAATCTGTTGGAGAAAACTTGGCCCAGTGCTCAGCGAGCTGGACATAGCGGCCATGTGAGTGAGCATGTGCAGTGCAGTCTGCGTCCTCGGGGAAAGAGCTTCCTTCCTGTCGTGTGGAAAGGGACGCGCCCCATTGCACGGTGCGTTGTTTTCCCCCCTCCTTTGTTTGTAAGCCTGACCCATGGTGGTATCAGAACAGTGCTGGCAACATCCAGCTTCAATCTGAGCGGCAATGGGGCAGGGACATGACATTTGGATGTAGACCCAGATTGACAGCCCCACAACATTGGGGCGGGGTCAGACCATTGTAGACATAGGGGGACACTGGAGTGGGGTCAGACCATTGTAGACATAGGGGGACACTGGGGCAGGGTCGGACCATTGTAGACATAGGGGGACACTGGGGCAGGGTCGGACCATTGTAGACATAGGGGGACACTGGGGCAGGGTCGGACCATTGTAGACATAGGGGGACACTGGGGTGGGGTCGGACCATTATAGACATAGGGGAACACTGGGGCGGCGTTGGACCATTGTAGACATAGGGGGACACTGGGGCAGCGTTGGACCATTGTAGACATAGGGGGACACTGGGGCGGGGTTGGACCACTGTAGACATACGGGGACACTGGGACGGCATTGGACCATTGTAGACATAGGGGGACACTGGGGCGGGGTCGGACCATTGTAGACATAGGGGGACACTGGGGCGGGGTTGGACCGTTGTAGACATAGGGGGACACTGGGGCGGGGTCGGACCACTATAGACATAGGGGAACACTGGGACGGCGTTGCACCATTGTAGACATAGGGGGACACTGGGGTGGCGTTGGACCATTGTAGACATAGGGGGACACTGGGGCGGCGTTGGACCACTGTAGACATACGGGGACACTGGGACGGCATTGGACCATTGTAGACATAGGGGGACACTGGGGCGGGGTTGGACCACTGTAGACATACGGGGACACTGGGACGGCGTTGGACCATTGTAGACATAGGGGGACACTGGGGCGGCGTTGGACCACTGTAGACATACGGGGACACTGGGACGGCATTGGACCATTGTAGACATAGGGGGACACTGGGGCGGGGTCGGACCATTGTAGACATAGGGGGACACTGCGGCGGGGTCGGACCATTGTAGACATAGGGGGACACTGGAGCGGGGTCGGACCATTGTAGACATAGGGGGACACTGGAGTGGGGTCAGACCATTGTAGACATAGGGGGACACTGGGGCGGGGTCGGACCATTGTAGACATAGGGGGACACTGGAGTGGGGTCGGATCATTGTAGACATAGGGGGACACTGGAGTGGCGTTGGACCATTGTAGACATAGGGGGACGCTGGTGAATTTCAGATCAGGAGATGAGTTCGAATACCAGAGAAACACACACAAGTGTATATCCACACACCCATATATCCACCCAGGGGCAGACACATACATACACACACACACACAGAGAGAGAGAGAGAAATGCACGCACACACCTGCATGCCCATAGATACATACATGCACACACACAGAGATGAACACACACACACACACAGTTTGGGGTTGTTCAGCTCCTTGAGGCCCATCTCTAAGATGTAGCTGTTCTCCTGCGGGAAGGAAAGTGAAACAAAACACGCGTGTCTGCTCACAGATTCGAATGGAGATCAGCTGATGTGGTCCAAACCTGTCACATCCAGTGCACTGAATCTGCCAATACAGCTCCATACACACGAGAGGAATACTGGGCTGACTCTGGTGTCCATGGGCAGGTCTGAGACAGATCACTGGTCCCTGCTGTCCCGGGGCAGAGCCTTAGCACGTTGCTTTCCCCTTCAGCTGCTCCCTGAATCTTTGTGCATTCACAGCGGGACTATAAAGTCCATTTTATGATACATGCTGCAGATCTGTCCATGCTGTTATCATAAGCTAATGCAAACATCGTTAGCTGCAGGGTTCAGTACTTTATTAGAGACAGGCAGCTGGTTCAGCCTACATGCTAAATCCAGCCTTGACTCAGATACAGGCTGCAGCTGCACGTACAGCCAGACACCACAGCCATACTGTCACTATTCCCAAGTGTTTGGAGGGCCACCAGCATATTCGTGAAGATGTTTGTGAATTCCCAATGTTTCACAAACTTTAGCCCCAAAAGAGAACTGACCAGAAATTCATCTCAGGAAGTAAGTTATTCGCTCTTCCTTATTTAGCATTTGTTAGTGATTTGTTCTCTGGTTTTAAAAGTTTCCATCGTCAACCGTGTGAGTTAGGGTAACTGACCAATCACACACCAGGAATAACAAATAGCGAACAGCTGAAGCAAACAAGGCTGAAAAAGTGGTGAATACTTGGGACAAACAGAAACCTTTGCAGAAAGCAGGATCAGCCAACAATGGAACAAAGGGCTGAATTCCCAATGAATAATTAAACACACTGGCCATCGAGACCTCTTGGTATGCCATCTGCTTCCTACTAACAGGTACAGCCCTGAACATCTCATGCTTCTTGCTAACCAGGAACCACCAATGCACGAACCAGGTGTGGGTCTTCCAGCAGTGCTCCTGGCCTGCCCAAGGACCAGCTCACTGTTTAATTCCATGGGAAGTACCACAAAATGTCAGGTGGTAAGAGAGGAAATGTGGTTATTCCCGCCTCCTGAAACTGAAAGTAACTGAGTGCAGTTGACGTGGGAACTATGGTTGGACCTACCATGTGTAACTTGCCAAATAATCCACGGGAGAATAGAATGAGTGATGGCAATTTTGGGAAATCTGAATGATGTTTTTCTGTGCAGAATTTCACAATGCCACACATATTTTTGGTAGTGCACTGTGGGTATCCTATGGTGATGCTCATCCATCTGCCCATGACCTACCAGTTGTGCTTCGCAGGAACAGATGTAGCCATTATTTTATTGCTAAAGGGCCAGGCAAGGAATTATTTCAAACTAGAGCTGGGATGGCATTGTTGTCCCTCAAAATCACTTTATTACCCCAAATTTCAGCTCTGCTAAGATAATATTTTAGAGGGATGGCTCTTTAGGACCAGAATGCACAGTAGACAATGGCTATAAACCACCATCTATTTCATGTGTAGATCTATTTCAGACATCGGCCAAATGCAACTCTAAAATGCATTGACGTGCAGGGAGTGCTTCAGAGCATGGTGCAAAACCCAATTCTTTACAAAGGCCTTGTCTCTGGAACAAAACTAGAGCCAGGGCAGTATCATTCTCCCTGGAAGAAAGCCACTGTGGCTGATTCAGATGACCTTTTAAGCTTTTTTTTATCTCCAATTTACATATTTTCATGGTTGATTCTGATTCCCTTTATCATTTGCCTACCACCCCAACTCTTGTAATAACAAAAGCCACAAGCGATCAGGGCCTTGGTTGCACATTTCACCCAAAATATGGTGCTTCCAGCCGTACAGCGTCCACTATACTGCAGTAGTATCCAGAGACTGCTACTAAGAATGGTGGCCCCACTGTGCTAGGCACGGCCATCACTCAGCAAGAGACGAGGCCGACCAAAGGCGGAATGGAGATCAGAGGCACAGCGAGATGAAGTAATTTGCCCAAGTCATACGGCAGGTCAGAGTTAGGAATAAAACCCAAGTCTCCTGACCCTCCTCCAGCTGCTGCTGCCTTAGCCATTAGATCACACTATCCCCCTACTCGTTGCTGGGAGATTGGCTCAGTAATGACTGGGAGAGGAGAAAGTGACATCTAGTCAATCAACACCACTTCCGAAAGCATCGAGGGGTCCCTCAAAAATCTCCTGAACCCTGCTTCGCTTGTGAGTTCTGAAGGATGGGATCACAGCCCAAGGGGGAATGGCTGCATTCAGTAAAGGAGGAGTAAAAAGTAGACAGCCGAATTCATCCTGACCCTGGGCAGCATGGAGAACTCCCTCCACCCTGACTACAGCACATCTCAGATTTTGTTTCCTAGCACCTGCTCTGCTCCACCAGTGATGCCAGCTTCATAAGCCCTGTCATTTCCTTCTGCCAAGCCCATCTCCCCAGCTTCTTTTATGCCACCCCCTTAAAAGGGCCTCCCACCCTTCTTCATTCAAATTCCTCCACAAATACTAACCCACTAATCAATCAAACCCTCTCTCTTCCCCAATATTAGTTAACCTGCTAGTTAACTTTTTCCCCCCCAGTGTATCTCACCTTATCTGTGCCTGCCAGTGTAAATCACTATTCAATGTGTATGACATTCCCCACTGTGCCTGATCTACCGAGGAAACCAGTGTGCTACAGCGCTCAGCCAAGGAAATTACTGTAGTCCTTTAGCTCCAGCTGTAGCAGTTCATGCCCTCAGCTCTAGGGGTCCCAGGTTCAATCCCTCATGATGACCAAGAGGATGGTATGTTACATAAGCTCCCCGAGATCTGTGGCTGTTTTCATTTGTGTCATCTACAGTGCAGAGCGCATCCACATTACTTCACAACTAATTAATAATTGTTAATGAGCGGGGGAACAGTGCGCAGTGCCAGATTTTTCTAATTAGTGAACAAACGCAACTGAAAAAGCAAAAACAATGCATCACAAAACGTACTTTGTCCATTGATTTTAACCATCGGAGTTTGGCTTCGCTGACTGTTGCGAATACGCCCTACGCGGTGTTAATAAATGGACGGCTGCATGTTTGTTGAAAGGGCAGCTTAGTCCCAGGAGATATCACCACCACATCTGCTACTAAATCCTGTGTGAGAGGCAGGAAGACATCACCAACTTTTTGTAGGAATTATAAAGTGGGTAGATGAGCAGCACTCGCTAGGTTCTAGCTGTCTTTAGCAAATGATGTCGGGCCATCGCTGGAGCATGGGATAACAAAGTAAATTCAGTTGTGCGCACATTGATATTTCTGTCTCTCTCACACACACTCTCTATACACTATCTTTATACTGATGTATATCATAGCATAGAGTCAAACTCCCCAATTTTCTCCCTGCCCTTATTAGACTCCACCATCTGGGACAACACTACTTATTTGTCTGATTATGGCACCGATCCATATAATTAACTACAAAAAAGGCAACAGCTCATTACACAACAGCCTTTGCTGTGACTCCTCTTCACAGCGACGAGCGTGCCAGAATAACCGGGGGTGCTGGGGGTGGAGGGACGGATCCTGCTCGCCTCCTTTCAGAAGATCCACATGACTGGAGAGCTTTTGATAGTCATAATTTTCCCCCTTTTCCCTTGGCAGCTTAGGATTCAGTCAGAGGGAGGAAGGGAGGGAGCTAGCTCAGTGGTTTGAGCATTGGCCTGCTAAACCCAGGGTTGTGAGTTCAATCCTTGAGGGGGCCATTTGGGGATCTGGGGCAAAAATTGGGGATTGGTCCTGCTTTGAGCAGGGGGTTGGACTAGATGACCTCCTAAGGTCCCTTCCAACCCTGATATTCTATGATCATCTGTGTTGGTGTCACTCGGTTGAGGGTTATCAGCCCCTCCTAGGTTCAGATCAACCCCTCCACACACACACAAAGGCCCCCAAAGAAACAGGGATGTTTCCCCCATATTGGCACCACATAGAACAAATTTCTCCCAAAGAAAGCTGGACATTTCCACTGCTTGCATCCAATGAAGTGGGTATTCACCCATGAAAGCTTATGCTCCAATACCTCTGTTAGTCTATAAGGTGCCACAGGACCCTTTGTCACTTCCAAAGAAAGAGAGTTTATTTTGCTCACATTTTCTCTCTCAGACACATTTCATTGTCAGAAAAATCAAGACAGTTTTTCTCTCTTTCTCTCTTAGGTTTTTTTCCTACCACCCATCACTGTAGTTCCTGGGCACCTTCCACATAAACTAGATCAGCAATGGGTGAAGTCCCCAGTGGGAATCATAGAGTCTCTGGGTCTTCTCCATTATTGGGTTATAGAAGCTCCTAGGGAGTAGGGTTACTTCCTGAGTCATAGAGTTTAAGGCCAGCAGGGAACATTAGATCATCTAGTTTGACCACACTACATTTTACCCTTACCGCTGTATTTAGACCAATAACTTGTGTTTGATTAAAGCATCTCTTCCAGAAAGGCATCCAGCCTTGATCGGAGGGTTCCAAGAGACAGGGAATCCACCACTTCGCTTAGTACATATAATTTCTCTTTCAATTTCATACTTAATACATTGCCCTGAGGTTTTACTTTTCGACACACAGACCTGTTGCAGAATCCAGAATATGGGTTACACTCTATATTTTCACTTTACCCACAGTGCAACTATAGCGTAACTCTCTGACACATTGGCAGATGCAAACTTTCATGCATGGATTCCTGTCTGACAGATGTGGGATGGCCTCAGTGTGAGATGAGTTGCAGGGGGTCTCAGGCCAGCAGTGGACAGGTATCCTAGCAAAGCCACCAGCAGCACCTCTGGCATTCCTGAGGGCCCCATTGCTGACAGGCTCAGCAGAAGGCCAACAGCTGAATGGGCCACGCAGACTGAACTCCACTGTCATTTTTAAAGGTGGGTCCATAATTGCAGAGCAGCATGGAGGTACCTGCTGCTCTGTGGACATCATCCTCCCAGCTGAGCCAGCCCTTTTCATCAGCACTTTGGAATCTGATGGTACCTGAGTGGGTGGACGTGGTGGTTAGGGAGGAAGGTGCTGGATTTGGTTCGGGCTGCTATGTCTTTTGGACTGGTTCTTAGCAGGAAGAAACTGCAGCCGCTCCAGCAAACTTGGCTGCCGTGACTCTGGGTTGGGGGGTGTGCGGGGAACGTCATAACCGCACAGAAGACGCTGTTCGAAATGAACCCGCTCCGGGCTGGGAGGGCCACAGTCTGAGAGCCTTGCAAAGCCCTGTGCTGGCTTGGAAAAGGAAGCTGCTATTGAAACCTTATTTTCCTGGCATTTGTTTTGATGGTTTATTTCTAGCAGTGTCCTAAAGAAGAACCAAAGTCCCCCAGAGCTTTCACGGAGCAGACAATGCCGTGATTTTCCACACCGGCACAGTAGAGATTAGATCATGGGAGCCTTTGTTCCTTGTCTGTTCAGTGTAGAGACTTGCTTCATAAGAAGACAGCAGCATACTCCACATGAAGCTGGAGGTGGGAGCAAAGGAGCTGGCTTGTTCCTCTCTAGAGCTTTGGTAGTGTCCCTCTCCAGGGGTGCTTCACGCTAATGTGACAGCATTTCCTGCTGGCCAGCTCCTGGGATGGGAGCAGCCATTACACTGGAGGAGTAAAGCTTCTTGGAAGAAGAGAAGGGGAAGGATCAGCGACACAGAGGAGAAATGACTCTAGTATTTGGCGAGCAGGAGTGTGGGTAACGGGGTTTCACTCCCAGGCATTGATTTCTCCTTCTCTGGGATGCTGTTCTCTTTGCATTCGCAGGGCATTTTATTACCCAGGAAAAGCAGGGACTGAGAGCAGGGACTGAGCGAGATAGAAAGCAGGCAGGGATTGAGAGAGCTACTCAGCAACACCCCCAGAGCCCTGTCAGCATGACTCAACAACCACCTGCAACACACCCACATATGCCACTCCTGACCTTTACGTCCCCTCCCACACCTGTGCCTATTCACCTCAATCCTGACGTGCAAGACCCCTTGCTGTTCCAGTTCTGCTGTAATGTGCTGGCTCAGGGTTTGCGATCATGTCACTCCCTAATGGCTGACCCGCTAAAGAGAGTAAGGGATCAACTGCTAATGCCAGCTGAGGGAGCTTTCTTTTAGCTCAAGGGGTAGAGGCCTATGTCTCTGGAGCCAGAGGTCCTGGGTTCTGTCCTGATGTCCCATGCATTTGATCGGTTTGTCTGTATGTAGGTAATACAGGGCTTTATAATACTGAGTCCCACTCTCAGCTCCACCAATGCACTTCTGCCCTGCCCTAGAGAACACCGGGCTATTCCCATCCTGGGCCCATGCATAGCTCCGCCAGTGCTCCTGTGGCCTCCTGACCCACAGGGCCCCATCTATCCCGATGTGCATGATGCTAAAGGCATGGTGAGCAGCTGAGCCAGAATGCTAAGATGCATAGTGATTTTGCACCCCTGACAAACATCCCCCGAGGATATCCTTGCGGGCACCCAACGGCTTTTACTGTTGATCTGAGACCAGGTGGAACCCAGGTTGGCAGACAGGAAAGGGCTGAAAATGAGCCAATTCTTGATGGCTCATCATACCTGTACCTTCTCCTAGAGCCCGCCATCTTGTGCTATCGCATCTCAACTTTCATTTAAAATGAAATATAAGGCCCTGGCCTTTATGAGGGCAAAGAAAACCTTGAACATGGGCACTGAGTGTAACAGGTGGGGTGGGGTTTGCCTGAGTCTGCGGCCTGCCTGAAACAATAGCTCTGGGAGCCCCTCTCCATTTCAAGGGTTGTTGATTCGGAAACCTCAGGCTAAAAAGTTAAATGTCAACATCATTGACTAGTTCACTGCTGATCAAAGCGCAGCAGAAAGGAGAGTTGCGCTTATACAATGGAGAGCAACTGTGACCAGCATCTCATTTTGGCATAGGCTGGAACTTGGTTTGTGAGCGGTCGGTTTTTTCCTCCCTCCTTGACTTCTGGCCTAGTGTATTAACTCCCTGGACCACCCAGCGCACAAGCTGGAATTTCATAGCCACAAATAAATAGGTAGTTTTATTCTAACTCTGTACCAGAGACCAAGTGGGGGTTCAGTAAATAGACTGAAGTGCAATCCAGTCATTACGGGTTGGATTCGCTTCTCTCTCGCTGCCCATTTACATTGGTCTAATTCCATCGGGCATCTGTGGCCCTGCACCTTGTGTAAACTTATACACCAATGCAAAGTGAGTGTGCAGTGCTCCCAGTTTGATGTGGTAGCATCTCACACCCCCGCCACCCAGTGCACTGGTGTACTTGACTACACAGGGGCAGAGCAATGCAGAATTAGACCCATTGATGTTAGTGGAGTAACTCCTGATTTACACACGTGTCGGTGACAGGAGAACCAGACCTGTTTAATGGGTTCATTTTGGGCTCTCTTCTTTGCCTGAGCACACGAGAAAGGGGACTCACATTTTGATGCCTGCAACCCTGAATCTTAGAAAGAAAAATCTTCTGGCTCCTCGCAGCTGCTGTAATAGTTTGGGCCTGAATCTTCACCACTTGGCAACACGTCGTCACTTACACCTGTGCAAAGCCCCACCTGCAATGACAACTTCCTGCTCTGGGAGCATTTCCTGCCCGCTTCGCCCCAGCATTAGTGACGAAGCAAGATGCCAGGCAGGGGAGAATCGTGCCCTAGGTCTGTCCCATCTTGCCAGTCCAATGCACGTCCATTCACGTCTGTGTTGCTGCATGTCCCATGATAGGCCTCGATAAAATTTTGATTGACAAAAATTAAACAAAAACTTTTAGTGGTGTAAGCGCCGGTCACTTTCATGTCCCCAGGTTCACCCACCCCTGAGAGCCCCTCTGAGAGCCCTGAGCTCTTCTCCAGAAAACGTGGCCCCTCTCTGCAATCTGGGTGCCTGGCGAACCCTGGCATCCTGGCCACACAGCCTCTCTCGACTCTCAGGACCACTGCGAAGAGGTGCCTCCTTTTTCCCCGGGAGACGGGCAGCGAGCGAGCAGGGGGCAGCGGACAGTTCCGTGGCCGAGGTGGAACGGCTGCCCAAGCTCCCCGCTCACGTTGGGATTTGGAGGAGTAAATACTTCCCGGAACAGCGTGGAATTCCAGCCTTAAATCCTGAGGTAATTCGGCTGACCCTTCCTGTCACTGCCCTGCCCTCTGCGTCTGTGTTCCTGGCTTCGGGCTCTCCACACGGCACAGTGCATCTAGCCACAAGCCTGGTCAACACGCTCCATGCAAGACACCACTCCACTGCCCCTGCAGCCGACTGACCCCGGGAGGGTGCTCCCTAGGACCGAGTCCTGGCACAACGCCGTCAGACAGTGGGCGCAGAGTCACGGTGTGATGGCAGTCACGGGGGTTGAGTCACAGCTCCGGGCAGAGAGGGAGCAGAAACGGCGCACGCAGAGCCGCAACGGCAGAGAGCACCAGCTGCAGCCCAGCCCAGCTCTCGGACAGCCTGAATCCTGGCATTGGTGCCTTTTCCCCCTCACCTGCTTCGTTGGAGCATGTCAGTCAGGAAATAGGGGCAGGAGAGAGCGAACTGCGGGGATCTGTGGAAATAGGAGGGGAAAGGTGTTGGGGAGCCGGGGCTGCTTGTGGGATGGGCCCCACAAACCAGGCAGGGCTGTTTTAGCAACACACCCTGACTTCTGAGGATAACGCACGCTGATGATGAAACCAGTCCCTGCATCCCTGCTCTAGGCTCTGCTGGAGGCGCTGCCCTGGAGTGCTGCCTGGACTGCGACCCCTCGCCTCTCACCCAAGCATACGCATTAGACCAGCGTTTCTCTGCCTTTTTGATACCAGGGACTGGCTTGCTGCCTTCTTAACAGCGTCAGCGCGATCTCAGGGACCGGCACCGGTGCCACGAACCGGCGGTTGAGAAATGCTGCATTAGACCGCTCTCCCCAGGCTGCCTGTTTTCACTCCCCTCTGCCCCACCTTCCATCCTGCCTGGCCCTTTCCGAGCCCGGCCAGGCCGCAGTCTGGGAAGGGTCACAGCTGAGTACCAGCCACTTAATTCAGATTCATAATTACTCCCTTGGCACCAGGCCAGGCCACAGGCATCAGCTGGATCTGGCCAGGGAGTCCCTACCGTTCTCTCTTTCCTGATCGGCGCTGGCTCCCTCCCGGGCCCAGCACAAAGCAACCAGTGGAAGAGGCTGGCTGGGTCGCTGCCTCCTCTCTGCTGCTGCTGAGATTTCAGGCCCTGTGTAACCCAGGTTCATAAACCGTGCCGCAAAGTCCAAGACCTGTATTCCCTTCCAGGCCAAGCTGCCAAGGCGCCTCTCAGGGCTCCGCTGCTCCAGATGCACACACCCGGGAATGGGTGCTCCTGTGGGAGACAGAGAGCCAAGGCTCCTGGGCTCTAATTCTTGACTCTGCCCCTGGCTGGGGTGGACCCCCGAGCCACCAGCTGCCTCTGTTCCTCTCGCTGTAGAATGGGGATCAGTCCCAGCTGCCTCACAGGGTTAACTCGTGTTTATTAACAACAGCCAGGTCCTTGTACAAAGCTCTCCCCTGTACTAATGAATGTTGCATTTAGCTAGCACCCCTCGGTGAGGCTCTCAAAGCACTTTTACCCCCTCTTCAAAGAGGCTCACAGAGCTTAAGTGATTTCTTCTCCCGCGGTCACAAAGCCTGTGAGCGGCAGGGCTGGGAGCAGAACCCGGCTGGCTACGCCAATCGTTAGACAACAGTCCCTGAAAACATACGGGGCTCCCCCGGACCCACTCCCAAATCCAGGGGAACTCAGCCCAGGCTGCAGCTCTACCTTTAACATGCCCAGTATGCGTGCAGCAGATGCTGCAACCTGTACATTATGTAAGATTAGCTGGCTTCCTAGGGTCTGGGACACGCGGGTTGCCACCCACCCCGGAACTGAGGAGGCAGCCTAATTTTCAGGGGCTGAGCCGGGTTCTTGCCAAGCTTGCAGGCCAGCGCTGAGTCCTGGACTGATTTGGGGTATGCAACCTCTCCATGTCATGCTGTAGACATACCTGGGTGAGTCCAGGATGCTGCATGCAGGAGACATTCGGATCTCCAGGTTGCAACACGGTAACACCAGGGAGCGGCTTTTTCTCCAGAGGGCAGAGTCTTAAAGGTGACAAGTGACAGTTGCAATGCTTAGAGAAAGTGTTTATTGGGGTACACTGTGGGCAAGTGGGGGCAATTGCCCCTCACCCAGGTCCTCTCTGTTCATTTGAGTCAGCTAAACCCTCACTTTACCATTGCACCAATGTCTTGACACGACCAAACAGCCAATGCTCTCTCACCTGGGTTTCCAGGACTCAGTACTTGAGGTAACTCATGAAGCAGGGAGCAACAAGCCCACAGGGTCAGGGCACTGCCCCTCCCACAGTCAGCACTCCCACCCCAGCACTTGTCACCCCTTCAGATGGCTAGAATACGGTCCGGATGCTGCAAGGCAGCAAGAGGAGTGTGGTCTAGTGGCCAGAACACAGGACTGGGCGCCAGGAACGGCTCAGTTCTAATCCTGACGCCTGCTCCAGCCCTGGCCACGTGACCTCACTCGTCTGTGCTAAGCAGGACTGCAGCGGAGCCAGAGGAAGTAGCTGGTCTGACATTCAGCGCTCATGGACCCAAAGGTGAGGGATGCTTCAAAGCTGCCTCTGACAGTTGCCCAGCCGGACGCACGGCGGGTGGTTTGGTTTGGAATTGGCAAGGCTGCCCTGCTGCTGCTTTTCCCCTAAGGACACATGCCCACACCACCAGTGCCACAGAACCCGGCTAATTCCTCTGTCAGGCTGCAGTACGATGGGCTGCCATCCCTCTGTGCCTTCCAGCCTGCAAAGAGGTGGGGGTGCCTCTTGGCAAGAGGGAGATCTGTCAGTGCCGTGCCTGCCTGCCTGAGGTTACGCCGCGCGGGCAGAGGAATGCCACCGCAGGACAGGAACAGCTGGCAGACAGCTTCCTGCGGCGTGCTCCTTCCCAGTGCAGCCACACCCTTGGAAGATGGAGACGGAGCGTGAAGTGCAGTGAGCGGGGGGGGGGGGTCTTCATTTGTAAATAGGAGTCTCCGATCTGAACAGAGTGCAAAGCGAAGAGGCAAGGGCCACATTTCAGGCCTGCCGTCACTCCACGGTGGAGTTGTGCCAGCCTGCCTCGAGCCTGAACTGGGCTCCACGTATCCACCTGGGATTGTAAGAGCTAAAAACCTGACAAAAAGAATCCCTTCACAGCAATGGAAAAGGTAGATACGTCTCCTCTTCCCGCCCCGCCCCCTTCCTTTCTGGACACTTTTGGGCTGTAGCTGCTCATTTCTGGTCGGGGGGTCAAGAAGATCCAAATATTAATCCCAGGGATATTTGTTTATAAATCGATAATTAAAGGAATAATAATAAATAATTCAGAATAAAGCCGAAACATTAATTCTTGGCACTTCCATAGTGACTCCTACCTGGGGATCTCAGAGCACTTTACAAACGGTAACTTGCTGGGCACCCGAGCTCTGCTGTGAGGTGGATATAATCACCCCATTTTTACCAGTGGGGAAACTGAGGCAATGTGACATCAAGAGAGTTGATGGCAGAGCTGAATATAAAATGCAGGTGCCCTGACTGACTGTCCCCTGCTCTAACCACCACACCACACCACACTGCCTCTCTTCTGCCGCCTGCTCCATGCTCCTAGTGGATTTCAGTTTGGGAAGTGGCAGGTGGGTTTGAGGCCTAAAAATGGTGTCACCGGCCCCTCAGACTCAGCATTGATTTGCTAGTGGCTCGGCAGTTCCCTTTGCTCCTCGTCTCTCTGCTGGGACCCGCTTCCTTCACTCTGCAACGAGAACAGCTGGGCCCTGGGTCCACAAACAGGCTGTGAAGCGTTTCCTCTTCTAGTTCAGGGACACCCCACCCATGTGGCTGCTCTCAGCACCGGAAAGGACACATGGGGAGAGGTGGAGCAAGGCAGCTAGGGCTCAAGGCTAGGGAGAGGGACATTTTGGGACCTGGGCCATATCCCCACCTCGGCCTGGACCTGTAGCGAACTGTAGGCACAATAATACAAACAAACCAAGCTGTTTTCTTCCTTCCCTTCCTACCCAGCCGCAGAGCCAGGACCCTAGAAATGGGCAAGACAGGTTTCCTCATGAAGTCTGTCCCCTTCTGGGCGTATCACATACACTATTAAACTGATACTACGCTGGCCCTTAGCCAAAAAGCCAATGCAAGAGACTCTAGAGATGGGGCTGAACCCAGGCCCACTGGGTCCAAATGCCTCAGCCCTGTCCACAATCCTTTCTCTTCCGAGATCCCTTTTCCTCGCACGCTGAACAAACTCCCAGAAGCGTCCACACCCACAGACAGCCTCCAGGCTTGGAGAGGTGAAGGATTCCAGACCGGGATCCATTCCCTTTGAGAAAGATGTCACCCCCCCCGTCTCCTTGTTTCGCTCCAACATCTGGCATTATGCTAATTCTGCGCAGCACTTACACAACACCTGTCATCCAGACGGGAGACCTCAAAGCGCTCCACAAAACTGGGGCGGCATCGCCGACCCTGCGCTATTGGGGATGGGGAAACTGAGGGATAAAGAGGTGAAGTGATTTTCCCAAGGTCACGGACAGCAACTCACTAGCAGAGTGGGCTCTCGAACAGCCACTGAGCCCTAACTATTAGACCATGCTGCCTTCCTTGCTTGTGTAATGACTCTGTAATAACCCTAGTAAAGATTTCACTGAGGAGAGAGAAGAAATAAAGGGATAGAATAGTCACTGCAAAACCTGCCCTTCCTAATGACAAAACTTTTCCTTGGTATCTCCAGATACATGCTATATACACATGCTTGGTATCTACGGTGCATAACTATATATATACACACACTATACCCACACATTAGTCAGCCTGACAACACGGAATTCTTAAACTCTGCATATAGTTTCTTTACATTTACTTACAAGTTTAACTGCAGAGGGCCATCTTTTAACATATGCTCCATTAAGGAGCTGCAAGATGTTTAAGCATCGGCCGGCCATCTAAAGTGACAACAGCAAACCTAAAGTTGAATCTTTAATTCCTTTGCAAAGCATTTTCAAACACAATTGAAATATGCTGCCATGCACTCACTAAAGTGGACGCATTTGTTCCCAGGAAATGCTAAAGTGATAAAGTGCCCCTCATCTCCTGTTAGGGGCCGGAAACACCACAGCCCCAGGTGGAATTTGTCATATTCCTCCCAGATTATTTCCAAAAACACAATTGTTGAGTTCCTAGGTAAGCAACTCCCTTGGAAAAAGAGTAACAGAGATCACATTGTGTTTCAGAATGTGTCATAGCACTGGAGGCAAAAAAAAAAGAAGAAGCATGCCATTAATGCGTCTGCCTAAGAGAATATAATATTTCATTAATCACGTATGTATATTTAATGTACATTTTGTTGATCATTCTAACCCAGGCCTGAAGACCACGGGATGGGAGTGTGCGTGTGCGTGTGCGTGTGTGTGAGAGAGAGAGAGAGATCGAAATGAGGATAATGTCACCTGTGCTGAGGACTTTAAAAGGAACTGCACGAGTGGAAAGTTTTCAAAGTGGGGGGAAGGCGTTTAATAGGAACAAAATTAGTACTTACACATTCTGATGGTGTGATCTCTATAGCTGCATATCTTAGGTATCGATAGCATCTAACTATTAACACCGCATCTGGACTAGTCCATCACTAAAGCAGGGAGGTGGTGTTTACATTTTGATATAATCTGACATGGGGTTTTTTGGGGGGCGTATTATGTGATGATTTTTGATCCAGGAATGACTGTCCCATCTGAACACTAAACTATTAGAGATGGGCATCGCCAAACAGTCCCCAAACTTTGGGGAAAGGGGGTTAAGAATCCATATCCAAACTTCCCAGCTCCGGGCACCTGTGCTACTAACTCTTTCTAAAAGCCAGAATGAAGTAATACTAGCAAACAGCAACGCTATCACCGCTCTTTCTAAGAACTGCCATCAAAAATAGATACTTAATCTGCAGATACATCTCCAAAACAGGTGGTTTGAAATCAGAATGGAGGGGGGGGAAAAACCTGTTTTGTGATCACACTTACCCTGCATAACTGTCCTGGAATTAATGCTGATAAATACGCTCCATTTTCTTTCTAGTGTTGTTTGGTCTATAATTAAGAGTGACTTCTAAAAATATAAGTATTCGAATCCACTGAGAGAGAAAGATGTGAGGGTGCTAATTGAAGACACTTTATAATATCCCATTTTCAGAATAATTTTACTACATTGGTTCTCCCTGCGAGATGATACTATTCAGGTGGCGCCATGGCTTTTTTTCCTTTCTTTTAAAAAAAATGTGACTGGGGCTTAATATTTGTCACTCGCGTTGACACAATTTAATCACAAACCGGCCACTGTCCCGGACAGACAATTCCGGGGGTTTGGACCCAGCAGACCAACTGGCCGAGCGTGCATTGCACAGACACATGGGCACACAATGCATTTTACAAAGAGAGCCTAGGTGGAAAGTTTCAAAGCAGAAGCAAAAGGCAAAGTTTCAAAGCGGCATCACAAACTCAACCGCAAAAGAACAAGAGTGGGGAGGGACAGAGAGCAAACCAACCCAGGAATCAGCACCAGGCACAGTGCTGCAACCCAGGGCCAACAGTTCTCTTTAATCTGCACAGCACTGTATCGTCTCCTGCCACCTTTGCAAAGCAATCTTAGGGAACCGAAACACCTACAGGGGCTGGGACTAGAGATTTTGTTGGTTGCTGCCAAACTTCCATCTCCCCTTCCCCTTACTATTTTAACACACATTGAGGGCTGCAAAGGCCAGTGGCCATGAGACTGCTGTCCCCCCCCCCCCCCCCCAGCTTTAGGATTAGGCAGAGAACTACAGGACCACTGCAGCTGTGCCTCCCTGTCTCTTTCAGGCAGGCTGTTGCTAGAGCCGTCGCTTACCTCTCAGTGCATGGAGAGTCCCAGATCCCAGATCCTATGCTGGAAGTCCTGGCCAGTTGGCTGGTAAGGAACCCCCGATCGGCGCTGCTCTGGGCCAGGACTGGCGCAGGTAGAGGACCAATCTCTCCATTCCAACCACAAAAACCTTCCTCCTCCCCTCCAAAAATAAAAGAGAGGGGTTGTGTTGTTGTTTTTTTTCAAATGCCCCCCCCCCCCACAAAAAAAATATCCCACCCCACCCCAAGAGATCCAGCCTCAGGCGAATTGAGCTTCCAACTCTTCCTTGCTCCCTGGAGCTTTCGCCCTCACGGGGGCTCGGGAGGATGCGGGGGGACCCATCACAGGGCAAGTCTCATCGCGTATCCTGCGGGCACCGCTCCTCTCCCGCCCGGGTTCGCCGCCGCTGTGCCGGGCACTTGGCGAGCGCAGGCTGGGCGAGGAGGAGGAGGAGGAGGAGGAGGAGGGGGGGGGGGGTTTGTGCCCCCTCCTCTGCTGGTGGTTTCCTGGCTAGCGGCTCCTCAGCCCGCGCTGCCGCCTGCCCGGCCGGTGCTTTCCCAGCCCAGTGACGGGGGAGGCTGGCGCCCCACCCGCAGCGAGCGAGCCTCGGGCGCCCACCCGCCCTCCTAGCGCGGTCGGCAACTCCTCCAACTCTGCCCGGAGACCCGCGCCGCAGCGCCCGCCCGGCCCTGCGCCCGGTCCCGGGCTAGCTCCGCCGCCGCCGGGGAAGCAACAGCCGGGCCTGGCATGACTTGGCCGCGGGCCCGTGGGAGCCGCCTGGCGGGGGATGGAGGGGGGGGGGGGATCTAGCTCGCCGCCCGTCCCCGTGGCGTCTGGGCGCCTGGCAAGAGCAAAGTCCCGGGTGGATTGTCCTGGAGTCTCTGGCTCTGCTCGGGGAAAGGATTCGGGGGGGGGGGGGTCGGTTATTGCGAGATTTCTCCCCACTGGGGGGGGGGGAGCTCGATTTCTTACCGGGTTCATGGGGGGGGGGGGCAGCCAGAGGGGGCGTGGGTTGTGCGGGTCACCCCAGCCTGGGGGGTCGAGGGGACATTTCCGCCAGACGGAGCGGAGGCAGGCCCGGGGCCAGGACTCCCCCCGGCTGGGGTTTGACGCGTGGGGCGGAGGGGTCTGTTTGGCTTTGTTTGACCTGCTTTGGGCTCGGGTCTCTTCCCCCCCAGGCGTCCTGTCTTTGGTGATGGCCTGTGACACGTGACGGGTAATCTTGCAAAGGGTGCCTAGACTCAAAAATACAACATGAAATGGGGAAACCTCCCCCTTCCATGTCCTTGCCTGGCCCCCCTCCCCCTGTGCTGACCCCCTCATCTTTGCCTGTCTCCTGGATTTTAAAGCCAGGAGGGAGGGACCAGTTTCACTCTGTAGCCCACCCCACCGGTTGTACACCTAGGAATAGAGCCAGGCCATAGAATTTCACCCAGAAATTCCTGCACTAAGTGATTTTCTTCCCTCTCCTCATTTCCACCTGTTTTCTGATTTCAGTTTCCTTGGCTTGGTGCTCCCCCCCCCGCCATACACCATTTCCCACCCCTGCCCCCCAACCTTTCCACTGTACACCCCTGTGTGCCGGATCCAAATTACCTTCTCTCTGGGGTCTGGCACCATGCTCAGCACTAGAATACCAGCTCGCCCCCCAGCCAGGCATGAAGCAAAGTGAGGACACATCTGTCACAAGTTGTCTGTTCTCTCATCCTCTCCCCAGGAAGGAATGTGTGCAGGGGAGAACCTTGTTTTGGTAGGGGTTTTTTTATGGAGTTTATTTTTAATATACATGTTGTGTTTATGTAAGAGAAGGCAGGGTCCCAGAAAGGTGCCTGGCACTTGGAGAAGAAGGTGGTGGGTTTCTCAGTGGGCTCTTTATTTCTCTTCTTCCCTTTTATTTCTCCCCTCTCTCCGGTGGACTTTTCCCACTCCCCTACAGTAGCTTATTTACCTTCACCATTTAATCAGAGATGAAACCCTGGGAGATGCTGGAAGAGTTCAGAGCCAGGGCCAAACTTGGCATCACCGGCTCAGCTCTGATCTCCCTCCACCCCAGCTTGCATCTATTTCTCTCTCTTTACTCAGCTAATACATTCCCAAGGACCAACCCTGAAGTCCGATAATGCGAAGGGTTTCCCGTGCAAAGTACTTTGAGATCTCTGGAGGAAAAGCTCTGTATGGGCTTGATCCAAAGTTAATTGAAGTCAATGGGAGTGTTTCTATTGCTTTCAATGGGCTCTAGCTCAGTCCAGAAGATTTAAATCTTATTATTGATGGAATTCAGCAGGAGTTTAGCTTAAGTGAGGGTTGTAGGTTTGCTGCATAATAATTTGCAGAAATAGATCTGAAATAACATAACACAACTGTATGACATGAATTATATGATGAGAGACAAAGTGAGTCCAGTAACATCTTGTATTGGACCACCTTCGGTCGGTGAGAGAGACAAGCTTTCAAGCTGCACACAGCTCTTCCTCAGGTGCTGAACTTAGGTACATTTTATGTCCCTTACGTGTGCATGCAATTGCAGTCCTAAAAGGACTGACAATTGCTAAGTAATCGAAATATCAGCATGGATCATGATGATTAATTACTGCAAATTATGAATTAGTATCGGGGTTTGTTAGGGGTTATATTATTAATTAATTTATTATTGTTATTATTATTATTGGGCTTGGATACAAACAATCCTGACCCAGGAGGATTTTCAAAATCAAGATCCAGCTGTGCTTGGAGCATGTCTCTAGTCTCTGTGCTAAATTCTGCTTCCAAACTTGTTCTACACACCGTTTTTGTATTCATGTAACTATCTCAGTTAGGGGGATGATTTTCTACCCATTTCATTAAATCAATACAACCCCAAGGGTGCATGAAGTTATACTGCTGTAAAGGTTCCTTATACTCCTACAGCTTAGTCCCCTATCCTGTCCAACTATACTGTCCAACTATACTGTTATAAGCATCTTTATACCACTATAACTGTGGCCAGGCTAGGGAGGATTGGACCGCTTTACCCATCCTGCCGTACAACTTGTGTGTATAGACAAGGCCTTAGTGATACAGACAGCAATGCAGAGTAGCCCCACTGAAGTAAATGGGGTAGAATGAAGTGCACAATGTGGTTCAGGCCTTTTAATCTGGATGGGGGTGGGAACCTATTCCCTACAGTAAAACATTTATCAAATAAACCAACATCTCCCCCAGCCCAGTTACTCATTTCCCTGGTCAGGTTTATTTTTATGTCCCCTTCTCCCTCCCCCCGCCCCCGAGATACAATGCAAAGGTCCCCCCATTCGCCAGCCGGCTGTTTCACTCTCTTACTTTAACAATAAATATAATCATGTGGCTGAACAACATGGAAATTGGCTACAGGACTCTAAACGATTAGACCGGAGAGCTGGCTGCAGCCCAAGGCCTGGTGGAGAGAAATCTAGAGAGGGGAAAAAAACCAACAACAAAAAACCCAACCCACGGCTCCATATTACCCAACCCTTTTTAGATTTCATTCTCTGCTTTCATCATATGATTACTTCCCCCCTCCCTGCAGCAAGCCCAGCCAGGCTCTCGGCTGGGTCTCTTGACAGCACTTTAAGGCTGTTAGAGCAGGACATTTCTCCGGCTGAGCGACAATCAATAGAATCCTTGGACTTTTCTCTTATGTAATGAGACGCCCTTTCAGCTGCACTCGGGAAAGCATGTGGGGGTGGGGTGGGGTGCTCAGCTGTCACATAAAGCCCCCGGTGGCCTCAAGTCACCCCCGGTCTGTGGGGTGCTGGGGAGTGGCTGATAGACAAATTCCAGGGATGTGGGGACAGCAGGGTCCCACCCTGCAGGACTCAGCACAAAGGGCTAAAGGCACATGGCAAAGCCAACATGAGCCTGGCAGGAGGGATCCGAGTGGGCCTGATGGTCTCTCTTTCTTCTTCCCTCGCCTGAGGAAGTGGAGACGGCAGGAGAGGTCTGGGATTCAGCTCCCTGGACCTGATCCAAAGCCTTCTGAAGTCGGCATGAGTCTTTCCATCGACTTCAGGCCCACTCTGTGCACAGTGCCAGGGTGCCCCTCCTCCTGGGATCCGGCTCCCAAGAGTGCCCGCTCCCCCTGCGTGCCAGGACACAGCTCCCACTGGCGCTGGGATGCAGTTCCTGGGAACGCCTGCTCCGTATGGGGTTTGGGATGCAGCTCTCAGAAGTTCCCGCTCCCCGTGGGCGCTGGGGGATGCCTGCTCTCAGCACCCTGTCAGGACTGGTTTCCTATGTGTTCCCATTCCTCAGAGGGCCCCGGATGCTCCCACTCAGAGCTACAGCACCGTGAACAGACACGCATACCAGCTGATTGGCCGCACACTGGGATTCGCTCCTGTTCCTGGGCCCGAATGAACCCTCCCCTCGGCCGCAGGAGTGCGTCCAGCCCTTAGCACATCTTAGCCCCAGAAATCTACTGTGCAGCTCCTCGCTGGTAAAAGCAGCCAGCCCGACTCCGGTTACAGGGACCGTGGCTGATCATGGCAACTGCCTAATGGTTCTGCAGCCAACAAATCCGTGACCAGCCAGCATCCTTCCTCTTCATCAGTGTGCAGGAGGGTTCAGTAGGGAACGTTTTCCCCCAGAAACCAGGCGGGGCTCTGTGTCCCCCTCCTCACCACCACGCCCCAGGGCACAGCACCACACGCTCAGACACTAGCACTCGGGTGTGGCCTGCGAGGCTGGATCTCTCTCCTACGTACCACCTGGGGATGGGGCAGCCGGGTTAAGGCACTGGCCTGAGATCCAGTTCCAGCGAGGGGCAGGTCACAAGTGTAACGAGTCTGGTGGGACTCGGTCACGCTACAGCAAAAGACAGCGTGGGACTGGTGGATTGAGGGGGCGGGCCCCAGTCTGGGACCGGCCGCTGCAGAGGTGGAGCTGACATATGTGCCAGGGAAGAAGCAACGGCTGTCTTGCTGGAGACAAGCCCAGTATAAATCCCTGTGCCCCCTGAACCTGGGCATAGCCTGGGTCTGGATCAGGCCTCTTCCTGCAGGTAGGCTGGCTTTGGCCAGCGCTGTCTCCTCTCCCTGCCTTGAGTGGGGAAAATCACCCATTTCACAGATGGTAAGGGTAAGGGAGGCAAGAGCATGACAGGCTTCGTCAGGCCATAACGTTCCTTATTGCCCAGTGCTGCGTTTACAGCAGCTCGGTCTCTGCCGTGAGACACGCACAATGGACTCAGCCGGCCCCTCAAGGGGTGAGTGATGCCTCGCGCCTACCCCCATCCCCCCACATTCAGTCTGCTAAGAGCAGAGCGAGCCAGCGCGCAGCCAGTCCTGCTAATTTAATAAAGACGGATGGCCCGACTGGAGGGCTGCTGCCTATAAATCCAGGGTGGGCCTTGCACTAGCGTCCCAGAGACCGGGGGGAGGAGGGGAATGAAAAATGTCACAAGTTGCTCAGGGTACCCCAGTGCTGTGGGTTTACAGAGGGGCCGGCCGCTAACCGGGGAGCTGGCTCGGTTGGGTTGGCAGCAGGAGGCGCGCGTGGGCGAACCCACCCCAGGAGCCGGGGGAGGGCTCAGGAAAGGAGGGAGCGTGGGCTCTGGAGTCACAGGACTCCAGATCGTCCATCACTTTCTCTCGAGGAGTCCCCTGCCATGCTGGTCATTTCCTTCCCCCTCCCCTGGCTGAAGAGCGGCTGCGGTGCCCTGCCACTGGCTCCCTACATCCCTCGGGGGCTGAGTGTGCTGAGTCCAGAGGGCTGGCGGCCTGGATCTTCCCCTGCCTGGGAGCACAGAGCACTAGCCTCCCCGCTGGGGGGCAGCCTGGTATTTTCAGCAGGTGGCTACAGATCCGTTTTTAGAAGCTGCCTCGCGGGTGAGGGCGCTGGAGATCGGGCCCACTGCTGAGCCCACTGTCGCCAGCTCTCGCGATGTCTCAGCCAGTGACGGGATTTCAGGCCAGGCGGGCGCCTGGCTGGCGATGACCAAGAATCTCCAGCCCTGCCGGGGAAGAAACCCGCTCTGGCTGGCTGCCTTCCCTTTGCCCTGCCGCATGGGACAGGGCCGCCATCCAGGGCTCTGCAGGAGGCAGGCCGGGCTCCCCTCTGGAGCCGGCAGTTTTCTCACAGCCCAGCAGCTCATCCTGCCTCCCATCCTGCGGTACCCGCCCTGTTTGCCTTGGCCCTCTACCCCACCCACCCCCCTCATCCCCTGACGGCAGGGCAGCCGGGCCAAGTTTGAATGAGTGGCAATGAGACCCCGCCTGCTTCAGGGGCTAGGTTGCAACTCCCAGAACAGGGAGCCATGGGACAGGAGCCTCTTCAATTGGGTCGGGGAGGGGGGGGGGTCAAAGCGAGACTGTCCCACGAAACCCAGGCCTGTTGGGAGGCATGGGACATGACTGAGGTGGGGGTGAGGACTCCTGCAGTGGCGGGGGGGCACGACACTGATCGTCACATGCACACGTGGGGGAGCTCAAAAGACAGACCAAGCCCCACTGGTCTGCTTCACGGAACTTTGAATCCCGAGTTTCCTCCAGCAGCCCTGGTTTTACGTGCCCAGCCCTGACCAGAGGGACCCCTGCTAGATGTGCCGGGCAGTTTCCATGGTCTGTTCAATGCTCAGCCTCTTTGCAGAGAGGGCCGGCGGTGGAGCTGGGTAATGACACTCGGGACACCTGTCCACAGGGAACTGGGCTGAGACCCCCCTAGACTCATTGCACGTAGGTCACCAAAGAGCCCTCGGATGGTAACAAGCGTCAGCCCCTGCTCACTTGGACGGGTGGCCTAGAGGTGCCATTCCTCACCCCGAGCCATGAGGGTCCCCTCTCGAGAGGCCTGACAATTCCCCCACCTGCTCCCAGGTTTTGTCCCCTCTGCCGCACCCCGGGGTGTCTGAGGCTGGGGCCGGGCCTCACTTTGGTGCAGGGAGCCAGAGCCTTGGGGCTGACACAGCTTCGCTGCACAATCAGAATAATGAACATTACAAGAGAGGGGAAATAAGCTCTCATCTATCAAAGTTAAAAATAGATTCTATCTGTGCTATTAATGCCCACGGCTCTGACTCCACAGCCAAGCTGCCTCCCTTCCCCGGGCGTGCCGTGCACAGAGGTGAAGGGGATGCCAGTTCCTGGTGGAGGGGTGGGGATGCTCATTTTTGCTCCTGACCACTAGCCAAAAAGAAGCACCGTGCAATGGAAAAGATCACCCCTCCATTGGGTGCTGCCTCCGCCTCCCAATGCTGCCGTGGTGCAGTGAGCTGTGGGTGCCACAAGGTGGCCCGGCACGTTGGCTGGCGCTCGGTTTCGGAGTGCTGAGATCTGTGCAGGATTTCAGGAGGGCAGCCAGGAGAGCTGGGGCTGCACAGCTTTACCCAATAAGGGGAGCGCATTGGTGCTTCATTTGTGCCAGGGCTGAGACCCGGCACCTCTGGGCCTGGCAGTTCATAGCCCCGGCACCTCCGGGCCTGGCGGTTCAGAGCCCCGGCACCTCCGGGCCTGGCGGTTCAGAGCCCCGGCACCTCCGGGCCTGGCGGTTCAGAGCCCCGGCACCTCTGGGCCTGGCGGTTCAGAGCCCCGGCACCTCTGGGGCTGGCGGTTCAGAGCCCCGGCACCTCTGGGCCTGGCGGTTCAGAGCCCCGGCACCTCTGGGCTTGCCGTGTCAGTTATGAAAGTTTTTATTAAAAAAACGGTTTGAGCCCCGGCACCTCTTTCATTACAAGTTAAGCACTGGAAGGCATCTTGTGTCCCAGGCCTTTGTCCCAGCATGCACTGGGGCTGGCATCACACAGAGCTTGCAGGGACTGTCTCTGCTTGGGTTGTCATGGGGGACATGGAGAGGTTCTTCCAGGGTGAAGGACTCCTAGGAGCAGAGCTGCAGCGGACAGAGAGAGTCATTTCTTGTGGTTCTTTTCTGGTCACCCTAAGGAAACGGAACCCTGGAAATTAAAGTGCGAATGGGGCAAGACTCAACCACCCATTGCATTTACAGTGAGTGGGGGAGAGCTGATCGCAGAATAGACCTTCCATAAACAGGGAGCACACCTGCACGGGGTTAGACTACGGGCCAGGTCCAGTCACCCTTACTCACCTTGAGCAGTATCGGCATCCACCAGGAGAACCGCTCATTTTAGTAGGAAGTACAAAGCACTCAGTGGGGAGGGACAGAGCCAGGCCCCAAGAAACCACATTATTCAAAGTGTAATTAAACCCTCCTCCCCAACATATGTCATCCCTATTGCTCCTGAGGCTAGAGATAATCACAGAACCATATGGCAGATTGTGAACCTTTTAGTGAGCAGAAGCGGTCAGGTGGGGGGTGGGGAAGTGCTGGTACTTTCTCAAACACCAAAAGGAGATGCCACTCATAGCCAGCTGTGCAGAGCTTCCTAATACATTCCTAGTTTTGATCACCAGTGGAACAGTTAACCATGCTGACATTTAAATTATCATCTCTGTTCATGGAAGTTAACACCCGTTGGAATGAAAGGGGTAGTTCACGCCTCTCAGAATTATTATGTCAGGCTCTCTGCAAACTCAGGTGGATATCGCTGCACTAGTTACACTCGCTTCACGTTGTGAAGATTTTCTTCCCAACCAGAACAGCTGGAGACTAACTTTAAAAAAATTAAAAAAAAAAAGCTGAGATTCTGGAGTACAAGATGGCACCTTGAAAGAAAGTTTTGCCAACTTGGTGCCACCGAGCCTGGGGCGTTTTTTACTCATTTGAGCAGCTACTGTCTAACAGATCTTGCAGTTGGGCATTTCCCCTGATATTCAGCCTAAGTTTATCTGGTCTTAATTTCATCCTATTACGTCTCGTTACAACATGTCCCCTTGGGTATATCATTCCCCGACATCATGTGCCATAGCGAAGAAGACGTATTCAACGCGCTTTTCCCATGCGCCTCTGGCAGAAACGTAAGTAGCGTTTCCACAGCATTTAGCCGGTGAAGGGCCCTTGACTGAGCCACTTACAAACAGAATGGTCAAAACACGTTGATACTGTTCTGTGGGGCCCAGGGAATGGATCAGGGGTCTCAACAGGGGTTTTCCAAATGCCTGTGGATTCTTTCTATTATATAAAATTGAGTTCACTTGGTACAAGCCACGCAAATAGTCTGACCAGATAGCAAGTGTCAAAAATCGGGACAGGAGGTGGGGGGGGGGGGGGGGGGGGCGGTAATAGGTGCCTATGTGAGAAAAAGACCCAAAAATCGGGACTGTCCCTATAAAATCAGGACATCTGGTCACCCTACATGCAGACGTCACTGATCTGGGCTCAGTCCAAGGCCCAGCCAGGCCAATGGGAGTTTTGCCACTGACTTCCATAGCGGCAGGAGCAGGCTCTGTATTTGGACAAAGGCCTGGGGGGTTTTCTCCCCTCAATGGCTCATCAAGTGGGATCTCCCCAAAATGCAGAAGCAAAGCGAGTAGCTCGCGAACGACCCGGGGGCCTGAAAGTCAGTCCTCCAGACTCTTTGGCAGACGCAGAATGAAGAGTGAATCCGTTCCCAGAAAATCAGGGTCTGTTTCGGAACGGTTCTCCGATGACCCAAAACAGGACTCAGGGCCCAGTCCCACCCTACTGACTTCAAGGGAGTCTTTCCATTGGGCCCTGAATCCCTTAGCAGCAGCTTTATCAACTCGAGGACTCATTATTTATATACAGTTTTAAACCTAGTGAAGGCCCCTTATACAAATCCATGTGTCTATTTGCATATTGCTCCCAATGCATTAAAACAACCTTGTGGCCCTGTCATCTGCCCCTTCCCCAGCCCCACAGCAAGGGGTAAAGAGCGGCGGGAGCTCATCTCACAAACCTCTGAGCAGACACAGCAGTACGCAGCCTCTCTCCTGGTTGTGGTCCAGAGTGTCCTTTCAGCAATAGCCGGCGAGGGGCAAGGCAAGGAAGGGGCTGGACTATGGGAGGGGTGGCTTGTTTCAGAGGCAACCAAATGGGAGTTTTTAAGATGGAGGGAGGGGTCCAGGCCTGTAAACAGCCCTATACTGGAGGCCTAAGTATGGTTGCCAACCCTCCAGGATTGTCCTGGGGCCCCAGACATGAAAGATTAGTCTTTAATTAAAGATGATGTCATGTGATGAAACCGCCAGGAACACATCCAAACAAAATGGGCAACCCCAGGCCTAAGCTAAATCACTCTGAGTTTGTTGTACCTTGGGTTTATTGGGGTTGCTTATCCCCAATACGCCAATAAGGAATGGCTATTATAATCATTGTAGGACCCCATTGTGCTAGGAGCTGCACAAACACATAACAAAGTGTCAGGCCTTGTCCCAAAGAGCTTAGCAAGAGGAGATCTTGAGATGCCTTTGCACCTCATCCCAGACCTCAGCATCCCTTCTCTGCTACATTCAGCCCCCACCTTCCCCCCAACATCATCGCTCATTTCACCTCGGTCTTGACCTTCCACTCCCCCTGCTGTGCCAGTCCTGGACAGCCACACCCACAGCTCGGCCACCTACCTGCTCTCCTGTTCCACTCGCTACGTCTCCTTCTAGGGCACGCGTTCAGAGAGCGGGATGCAGCCACCAAGTCCCTGTGCACTTGTGACCTAACCCAACCTGTAACCCGGCTCTCAGGAGGCAAAAGGCTAGCACTGCAAATCCATCCGGGCTGCCACGACCCGTGACATATTTTGGACACCAATGTCACCTCAGTATAACTGCAAAGCAAATGTAGGACAGGAGCTAGGAATAGCAGGAAGCAAGGCGCTTATCTGCTACCATTGTGACCTCGCCTCATTGGGGGACGGATTTTGTTCAGCTGAAAAGGCTGGCAACAGATGTAGGGATTTTCCGGACCTACTGCCCGAGCTTTATGCCAACCTCATGTCATGCCAGCTGGGCCCAGAGCGGCTTTCCCATTGCAGAAGTGGCCTCTCTGGGAGAAAAGATCCCTGGTGTGAGAGATTCTCAGATCACCACCAGCCACTACAACATCATCACCCTCCCGTGTCACAGGAACTTTGTTTTGTGCGGTAGGGCACTGAACATTCCCGCTCTGGGGACCTCCGTTCTAATCCTGGTTGGGTCACAAGCGACATGAGTTATGTAGGTTCTCAGTCTAGTTCAGAGAGCAGGTGTTTGACCACAGCCCCAAACAATCCCAGAGTTGGCCAAAATTGGTCACTTTGGTGGCTTTTTGTCACTTGAAAGCCTGGAGTGGGATAGCAGCGGGGTTGTGGGTCAGGACTACACGGTAGAGCCCAGAACGAGCACAGCAGGGAACCCCCGCTCCTCTCTCTCCCTTGCTTGTTTCATCCGCCCAGTAGGTCTTGTCTTCTGGAGCGTAAGCTCTTCGGAGCAGTGACCATCATTTCCTACAGGTCTGCACAGGACCCAGCACAATGGGGGGCTCCACCCGCTACGCACCCTGGCCCAGATTTGTAAAGGCATTTAGGTGCTGCTGCGCCTACCTGCTTTAGGAGCCTCGGTCTCCTCTTCAAAAGGGATTTAGGCATGTAGGAGTCTAAATCCCATTGGCCGTGCCTACCCCAAAAAGCTTACACTCTAAACAGACAAGAATGACAAAGGGTGGGAAGAGAAGCAAAGGCACAGATAGGGGCAGTGGCTTGCCCCCAGTCACACAATGGCAGAATCAGGAATAGAACAGGTCTCTGGAGTGCCAGTTCAGTACCCTACCTACAGGAATACACTGCTTCCTATCGCAATCCAGTTGTCCAGTAACTCCACAAACCTGACTGCTGCCGGTGACTGTACTCCCCCCGTCCCAGCAGTGTAAAACTCCTGCCGGCGTCTTACATAGAATTCCTCGGGGCGCCAATCCCAAAGTCACCGGACTGGGCAGCAGATGCTCTGAAGTTGAAATCCACTCCGTGCCGAGCAAATGTCACCTAATCATCCCACCAGCTCCTTGTCAACGAGCCCTTGGGGGAGACAGTATAGCTCTTATGGAACTGGTTCTAGCTTGGAATCGGAGAACAGTGACGCGGGGTAGCCCAGCTCCTTCCTACAGGAAATAGGCCGATTGTAGGTGAGACAGGACCTGGGGAGGGCTGCAAGTTCTCGGCTGTTGGTGGTGTGTGTCCAAGACGGATACATTTTTGTCGTCATGGGGAAATCTGCCTTAGCTTTTTGCATTTGTTTCGCAGGAGAGCGCTACGAGACTCCGTGACAGTCATGGGGCAAGCTGCCCCTCCAGTGGAAACACCAGCTGTGGCTCTCGTAACACGGAGATGGGCAGTCACTCCCCGCAGGTAGCGCCCAACAAACGGGCAATGCACTTGTGCAATGCCAGGCCTTTCCCACCTATGCCACCAGATCCATCGCCCCTTAAGACTTCACAGTGCCGGTGGGGGCAGAACTGAGGGTCCTTATTCTGGCAAAGCTCCCATTAACGTCAGAGTTGCCCCCATAACTCCTCACTGGAGTCTCAGCCTGTCTTTTGGGTTTAGTAACCCAAAAAGGTGCCTGTCGGTGAAGCCCAGTTTACAAGCAGAGGAGCAGATACCTTCAGATGCTGCAAATTCAGCTCAGCTACCTGCCTATTGCAGTAGCCGGGGTACATCTGTAACATCTAATTGTCAGTGATAGATTTCCCCCAAGATTGGGAACGGAAAGGGAAGCTGACGCTGTTTGTCCTCAGACACGTTCCCTCTGGACCCTCAGTTCATTTTGCAGGGGGAGGGGTTGGAAAAAGCTGGTAAAAAAGTCAAGGTGGTAAATGGCTCTGCTCTGCTCTGCTTGATTAGACGGGTCATTTATCAAGGGCTGCCATGGGGAAACACTGGAGCGTCAGGCAAGGGTCTCTGGGCAATGCCATCTCTTTCGCCCCCAGGTCATTAGTTCAAGTGCAGCCCAAAGACTCAACGTTTCTGGCAGGTTGCCTGTGTGTGAGATGAGTTTGCTGGGCTTCCCCTCCATCCCCATACACAGGTGACCCCAGACAAAAATTACCCCTGCAATCAACACCCCGTGTTGGCAGCCTTAGCAGAGAAGCCAGGCTCTGGAATGCACACGGAGCCTGAACATACCTCAGCCCCAGATTGAGGTACACTGGCAAGGGGGCCCAGGGAATCCAGCCCTGCTGAGCCTGTTCTCCAGAGACAGGACTTCGGGCTCCAGCGCGGTTATGAATCCTTCACAGTGGAGCTCGCTCTCAGGATGGCCCCCTAAGCACCATGAACCTCACTGTGGCTGGTCCATGCTGCTGAAGAACAAAGGGGAGAGTTCATACGAATAGAGTCCCGCACAAAGCAGATGGAGCGTGGAACGGCTGGGGCCATCCCCCACCGCCCAGGAAGCCCTGCATTTAGTTATTCCATGGAGGAGGAGAGAGAAGGGTCTTTGGGAGACTTTTGATTGATTATGGGAAGGTTCTCGAGCCATGACAATCGGCAAGCGCCCATGGAAGGATGCTGGGTAATGACCGAGGAGCCCTGCCACCAGCCAGGGGTTGAAGCCTCTGATCGCTGGCAGGCTCCCAGACCGTTCAAGGTAAATACAGAGCATTAGCTTGGAGAACTTCATCCCACACGTTGGTGTGCGTCATGGGACCAGGAGGGGCGAGCGAAATCTAGGGAAGCCACATGTGGCCCTATGTGGGACACAGCTGCATGGCGACACGCCAGGCCGCGTGGCTGACTCGGCGGATGGCAGCTCCATTGACAACACCATGTCCCTGGAGATAAAAGCAGGCTTTGCTCCCTTCCTGGTCCTCTGGCTGGCAAGCAGGAGCTCAAATGAGACTCCACCTCTCATTTCAGGCTGGCATGGGGCCCCTTCCTGAGTTGTAGCTGCTGGCACTCAGTCCCTGCATTTTACAAGTGTCATTTCACACCATCGCTCTGTGCTAAAAAAATGCAACAGGAGTTACTTACTTGCAACATGTGGCTGCCAGCGCCAGCCCCAGACCTGGAGCCTAGGATCAAGGTTAAGCTGGCAGGGAGAACCAATCTACCCCAGCGATAATGGCAACAGCTAGCGTTTACATCAGAGCTATTGTCCCCCGGCCTTAGGTGAACAGGCTGCATCCGAGCCCCGGGCTTAGGCACAAAATAGAGTTAGCCAGCCCTGCGGGGATGGAGAATTTTGGTCTTTGTAGTCAGATAATCACTGCGGATTTGAGAGGAGAGAATCAGCAAATATTTGTGCTGTCATGTTATTGGAAAGGCCCCGTGTCCTCCTGTGCCCCCTTCTCCTATGCTATCTATATACTGTAGCTAGACATGCCAAGGCTATTGTTTCCGGTGGCAGGTCGGGGGATCTAGGCGACTTCGTGCAGGGTATTTTGGCTCCTGTTATCTAGATCTCTGTCCTTCCAGCAGCACAGAGCCTCAAGCCCAGCTGTGCAAAGGATGTGGTGAGTCAAGTCTGGACAAGCTCCAGAGCCGCTGGTCTAAGAAAGGGTTTGCCCTGGTGTCCTTGGTCATAATTTCCTTCACCCTGCTGCTTGCTGGACACGAGTTGGCAGCTGTCCTCTGCCCCAGAAATGGCTGCATTTGAGTGGGGCTGGACTATACAGCTTGATCCCCAGGTAAAACAGCAACGGGCACACTAGATAGGTAGCTGGAGAGAGGGATTAGTGAGTGTTTTAGAAGGAAAGGCACAAAATGCAAGATATGCACTTAAAGGGGAAAGCACTCTGTCTTCCATGTTGTTCATCCCTGAGTGAAACGGCCTGTAATAGGGGCAAGTAACAAACACTGTTACTTTCCCCTTTAAATGACACTTCTCACTACAGATGGATCAAAGTGGAGATATTACTTACAGGGTCGAGCGCAGCAGGGCAGTTGCTGGCCTTCATCAACCTCAGATGACAGGAATGGTCAGAATCAGGGATGGGAGGGCAGCCCAGCCCTGGGATGGCTGCAAAAGGAGAGGGGGTGGGGTCAAGAAAGATTTTGCTAATGTAAAGGGGAGGGCATGTGGAGCCGGTAGAGGTTTAATGTGGTGCTGATACAGCCGGTTACAGTCAGGCCGGCCTCAGCAGGCTTTGTACATGCTGTGGCCACCTCCCTCCCATCGCCGCGTTCAGTTCACATTTCTAAAGGAATTTGCAGTGGCCATGCTGATGTTCCTTGTGTTCACTGTCTGCAAATATTAGAGGGAGTGTGTTTCCAGGCAGGAACGTTCAGCCACGGGCCGGCGCTACGTGGATATTGGAGAACATTTTCGGGGCGTGAATTTGGAGCACACCGTTGTAAATATTCACCCCCAGAAACATGATCATTGCAAGCTTTTTGGGGCAGGGACCATCTTTTTGTTCTGTGTCTGCACAGCGCCTAGCACATGGGGTCCAAGAGTTACATTCATCCAATGAGACTAGAAGTAGATCATGTGATTCCACAAAAAAACCCAGTACTGTACAGCTTGAATTTAAAATCTCAACCCCTTCACAATGAAGCATTTGCAAACAAAATCAAGGGTCGTGGTAGGAAAAAAATCAAATTTTGAAATTCAAAAATTGAAGCCTGAGAACTCCCTGGCAACATTTTCACACATTTTCCCCCTCCATTTTTTTAACCAAACTATAGAACTGGATGACATTTTTTGAGTTAAAAAAAAAGGGGATGTGTGATAATTTTTGTGCCATCTCCCCGCACCCCGCCCTTTTACTACTGGTTCTAGTACAGGCTAAGAATTAGTGCCCAAAACCAAGGGATCATTCGGAATGCTGAAAAAATGTCAAGAAATCCCTAATAGTCTCGGAGCAACTCACAGACAGGAAAACAAAAGGCAAAATCTGTTGAATAAACACACTGCCCATTCTAAAGTTTCAGCCTCATTGTGGTGATGTGAGTTCCTTCCTTAGTGTGTTAGGTGATGCTAGCATGCTCTTTGCCACAGTAGTGGGCGTGGTGGTTACGGTAGGATGGTAGGTGCTTTCACTGCAAAAAATGCCCCAATGTGTTGACAAGATGGTAGCCTCACATATGTAGTCTGTGTTCACACACACACACAAAGTATATGGTACAGTACATAAAGAATGCAGTATGTAAAGCATATAGTACAGTAAGGATGTCTTTTTAGGGTGGAGATAGAATTCTGCCAGACAAAAGGCGACAGATTTTCCCTGGGAGCTGCTCATTCATAAATTCCAGCATTTCTATGAAGGCTGTACAAGATTATTTTCAGAGCTCCTTGATTCTGTAGGCTGGCTGGCCAATCAGGCCAGCGATGGGCTCCTGCCATCCCGGCCCTGTCATCAGGGATTCTCCCTATAAAAAATAGGGAGTACTATACAGAGTACTATACAAAGTACTCTCTGCTGGTGGACATGGTGGTTTCATCCCAGCAACGTGGACCCCGTGCTCATGTCCCCTGACATAAAGTGGCTTCCTGGTAGTAAACTGTAGTTCTCTATCTTGGCTCCATACAGCACATCTCTCCCAGAGTGTCCTCCACCTCTGCTCTAGGAAGGGAAAGCTACAAAACCCAGTGCTTAATAAGGTGGCTGGGGGGAAGTTAGCTGAGTGATTGAATTTTTACCTGGCCCTTAGACACAAGCAAATGTATTTGACATAGAAATGAGGCTTAGTCACAGAGAGGCATTTGGGGCTGGAGCTAGTCACAAAAACTTCAACTGAGCTGTAGAATATGTGGTTCCCTCAAAATCAAAACCATCTGCAAAATCAGGTCTCTTTCACTGGAATTTCATTTGAGAACTGGAGGAACAAATTCTAATGACGTCGAAATGTCCTGTTCACGTCTCATTTCAACATTTTCAGAATGAAATGGTTTGATTTTTCATTTTGAATGTTGTATATTTCTATTGTATAATATCTATTATAATACAAAAAAGTGTAAAAAGACAAAACTGAATGTTTCAACTGGGCTCAGCACAATTTCTTTTTTCAGAATCGTCTTTCGTGGATTAGTTCCCAGTTTTCACTGGGCTCCGGAAAGAAATCACATTTTGAAATCTCAAAATCCTTTGCAACATGTAACTTTCATTCTCCATGCACCTCTGCTTGGGATCCTGACTCAGTCCACTGGATCTTGTGATGAATCAGCCACCGTCTTAATCCCATGCACCTGTTTCTTAATTCCTCTTAAATTGGGATCAGGGCAAGGAGCCCTGTAAAAACCGTGCAGTGTTCCCTGGGGTCAGATCCTGCAGAAGGCGAGAGCCAATTCAATCCCTATTGACTTCACTGAGAACTGAAGGGACCTAGGGCACCCCTACTGCAGGGTCTGACCAAATGTGGTCCTGGGGAGAAGCATCTCCTCACCTACTGGGCCCTAATCCTTAAATCCAACCCTTGTGGCCAACGTTCCCTCTAATTTTTGACAAGCCGTGTGCGCAAAAAATTTCTTCTGTGCAAATTTTTGACAGGCTGTGTGCGCAAAAAATTTCTTCTGTGCAAATTGTTGTGCTTCTGTGCACATTTTTGTGCGTGTAGTGTTTCACCCTGTGCGCGGGGTTTAGGATCTGTGTGCGCGCGCATACGTGCACAGCTTAGAGGGAACAGCGCTTGTGGCCTGGGGACTTTTGGTTGGAGATGGGGGAGGGTGAAGAAGGAGTCGTACAGCATGGGGTTATAGATGAATATATAAACATTTAGTTCGTCTTGACTGAGAGCCCCAGATTCGGAAATCCTGCCCGGTGCTGAGCAAGACCCTGCACATGTTCCAAAGGACATTGCACACCTGAGCGCTAAAGCATAGCTTCTTAAGCCCTTGCCCCAACACAAACCACCCGTGTCTGCGCAGCTCACCTGCCCAACACAAAAGTCACCAGTAATCTGTTCCTTTAGTAATGCAACCACCAGGACTCTCTAGCTGCTCAGATCTGGTAATTGGCTCCCCTTCCTAGGTATTGTTAACTATCTGCTTTATATATAACATATACAAATTAATTAAAAAAAAAAACCCTCCCCTTAGCAGAAGTTTGGGACGAAATGCCACTCATTTTGAACTTGCTGGTACAACTAGGTCAAATATTTCCATAGTCAGCCGGCTAATCCCCCCATACACAGCATTACCGTATTTGTACTACTCTTTATTTATTCCCTTCTGAACCTTGCGGGGGGAAGAACTAGCTTCCTGAACTGATTGGCTTGTATGCCTGCCAAAGTCCTGCTCTGGATACAATTGCTCAGGAAGATGAGCTGTGGCTGCACGAGGGAATGCATCTAGTCACTGCTCCGTTTGCTGCATTTTGGCCGTATGCATGGATGTTGCAACATGTTAGATGCAACGGCCCAGGTCCTCCGCTGGTGTAAATCGGTGGGGCTTCGCAGAAGTCGGTGGAGCTACCTGGTTTACAGCAGCTGAGACTCTGGCTCAGAGGAGTACGCGCACACATTCACAAACAGTCCACTTTCTTTCCTCTGCTCTCTTTGTATTCCCTGTGACAGACGCCTGAGCTGGCCCCAGATGTAGAATCAATACAATTTGCTATTTTGGGCCCACTAATTAGCAATCAGGTCTTGCGCAGATACCTCACTGTTCAGCCCTGAGGCTCCCTAAAGCATTTTTCAAATTCAGACTATTCGTGGGACTTACACCACTAGCCACTGAAATGCAGCCACTTGCAGCTCTTTAACCAGCTTAGGCATGAAGAAGAGTAGCAAATCCCATTGAAACCTCAAGAGGAATT
Organism: Macrochelys suwanniensis; assembly: GCA_033296515.1. Lineage (NCBI taxonomy): Eukaryota > Metazoa > Chordata > Testudines > Chelydridae > Macrochelys > Macrochelys suwanniensis. The sequence goes on along the minus strand of CM065785.1, from coordinate 8,203,495 downwards.
TAACATAAGAACGGCCACACTGGGTCAGACCAATGGTCCATCTAGCCCAGCATCCTGTCTTCTGATGGTGGCCAGTGCCAGGTACGTCAGACAGAGGGAACAGAACAGGGCAGCTTCTCAAGTGGTCCATGCCCTGTCATCCAGTCCCAGCTTCTAGCAGTCAATTTAAAGAGGCAGAGTGTATTATCTATGCTAGAATTTGGCCTATACACTGGAGCAGGGGCCAGAGCTCCTGGGTGCTATTCTAAAATCTGCCACCGATTTGCTGTGTGGCCTTGGGTATGTCATTTTACTTCCCTCTGCCTTAAGTCTTCCCATACCTGTAAAATGGGAATAATATTTTCTGACTCCTGGTGTAAGGATAAGGCCTTTTCCTGTAGCCATATTGTTTGGCTGGTAGCCATATTGTAAGGCCTAACGCCTAGGGCCTTTGTCTGGAGCCAGATTAGAAGAGCAGCAGCCATTAGCTGGGAAGCAGGAAGTCACATCCTCACATTCCATCTAAATTACATTAAAACAATGTCATATCAGGCTGTTAAGAAGGAGAACCCTGTCCTAACGGCCCCCACTATCACCAGATAAAAAAACAGATCTTAAGATGGTTAAAGAAAACTTAGTTTGACAGCATTCTGTCTGGCAAGAAATCACTTATCAATAGTGGTGGTTGTGAAATCCTCATTTCTGTATTGTTTTGTCATTATGATCCCCACTTGCCTGTTGTTTGATTGTTTCTGTCTGTTACATAATTACTTTTACTAGGTGTAAATTAATTAAGATGGTGGGGTATGAATATTGTTAGGATTTTGTTAATAACCTTTTAGTAAAATGATTGGTTAAGGTACAGCTAAGCAGGACTCAAGTTTCACTATATAAACTGGGGTCCAAAAGGAAGTTTTTTGGGAACCAACTCCAGGACACAGCCCCAAGAACAGAGCTGCCAGACCTCACCACTCTGCTGAATACACCATGCAGAAACTGGAGTCCCCCAGATGGACTTGATCCAGACTGGCCATCAAGAGAAGTTCATCGGTTTTATTGGGAGTGGTGAGCATTGTACGTGTAGAGCGTGTGCCGTTTGTTTTTGGTGATTGCTAATAAATAGAGGTTAAGAATATTACTGTGGGAGGCTCTTTCACTGGTAAAAGGTCCCGCAAACCCGCAGAAAATTATGCCCTGAGCCCTAGGAATTGGGTAAGGGTGGGTACTTAAATTGACAGGGTTACACCCGAGTCCTAGAAACAGGGTAAGGGTGGGTGCCCTAGTGTGTAAGGTTACACCTGAACCCACAAAAGGGTAAGAGTGGGTGCTTAAATTAAGAGGGTTACATCCTGAGCCCTAGGAACTGGGCAAAGGTGGGTGCCCCTAGAGTGTGTGAGTAACAGAGAATTTTGTGCGGGTAACACTGGGGGTGTTGTTTGCCCCTATAGGGGCACTGGTGCAGCATTAGCACAGAGATAGCCCTGCAACCTACCATTCCCCTAGCACAGGTCCCTATAACTGTGGGGGGCTCCTTGGATGTCTCCTCTTCTCCTGCTGACCCAGGCCAACACTCTTCCATATATAGGCTTTGGGAGGGTGTGACAGGGTCCGACTCACCCCTGCGGCGCCTCCTGCTGGTTGTCATCAGGAATTAGCTCACCAGCCTCTGGAGCGCCTTCTGCAGGCTGGTGATCTGCCTGACCACTCTGGCCCATGTCCCTCCCAGGACCCGGTGCCCCTTTAACTGGGGTGGCTGCCCCCTGGCAATACCCCCCAGATCTGGGTCTCCCCTCCCCAGGGGAACCCCAACCCACTATCCCCACCTCGCCTCAGTCGTAGGCTACTGCCAGTCTCCAGCTAGCCCCCACACCCTGGGGCAGACTGCAGTATAAGCCACTCATCACAGGCAAAGGGGGTTTGGACCTGCTGCCCCGGCCTACCCGTGGGCTGCCCCCTGCAACCCCTGTACCCAGTTGGCCACAGCCTGGGGTTTTCTCAGGCCGAAGCTCCCCAGCTCCCTTAGCCTTTCCCCAGCCCTGCTCCACTCAAGGTACCCTGCTTCGCCCTTGCAGCCAGGCCCTTCTCCCTCTAAAGACAGAGAGAGAGTCTCTTTGCTCTAGGCCCACTGCCCTCTTATAAGGACCAGCTGGGCCCTGATTCAACTGGCCACAGCTGTGGCTGCTTTGCCAATCAGCCTGGCTCCTATTGGGATCCCCAGGAGGTGGGCGGGCGGTCAATCAGCCTGGCTCCTATTGGGATCCCCAGGAGGTGGGCGGGCGGTCAATCAGCCTGGCTTCTCAGCCTCAGCCCTCTCCCAGGGCTGTTTCCAGCCCCTCAGGGCAGGAGCGGGTATCCACCCCGCCACAGAGGGTCACAATAAGGTAGCATCCGCTTGGTGTATTCTTCAGGGGGTTTCTGAGTGCCAAGTGGGGTCATGTGTCACTCCGCAAAGGGCAGAGGATGCTCTTCTTGTTGTGTTGAATCAGTGCTGAGATGGTGGAATTCCTTCCTCCCTTGGGTGCCTGATGGGCATGTAAATACCTTGCATCACCTGCTACAACAGTGCCATGGGAACGCCTGTTCTCACCTTCAGGTGACATTTTAAGTGGGCAGCAGCATCTCCCATAGATGCGAACAAACTTGTTCGTCTGAGCGATTGGCCCAACAAGAAGTAGGACTGAGCGGACTTGTAGGCAATAAAGTTTTACATTATTTTGTTTTTGAGTGCAGTAATGTAAAAAATAACAATAATTCTACATTTGTAAGTTGCACTTGCCAGAGAAAGAGATTGTACTACAGTGCTTGTCTGCGGGGAATTGAAAAATACTAATCTTTAAATCTTTTTTACAGTGCAAATATTTGTAATCAAAAATAATAACAAAGTGAGCATTGTACACTTTGTATTCTGTGCTGGAATTGAAATCAACATATTTGAAAATGTAGAAAAACATCCAAAAATATGTACAATACATTTAAATTGGTATTCTATTATTTTTAACCGTGCAATTAAAACTGTGATTAATGGTGACTACCGTTTGTTTTGCATTAATCATTTGAGCTAACTGTGATTGACAGCCTAATATTATTCTTCCTCACTCTTGCTCTATACAAGGAGCGGTGGCTATAATGGTATTTTATCAGTCAAAAGTCTGAATCATCACAGTGTTAATCCAGACCTGCGTGCCGGGGTGCTGGAAGAGTTTGTATATTGGGGGTGCTGAGAGCCATTGAACCATAAACACTGTATATAATGGAAATCATTTCAAGCCGGGGGGTGCGGCAGCACCCCCAGCACCCCTGGTTCCAGCACCTATGCCGGCATGGGCTTCATAACTGGTTTCTAGCAGCTGAACATAGCTACTATTCCTGGTGTCCCCATAATGTCAATGAGTGGTCTGTATAGCACAGCTCACGTATTGAGAACTCTGACAGAGCAAGGACTGTGGAAAGTGTTACTGTAAAGAGCAGCTTATTCTCACTCTCGAATTAAAAGGCTAGTTAGATTGGGGCAGGGACTTGTTTTTTGTTCCGTATTTATCTGGCCCAATGGGGTATGACTGGGGCTTCTCGGCACGAATGAATATTCATAACTACATTTATCATCAGTAACTTTATGTATAAACTGGGTGGGCCAAATTCTGCCCTCGTTGACACAGGCGTAAATCCACTGAATGATTTTCAGGTCACACACATCCCCCCACCCCCATCTCCAGAAATACCCTTCTTTCCGGCAAGGAGACTTTGAATGCCAGAATCCAGGCCCAAAGGACCCAGTTTCTCCGCGTGCCCCTGAAATGAAAGGCAAGGTTAGTCCATGGAAGACGTGACCCCCCCATACACACACTTGAACAAGGGAACACAGTACCCTGGGGAAAGAGAGGAGGGTCTGTCTGTCTCTTCTGGTTGCCAGAAGCACGCGAGGGGGGGGGGCAAGTGCTCCCCTTTGTGTTGTGGGTGGAAAGAAGCCGGGGTTATCACACTGGAAGAGCGATCCCAGTTGAATTGTAAATTAAGCTGATGCAACAAGGAGCGCTTTTTAAGAAGAATGCTGCATGAAAGAGAGAGAGAGTTCTCCCTCGTGAGATGGATCAGAACCGAGATCTCCCAGCATAGGCGCCTGGCTCGTTCAGCCTGGGCTAGAGCTTAGAGCATTGTGAGATTTTGATGTATACAGTGTGAATTATGACGGCAACAATAGGTGCATGTAAACCAGAGCACAAAGGGGGCTGCGTAGCACAGACTCTGCTACACAGGTTCATTCTGTCTAAGTTACTGATACAGCCATGCCAGGGCATCTGAGCACCTCACGCTCTGTAACGTCTTTATCCTCACCACACCTCTGCTCTTCGCCTCATGTTACACACGGGGAACAGCTGCACTCAGTGACTTGGCCGAGGCCACACACAGAGTCGGTGGCAGAGCAAGGCCCTCAGCTGAGGGTTCCCAAGTCCCAGGCTGCTGCCCTAACCACTGAGGATCTGGAGTCAAACCCCGGTTTAGATGACAGGAAGTTCCCTTGGGACAGGAACGTTCTTGCTGCATTACGGACAGGAGGCCATGGCGTGTGTCTGCAGACAAACGCACACGGATATCATGCTCTCTGTGACCACAATCACAGCAACTGCATCACCTTCCCCAGCTGAATTTCCAGTCAAGGCTGATGTCCCGAGGGGTATCCTGCAACTGACATACACCCTGCAAAACTATGAATGAACATCCTGCAAAGCAAACCTATGAGTCCCCTTGCTTCATTCCCAGCCCAGTGATGCCACAATGAAATAGCTTGGGGAAAACAGCTACGTCTGTCCCAGAACTGATCGCAGCTTTGCAGCCTCCTACGCTACGCACACAGGAACTATCTGTAACACCCACCAGCCTGGCCCACTGGGACACCACAAAGAAGTCACCGTGCTGCCAATAAATATCGCAAACTTAATTCAGAGATTGTTTGTAAATGGTTCGCAGGCACAAAGGAACTAAGGGGAAAGGGAAAGATTTCCTGGTAACAGCTGCAGTGTAGTAAGAAAGCTGGAGCGAGTGGGAGGAAAGGCCTAAAACCCAACCACTGACAGCACTTTTATAACCCCCCTGTTCTTACATAGTGCTTTTCATCTGGCACTCTCCCAGCGCTAGACACAAGAGGTGAGCATCAGTAGCCTGCCCTTTATAATGCAGTCTAGCGTCTTTACTTAGCCCCATAACTAATCCTGCATTCATTTTGCTGCAGCCTCTTTTCTTGCACATCACGTACTCTCTCTGGCGTTCGTGACCTAAGAAAATAACTTCCGCTCGCAAGTGACGATTCTGTTGGCTGTTGATACAAACCCAGTAATTGACTAAAACGGTAGAGTTTCTAGTCCGGCCAGGTTTGCAGCCAGCAAAGGATTTGCAGCAGGTTTGGGAAAACACAGGAGCAGTTTTCTCCATCGGGCTACCCCCAAGGGCGCTCTGTGCTCCACCCCCACTGAGTGTATATGTACTTCCCCCCCCCCCCCCCATGCTCCCCAAAGTTGAGGTCTGCTCCACCCCCTCAGTGCATGTGCCCTGTGCCCCTCCCACACGCCCCAAGTAGGGTGACCAGATGTCCCGATTTTATAGGGACTGTCCCGATTTTGGGGTCATTTTCTTATATAGGCTCCTATTACCCCCCACCTCCTGTCCCGATTTTTCACACTTGCTGGCTGGTCACCCTAGCCCCAATTATGCTGTGCACCAGGGCACTCGACAGGTTAATCCCATGTTCCTCTGCTGTCCCCAAAGATGCTGATTATGCAGTGCGTGAAGTATCACCGTGGTCGCAGGGGGATGATTATCAGCCTGGTGAGCTACTCATCCCATCCCAATGCCATTAGTTGCAAAACAGAGAGAAAGGTTTAAAGCTCTTTTGCTTGAACATGTTAGCTAAACCCTTTAGGGAGCGCCTGGTGTGCCAGAGCAGCTAATCTCTGAAAATCACTTTTATTCCATCTTGCTCTGGGTTTTCCTTTTTAATCAACGTAATCTTTATTCATGAGGTGCGCTACTGCGTTCGGAAACAACTGGGTTCCAAGCAGCGGGCTCTGGGAAAGGAAGCGGGGAGAGACTTTGCATTAGCCTCAGCCAAACGCCCAAGGTCCTCCTGACGAATTTTAGCTCGGTGCACGCCAGAGCCGATCTCACAGCAAGAGGAGGGGGGACGTGCCTGATTGCGGGGGGAAAGCGCGAAGTATATGGATGCTGGCTTTGATCAACGTCTCTGTTGCTATATTTAACCAGCGAGGTCCACGCACCCCTCAGCTTCCTGACAGAGACAGTTCAAACGACGAGTTGACTTAAAAAAAATAATTAAAATAAAGGGATCAAAGAAATAACGAACCGCAAGGGCAAGTGGAGAATAAATGGAGCTCGAATAAGCCAGCGAGAGAAACGGGGCAGGAGGGAGTATGGCCTAACAGCTAGAGCACAGGGCTGGGCGTCAAGAGATCTAGGGGCTGTCGCTGTGTGATCTGGAAGGTCTCAGTGGCCTCCCCCCAGCTGGTCAAACAGAGTTAATAGAGGCAGCGAGGGGCTAAATTCAGAAAGAAAGTCTCTAGGGGGAAATGCCAAACTCTGACACTGCATGAGACCCAGGAGCAGTTTTCAGCTCATCCGGCAAGGCTTTCCTTGGAGACGCACACACAGGAGAGACACTAGCCAGAAGGACCATTTCTACGGAGCACGTCAGCTGTGTGCAGCAACCTGTAAAATGCAAAGACTTGTTCAGTCTCCTCAACAAGCCCCGCAGGAGGTGGGAGCGGCTGAAAGAAGAGATCAGCCTGCTCTTGGAGCATGGAGGGAGACCGGGATGCAGAAGGAGGGCCTGGGGTTTCAGCCATGCTTTCCTGGAAGGAAGCGGGAGAAAAGACACACAGACTGGGGATTAAATCAAACTCCCGGGGGCAAGGACGGTCTTTTTGTTCTGTGTCTGTCCAGTGCCTAGCATAATAAAGTCCTGGTCTCCAATGGGGGCTCTTAGGTACACGAGTAAATAAATAATAGGTGTAGTGGATTAGGGCCTGATTCAAAGCCCGATCAGGCCCTGAGATACTAGACACAGGCACTCATAACTGATGATAGATATTTATAGGCCTCATGCAAAGGCAACCAGCAAGTCTCTGCCCAGACGAGGCCCTGGATTGGAACATCAACGATGCTTCAAATCACACCCCCTCCTCTGGAGCACCCTAGAAAGTGCTGGGACTTGTTTGCTTGAATGCGTACGTCTCGATTGCTCCGTGCTGCAATATCGATGATGTTTCTTGCTTTGCCCCCGGAGGCCTGGGCCGGGCACCGCGTTCCGGGCCATTCGGTCCTGCAGTTTCCCCAGCGGACACAGCTGCCATTCTGCGTGTTGTGGTGGGCTCTCTCACAGCCCCGAAGGAAGGGCTTTTCCCAGCCTGACAGCGATCCAGAGGCACTGACAGGACTGCAGTTCCCCTGATGAGCTAGAATTAATTACCCCGTTATCACAAAGCTATTAGGGTTTTTTTATTGGCGAACATGCACCATTCCGTAGCTACTGGGAGGCTCTTATTCAGCTCAAGGGGGACTCTTCCATCATTGCTTCCAGCAAGCCCCATTTAGTCCAGAAGGTCTCAGTCTTTCCCCTCGTGATCTGATCCACCAGGTAACAGACTGGCTGGGGGAGCCGGGCCATTTGCTCTGTGGAGCTGGCTTTATTCACCATATCAAGGCCTTCTGGTCTTTGATTTGATACCATTGTGTAATAATACATGCGGTGACACACAGATGTGATTTAAAATATGTACTGGCAGCCCGGGGCTATCCACGGTGACTATCAAACAGAGATCCTGGGGTTGCTGCCTACAACCTGGCTTCATTCGCTGTCACAGGTGTTTTAGGAGTTGCACAATGCACCACAAGACAAAAACAAGGTGCCAAGTATTTGCAGCAGCATCCTTGAGACCAGACGACGCAGGAGATCAGATGCACCTCTTAGAAAGAGATCTTAGGCAGCCTCTCCAGGACCGTGGGAATTAGAGTAGGGGACCCATCGTATGGGACAGGCATTCATCAGAACAACCTTTCTACCAAGTTTGTGGGGATCTTCCCCAGAAATGGTAACTGGCTTGGGGGGGTTCCCTCTTCGGGGTCTTACATAGGCTGATGGGCTTTTGAAGTTAGGGCTGGCTTAAAAACATGGGTACAACGCTCCCATGCATGTGGACCCACTGTGACCCCAGTGTGGTCATACAAACTGATGAGAATTGGCCCATTTCACCCAGGGAAAGTGGTCCATGGGCCACATGGGCCTTTTATAATCCCTGAGAGAGCAGACTCTGGCATTGAAAAGGGATTGTGCCAGGACATAACACCCAAAAGCAACTGCTGCTCTGTGTGAACTACCAAGAGGCTGGCACTGGGGACTCTGTACCTCTTCACCGCTGCAGGGATGAGCCAGGCTTACCAGCAGCCAGGTGAACTCAGACTGTCGTTATAACCTTGTCTCCCAGTAAACAGACTCGTATCTATTCATTGCTCAAAGCACCTTGTATAACCCAGTGCCCATGGGAGACGCCCGATGGACTCCTCTTGTCCGAGCACACCTCCTAGCCAAGCATTGCCGTAGTGGGAGAAGTTACTCCGTGGTTCAGGAATGAAATACAGCTCTGGACCTCACCAAGATAGTCCAGCCCCCTAAAGGTCCTGACACCCGATCCTCTATTAAAACACACAGGGAAAAGATTATGGAAGCCTAGAGGAAATTGAGATGACAAGCGGCCCCCTGGAACTTAGGAGCAGGGAAGAATGGGAGGAAGGATGATCTTGTGTTTCAGGTACCACACAGGGAGTCTGAGGTCTGTTCTTGGCTTTACCACTGACTCATCGGATGGTTCTTGGCAAGTCACTTAATCGCTCTGTGCCTCATTTCCCCCCTCTATAACTCTGCTTCCCTCCATTTCCCCTCGCCCCCCGCAAGGCTAAGCCTCATCCCTGTTTGTAATGGGCAGTAGAACCTACACAAGAAAACATATTGTGACCCTAACCTTGCAGGACAAGGACTCCATCTGCTACTCTGTGCTCAGCAGAAGCTCCTTGAGACGCAGTGAATGCTTGTGGACCCCATCCCACCGGGCAGTGCCCTCCTCGTGGCCTGGCTTCTCCATTATCACCCTGCTTAATAATTGAAGCGCCGTTGTAGAGGCATTAAAGTTTCAGCGGACGACATGTTCTGAATTAGCAGAGAGGGAGCGGGAGCTGGCCTGACGCTGCCTCTGATCACAGGCTGTTAAGTGAGGGCAGACCAAGAGCTACCTTAATCCTTCCTTTTACCCTAGGAGATTCCAGACTGTTAGCTGCTTGGCCGTACCTGGAGGATTCTCAGCTAAGCTCGTCTATAGAGCCTTTGGCATTAACAGAGCACGTATTTATAGAGCATCTATGAACATGGCACCTGGGGGCCCTTTCCAAAGAAAGTGGCATTAACCAGAGACTCAAAGAGGGGAGAACGTGTCCTCCTTCCACTAGATCCTCCCATTCCTCATCTCTGGACCACATTACGCTTGCCTTCCGAGAGGAATGATTCTCTGGCCCCAGGGAGGTATGTACAACACAGGAAGTCTGTTTGAAACCCTGATCAATGGGCTTTTCTCCCTCCGGCTAATGGCTTTTCTATAGCGCACGTGGCCTGGAAATCACTACCGGAGCTCACGCAACACTGCTCTGTGGCTCGGGGCAAGGGTCACTAAATGCCCAGGAGGTGCACGGTGCCTTTATCACAGCTCTTAGAAGCACCATGGGACTCCCACGCAGTGACCTCCAGCCGCTTTGCTCTTCCAGCTGGGTCGGCAGACTTGGACTCGCCTGGTATTTAAGGGCTTTGTGATCCCCCCAAGGGGCAGCTGCTAAGAGGCTGTCATCAGCTGAAATAGAGAACCCTGGTCGAGGCAGTCGGAGGTGGAGAAAGAGCAAGAGGTGCTCAATGGAAGTCAGGGCCCGGCTAGTTCATTTCAGCGGGGCGGGGTGACCAAACTCCCGTTCCCATTCTTCCTTGCCCCGAGTGACTGGGCAGACCAAAGGAAGGCCCCTGGCATCAGGGATGGGGTGGAGGAAAACTTGGGGGGTGAGGGGTAGGGGGAGCCAGAGAGACTGATTCCTTGCTAAGGCAGTAAGTCTAACAGGCGTAGGAAGAGATCAGAGGGAGGGAGAGATTAGAGGTAATGCAACTCTTTTCCTTTGCAAACTCTGGGTCAATAGCACCAGCTGCCCCTCAGTAAGCAGTGGGGGGTGGGGGAAGGGAAGATCTCACTTCTTTAACCCCTCTTCTCTGCCCAAAATGGTTGGCATCTTCCCAAGGGCATCATCTCCTCCTCCCTCTGAGTCCATGCGGGGGTGGGAATGGCACATGGGGGAAGCATGGCTGGGGATCAGCTGTTCCAGGTGCATTGCCCCCAGCAGAGCCTCCTGAAAATCCCCCTGGAAGTTAATGCCGGTGAAGAAATCCCAAGCTGCAGTTGGGAATCTGCCCCTAGGCCCCTTCTCCATAACAAACTGCTCCTGCTTCCAGGCAGGGCCAGGCTGATGGGATACGGCCCAAGAGTCCGTGATTAGATTGGACCTAAGCTGTGTGGTTCAGGGGCGTTTGGTTCAGGCCTGTATGTAGTACAGGACAAAGGCCTACTAAAAAGCAGCAATTGGACTGCTCCCCAGTACCCAGGCAGAGCATGCCTGCTGCACAGCCGGCTGTACCCCATGCCTCTTACTACACTGACTTCAAAGGAACTTCAGCGGACACCCAAGACAGACAGATTCCAAGAGACGTCCTACCCCTCCCGTGTACCTCCCTTCCGTGCCCCAGGCTCTGCCCTTGTGTTCTCCCCACCCGCCTGACTGTGGGTTCCGCAACACAGACCTCCACGGCCCAGCCTCACACCCCTAGTCAAACCCCTTCTGTTTCACTGCCGGCTTTTCTCCTGCGTTCTCTCCACTCTGCACCTAAGCTCTAAGAATTATTAACTCCGCAACACCTAACACCCACCAGCCCGAGCCTGGGTCCATAGATCGGTTCACCCACCCCCACAGGTTTTCATTTGCTCAGAGCTTCCTGGGAATGCCTACCCACCTACATAGCTATATTCTTTCATACGGCTCAGCTGGGGGAACCCCTCCCCTCTCTATGCCCTATCAGGTTTCCACATCAATAAGGCTAATTGTGCCACCACCAGGTCATCAGCGGCTGCAAATCAGCACAGCACTGTTAATTTCAATGCATCAAGGCTCATTCAGGCCAACCAAGGATCTAGCTCCAGCTTCCTTAATCAGGATTTCAATTACTTTGGGTATGTCTACACCGTAGCTGAGCGCATACCTCCCAATCTGTGTAGACAGACGCACGCTAGCTCTACTCCAGCCAGCACGCTAAAAAGAGCAGTATGCACACTGCAGCATGGACTAACCACCGAAGCACCAACCCAGGAGGTTGGGTGGGTTTACATACTCCCACATTTTGCCCTGTGAATCTCTCCTTTCAAATAGCTTTCCCCCGGCCCGAATTTCTGTTCTCTTTACGCCGCACTCAGGGAGAAGGAGTGATTGCCTGAGTTCCTGAGTGTCCCCCTGCCCACCGTTGTGCAGTGCTCAGCAAATCGCAGCTCTCTGAACCGGAAACGCCCAGCGTTCGAGAAAGAGCCTGGCTCTCTGTCTAAGCACATGAACACAAAGAGGGCGGGTTGTAAAAGTAACAACCACTTGTGGGTGTGAGGGATGAGCCTCTCAGGGCGACTCTGATTCTGCGAAGCCAGAAAGGTCCCGTGCAAACATGAAGCAGTGCTTTACCGGACTGGGCATTTTAACTCCCTTTGCTCACTGCATCTTCACTGAAAACAGCCCCTGCGTTTGGAAATGCGGAGGAGTGAGGTCATCTCAAACAGGGATGGGCCAGGGCAACAAATCCAGTGGGCCTGATTCCGCTCTCAGTTGCTGTGGAGAAATCGGGAGTCACTGCCTGGAAATCACTAGTGTCAGGAGCGGGGAGACTCAAGGCCAGTGCTTGTGAACGTTTGCTGAAGCTGTTCTTAATCCATAGTGTCTATGCCCCTTATCACTGGCGAGTCATGAGCATTTACTTGTTCACATTTACGTGCGGGAGAACGGCACGCTTCATCCGGGCGCCAGTCACTTATGAGAGGCGGGCTCGTCCTGTGGTTAAGGTGGTAGATGACGACTCAGCGGATTGGGGTTCGATTCCTGGCTCTGATACTGACTTGCTGTGCGACCTTGGGCGAGTCATTTCCCCTCTCGCCTGTCTTGTCTAGTTCGATTGTAAGCTCCTCTGGGCGGGCATTGCCTCGTGCTCAATGTTCGTACAGCACCTGGTACAATGGGCCCCTGATCTCAGTTGGGGGCCTCTGGGTGCTGCTAAAATACTAATGGATGAGCTTTTCAGATGTGACCAGTGATTTAGGGGGGCCTCCTGTTTTGGATGCCCAACTTGAGACAACTGAAAGAGGCCTGATCTCTCCGAAGTGCTGCTCACCTGCCCTTTGAAAGTCAGACCCTGGGGAGGGTCTTATATTGGACACCTGAAAATGGAGACACCCCAAAATGCCTAGTCACTTTTGAAAACATCAGCCAAGACGTCCCTCACTGAGACCGCTGCCTGTCCAGGCAGGGGCATGGGCGGCAGGTAAGCATACGGGTTTATGCAGCGCTTTCTCCTAGACAAGCTGCCCGGGTCTTTTTTTTTTTTTTTAAAGGGAGATATGCCAGTCTCCTAGAGCTGGAAAGACCTTGAAAGGTCATCGAGTCCAGTCCCCTGCCTTCATCAGCAGGACCAAGTACTGTCCCCTGACAGATTTTTTGCCCTAGATCCCTAAATGGCCCCCTCAAGGATTGAACTCACAACCCTGGGTTTAGTAGGCCAATGCTCAAACCAATGAGCTATCTCTCCCTCCACTTTTATAAGAGTTCAGCAGGTGGATGGGAAGCAGGGATCCGGAGGGAGGCAGTGGCCCTATAGCCCCGGGCTCTCAGCAGTTCACACTCCGCAGGGGAAACGGCAAGAGCAAACGTTACTCTTCTGGCACGTGAAATGAATGCTCGTGCAAAGCAGCTGGCTCTGGGGGCAGAGGTCTCCTCCAGCCACGGAACAGAAACAGCATAGGCCGTGCCGTGCAAACTTCTCACTCGTGCTGTTCAGAAGTGCCACCATGAGGCCCTGGGTTCCAAGGCTTGCTCACTTATGCAAAAGTTGAAAATGTTCCCTTGTTTCTTCCCCCTCCCCAACACACACACACACACACACACACGTGTGCGTGGGTGGTGTTTGCTCTGGGTATGAGACATTATTTGGGTAGAGAACAACACACACACGCGGGATTTTTCTTGGTTTCTCCCGACAGAGGCATGTGGGGAAAACGTATCATGCGAGCTCTCTTTAGTCCGAGTCTTGTTAGTCTTGTAAGCTCCGCTCCTGAGCCGATAAATATTGCAGGAGCTTTGGTCTTCAGGCATCCCAAAGGCCGATGACTGCAGATGTGGGTGGTCAGCCAGGACTCAGGGAGATTCCTGATGGAGATGCAATGGAGATTCTTTCGCCGAATGCAGATCCAACCAGTCTGGCTTCCCCAAATCCTCGTCATTGACCGCAGGTGGCCCTATTTGAACATGTACAAAGCAACTAGTGAACTCTGACTCAAGCTGCGCACTCGGCCCAATTTTCATTTAGATTTAGGCCCCTTTCTACCACCCTGGCAGTGAAAATGAGAACCAGGACCACCGTGGTCGAACAGCTGCTATCCCCATTCAGTGTGGGCCCATTGCTCACGGGGGCCAGCCGCCGTGCCTTCCCCGATTGCACGGGACCCCAGCGCCGGCCTTTCCTCCTCATTAATAAGCAGAGCGAGCGGTTGTTTCCCACGTTTCCCCGTGTTTGCCTCTTTGTAACGAACGGTCCTGCCCCTATTCACGGCACCTTCTGCTTTGTCTGGGTTCTTTTCAGAAGCCACATACAAAAAAAGCCCCCCACTCTCTGACTGCAGAGATGAAAATGCTGCAACCAGGGTGCCCGACCAGCTGGTCCCTCTTGCTCACTTGAATGACAGCAGGGCTTAATATTGAAAGAGATGCCGGGACTCAAGCAATATTTTTACTCTCATAACTGATGCTGCAGCCGGAGGTGCCAGGGCGATAGAGGTGCTGGGGCCCAGGCCTGGCAAGCCCTGGCAGAAATGAAGCACTGAGTGGCAGGCCCCACTTTCCGTCAGCTGGAGCTGAGCTAAGGAAGCAGCCCAGGTTCTCGGTTCTGCTCGCCCAGGTGCTTGCCCCAGATTCAGGCGCATTACGCTGCTTCTGTCGGAGGAACAGATTTTTCAGAGGCTTCTTCCTCGGCCACACTCGCACCCTCGAAACGCGACCCTGTTCCAGCCTGGCAGATTTATTGATGGTACCAGCGCTCATGAGATCCGTGGCACTCTGCCAGGGCCATGCAGCGGCAGGAGGACCGGCGCAGTCTCTCCTTCCACCGCCTCCTCGCAATGTGCCCCCCCAACCTCCTGAGAGGAGGCATGAAGCGAGTGGCCAGGGACAAACTCTGTCTCCACCTCCCGATCTCGGCAGGGAACCAGTTACTCAAATAAGTCCAGGCTCGGACGGGGTGTTTAAAAGTCTCTGCTTTTGCCCTGCTCCATCCCCCTCCAAAAAAGAACTTCCTAGCCCCTCACACTGATATGTTGTTTGAGAAGCAAAGGGGGTGCCCTGTTCTGTGCATGAATCATAGAATCTCAGGGTTGGAAGAGACCTTAGAAGGTCATCTAGTCCAACCCCCTTGCTCAAAGCAGGACCAATCCCCAATTTTTGCCCCAATCCCTAAATGGCCCCTTCAAGGATTGAACTCACAACCCTGGGTTTAGCAGGCCAATGCTCAAACCACTGAGCTATTTCCCCCCCATGGTTAAGCCCCTCTTGGGCACAGTGTATAACTGGCTATTGGCATGCTCCAGGGAGCGCTCTGGGAACGGGGTTACTCCTGGGGACAGCCGGGCATGAACTTGGGGATTTGGATCCGGAGCTATCCCAGCGTTTGGGGTGTTCAGACCCTAGGGCTCAATCCAGCTCTGCCTTTCGGGGCTCATTGTCACTACTTCTCTTGCCTCGTTCAGCTCAGGCTCATTCTCACGCCGCCGGTGGTTGTTATTTGAGGACTTTGGGAATGAGCCAAATTTCCTCTTGCTGTTTGGAAGGATTGAACCAGGAGTCCAGATGTTCAAGGGCTCAGCAGCAGCCACATGTGGGGCCAGATTCACACCAGGGCCCAGCTCCCACCTGGGGACCTAAATAAGGGCCAGATTTTCAAAAGCTGCTACTGGGACATCAAGGAGCAGATGCTGAGCCCTTTGGAGAACCTTGGCCCGTAATGTCTAGCCCAGGAGCCTGGTGCCTTCTATTGGCAACTAGAGTCTGCAGGGCTCTGGTTATTCAATGTGAAGCCCAGTGGCGGGAACATCGGGTTAGCTAGGAGAGCAGACCAGCTATACCTAGGTTTTGTGAGTTACATACCACACGGACCTGGCTATAATTCCACTGTAATATTATCAGAACTCGATGGGGATTTTCCACCCCCAGTGCCCTGCTTTCCTCCCCTCCGCCCGTCCCCATTCGTCATCTCCTTTCCATTCTTTCCTCTTCTTGAAATGAGGCTCCCTGTTGTCAAAGTGCAATTCCGATCCTGACCCTTTAAAATTGTTCCCTGTTTTGCAAGGGGTTTCTTGCCTTGTCAGGTCAATTCCATTGACCAGCAATGAGTCCCCAATAAAGGGACACTCCTCTATCTGCAGGGCAAGAGGAATTTTATAGGGCCAGGTCTGTAGAGTCTGAAAAGCACCTGAAAACATGCCATGGTGGAGGTTCCATGTTTAGTCTCTCTGGACCTGATCCAAAATCCATTGAAGGCAAAGGACAGACTGAGACTTCCAATGACTTCACTGAGTTTTGAATCAGGCCCACTACGAATTCCTCAGCAAATCAGTGCGGTTCACAGGTCAGAAGCTGATTTTCTAAACACTCTGGCTGCAAACTCCACCTGGGATCTGAGACAGCAAAGGCTATTCAGAGCTTCACTTCCAATTTTGCTGAAGATGCACAAGCCAGAGATAGATTGAGGCCTCACTGGAATGGTTCTGCAGGACTAACAGAAGTAAAAAAAAAAGTCGTTTGCGTCAATGAAAAGAGCTGACGTGACCAGGGCCGGTGCAAGGAAGTTTCGCGCCCTAGGTGAAACTTCCTTGCACCAGCCCTGCACACCCCCTAGCTAACGCCCCCCCGGTGGCAGCCAGCTCCCCCGCCCACGGCAGGCGGCTCCCCTGCCCCCCGCAACAGCTCCCCACGCCCCTGCAGGCTGCGGCAGCTCAGCCCTTCCCCCCCGCCCCCGCAGCAGCCGGCTCCCCACACCCCCCTGCGGCAGCTAACCCCTCTGCTCGCGGCAGCTCAGCCCCCCGCCCGTGGACCGCGGCAGCCTTCCCCCCCGCCCATGGCGAGCTGTCCCCTGCCTCCCGGCTCCACACTCAGCCGCTGAGCCGAGCACAGAGCTGGGAGGCAGGAGGCAGCCGCAGCAAGCCGCCCCCTGAGCTGGGAGGCAGGACTCAGGAGGCAGCCACGGCGAGCCACCCCGTCTCCCGGCTCCACACTCAGCCTCTGAGCGGGGAGGCAGGAGGCAGCCACGGCGAGCCCCCCCTTAGCTGGGAGGCAGGACTCAGGAGATAGCTGCAGCGAGCCGCCTGCCGCCAAGGGCAGCGAAATGCTGCCCCCACAAATCCTGGCGCCCTAGGTGACCAGCTAGGGAAGACTTGGGAAGACGCGGGAGCAGATATGTGGTGAGGCAGAAATTGCCATTTCTTAAACTGTTACTTTTCTGGTTACAGTGGCACTTTCATTAACATACCTGCTGGAGCTAGCAGCGGGCTGGACACATATATCTCATTTCTGGGCATTTCCCAAGCCACACGCCAGCGATCTGAGACACCCCTGACCACAGAGACGCCTGCTCTCCTATCAGCCCCTCAAGATGGTAAAAAAACGCTGTAGCCAGCTTTGGGCAAAGCCAAACGTTAAAAATTGGTGACTAGAGATAATTGTGGGAGGGGCTTGCTTGTATTAACTGAATTCCCACATCCAAGGAGCATGGGGCGGGCAGAACAGGGTAGCCCAAAGGCAGCCACTGCACTGGTTGTGGGGACAGAGCCAAACATGCAAGCCCCGGAGATGATCGTACTCCTTTCTAGGTTGCAAGAGGGACATTTTCAAAAGTACCTAGGAGATTTAGAAGCACAAGTCCCACTGAAAGTCTGTAGGGCTTCTGTTCCTAAATCCCTTAGACACTTGAAAATTTCTCCCAGAGTCTCATGAATGAATGCATTATTATTATTATTATTAGCTATTATTAGACACACTGACAAGTCCAGTCACTTTCCTTTTTCTGAGCTTATCGGTTTGGTTCCACTGAAGTGAGAGCAGTAAAAGTCAGAGACCCCTGCTCACCTAGACAGACAGTAAAATGTGGTGGCAAGCGTGAAACCTATTGTCATGGCAGGAACACCAAGGCCCAGCTTCTACTCTCAGCGACACCGGTGTAACCCTGCTGACCCCAGTGGGCTGACTCCAGTTTTCCATTGGTATAACAGAGCAGCCTCAGGCTTTGTGGGCCTGGTTCTGATGTCCTTCGTTCCATTTGGCAGCTCTGTCGATTTCAATGGAATTGTGCCGGATTTACACCAGTCAGGGCAGAATGAGAATCTCAGGTTCGATGAGAAGGTTTGCAGCTATTCTGTCTTCTCACGTACACGGGGTTTACACCAAGATCAGGCCACTGATTTCAGTGACGACTACACCCGTGTAACTCAGAAACGAAGGCAGACTTTTAACGCCCGCGCATAACTGCCTATTCTGTTAACTGCTCCGGTAGCTGTCCCGAAAAGCAGAGGCCTTGGTCAGTAGCGTAGCCGGGGGGGAGCAGGGGGAGCAGCCACTCCCCCACTGAGCAGAAGTGGTGCCTTTTTTGTGCTACGGCGCCTTTTGCTCCTACGCTGCAGCCAGAGCAGAGCATTTTTTTTTGCTCCCGGCACCTTTTTTTGCTCCCGACGCTTTTTGCTCCCGGCGCCTTTTTTGAGCTCCGCTCCCCCTGTGCTCTAAACCTGGCTACGCCACTGGCCTTGGTAACCCTACAGCAGTTCTGCAGATTTCCTCACACAACTCTCCTCCAGGAGTGTTTAGATACCGGCCATGGGGCCTCAGAGACGGGCAGACAGAGACATTCCTAAGGGAGAGCGAATGCATTTGTGTGGCGGACGACGTGTGTGGGGTACGGGTAGGCCGGGGTATGTTTATGGGTCGGACTTTATTGCGTGTGGCTGTTTGTATGGCAGTATCGGTGCTTGTAAAGGTGTGGACGTGAATACATCTGTGTGCGATGCTCCATATATCTCTCTGTGTGTGTTTCCATGTGTCGGTGTATGCAGGGATGGATGTGTTAACACAACACATGAGTATGGGTTTGTGGGTGTGAAGCAGAGGGGAACATTGAGAACACTGCTCTCTGGTTCTGGCCGGGCCTCTCCGGGGGAACAAGTAAAAACAAGGGAACTTATAGAAATTCAAGGAGACAATTACGGCGGAAGGCATTAGGGCTTGTCACTAGTGCTTAGTACCAATGGGCACAAAGAGGTACCAAGCAGCCAGGGGCGATGGCTGTGCCGGGAGACACAAGGGGGGGCTGGGACTGACTGGAGTGTCAGCGGCAGTAACCGGCGAAGGTGGGGCTCCGTGTATCAAGATGAAGTGAAGAAGGCAGCTGGGGAAGTGGCCAAAGCAATGACAGGAGGATGGGGCTGCAGGAAGAAGGGCTGAGACGCCCAGCAGAGCGTGGGCAAAGGGCCGTGGGCAAAGGGCCGCCTACCCTTCCAGCCCCGCCAGCAAACTGAGCAGGGGATATTAACCCTTTCACACGCAGAGGGCAGCCTAGAAATGGGGCGAAGGGAAAAGAGAGTCAAATGAGGTAACCTCTTGGCCATTTTCGGCTGCTGCGGCCTAGCTTTGTCTTGCCCAGCCCAGTGTTGCTAGAGCCCTTTAGAGCAGCTGGCTCACGGGATGGGCTATGGAGCCTTTCACCTCGATCACTGACGCTACCGTGCGACAGCTACCAAGTGATGCCGCCGTCTGATGGCTGCCCAGTGGCCTCTGCAAAATCCACTGGTGGCTCCAGTCCAGTCCCCGAGCGTCTACCCCACAAAACCAGCCCAAGGACGTAGTGTTAATTGGCACCCACCTTGGCAAGGAAAGGCATGCGTGGGCGGTTGGCCTGTGTCTCCTTCCCGGGTCTAGCTGAGTGCAGAATCTGGCCTGAAGATTTTGCTTCCCTCTCCCTTCTCTAGAGGCAAAAGTCAAGGGCATGGCCGGTGGGGGGGGGGGGGGGCAGCGTGGATGGGACGCTTGCCCTATCGCCTCTTGTGCTGCACTCATTTGGTGCGGGAAGGCCTGCACCCCCCGGGGCTGCCAGCTGACACCTTGCACCAGCACTTAGTACAGTCCAAGGCGACTAGCTGTCTTGCTAGGGGTGTGGAACAGGGATGCTGGAGGCCGGCTCAGGCGTACGCTACATGTAAGCTCTACCTGCCCCGTGTCTCGTTGATCTCTGCTCTGTTTAGGAATCAACATGCAGTGCCCTTGGATGGCAGGTCATGCGCCGGGGGTCTCGGAAGGGCGAGAGACCTGATCCGGGGCGAGTTCAGACAGGGATCAATCCCCCTCTCTCTGTGGAGTCATCCCAGTGGCTTTTGCTCAGCCAGATTCCACGGGCCTGCACCTTGTTCACCCCAGTATCAAGCAGAAGCAGCTCCAGGAAACTCAGCTGAGTCGCACTGGAGTAAATGGGCCCTGAACTGGACCCGGGTCCCCTACTTTTGGAGGCTCCATTCAACTCAGCAGCTTGAGCTTAACGCTCTTTCGTTTCTTTTTATTTGGGCTTCTGAGCCGGGCCATGAGCTTTATGCTGCCTTCCCAGCGGCCACCTTCTGCGAGGCGTCGGGTTCGCTGGGAAGACGATGATTGTGTTGCCCTTCTGTTGCAGAATAACATTCGTTAGCCTCAATGACTTTCCTGCTTCACTAGCTGGCCCGTAGCGGAGCGGACAATCGTGAAATTGCTCAGCACAGTGCGGAGAAGTGAAGTTGATCGCTGAAGCTAAATCTTGAGCCAGGTCTCCAGAGGGCGCGAGGCAGGGGAACTTTAATCTCATTAAACCTGCAGCAGACGAGGAGCTGACTCCATGTTCTGCGGCTGCCCCGAGCCACCCCGCTTCTTCACTGACTCCTGCATCGCGCAGCCCAGAGAGCTCGAAATAAACTCCGGATGTCAGGATGATAAAGCCGTGGCGGGTTCTCCGGAGGCAGGCTCGGCAGCCAGAGCGGCTCCCGTAATTAATGACATTGCTGAGCACTTCCCAGGCAGGCTATGAATAAAACATTCCATCCGAGGGACCCAACATTTGAAAAATCTCTTCTTTCTGTTAATTATATTTGAAGGAACAATGCGCATTTGTTACTTTCTCTTCCCACTTAATCAGGGGAGTGAAATCTGGTCTTGGGTCCTACCCACATCCTTACTGATGGGAGTCATAGCGTTTGCGCATAGGACCATGTCTTAGAGGGCTAGAGTCACAACATGCTGCTGAGAACTTCAGGTAGTGCACTCTCTCCCCACTCTCTCGCCTCCCTCCGAGAAAGCACCAGCCTCCTCTACATTTTCACAGGCAGGCAGGGGTGCTTGGAGGGGTTTTACTACAGTCAATGGATCTTGGGGAAACTCAGATTTCAAGAGCGACAAACAGTCTTGTAGCACCTTATAGACTAACAGATATATTGGAGCATAAGCTTTCGTGGGTGAAGACCCACTTCTTCAGACGCAAGGTGCTTCCTTAGACACAAACCCACCCAGGGCCTGTGTCTCAGATCCTGCTCTGGATGCATCACCCCGGAACAGTCTCCCTTCACTCTCCACCCAAAATGCATCGGACACACAATAGAACTGGATCCAAGAACAGACATTGGCCCACGGTTTGGTTATTTCCAACCTTCTTCAGGCATCTCCATCCCATATTAACATCCCAAAGTCCCAATATTTATAAATGCGGAGGAGCCTGCTCCTGATTGCAGTTGGGTGGGTGCAGCAAAGCTCAAGAACCGCACGCACGAGTTGTCCTTATTTTTGGCATGTCATGGTGCAGCTTTGATGCCTTCTTTCCATCCTGGCCGCATCCCCGCCTAACTCCTCTCTTCACACTTGCTTTCAAGCACACGCGTGATCTGGCCACAGACACGGGCACACAAACCTATTAGTGCGCAGCCCTACCAAGGAAAGCCAAACAACTCCTATCACTAGTGCGGGCCTGGTGGGGATGGTAGAAGCAGATTGGTCCTACTGAGGCTCCTCAAGGCCGCCACTTTTATAAGGAGGAAAGTGAAAGACAAGATGAAGAAGTTGGAGCATCCCCTCATTTTCTTTCCATTTTATGTGCGGATTATTTCCTTCCCACATGTTAGCCCGTAAGCCTTGGAGGCTACATTTGAAGACCACCCAGAAACTATAGCGAGTGCAGAGTGCAGCTATTTGTTCTGGCAGAGAGCATGTTACAGCAGGGCTCCTTGATTTGCACTGGCTTCCACTTCACTTCTCAGTGCCATTGCAGGTGATGGCTATAACCAATAACGCCCTAATTCGTTTCGGCCTTGGGGGTCTCAGAGCCCTTTTCTCTGTGTGGAAAAATTTGACAGTCCCCTGGGTCAACGGGGAGGGAGCTAGAGGCAGAACATTTTCCACCAATTCTGCAAATCGCTTCCATTGTCGTGATTTCTCAAGGCCTGGGTGAAGCCTTCAGCTTCAATTCTTCATAGCTATCAGTGATGGCAGGTAAGAGGGACAGGTGAAATCATCTCACTGACTCACATATAATGCTGCAAAAGAAATGGCTGCTTTGAAGCCCCATTTCGTTTCTTCCTTCTGAAAAGCTGACAAATTGGTCGTATCAAATGACTCTGAGGACCCCTCCTTGCAACCACTTTTCCCGTAACATCCATGACTCCTTGATTGCCCCTGGAATTTTCTCCTCCCTCCACCTTGTTTGGCATGGTCACCGTTAAAAAATCAATTGTTTCCTATCCGACATCTACTTATATGGGGGAAATGAGATGCCACTGTGTGATGCTCATTAGCAAACGGTGACCACAGGACATGGCATTTCCTTGGTTCCAGCTATGCTTCATCAATAGGCTTCCTTCCATGCTCTCCAAGAGTGAGTTCTGACAGCACTGAAAGGATGGCCAGGCCCTGTGCTGGACAAGGATAATCATGACCTGGCAACAGAATAATCAGCTACCAAGAAATCCAGTGCCTTGCCCGCAGCTCCCCAGTTTGATTCACCAAACTGGATCTCTCTTGTAGCGGGACACATGGGTGTGGAGGACAGGGGATGGATCACTCAATGATGGCCTGTTCTGTTCATTCCCTCTGAAGCACCTGGCATTGGCAGCTGTTAGAAGACAGGATACTGGGCTAGCTGGACCACTGGTCTGAGCCAATATGGTCATTCTTATGCTCTTAAATGATCTGAGAACAGCATGTAAACCTTCATGTCCTTGGAAGCTGGAAGTGGCGCTTGCGGTGGTTCTGATCCAAAGCCCATTGACGTCAATGGAAAGGCTCCCATTGGCTGCAATAAGCACTGGATCAGTCCCTATGGCTCATTCTTCGGCAATGCTGAGCTTTTGGATTCAAAAGGCCTGTAAGAACGAAGCCACGCTTTAACCCTTGCACCGCCCCTGCTGTGCTGCTCCTGCGTGTTAGCATACCATTGAGATCAATGCAGCCCTGGGATGCGCCTTGAGCAGTGTTTGGCAGGGTAGCTCCTGGGTTGCAACGTGCACTTAAATTCAAAAAGTGACCTCGTGCTTAAAAAGGTCGGAGACCACTGGTCTAGGAGCTAGGGGGTGAGCTGGAACTCAACCCTAGCTCCAAGTGCAGGCACAGCCTGTGAGTCACACAGGGCTTTGTCCCTGTTCTCTGTAGGTTCATCCCCATGTCATCTGAGTGCCTGTGGTGGGGAGTGGCATCAATACAGGGCCAGATCCTCAGTTGGTGTAAGCCGGCACAGTTCTCTTGAAATCAACAGAGCTCTGACAATTTGCGCACGCTGGGGCTCTGGTCCATAGCAGGAGGGAAGCCAGCCCAAAGGCATAAACCACGGTGCTCCCAAAGGTGAGTGGGACATGTTAGCAGAAGAGATTGATGGTTCGAATGTAGCAAACCAATACGTATTTGTTAGAAACAGCATATTCCCCCTTAAGCCAACGCCTCTTAAGGGAAAAATAAATGAGAGATTCATACCCTGATGTGAGTCACGCTGCTAAACACTACATGCCAAGCTGAACCCTGCATGGTTTGTGCCACAAGGTGACACCCCTACGTACATGGATGCTACTAAGCAAGTGGTTTTCTTTGCTGCTTGGCCTGGGCAATCAGAGCAATCTGTATGCATAAGAAAGCAGTTTCCTGGGTAAATCCAAATCTCTGAACATTTCCATCTGTGGAGAGACAGCAGCAGGTGAAATTCTGCTCTCAGCTACGCGGGCATCGATCCAGAAAAATTGCCTTGATGGGGACACTCCAGATTTACACCAGTGGGACCGAGATCAGGATCTCGCTCTGAAGCCTCATGAGCCTGTCAATAAAAAGGGAGACAAGGTGGTGACGTAATATCTTTTACTGGACCAACTTCCGTTGGTGAGAGAGGTCCCGACGAAGAGCTCTGTAGCTCAACAGCTGGTCTCTCTCACCAACAGAAGTTGGTCCAATAATAGATATTGCCTCACCCACTTTGTCTCTCTAATATCCTGGGACCAACACGGCTACAACAACGCTGCATGCAACCATAAAACCGGGTAGCATTTTAGCTGTTTGGCACTTCCCATTCCAATCTAGCAAACATCATTCAGTTTCCCCACACCAGGTAATAGCCAGCGGGTGTATAACAGTGCCCAACACAGACAGCTAATTGGCTCTGGTTTTTAATGCTTGGGTGATTGTGGTGGCAGATGAGTTTAATGGGACAGGTCGCGTTAGGTGACAGAACAGTGCTTGTCTCCTACAGAGTGCATGGCTTGATCAAGGCACCTCCAATCCACTCTCCTGGCCTTTATAGGTTGCACCTGCAAATACTCAGCTCGTATAAATCCACACAGCTGCATTAAAGCTCCATGGAGCTACCGTGCACTGATCTACCTCAGCAGAGGCCCTCACTCCAGACACAATCACGGCTTATGGCACCCTAACTTCCAGTGGCTTCATTTTCGATGCAGATCCTGCTCCAAGTGTCGAGATTGCTGTCTGATCAACAGTAGAGGTTACTGCTTTACCTCTTGCTAATTCTTTTGCAGCCAATATTTTTTTGTCTCTCTCTTCTGGAAGCACTGGTTCCCCTCCCCTCTACCGTCACAGCCAGCAGTTGAGAGACTCACCCTGTTCTGGATCACTTGTTAACTCCAGCTAAACCCAAGCTGGTTCTCAGTGCCTCGGATGACAGAAGAGGCCTATGATTCTCATTTGGATTCTCAGTAACCCAAGGAAATTAGCAGAATCTCCTGCCCATCTTCTATTTCTTGCTGCCTTCACAAAGTTCCCAGGTTAGCTCCTGGAGAGATTTGTGCCATATCTAGCTCCAACAACAAACCAGCAAGCAAACAAAAAGGGAGTTGCAGGGTAAATACTAGAGCAAGAGCACGACGGGGAAAAGACTGAAGCTTTGTCACCATGCATGTAGCGTAATGCACGTCAGGTCTCATAAGCTGAAGAAGGGTCGGGCCTGGTTAAGACTTGAATGGGAGCCCTGTAAAAGGATCTATTCGCCTTCAGATGAAAGTTAAGCTCCTCTTTGATATGGCTTTGTCGCTTGAGTTATATTAAAAGAAAAAGCCACTCCAACAATGTAGAGAGGAGCAAAGAAAAGGAAGCTGGGGGGACTCAGTGAGCTGAAGGCTTCATTTAGTAATGTTTGTAAAGCACTTTGAGATCCCTGGAAAGAAGCGGCCTGGAAATGCAGGGCGTGACCTGCCGTTACAGAATTGCTCTGAATGGCAGGAGCAATAGATGCTTATCTTACTAAATGAGCTATTCTCTCACAAGCACTTCTGTAAGCGTCAATGAATTGTTCAGCTGATGCCGCTGCAAATAAAATCCGTCTCCGCGTCGCACCGTGTCTGACGGATGTGTGGGCTGGTGTCATTTTTGCACACGTAACAGCGGCTGAATGCAGAGTCTTGCTACATGCATTCCAATGCAGGGGGCACAGATGCAGCGTGCATTTGAATTTCAAGGGCCTTTCACTACTGATCCATAACCATGTTAGGCCCCAGTCCTACAACGGTGACCCATTGAAGTCAATGGGATTCTTTGCTTGAGTAAGGACTGTCGGTACGGGTTGCAGGATCAGGGGCAAACACAGACTGGGAATATTGGAGGCTGCCCTTTGAGAGAACGAATGGTCTTGTGGTCAAGGCCCTAGACTAGGCCTGAGTGATGTGGGTCTGGTCTCCGGCTCTCCTACATACTCCCTATGTGACCTTGAGGAAGTCATTTAATTGCTCTGTGCTTGAGTTCCCTCCGGGTGAAAGGGTGGTAATAGTCGTTCCTGGGTCGGTCTTGCCTATTTACATTATAAGCTCTTTGGGGCAGGAGCTGCCGCGCATTACGTTCCATACCAGGCTAAGCATAGCGGGGCCCTGGTCTCCTCTGAGGCCTTGAGGCACTTCCAGAGTACAAAAATAAAGACTAATGTCGCCTTACCAGCACACGGCTAACAGAAGCCAGCCTGGGAGCCTGGGTTATAAGGGACAGAGCAGGAAACACCCATTGCAAAGGAATCGCCATTGTCTCCTGTCTAGACATGCTCCATTAAAGAAGAGCAGCCTCCACCCTTGCTGAGGAAACAGAATCCAGGCTTGGGCTATGGACGGCTCGGGTTCAGGTCCGGCTGCCAGGTGGATGGAAAGATCTCTGCGGCTCATGGCCAAGAAGCTCTTAGAGAGCACGTTGCTCCCTGACAGTTTATAAATATAAAGCTGCCCTGGACTCGGGGACATTCGTCACCTTCTGCTATTGCAGTCACCAGGCATAGCACAGCTTCAAGTGACAGGAGACAGTCGACCCACCGGCCCCAGCGCTAGGGAATTGGAGCTGCTGCCTCAGCCCAACTTATGAGATGGCTTTGGAACACAGGTTAGGCCCAGATGCAGCTTTCTGATTGGCTGCCAGGGATGCTGTACCAGGTCAATAACAGCCAGGAAACACATGAGTCTGACAAGAACCCCCTAGTTTTATTTATAAAGGGCCCAATCTCCCATTGACTCCAATGGGCACGGAATCAAGGCCACACCCACCTGATAACAGTAACTCAGACATTTGAGCAGGCGCACTTCCATTTATGTTTTGCGCTTCTCGTGGGATACAGACTCTCTGGCCTTTCATTAGCCTCCTGCTTCAGATACCCAGGAACGCCAATCTCCTAGAAATGCACCGCCTCGTCGTGTCTTATTGGCTGCAAGCTAGCCAGGAAGCGCAGAAGAACATCTCCCCTTTGCAGGAACAGCTCCATGGCCATGTTTGTTGGCCCTGATGCTTTACTGAGGACCTGCCGTGTTTGGGCAGGTGTTGAGGCGTGGGGCCCATTCTCAGCAACTCAGAAGATGACGGAGAACTTGGGCGTGGCTGGAGAAGTGGAGCGTGAGAGCGGAATAATGGATCAATAGCCCACATACATCCTAGTAGGGGGTTACAGTAATGCCTACACGCTTGGATATGTGGGGTGGGGAGGAAGACAGACATGTTGGGAACACAGCACACATATTCCTGCATGACTTCATTTCCTGGAGGTGCGGCGCTCCTGTTCTCATTAATAAAACAAGGGAGCTCTGGCTAAGAAGTCTCCGACAAATGGGACCAGCAGGATCAAAACTGGTGCTGTTCACTCAAGGGCTTTCCTGGAACCCCCAGGAATCTTCTCTTTGTTCTCCCTCAGCTGGAAATCACTCATCACATGGTAAGCTGTAGTGCCTGAGGGTGTGTCCACCCTGCAATAAAAGGTTTGCAGAATGGTTGCAGCTGGGCCCAGTCAGCTCTGAGACCCTCCCCCATCACAGGCTCCGGCCTGAGCCCAAACATCGACCCTGCAATTTTGTAGCCCCGCAACCCAAGCCCTGCAAGCCCGAGTCAGCCAACCCAGGCCAGCCGTAGCTGTGCCATGGGTCTTTTATTGCAGTGTGGACATACCCTGAGAAATAAACACATCTGTTACATTGTCATGATTCATCTTTTTTTCAATCAAAGGCATATACTAGAGCTATTCAGATAATAACATTTCCACCCTGCAGGAAAGGCCAATATTTTGACAGTCCCGAAACAGGACAAGAATTTGAAATAGCGAGTATTTTTGTGGCATGAAAAGTTCCAAAAAATGTTGATTTGGGGGGGGGGGGGGGCGGGGAAGTTGGATCGAAATAAAACAACTTGAAACAAAACTTCTTGCTTTGAATTTTTCTATTGGGAAAATGAGAAAGTGTTCATGAAATCAACATTTTCCCATGAAAATATGTCCGTTTCAATCCAACACCATATTTCATCAAGAAAAATTTTGACCAGCTCTAATTTATAACCTCAGTGACGTCCTTTGCATAAAGTTCTCTTACCTGTCACAGTGAAAAAGATGTTTGGTAACAGGCCTAAGATCCAGGAATTCCCAAATTCTTAACCCTGGTCTGCCCCCAACTCCCTGTGTGACCTTGGGCAGGTCACTGCCCCTCTCTGCCTCAGTTTCCCATCTATAAAAAGGAGATGATCGTTTCCTAGCTGTTGGATAGGGCTACTGTGAGGACTGATTAGTCAACGGTCCTCAGTGCAGGCGCCAAGTGCGAGGGCCAAAAATAGCTTTATGCCCCCTTTGCAGTTTTCTGGTCTTCAGGACTGTTGGGGGCCAGTTCAGTCCCCAGTTTAATTTAGAGCAGCCCCAAGGCTCCTCTAACCTACAGGGACCATTCCAGTGGCTGAGGGCAGCCAGACTTAATAGGCACTTTGACTGCACCCCATCCTCATTAGCCATACCCCTCCTCTCTGACTACACCCTCTTATGCCAAAAGTGGCAAGCGTGGGGGCAGAGAGCAATCATGTCAGTACCTGCCATCCAACTATTCTTGTCGACAGTGGGGTAGCCACTTAAGCCGGCTTCACAGCCCCTTTGCACTGCCAGAGCGGAGCTGAGGATCTAGCTCAATATTTGTAAAGCCCATTGCAAATAGTACATGGTAAAATATCACTGTTATTAGGGCAGCTGAGTAGTAAGAGACCTCGGTTTCATCCCAAGGGCCTAAGTACCCCAGCTGGCATTTCTATGGGCCTGAGCAAAGACCTAGACAGCTCAAGGCGCCATATTTGTAGCCAGGCAGTGAAGGAGAGTGTTTCTGTTTCTCTTTTCAAATGTCAGGTGGCCTGTTAATAATGTACATATATTTCCCTCACCTCGAGTGTTAATAACATACATCTATTTCCCTCTCCTCGAGTGTCTCTCAGCCCTAAAGGAGAGCTGCATAACATCGGAGGAGAATAACTGAAGCAGGCTGCATGCACTGCCGCCTTCGTACTGCCAGTCACGCCACGATAACACCGTGCCTTCGGGAGCTTCTATATATCACTATCATCAGCGCTTAATTGTCTCCCCACCCCGGCAGCTCCCCTTTTTTCCACATCAAACCTTCTTGCCAGCACGTCTCTCGAGGTGACACCAAAACCCACCCAAGTGTCCCAGACAAACTGCCTTCAGAGGCTGCGTCATCGCCTTTGGAGACAGCCTATCACTAAACAATGCAAGGAGAGTCCCAGCAGTTGCTTCTCAGAAACAATTTGCATGCCGAGCCAGGTCTCTCACAGGGGATCTCAGCTCAGGTGAGTTCGGGATTTGGGGCTCCCCCTGTGCCAAACACCCGACAGCCTCCTGAGCTGCATGTAACCACCCATGAAGGGTTAGCGGCTGTCCTAGCTCACCAGTGCACGTCAGCTTGTTCAAGGGAAGCCCCATCTATGCATGGCCTTTCCCAGGGGGCGTTCGTTTCTTCGTAGCCTCTGATTTGGTCATGAAAGTTTAACCTGTTTTGGGAAGCGAGACAGGACGGGGGTGGAACATCAGAACGGCCACACTGGGTCAGACCGAAGGGCCATCTAGCCCAGTGTCCTGTCTTCCGACAGTGGCCAATTCCAGGTGCCCCAGAGGGAATGAACAGAACAGGTAATCATCAAGTGATCCATCCCCTGTCACTCATTTCCAGCTTCTGGCAAACAGAGGCTAGGGACACTATTCCTGCCCCTCCTGGCTAATAGCCATTGATGGACCTAGCCTCCATGAATTTATCTAGTTCTTTTTTGAACCCTGTTATAATTCTGGCCTTCACAATATCCTCTGGCAAAGGCGCACCCTAGGAGAGGGGCTTGCTCCAAGGACCCAAATCCTGCTGCCATTGGCAAGCTCCCATCGACTTCGGATCACACCTGGATGCGGCTCTACAAGGCCTCCTATCCACAGCCCTGTGCAGGCATCGGAGTGGCATTGACAGAAGGTGGCTTAATATTACTGTGATAGCCCCAGCCTGAAATCAGGGCCCCCTTGTACTAGCTGCTGTCCAAATACACAAGACACTGCCCCGGGGAGCTGGGAGGCGAAACTGAGGTCCAGACCGGTGAAGGGATGTGCCCAAAGTGGCAGAGCCAGGAATAGATCCCACTGGAAGTTCCAGGTAGCACCTAATATCGGCACAGTGATAAACAGCAGGAAATGAAACCCAAGATGGATTCCTCAGGAGTTGGAGGGAGGAAGAGGGACCGATCCGTCAGTGTCACCCCCCTGCAAAAGGGCGGCTTCGTCTGTTTACGGTGCCTCAGAATAGACACCCGGCCAGTTCTTGTTACTGAATTCCAGGGAGCCCTCGCAGCCTTCCTGAGCTTAGAACGCTGTCAACAAGAGACATGAAAGGACGATGGAATGACCAGCGCTGGAGAAAAGAGGGAGGAGGAGGAATTCTTTGCATGTTACAACCCCTCACTGATCCACAGTGTCCCCACAAAGCAAGCAGCTGGAGTTCTCCTTGTTTTACAGATGAGACAAGAGAGACACACAAAAGCTCAGGGACTCGCTCTAAGCCAGAGGGGGACTCAATGGAAGGGCTGGGACTGGAATTCAGGAGGTTCTGGCTCTAAACACAAGTGAGGGTACTAGACAATGCTGCATATCTCCAGCAATAGTTAACACGGATGGATACAGTTTCCTGAGGCCTTCCCTTTCCCGCTCGCTCTTCTTTCCTTCGTTCCTTGCCGGTGGAGTAACCCGTGAAGGGATGCAAACATTTCAACGGGCAAAGGATCTATATCCTTATAAAACAACCCTGTTTCGTTATAAACATTCGGTACCTGAGGCGATGACCAGGTGATCTAACTCATGACAGAGGCCACACCCGGTCCGTACACAAGCATATGGCCTCATCCTGGCCCCCATCATGGCTTATCAGCAGAGGCTGTGCCTGGGACCTTCAGTTCCAAAAGCACAGGCCTCTGCTAGCTGAGCTAAATTCATAGACTTTAAGGCCAGGAGGAACCGTTATATTCAGCCGATCTGACCTCCTGTACCCTGAGGGGCTCCAAAGAAAACGCCCTCCAGTGCTCACCTGGAATGATGGTGGCCGCAGGGCAAGACGATGGGGGTAAAGACAATTTAAAGTCAGGGACATTAAAGCTGCAACCCACTGCTCAGTGTGCCCCCCTCTGTGCCCGATCTGCAGTGGATAGGAGGCTACTAGCTCAGGAACTTTAGCTCTGCCAAGGCTCGCGGTTTTTGCTGTGGAAATAGGGGTCAATCCCCGGTAAATGACTAAGACAAAGGTCATTCTAAAGCCATCCGAGCTCCAGAAGAAAGCAATAGAAAGCTGCCAGCTCTGTTTGGTGAACGAGCCAGGCCAGCAGTTGCTGCATGCAGGGTGTAGCTCGAAGTGGTACCGCTCTAGTCTGAAGCCTGGAGCCTGTGGTACCCAAGGTGCCTGCACCCCCTGCCTTGTGTTTATTTGTGGAGACTATAGCTGTGAGCTCACGTGGGAGGCTTTTAAACCAATGATGCTCCCTGGGCCCTCCAGGACTGCACGAAACCCAAACAATGTGTAACCAGAGCTCTGCATTGTAATGAACTGGAAAGCTGGAGCCTGTCCAGGATTCATGCCTTCCGCCTGCGAGGGACTGTCTGGAATGCACACTCGGGCTAATGAACCAGCTCAGATTGGCTGGAGGACGCGTGATAATCGCTGCTCCAAGGTCAGGGAGCCAAGTTTTAGCCCTAGTTTTTTATTAATTATTATTATTGCTATTGTCGCCTTTTATTTGATTTAAAGTGAATTTTGTAATGCGGTATTATACCCCCGTGGGGTCGGCTCTGGCGGCTACAGTTTTCAAGCTTAACAGAGTGAAAGTCACCTCTGCTACTTGCTTTGGCTTTAGAGTCCCTAGGAACATGCAAAGACCAAGGACAGTAACCACACAGACATTCACAAGTACAAGGTTTAGTCTATTTTATACGTTTTATTAAAGTTACAATTAAAGTTATGATCACCCAAGCATATAGAAACTCTATACAGACCTATGCACAAGTTACAAATATAGTTATACTCACATCCTTCACAATAGTGTTAGGGTCTGATGGGTCTCTCATGGCTTGATCATCAGAAGAGGGATGGTTCCTGCTGGAGTTTCCCATAGGGAGCTCAGTATTCCTAATCTAGGCACCCTCTTTTAGAATGTAATTCTGACAACACCTCATCAGCATTTCTGCACATCATACACCCTGTGGTTAGGGCATGTGTTAAAAAAATGTGATTACCGTACCGGGTATCTTGTAAGCAAAAAATTTCTTTTACTGTTCACAAGATTACCACTTGGTACTTCTTTTCCAGTAATCTTAGGGCACTGGGTTATTCTACAGTCACTTAATAAATGCTGACATAAGTATCTCTATGGCCTAGTATGGCTTAAGCTACAATCTTGCAGATCTCAGCCTGTAAGCCTTGCATTTCAGCCCTATTTACTTAGATATCTAATACATGATTACTCCTTCTAACTACTAATCAATCTTATATTTCTATAATCCTACAATTTAACATACAATGATTATATGTGATGTAACATGTTAGTTCATTATAACATCACATAATAAATGAACCATAAACTAAAATCATTGGCTACATTATTATTGTTATTATTATTCCCTTTGATAAACTCAAACTCTCAGGGATTTGAGGCTTCTGAAGACTCGGGACTGAATTTATATTGGAATTGGAAAAGGTTCAGAAAAGGGCAACAAAAATGATTACGGGTATGGAATGGCTTCCGTATGAGGAGAGATTAATAAGACTGGGACTTTTCAGCTTGGAAAAGAGACGGCTAAGGGGGGATATGATTGAGGTCTATAAAATCATGAGTGGTCTAGAGAAAGTAGATAAGGAAGCGTTGTTTACTACTTCTCATAACACAAGAACTAGGGGGTCACCAAATTAAATTAACAGGCAGCAGGTTTAAAACGAATAAAAGGAAGTATTTCTTCACACAACACACGATCAACCTGTGGAACTCCTTTGCCAGAGGATGTTGTGAATGCCAAGACTATAACAGGGTTCAAAAAAGACCTAGATAAATTCATGGAGGATAGGTCCATCAATAGCCAGGAGGGGCAGGGATGGTGTCCCTAGCCTCCGTTTGCCAGAAGCTGGGAATGGGCAACAGGGGATGGATCACTTGATTACCTGTTCTGTTCATTCTCTCTGGGGCACCTGGCACTGGCCACTGTCGGAAGACAGGACACTAGGCTAGGTGGACCTTTGGTCTGACCCAGTAGGGCCATTTTTATGTTCTTAGGTTATGTTAATGAGCAGGGGCTGCTCTAGGTCAGGGTTGGTAGTGTTCTGGGGGGGTCTAGCATGAGGATATCAGTGGGTGCAGCAGGTAAAGACTGACATGCAATACCATAGCTGTGTAAGGGACACAGAGTTCAGCAACCAGCAGTTCCCACTGAAAACAACGGCAGCTACTGGGTGCTGCAGGAAATGATGCAGTGGAGGCACTGAGCTGTGTGGGAGCGCGGGACTGGAATAGCCGGCGATGCTGCAAGTGAGGATTGAGGTGGGCGTGCGGTTCTGTGAGAGCCCAGCCCTGGACTAGCACAGGATGTTGCCAGTGAAGACTGAAGAGGATTGGTAGAGCTGGAATCGAGACTGAGCTAGCAGGGCTTTCCAGGGGCCCAAGCCAGGAACAGCAGAGGAGCTGGAGGGCAGCACTGGGGAGTATTAGCCAAGTGGTGTAGTGAAGCCTGGAGCGCATCTGCTTTAGAAAGTACTAACAGTCCCTGGCTTTCCTCACGGCAACACCCAGCCAAACATTTTTAGCCATATGAGAAGTTATTGGGTTTCACATTCAAACTCTTCCCCACTCTGAGCCCTTGCCGCTGCTTATGCCAGCAAACCTCCCAGTGTCCTCACCTCAAGGAGAGTCATCATTCGCTTCGGTCACATTCCCCTGTGCTCGGATAGATCAAAAATAACCTACCGCCGCAGTGCTGAGATGCCACGCAAAGCAATTGGCTCATTGTTTTCTTGTGCTCGCCTGTATCCATCTGTTTCTCTTGTCTTATACGGAGAGGGGGCAGAGAGCACCTTTGTGTTCTGTGTTTGTACAGTGCCTAGCATGGGCCGTAACTGGGGTTTCTAGATGCAGTGATAATAAAAATAAATAATAATAATTATCCCTGTGACCCCAACTCCATTCAGCTCCACACCTGCCACTAGTATTATGGATGGTATCCGGGTGCTCCAAGGTAGCACCGTTATCCCCTCTAAATGGCAGGAAAAGATGTCCCAGACTAAAGCAGCAGGGAAGATAGCTACGTGTGTGTTGGGAAGCGTGTCCACCAAGGAATGGTTGCGGGGGATTGAATCCCAAGATGGCCACTTGGCTTTACAGAAATTCCAATAGAAAGATCATCTTTTTGGCCACCTTGTTTGTTAACTGGAGGCCAGACGGGTTGAGTGAAGGTAGCCAGTTAGTGAGCCCCCTGCACCAGTGCAGCTGTGCTAAGCTCTCGGCTGGTGCAACCCACTTGTGTGCTGTATCACACGAAGGGCTTGAATAGAACCATGTGCTAGCACCATGGGGCCTGATCCCTGATTGCGGTAACAGGATCCTGGGGACCTCCAAGGGCCACAAAGCAGCCCACTAAGCCGGAATAATTATCATGATAAAACAATCGTGCTATTCATGATCAAATTTGCAGTGGAGCAACATTTTGGCATCACGGTCAGTGGCTCTCTCTGACATCCCTTCCCCCTAATATTGGGCACCAGCACATGGACGTTCAGAAGTGGAGGTCTCTTGGGTAGGAGAGGTGATTGGATCCTAACTGGCCCACCTCAGTCCTGCTGTGCCAGGCTGCCCGCATCCTGATATCTGTCAGATTGACCCCCAGGGGTACCCGGTAGTTTGCAGTGAATTAAAATGGTTTGAGAATGGTTTGTTGCTGGTGTGATGTCATCAGACTGCAACATGGTGACTTTACATTGTGATGTCATATGGCGATAGCATTGTGTCATGAAGTGATGACAAAACATCGTGGTGATGTGATACAGTGGCTCGACATCAGGTTAAAAGTGGCAAACCTGAGCCTGCCATGTCCTTGACACTGTTCCCAGGGGACTTACCCTGAATTCTTCTGGGATTCTTTGTGCAATGGTCTTGCAGGGTGATTGGTGAATGGTGTGATGTCATCATTTCCCAACAGCTCTGGCTCTCAGTGACAGTGCTGTAAGGAATGACATCATAGTGGAGGGGTGGGGGAATGTGTGCTCTGCTTAATTTGCACTGAAGCAGTAAACAGAGTCATCAAGCAGGAAGGGAAACAAAGGAAGCTCAAACAGGTAAGAAAAAAGCAGCAGGGAACATCCTTCCATAGATCTTTTGCCTATGTTTTTCAAGAGCGGGAACTGAAACTATAAAAAGAAGAGACAACCACCCCAAGGCGCCTGTCCCTTTCTCTCTGCCCATCGATTCACTGTACCTGAAGGGATAAAGGAAGCAGTCATTGCACTGGGGACGGGTCCTGACCTAAGAAGTTTGGTCAATAAGACTGCTGAAAGCATGTGATGAGAAAACTTTGCTTTGAATTTAACATATTTGTTAAGTTTGGCACCAATAGCATTTTATCTTTATTTTTATTGTAACCATTTCTGATCTTTATACCTCATTATTTGCACTCACTTAAAATCTCTCTCTTTGTAATTAATAAACTTGTTTGATCTAATCCATTGTGTTTATATTGAAGTGTCTGGGAAACTCCATTTGGGGTGGCAAGTTGTGTGCATATTATTCCTTTTAAAGAAATAATGGACCGAATACAGCTTGTATTTCCAGGAGAGGAAGGGTCAGTACTGGAGGGACAGAAGCCAAGTGCCAGAGCCAGGGGGTAACCAGAGTCATAAGCCAAAGGCAGAACTGGAGATCGAAACCTTCGGAGAAAGCTGTTTGTGTCAGCAATGGTTATGAGGAGGAAAGGTACAAGGGAAGGGGAAGGATCAGGAGAGGTTATGGGTGAATTGCCATCGGCCGTGCTACATGTCTAATGAGTGATACTCTAGCATAGCCCTGCTCCAACTCTTGTTCATTTTCATACCAAAACTAGGGGATGCTTTGTGAAACCAAAGGCAATAATTTTAGCGCCAATAAAAAAGAAGCACTCCTCCCTGTAGCAAGGAGTCAACCTGTAGCACTGTTGGGAGCAGGAAGTCAATGAGTCATGGACTGGGTAAGTATATGACCATTAATAACATAGCTGGGCAAGCTGAGCAATTAAACCTCCTACTTCAGGGTGTCAGCTGTTTGACCACAGGGGTCAGGAAGGAAGCAGTGGGCAGCACAACTGGCAAGGTGCATTATGGGGGACTGGCCTTTCTGTGAAGGCACCAGACATTGGTATCTCTTGGAGCCATCCAGCCAAATATCCAGCAAGTTACTGGGCCTGCAAATGACTTTCTTCAAACAGGTGTGAAAGCAAAACTTAGCTCTCATGAATTTCAGTGGACTCAGTAGCAAGTCCTATGTCAGGATTGCAGGGCCTGGCTCAGCCAGAATGTTCTCTGCTGTAGCATAGTAAAAAAGGCGTCCATGGGGAATCATCATTGAATGTGGGTGTTTCTAATGGGGTTCCGCGGGGATCACTACTAGGTAGGCCTGATGCTAGTCAACATTTTCATCCATGATAGGGACTTAAATATAAAATCATGGCTGATAAAATTTGCAGATCACACAAAGATTGGCAGAGTGGTAACTAATGAGGCCAGGGCAGACACACAGAGCGATGTGGATCACTTGGTCAGTTGGGACCATACAAATAAAATGTGTGTTAATACAGTCAAATGCAAAGTTAGACTTCTAGGAAGAAGGAATGCAGGCCATAGCAACAGGACTGTATCCTGGAAAGCAATGACTCTGAAAAGGATCCAAGCATCATAGCAGACAAGCTACTGAACGTGAGCTCCCAAGGGAGCAGCAAGTAGGAGTAGAGAGGTGATTTTATCTCTATAAACAGGACTGGCAAGACCCATCCTGGAATACTGCATCCAGTTCTGGTGTCTACGTTTTAAAAAGAATGTTGAAAAGTTGGGGAGAGTGCAGAAAAGAACCACAACATTTATTCAAGAGCTGGAGAAAAGGCCTTAGAAGGAGCGACTGAAAAAGCTCCATCTGTTTATAGCTTATCAAAAAGAAGATTGAGAGGTGACTTGATTTACAGTTTATAAATTCATTCATGGGGAGAAAATACCAGATACTAAAGAGCTCTATAATCTAGCGGAGAAAGGCTTGATAAGAACCAGTGGCTGGAAGCTGAAGCCAGACAAAAATCAGATTAGAAATTAGGCACAATTTTTTTACCAGTGAGGCTGATTAACCACTGGAATAAATGACCAAGGGAAATGGTGGAGTCCCCAACTCTTGACATCTTCAGATCAAGACTGAATGCCTTTCTGGAAGAGACGCTTTAGGCAAACCCAAGTCATACATTACTCTCACACACGTTATTATGCTAACTACAAGGGTAGCTGGATGAAATGTAATGGCCTGGGTTATACAGGTAGGACTACATGATCTAACGGACCCCTTCTGGCCTTAAACTCTATGAATTTCTGAATGATCTTACCCAACCAGAAGGAATGGTGAAGAGGGTTTGGGTAGAGGTAGTTAAGAACTTCACATGCAGCTGGTAAAGAAGCTTCCACAAGGAGGTGCTATCAGGTAAGTTGCATTGTTTTATGTGTCAAGCCATTAATAACCTAGAACTAGCAGCTAGCTCCATGGAAACCAACTGGTAGTCAGTGACAGCGACTCCTGTTACTATAGGAACAGGGCTCAAACAAACAAAAATTACCTATAATTTCTCCTCCCCAAAGTTCTCCCACATTGCATTTCCATAGCAACTAATTATCTGGTTAGTTATCCAAACCAAATCAGTGCCACTGGAGGAAATGCTCCTCCAGCATGTCTGGTTGCTGCAACCTTGTCCAGAAGCTCATTTAGGATGGTTCATTACTAAGGGCCATGTGAAGAAATGTGAGGGGCACAAGAAGCCGGGCACCTCTGGGTGGGTTCCCTTCATGCCTTCCATGTGACACAGCTGGCCAAACGCCAAGTGGGTCAGCCACACCTCAGTCACCTTCTGCACTTCAGCTACTGCAACCTCTTCTTTTCTTTTCTGGGCTCCCCACACCTCCTCTGGACTCAGCTTCGGTCTGCTCCAAAGGCTGTTGGTAGAGCCATGTTCTCCTGCAGCTCCAGCCATGCCATTCAGTTCTCTTTGCTAACTCCTGCCTTCCGCATCAAGGCAAAGCTCCATGTTCTTCATCTTCACGGTCCTTCATGACTCCATCCCAGCCCATGTATCGGCTCTCATCTCCTCCCACTCTAAGTTTCTTCTATGATGATCCCTCAACCACCATCCAGCCTATTAAATGGATCTGATTATCTGAGTCTTATTCAGACAGCAAGCATCATGGGGCAGCAAGCTGTATCTTGCTATGTTTGTATGAGCCCCCTTGTCATTATTATTCTGGCTCTTGGGCATGTATGTGCTGAAAGACAACATGAAGTAGGGGAGGAAGCAGGAATATTTTTAGCCAATAAATTGTAGCCCCAAAGGATGATCTGCTGTAGGATAAACATCTGAGTGCAGTGTAACCCCCATAACTCCCCATCACATCCAAGCCTAGAGGAGTCTAGCCAGTGCTAGAGCAGGAAGACTTGACCCTAGGTGGGCGTCCAATTGTACCTTGTTTCTGCAGCAGTGAAATGAGCTGTGTGTTAGATACTGAGAGCTTGATTCAGATCTCACTCTGGTTTAAGGCTGGTGGAACGCCTCTGACTTGAGCGAAGTCACTCCTGATTCACACCCATGTAAATGGGAACCAAATCAGCCCTAAGAGTTCAGACCTGAAAGAAGCTCTCCTGCTGTTCTCTCCAATGCAGAGATGGACCCTGTGGTCTTTGCATGGTCAAGATGGACTCAGCTGGAGTTAATAGAAAGGGGGTTGTTCATTGAGGCTGCTGGCCGCAGACAGACCCTGTTGTTCTCCGTGCCTTTGTAGCTCCCAGGCTGAGTGACATAGGCTGTGCTGCTTAGCAGCAACAAACAGGGTCTCTCGAAGTCCTGGCCTTGACTCCGCAGTCACAGAAGGGGCTATTGATGATACTATAGGCCCACGCTGCAAAATTCAGATCCAGATCTGAAGTTCCCCAATGTACAGGATTTGGGGGTCAAATCCAGGATTTTGGTTTCTCCCCTTGTAGGTATATGGGGCAGCCACAAAGCTGGATTGTGGATCCAAATTCCCTCAGTGTTTGGAGGCATTGGCGTCTGAGGAACTTTGGCTCAATCTTGCATTTAAAGGGATGGAATGAGAATGTTTTGCAAGAACCATGGAAAGAAATACACTAAAAAAGAAGAGCCAGAAGCATGCCTCTGACAAGTGTTTGTGTAATTAACACAAATAAGTACTTTGGAGGGGATTGGACACACTAAACCCCCGGCCATATGCCCGTGGAGTGACTGCCCCTCAATGAGTGTCAGGGAATTTGGAATCAA
Source organism: Macrochelys suwanniensis (assembly GCA_033296515.1). Classification (NCBI taxonomy): domain Eukaryota; kingdom Metazoa; phylum Chordata; order Testudines; family Chelydridae; genus Macrochelys; species Macrochelys suwanniensis. Next base: position 8,164,245 of record CM065785.1, on the reverse strand, counting down.
AGAGCCCGATTCTGATCTCAGTCACTGTGGTGCGAATCAGTTGCAACCTCATAGAAGTCAGTGGAATCAATGTTGTAAAACCAGTGTGAGTAAAGCCAGAAGTGGGCCCACACTGACTTGGTTTCATTTCCTTGAGCTTGGAAATCTTGCCCTCTCTAAAAAGACCAGGTGAGATGAAAAGAAGCAACTATAAAAGCCCAAGCCTTAGGATTTAGTAGAGCATCCACATGAGCGGTCCTGATCCAAAACCCAGTTAGAGCAATAGAAAGACATCTGCTAAATTCAAGGGACAGGGAATTAGGAACACGGAGTTCTTGGAAAGCATCATTTCCAGTCTGCAATGTCCAGTTAAATATCTGCTGCTTAATTGGTGTGGTGTTCTGGTAAGTGGTCATGTCAGGGGTCTGGAGACATCTGCGGGCCTCTAGCATTCTGAGAATTCCCTTGAAATCCCATCAGCTTCCGTCCATTACCTTGGCAGTGATGCTGCACAGACTTGCAGACAGATGTGCCAAACAGATGTGCCTCTTTTGTTCCTTCCTCCCCAACACTGTTCTCTCCCTGGCATAAACTCAAAACTGATCTGTTCAAAATGTACTATGTGCAGACTGCACTGCATAACATTACCAGACACCAGTTCATTCACCCTGAGCACTGTACTCAGAAGCTATAAATATCATGAAGGCTGGTACCCGTACTCATTTTGTGGTTATTAATTTCTCTCCTCCCTATACCCTGGCCACCTTCTCCTCACAAACAATGGGGAAAGGAAGAAGGACAAGGATCTGCATCTCCCTCTTCTCTCTGGAGACCACCGAACTCTCAGCAGCAGCATGTCCCAAAACTTGTTTCAAGCTATATAGCACATCAGGGTAGTTCCCCTACCAGGTCATCCAGCCCTGAGACTGCTGCCTTCTGAGTTCTCTCAGGCAGTGGGCCAGATCCTGAGCTAATATAAATTGGCATCACGCCATTGACACTAACGGATCTATGCTGAATTGGCTTGGTGACTTCAAGACAGTTCTCTAGGCCTTGTGGAACTGGCCTGGAGTTCCCCACCCCCAAAGAACAGCGTTCTTATGAAGCTTGATTTGCATAATGGTGCTGAGAGTAGGAAATTCTTTACTCCATTCATAAAAGTAGCTGCCTATGCTGCAAAGAAGGACAGTTGCAAGGAGAGTAAAGGAGGCAGTGACGCCCAGTGAGGTGCTGCCAATAGTCTAACAAGGTGCTCCCACAGAAATGTCCCCTGGCCCCTGTAATAAACCCCATCTCCCAGCGGCGCATGCACACAAGAACAGTGGGGCGAGGGAGGAGAGGATCTATTTGTATTGCCATGAAAACACAACTCTTTCTTGTAACCACAAAGAAAGGAGGCGAACAGACTTTTCTTCCATAATGCACTTTGCTGGAAATGTGTCATCCTTTGCTCCTGAAGACTATACAGGGAACTGCTGAGAGCAAAGCAGAGTCACTTGCAATAGAAAGTGAGGATGAAACGAGAGGTAGGATAAATACCCGGTAGGGAACTCAGCAATATCCTAGCCCAGGAGATAGTACAATCCAATCCACTACCAAATTTGCTCTTGGAAAGTACTCAGTATTGTCAATCCCAAACACTCAAAAATCAGGAGCCAGGCCCCCAAAATCATGAGTTTATTTTTTTAAAATCTCATAATTATTAAGGCAAAGTGGGGTTCTTTTTCACTGATGCTTTCTGGTCACATTTTCAAGTTTTTCTCTGCAGACATGAGTGCTAGAAACTTTTTTTAAAAAAACAAACAAAAAGAAAGCTGAGATTGTCAGACAATCACTTGACTCCCGGAGCTGGGGCTTTAAGTAAAACACCAGCTATCATGAGACTCGTGAGGAAATTGTGAGAGCTGGCATCGCTGACATCTTTCTTACGCATCTGGGAATGTCATTACTGGCTGGGATGATTCAACAGCATCAAGAAATTGGAGGTGGATTTCAGCAAAGGCAAGGATATTCACGAGCTTCATCTCCCCCACTCCCAGAAACAGACAAGGAAGGAGCAGAAAGTCAAACAGAGCCTGAACAAACACTGAGAGTGTAGCCATAAGAAAAGCTTAGCGTGAGAGGGAGCTTTTGGGCTGAGTGCTGCCTAAAAAGGGGCTCAGAGCTCTGAGCAAAGAAATTGTCTCCAGCTATTTAATTCCTCATGTGTTCAGGGGAACAGGACTTTGTATCTTCTTGTAAATAAATAGGATTGCACCATCATCAGTTTCTCCTCCTGCTGGAAACAACCCATAGGGCTCCAAACTTGGACTAACTGCTTGGGTCAAAAGGGATAACAATATCTTGTAAAAGCCACATGCTACATTCAAAACATGAATCCAAAGATCCTCCACGTGATGATCATCAGAGGTTTGCTCTGCAGCCTGCCCTATTCCAGATGCAGCTTTTCGCGGCTGCACTTCAATTCTACCTTATTGCTCTCAGTGACTCAAGGGGTGGGGGGGAGAGGAGGAGGTTTGCTGGCTTCATTTAACAAGGGATTGATTTAAATTCCCACTTCTGAGGGGACCGACTTTTGGGGCCTGCTCACCACCCATTGAAGCTACTCCAAGCCTTTCATGTTTGCTGCTGACAACCCGGAAGACCATCTGGGCGTGTTTAAATAGCCTCCAGCGTCCGGTGGTTCTTCGCCTTATGTAAAGCTCTGCAGCAATCTTTGAGCAAGATTTAATCCGAACAGATTTGTTCCCTCTGTCTTCATTAAAGGAATGAGCGAGCGTCCTTTGCCTTTATGTAATACCTCCCACCTGAGGATCTGAAAGCACTGTGCAGATGTGGGAACTAACGGTTCTTGCTTTGCAGATGTTATGAGGCAGAGAGGTCAAGCAACTTGCCCCCAGTCATCCAGTGAGGAATAGAACCCAGATCCTTGGTTTCCAGCCTCCTGCGCTAAACACGGCAGGCTTCTTGGGTCTCAGTCATCTCACTCAGACCACTGCAGCTCCATCAACCCCAGTGAAGTTACTCCTGATTTACACCAGTGTGAGAAGAGAATCAGGCCCTTTTCTGTTCTTTTTTTGTTTAAACGCATACAAGGGGAGCAATATTCGCAAGGCGCTTCCACCAGCCCCTCCACAACTAAAACCTTCCCTATCCCACTCACCATCGCTCATTCAGCCTAACCCCCGCCCCCCGGAAGGCCCAGTGTGACAAGAGCGCTCTGTGTCTGGATATACGTGAGTAGGGAGCTAATAGAGAAGGTGCCAATAGATGGGGCTCGAGAACATGTAACATAGTTCCTGGGTTTTGTAGGCTCAATAAAACATGAGCGTTGCAAATGGCTTCCTCTGGCCACACGTTATATCAGCGCAGAGCACCTGAGAAGCTGCCCAGAAGAGCAATAGATCCAGGCTCTGTCAGTCTGAGGCATGGGGCCACATCCTCCGCTCCATTTAGCTATTTACACCAGCTGAGGATTTGGATTCTGTGGTCACCCTAAGTTGTACGTGCTCCTGCAACGCGGAGGGGAGGCATTTGAAACAGGACATCCCTCTAGCAACGGAGGCTGTGGCCAAAGTGAAATGAGTTGGGTGCTTTCGGGCAGGTCTCTAGCAGAGACTTGCCAGTGTCGGAAAATGCAACTGGGCTGTTCTGTTGCGATGGGTCCAGGCTCATGCGCACTGAGCCCCATCAGCCCTGTAGCCCTGGGACATGTTCCTTTGGCAGGTTATTAGTCCTTTGCCGGGTATTTGTGTAAGAAGATTAGGCCAGTGGAGAAGTGTGTGGTTTAGGATTATTGTTTTGATTCTTTCAATTTAATTCCTGCTACAGTGCATCTGGTGCTGCAGCACAGGAGCCTTCAGCATTTCCCCTAGGAAACCCCACTGCCTGCTCCCCCTCTCCCTTTCAGAGTCACCGCCCCTGCTCGGATAGCATCCTGCATAAAGACCCTTCTTGTCACGGGGAGGTAGGTTTTATGATGAGTAACTATAGCCAGCCGAACTTCAGCCCAGATCTCAAACCAGAGCTTTTCTTTAGGTTCATTTAAGTTTTGTTTCCCCATCCCACCAGACAACCCTCATTCTAATCTACTTTATTGCATTCGGTATCCACCACTTCCCCAGCTCCTATTTGCAGCCCAGCCTAGTCAGGACCATGTTCACAGGTGAACACCGGGGCACTGAGGTTGATGCAACTTACACTTTCTTCCAGGCCTCCTGGCATGTGAGTTTCCCCAACTCAGGCCCAGTGGGCCCACTTCCATGGAGCAAATGACTGTACTTGCTGGTAAGAGGGCCTGAGTCTAAGGGGAGTTTAATTCATATGCAGAAGGGGGCTGGACTGGAAGAAGGAGCAAATTACACCGTGTTAGACCGATTCCCTTATAGACCCTTAGACTCATCTCGGAATGTGGCCCATTGTCTCCATCACCTGCGGCTCATAGGTGAAACCCTCCCCTGAAATGGAGATGGCTGTTTCCATTCTTCCATTGGCCTCCAAGGGGCTGAAGGAATCCAAGGTCACTTGAAAGGTATTACTATATATCAGGACACAGCAGTGCTGCTGAGCCATTAGCCTGACCCGGTCTTTGCTGGTAGCATCTAAACCGGGACGTGTTTCTTTTACGGCACCTAACCCACCTGATAAGCTCTCGAATGCCTTCACATCTCAGTGAAAGGCCAAATAAGGGGAACTTTGGCTTAAAGGGAAGCCTGATCTACTTTATCTCTTGAGCCTAATTAGGTTTCCTAAATAAACCCCGTGAATTCGGCCGATCGTTTTTATCTCATGGACAAGATGGCAGCATTTCCTCCTCTGTTCTTCATTGTCAAGGACAATCCTTGGATCCTTCTTGGCAAGTTTCTGCAGACTCCCTGGGTGGGAGGTGCCAGTTATAATCCTAAAGGATATAGGGAAAACGGGATCCAACCCTCGTAGGCTCACTAACATCAATGGGAGCTGAGGGCATCCCGCACTTTCTAGGGAGGGACCCACATGTGCTGTCTCAAAACTATCCCAATGGATCATGTTAATAAAGGAGACCATGTGCTGAGAAAAACATTCAGTGATCCATTCTAAATCAGGATTCATTTCCAGCATAACATCTTATTAGTAACCACCTAGTTCTCTTCATCCAGGCCTACAACATATGTAACCCACTGGCGAGCGTGTGGTATAGGGACTCCGCTGTGTCGACCCACAGAGGGTATGAGTTGTTACCCCCACACCCACAACCATAGCTCTTTACCTCAAGCTGTAGCAGCTCATAGAATATCAGGGTTGGAAGGGACCTTAGGAGGTCATCTAGTCTAACCTCCTGCTCAAAGCAGGACCAATCCCCAATTTTTGCCCCAGATCCCTAAATGGCCCCCTCAAGGATTGAACTCACAACCCTGGGTTTAGCAGGCCAATGCTCAAACCACTGAGCTATCCCTCCCCCCTCGTGCTTTTAGCGCTGGCGGTTCCCCCATTCTAACCCTGGTGGGTCAGCCGCACGGGCAGCCATCCCACATACAGAGCCGAATTCATCCCTGGTGTAAATCAATCAACCTGCAGGAAGTTACAGCAGGGAAGAATGTAGCCAATGAGCTCTCTGTTTCCACGCGATCAGGAGCAGGGTTGTCAAGCGTCTCCCAATGGCGGCTTCTGTCTCCCAACACTGCTCCTCTGGCGCGCTAAATGGCCAGCTCGTGTCGCCCCCATCAGGGCCCAGGCGAGGCGTGGATGGTGAGATGCCCCACTCGCCACCGTCTCCTTGCATCAGAGCGGATCAGCCAGAGCAGGGACGCGTTCCCTCCTGCGGCCCGCGGCGGAAGCCCAGGACCAGATCAAGTGGGACTCAGCTACTAGCTGAAGAGGAGACAACCAAGCAGCACATTCCAGGAGGGGTTTCTTAGCGGACGGAGGCAGATGTGCGGTGGATTGACTGGTGCTTGGAGGATACGTGCTCTTTGCTCTCTCTCTTTTTAAATAGGGCACCAGCTGGGAGCAATTTCTGGGCCCTTGAAGTGCGATCCCTTGGCGGGGAGGGCCCCGGATTCTTAGGCAAGCTTCAGGAGCACATAGGGTGACCAGACAGCAAGTGTGAAAAATCGGGACGGGGGCGGGGGGTAATAGGAGCCTATATAAGGCAAAGTCCCAAATATTGGGACTGTCCCTATAAAATCGGGACAGCTGGTCACCCTAGGAGCACACAGCCCTGCGAGCAGCGCTTCATAAATTTTACATCACCTCAGCTATGTATAGCTTCTCTCGCAGGGAGACAGACAGTTCAAAGCCCTCGTCAGCAGCAGCTGGGGGAGCAAAAGGAGAGAAAACCCACGGAGCACGCCTGCTGCAATGGGTCTGTTGTTTCCCGGGCCCTGCAGCTAGGCCGCAGGGAGGACCTCTGGGTGAAATCCACCCCCTGTGCAGAGGATCTCTGTGCTGTTTAAGTAGTCTGAGAGCCCCGGCCGAAGGTCATGTCGTGAACTGGCTAATGTGTGTCTGAGCCCTCTGCTGGATGGATGCAGTACTCCACTGTGTGTCATAGGCCCTGTACTGCTAGCATTCGATCCGTTTGTCATTCACACACACTCAGTCATAGCACACAGAGAACTGGGGTCACAGCTGCAGCCGCCAACTGCTTAGAGGTCTTTCTGATGAAGGGAGCCAGCAGTCCAAAGTTGGTGACCTGCCCATTTCACCTGGCCCCTGGAATCCCAAACCCTCAAACCTGGGGAGGAGGCAAAAGGGGAGTTTTTCCTCTAGAACCGGCCTGCCCAAGGCTGGGCGACCCTATGTAACAAACCCAGGGCGCTCGTGGCTCATGGATGGCCAGCAGCACCCAAGCCGGACAGGCGAGTGCACCAGTGCAGGGTGCCTCTCCTGGCTGTTCTTGGAAGCGGGCAGTTGTCTGACAATCCTGCTCTCAGCAGCCAAGGGTAGAGGAGTAGGGGTGACCAGAGAGCAAATGTGAAAATCGGGACGGGGGTGGGGGGTAATAGGAGCCTATATAAGAAAAAGCCCCAAATATCGGGACTGTCCCTATAAAATCAGGACATCTGGTCACTCTAGTAGAGGAGGGACCTGGTGATGGAGGTCGGGTGAGACTGACTATGAGGCAGCTGCCTACCCAGGAGCCCATGGCCAGGGGTCCTGATTTGCCCAGTCCCTTACTGAAAGGTAAATCACAAAACCCACCCTAGCTATCAGCAGTACCTGGCCTCCTCCTCAGTCTCTGCAAAGGGCTCTAAGGGTACTGCAAGAGCCCTGGAGACTGGCCTACCCTCTTCCGCTCGCTTTGGCCCGGGGTTGCAGGGAGAGCTGGTAACGCTGCCAGATCATCTCAATCTTCCTGGCTGTCAAAGGGGATTTTTTTCTCCAGCGCTAAGCAACAAACCCTGTCAGAACCATGCTGAGATAATCAGAGCATTGAGCCTCTCTGGAAGTCTTCTGTCCTGCCCCTCCCGCGCCCCCACCTCCACCCCTCCCCAGCCAAAGCCCACTTCTCAGATGACAATGCCTGTGTTTGTTTAATGTGCCAGTCCCGGCCAAGGGTTTATGGCCAAACATCCGGCGAGGGGAGAGAGGCATCAAACAACAAGGGAGCCAAGTCACCAGTCTTCAGAGCTTAGCACAAAAAGTCCCGGGGGTGACGGAGAACAGGAGGAACATCGTGACATCTCTGGAACGGAGCAGCCGCCCGGGCCCGCAGGGACTGACAGTGCATGGCAGAAGCCATGGACAGCTGGGAGGAATTTGTTCGCGCCTGACAAACCACACACAGAAGCCTCCATTTCCAACACATCCCACCCACCGCTCAGGGGCTCTGATGTCTTAATTAAGGCTGCATTAAAGCCGCTATTGTACGACTCTCGCCGAGGTCTGTGGGGCTTCTGGCGAGCACCGATTCAATCTCCTTGACACATCGTTACATCAAAATTACATAAGCAATAAATGCATAATTAAGCTCTTCCGCGGAAAGGCACCCGTAGTGAGAGGAGCACTGCTCTCCTAAGGCATGTTTCTGTCTTTAATGGGTGTTTAACTTTCAATAGAGTTGATGTTAATCACATAGTTCACTTAATTAACTGCTCACCTCACCAGCTAGAGGATGTACATTACAGCGATGCTGGGTATGTACCGTGTGCTCAGGAATTGCTAGTTCAGCAATGCGCCAGGCCGTGCGGGTGTTGTGGTCTTATACACATGCCTCCAATGCAAAAATACATGGGACTAGATCCTCACCTGGGCAACACTGGAGCAGCTCCATTAATGTCAATGGAGTTATGCTGATCTACACCAACTGAGCATGTGGCCGGAGGTGTCACCTCTTTCTGTGTCTCGGGATTTTATTGCTATGTATTTATCTTAAGCATAAAGCGCTTGAGATGAAAGTTCTCTGAGCTCATCTACAATATGGTGATGACAGATTTTGGAGAGTGTTAATACCAGACACGGGCTCATGGTTTAGATCCAAACATTCCCAATGTTTGAGTCCACTGTTTAAGTGCAGGGTAATCCATGTTTAATTATCCATATAAAAAGCACTGGACTTTTATGAATTCACCCCCTGATAAAGGGCTGGCACCTCTGGGGTGAAATGTACCAGTTGCTTAATGACACAAGGTTATTCTACATCCAGTGATTTGGGGCAGGCAGGGAAGAATGCCATGTCCAGCTGAAGCTGCAAGGGTTGGCAGAATGAAATTGCCCTATGAAGGTGGCACTGAACTTGCGGGGAGCGGTAAATAATGATAAGGCCAGATCTCTTCTCCAGAGCTATCTGGATCACATGGTGAGCTGAAGTCACTTGAACAACGTACGTTTTGATACAGCTAAATGCAAGGTCATATGTATAGGAAGGGAGGACTGTATTTTGGAAAGCAGTGACTCAGCAAAGGACTGGGCGGGCATGGGGGAGAACCACTTGGTGCAGTGACTGACAGCACATGTGATCCTTAGATGGCCAAGCAGAGGAGTATTGAATAGGAGAAAGGAGGTGGTATTATCACTGTACAGAACAGTGAGCCCACTGCTGGAATAATGCAGCCAGGTCTTATGTCCACACTTTAAAAAGCACGTTGACAAATTGGCAAGGGTGCAGAAAAAGAGCTGCCAGAATGGTTAGAGGTCTGGAAAACCTGCCTTACAAGAAGCACCGTGCAGTCAACCGAACAAAGAGAAGCTGCCAAGGTGACTGGATCATGAGCCGTAAGTACCTACATGGGGAGCAGGTTTCTGATAGTAGCAGGCTCCTCGATGTACCAGACAAAGGCCCCGGGGAGTGACAGTGTCCCTTGGGGGAGTCAAGGGACAAGCATCTGCTGCTAGGAATATAAAGGGTGTCTTTAGTGAGGCTGCTGGACACAGAGTGACCCCATGGCTCTCTCTGCCTCTCTAGCTCCCAGGGGGACCGACAGCCTGCCAATGGAGCTGACCCGAGGACGACAATTCCCTTTGGGGGCAACTTTGGAGGTTTTGAAATTCATTTTCGCTCCACAATGGAATGAAGCCTAAATCCGGTGTAACCTGGATTGGGTCAGAATGTTCATTTTCAATCAAAACCTGAGCTTTGGGGGGGGTTTTTTGCTGGGGTGGGGGGAGGACCCAGGGTTAAGTCCCTGCTCTGCCTGGTTCAGAGCAGTCTTTCATCCCCGATTATTCTGATTCAGGCAGAACCAGGATTTGATCCCCCCAAGGCAATAGAGTCTCTCCCCTCCTCACCCCCAATGACAACTTTGTTGAAACGGCTCCATTTCCAGGAACTGTTTGGGGTCTGATGATTTCAGCGCATCAGAAATGCTCTGACCTACTGTAGTGTATTGCACAGCGTCTCCTTAAGTCCCTGGTCTGGACTCACCAGTCCTGGAATGAACCAGAGACTACACTGCAGGGGCGGAATTGTGGGTGCAGAATGAGTTTCAAAGCTTGTGTGTCACTGGGCTCTGAAAGCCCCCCGAGACCTTGGTAATTCTGCCTATGGAGCTGGGTTGGTGTAAGGAGACCTCCTTTCCATGGAGCATTAATGCGCTCCCTGCTGGGGAGGAGACAAAGACTGGCCCCAGGAAGTGTCATGGAAACGGCTTTCATGGCTTGGAGCTTGGGAAGCAGCAGTAGGACTGGCTGGGCCTCCCTTTCATAGCGGGCATGAATGGCCCTCTCTGCAAGCTGCCGGTGTCTTCTGGCAATGGAAAGCTTGTGAAGAGCTAACGTGCCCTGTGGACATTCAAAGAGCTGGGCTGTGTTCGGCAGAAGGCTGGAGCGGGGAGATTGTACTTAGCTGTCGGATTTCAAGAAGACGGATCCAACTGCATCGGAAAATCTCGAGTCGCGCCTCTCACCGGCGATGACAGAGCACGTATCTGGCATGCAAAGCCCCTTGGGTTGCTGAGACTTTCAGTTGCCAAACAAGTTACAGGCTGGCTCCAGATTTTTGGCCAGATCACAGCTCCGTTACACAACTCCCACCATCTGCTGCTCCCAAGCTCAGCTGATTTCATCCAGGGAAAGCCCACCCACCTGCAGCAGCGCCTGCAACCACAGCGCTGCCAATGCAACACGCCCTGCTAGTCCAGCCTTGGACCCACACGCAACTCCATTCATTAACCTCACTCCTGATCTCCAGCAGCCCCCTCACCCCATGCTAGCCAACGCTGCTGTTGCATCTCAGTACTGACCTGCCTTGTGTTAGTCAGCCCTGCCCACCTACACGAAGCAGTAAGGACATGCTTTCGAATGCCACACAGACTGTACCACTGAGTTTTCAGAAAGCAAGCAAGCTTTATAGTTCCCCCTTAGCTGACTTTCAGTGTAGCTTGCCTGGTGATCAATTATGCATTGAATTATCCATGGCAAATACTTCCCCTTCCTCCAAGCCTCAGCCCAGTATTCCTGTCTCCCCGATTGATTTGGAAAAGTAAAGAGAAAGGAGCATTCAAAACCTCCTGAGATGCTTTTCCTGAAGAGCACTGAACACGTGTGACAACCTCTGCAAGTCCCACAATGGTTTAAAAAATATATATAGTTAAGGGGGGATTGATGCATTACTCAGCACTTGATTTCTCTGCAGGTGAGAGCTGCATTTTCATGCTTAGGAAAATTCTATTCCTATTTTTTCTTCTTTTTTTTCCCCTCCAGCATGTCGTCTGCGGATCCTGGTGATTCATTTGAAATAAACGATCAGAGCTTTACTGGCAGAACCAGGATGTCGGTGTTCAAGATTGACCTGCAGCTAGTAGTGCTTCAGATTTCCAGTCTTCTCTCGTTACCCCTTGGCTCTCTCAAAATGTTTGGTGAGAGAACCAAAGTTGTACCGCTTTAACTAGACTGGTCTAGTTACAACAGTGCAACCCCTGACTCCACGTGTGAACACAGTTATACGGGTATAATGGTGTTTATATTGGTATCACTTATTCCAGTATGGGAAGGGGAATATGTTTTAATGGTATGAATCTGCATTAGGGGCTGCACTGGTTGAATTATAATGGTAAAAAATCACACCCCTACCCAACATAATTATACCAGTACAAACTCCATGTGTAGCCCAGGCCTGAATGATGGGTGCTAACTAACTGGCTTGGGGTCACTCGGGCCTTGTCTTCACTAGAACAAAGATGGGTATTGTTAACGTGGGTTAACCCAATGTGTGTAAACCGTAAGGTTTATCTTGACCAGCCAACGTGTGTTAAAAACTACACACGTCTTGTCTCCACTAGGATTTTAACAGGTTAAAAATACACCTTTTTTCCTAACGGAGACCTGACCTAAGGTCCTTACGCAAAGTCCAGGGTTAGTCAATGGAAAGATGCCAATGAGGCCAATGACTTTAGATCAGGCTCTAAGTGCGTTTGTACTGTTACATCAAGAGGCTCTAATGTCAATGGCTAAGCACTCGGGATGGATCTGCACTGAACCAGTGAATTCTCCGCACAGTAACTCAGCCCGTCGTTAAGGGGACTGGGTAGGTTAAAGCGCTCTCCTATGCCCGCATGGGCAGCGACACCTTTTCTGAAGTTCCTTTTCAGTACAGCCCAGCTACACGAGAGGAGGGGCAATGAGCAAGCCATCTTCAAGACCACGTGGCCCTAGGTGGGCAGTTTTGCTCTAGGTGGTTTCCAGCGGTAACGCCTCTCAGGAAGGGGAAGGGAACCGTGTGTTAAGCAGGAGAGTTCAAGAGCGACGGGAATGGATGTGCCTTGGCTGCGGTTTCTGCAAGGGGACATTGCTCGTGCGCGGTCTGTGCCCACCGCTGTTCTGAGTCAGCCGGACACGCATACATTTGGTAAGTAGAGAGATTGCGCTACACCGTGCCCCAACTCCACGTCAGCGGGTCGTGCTTCAGCAGGGAACCCGGTGCCCCGAAATCTGTTAGTGCCTGACCCAAAGGGGCAAGAGGACCTGGGGAGACGACCCCCCAGAAAAGGTGATAGACACGCTTTCCGCGGGAAAGGGATGGGAAATTCACAGATCACCGCCTCTTACCCTCCCAGACACTGCACATTAGAGGTGAATGGGTCCCCTTTAGGGGCCAGGCCAATGCCTGTCCGGTCCCATGCTGTCGTGGTGCAGGGTTACACTGGCTTTTCACCTCTGCAGGCCAAAGACCACAGCCGGCTTGGGTTTGGTCACAAGTGCCACAAGTTTGGCCACCTCAGCCATCTGCTTTGTAGGCCCGAGTCTCCCTCACAAAACTCAGTGCCCAGCTCAGCCCAGACTGCGGTCTCCACACAGGCCAGGGGCCATACTTAGGGTGACCAGAGGTCCCGATTTTATAGGGACAGTCCCGATTTTTGGGTCTTTTTCTTATATAGGCTCCTATTACGCCCCCCCCCCCCGTCCCGATTTTTCACACTTGCTGTCTGGTCACCCTAGCCATACTGGAGTAGCTGATGGGGTGCTGCAGGTTAACGAGGTGCAGTGGCAGAATTGTCTGAGGGAATCTAGAGCCTCTGGGTTGGTTGCTGGGAGCCAGCAGGCTCCGAGGGCTGCCAAGGGGATCTAGGCCAGCTCCCTGCAGGGGCAGCGCACCAGCTGGATGTCCTGGGGCATGACGGTGACCAGGGCCGGCTCCAGGCACCAGACAACAAAGCACATACCTGGGGCGGCGCCTTGTAAGGGGCGGCAGTCCGGGGATTCTGGGGCGTCCGTTTTTGGGGGGTTTTTTGCTTCCACAGTTCGGCTGGGCTTTTTTTTGCTTCAGCAGTTCGGTGGTGGCCATTTTTTTTTTATTTTTTTTTGCGCTTTGGTGGTTCGGCGGCAGCCATTTTATTATTTTCTTTGCTTCGGCAGTTAGGTGGCGGCCATTTTTTTTTTCTTGGGGTGGCCAAAAAGCTGGAGCCGGCCCCAACGGTGACTCTCTTAGCATGGAGCGTGCACAAGCTGGTGTTGCCAACCAAAAGCTGCAAGAGCAAGGGAGCTGCAGGTCAGGACTGAAGCTGACTGGCAGCACTAAAGCGCCAGCACCCCATTCAGTTTTGCCATTGATGTCACTGGATTAAGCCGTAGTTCTAGCCTCTGCTGTCCATTCCTCATTTTCAACAGCACTACATTCACCCAACGGTGTAAAAATCTAATAAAATCAAACGCTGTGCCCTGGACCCCAGTATCATGCGTTGCAACAGTGTGACAAGCCCGGAGCCATGGAATGAACTCCACTTCCTCTAGGCCAGGGCTCTCTGCCCTTGCAATTCACAAACAGCCGCTAAAGCAATGTGAGCTCAGCCTCCTTTAATTCTTTCTCATCTTTTAAATCAAATGAAATTTCGACGAAGCAGCCGTGTCATCTGAGCAATGGATTAAAAACATGCCCCGAGATGAAAGGGAATTCTAGATTGATCGTTCATCTTTCACTTTCAGTAGCTCACTTGAAAACAAAACAAAACAAAAATCCTAGATCCATTTAATGAGCTTTGCATTTATAAGTGACAACAATGTGGCTGTATGGAGCATTTTCTGAATGTCTCACATACCTGTTCATTGTGGGCAAAGGCCTTGGGACGATCTGACCGAATAAATATTGGATCAAATTAAATTTCATTGGCATTTATTAAATAAAATATGCATTTTGAGAAATCAAGAAAATGTTTGTTAAATATTTTAGTACATCGGGTCTCCTCTTTCCTTCCTTGTGTGCAGACTTACAAAATGCTTTGCATATTTATTTTCACATGCACTAGATTTATGTTAAAATAGCATCCCCGGCATTGGAAATTGCCTGCTAGCTTTGCATCTAGATCTTTGCACTGTATCAAAGAATCCAGAAAGAAACAAGGTAAGGTGCCCCATTTGCTAATCAAAACAAGAATGCTGGTCGGAGATCTTTTTACTGCATGGAACGTTACGACTTTGAAGCGAGAATTTCCTGTTATTATTTAAAAAACAATCTTTGCACAGAAAAAAGCAATGATCATTTTTTGTCTGCCAAGATGCTTTAGTCTAAATAATGCATGCCATGTTTGTAGTAGACACAGAACAGAGAAGACCCCGTCTTTGTTCTTAATGAACAAGCAAAAGAACACTTCAAACTGTTCTGTTGGTTTTGTTTCATCAATGGAAAGAGCTAAAAATACAGCGGCTCAAGCTAGATTTGAGAGGGTGTCTTTCCCCGGTCTAGTGATGGGAGACGAGAGTCACCCCACTGACAATACAGAAAGAAACAATGATACAGTGTGTACATATGGAGTAACATTTTCAAAAGTGCCTCAGTGACTTAGGCGCCTAAATCCTTTGACTTTCATAAGGTGCTTTCGAACATTCTGTCCATGGCTTCTAGGCCTGTTTGCCCAGCAGATTATCCCTTCGACTGCCGGCTTGATTTAGGCCCCTCACTGAAGTCAATGGAAATATTCCCACGGTGCCTCAAGGGCAACTGAGTTGGCCCCTTGATGAAGCCAAAGTGTCTCAGGAGAAGATTAGAACATCAGTAGAGGCCAACCAACTAAAAGGCCAACACACAGAGCTGAGGCTGAATGAGCTCAACCAAGGCCTGCTCCAACTCCCACTGAAGTCGAAGGGAGCCTTTCCAGGACTGTGACAGCCAGGAGTCGGATCGAGTGTGCTGAGCACATATCCGTGCAGAGGTGAAGAGGGAAACGTCTTTTTAACCTAAAGTCAGGGCAAGGTTTGGGGATTGTTTCGGCGATCTGGCTAGTTCAGTGATGGATCTCTCACAGGGAGGTTGCCAGGATTAATTAGTTAACATTTGCACACTGCTTTAGAAATACAAAGTGTTACCTAGCGGCACATGCTATATTTATATGAATATGCGCATACATTGTTTCCTGGGAAGAAAAATGCACACGCCAGTAAATTGGAAGTGAAACAATACTTTTTCTGTCAACACTTTTTCATAGAGTTTCATTAAAAAAGACGTATTGTCACCGATAAAAGTTAATGCCACTGGTTCTGTCTAATTGTTCCTGACATTTCCCTGTTGCTCTGATGATGGATCACTCCAGAAACACATGTCCCAGCCAGCCAGGGAGCTGAGAAAGTCACCTATTTGGTCTATTTCTAGAAGTAAAGATAACGCAGCTGCCTGCTAAGTGCCAGGAAAATGCCCACTGACGATGGATGAAGAGCATGATGCTCTCTTCTGCATTCTGCCTCCAGGTGTTCGGGCTCTGGGACTGAAAGCTGAATTCTTGCTTCTACCTGGCAGGTAGAAGCTTTCTGATGAGATCTACCTTGCTGGACAAGAATCACCTAAATTGCATCCACTTTTCATAATGAAGCACACTAACGTTCGTCCGCCAAACAACAGCACCCAGCTAAAAGTGCTGACTATGAATGTACAGCAACTGTTGTCCCTGGAGTCACTAATTAAAGCTTGCGTACGCTCACAGGGCTGTACTGACTTGTGGAGCCCCATATTCACACAGAGGTCACCTGCTCTATTGGATCAAATTGCCCTTTTAACCTCTCTCTGCCTTTGGGGCCAGATTTTCCAAGTCATGCATCCACATAATTGCACACACAATGGCCTGTTAAGGCCTACTGGGTACTGTGCGTGCACACCTTTGGCATTCGCATGCAACGCACTTTGAAAATCTCAGCCTCTGCCTTAGATTCTTAACCCATAACTTTCCAGCAATGCCCAATGTGACTTGCCGCTCTCAAGATCAAGGAAAAGGGATTGAACTTCTTCCAACCTCAAACACTACATGTGTCAGGGCAAGCTTAGGATCTGCTTTGATATCACCCGGATTGGTTCACCCATCCAAAACAATGAATACCCACTTACCAGCTGGTGGATCTTGTCCAGAGCAGGGTTGACAATTAAGTCCTCAAAGCACCAGTAACCTCTGCCAGCCCCTAATCCCTGTTTGCCCTTAGACCGGGAAACCCATAGTTTCCTCACTGTCTCCCATAACCCCTAGCTGACAACCTGCATGAGCAAGAAGATGAAAAACTACCATACGCTAAGTGTGTCATTGATAATTATCTCCAGACCAATCCATAAGGGAGATCTTAGCTTTAAAAGTAGCAGCTGCAGGGCCGGCTGGCTCAGGGGCTCGGAATAAGTTATTGAGCCTTTCGCCTCACAAGTCGGCATCTGACCCAGGTCAGTCGTTGCTGTGACTTGTTACCATCTACCAGCTGGTCAGCGGCCTGTGTGAAGTGAGCGAATTGTCCTGGTTCTGTTTCTAGATGCCAGCCAGCGCAGCATCCATTGCTGTCACGACAGAGAGACCCAAGGACTGAGGCTCCAATCCAGCAAAACACATGCCTAATTTTGAGCATGTGCATCTTTCCATTGATTGGCTTCCTTAGAGAGCTGTTATATTCCGATAAATTACAGCAACCATCTGGGATTGACTTCAATGGGATTACTCACATGCCTAAATTTAAGCATGTGTTTAAGTGCCTGGCTGGATCAGGGCCAGAGAGAACTACCCCATCTCCTTAGAGGTGGTCTCTGGGTGGAGTGAAGGCAGGTGCCAGAGCCTGGAGGAAAGTTGCGGGGAGAAGGGTTCTTGCACTCCTGCTGCCTGGATAAATACATTTCCACATGCAGGGCTGCCAAATCACTGCAATCTTTGGAATTCACAACCCCCATTGATCCAACACGGCCTACATTTGTTAATCCCAGGTGCATGGGCTCTCTTCATTCAGAGGCTGGTGGCTTGCACAGAGAGAGAGCTACCATGGAGACTCTATGAGAGAGAGCTCAGCGTGTGCACCCCTCCAGCACAGTCTGCAGCCGCTCTGAGAACAACATGGCAGCTATCTCTGCACACAAGGACAGCCCTTCTGGAATTTAAAGGGGCAGCATATAGAAAACAGCACACACACACGCACACACAGTTTCGTAGCACCATGTGCCGGAACCTGAGTGGGTGGTGTGTTATTTCTGGGCTGGAGGGGGGCTTTTTGCAGCTGACTTGGATATTGATTGGGACAAGGGGGTTTTTAACCAAGCCATCAGTAAAATAAACTAGGCTCAAGTGAGGAATCCTACCCTGAGCCACGGCTCTAGAAGCATTAATGGTTATAAAACAAAGTCCCAGGGTACACTGCAGTCTCAGATAGCATCTGCCCTGCTTCCTCCCAAAGAAGAGACCCATAACCTCCTATGTCTGTGTCCTAACTGTGGGCTGGGTGGTTGGTAGGCAGCCTGCTTGATGCAAGAAGAAGCAGGAAATCCAGCAGATGAAGTGAAATCTCCTCAAAGCTTTTCTAGAGGCAATACTTACCCTTTCCGTTTCTAGGGAAACTGAGGCTCTCAACGCCCTTGACAAAGGTAGGGGAGTGTTATTACAGAGGGGAAACTAAGGCAAAGAGGGGAAACTGAGGCAAAGCCACGAGGGTCGTACTATGGCCGATGACAGTGTGGATTGAACAAGGCGGCTCAGCTAGCGGCTGGATTGCACATGGTACAGCGCCATCTCCTTCCCCGTTCCCTACCCACCACCTGGTACAGTCTTCAATCAGGTTAGCAGACTGGCATACGCACAGACACAAAGCAAAGCGGCAACCTCTGCTCCTCAGTGCTGCGCTCCCTTCCACTGGCCCACACGGACGTTTTTAATTAACGAGGAGGAATAACAGGGGAGAGCGTTTCCAAAGCTTTAATTAAAGATGGCTGGCGTGGAGGGATGGCAAAGGGCCTCTTGCGGCCAGAGTCAAGCCTCGGCTCATGACAGCAGCACAAGGACTATAAAGCCATCAGACTATGAATAGACACAGCAGCTGGATCCCTGCCAAGGTGCATCGGGGGTTAAGAGCGACCCAGGAGACGAGATCAGATGCCACAGACAAATCCATTGCAGGCAATTTTTATTTCCATATTTCTTATGGGATTGGGCAGGGTTTTTAGGAGCCTTTTATTTGCACCCTCTATCTAACTGCACCTGCTGGGCTAGATCATAGTGTGCAATGGAGTGTGTGGCCTGGGACGCTGTGGGAATCCCATAGGCTGGGGGCAGCAGACAGACAAGTAGGTGCACAGACAAGTGCTCGAGCTACGCTCCTGGGAGAGTCAGATAGCAAAACAATATTGGCCACTAGAATGGGAGCTGGAGCTAGGAGACTTGGGTTCATTTCCCCACTCTGCTACTGACTCACTATGTGACCTTGGGCAAGTCACTGCACCGCTCTTTGCCTCAGTTTCCCCTCTGTAATAACACTCCCTCACCTTTGTCAAGTGTGTTGATAGCCTCAGTGTCCCTAGAAGTGGAAAGGGTAATTATTGCCTCTAGTAAAGCGTTGAGGAGATTTCACTTCATCTGCTGGATTTCCTGCTGCTTCTGGCATCGAGCAGGCTGCCCGCCACCCACCCACCCCACTGTTAGGGACACGGACATAGGAGGTTGCCACACTCGTGGTCTGTCAAGTCCAACATCCTCTCTAGGGTGGTGTGCATTCCTGAATGCTACAATGGAAAGGTTAGGGCCTTTTGAAATCAGTAGGAGAGGAGGGTGTTCAGTACTTTGTAGGACTGGATGCAGTGAGTCAAATTGTGCAATGCTATCCCAGGGCAGGGCAGGGAGAATTTCCTTCCTGACCCTGGCTGGTGATCAGTTTATGCCCTGAAGCATGAGAATCAGTAGCACCTGTAATTCTTACCTTTGCAAATATCACTGCCTGTATCCTTTGATACAATCTTTGTTTTAGGATCCTGAGACAGTAACACTGATCGGGGCTGGGTTGCCATCCGTGTTGTTGGAATGTCTGCTGTCTCCTGGTACTGTCTCGGAGGCCGTTAGACCCAATTCCAAGAGAAATAAGGAAACGATGTACTAGAATTCCATTTGGGTCCAGGAGACCATTCTGTGTCCACAGACCCAACCTTTTAATCGTCATTTAGCTTCCCCGGCCCTCCAGCCAGACACGTGCTCGAGCCTCGTTAAAAATACATCAAAACCTTATTTCTATGGATTCCACGCTGAGCGAGGGAGAAGGCTTCGCCTTGCCTGCTAACAGGGGATTCATTCATCCCGTGCTGGCCCCTCCCAGGCCAAGTCTGACAAAGGGGCCACCTCTCCACTGCAAGGGCCGGTGGCTGCCTACGTGCCCTGGGAAGCAGCCATGGGGGGTGATGCACAGCCCCAGGGGGTGCAGAGCCCATAGCTTCCAAGACCGAGCGGACAACTGATTTCGGTTATGCCGGGGGCTCGCTCCACAGGGATGGGAAGTGCAGTCTGGTACCTACGTCCCTATCACTAGACCCAACTCTGCCTCTGTTTTGTAGGGTGGACGTGAGGCCTGGCATGGAGCTCTGGCTGCATTCACAGTTAGATCCGGGTTGTTCGGGTTTTGGGGCTGGACTCTGAAGGGAGATCCAGGTCCCTCTCTCCTCCAACATGTCCTGGAGGAGGAGCTCAAGGCAATTGGCTGATGTTTATACAACCCATGCCCTAGTTCTGATGGCAGAATGGCCCAGGTGTGTAGCCAAAAGGCTACGCCACCCTCCAACGGGCTGGCAGGGAGGCAAGCCACAAAACCAGAGCCCCTCGGGCAAATCTCCCAAGGGAGTTCTCCCAGGTGTGCCCCCTCTGCTTCTCCCTTCCCTCATCACTGCTCTCTCTCCAGAGAGGTGTGAGTGACGAGAGGTTTCCCCCTTTCTCAGCAGCCTGGGGACCAGAGTCTGGCTCAGTGCCATCGCCCTGTGTCACCACGCTGGGGGAATATGCACATGCCATGCTCTCTGCCCACAAGCAGGATCTACACTCGCACTGGTATGGCATGATGTGGCAGTTTCTCCAAGTGGTTAGAGCAGGAAGGCTGGGAGTCAGGACTCCTGGGTTCTTTTCCCTTGCTCAGCATCTCCCTGGGCTCCAGTTTACCTGTTTGTAAATGGAGGACAACACAATCTACCTCCGTCAGGGGAACGCAGAGGGGCTAAGCTCCTTCATGTCTGTACAGTGCTTTGCGACCCGCCTTGGCATCCTAGGCTTTCTCCTGCCCAGAGCAAATGGAGATTCATTCCCCTTTGCTTCGGGTGGCAGCGGGGGCTGTATCTTCGGGGCAGGAGGGTTTGTGTTTTATGGCTGCAAAGTTGCGGCTGGGCTGTGCAAACTGATGACAGCTGCCGAGTCCTTAGCTGGCCAGGGATTTGTTGGAGTAGTATCATTCTCACGACTTGGGAGGACTAGCCTGGGGACGTACTGTGCCACCAGCCCAATCATTATTCAGGCTGGAAATGTCGATTTCACCACACATGTGGTGAGGCCTTTATTTAGCTCGGGCGATTTATTTGTCTACTATTAAATGCCAGCTCCCGCTGGCCTGCCAGCACCCCGTGTTCACACCAGCCTGTGCCCCTCTCCACGCACTTCCTCCTGATCACGGATCAGCTCCTCCCCTCCCTTAGTTACCGTAGCAGCTATCTCCACTCCGCGCAGGGCATTCAGGGAGCCACAGGCTTCGTGGTGCAGTTGAGCCAGCACTCTGCGGTCAGATCTGGGATTCAGACCAGCGGGAACTTTGACTCCAGCAGCAGAGGGGTTTGCGTGACAGCATCCTTGCAGGGGAGAGGAGATTAAAATGAGCAGGAGGAGCACAGGCGCAAGGAGAGCATGAATTCTCGCCCAGGCAGGGAGATCTCTGCTGAGGGGAAGGGCAGGTAGCTGTCAGCTTCGCGGTCTAGCTAGTGCCTAGAAATCGACAAGGGGATGGGAAGCCCACAGGAAGGGAAGAACAGCAAGAGGTCATCCCGCCTCTTGAAACAAAGGCATTGAACTTCGGAAGATATAAGCAAGGACAGAAGCCATCTTTGGCATCCATCACTAGACAGACAAAAGGGAACAGAGCTCGTGCAAGCTGAGGAAGATGGGGCCTTCCACCAAGGGGGTGGGTTGAAGTCTCTGGAGACTTTTTATAGGTGAGAAACCTGCTTAGGCAAAGATCTTTCCCCCCTAGGAAGACAAGGGAAGCCAGCACCTTGTACTTCTGTGGAAGATCCTGACTGAGGGAAAGTCAGCCATGGCTGGGAAGAAGGAGAAGATTGGTGAGAGAAAGCATCTTGAACAAAGCCTGTACCTTGCTAGGTTAAGTTCTAGACTATTTTCACTTCTATTTGCTTGTAGCCATCTCTACTTTTATTTCGTTGACTTGGCATCACTTACCGGGTGGCTTACTGTTAATATAGTTGTTTATTTGTCCTATAAACCGGCTCAGTGCTGTGTTTGCAGGGAAGGGCGTGTTTACTCCAGTCGAGTTAATAAGCTGTGATGTGCTTTTGTGTCTTTAGAGGGACAAACCTTATTCGTTCTCTGAACTGTCCAGGAGAGGGCTGGGCGTTACAGAGCACGTGGTTTGGGGGAAATTCAGGCCTGGGAGTGTGTTGGGGTCACCTTGCTAGTTGTAACCAAGGCTAGTGAAGGCCAGAGTGGGGCTATGGGGCAGGCTGCTGGGGTGAGAGCTGCTGACCCAAGACTGGCTGCACAGCCCACAGACACTCGGGGCATGACGTTCATGATTGTCGGCTGGTTGTCAGCATTCCAGCCTGGGAGCTACAACAGCAAAGCATTGCAAGGCACCTGGGCTTGCAGGGCAGGGCTTAAATTCAGCCAGAGCTGTCCGGAGCGGAGCTCCAGTAAATATTTTCAAACCTGCAGGGCAGAAGCCCTGAGCCCTGGCACCTCCTGCGGGGAAGGAGCCCTGAGCTCCAGTGTTCATGTTGGGGCTGAAGCCCTGAGCCCAGGGAAATACTCTATGAGAATTTAAGCCTTGTTGCACGGCAAGCGGTGACAAGCCCTCACTGGTCTGGTTGGCATCCTGAACCTCGTAACAGCGCTGTCTTTTCAAACAATACAAAGCTTGGAGGGAGGGAAGGAGGTGTGTGCTTGGCAGCAGGTATTTCCATGATGCTACCTAGCACAGGTGCAAATGTGCCAGCCCTTAGCAATTCTCCATCAGCTTTGGCTTTTCAAAAACACAGTCAGGGAGACTCTTTCCAACATAGCTGATGGTTGCAAAGTCAGTCTGATCACACGCTGAAATACAGAATCTCTCCTGTCTACACTCCTTTTGCATTTTATTGGTAATTACTGAACTAGATGACACCTTATGTCACATCCTTGCATGAGTTATCTTTTGCACGTGCTCTTTGTGCCATAATTAGTGTCAATAGCTCATATGCTTGTCTTCAGTCTTTTCCTGCATTCCTAGGGCCTGTTGGGGCATATTAAATACACCATTCTGGATTTCTACAGGGGAATAACAAATACTGCATATCAGATACGGGGCAGTAGATTCTTGCTCACACAGGAATCCAAGTGGCAGTACAAAGAACAGCCATTCCCCGAACATTTCTGCAAACTCTCATTCAGAGTGAGTGACTGAGGAGCACGAATCACATGATCAAGCCAAACAGCTCCCCCGAATTGAAATACGCATTTGCAGCATTCAGCCAGCTCTTTGCATTTCTAGTTCATCCACATCCCCCTAGATTGAGCCCAAAGAGTTCTACCATGTACATTGGCCAAATCGGACAGTCTCTATGCAAAAGAATAAATGGACACAAATCTGACATCAGGAATCAGAACTTTCAAAAACCAGTAGGAGAACACTTCAACCTCTCCAATCACTCAGTGACAGACTTAAAAGTGGCAATTATTCAACAGAAAAGCTTCAAAAACAGACTCCAACGAGAAGCTGCTGAACTTGAATTAATATGCAAACTAGATACCATTAACTTAGGTTTGAACAGAGACTGGAAGTGGCTCGGTCATTACGTTAATTGAATCGATTTCCCCTAGTTAAGTATCCTAGTTTAGTATCCTCACACCTTTGTGTCAACTGTCCGTAATGGGCCATCTTGATTATCACTTCAAAAGTTTTTTTCCCCTGCTGAAAATAGTTCCTCTTAATTAATTAGCCTCTTACCGTTGGTATGGGTACTTCCACCTTTTCATGTTTCTCTGAATGTATAAATATCTTCTTACTGTATGTTCCGTTCTATGCATCCGATGAAGTGGGCTGTAGCCCATGAAAGCTTATGCTGAAATAAATTTGTTAGTCTCTAAAGGGCAGGGCTACACTACCCGCCCAATTCGGCGGGTAGCGATTGATCTTCTGGAGATCGATTTATCGCGTCTCATCTAGACGCGATAAATCGAACCCGGAAGTGCTCCCCGTCGACTCCGGTACTCCAGCTCGGCGCGAGGAGTAAGCGGAGTCGACGGGGGGGTGCCAGACTTCGACTTTACAGGGTCCACACCATGAGGTAAGTCAAGCGAGGTACGTCGACTTCAGCTACGTTATTCACGTAGCTGAAGTTGCGTACCTTACATCGACCCGCCCCTCCCCCCAGTGTAGACCAGCCCTAAGGTGCCACAAGTACTCCTGTTCTTTTTGCTGACACAGACTAACACGGCTGCTGCTCTAAAACTAGTTTTAGACTAAAGCATTTCAGTCCTCAAGAAACTAAACTGTTCCACCGGCAGAAAACAGGAGAGACCAAAGTACCGCCAGTGCCCAAAGCCCCCACAATAGGCCTTTGCAAGCTTAGCTTTTGGCTAAGACGTTCAGAAGCAAGCAGTGATTTGGGGAACCTGACTTGATACCCTTTAAAAGCGTCTGATTTCCGGAGGGCAGCTGCTCAGCACTGCCTTAAAATCAGGCCCCTTTAAGGTGCCTGGAGCTGGGCACTGAAAGTCCACAGAACCTTTGACAAAGAGACAATAAAGGCCCGGAGTTTTAAAAGACATTTTTATAAGCAGATTGTCAAGATGAAATTATATCTGGAAAGAGAATCTTTGTGGCTTGGGTTACAAATGCTGCCTTAAATTATTAACACCGAAAGGGATTTTTTTTTTTTTAATAGTGTCATTTACTTTTCCCTGGTGATGCTGTTTGAGCCTGGTCAGTTTCCCTTACATTTACAATCACTTTCTCTTCCTGGCTCTCAGACACTAGCCCAATACTGTTGCCTCTGGGTTTCCACTGCTGCAAAGAGCCGACTCTCACGATTCCCTTCCAAGCCTCACCATATTTGCTGTTGTTCTTAAAGCTCCAGCTGCTGGAGTCATACGATTGCACGAGAACCTCAGCTTTCATCACAAAATAAAGGGGAAGTTTCCTGTGCTCCGGGCGGGAGAGAAAAGCTCTGGACTCAGGATCTCTAACAGCTCAGAACCCAAGCGCAAATAAAAAGAACCTCACATTGATTATTTTGAAAACCTCATGATTTCGAAGCCAGTCTCCTGGTTTTCGGGGCCTGACTCATGGTTATCAAATGCTCGCCATTGGCAGTATTGACTGTTTATGGCCCGCTAAGCCGTTTTCATTCTTTTCCTTCTAAACTCATGGCATTTGGATTCCTACGAGGGTTTGCAAAAACACTCTTTATTTCTTAGAGAAACCTTTCCATTGAGCCTAAGCTGAGTTGACAACATCCCCTTTACGCCACCAGCTTCAGCTGCACTTCAACTGACTTTCCTGTAAGCGAAAAGCAGACCTACTGAGCCAGGTACTCCCCTGAACATCTGCCCTGTGTCATCCACAAGCGAGGCCTCAGCCCTTGGACAGATGGGTTAGGCAATGCAGTGAGTGGGGAAGAGCCCTGGGGCAAGCCCAGCAGTATAGGAAGGATCCCCTAAAAATAGGAGCTGCTTCCAAATTAAAAGGGACTCTGCCCTGTTGATTCCATGTATTATTAATTGTGATTATTTATTGGTATGACCACAAAGGCCCCAAACAGGGATCCAGGCCTCATTGTGCTAGGCGCTGCCCAGATATGTAGCATAGAAAGATGGTCCCTGCCCCGCAGTGTTTGCTCTCTTTGGCACCTCTCCCCTGTGCCTGGGGGTGCCGAGCCCCTTTGTGAATGAAAAGCCTGCCATTCTAGCCTGGAAACAGTGGACAGCCTCAGCTCTTCATCACCCACACCTCCCGGGGAGACGCCGGCTCCGCAGCGCAGGGGGCGCAGTCTGTAACCCGGGGAGCTGGAACAAGCGGCCGAGCTGCCGATGAATGGGAGCTGAAGAAACCGCTGTGGAAAAGCGTTTCCGTTGCGCCTGCGGAGCGTTCCAGCTCCTGGAGCCGGTTTAGAATAGGGCAGCCCGAGTGCATGAGACTCGCCCAGAGGAGAAATAACGCGGCTGCTCCAACGTAACAAGCGCCAGCACCCTGGAAGGGCACACGTTGAATTGCTGTCACGTTGCTAGTAATTGCCGTGCCGGCTTCTGGGAGAGCCTGGAGGGCTGGCATGGAGTGGGGTGACCAGCAAGGGAGCTGGGAGGTTGCCCGGGGGAGTGGGGGGAGCAGCAGAAGCCAAACAGGGATGCTAACTGGCTCCCCAATGGGAAGAGAGCTCAGGAGGCAGGATGGAGCATCTGCAGTTTGCCCAGGCCCACGGGTATCAGTGCAGAGACTGGGCTGTGGGGAAGGGGTGCTGCTCTGCCATGTGAGGAGACAGGGCACAGGGAAAGGAGGGAAAAGGTAGAGCAAGAGGCCCAGCCAAAGACTTCCCAGAGGATCTTTGGCTTAGACTTTGTCTGCAATGGGGACAAAGGCCTGGCCCCAGTAACATCAACAGCAAAACTCCCATTCACTAGGGTCAAGCTGATCCCCGCTAACCCCGCACACGTCCCAGCTCCCCCTGCACCAAACGCGTTCATCCCTTTCCCCCTCTCTTTGGCCACTTCCCATTTCTAAGGAGCGAAGCCAGCGGGGTCCCCAGATCCCAGGCTCCTTGCATCCACGGGCCTGGCCTGGCCCTGGTGTCTATCACTCAGGCCTGGTTTTACGCTGGTTCTCCCTGGGTGGGGGTGGAGGGGGGGAAATCAGTGGCACTTGACTGGGATGGAAGCCGGGCTCCTTCATAGAACCAGCCTCTTAATTATTCATCCTAGAGCCACTAATGAGCTCCCCTTCCCTCTAATGCACTTCCACCTGGTGAACTTAGCCTGGAATTGTCCTTCCCGGGGAGACTTAAGTGGCGAGATAATGATCATCTTCAATAGGCCATGAAAAAAAAAACCAGGAGTACAAAGACAGGAGGAATCTCGGTACCACTCGCTTGCACTCGGAGGCCCACAGAGAAGAGCGCCATGGAAGAGCTAAGTGATCTCAATTATTCATCGTTATCATCGTCACGCAAATGAGCCGGTTCATCGCAAGAGGGCAAAAACAGTGTGAGAACATAAGAACGGCCAGACGGGGTCAGACCGACGGTCCCTCAGTATCCTGTCCTCCGACCGTGGCAAATGACAAATGCTTCAGAGGGAATGAACAGAGCAGGGCAATTATCAAGTGACCCATCCCCTGGCCTCCATTCCCAGCTTCTGGCAGTCAGAGGTTTAGGGGCTCCCAGAGAATGGGGTGGTGTCCTGACCATAGTGACTAATAGCCATTGTTGGACCTAGCCTCCATGAATGGAGCTAATTCGTTCTGAACTCATCGATACTTTGGACCTTTGGAACATCCCCTGGCAAGGAGTTCCACAGGTTGACTGTGTGTTGTGTGGAGAAGTCCTTCCTTATGCTTGTTTTAAACCAGCTGCCTATTCATTTCATTTTTCAATTGTATCAAACAATTCCATCGACAACGTGACAGATGGAGCTGGATTCAGCATCTGACTCAGTGAGAATCTGTCTCCAGGTCTCTCTCTAGCCTGCTTCCTGCTAGAGCCCTGCAGTGCAGGGGCTGTAAGATGGCGCTGTGGCACATATTAGCCATGGTAAACATAGGCCACAACACCATGGGGAGTGACTCATCCCACAGCAGACAGAGGGGGACCAGGGAGCTGGCGATCTCCCGTCCTTTGCCCCCTCTTGTTGCTGATGCTCAACAGCAGCGTCTGGGGCACGGTCCCGGTTATTCTCCTTTCAGCACAAACGTTGCTTGAATGTCCCTCTGCAGAACTGTACGCTCTGATTAGGTGGCGTGCAAGGGGAAGCTGGGGACAAGAGGAGCACTGAGGAGAGAGGAGATTGATTTGATTTGTAGACTCGGCCCTCGGGGCGGATGGGCAGAGGACTCCCCTGCTGCCTGGATCTCGGGTTTCTAACTGAATGTGATTTATAGAATCAGAGGAGAGGAAGTGCTGTGGGGCTCGCTGAGCAGGGACCAGAGACGGGAACAAGAAGGCCACGGCTTCTAGTAGGGGAGAGAGAGCGTGTGGTGGACATCTGGACTCTCAACTGTAATAATAACAATAATAAATAGCTCTTACATCATACTTTTCATCCGCAGCTCTCAAAACGCTTTACAAAGGTCTCAGTCATTATCCCCATTGTACAGATGGGGAAACTGAGGCACCGCCTGAGGAAGTGACTTTCCCAATGTCACCCAGCAGGCCAGTGGTGGGACTAGAGCCCAGGTCTCCTGAATCCTAGCCTGGAGCTCTAGCCACTAGGCAATACTGCCTCACTTAATAAGCCAGTCAGGACTGAGGCAAGCGGCACTTGTTCAAAAGGGGCTTACCCAAGCTTGCGTCGGACAATAAATATCATGAGCTATGAATGTTTCTACCCTACCAATGGCTTGCAGCTTCCCGTACAACAGCCCAACACACCACCGGCTTCCAGATTCCGCAGGGGGCTTTCCTTCGTAAGCCCCAGACCTCCTCCTGGCATTTGCTTTGAATGGCTAAAAAAAACAGAGGTTCCCCTGCTTTTTTGTATTAGCCAAAGCGCTGTGTGGCCACCCAGACTTCTCCCAAGGTGCATGTCCCCACAGCAGAGCAAGCCCTTCTCCTGAGTACACTGGTGAGCCCATTAATCACCTCCCCTGGATTTCTGATTACGACTCGCTTTGAACCAGGGAGCTGGATGTGAAAGGCTCGGCAGATCATTGCTCTTGCCCTGAGTCTTAATGAATGAATGAATGAGGCAGGGAGCCCCTAGTACAAACAGGACGTGCTCACACAAGGCTGGATCATCATGCGCACGCACGAAGGGGCTGAACCGAGGCGGCACAGTCAGCCTCAAACCGGGCCTTGCCTAACTTTGGCAAGTCTGACGCTGGGTCCAGAAGAAGGGGCTTTTCGCGCAGCTTTTGGCGCGCACGCCGTGTTTGGAGCCAGCTGGCTGAAAAATTCTAACCTGAGGCCAGGAGCAAGCCTGGAAACGGTCCATCCAACCAGTTAAAGGTCGTCAAAGATCTTGGAAACGGGAAAGAGAAGGTGATAACTGCAAAGTGTGGGGCAACCTTCCCCTAGGTGTCGCTTCCAGCGACTCCTAGACTGGAGCAAATGAGCGTAGAAAAGTGCTTGGAGGTTTTCAAGGCGTGTTAAAATCCATCTCCTCGGACACACCTGCTGATAGCTTGGCTGTTTAATCCAGTTTGCCTTCGGTATGACAGGGCAGCGGCTAAGTGGAGCAGCGCCGAGAGCATTGACCATACAGGAGTTGTACAAGTGCCGGAATAGTAAGAGCCAGCCAGAAAGGGAACAGCTTGTGGGGTAGGGACAATAGATCCGCTAGAGGGCTGTTTTCCCCTTGGGGTGGGGGCGTAGTGCCCTCCTAGGCAATGGGCTCTTGAGAATACAGAGCCCCAATCTCTGGGTCTGAAGACCTGCCGGATTCTGGTTTTCCCAGCGGGAGGGGGCCCTGCTGTTGCAGAGCCTTGAGGGGAAGTGACTTGCCCAAGGTCACGCAACAGGCCAGTGGCAGAGGTGGGAAGAGCGTCCAGGGTCTCTTGAGGCCTAGCCCTCTAACCACTAGGCCACGCTGCCTCACTTAATATGCCACTAAGAGCCGTGGCAGCCTGCGCTGGAGAGCCCCTGTCGCACGCAGGTGTTGGTGGGACTCCCCGGCTCACTCTGCAAGGCTGGATCCAGGTCACTCTTCCCTTGAGCCAAGCTCCAGGGAGCAAAGAGCAGCGCCCGAGGACGTTTAACCTCGGGCCGCTTGCCCTGGGAGGCTGCCAGTGACCACTTTGCAACCCCAGCTTGGCTGATCTGTAAGACCCTCAGAGGCCTTTCGCTGCCTCCCCTGCTCCTCATCCCTTTACACCTTTCCCACAACCCTACTCCGTCCGGCGCTCTTCCCTAGCTCTTTACACCCCACCAGCTTCTTATGTCCAGCACCGTAGCCTCAGCCCCAGGCAGTGCATGGGTTAACGCCGCTGTACCCCTGCCCCAGGCTCTCACATCCCTAGGTTGGTGCAGCCCAGCTCCCTGGCCGGGTGCCGGCCTCATTCACATGGGCTGGAAAGAACAAGACGGGAACCTGCCGGGTGCTGCTGAGCCGAGCGCTGCCCCAGTTACAGACTCCCCTGGTACTTTTCAACCCCGCCGGTGCCTCGCCCCCCTGACCCGCTGCAGCTCTCCTGATTCATCTCCTTCCCCGCCGAAGAGCAATTATTGCCAACGTTACAGCACCTTCATTAAACCAAGAGTGGCGCAGCCTCCCCGGAGGAATGGGACGGGGCGGCCCGCCGGCTCCCGGGAACACGCCTGGGCAGCGGGGCAGACGATGCGGGAGAGAGGAAAGGCCCTTTGAAACCCAGAGGGGCTCTCGAAAGCCTGCTCCGTACACCCCACCCCGCTCTGCAGCGAGCCAGGGCCTTGTCCAGCCCGGCAGCTGGCGGAGTCAAAAGAGGGATACGCTGGTCAGCTGGAGAGACCAGGAGGATGAATTATCGGGCCCCTTCGCCGCTGCCTGTGCAAAGGGGACGGAGCGCACTGAACAGGCTGGTTTCACGCCCGCCTTGTCCTGGTGTCAGTGGGGACGCCAGGTGCGAGGCAGGGGCGAATCAGGGTCACCGACTAGGCCTTTCCCTGCAGCAGGTACCTCTGTCCTGCCAGTAGCAGCGTGTCAAGGACCAAAAGGCCAGGGAGGGTGAATCCTTCTCTCAGCCCTAGACCCAGCGACCCGAACAGGAGGGAGGGGCCACAGCGGCGCAGGATTGACATGTATGGGCAAGACCACGTTGGGAGCCAGGACTGGAATCACAGGGACTGACAGAGCTGTGGGAGGACCCTGGACTGGCATCAACAGGGGACGCTGGGATTGAAGGGCATCGGTAGCCGGGGGGACCCCGGATTGGAACAGCCTGGACGTGCGAGGTGGGATTGAGGTGCCCCCGGTCATGCTGGGGGAGGCAAACCTGCACTCACCCCCTTCCCACCCCAGGCCCGGCTCAAACTGCTGCTGTCAATCCCTCAATTTCATGAACGCTTAAATTCACAGGGGGAAAAACTCAAGCTCTATTTGGCTGGTACGTCCTCTCGAAAATGATAATAATTAGCAATATGCAGGTGCGAGATCTATAAAATGCCACAACCTGTCAGTCCCTTTCATCGGTGCCTTCTCCTCCCCACACTGATTCCCTCTGTGCCACCCAGTCCCCAGCACCCCACTGCGCCCTTTCCTCGGCTTGCAAGTGGCATCCGCCCCCATGTTATTTCGGGTCCCCGCTTTTCCCAATTCGCTCACTTCCTTTCTTGGCTTTATTTTTAGAGGCGGGAGAACCCACTGGCAACACAGAATTCTTTACATTAATTGCAGAGCTGCTAAACGAATAGCATCTCCCCGGGCTGCACCTCCACCCGCTGCCGTAGGCACTTGGCAAAATCCTTGTCGCAGCCTCCCAGGTCCGGCAGAACCTCTGTCCGATGAGTGACTGCTGCAGAGACATTCCTGCAACTGTCGCTACAGTTGCTGTATATAGGATTGTGCTCCGTCCAACTTTTCCTCCTCTCTCAGGTGCAAAGCAGGGGAGTCTGGCTGGTGAGTCTTGCCCGCATGCTCAGGGTTCAGCTGATCGCCATATTTGGGGTCGGGCGTCCTTCTTGGCAGACTCAGCAGAAAAGCCAAGGACTGAATGGGCGTGAAGAGTGAATGCCCCACTCAGCCCTAGTCCATCACTCTAACTGGGGGAAATGCAGTAGCAGCAGGAGACAGAGGGGCACCGTCAGGACATGGTGGTCTGTAACTGTAGGGGTTGAGATGGAGGAGGATCAGCAAAGTCAGGGCGACACAGCGCTGGCCGAGCAGGGTGCAGGTGTAGGTCTGACTCCCTCCCTCCAATGCACTGCGGAGCCAGCCAGTCCTAATCTTCCTGTGTTCCCCCGTCCTCGATTGTGTCTCTAACAGGAACGTGAGCCCCTCCTTCCTCAGCAGGCCAGGGAGCTGGAAGGAGTTTTGCGGGTGCATGTCATACAGGGGCAGCCCTTTGCGGTTAGTGATGGGCCCGGACAGGAAAAGCGGGTCGAGAGCAGAACCAGAAACAGGCCCGGCTCAAAATCATTCCAAAGTTCTGAGCTGTTTGGTTCTGGCCCCTCGCTGCTTATAAATAGCTCACAGCCCGGGGTCGCGGCAGCCAGGCAGTAGGTAGAGAAGAGAATGCCCCTGAGACGGCCGCAGCTAGAGCCTGGCACAGAAGGGACTGGAGATAGCTTTTTATTGCGGCTGATTGTTTGCAGGCTAACGGCAGCAGCAAAGCGCCTGACTCAGCGTTGCCGGCCGGCCTTGCCAGCCTGATCGATGTGAGCCCCGTTCTCACCGGCGCCGCCAGCCGCCCCGGTCACATCATTTGTATTGCAACGTTGCCACATGCTGGCCCACTTTAGGAGCGTGAAGGATGGCGAGCTGTCCCGAGGAGAGGCAGGGGGAGGGAGGGCACTTTCAGCAGAGAAGGCCAGTTAACACCCACACAGTCATTAACTCGGGGCTCCTCCCAGCTCCGTCCCAGAGCAGCAGAGGCCCCTGGATCCAGCTGGGAGGGGGGAGCAGGCTCTCGTCTGGGGAAATGATGGCGGTCCATGGAAAGTCCGCACGGCTGGTATTTTGCATGAGTTTCTGCTGCTTGTGTGAGCAAGGGAATCATGTGGGAGGATCTTCCTGGCCCAGACTCCTAGCGGGACGTAGAGGGACGCTCTCACTCCCCGACCCGTCGCCGTGGCTTATCGAAGAACTGGTGCCAGCTGTCTGCTGCATGACGCCCCGTGTGCTTGGTGTCAGCCCGCCAACCTACTGCCAGACGACCCTTGTTGCTGACGCAGGCAGCCCTCCGGCCGCTAACCCCGCCTGGCTCCTTTCCCAAGGACCCAGGCTGGTCTGCGAGTGGCCCGGAATGACACCGCTGTCCCAGCCACTCGATCTGCATCGCTCAATGACGGCACAGCAAGCAGCGGCCATCACCACATCCAGAGCAACCGGACCGACTGCTGCTTCCGGCCGATCACCGGCTCTAGAACAGCCCAGGCGGGAGTCAGCGCAGAATCCGGGTCGCCAGGTGCAGAAGTAAATGGCGCCACTTCGACAGTCACCTCTCTCCATTTCTTTGTGGGAGCAGGGCCAGGTCCGGCAAAGGCCTGGGCCCACTCAGCTCCCCTAGACTTCCACGGGAGTCCAGGGCCCGCAGCACGAGGCAGGAGGGGCTCAGCACTGCACAGGATTATGCCTTGAGTGGCTCCGTCTGGTTTCAGACTTCTCCCAAGACAGGAGGCAGAACATCTGCCGTATCCCAGCAGCCCCCATGGACGGAGGAAGGGAGGGGACAAACTTCAGGTCCAAACAGGCCGAGGCTCCCACTAGCCCCATCTTTGGAGAGACGTAAGGTCTCGTCCATCTAGGGTGACCAGACAGCGAGTGTGAAAAATTGGGACAGGAGGTGGGGGGTAATAGAAGCCTATATAAGAACCGTCCCCATCCCCCCGCAAATGTCGGGACTGTCCCTATAAAATCGGGACATCTGGTCACCCTACGTCCATAGATGCTGGCCCTTGGCTCCTCCTCAACACACACCCAGCGGGATCAGCAGAGGTATTTGGAGCTGGTTGCTCAAGTGTCAGCCCTGGGGAGGCTGTAAACACTGTCCCTTGAGAAAGCATTGCTGGGTTCTGGCTCCCTTCTCCTCCCCCACTTAACACAGACCTGCCTCCGCACCCATGTCCTGCTGGCTTGTAAACCCCAGTGGGCTTTCCTCAGTACCCCCAGCAGCCTAAGGGTGGCCAGTCCTGCTGTGAGATCCGATCCTGTGTATTTGTGCCGGGCAGGCTCGCACTCGTAGCCACTCCGTCCGCCTAGGTCAGGGGTTCTCAAACGGGGGGAGTCGGGAGGTTCTTCCATGGGGGGTCGTGAGCTGCCAGCCTCCACCCCAAACCCCGCTTCACCTCCAGCATTTATAATGGGGTTAAATATAAAAAAGTGTTTTTAATTGATAAGGGGGGGGTCACCCTCAGAGGCCTGCTGTGTGAAAGGGGTCACCAGGATAAAAGTCTGAGAACCCCTGTCCTCGGTGACCCTCCCCACTCTCCTGGGGAGGAGTCAGCGGAGATGAGCATTCATCCCCCCTTCACGCCTCCTGCAAGCGCTGGGCCCGATCCTTCGCCCAGCGACGTCAGGCCACGTCCTGTTCTCTGCAGGTTCCCACGTGGCCAGAGCGGGGTTTGGCTGGTCACATCAGGGGGTGCAGGACTGGGCTCATAACCCAGGACCACGCTGCCCCCCACTGGCAATGAGGAGGCTCAGATTTGGCAGGTGCTTCCAGCTGAGCGGCCGGGGTCCTTTCAGAGGGGTTTTGCTTACGACTCTCAAGCTTCTGCAGCCCCCACTTCTTTTCTTCCCTGCCTGAATCAGCATTGCCGGCTGTGCCCCTTCGAGCCCACTTCTCCTGCCCCCTCCAGGCACACACACACACAGAGCTGCCGTGCATCATGCTCCTTTCCACGCCCCGTCACTGCTCTCCAGGCTACCAGGTCCCACAGGGGCACACGGCATCCTACTTGCTCTTTAGTCCTTCAGCGTCCGGAGAACAGACTGCTCCAGACGGTGGGAGGGTGCTACCTAGCGTTGCATCCCGGCTTGGCCCTTGCCGCTTCCCATTGCTGGAGCTGTCACAACGCCAGCCCGCTATCGACCCAGTGCCTGAGAGAGCGGAGCCGCTGGATTTACATGGCAGCTGCTGTGTGTTTACCCAGCAATTACATGCCCGACAAGGCAGGAGGCTCAGCGTTTCGCCCAGGGGATTGTCAATTGCACTTTATACTGTCCCAGGATGAGGCTCGGTCTCCACAGCCCAGAATGGAAAAGCAAATGGGCTGCATCTCTAGCAGGGAAGAACCACCAGTGCTGGCAGGTGGAACCAGCCTGAATAAAGCATGCAAGCCTCCTCTGCAGGGATCCAGCCCACACAGCCAGGAGCTGGGCTAAACCACATAATCCCCTAGGCCTTTTCCATCTCCAACCTGCGTCTATGAAGATTTCCCCTCCTCCCCCCACCATGGACACAAAGCTTTTCGTATGGGCGGAATATTAGACCCATATGGAAAGGGAGCAAAATACCAGGCCCTCGTGTCCAGGCCAGGATTGCCCAATTGCCTTGGTAAAGCCAGTTTGATTTCCGAGCCCTTTCCCCAAGCTGTAAAGTTGGAGCTTCGAGTCACAAGGGCTTCGTCAGAGCAGCGATCACTCCCTTTCGACGGCATCTGACGCAGCCCGCACGGCCCAGCCACTAATTCCGAAGGCTGGGGAAGCGGCATGTTCTGTAGATGAACTGCCGCGGGATAAAGAGGCGATAAAACTGTCTGAGCCTTGTGTGCACGAGCATTTTCACCCGTGCGCCTCCCCCCACCACCACTGGCGCTGGTGAATTGTTCGTGTCAAGGCACAGCGGGTAGCTCTGCATAATTCAATACATCTTCTTTGCAGAGGCCACTAAGCGATCTGTTGCCTGTATCAGCATCCTGCCTGGCTTTGGATCGAGTAACGAGGCCAGCTGGGAAATTATGGGATGGCAGCAGCCCTCTGTAGTCTGTGGCGCTACAGAAATAAAGAGTTTAGCTGCTGACCTGGTGCACCCTCTGATCTATGGGAGAGTCTCCGGAAATGCCCCGCATAGCAATGTGACTGGCTGTCACTCAGCGGGCCAGTAGCAGAGCCAGGAACAGAACCCAGGTGTCCTGAGGCCCCGGCTAGACCATCAGCCATTAGGTCACACTCCTTCCCCTAGCAGAGCTACCTGCAGGCAGCCTGTTAATACCGGTCACATTCAGTGATTATAGGGGCGCCAAAGGGAAAGGTCTGACCTCGTCACACTATCCAGCAAATAACCGGAGGCGGCGAGGGAGTGGGTGGGCTGCTCCCCTTTTGCCCCTAGCAGCACCAACATCAGGGTTTCCATAGGTCGGGACCCTTTGGCTCTGCCCCTCGCTGACCGTTCTCAGCGGTTTGTAGCCATCAATCAAACCCAAACCGTAGTGGGCTGCCAGACTGGGGCCCGCACAGACAGCCCAGCCAATGCAGTGACCAGGGTCTGGGAATAAATGGCTCAAACGCTGCTTGAAATGGCCTTGGCATTTCAAGAAAGGTTAACACAGCATGTGCAGCTATTCAGGGAGCTGGAAAGCCACCAGGCAGGCATGCCGGAGTACTCAATCCTCCTTCACAGGGGATGAGCTCTCCTAGCCCTGAGCAGCTCCTAATATGGCTCCAGGCCTCCCAGAATCAGGGCAAAGGGGTCCCAGCTCAACACTCCTCAGCATCAGGTATTTCAGGCAACTCGCCTAAAAGTAGCTCCCCTGATGACCCCTCTTGGGGCTCAAACCAAGCAAAGGAAATGGGAGAAAGTGAGAGCTGTGGCTTAGCTGTAGAACTAAGGGGAAGCAGGAGGCATAGAATTCTAATCCCACCTCTGACACTCCCCCGCTTCCGTGACCTTGGTCAAGTCCACCTGTTACTGTTCTCATTTACTGCACTTGCTGCTGTCTCTGCTTCACCTGTGTAGTGTCACTCACAGCAGAGAAGAAACACAAAGTTCCCCATCGCGGGGACTATCAAAACCTCTTGATTGAAGCTGCTGGACACACATAGGCCTGGTAGTTCCCTCTGGCTCACGGCCCATGCTGTCTAGCATCAACACACCTTGTCTTAGCCTAATAAGTAGTCATGGATTGTTAACTGCACCACAATTTGCCCATCTGTAGCTTAGAGACAACAGAACCTGCCTCCTCAGGGAGAGGCCAGAGTCAGAGCTTGTAACACATAGCAAGATAAAATGCTCCTTTCCAGGCTTGTCAGAGGGGCTTTTAGAAGTAGGGCAAAATAGAGTTTAGCCAGGAAACAGGCCACTAAAGCTCACTGAACAGTGCTGGTGTGGCCAATTCTCGCCATTTTATTTTTTGGTGCGTTTCTTAAAGCTCCAACTTCTGGAATCACATGATTGCATCAGACTCTGAGCTTTTGTTTAGGGAGGGGGGGAAAGAAGTTTCTAGTCCTCCTGGCTACAGAGAAAAGCTTGAAAACAGGATCCCTAAAGCTCAAAGACGATAAGAATACCACATCTATTATTGGTTTAAATCTCACAGGCTTTGGGGCGGATGGTACTGGTCATGAAATTATCGTAAGGCCTAGTGCAAACACGCGATGGAATTGTGAGTCTAATCCATGGGGGCTGAAATCTTGTTATTCAGCATGGTCAGATCACTAGCACCTAGCTGCTACCATGGAGGGATGTGTTAGAAGTGTCTAGGCTAGATAGCGATTAGAGAGCAGTAGAATGATAACTGCACAAATAGGATAAATCTCCGGCCGGTGTGAATGCTCTAATTCAGAGCGGTTACTGAACAGGGGCCTAAAGCCCCTGCAGAGCTCAAATACCCTGAAACTGGACTCTGCAGCCTTCCTATAAACAAGCCACAACACCAGAATGCCCCACCCTTTGTGAACACAACTAGCTAGCTAGACCTCCTCAGCAAAAGGCTGTTGAAGAGCTATACAGTGTGGGCATTTGTACAGCACCTCATCAATAGGGTGCTGATCTCAACAGCCGCTTCTAGGGCTCTACTATCACAGCAATAAACCATAAGAGCCAGATGCAAGATCC
Organism: Macrochelys suwanniensis; assembly: GCA_033296515.1. Taxonomy (NCBI): domain Eukaryota; kingdom Metazoa; phylum Chordata; order Testudines; family Chelydridae; genus Macrochelys; species Macrochelys suwanniensis. The sequence goes on along the minus strand of CM065785.1, from coordinate 8,127,063 downwards.
AGAAAACATGCCCCCTTTACAGTATTGGTATCAGACTGACACTAACAGCTATAGCAAAGTGAGAGACCCCCTTGTGATGCAGTGAGCCTAGTCACCACAGAAGCAGCCCCTTCCTTGCTGATATCTTAGTCCCTATTAGCTCAGCTCCACTGCAGTGCTGCCCTCTTATCGAAACTTTTGTTCCCAGCATGCCTTTCTGGTGGCGCAGGGTTGGCCCTTTAAATTTAGGACAGTCAGCCAGCTGCAGCCTTAATGTTACCATTTGCCTTTTCTCTGGGTTGGGAGATGCTTTTCTCTCCTGCTAGGCTTTGTCTTTCCTATTTTTGAAGAAAGGGCATGTTCTTCCATTCTTCTAGGAAGGGGTTGGTTTGAGGGAATGCTGTACATTAATGTCCGTGGCTATCAAAAAGGCCCTAGCAATAGGGCTGTCTTGGCTGGCTCAGCAGGCCTGGGGTAATACAGCAAGCAGGGAAGCAACAGATGGCAGAGGGGTGGAAGGAAATAGCCTCTTTTTGCTGGTGTTTAAAAGGAAAGCAAGAAAAATCTTTGTCCTAATAAGGTAACTTTAAGTGATGAATTTTGACTTTGGCTGAAAGCCCTTTCCTTAGAGGCACTAATACATTTTTAATGCTCCTTGATGTAGCTATTAAGGGTGTAATTGAAACAAAGTCCTCCATGGCTTTGTCTGGGACCTAGCCCTGAGCCATCCCAGAAGATTTATGACTCTCCCTTTGGCCCAGCGTAACCCTTTCTCCCTGAGTTCTCCTTCAGAACATGCTGCAGGCCCTGGCCACTTGGTGGTTGTTGCTAATGTTGTTTCAACCCCTGTCTGGAAAGCATTTTTCTTCCCATGAGGCTTGTGTTGTCTTCTCTCCCTTAATTCTGACCGCCGGTAGTGAGAATGCTGCCCAAAGAGCACCATCCCTAGCTAAATGGTGCACACGAACATGGGGTGCCAGGATTAGAACCCGGCTCCTTCCTTTCGGCAAAATACACATCCCCAGCTGTGAGTAGAGGAGTTGATTCCGTAGGCTGCCTAGGAGCCAGCCACTAGAGGGCAGCATTGATCTCACCCAAGCACACCCAAAGCCTGCTCAGTGTAATGGGGTGCTGGAGATGGACAGTCTCTCTGGGGGTTTTCCTGACCCCTGACTAACATGGAGGCAAACTTAAATGCATAGGTCCAACCTGCCGTGTGCCCTCCTTGCTATGGGCCTGGGGCCGTTTGTCACACCCGTGCATGCAGGCATTCCTCTGGCTCCTGGGTGCAGAGGGAAGGCTAGTAAGCCGGCTGCATGTTCATTATCCATTGACCTCACTGTGCGTCTCCCTCCTTTGACCGTGCTTGGGGCTGACTTGAAAGCAAAATGTCCATCCCCAGAAGCAGACCCCTGAGTGAGACTCCCTGCCTTGAGGTGAGCTGGCTGCCTGGGTTTTGGGGGCTCCCACTTCTCCTGCCTTCCCCTGGCCCCACAAAGGCAGACAGCAGCAGAGGGAGGAAGGTGAGAGACAGATAGACGGACAGCCAGCAGCCACCCTTTCTGCCTGGTCATTCTGATTGCTAAGTAGCCTAGTGATCTCCTCCAGCAAAGCATGCACCGTCCTGCCTGCTTTGCTTATAGGAGGGGTCCCCTGGTGCCCCACCTCCAGTAATCAGAGCCTGGCAAAAGCTCATTGAAGTTGAGTGCGTCCAGCTAAGGGGACAGTGGAGGCTGGCTCAGGGAGAGCATGGGGCCTGCTCCAGGCACATGGGAGACAGCCCTGTGGCTAGCAACATTAAAACTCATCTGGGCAAAGTGCTGATACTTGACCTTTCTCTACCGCTGCAGCTTAGGATTCTGCTGGTAAAACAGGAATCAATTCTACAGCTGAAATGCAGCTGCCTCTGGGGTGCAGCCCTCTAACAGCACACAGCCATGCCACACAGCAGTTGAGGGCAGGAAGTGAAGAACACTGTGTCCAGATGATGTTGTGGGGGAAGGTCCTAAGGTACTAGGCAGAATGTTTGCCAGAGGTGGGTTTTGGTCAGAATGCTGAGGGTAGCACCCTTCTCTTTGGCCTACTGGACAGAGCACTGCACTAGAATTGGGGAGAGCTGGGTTCTATTCCTGCCTCTGCCAGTGGCCTGCTGAGTGACCTTGGGTGAGTCGCTGCCCCTCAGTTTTCCCATCTGTAAAATGGGGGGAATGATAGTGACCTCCTGTGTGAAGTGTCTTATGATCTATTGCTGAGAAGGAGCTGGATGCTATTATACAATGGGACCTTTCAATGTTCACCTGGGGTCAGGACCTGTTCCTTCAGCAGCACAGCTTTGCCTAACCCTGATTTTACACTGACACTGAGAAGAGCAGCAGCGGCACTGCCTCACTCCCCAATACTACTTCCTGCAGCACCTGTTTTGTCTTCCACTGCCCTCTCCCTCCCGTCCAAGCACTGACCAGGCCCACTGTGGCTTAGCTTTAGAGCAAACCAGCTCCCTAACCCTGGTACAGCTGCAGGCTGTTAGAAAGCCCCTTGTAGGCACCAATCCTAGGTGGGCACCAGGAGGTCCTTTCCAGCTTGACTTCCCACTGAAAAAATTCTAGGGCTGTGTCTGTAGCTAGCAGGCGGGGCTAAGAGGGCTGAGCTAGCCACACCTCTATGACGTGGGCTGTTCCTGCTGGAGTTTTGCAGAGCTCCCACCTCCCCCTGCTTGGCTTTCTGGGCAGATGGATGAGCACAAGCTGGTGCCCAGTCACCCCCACCCTTGTAAGAGGGGTGATCGTGTAGCGCCGGCCATTCACCGATGGGAAGGATCTCAGCGGATAACGCCTCGCGTGTGGGGGGCCCCTGTCCCTGAGCAAGCAGATGGGGGGAGGAGAGGGCTGAAAGCAGAACATCAGGGGCTCTGCCGGGGGCAGAGGCAGGAAGTGAACCAGATAGTGGGGGCGACACTCTTCTCCCCTGCCCCCCAAAATGCAGGCAGGAGGCTGGACAGGGGAAATTGTCTCCCACCTACTCAGCCTTTGCCCTGACCCCAAAGCTCCTTCGCCTTTAATCTCAGGTAAAGGGAGCAGGGCGGGCAGAGCTGTTAGTCAAACCTGACCCTGGCACCTGCTCCCAGCTGGTCTCCCCTGGGGGTTATTCGCCCTCCCCTCACGGCAACTTCAATCACCGAGACACTGTAAACGTCTCGCTCTCATTACACGGTCTGGTGGCTGCACGGCAGCCCCTCTCCTAGATCTGCGAATGACGATCCTTCGGCTAGGAAACACAATGGCCGATCCCCCACCCCCACCCCACCCACGGCCCTGACATTGACATGAAATGACTTGAACGAAAGCAAACTCCCCTATGCCCAAAGCGCAGCTGGGGCTGCTCCTTTGACATTGCCCCGGGCTGCTCTTCTGCCCCATCCCCTAGAGACGGGCCAGGCCTTTCCTACTGCCGACCGAGGCGCTGGGCCCAGAGCCAGGTGGAGAGGGACAGGCTGGGGGTACTGGGTGTTCGAGAGCGAGGGAGGGCTGGTATGTTTCAGCAGATGCCTGATTTTAAAGGCCAGAGAGGGGTAAAGCCGCTAAGGCCTGGCCCTGGGAGTCAGGACTGCTGGGCTCTGTTGTTGGCTCTGTGTTGCTGACTCCCTGCCAGATCTCGGCCAGCGTCTCAAAAGCAGCCGCCGCAGTGGGGACCCAGCTGGAGACCCAATGGGCCTGATCTCAAGTTGCAGAGGGGGAGGTTTAGGTTGGATATTAGGAAAAACTTTTTCACTAGTAGGGTGGTGAAGCACTGGAATGGGTTACCTAGGGAGGTGGTGGAATCTCCTTCCTTAGAGGTTTTTAAGGTCAGGCTTGACAAAGCCCGGGCTGGGATGATTTAGTTGGGATTGGTCCTGCTTTGAGCAGGGGGTTGGACAAGATGACCTCCTGCGGTCCCTTCCAACCCTGAGATTCTATGATCCTGCAGAGGTCCCCAAGCACCTGCGGGCAGGGGGGCTGCTCAGCACCTCTTGACCGGGGCCCCCAAACGGAGCGGCAGCTTTGGGTCCTTTGCACCATTGGCCTTGTGGGGCCAGCCAGGACCACCAGCAGCCCAGGCCAGGAGTGTAAAATACAGCGAGCTTGTGGTTAGAAAGGCAGACAGGAGCGGGGCTACGAAACAGCCTGATCACGGCTCTTGCCAGCTCCTTTGGGGGCGACGGGGAGCCAGCCCCGGTCCCTGATCAGCAGCTCCTGCCCCGTGGCCCTCTGCTTGGGGGAGAGAGAGGGATGCTGCCCCTGAAGGCTGGCCGGCACCCTCACGCTGAATCAGCCGTTCTACCCACCTTGCCTCCTTTCCCTCTCTGCCGGCAGTAACCCTAGCTCTATGGGCTGCCGCACTAGGGACAGGCAGGGCTCCTTGCATTGGCTTGGCTTCCTCCGACCCAGTTCCTGTGGGTACATCAGTCACCCGTTTCCCAGCGCTGCCCCTGAGGAGCCCCTCTGCATTTCTCACCCTTGCACAAGAGCAAGGCAGTAGCGGGGAGCCCTGCCCAGACAGACTGTCCTGCAGCGCCAATGGCCAAGAAGGGTGGGTGGGGGGGAATCAGATACAAATACAGGCAGCAGGTGGCAAAGGAGTGAATGATTCTGCCCTGCGACGGGGCTGCCTTGCTGTCCGTTCCTCCCTCTGCTGCCCTGGGTGTGCTCATTAAACACAGGAAGCCAGAGTCTCTTCCCACCGAAAGAGCAGGAGGACCAGGCCGTAACGAGCGCGGTGCAGGTCCCGGCCCTGCCGCTGGTAAAGATCACGCCTGATAGAGGTTTCAAACGGCTGGGCATGAATTCAGTGCTGCTGCAAGGGGCAGCTCGCTGAGTTCTTGCTCCAGGCAGAATAGTGGGGGCCCAAGACCCCTGCCTTGTAATAGCTCAAAGCCAGGCCTCACAGCACATAAAGGAGGCATTTCTGCAGGGGAACGCAATGAAAAAGCACAGGACTATAGAGAGCCAGCCCAGCAAACACTAGCCACTGCCTCCATCTAGTGGCTGTTGGGGAGGATAGTCTTATCCCTCAGGAGCTGGGATCCAAAACCATTGCTGGGGGCCTGGCCTGTAGGCACAGGCTCATCTGTGAGCTCCTCCCACACCCCAGATCTTCCCAGAAAGATCCGGTTAGGGTTTCCCCAAGCGTTGATAGGCTGTGCCTCTCTCCCCTTATATTAAAATGTCAGTGATGCTTGCCTGGGCTGCCACATCTCCTTGTGAAATGGGGCAGGCCACTACGGCATGGGATGGGATGAGGAATCTCCGAGGATTTTGCAACAAAAATCATAACTTGGCTTTGTGGAGCCTGAGAGGCAGAGTGGGGTAGCAGACAGGGCAGTTGCGTGGGAGTCAAGAGACCAGGCAGGAGGGATCTATTCCCAACTCTGCCACTGATGGGCTGTTTCACCTTTGGCACGTCACTTCACCTTTCTGTCCTTGTTTCCCCACCGTCTTAGCTAGTTAGCCCCTGCAAGCTGTTAGTAGGCATCTGTGTCTAGCACAATAATGTCCTGGTCTTGTCTAGGCCCTCTCCATGCGGTTGTCATGCAAATAAGGAGCCAGTTTATTGTACAGCTGCTTTAGATCTAAAGAAAAAAAGCTGCACAGCCGTGAATGTTCCAGCAGGACATCGTGATAGAGCTCTCACTAGTGCTAGAGTGTGAAATAAGCCATGTGCCTGCTCCTTTTAATAACCTCTGGCGCCGCACACCCCATCTTATGGGAAGTCATCAGGTCAGGGATCCATTCCATAATCTGGCCCTATTGCACAGATGGGTAAATGGGTACAAAGGACTCCCAGAGCTAGGAGGAGAACCCTGTCCTCCTTCCTTCAGCCAGCTTTAAACTGACGCCCGTCCTTCCTCACGGGCAAGGGAAGGTTTGAGGAAAGCAAGAGAAGATCAAGGCTAGAGGGCCAGGGAAGGAGATTGGCTGGGGATGGGAGGGAGGTCCTGTCTACACGCTTCGCACATGAGAAGCCATAAAAACAAACCATGGGTGGAGAGTAGAATAGGCCAGGGGAGGCTAAGTCTCCCCAAACACAGGCCGTGGCTCTGCGTCGAGGCCCCACCCTCACTCCACCACTCCCCCAAAGCTGTCGGGCTCAGCTTGGGCTGGCAGCCCAGAGTTCAGGGCAGCTAGTGCCACGGTGTGGGGCTCAGGGCTATTCTGGCTCCAGTGGGCATGGGGTGGGGCCTCGGGCAGGGGACTAGTCTCCCCAAACACGGGGTGCACCTGCTGCCCATGAAACAAACCCCGAATTTAAGTCAACATCAGCTGAACACTCATCCCACAAGGCAATGGGAACCTCCAACATTCCCACTAGAGACAGGCAAGTTAGAAAGTGGGTGATTAGTCCCAGTGTTGCTATACAGCTGTTCCAGGGCAGTGAGGGGAGTAGGCAGGAGTCCTATTCTCACAGCCTATTAAAAAAACCTAGCCTCTTAGATCTGTGTTCTATGAACAATGCCTGCCTTGGACCAGCTCAAGGGCTGGAAGGGGGTTAATCCTCCACAACCGCTCAAGAGTTAAATGACAAAGTACAATCTTTGCTCCTCGCTTCCTCCAAAGCCTACTTTGCCCATCTCCTTTGTCAACTTGACCTCACCTCACCCCAAGGTACTTTTCAGAAGGATTCGGCGCATTAAGGTCCACCCACTACTGATTTTTTTTTATTCATAGTGATGCCGGCTCACTCGGGTAAAAACAAACACGCTCCAGTGTGGTTTCCACAGAGCACCTGCAGTGCTAGGGACTGGAATGAGGCCTGCTTGACCTGATGCAGGTGGCCAGAGGGATACAACCCCAGCCCCAATTCGATCCCAATCTGATCAGAGCGGCTATGTGCATGGAGGGGTGTCGGCAGTAGGTGTCTGATACAGAGCGTCTGGGGGATGCAATGAGCCAGTGGAAGTGTTAAAGCCCCATTATTATACCTCCCTGCTCTTCCTCGCAGGAATGAACAGGTGTTTGGATAGCTACAGAACTGAAACACACAGACGCCCTCAGCTCTGGAAGACAGAATTTAGACTGCCTGCTCTTCAGGGCAGGGACTGTGCGATGTTGGTACAGCCGGGCCCCAGGCACTACCCCAATACCAATCAACAACCATGAGAATCCCTGCTAGCTGGTGTAGGGCCACACTCTGCTAAAAACAATGGCTCTAGCCCGTCTTCCTATTTAACCCCTGCCCTCCTCCAAGCGGCTTAAAATTCCATTCTGCCAGGCCGGGGCAGGGTTGGGACTCTGGTTCCCGAGCAAGACTAACAGCAGCCGCCGCTAGCTCTTATATAGTGCTTGTTAGCCATAGTCCTCAGAGCGCTTTCCGCAAGTCAGTGTCACTATCCCCATTGTACAGGTGGGAAAACTGAGGCACGGAGTGGCAAAGTGATTTGCCCACAGTCCCTCAGCAGGCCAGGAACACAACAGAAGTCTCCTGAATCCCACTTTAGTGTTCTATCCCCTAGGCAACACTGCTTATACCAGTACCTCTACAAACTGTGTACACCGCTGTTACCCTGACCTTCCCCATTTGTTGCCTGGCTATGTTGTCATGTGTTAAACTAAGACTGCAATCTCTGGAGCAGGAGCTGTCTTTTAGTATGTGTGTATACAGCACCTAGCACCACAGGGCCAGGCTCCAACAGGAGGGGGCATTCCTGTAATACACTTCATTTGTTTCAATACCAACTCCAACACTGAAAATAGACAACTGTTAGGGGCAGCTGGAATAAAACAAGTGCTGATGTTCCAAGAAAAAGCTCTTGAAGTTGGTTTGGGGGCTTATTTTATTGAAAACAATGACCAAGTTAATGGTTACAGACCAGTCTCGTAAGCACAAGGTGAGAGGGCCTTCTCCCACGGCAACAATTCTCTCTCTCCAAGCTCAGCTGGGTTCCAAGCAGTTACTTGGAGTTCTTCCACCAAGCCGTGGAGGGAAAGCAACAGAGCCAGAAGAATAAAGGTCTCAGAGTGGAAGAAAACCGGAACGGTAAAGATGAAATAAAATTCAACTAACCCAGAGCGAGATTTACTCCCGGTGCAGGCAGGCAGAACAATACCTAGGCATTATGTCAGTCACAGGGTGCGAGATTCGCTCCCCAGATGGGATTCCCCCATACAAAGGCAGAAGGTAAGTCCTTCTCATGCCATCAGGAGGAGAGCTGGAATCCAACCAGAGCCAAGGCTTTATCCGGTGAGGTGAAAGGCATCCAAAACCCACACAATAAACGATAACCAATCCCCAAAACACCCCGGGGTGGGGGGTGGGGGAATAAAGGAGGGGAAAGAGCTCAAAGTCAAAATAAAACAATCCCAACTAACCATCAAGGAAAAATACAATTGTACAGCTCAGCAGCAAAGCTGCCATCCCAAGCCTGTGGAGTTGCATCTACAACAAGTCTCATGAGAGTTCCAGGTGGTTTGCAGAGTGGGTGAGAGGAAGGAGCAGCTGAAAGCGTTAAATCACTTTCTTACAACAGGTACATCTAAAAAGGTACTTGAACCCTAGAACAGAGCAGGGCTCCGCTATCTCCAGTCAAATGGTGCTGGTTGTGGAAGGGATGTTCTAAAAAGGGCCATTAACCAGAATAGCTATTGCAGAATAAGCTGTCCTGCAATAAAACTACCGCTGTGGACACTTTCCAGTACAGTCAATTTATCCTAGAATAATGACTCTGCTCTGGAAGTGCACTAATTATTATGAAATAAATATGCTGGAATGAGTCACTGAGTCTCCACAAGGGGAGCTGCTCTGGTCAATTTTCCCTTGTAGAGAAGCCCTTAGATTGATGATGCAGCAGAATTACAAGAGCCATGAACTCAGGGGACCTGATTTATAAAAGGGCAGAGCCCAAGTCAACGGCGCTGCACCCTGAAAGCCAGATCCCCCACGTACAAAGTTCCAAGAGGTGTCTTTAAAGAGGTTCAGTTAGAAAGGTGCATTTTTATCAACAAAATCCAAATAACCCCGCAATTCTTAGGCCTTGTGTGACCCATCCCGGCCACCCCAAATGTAACCAGAAGGTTGCTAGCATTCACCAACCCACTAGCCACAAATACATTTGTATGTTCATCGGTGATTTAAAAATATATATATACACACACACACACACACACATACACACACACAAATATGTATTAGAAAAGGGGGAAAAAAATCAGAAAACTCATTCCATTTTAAAAACATCATCCATATATGGCATGTGCGTTCTGTGATCACATACAGCAAAAGTCAGGTAACGCCTCCGTTCCCTGGCCCATTCAAAGGCCTCTATGGCTGCGGGCGCGGGGCGGGAGGGGGACCCATCATCCGGTTTTCACAGTGGAGTAGTTAAGGAAGGGGGAGACCCCTCCTCCCACAAGGAAAGGGTTTAATTTATAGCTAGTTCAATTAAAACTAGGAAATGAGTTACAAAGTCCATTATATATACACACATCAAATGTACAATTACCGACACCACCTCTACACATCATTGGCTTTACACACAGATTTTTTTTTGGGGGGGGGGGGGGGGGTGTTAACATGGGACCGAATAGGTATTAAAGCAACCTCAGAAACCAAACAAGAATCACAGTGCTGGGTCAGTTCTTGAGCTCCAGGTGGGAGGGCCCAGGCGGCAGAGGGGAAGGGGGGCCAGTCATAGCCTCTATGAACATCTGAAGTACCGCTGAGGGTGGGATTTCTGACTGCCAATGGGAGCTGGTCCCCTAACTGCCTAGCCAATCCCAGCCATAGGCGCCGACTCGATGGGTGTTCCGGGAAAAAGCTCCCTGCCCCCCACCCCCTCCCTTCAGCTTACCTCCGCCTCCTCCCCTGAGCGCGCCACCTCCTGAGCACGCTTCTCCTCCCAGGCTTGCCGCCTGAAACAGCTGTTTCGCAGCGTAACAAGCTGTGGGAGGAGCAGGAACACAGCACCCTCAGGGGAAGAGGCGGGGCCGGGGCAGGGATTTGGGGAAGGGGTCCAATAGGGGCGAGGGGGTGGAGTTGGGGCAGGGACTTTGGGGAACGGGTTGGAATGGGGGCGGAGCAGTGGTGGGAGGGGTGGGGCCGGGGGGGGGCACGAGCCCCCACCAACGCCAGGAGAAGTTGGCGCCTATGATCCCAGCCCCGTTTATTGTGGGGGGGGGGGGCCGCGGGAAAGGGCTGCACATCGAATCCTCTCCCCAAATGCCAAGGGCCTGTGTCTGTTTGGACAGGGGTGTGCCGGCCGGTGTGAACGGGGAAGCAGGTCACTGATCCGAGGCGGGAACGCAGCCGCCCAGGGAGCGTGGGTGCGGGAGCTTAGAACAAGCTGGGACTGTCTGAACAAGCTTTTGAGGGGAGGGCAGAGGGTGTTCACTGTAACAGTCTAGGGAGACCTGACCTGTTTGTGGGTTTGCCTCAAGAGGGCTCTGGGAAGGGAGGGGCACCTCAGCCACGGAGCAGCCTTGGGGAGCCGCGGGCTTCTGATCCTGGAGCCACGACACCCCCCGCCACCTCTTCCACCAGCAGCAGCAAACTGCAGCTGTGCAGAGATTTTCACGGACCCCTTCCTTTTCTGAACAGAGCCTGGTGGGATCCCCGCGGCCAGGGTACCGGGCGGGGAGGGCTGGGCTTGCGGGAAGGCAGAACAAGATTGAACTCTGGCCCTCAGGCCCCCGGTGGCTCAGGAAGAGACACCCCCCACCCACCCCCCGCTTCCCCAGGCCTCGCAGAGGCAGGAACAAGAGACTGGAGAGTGCAAATATTCTCTGGACCCTTCACTGCCGCACCAGAATGGTACTGGGGGAGGGCACTTTCACACTCCCCCCCCCCACACACACACACCATCCTCGGGCATAGCAGGTTCCTCAGCTCAGATACACAGGAGTCTGGTTCCCCTGACACAACTGAGGAGGAACGTCTGGCACCAGCAGGTCATCTCCCGAGCCCACTCCGTCCCACGGGTTAGTCAGTAACGGCACTGACTGCTACACGTGTCAATTTCCAATGTCCTTCCTGTGTAACTTTCAGCGCACAGGTGATAAAAAACCAGAGTGCACCCGCGCCCGGCTGGCTTGGAGATGCACATAGGCAGGGGAGATGCAATTTGTGCAAACCACCGTGAACATGAGTCCGCATTCTCTCTTGTGCAGGGAAGCCAGGACGTTGGTTGGAAGTGACTGTATGTGGCAGCGAGGCTGGTGAGTTAGGAGTCGTCCCCGAGGATCTCTGTCACAAAGGAGACGATGTCAGTCTCTTTGGTGTTGTGCAAGGTAAAGAAAGGATGTTCCTGCCAACGAGAACCAGGACGGGGTCAGCGTGGGCACGAGGAAGGACAAACACGGAACACAATCGTGGCAGGAGTCAAAGTCAGCAATACATTGTGGTGGCTCTCCCGCACACACAACCACACCCCTAGGCAAATACAACAAGCATGCCCAAGGCTGGTACATTGATCCTTTGAGACAGCAGGTTGGAGGCCCTGGGCTGAATCTCAGTAGTACACGGAGCTGAACGGATTTGTTTCACACCTTGTGACCTCTGCTTTCAAACTCCATGCAAGATTCTAGGACAAAAGTCAGCCATCGGGGATGAGTCAACAACACTGCACCACAGGTAGCAGAAGCCAGTGTAACCAGCTGATGGGTGTGTGTTGCAGGTTCTCCTCTGGGCCGGTCAGCAGATTATCTGGGTTCTTACAGCCCCCGCTAGGGAGCCTTCGTTCACTAGTTCAAGCCGTAGCAGCTCATGCTTTTAGCTCTGGAGGTCCCCAGTTCAACCACGGGTAGGTCAGCCACGATAGCAGCTGTCACACCAACAGCTGAGGTTGTTCTAAGCCAGCCAGCAGCAGAGGGGATGGGAGAAGGTGGTGAAGGGATGGAAGTCTGAATACCCATGATGCACCTGGCTGGCAGACACCTTAACCCGCACCTGTTCCATGTCACTGACTTGGGATTTAGCAAAAGAGTTCAGATTGTTCAGACACCCCAGCCCAGAGTCTAAACTAAGCCGTGTAGCGTGTTGTACCATTGGTCTAACACTTACTGACTGTTCATTTAGCTTTAGCTACAGGCCAAAACTTTGTGAGATCAAAGAATAAAAAGCCATGCTCACCATAAGTTCTAAATAGTTCATTCGTTCTGCAGGGTTCTTCCTTAAGCTGGAATAGGAAAAAAAAAATGTCCATGACACAGTGGCTTCATCTTTGCTGTCCATAGACTAAATAGCATCTCAGGATGGGACAGAAGTGGGAGACCGCTAGCCAGCATCCCCTTCTTTCTATTACTCAACTCCCAGTTCTTAACCCCCTTGGTTACACAAGTATTGGCTTTGAACCAAAGAGCCTAGCAAATCAATTAGGCAGGCAAAGAGGAAAGCACTGTCGGACAGCAAACCCGGTAATCCGTCACATGAAAACCTCACCCTTCACCTTGTACAGCCAGAGCACATGCAAGCTAGGCCCAAGAGAAGAGAGTCTGGTACCACCCAACAGGACAGATACTGCACGCCAATACCTATTCCAGAATCATAGGCCCAGCTAAGAGCCGAAGGCTACTGCGGTGCAGATCCTAGGTGCGCTTAAAATGGTGCACGAAGCAGGTTAAGACTCCCAGCTGAGAGGTGCTTTATCCTCTGAAAGTCACAATCAACCTTCCCCCAACTCTAAGTGGCAGTGAAAAGCAGCATCGGGCAGCAGATCCACCAGGATGCTGCACCGGGGCTGAGTTTCAGCAGCTGAACAAGTCATCACCGAAACTCCCACAGGGTGAACTGTACAAAGCAGACGAGCAATCTGTTCCTTTCCAGCTGGCCCAGCTGAATCAGGGCAGGAAACCAAACGGATCGGAGGAGCGCTTGCGGCACAGATTGCAGGCGAGTGGTGATTCGGGACGAGGGGACAGGATTACGGGGGTCCCGAGGCAGAGTAAAGGTAAGTTTTGTGCTTTGATACGGGAGACCAGCACTCAGCATCGGGAAGCCTCCGTAGGCTCAGACAGGAGGCTGATGGGGCTCAGTTCAGACACTCACCACTGTGCTGTGAAGTCCACAAACTCCTTTGAAAAGCGATCAGCAGGGAGCTGGGGCGAAGGCTCCTCTACGACTTGCTTGAGTTGCTGGAAGGGGGTGCCCCAGGACTCGTAGGGGAAGCGGAGAATGGCCATCTCAATCTAGGGGGGGAAGGGAGAAAAAAAGCCAGCCATGAGGATTTGGCTATACTGCATGTCCCTGTCCTGACTGCTCTGCAGCATCAGAGTACTTAGATAGTTCTCTGGGGTAGGGACCGTCTGTGTGTTTGTACAGCACCTCGCACACGGCCAGGACTCAGGTTCCTAGACACTACAGCGATACAGTATACCAGCTTCAGGCCAACAGCCCCAAGTGGGCACGGGGCACTGACTGTTTCAGTGAAAAAACGGTGATGCTTTTAAATGAACTTTTTGACCAAAATGAAAGTTTCCTGCCAAAACTTTTCAGTTTTTCATTAAAAAATGAAACCAGAAGCTAAAATGCTTTTCCAAAACTCCATTTTTTTGTCCAGTTTTTGGCTTCTCACCCACATATATTATATATTCAACTAGGAAATTTTGAAAACGGGATTTTTTTTTTTAGGTTCTCCGTGAAAAATAAGAGGCAGTTCGGAGCTGCTTTGCAGGTGTCCCTTCAGAATTACTCTGCCCATTTTCAACACGTCCATCACGTGGCATCTTTTAAGATTCCTAACACCCTCCTGAGTTTACACGAACCCCCACTGGGAATATTACTACACAAAAAGACGCCCAGGGAATAGGAAAGTCAATGGAAGAGAATTAGTTAGCAGAGAATCGGCTATACCAGCTTGGACCAAGAATCCACCAAATCTGCTCTCTTTACTCTTTCAGCAGCCTTTGCTGCCCATTTCAGAGGCAGGCAAAATCCTACCAGGCACCCAGAGGCATCATGTAATGCTGACCACATAGAGAAAGGATGTTTATTTGGTGATCGGCTTATGCCCCGGAATCAGGAGATCCAACCACCTCTAACCTGGCCTGCATAATTTCCAATGTTCTTGGTCAAAGTCAGGCTGCCTCGTCAAACCCAACAAAAATCTCCAGCCTCCTGCGGGAGCACATTCCAGAGGCTTCTTTTCCCTTAAGTCTGATGGTAACTTGGAGCTAATGCAATGGAGGGACAATAAGAACAGGGGGGCAGGAAGGAGCCCTCAATGAGCTCTCGGACACCCCGCAGGGACACTGGGCACACAATGCAGCAGCCCCAGGAGACTTTGGTGTCATGATCGGTGACCAGTCTGGATTCGGATTCTGGCTGCCAGAAAACTGTGTGCAACCCACCCACGAAAAGACTCAGTTTGGTACTAGCCAACAGTCCTGAACACATGCTGGTCTGAGGTCATCAAGCCCCACTAGGTTACAAAAACAGGAAGCCAGCCCAGAGGAAGACATTAGTAAGAATCACACAGGTTAGGGCGAAAATCAGCTGCCTGCTGGCAGCATTTCAGTGGCGCCCTCCCTCTGGGCTTTTAAATAAGCGGAGAGATTTCCCCATTCGCACAACCGCTCATCGCACGGCTTCCTGCATTTTGGGAGGAAAACTGAAGCATGATCACATTTCCAGGCTGCTGCGCGGGTGTCCAATCAGTTCAGCTCAGCTCCAGACTGGATGCAAATTCAAACAGGAAGAACAGGCAAGTGTTGGAGGTTGCTTTTGGGGGGGGGGGGCAGTTGGGGGGCAGCTGTGGGAGAGAACATTTGCCAAGGCGGTTCCTTTGCCGCATGCACAAACCAACTGCATGAACGTCACGGTTAAAAACTTGGGGGAAATCCTAAAAAAAAAAAAAATTCTACCCACTCAGCCTCTCCATCTCTTGGAAGAGGAGAAAATATTTCCCAGGCTTTAACTTCTATGAGCCAAGAACCGGGATTGCCTTCGTCCATTGGTGCCAGGAGGCTTTAGATGCTCAATGAAACAGCAGCATAGATACGCGACCCTAAGCCACCACTACTACGAATCAGATTTACAGCCAGTGAGCGGCGTGGCTGGCTTGAAACATTCCCTGTGTCCACGCAGCATGAGAGCTGTGTGTGCCCCCAGGTAGAGGTCTTGAGACTGGCACAACTCACTTCTTGCAACACCGACTCCCCCAAAGCTGTGCTTTCTGAAGCTGGTTTGGCTGGCCCTCCTTCCTCCCAGCTCTCTGAGCAGTGGGATATCCCACACCGCATTGACCCACCTGCTGCTCTGTGTGCACGATCTCCAGGCACTATGGCATGACTTGCCCAGATATTCCCAGAATGCACTGCTACACCGGCCAGGCACATGGTACAAACCGCTGCGCTGGCCGAATGGTTGCTGCTTCGGTACAAACTGAACCACGTTCCTTGTACCCAACTATGGAGTCCATGCCCCCACTGGCACAAGAGGGAAGCTGGCGGGTGGGCAGGGCCGTAAAAGCAGTGTTAAAAGCCCAGACTCCTGGCTTCCCACGGCACCCTCTTCATCAGCAGGGCCAGTCTGGACCCAACACCCCTGAGAGCCCACAGCCCAGCCTGACATTTTCATTTGCCTGCCAAGGGATTTAAGCCCCTCTGGAGCGGGGAGTGGCTCAGAGCTAACCTGATACTGCACAATGTATTTGTGAAAACCACAGCCCCCGGCAGCAAAACAGCTGTCCCGGGGAATGCCAGGAGAACGGCAGTCTGTTGAGGGCCAAACCCCGAGGCCCTTACTGTGTCTTCATCCAGTCATGCTCCAATAGACACGAACAGGGACTAGCCTTAGGATTTGGCCTCTACTAGAATGTATCCTCCTGAGGTGCCAGTTTCCAAACCGCTTTAAGCATGACCAGGCTAGAAGCTGGAGTTCGGCCCACCCGGCCCTCCCCAGCTTTGTCATACAGAGCACAAGCAGCGTTACCATTGTGATTCCAAGACTCCACACGTCGGACTTCACGTTGTATCCCTTCTGGTTCAGCTCCGGGTTTATTCTTTCGGGCTGTAACAGCAAGACGGAAGTGAAAGCAACTCAATTGCATTTGCCCAACGTAGAAGACAGATGGACAGACACCTACCGGCGTGTTCCCTGGACTACAAAACCCAGCCTGGGTGGGCTCCCCATGGGCTGAGGTTAGCGCATAGGCTCCCCCAAGAAACGGTTACCTCTAAACATGACTGATCAAAGCAATGTCTTGATCAGCCTTATCCACGTTCTTTTTACCCCACATTCCAACTCCCAGAAATGGCTCCTACTGCAATTGCCACTGTCATCAGTTATGGTGGCCCTCCTGGTGCTAGGCACTGTGCATCCATCTCAGAAACGGACAGTTCCTGCCCCAAGGAATGTACAGTCTGCACATATAACAAGACAGCAACAGGTGAATAACGCTGGGAGGGGCGCTGGGAGGACAAGGCAAGCAGTGAAACAATCCTGATTTGCTCAGTAAGTAGAAATGTCAGCACACTAAGTGTCTAGCCAATGACGAGGCAGCCAGCCAACAGGCATCTTCTGCCAACAGCCAGGCTGGTAAGACGATTCCCTGTGCTATTTTGAGGACAGAAGATGGCAGGGGAGCAGCCTGGGTTACAGGGCCAACGCTTCGGGCCCAATCCAACAAAGCTCCTGCTTAGCTACGCGAGTTACCCCGCTGACTCAGTGATACAGACGTGCAGTGACTTGAGGGGGGCCAATGACATGCTTCAAGTTAAATCAAGTGCTTTGCTGAATCGGGGCCCCCGGAGAACCTTCTGCGAGCAGTTCAATTTCAGGGCAGGCCAAGGGGAGTGGGCGGGCGGTTTGTTTTCAAACTACCCCATTCAGTTCCTACTTAAAATTAGGAGCTCGGGAGGGGACAGACCCACTCCCAGCTGATCCAAGGCAGAATGCAGGCTCGAGATGACAGGCCAGATTACGCGTCCACACACACTTACAGCCATGTAGGGTTTACAGCCAGCATCCATGGTCTTAGCAACGGAGTCCACCAAGTAGCCACTGATTCCAAAGTCACACATTTTCACATGCCCCTCCTTGTTGATGAGAACGTTGGAAGGCTTCACATCTAACAGGATTACAGAGAGGGAGTGGATTACGGCTTCAATGTAGAAAGCACAAAAGAAGTGGGCTACAGAGTTAAGGAGGCTTAAAACCAGGAAGTCAATGTTCGTAGCTGGTAGAGACTTTGCAGGGAATCCTTGCTGACTCAAGGGAGAGAGGATAAGCCAAAGGAAACAAGACCAGAAGTCAAAAGCCCCACTGATCCTGGATTTTAATATTATTCGCTCTTATTTTTAGTATACTTTGCACTTCTACGGCACCTTATACCCCAGGACAATGAGCTAAGCCTCTACCTCCTTAGGCGGCAGACAGATCTCCTCTGACGCAGAACCTGAAGCGCAGACAGACTAAGTGACTTGCCCAAGGTTATGCCTCTGCTATAGCAGAGCAAGGAAGAGGACCTAGGGTCTCCTGACTTCCAGTCCCCGAGTTTTAGCCATGAGTTCATCCTTCAGCCCCCGGCCAGTTGCAAGGAATCTGAGGGGATTTTTCTAACAGCCGTCTGCAATTCAAGTTCATCCTTCGAGCGGAGGTTATGAGACTGGGAAGCATGTGGAAATAAAATCGTTACACATTCAAGCTGGAAAGGAGAAAAGGCCCAGAATCACGTGGTGGGTTAGAAGTAAGGCTACGTTTTAGTCATGGACAGGTCACGGGCAGTAAACAAAAATTCAGGGCCTGTGACCTGGCCGTGACTTTTACTATGTACCCCCAACTAAAACTTGGGCCAGGGGCCTCGGGTGCTCTGGGAGGGCGGTCTGGGGGTGCCGCAGGCATGGAGGGGGAGGGCAGGACCTGAGGGCATCCCCTGAGCCAACACCAGCCCTTGCAGAAGTCACGGAATCCGTGACTTCCGTGACAGACACGCAGCCTTCGTTATAAGGAACAACTTCAATGAGTCGTGGGTGCCAAACATCCAACAGGGTCAGGCCCTTCGGTTTGAAGCTTGTCTCAGGATTCTGAGCACCTTCTGCAAAATGAATCCAGGAGCCAGACACACCCAGCATCCTACAGGATCTGTGCCCTTCTCAGGTGGATGCTAAGGAGAGAGAGAGAATCGTGCAGGCCTGTCATTCTAGTCACCCAGGACTTACCTCTGTGAATCACTGACAGTTTACTGTGCAAATGCTCCAGTGCCCGCACAATCTAGAGATCAGAAGAGAAAGAACTTGTTAGCCACCCTGAACCTCACAGCGTCAGCCTTTCCCAGCAAAACCGCCACCAGCTTCTAAACGAGTATGTGTTCGAACAGGTGGCATGTGCCGTTAGCTTCAGGGCAACAGAGCCGGCAACGGGTGGTCTCCATGCGTACACGTGAATGGCACAATGCTTAGGGCCTGTGCAGCATGCATCAGTGCCAAGCCCTGAGGCAGTGCAAGCTTACAGAGGCAAAGGTGGGGTCGGCAAGGGGATGGCACTGAAGGACACCACACGGCATTCTCCGACAGACAGTCAGCCACTCACAGACACAGCGATCTTCCCGAGGATATCCTCAGGGATCGTCTTCTTCTTCTCCAGCACCTTCTTGTAGAATTTATCCAGAGAGGTGTCCATCAGCTCCATGCAGATCCACACGTCGCCCTGATGAGGAGAGAAGCAGTTCATGAGGAAGAAGAGGAGAAATTTCCTTGCACAGACTCATCCTGAGATCAAATGAAGGTGGCAGCCCCTGCCCTTTTGATGCAGGCAAACCTGTAAGCTGTTGCTGTAAGCAGCAGCTCCTTCTGGATCAGAGCATCACGTTTGCCTGGGGCATGGGTGGGATGAAGACACATGGACCAAAGATGCACTTAGATACTGTTGCAAGTACTGTTTTAGGGCCTGGTCCAAAGTACAGCGATGTCGATGGAAAGATCCCCATTGATGCAATGGGCTTTGAATCAGAGCCTTAGTACGGAGGTGGGACAGTGGAGGAGAGAGGGATTGCTCCCCACCACCACCACCCAGTCTCCTTGGCACTTTGTGGATGTAATATGGTGGCCTAGGATCTACTCCTTCTGGAGAACTGACAGATCTGTGCCATGCTGGAGTCCAACCACCCACTGAAACAACCCAGGCAGAATGGCAAGGGGAGGCTGGCTATGGGGTTCTTCAAGAAACCATTTCACGAGCGTGCCAGATCTAATACTGCCCTGTTACCTCTCGGAAGAGGGCTCCGTAGAAGGTGACTGTATAGAAGCAGTCTACTGTCCTCATGGAGATGTCCAAGTCCATCAGTAACCTCTTCTGCTCCTGAGTGTTCACGGTCGCTCGGATTCTCTGAGAAAGAAAGACGTCATTAACCAACGGTTGCGCTCTTGGGCCCACACGTGACACCTTAGACCTCCCATTACATGCTTGGAGCTTTAAGGGCCCCATGGCTAACCTTCACGAGGCCTCTCATCTTGCATCTGCAGTACTGATGCACAGAACTGTACCCACACCTTCGGTCATTAAGATGCACAAGTCCCAGATTTCCAGGTGGTGTACTTGGGTACCACTGGGTGATAGGAGTCTCCACTACCATTGGTTGACTCCGTGGCAGGCACTGAAGCATGCCAGCCCCTGAACGGGCACTTAGACATCCAAGTGGCCTACACAGCAGGTCCAAGTGACCGAGGGCATGAATGAAGTGGCTGGGATGTCATGCACTGAGCTTTGAAATGCTTCAGAGCTTCATGCACTGTAGGAGTAGCGCTCCATTCCCTGCAGGAGGTGGGTTCTGCTCATGCTTTCCCACTCGCCTAGTAAGCGCCTCCCCAAATCCAACCCCAGCAATGGAATGCTGGAGTCACACACGGAGCCAGGCAGGGTCTCATTCACATCCAGGTACCCAAGGAGACGGGGGCTCAATCCAACAGCCAGTGGAGTCGCTCGGGTTCGCTCCATCGACTCCATTGGGAGCTGGACGGGGTTTCTAGAGGAGCTGCTCCCTAGTCTCTAGATCCTCACACTCCACTGCAGGAGACCCCAGTGTGCTGTTCTCACCTTGACAGCCATGATGGTGCTACTCTGCGCGTGCCGTACTTTCTCCACCACTCCATAGGCCCCACGGCCCAGCTCCGAAATGGTCACCAAGTCATCGGCCTCCACTTCAAAGTTCTGTAGGAGAGAGGACACATTACAGTCTACAACAGCACCAACAGGAAACAGACAAAACGTGGCTAAGAGCGGAGGAGCTACAATCCCTCCCCCCGCTGCCACACGCAAAAATGGACACCAACCACAGAACCACACCTTGACCTGAGGCGTCCACCCAGACATTCACTGTGATGAGACCATAACACACTGGTTTAGTTCGGTCATGACTTGTGCTAGAGGTGGCCCAGATGACTACAACAGCCTGTTGCCTATGCACAGCTAGTGAAGTTACTTCTTTGGCTCAAGTGATAGGCCTATAATTTTGGTCCCAGGTTTCATCCCCTCTGACCGCTGTGTCTGTAAGTAGGTCAGATAAACAACTTCATTTAGCTTGGGCAAGGGCCGGGGAGGCTAAGTAGCCCACTTTTCATTTGTCCCACCACACCTTTCCTACCGAATAAGAGAAACACTGTGGAGCTGCCATTGGACATGGCCAACCATGCTGGAAACCCAGCACCATCCTGTTTAGACCTGATCCATACCCTTTGTCACTGCACAGGAGAGGCTACCATGCAAACGGAAGACCTGCTTAGGGCAAACAGCATCCAGTGGGCTGAACTGAAGTCTGAATTCAGGGCATCAGAGAGCCTCCTCCCACCAGACCCCTGTGAAGCTGGCTACGTCCCAAGTTATTGAAACGTATCCGCATTTGACAATCTCCCAGCATGAATCCATAGTCACACCAGGTGCTAGCTGCAATCAAGGAAGGGGTGGCCTATGCTGGGCTTTTGCCTGCACTGGCTGGGACACAGTTCACCTAAAGCATTTCCTAACAGTTTAGACAGCACAGACGGGGCCAGCACCCCACGCTAGACAGGGACTAGCTAGTCTGTGTGTCTGCGATGTTACAATATTAACATGAGAGACTCAGACGCCATCGCAAGCAGACGTGGCTGGGAGAGCGGCAGGGAACTTGCTACACGATGTACTCTACAGACAGCAACTGCACCGCGCGCTGCTAGGTTACTGCCTTTGTCAAGTGATTTAAACAGGACAGCGAGCTGGGCTCAGCGAACCATCCCCTTCCCTGCCGGAGCACCTCCACCAACTGCTCCCGCGCCATGGTTTCACTAAGTGGCTTTGCTCAAGCATGTGAAATCAACCAAACACACGCTGGCACCACCAAGCCACGTGAGGTGAACTCCGCAGCCGCCCTGACGCAGGGAGACGCATACAGAGACACGTACTGGCTGTTACAGAAGTCTGGGTACTGTGTATTTTCCCAGCCTCATGTCTGAGATAACTGCTAAGACAGGAAAGCAGATTCCTTGCTGCCTTCCTCCCCAGCACCTGTGTGAAGCCCAATGCCCCACGAACACGAGGCAGTCAGAGTCCAGTATTTTATCCCTTAAGCCACGGCAAACCGCCATTGCAGGAGACAGCTAACGCTGTCGGTTTCTCCCTTCCCCACCACCACACTTCTCAGTATCAGATATTGGTACAAGGATATTTCTACAGTGGCTGAATAAGCAGCAAACAGGCAGCACACCTGAGCTGAATGCTGGGCCCGCTCTATCCTGCACCATCTCGCGTTACGGGGAAGCCAGATGTCAACCTTGGGTGCTGCTGTGACCCGAGTGTGGCCTCCAGCAATCCTGGCAACTATGGAACTCCAGAAGCCTGTCCGTCCCCTGCTCCATTCTGCTTTGCAAACTTTTCAGACTCCAGCCAAGCAGCAAATGTGCTGCTACAGAAGCTCAATCAATAGACCCTTAGGGAACCTTATCAATGGGCATGCGCATCGCAGCTATCCAAGAGATCTTCCACTTTCTGCCGCTTTGAACGGACATGTACGTAGGGACGCGGAAGGAATTTCATTCAGCGCTGATCATGGACCTAAGCTTTTCTAGTTGGGTGAACCGATGTGAGAGAGAAAATGTTGGCTCTCCGGCCCTAAGACATACAGAAGTCCCCTGTTTTAAAGGAACAATGCATTGTTATCTATGTATAACCCCATATATTCAAGGCAAATGGGGAAAAAGGGCTTCTGTTTATTTACACGTCTTAGGAAGGAAGGCCTGAAAGTTGATTCTTTCCTCACCTCCCCAAAAAACATTAATAGTCATCTTGTGGTTGCTACCTAAGCAATTGCAACCTTGTCTACCCTAGGAGACTCTGGACAGCTGGAGAACTAGCAAGACTGTTAGGAATCAAAAGAGGATTGGAGATGGATAACAAGAGTACACAGTTATAACAATACGGATTAAAATACACTATGAGGTCTAGAAGGATCCAAACAGATTTCAGGGCATAAACCAACCTCTAACTAATTGGGGTTAGGGACAGACTTCCCTAGGGGGCAGGTTGTCCCATCACTGCCTCCTGCACCTTCCTCTGAAACTACTGCTACTGGCTATTGTTGGATCCAAGTTCCTGGACCAAACGGTCTGATCCAGTCTAGCAATTCCTGTAATGTTCCTCATACCAATGAAGTGAAAGCTGGTTAATTAAGGAAGGGATTTTAATTAAGATTGTTGAACTTTGTTGCATTTAACACCTGAAAGAAAGAAGGGATAAGTGGAGCTGACTATCATGGTCTGGGATAGCTTCCCGCACATCTGAGAGTCACCCAACGGAGCTTCCTTCAAAGAGCTGAAGACTAGACCTGACGTTCCTGATATTTCTAAGGGCTGAGATTTTTTAACACACACCTTTCCAGCCGTCTTTATATACAGGGAGGAGCAGAAAGGGCGGACACCCCCTTCTGCTCTTCGCATCATGTTTGTTACATTACGGCTCTTGCTACAAGGCAAAGCAGAATTTAAACAGGGGCACACAGTTGGTGAAGCAGGACACTTGCATGGCTGCTGGTGATGGCAGAGTACCATCTTCACCCACTCCAGGGCTCTCCTACTTTCCATCTAGATATTATATGGCCATCATCCCCTGGTATCTGGGCACCTCACACCTGTGAATGGATTTTATCCGTGCGACACCCCTGTGAGGTAGGGATGGGTGAGCCCCATTTAACAGACAGGGAATGCATAGACCCAGAGTAGATTAAGTGACTTGCCCAAGGTCACACAGGCAGCATGTGCCCATGCTGATCCCCAGTCTCTTAAACCCAACCTACAGCTCCCTCTGCTAGATTATCCTTCCTCCCCTACGTAATCGTGGACTACTCCCCCAAGATTTATTCGCACACCCGTTCCGCGTAACAAAGACCAATCTGTTCCTCGCCCCGAGAATTGTGCGAGGAAGCGGCGAGCACTCCGCCCAGCCAGCTGCAGCCCTCCCTTTGCAAGGCAAGATTGGAATGGCCCCCGGCTTTGCTTTGGTCTTCAGGAAATCAACTGTTTACACAGGAGTCCAAGCTAAGCTGTGAGGAAGGGCGGGTAAGGTAAGGCATTTGTTGCACAAGAGGGGACTCTGCTCCAGAAACAATGCCTGCCGGTTACACCCAGCGCGGAGGGGGGACAGTGCTGTGTGCTGACGACAGGCGGCCAGTGGGCGTCTGGCCCTAAAGAGCCCTCTCTGCATTAGCCACTGGGCCGTGTAATGGTCCGAGGAGAACTCTGCCACACGGTGCCTTTTAACTCTCAACACCGACCACGAAAGCCAGATGTCTCTGGCCCCCCGGAGGGTCCAGGAAGCAGGGGGGGTCCCACGCCTGAGCTCAGCCGTAAGGCATGCACTGCCCAGCACAGGAAGCTGCCAGCCGCTTCCCCTGCAACACAGCCCGTCCTGGAAGGCGTTGGCTAGGGAAGGGGGCAGGCCAGCAAGCAGAGTTAGGCTGAACGGAGACCCGTGCAAATCGCTACCTGAGGGGGCTGCCTCCCGACCCTGCCAGGGCTGGTTCAGGGTCAGCGCAGGGGCCACAAGGCACATTATTATGGGTTGCAAAGAGGCGGTGGACTATGGCTGGGTTTTTCAAGGCACAATCGCAGGTGCCTCAATGCTCCCTCTCTGCCCAGGCCGTCTCCCTGCCCCCACGCTGCTCCAGTCCGACGTGCAGGCAGCGCAAAAGTCCCCGTGTCACAGGAAACCCACGCACGACTCCTGCACACAAAGGGGAAGTCAAGGGCCACAGCACAGCAGCCTGAGGGGAAAAGCCGCGTGCACCTGCCAGGGAGGGAGGGGACATGTCTGGCCAGACAGTTCCGTCACTTGTTTAATTAAAATGAGGCGGCAAGCGGCACGTCTGTGGCCCACTCAGCAGCATCTAGCATCCCTGAAGGCAGGGAGGCAGCGTGCAGCTCTGCACTGGGATGGCTTGGAGAGCCCCAGGGCAAGGGAACAGACCAGCCGGCAGAGAGTTCTTTCCCTGAGCTCCAGCCCTGAGAGCACTGCACTGCCAGGCGGCTACAAAGCGTCCATTTCTCCCCCACCCCCCCATTCAAAACTATTCATACGCACAGTGCCCACTCAAACAAAGGCAACTGGGCCATTTTGCAGGAATGAGCGCGGGTTTCCCCTTCCCCCGCCCCGCACTGAGGGCTGGAGATCCAGATCTTATCCGACTTGCCACCTGCCCAGGATGGAAGGTAAGCCGCTAGTTATAGCTCTCCTCCAAGGCGCTATTTTTAGCCCCACTGCAAACAGCCTAACACCGCCCCAGGAGGGCCGGTAACAAGAGACTGAGCGAGCAGAGGCAGCAACTATTTCCAGCTGGTGTTTTTCATTAGATCACTAGGCATCGCAGGGTAAATCCAAGGGAGACGGGGGAGGAAAGGCGTGGAGTCACGGAAGGGTTATGGCGCCGTCCAAGACCCCAGGCCTGGCTTCTCTTTAGAGACCTGCCATGAACAGCCCCGGAAATTAGCAACGCAAGCGGGGCGGTGTTCGTGAGAGGGCATGGAGCTCACTCTGACTGACGCAGCTCTGCACACTGGAGGAAGGGTCCTTCACCTCCGGGTGAGGTCACTTTCTGCCCATTATCTGCACAGCGCTTCACAAGTCCATTGGCCGTGATCAGGCAGGCATTGAAGCAAGCCACATGACAGGACACGCCAATTTGCCCTGTCGCCACAGAGAGGATAAGAGCCCTACTACCACTGCCGGGGGAGGGAGATTTCTGCTTGCTCAAGCAGCAGCCCATGCCTGCCGTGTGGGGGTCAGGAGATCAGGGTTGTAATCCCAGCCCTGCAGGTGGGGGATTGTGTCTGTTCTCTGCAGCGCGTGGATTTGTTCCAGAAGCACAATAGCTTTGCAGACCCACCGCAAGGCTTTCTATCCTGAAGGATCCCAAAGTGATCGAACCGAGGAAGGCCACACCCACACGACACACTCCTGTCGACGCAAGTGGCGGTGGCATTCAGCCACCGCCGCTGGTACTTCGCTTGCATCAATACAAAGCACAGTGTCTTCTGGGAAATTTGTACAACGTGTTGTGTGATAGACGTGACTCGCCCAGGGAATCTCTGGAAGCTAAGGGTCAAGTTCCCAGCATGCAGCTTTCTCCATCCCATAATGCTATCCATAGCCCATTTAAAAAACAAACAAACAAACAAAAAAAAAGACGAACATTAAATCCCTCAAACCCACGCGGCTCATTTCGCTGTCCGCCGTCTGGGACAGAAGCAGGTAACCCGCAGAGCCCTGCTCTGTTCTCATGAGCACTGCTGGGCCGGTGGCCTAAAGGAGACAGACTGGGGCTCAGAAGATCCAATTCTGCCACAGATTTTCTGTGTGACCTTGAACAAGTCTCTTGTCTTCTCTGTCCCTCAGCTTCTCCATGTAGAAAACAGACAAGGCTGCCCTATACCACAGGGTGCATTTTGAGACCCTGACGTAGAAGGTGCCAGAGACCTATTCATTACACAGCCCTGGTGATGACCCCCACCTCTGAGGTGGAGGGTGTCACTAGGCAGACAGTGGATGCACAGGACTGTGAGATGGGGGGAGGTATTTTGGGCAAGCCTCCGTCTCTTACAATAAGGGGGCAGGGGATTCCCTCCTGTCCATGCACAGAAGAAGAGAGCCTCTCTTCTTAAAGGTGCCATCTTGACGAGCCCCACAGGTGGTGCACTGCGAGGAATGCAGCGTGCTATCTGCCTCTGAAGAACAATGGGTTTTATCAGCCCGGTCTGGATTCCAACCAACAGGTCCGAAGAGCATAGGTTTTTGCAGTCCCGGTGCACAGATCCCTTACCCACCTCCCGCTAGAATCACTGCTGGTCTTGTTCCTTTCTGTACTGCTGGGCCCGCCCAGGGAGCCAAGGACTTTGCTCCAGCAGGCCTCTGAGCTGCATCATCCCCTTGCTCACTCTCTCCAGCACCTACCACGAACTGGGTGGAGTTCTCTGGCCATGCAGGGGTCAGACTGGAGGATTGGAATGGTCCCTTTTGGCCTTAACCAATTAACTGCTAAGCAGAACTGGTGACAGTGTTTCAAATTTCACCAGTTTCCCACCCCCACCTCCACCAGCTCTACCATTTGGCCATTCCCCTTTTAGACCCTGGTGCAGACACTCATCACTGAACGTGGGGAAGGTTTTGCAGACTGAAATATCAACCCATTGTAGAAACCCCACTGGAGGCAGCAGGAGTGCACGCTGCCACCAGGTTGAGCTCAACGCTCTTTGAGATGCAAGTCTGCTTTTGCAGACGTTTAACAATTGGTGAGCCGGACAGACAGACGGATCTGACACACGTGTTCAAGTATGGGGGTGGCGAGGTACGAGCAAGGACCAGAAGAAGGAAAAACCATTGAAACCTACTTTATCTCCAATCGTAATGAAGGTTCTGGAGTCCAAGTTCCTTGGTGGCCTGCATGGAAAAATGAGAAGTTAGCAAGGAGATCAGTGACCATGCACTCTCTCACAGCAGGTCTCAAATCCATGAAGTGCTTCCCCACATCCCCCAGTCCTTAGGGTCCCATTTACAAATACAGGCCTCTATCCTGCCAGCACTGGAGTACATACATAGCTTTTTTTTTTTTAGACAGTTCCTTACCTGTTACTATCTACCACCTTCAATTATTGTTAAAATATATTTTAAAATCTAGGTTTACTTTCCATCACTCGCGCGTGATTTCTCCCCCGCTCGCTCCCACCCCTACTTAGTTTGGAGAATAAGAATAGCCAGTTAGTTTAGCCTCCGGGTTCTCGTGTGCTAGCACAACATTGCAATGTCTGCCTTCAACGAATGGTTTCGTTCCAAAGCAAACGCTCTGCACTGCTCTCTAAGGTCACGGATATATTTCTGTTACACTTCGTAAAGCTCAGAAAAACCTAGGTTTGGGGCTTAAGCTATTGTATCGCATCCCTTTTAGGAGAAGCCCTTTGGGAGTGAGGACAAGGACAGGCAGATAACGGTGCATTCACACATTAGGCTTTCCCCTTTGGAGACTTGCATTCAAATGTCAAAAGGAGCATAACTGAATGAGCCTAACGGTTCACCAACTGGTGGCCTCGGCTAGGAGCAGTTTAGGAATAAACCAGGGGCGGTGCTGCAGGTCAGGACAAAGGGGCAGGCAGGGCCGTGTACCTGTCTGCACGCTGCCAAACTCTGGTCACTGCTATGCATGGCTCTCCATCCCATGTGCAACAAGGAATGACTTCCACGGGAAACAGGAGAGACACACATTCCAGTGAGCTGAGATACAAGTGGGCACCAAACACAGGCACCGGATTGTGGCAACAAAAAAAAACCCAAGATATTCTGTGCCCTCCTTGTACCAAGGCATCAGAGTGTTAATGATTGAAATTAACCCCGATGCAGCAAGATTCCAGCGGCCCGTTAAATAACATTTCCCAGCTCTGACGCCCGCAGCCGGCTCGCAGGTCACATGACGCTTCTAATCCTAACACACACAGCACTGCAGCACGTCAGTGAGATCAGTAGCTTGCTGCGTGGATTGGTCAATGCCACCGCGAGCCGGGCACCTAGGCGCTACCACAATACAGAGGAAAAAAGGTTTAAAAACTAAAATTTACACCCAAAAAAAAAAAAAAACAGAAATAAAAGAAAGCTGGATTTCTAAAATT
This sequence comes from Macrochelys suwanniensis, assembly GCA_033296515.1. NCBI lineage: Eukaryota > Metazoa > Chordata > Testudines > Chelydridae > Macrochelys > Macrochelys suwanniensis. The sequence goes on along the minus strand of CM065785.1, from coordinate 8,099,008 downwards.
GAAATGGAATATTCTTCTTGCGTTGGCAATCTTTAGCCTGAAATCTCAAGGCGGACTTGCAGGTGCATGGCAAGCCAGCACTCAGCAGCAGAGACTTACGTTGGGTTCACGACAGGTTGCTTGATGGGGACACATGTTATTTTCAGATCCCGTTTTTTCTTGCCTTTCACTGAAAGAGAAAAAAGAGACACCCGACAGCTACAGACATGTTTGCTCATTTCCCCTCCCACACCGCCAAAGCATCTTCCTACCCTGCACGTCTAGACTGGCTACAGCAAAGTTACCGTCCAATTCCACGGCCACTTGAACCCTGGGGCTGGCTGGTTGCTTTCTACTATAGCTGGATCCAAGCAGAACAGGAAGTAACTCGGGGGTTCAGAAACAGTTCAAAGCCAGATATCACAGCCCAGTCTTAACCTCTCTGCGCCAGATCGTTCAGCCCCTAAGGGAAACCGATCTGCCTTGGGCTTCTCCACTGCTCCTCCTTAGTCTAGTCTTTTGTTCCTCCTCTCCCCAACTGCTCTGGCGGTTTCCTCCTCCTAACACTCGAGAACAGTCTATGTCACAGCAGAACGTAGCCAGCAAGAGACGCTGAAGAGCAAGTTGGCGGGAATGCTCTCTTCAGGACTGTCCCATTAGGTACAAACCTAAGGAACAGGGCAACTCCAGCACAACTGGGCTTTAAAAACAGACAAGTGGTGCAAGGAACCAGATGCACCAGCCTTTTGTTTCTGGGGAGACCAGAGGCCCGATTCTCCTCTGCCTTGCACCTTGTCATCCACACTTGTTGGAAGTGGGTCAAGTGCTACCAGCTGTAGGTGATAACAGGACGGGGAGGATCAAGCCATTGGCTTTAAATTCTGTGCCAGTCACAAGTGAAAACAGGCTGTGGGTCTCATCACAGCCATTGACGGTAGGGTGACCAGATGTCCCGATTTTATAGGGACAGTCCCGATTTTTCAGTCTTTTTCTTATATAGGCTCCTATTACCCCCTTACCCCCGTCCCGATTTTTCACAAATTGCTGTCTGGTCACCCTAATTGATGGACATTTGTCCACATCACACCAGGCTAGACCACCATTGTCCAAGGACAGCAGGACAAAAAGGGATATGGCAAAGGATCCTGGCCAAGCTGCGTGCAATCACACCACTCTTACTATCCCTGATGCCCTTTTAATTACGCAGATCAGCTTAAATAAATCATTTTGTTGGGCACCTACCTGGCTTGGATGGCTCTAAAGATCCTCTGGGATCTAAAAAAAAAAAAAAAAAATGGAGAAAGATTGGATCAGTTTTAATGGAGTAAGACCAGGCTTGGCACAAATCAAGCCTTCATGCTGCTGGAGCAAACAAAATTCACTCCAGCACCCAACACACATCTGAAACGGAAAGAGGCCCTGTTTGTATTTTCCGCAGAGGTAGGAGAAGCTCACAACATGGAGCTGCAGCAGAATTGGAGAGAATATCCTGCAATGAAGTTGTTCTGCCCAATTCGGCAGAATGCATTAGGCATGGAAACTGCAGCCTACAGCGGAGACTCTGCAAAAAGTTCACGTTCAATAAGCCGAGCTCCCCTCTTATTTTATGCATTAACTGTGCTGGGTTGATAGGAGAGCTTTTGGCCACATGAGGTCGCCGCACCATTAATGTTACATGACAGAAGCCCAGGCCACCAGATCCTCCTACAAGATTCACTCAGCACAAGAGTATCATTGATTTCATCTGGGAGGAGCTAGTAGGCAGCTGTTGAGAGGTTTAAAACCACGTTTTACAGACACCAACCTACCTGAGCTTTGTGAAAGTACCAAAAGGAAGACTGCAGTTTGCTGCCAACAGCTCTTTTAGCACACTGACCTAGAAGACATCTGAAGAGAGGGGTGTTCTAGTGATCGGATTGCAGGAACTCGCTGGTTCTACCAGCAGCTAAGTGCCCTTGATCAAGTTACAACCTCCCTGCGAAGTGGAGGTACCTAACCATCTGCCTCATGGGGGCATAGTCAAAGTTTGTCCAGGTCTCTGAACGCAACACCGGGGGAGCAGAGCTTACTTTAGATCGAGATCAGAGTGGAGACAGCAGGACATCCGTGCTGACTGGCAGCAAGGATGCTGGGCGTACGGGAGAGGAGAATTCCTGCAGTAGCATTAACGGACCCAGAGAGGCAGCGATCGCCACTGCCCTCTGTGTCCTGATCAGACAGATGAGACGTACAAAATGTTCCCAACACAAACTGTTGCTGTGCATGTCACCAGCCGGCACCAGACGCCCCTGACAATAAGAACTCCTGAAATACACTTCTCCTCTTCCCCTCCTCCTGCAAACCACAGCCTTGCTAATGGCTCAGAACATGGAAGGGGGCAGTGTGGAAAAAGCAGATCTGAAGGTTTCTGCTAGGCTGCTGCTGAGAGGTCGTGTTGGATTCCAGCCCCTGGGACCCCAGTCAAAGAGCTTAATAATGCCACCTGCTTTCATACCATGCCGTAGGATAGCTCAGAACAAATGCCAGGAGGGAAACTTTATGCAGACCACCAGATCAGAGCAGCCACTGGATAGCAGAAGCCCTTCCTCCACCACCCACTGCCTTTCATCTCCCCTGCTCCAGAGTTCAACGGAGCAGCAGCCTCCTTATGTCGCTGGCAATCCCTGTGACCTGGCGAACGCACACAACAGCGCTGAGCTAGAGCACTAGGCAAGCCATCCATCTTTGGTCGCCCAACGGCCGACCGCGCCGTGGCCTCTGGCTGCCAAGGTTTACCCCAGGAAGATTTGCTGGCAGCAGCTACACCACGAGTTGCCCCATAGGGCATGCTCGGTTAATGACCATTGGTACCACCCCATGCAATGGAGAGGTCAAGGCTCCCCCCAGGGTGTTCTCTATCCCTGTCCAGGCCCTGAAGAGACCTGGTGGAGACCCTCTTTGGAGCCTGTCAGTTCTGCTCCTAGACCAACCAGGATGCTGCTGTGCAAGGCAACCCCCTTCCCGCCCCCCCCCATGCCCAGTACCAAAGCGCACTGCACCAGCAGCACTCCCGATCTGTCCCACTGAGGGAGGTGGGCTCCATCAGTAGCCCCTTATTATTAGCCTGGCCTTCCCCATCATGCACCAACAAAACCAGCCTGGCAGCTCCTGTATTTATTCCCATTGTGCAGTTGCAACACTTGAGATAAGGAAAAGGATGTGAGGAGGGATAGCTCAGTGGTTTGAGCATTGGCCGCTAAACCCAGGGTTGTGAGTTCAATCCTTGAGGGGGCCAGTTAGGGATCTGGGGCAAAAATTGGGGCTTGGTCCTGCTTTGAGCAGGGGGTTGGACTAGATGACCTCCTAAGGTCCCTTCCAACCCTGATATTCTATAATTCTATGATGGCAGCAAAATCCCTGCCATCTTAGCCAATGAGAGTCCTACACTCTCGGGGGGCGGGGGTGCAAGCTCCCTGACTAGCCTCAACAGCAAGTGGCCAGCTCCTGACTGAGCAAGCTCTGCCTTCTGTTTAGTGAGCTGTCAACACTGCTGCAGTCAGTTTCAGGTTTGCTAGCATGCAGCTTTTCCTCCCCAGATTTACACTCTGATGATACTTCTCTGAATACTGGCCTGAGTACCACAGGAGCAAACCCGACACACAGCACAAATCCATTCACCCGCTCTGAAATTCCCCACCCCCCGGAAGCCACGTTTCCAGGTGCCCGAGAGCTCACCTCAGAGCCCCAAATCAGAGCCCACGGACGCCAGCTCAGATCACCTCTCTGCTCTGCCCAATTCACCTGATGAAGCAGCACAGAGCGTGCACCGAGACTCACTGGCTTCTCCTGCACTTCCTTCTGGCCCTGAATCAGCAAAACTCTTTAGCACGGGCTTGACTTTAAGCACATGCTTGAATCCACCCCTATTTAGCACGTAAGCCCATTTGGAAAAATCCCACCCTAAGTGACTTGGGAGCACAAGCCCCATTCACTTTCAGGGGTGAATTCCCTTTCAGTGGGACAAAAGCCAGCAAGTCTGGAAAATCCCACCCTTAAAGCTCATCCTCAAGTTCCATCAAAACGAAGGGACTTCAGGGTTTTGCTCAGTCAGGGCCTTTTAAGAGAACTCTGCCTCCTGCCCAACCCCCCCAGCCCCCAACAACGGAATGCAATCTTGTCCAAAAGGAGAGCCCTTTGCTCCCACACTTCCTGCAGGGTGCAGTCACCCAGCCCAGTGCACTTACAAAGGCTGTGCAAGCCTCTTAGGGCCAATTCAGATGGAGAGAAATTCCAGAGCTCAAATTGCCACCCTGCCATGCAGTGTACACAGTCCAGCTCCAGCTACCCACTCAGAGAAGTGGTTCAGTGGGGGCGGACGTGTCCTTCTAAGAGGGTCCTGTTGCATTTGCACATGGGACCGGCCACCTTTTAGATCCAGCGTGAGTCCTGCGCTCTGGGGTGGCGTTATAAAACACCAGCTTTGTGGGTTTTGGGCCTGCAAATGAGAACGAGTCAACATCTGCCTGCCCCCCATGAGATACCCACATGCCTTTGTGTGCACCGGCAAATCATTATGCCCATAAAACTGCATCTGTCCTCGTCTATGGGCACAAAAAGGGAGGCTGGTTGAAGGCCTCCACTGGGAGCCAGAGCTGAAGGTGGCTGTTAAAAAGCCTCTGTCTCCGCTGGAAACCGAAATGAGCTGGATCTGGTTTAAAGGAAGCTATTTTGCTTAATCCTTCTGCTGCCCATTTACCCACTAGTGCTCTGAAGTTACCATAGTAACTACCAGCCGCATATACAATGCTGCTTCTATGCTACAGGCTTCATTGAGGCTTGCAGCACAGTGATAAGCGATGCATTCAGCCAGTGCCTAGGCAGGCTCCAGGTACCCTTCTGACTCGCTGTAGACTCCCCTCTTGGCCCTGAACATAGGGGTCTGTAGCTGGGGCCAAGTCAAACATCTCTGCACTATGTTACTTAAGAGATTGCCTGTCCGCAGAGAACAGTCCCCTTGCAACGGCAGAGAGGGAGGATGGTGCAGAGCTTAGGGCATTAGCCTGGGACTCAGACCTGGGATCGATACCCTGCTCTGCCACAGCCTTCCCGTATGACCTTAGGTAAGTCACTTAGTCTCTCTGGGTACATCTACGTGGCAGTTAGCCCGAGTCAGCTGGTACGGGCCAGCTACGGGTGTCTAAGAGACTCAGGCCAAGGGGTTGTTTAATTGGAGAGTAGAGATTCGGACATGGGCTGGAGCCTGGGCTCTAGGACCCTGTGAGGTGGGAGGGTCCCAGAGCTCAGGCTGCAGCCTGAGCCGGAATCTCTACTCCATGAGCCCGAGTCAGCCGGCACAGGCCAGCTGCGGGTGTGTAATTGCAGTGCAGACATATCCTCTGTGCCTCAGTTTCCCATCTGTAAAGTAGAGATTACAGCACAGGGGTTTTGCAAGAACAAACACACTGAGGACTGATGCACCGCGCTACATGGTCCATGGGGGGGACCCAGATATAGACTGAAAAGGCAGCTCTCAGGAATGGTTTCAGAGCTCCTGGAGAAAACCTCAAATGTAAGCATCCCTGCCCCTCACTCTTCTAGAAGACAAGCACAGGACCCATCTCTGCTGGTGAACACGGGGGCTTTGTCGTCGCTTTTACACACTCCCCCGCCCCTTCCCCCAAACGTAGCTATCTGGCGCAGACCAGCAGTATAGCTGCGCTACCTCAGTGTCGAACGGGGCATGCAGAGGAACGAACTACTCCAGTAAGCTGCTGAGGTAGCTGCTGCAGCACAATATCCCTACACTGGTGTGACTCTCCCCCTCACCTAGGCACACCCTGAAGGCACTTTCTGGCTCAGATCTAAAAACCATGACTAAACCAAGGCATGGAGGAGAAACTATCAGGCTCCACACCCAACTCCCTTGTCTGGAAGTGCTGTTAACATCGATCCAAAGTACCCTCAGCGCTCACCTACAGTCACAGTGATACCACGTGCACAGTTGCGACAGCCAGTGCACTGCTCCTGGTAGGTGCACTATGATTGCCTCCTGACAAGCAGACGGACACCCCATTTCAGGGCAAAGGAAGGGGTGGGGGAAAAGAGGACTTTTTAAAAGAGAGAGTGGGACGAGAATTACAAAACCCTGCAACTCAAGATCTTCCATCCTGGCCAGCTCCTGATAAAGCATCTGTTTCCAGCCTCAGCAGGTGGCTACATATGAGCTCTTAACCAGTGTCATCTTGATTACCATCTCTCCCACACACTCGAATTCCAACAAGGTTTCCGCTAGAGCTAGAAACAAATGCTTCCTGCTGCCCGAGAACCCTGGACTCATCCCAGCTCCCAGGGCATTGACCTCTAGCACAAGCAGCTCGAGAAACATGGGGCCAGATCCTCAGCTGGTGTAAACCCGGGTAGCCCCGCAGTCTTCGGCTTCGCTCCATCGATTTACGCCAGCCAAGGATCGGGCACGTATGCTGCAAGAATCATGTCAGAATTCAAAGAGGGCGAAGAGATGGTCATCGGAATGGATGGATTTCGGGGATGCAGAGCTCAAAAGGTTTGTGAGCCTCATTAACTCAGTCAACCCCTCAGAGCCACAGAAACAACACATGTCCATGAGAACATAAGAGCAGCCATACTGGGTCAGACCAAAGGTCCATCTAGCCCAGTGTCCTCAGTGGCCGATGCCAGGTGCCCCGGGGGAATGAACAGGACAGGTGATCAAGTGATCATCCCCTGTCCCCCACTCCCAGTCCAACAGCAAGTACCCAGCTGCCTAAGGGTACGTTTACACTGGGAACAATAGTAAGGTATTCTCTGCACTGGTGCAGCTCTCCTAATGTGATGCTACCGACAGAGGAAACTGCCAATGCAGACAAGGAACAGGCACACTGACTACCGTGTCCTCGAACACTGCTGAGTACAGCCGCCATCGGTTGCACCAGCAGAGGGGAAAAGTTGGCAGGAATTCCTTGCGTAGGCAGGATTCCAGTCCCCAGCATGTCACCACAGGCCCATCTCTGCATCCTTTATGCTGAGAGAGGAACTATTTCCCTCCCTAGAGAAAGCCACCGACTGAATTTCTCCTGCCGCAATCTTGATCAAGTTAAAAAACCAGCCAATTGCATTTCCTGGAGCTGTTTAATTCCACCTCTGTGCATGCGTGTGTGTGGTACCTCTCCCTGCTGGCTGACGTGGGTGGAAACTAGCAGGACAAATCTTAAGAACTGTAAATAAAGCGATTTGACTGAGCTGACCTTTGAAATGCAACCTCTGCTGCCTCATGGCCTCTGTACTCCCATGTGCCAGCCCCAGGTAAGGCACTGCGCAGAGGAAAGACAGCAGCGCTAAAGAATCTACCATACAGAGGGAACAGGGGCAAGAACTGGAGCATTAACAAGACTGTTGGCTTGAGGGTGGGGAAAGGAAGTTAGCAGCACCTCTCTAGAGGGTTTGATTTTGTATCCAACACGTTTTGTTCACCTTGGACAGGACACTCAGATCACTGATTTGGGGATGAAGAACCGCAAATGAACGATGAGAAACCCAGTGTTTCATCCAAGCCACAGAAGAACAGTCAGATAATAGTCAGCTTTAAGGGCAAGATAACAGATCAGGTGACAGTCTCCTTAGATAGAGGTACAGCCAGCTGAAGCAAAGACGGGAGCTGGCTCCCAGCAGAGATCCATGGCAATATTTGCAACATTCTGCAGCCTGGAAAGAGCAATCAAAGCAGTGGGGGGAAAATGCCAAGTGCAGTCGCCTGCCCCACCGGGCAATTTTTCTGAGAAGCTGTCTTTGTAGAATTTTTGCAGAAGTTGAAAACAAAGCGCAACCAGTAAGCCAGGAGGAGGAAAAAAGCCGTTCATAAAAAGCCCCTTCTAGTCAGAGTCGCCTGCAGACCAGCAACAACAAAAAAGGTCACCTGTTAACCTCTGCTGAATCAGAGCTCTGAACTGCAGCTGGTTCCCTGTTGGGCCCTCAATTCTAGCGCAACTGGGACTTTTTGTGCAAAAACAAACAGTCTGTTCTGTTTGGCAAATGCGTAAAAAAAATTAAAAAAAAAAAAAAAAAAAAAAAAAAAAGAGAGAGAGAGAGAGACAAGCTTAGCTGCAAACCCTGCAGATTTTTCCATACTCATGCCGACCTGTACACCTACAGCTAGCATTTCAACCCAACGCCTGCAAGTTTCCAGTATCTTTAAAAATAGCTAACTGGCCGCAAATACAGACCCCCCTCCAAGCAAGGTTACAAAGCAAAACCGCACGGAATGAACTGAAAGTTCGTTAGATCTTCCCGCCACGTGTTTTGGAAATTGCAACATATACCTTGTTTCTTGTCCATGGTTTCCCAGAAATGAAGAACAGAAACGGCGCGCCTTGAAGCAGCTGAGGGTTGGAGGGGCGGGGGGGTGGTGTGGCTGCAGGATCCAGTGCACAGAGCTTGCTGCAAACAGCACCGCTTATTTTTAAAAAGCATGCATGGTCCAAAGTACTCAACAGCCCTTTCCGATGAGCTCTCCTTCCTCCCCTCCACGCCCCGTGCACAATTAGCTCATTCTCCGTTTTCTAGCCTGAGTGTGCTGGAGGAAAGAGGAAAAGATAGAGAGATGGCAGAGTGCAGTGTTCCTTCACAGGCAGCTGCTGAAGTTGGCCAGTTTCAGCTCAGATTACACTTCGAAAGCTCAACAGTTGTAAAAGCTGCAGCAGTGAAACAGCACATGACGTCAAACAGGAAACTGGACAGGGGCCAATTATGGAGGCCATTGAAGTACAGGATTTTTAAAGTGCCATCCCATCAGGACACATTTCTGGGCAAAGCGGGTCGTTAAACCCAGGCTGGGTTTTAAAAGGCCGCTTTTACAGACACACCCCCCCCCGCCCCCCAACCAAATGTAGACGATTTTAGATCAAGGGCAATAATGAAACAAAAAGAACAGGAGTACTGGTGGCACCTTAGAGACTAACATTTATTTGAGCAGAAGCTTTCGTGGGCTACAGCCCACTTCATCAGATGCACAGAATGGAACATACAGTAAGAAGATATTTATACAACCATGGGACACGATGCGAAAACAGCGGATTAGAATTCTAGCCTGCTTTCCACAAAGCTGCCCGGCTCCGAAACCACACAGCACGGCCCATTACTGAAACGGTGTGTGCGCTTCACTTGAAAGGAGGACTGGGCCCTGGCCCCAGTGAGTGTGCGCGCTAAATAAAGCGCAATGCAAACTGTGAGAACAACCAAAAGGAGAAAGAAAATGCAAGACAAGAACAAGGCTTATAAACGGAAAGTTGTGTGTTTGCTTATGTCTCCACTTCTGTCTTCTTAAAGGGGCTTCATTGACTTACTGCAATAGAGCCTGACAATGCACCAAACTTTTTGGTTTTTTAAACCAAAAACGTAGCAGTCAAGGTTGTGTGTTTTAACATACACACCGTTGTGCAACTATGCCATTTCTGTTCATGGAAACTGCCTTGCCCTCCTAGTGATTCACCTCACTTATCAGAGCTTTGCATACCGGCTTGCAATCCGGCCCCCGCTGCAACCTGGGACAGCAATACAACAGAAGCTCCTTGGAGCCGCCAAATGCAAGCTGCTGTAGGGAAGAACTGCAAGTGACTGCCATGACAATAGCTCTGTGGTGGGAGAAAACAAAGGGCTTGTTTAAAGTTAATAAGATGAAGGCGCACCAAGTCATGCAATCGTTACGTTGAGGAAAGCAGACATCAAGACCATTGCTTATGGTCCGGGTGTGTGCACACAGAGGGCAAGGGGAAGAAAACTGCTTGTATTTATTTATAGAGCAGGTGACATCCAAATGGCTGCGCTTCTGACAACTATTACCACAACAAATAGTGCAAACATTGTTCCATTACAATACCAGGATGACCGCCATTCCAGGATGACCGCCGTGGGGGGCATCTCAGAAATAAAAATCACTGTATGGACTGTACTTGTAAATAAAGAGTTGGAGGCTGCAGGGAAAAATCTCAATGTTTTTGCACAAGTGTAGGTGAAAAACAGGGGCCAAAGCATGTTTATTCTCTCCCATCCCTCAAATCAGGCCAACCAAAGCCAGCTTTGTACTTACGCTTCAGCTTCAAGCTTTGATAGGCACGTGCTTTTGTTTCCATCACGAGTCACCCTGGGAAAGAGATTGCACCAAGTTCCTTCTTTACCTTAAACTAATAATAGAACTATGTGCCTGATTCACTCATGAAATATTCACTAATTGTGTCGGCTATGCTGGACCATGTGCACTGGAAGGAAGAAATGTACAGTTATCTCCATCTCTGACCTACTTAACAAGGCTGCTCTAATTTTAAGTAGTGTTTATAACACGGTGCAGAAGGACCGTCAAGGATGTTTGGGGGGGGGGGGATTTACACCCCCAGGCTATAGATTCGGGCTGAGATTTTCAAAGTTTCTTAAAACAGGAACTACCAAACTGGATGAGACCAGAGATCCATCTAATCCAGTCTCATCTTTGACATCGTTCAGCACTGGATGATTCAAGAGGAAGACTTGGGATAATCTGCCGCTCACACTTGGTCTCATCCTGATCTTTAACATGGAGACTGACGTAAACTCCTGAAGCATGGGGTTTAGTATCCCTTCTCCAATTTTTAGCAATAACTATTATAACTCTGGATGTTCTTGTTATCCATATAAACATCCCATTCAGCTTTTAATCTTAAATTCTTGGCCTCAACGACTTCCTGTGGCAATGAGTTCCACCGTCTATTTACACCTGGTGTGAAAAAGCGTTTCCTTTGATCAGTTTTGAATTTAACACTTTCAATTTCATTGAATGTCCCCTTGTTTTTGTGTTATGAGACAATGAACAAACTCCAAATCTACCTTCTCGTGTCTCATTCCCGGAAGCTGTGAAACTTTCAACCTTAGTGGATGTGAGGAACTTGAGAAGAGTCTCAGTCAATGTTTTAGGTAGTGAGACTGATATTATTGACACAAACTGAGTTACTAAAATCTGAGTTACTACAGAAAATTCTTTCCTGGGTGTTTGGCTGGTAAGTCTTGCCCACATGTTCAGGGTTTAGCTGATCGCCATATTTGGGGTCGGAAAGGAATTTTCCTCCAGGGCAGGTTGGCAGAGGCCCTGGGGGGGTTTTGCCTTCCTCTGCAGCATGGGGCACACGTCACTTGCTGGAGGATTCTCTGTACCTTGAAGTCTTTAAACCATGATTTGAAGACTTCAATAGCTCAGACACAGGTGAGAGGATTATTGCAGAAGTGGGTGGGTGAGATTCTGTGGCCTGCGTTGTGCAGGAGGTCAGACTAGATGATCATAATAGTCCCTTCTGACCTTAAAGTCTATGAGTCTAACTCCCAGTCCAAAGGTTTGAATGCTCTGCAGACTCCTGCACCACAAAGGATGCAAAGTAACTTGACGTACATCATCCAACATTTAATACTCTGCAGTTAGATCCTTGAACAAAAGGCTTTGTAAGTGTTTTACTAACATTAATTTAGCCACACGACATCCCCATGAGGTGGGTAAGTTATCTGCCATTTCTCAGATGGGTAAACTATGGCACGGGTGGGTTAAAAGGATTTGCCCAACTGAGTCCATGGCAGAGCTGGGAATACAAAGCAGGGGTCCTGAGTCAATCTGCTCTAACCAGTAGGCGACACTGCAGTCTTCTTGGCTTTCAGAGTCCATGCTATCTCCTGTACATCAGCAACCCTCAGTAAGTGGAAGAGCACACACTAAACACAGCAGTGATCTAAAACAGCCCTCCCAACAAAGGCCTGTTCCACCACCCTTCCCCTCTAAACGTCTGCAAGCAAATATGCTCTTGGAAATACTGAGACAGGGTTAATACCTAATCAAGGATAACTGAAGACATGTACGGAAGATGCAGGGGCTTTTGAAAGAAATCAGAAAGACTAGTAATAGCTGGCCCCTTAACACCAACAACTTTAGCATGGTAAGAAGGGTCCCTTTCCCACCTCTTAAATGATTGGGAGGGAAAAGGATTATGAGTCCCTTAAAATAAGAAACGTAAGGCAATGCTACACAGATCCACCAACCAGAGCTGCGCAAATAACCAATATTTCCGTTCACAAAGCAAAAAGTTTAAAATAATAAGCGTGGAGTCGAACTAAACATTTATTTAAATCCAAAACATTTTTTTCGACTAATGGGGGGGAGCGGCGACTGTTTTGTCTTTGATTTTTTTTAAAACAACTTTTTGTTTGGAATATCGTTTTATTTAAAAAAGTAAAAAGCTTTGTTTCAGAAAATGTCAAAACTATGTCAAAATGTCCTGTGTCCAAGTGGAATAATTTGGCCAATTTGAGAGATTCATGAAATCTTTTGGTCGACCCAAATCTGCATTTTTTTGACCAAAAATTTCATCCAGTTCTATATCCAAACACAAGGATTTTTAGACTAAACTGACAGGGCCGATCTTTTTGTTGTGTGTGTGTCCAGGGCTTAGCGTAATGGAGTCTAAGACTGGAGCTGCTAGGTGCTATCACGACAGAAGTAGGAATTGATTATATAGGAGGCTGGGGGCAGAGGGAGGGTTAAACAGCCGAGCAAGAGAAGAAACCAACACCATACCGACTCCTTAAACTCTTGATGGGATAAAGCCCTTGCAATTAAAATACTACGTAAGTTCCACTTGGGAAATTTCATGGTCACTTAGAGACTGCATAGCAGAAAATTCAGCTTCCACGTCTATATCTACACCAAGTTGGCTGCATTCAAGAACCCGTAACTGCACAGAAAGGTTTCATAGAAGAGACCATAATCCAGCCCCCCCGCCCCCAACATTGTGCTAGTTATGGAAAGGGGGTGTGGTTTTAATAGAACCTCTTAACGTTTCTCTATCCTACAATAAAAATGCAGTGTTAGCGCTTGATGTGGTAACATTCCTCTTAGCAGGCATTTCTGTGCCTCCGTACAGCCAAACGGCAATCAGAGAGAACAGTCTATTCCCAGCAACAGACAACCCCCAGTGTTACAAGATGCTGTACTGTGCTCATTCTACAGTAATATGCACTTAGCGCACAGACTGTAAGGCAGCTACAGTTTCCTCTGTACATATGCAACACTGATGCCCCCTAGGGTCTGAGTGTGCCCCATGCAAAGGAAATCCAACAATCCATGAGTCACAGTCAAAGTCTCGTGCTCTGGCAAACTGCACTTCAATCCCACAGCAAGGCCCGTGGACTCTGCGGCATGCTAGTGTGGTGGACTAGCAGTTCTGCAGCAGCTCTATTTATACGTGGGCTTTCAAGTGAATCCAATATGAAAATACAGTCACCTCTGGGTTAGTTATTTGGATATTAAAATCAATGCTTTGCCGTGCCCACATTCCCAGTTTTCAATACAACAGATCACTGTGCTGACGATGCCTGACTGCAATGCAGGGGCTGGAAGTCAGGGGAAACCTGGGGACTTTGATGGATGCAGCTGGAGCTTTGGGGACCTGGATGCAGCGCCGGATTTGTGAGAGAAGTACATTAGCGGCTGTTCCCGCTGAAGGTGACCAGCAGCAAAGCAGTTCACAATATTGACATTTAAATTGCCTGCTTTAGGTCTCAGAGTTAATCCCCCATCGAGATGCATGGAGCTACTGGTTTGGTCCTAGGGGGACCAGATGTCCCGATTTTATAGGGACAGTCCCGATTTTTCAGTCTTTTTCTTATATAAACTCCTATTACCCACCACCCCCTATCCCGATTTTTCACACTTGCTGTCTGGTCACCCTATTTGGTCCATCTGCACTTCCAGGAAGACACCACTGCCCTGGTTACGTTCTCAGTGTCCAGGTTACCCACACAACCACAAGCACTGGGAAAAAGAGGTGGTGGGTTGGTTTGTTTTTTAAACGCAAGCCGAGATTCTCAAGCACAGGGCTGGTTCTGCAGCTGCAGGACTACGGCCTACACGGGGCTGTGGTCAGACCACCAGGATCAGACCCAGAGCTGTGAGGAAGCTTCCCACTTATACTGGAGACCGGTCTCCCCTCTAGGAGGAGGTGAAATGAGGAACCACTAGCTGGTGTTTGTACAATGCCTTAAATATGCAACATTGCTATATATGTGCTAAGAATTTTCAACGAGGGCTTATAACAAAAGCCCAATAAGATGACCAGATGCAAGGCAATGGCAGATAATGTCTCGGGTGCACCAAGGCCCAAGGCAGAGGGCCAAGCACAGCTCGCGGCACACAGGATAGCCACGCACATCCGCGTCCTCGGCTCTTTCGATGACTCCTCACATCGACGCCCATTTCCGTGGCCGGATTTTTCAAGCAAGTTCTCTGTCCTGGAGAGGAAGGCACTCGCAGGAGATCCCTTTCCCAAAGAGTCTGCTCAGAGCAGCAGCGTTGGCTACGCTTCCTCCCACAAACAGAAGTGCTCTCTGACTCAGACGTCGGTGACTGCCCCACAGCAGCACACAGCACTAAACCACCTACCTACCTCTCCTGTTCATACGGCTCCCCACCCAGCTGGGCACAGCTCCCCTGCTTGAAGCTCGCATACAGACCTAGTTAAACATCTTCCTAAGGCAAACTAAGGGTGCCCCTTGCTGACAGGCTTCCGAAGAGGCTGACTCCAGAACCCTAACCCTCAGCTCCACGGTGCAAGGTCTAGTCAGGCAATACAGAGCCTCAGCTGGTAGGCTCATTACCCTCACGCAGCCTCTCGTCTGCACATTTGAACCAAACAACTAACCCTAAAGAGTAAAATATTCTCAGAATTACGAGACTTGGGACCGAAAGACAGGCTGCACTGACCCAGCTTCACACACACTTGTGGGGAAGGGAGGCAGAAAGGGGGCTGGCATGCAGCTGTTAGGTAAAAATCAGCTTGTCCTTACTCACCGTCCCAACACCGGGTGATGCGGAGTTGGACTGTAGCTCACAAGCTGTCAGAAGCCATGTAAGAAACACACTGAGTCTGAAAAGCTTTGATCAAAAGGGCACACAACCCCCTCAGCAGCTAGCCGCTGTGGAGGAGTGTGGTGACTTTATTAGTGACAGGCCTCAGCATTTATAGTGTTTAGGCAGACAAAGAAAGCACTACTACCACATGTTCAAACTAACCTGTTCAAACTGGTCTCCATAGTTACTCAATTTAAGCAGGGGGGCAGAAAAGCCGATGCAAGAATATTTGTGCCAGATAAACAGATTTTGAGCAAGGCCAGAAGATTTTATTGCTAGGAGATTAGGGAAGAAGTTTTATGACTGAGGCCTCGCTTAATTTTATGACAGGGACTTGCTTAGCTAACAAAGCCACAAGACAAAGATCCGGAAAGCAATCCCAGCCCAAATGCGTCTTAATTGTTAAGCGAAGGCAAACGAGACTAAGAGAAAAGCAAGGAGTTCTATGCGTCCTCTCTCTCCCTGCCTCGCACCTCGCTCCAAGGCCAAAAAGGTACATAAGCCCAGAGGTGCTTGCCATGGAGAGTCCGAAAAGCCAGCCGCTCATTTATATCTTGAATCCTTCCAGACAGGCAGAGAAGGATTTTCATCTTTGCTACAAGTTTAAAGCGGACTGGACACCTGCTGTAGCAAAGGAAGCTGGGTGAAAAATAAGCAAGCTTTTCCCATCTGCAGCTGTGTTCCCTCAATGCAGGTCAGAGGCATAGTGAAAACAAAACACAGGTGTTCTGTCTGGCCCAGAGACCACAGTCAGGCCCTTCTTCAGAAAAAGCAATTTCCAGTCTAAGAACAAGGCAGGCAGCTGCGTGGAGCATTTAGAGGGAAGTTTCCCTCTCTGGGGTTGTAACTGTGGCATCATTGGCCTCTGTGGTTACTGCTTCTCAACACTCCAGCTCAAACACACAGTTCACACGTTTTGGTTTGTTTATCTAACTGCTGGCTTTGCAAATGCCCCTTGGGATCCGTGAGTCCAACAGGCCTGCGCATCACCCCCAGCAATGATGCTCAGGATAGGACAGGGTCCAACTCACTCTCACAGGCATATGGGTCCTGCAGTAGAAGAAAGCCTGTCAGAAGCAACAGGTATATTTGTGCATGAAACACTAGAGGTTCAAGGAGCAAGCAGGTGCCACTTGTACAATCAGTTGTCTGATTCTGGTCTCACTAAGGCAAACTTCTCCAACCCAGAGAGGCTGAGAAGGAACAGAAGCCTGACAAAGCTCACCACAAGTGAAAGTCTTTTAGTTAACAGTGCTACCGTGGAGGATTTTTTCCTGCTTCCAGTGACGCTCTACCAAACGAATCGCTGCTGCTTTTATTTGGACATAACCCCAAGTGCATCTTCGGAGGAGAACCTATATTCATTTGCACCTGGCTGCATCATCATTTCAATCCAGAGGGAGGCTTTCATTATATATTATAGAGCAGGCCTGCACAACTCGTAAAGCGGCGAGGGCCATATTACTCCAAAGAAAACAGCTGAGGGCCGAAACCCCCCCGGGCCCCATGGAAACACAACACAACCCCCAGTGCCACCCACCCCGCGGAAACAACCCCTCCTTCCCCAGCGCTGGGGTGTGGAAGCCTGTAGAGGGGGAAAGAAACAGCGTGCATAGGGTGACCAGATCACAGCAGTAAAATAGGACCCACCCCCACCCTACTTGGCCTCACCATCACACCCCTCTTCACTCCCCCAGGGGTCACAATATTACTGCACACAACAGTCAATCAATGCAGTTGTAGATAAATCTCTGCATTATGCATTTTTATATAACTTTTATATGACTTTGTATTGAACCTTGGTAATATGTTATAGCGGGCCCCTAAGGTAGTAGAATTAAGGTAAAAGAAAAATGTCTTTTTGCTAGAAGTAGAATAAGATCTTCCCCCCACTTTGTATTCAAATACCCTGTTGAATGAATGAAGAAGGCGTGGAAGGCAGGCACCTCCAGACAGCTACAACCCTTGGAGAGGGGATGGGAACCAGACCCAGGACAATCAAACTTGTTAAGTGGGCTGACTAGAGAAGAGCAGACATACTGACGGCCTCGGGGGTTAGAAGCAAGCACCTTCCTTTGGGAACACCCTCTTTGCAGCATTGGGACAACCCCCAGCCCAGAGACAAGCAGCAAAAAGGACCAACGGACACAGTCCCAGATTTTGGGCTGCACAGTGAGCCCACCTACTCCCCCCCCCCCCCCCCCCGCGAGCCGCACAGTGAGCCCACGCGGGCCGCATGCGGCCCCCGGGCTGCATGTTGTACAGGCCTGTTATAGAGTAAACGAATTCTAACTGGGATGCTGAACTGACTTTCTATTGAAAACGACAGACCAATGCAGCATTACATTTCTCTTTAATTTATAACGGACAATATCTTGTATAACTCCCTCCCCATTTACACTAGTAGTTATAAACTCAGACTTTAAGGTCAGAAGGGACCATTATGATCATCTAGTCTGACCTCCTGCACAATGCAGGCCACAAAATCTCACCCACCCACTCCTGGAATAATCCTCTCACCTATGTCTCAGCTATTGAAGTCCTCAAATCATGGTTTAAAGACTTCAAGATGCAGCGAATCCTCCAGCAAATGACCCGTGCCCCATGCTGCAGAGGAAGGCGAAAAACCTCCAGGGCCTCTGCTGATCTACCCTGGAGGAAAATTCCTTCCCGACCCCAAATATGGCGATCAGCTGAACCCTGAGCATGTGGGCAAGACTCACCAGCCAGACACCCAGGAAAAAGTTCTCTGTAGTAACTTCTAACATCCCATCATTGACCATTGGTCCTATTTACCACTGATGGCAATTAATTGACCTTTGACTAAGATCATGTTATCCCATCAAACCATCCCTTCCATAAACTTATCTAGTTTAATCTTGAAGCCAGATAGGTCTTTTGCCCCCACTGCTTCCCTTGGAAGGCTGTTCCAGAACTTCACTCCTCTGATGGTTAGAAACCTTCATCTAATTTCAAGTCTAAACTTCCTGATGGCCAGTTTATATCCATTTGTTCTTGTGTCCACATTGATACTATAGCTTAGACACTGTATTTCCTCCATTCCCATATGAAACCAACTGGGACTAAATTTCCTGTCCCCACTATATTCCAATTGGCTTTTATGCACAGATACTTTAATAGGCTCTGTCAAGCCTTATTCACTAAGCTCTATTTGGCTCTATGCATAATGGAGAAAAAAGAGTTAGTTTTAATTCCTGTTTCGCCCCCAAGTTCCCCACAAACCTTTCAAGAGGGAATCTCTCTACCCCCTAGCAGCTGGGTGCAGTCGGAGTTTGGAGGATTCCCATCTCATTCAGGAAATCGTGGGGGTGCAAAAAATAAAAATAAAATAAACAACAAAAAAACAGAACAGGTGATACTTGATCCAGTCCTCCATAAGCAGCCACTGGCCTTCACCTTAGGATATCAGCATCTCCATTCTCACATACAAAGCTCTGCGTTCAACAGCTACCAGGTTACGGGCGTTAATCCTAACCACGGAACAAATAATGCTACCAGGTCATAATGAAAGAGATAGGTGACCGGCTTGGCCCATGTACCCCACCAGTAATGAGGCAACAAGAATTAAGAGAACAAGTCCTCAACTCAGCAACGTACTTAGACACAGGCTTGACTTTAAGGACCATAGTAGTCTCATCCAAGTCAATGGCACTGCTCAGGTGCTTGACGGTGGACACGTGCTTAATAATAATAATATATGGAGATATGCCTATTTCATAGAACTGGAACGACCTTGAAAGGTCATCGAGTCCAGTCCCCTGCCTTCACTAGCAGGACCAAGTACTGTCCCCTGACAGATTTTTGCCCCAGATCCCTAAATGGCCCCCCCTCAAGGATTGAACTCACAACCCTGGGTTTGGTAGGCCAATGCTCAAACCACTGAGCTATCCCTCCCCCCCCTCAAGTCCTTGGTGAATCAGGGTTTAAGTGCATGTCAGTGAAGCTACCTCAGCCCTCAAACAGCACACTTCCAAATGCCAACATCACAGCCTACAGAGCCAGGTCACGCTAGGTTATCCTAGATAGGGGAAGAGGATAGACAGCAACGCAATTCACCATGCCAGGGTCATGATTTTCTGCACCTATCGCGTCCGTCTCTCAAATCAATTTTTTTAATTGCACAGAGTGTTTCCCAAAGTGAAGTGGAAATAAGCTATGAACTTTGCAAGTGTTTTTGTGTAAAATCCCATCCAAACAACAGTCACTCTGCTCTGCGGAAACAGCTTTTGCCAGGCAGACAGACTAGTCCCAACATGTCAGCTCATATCCTGGGTCAAGGTTTAGCAGGCTGTGAGTCAACACAGCTTTCTTGGCTGCAGCCCTACAGCCACTGGGAAGTCCTAGGCAGTCCCTGTATGAGGCATTCTTCTTTTTTTAAAAAAAAAAAAAAAAAAAAGCTTCCCGTATGAAGGAAGCCCACAATTAGCAGTGCCACGGGGGGCCATTCTGTCGAGAGGAATGTAGAATGGAATGGAATGTACAGAAGTCAAAGTTTTAAAGATTAAAAGGGAAAAACATGTTGGCTTTCTTCCATGCAGTTGTTACAGGCAGAGCTCACTGAGGGGAAGCCACGTGTAAAATCCCAAGTGGGAAAACCCACAATTACTGCACAAGAAACTCCTTGTGAAGCCAAAACTCAAGTGCAAACTTTCCTGGCGACTTGGACTCCACACACAAAAAAGGCATCAGATACACACAACAACTATATGGTGGCAGGAGGACAACCAGTGTGAGAAGGAATGTGGTGGGTGTCTAAATGAGGAATGTGTTGAGGCCAATAAAGTTTGGATTCATACAAAATTCACGTACAACTTTCTCCTACAGTAGAACCTCAGAGTTACGAACCCCTCAGGAACGGAGGTTGTTCCTAACTCTGAAATGTTCCTAACTTTGGAAAAAACATTACGGTAGTTCTTTCAAAAGTTTACAACTGACCATTGAATTAATACAGCTTTGAAACTTTGCTATGCAGAAGAAAAATGCGGCTTTCCATAGGCACCAACTTTACCCGGCGCCGGTAGGTGCTCACGCCCCCCCCCCCTTCCCACCCCAACTCTGACCCTTCCCACCCCCATTTCAACCCTTTCCCCAAATCCCTGGCCCCGCCTCCTCCCCCGGGAGCGCTGCATTTCCCCTCCTCCCTCCCAGGCTTGCTCTGCGCAAGCCTGAGAGGGAGGGGGGAGAACCAGAGCGGCGGCGTGCTCAGGGGAGGAGGCGGAGCAGAGGTGAGCTGGGGTGTGGGGAGGGCTGCAGAAAGTAACCGGGGGGAGGGGGGGTTCACAGAGGAACCTCTCCCCACCCTAGCTCACCCCCACTCTGCCTCCTCCCCTCAGCGCGCTGCCGCCGCTCCGCTTCTCCCCCCTCCCTCCCAGGCTTGCCGCGGGAAACAGCTATTTGGCGACAAGCCTGGGAGGGACGGGAGAGAAGCAGGGGCGGCGCGCTCAGGGGAGGAGGCGGAGGCAGAGTGGAGGTGAGCTGGGGGGTGGGGGGACAAGGAGCTGCCGGTGGGTGCTCTGCATCCACCTATTTTTTCCCATGGGTGCTCCAGCCCCGGAGCATCCACGGACTCGGCACCTATGCGGCTTTCCCTTTATTTTTAGTAGTTTACATTTAACACCGTACAGTACTTGCTTTTTCTTTTTGGTCTCTGCTGCTGCCTCATTGTGTACTTCTGGTTCCAAATGAGGTGTGTGGTTGACTGGTCAGTTTGTAATTCCGGTGTTCGTAACGTTGAGGTTCTACTGTATTTATATTAAGATACCTTCTGCCATAACAACTTTATTCTCAAGTCATCTGCCCACATTTACAACTACTGCCCAAGACTTCAGATGCTCACAGAAGGCAGTGGCTGAGATCTGTTTAGTATGTGTAGGGCCCTACCAAATTCACGGTCCATTTTGGTCAAATTCATGGTCAGAGGATTTTTAAAATGGTAAATTTCATTATTTCAGCGATTTAAATCTGAAATTTCACGGTGTTGTAATTGTAGGGGTCCTGACCCCAAAAGGAGTTGGGGGTGGTCACAAAGTTATTGTAAGGGGTGGGGGGGGGGTGATACTGCTGCCCTTGCTTCTGGGCTGCTACTGGCGGCAGCGCTGCCTTCAGAGCTGGGCAGCTGGAGAGCAGCGGCTGCTGGCTGGAAGCCCAGCTCTGATGGCAGAGTCGCCGCCAGCAGCAGCACAGAAGTAAGAATGGCATGAGTTGGTATAGTCACTCTTACTTCTGCGCTGCTGCCCGCAGAGCTGGGCCCTCAGTCAGCAGCTGCTAGTCTCTGGCTGCCCAGCTCTGAAGGCAGCACAGAAGCAAGGGTGGCAATACTGCGACCCCCCCCCCCTAAAATAACCTTGTGACACCTCCCACCCACAACCCCCTTTTAGGTTAGGGCCCCCAATTTGAGAAACGCTGGTCTCCCCCGTGAAATTTGTATCGTACCGGGTAAAAGCACACAAAAGAGACCAGATTTCACAGGAGCAGACCGGATTTCACGCTCCGTGCTGCATTTTTCATGGCCGTGAATTTGGTAGGGCCCTAGGTATGTGACAAAAGCACCAACTGGGAAAGGGCTGGATTTTACTGCAACACTGGGGCAAAGAGACCAGAGCTATGCCTGGCCCTCAATGGAACCCCCTAGGCATTGAATTGGCAGTTCCAGTTCTCTCCGATCTAAAGTTGCCCTTCTCCATCACGCAGCATGCCGAGAGGTAAGCGGCAAGCTTGCTCAAAGCCAGCTGTGGCATTCTACCCCTCAATAATGCTGGAGACCATAAACCAGTGTGAAAAGGTAATAAAGAGTTAATGAAGGGACCGTGCAGGCCAGAGACCAGGAATCTCCCTTAATAGAGCACGGTATACTCGAGTAATTAAAACAGAGGTCATCGACCAGAACAGCTGCATGGCCCCAAGCTTTAAGAAATCCAAACGCTGCCAGAGAGATAAAGCTAAACGCCAGCAGAGGCTGTTATGCTCAGGCCTGCACGGATCCCATTCACTGCACCTCCACCCACACACCACTCATCCCCATCCGCCGCTTGCATCCTCTTTTATAGTGTTGCTTTATTTGGTTTCTGTGAACACTGAGCTTGTCAGCCAATAAGGAAGGGAGTCAACAGGAAGTGCAGGAAGGACAGCCTGCTGACAGGGTCAGATTTAAACAGGCAATGCTAGGTAGAAATGGTGGGCCAACTTCACTTCTAGCAAGGCCAGGGAGACCTAGGATGCCAGCCAATACACTGGGACATGTTAAAAACCACAGTCATTAAGATGCAACTTTTGCTAATGGAAATGATCTTCTGGAGGCAGTCAAATGGCTGTATTTGTGCCATCTGAGGCAGGGTGGAGGGGGCAGAACTCACAGCTATGCATTTCTAGGACACCTGACAAAGGATCTCAAAGGGTTTCAAATATTAGTTGAGCACTAGGTAGACCAGGGATTTTATCACAACCACTTCACCCACTGCTGCAATGCAATTTGCAACAGCACTACAGGACAGGAACTGACCGCCACCGCAGCCTGGAGGGGGAATTTAATTAGCCAGACTGTGCTTTTTCAAGAGACTGTGGGGTTAGCAGATTGGTCTCTTGCGGAAAGAGTCACGTCATCTTTAGTAGTAAGTAGTAAGAAACATTTTCTTTGCCTTTCATCACAGCTCCCTGCAGAAGCACAGGATGCTAAGGCATTGGTATCAGAATGGCTCAGAACTGCCCTTGATCAACACCATCTCCTGCTTTGATCCCTGCAGGTCTCCTACCGGAGCACTGAGTGAGTCTGAGCCTGCTCCTCTCCCAAGAGCTGACAACCAGTATGGCTCCAGGGAAGAGACCTAGCTCCAAAGGAGACACTTAACCAAATGAAAGAGTTCCTCTGCAATGACAGAATAATCACACTAGCTTTAAGAGCACAGAGAAACCCTGCATGGAAAGACGTGGACAGTAAAAGCAGATACCTATTTGACTGCACTGAGGTACGCAGACAGCCAAAATGCCTGTGTAGGGGACATACGGGTGTTCTGTTCTTGAACAATTACTATCAGCAGACACAGCGAGGGAGCCCAGAGCGCATCCCTGACAGGCAGTTGCACCTGTTGCAGAATCTGCCAAAATGCATTTTCTTGACCCATGCAGGAAAACAGCTTTTTCAGCTGTCCCCATTAAGTCCGTAGGAAGACGGTGTTTATACACATGCATCACGAAGTGATATTTTTCGGGCCGGCTAGTCCAGACTTGCAGATATTTCCCAGATAACCCCACGGCTGACTCATGCAATTACCTGACCCAGCACATTTATGATTTGTCAAACGTATTACGACCACCTGCCAGCTCTTACAGCAGAACATTTCCCCCGATAACATCACACCTCCCCAGCCTTTGGTTCGTACTTTGAATTGCCATTGTGCATTATATTTACTAATCACACAAGGCCCTGACCACCTCTATAATAAACTTCAGAGACTTCCAACTAGACCAGAGGAGCCCCCAGATGTGCTGCTACTCTGGGCTGGTCTAAACGCAGTACAAAAAACGTGTTAACTGTGCTGGTGCAGAAATAGATCTAGTTAAAGCAGCACAATCAATTAGTGGGGATTGCAGTTAGACCAGTAAATAAGGGCTTATACTGGCATAGCTTATTCATAAATTGACTGGACTACGAGCACCTTTCCATCGGGATAGCTATGCCCACACTAGGGGATTGAACTGCCTTAGCTGTATCACTATTAAAAAAAAAAAAAAAAAAAAAAAGAGCACTGTCTAAAATGCGTTCAAATCAGTATGAACACAGTGTGTAGAGACCAAGGGTCAGTATAATCACACAGGACATTTTATCCTCTCACATCTTAGCACCCATGGAAAGGAAAATATGGGCAAAATCTCTTACAAATTCACTCCTCCACCCCAAGACTAACAATCCTATGTTGGATCCCAATAGGGAAATACAGTATTTGTAGCTCAATTCCCGGTGTTAAGAGACCTTCACCTGCACGTCACCCGCACAGTGTCCACCTCCCCAAAAAATAAAGGAGCAGTAGCTTTTACCTGATGCTTTACTCAAATCTAGTGTCCTGGACTCAATATCAACCTGTCCCCCCCCACCCCCGATCAGCTATTCATCCTCATGATCTACTGGAACCAAAAAGAGCTCCTGAAAAGTTGCATTACTGTTTTTATATCCCTAGAAGGGGCCAAAAACCTCAACGTGACGAACAAGAGTACGTTAGCCTGGTCTACAACAACACATGCATCACCAGTTGCCTTAACCTCTCTCTACTCCTAGCAGCTCCTTGGGCAAGGAGAGCCAGGGCATTGCTGGAAACGTGCAGCTGTGACATCACACTCCTGGAACTTGGCACTAGCAGCTGGACTCCGTTTTGACAGACACTGGGGCCAAACCACAGCCTACGGGTAGCCACCTCTTCTGGGAAATTACTTGCATTGTGCACTGTGGAGGTTTAGTCCTTTCCAGCATTAGCATTTTTTGGGGGGTGAGGTAACTTTGTGGTGAGTTTTGTTTCCTCCCCATCCTGCCTTCCGTTGGGCTACACTAGACTTTTTTAAATCTGGAGTTAACATGATTGTAAAAATACATCCAGTTAACTGGCAAACTTGTTAAGGCTTTAAGATATGTGGCCCGCAACAAATGTTTGGGAAGCGTCTACACACTAACCTCTACAAAAGGTGTTATCAAGGCACTCAATTAACTAAAAGGCCTAGTGTACATGAACCCTTGGAGGGAAGGAGGGAGGTTATAGTGCATCTTACGAATTCAGTTATTTTATGCACCCCACATAGTCTTGTTTCACTCTGGAAGTTTCTACCGAGTAGGTACCAGCTGTGCAATCTCTTTGATGCTGTACATCATTGACAGAGTTTCTTCTTCTTGCTTCCTGGTAGGTGGAGCCATGATGCCATCCCATAAGGGGGTGGGAGGGAGAGCAGGAAAAGTAGTAAAGCGGTGTCGTTTTCTCCCCAGTCTGCTGCTGCCATACCCCAGAGTAGAGACAGAACAAATCAGACAACTCCTTGAGTCTGCAGTGTTTAATTTTGGGGGTGGGAGGAATGTTTTGGATTAAGATAATTTCCAAAAGAGTCTAAACTCCATCACTGAATTCCATTAGACAGGTAGGATGGTCCAGTGGTCAGGTCACTAACCTAGGACATGGGAGACCCAGGTTCAATTCTCTGCTCCGCCACAGACTTCCGGTGTGACCTTGGGCAAGTCACTTAGCCTCAGTTTCCCACCTGTGAAAATAGCACTTCCATACCTCATGGGGTGTTGTAAGGATAAGTATTGAGATCTACTGATGAAAAGTGCTATATAAAAGAGACCTAGCTATTATTAGCTGGAATCTTTAAAATCAAGATCAGGTGTCTTTCTATGTGATATGCCCTAGTTCAACCACAAGCCACTGGGCTTGATGCAGGAATTCCAGCCTGGACAATGCAGGAGGTCAGACCAGGTGATCTTGTGCCTTAAAAACCTATGAATCAAAAATGTTTTCATATTTCTCATTTAGAAAGTGTTATGAAAGCAGCCACATGCAAAGCGGCGAGATTGTACTGAAGGTTTGCCCTTCTCAAGGGCTTAAAAGGGATGTGTTTTGACATTTAGTATGACTGCACTGTTTTAGGACTTGTCTTCACGGCTGTGGTTTTTACTACGGGTGCTATCCTGAGGTAAAAAACAAAGTGAAGACACAGCACAAGGTCAGCACTATACCCCTGCCTGGGGTTGACCTGGGTGAGTTTACCTTGAGGAAAAAGTAACATGCCTGGTCTTTTCCGTCTTTGCTCATGCATGTTAGTTACCCCGAGGTAAAAAATACGTTTTTAGCAGTGAAGACAAGGCCTTCATGTCTCGCATGCTCCAGATGCAAAGGAAGACTGTGATGGGGAGGAAGGGGAGCTGTTTTCTGACCTGACATGGTGAGAAGAGAATAGGAGTATCTAATGGCCAGCATAACAGATTCCTTCCCCGGGGATGGTATCTTGATGCAATTGAATGCAATCATGTATTCAAATCACCCCGAGAGCTCTGCTGGCAGCTTTTAACTCCTGGAAGAACCACCCAAGCCAGACAAAAAGCAGTCCACTGGTCCTCCAGGGCGGGGTTGAACGAAAGGCCAACACCCTGTCCTCCTTAAAAAAAAAAGTTCCACTCTAGAGACACAACAAGGCAGCCATTTCAGTGAACAGCATGATGGGCAGGGACAGCACAGCCCTGTTCATGCCCTAAGCAATGTCTAAAGGCACTGGAAGGATTCAGATCCAAACAGATGCTTAAGACAATCTTCTTACCTTCACCTGTATCACAGCCAAAATCCCGGGCTAAGTCCGGCCCTTATGAATATTAGGCAGAATCCAGCCAGCCGGCAAAAGAGAACATCAACATGCGATTAGAAATGCAGGGATGTCGAAGCAAAATATTTTACTGGCTCCAAAGGAGTTCTTCCTGTCGGTGAAATGGCAACAGACAGTGCAACAGGGTGTCATCAGGAAGAGTGCAGAGAGAGCTTCTCTATCCCTTATAATTGTTAAATGAATCACATATACACCACACTAAAATACAATCAAACTGAAAAATTGGCATGCTCCTGCTTTTGCAGGTTCAGAACTAAAATTCCCCGTTGTGCCTCCATACTAAGGCATTCACTATATACAAGGCGACCCACTGCAAAACCTGGATCGAGCCTCGAATATGAACGCCGCCTTTTTTGCCTGACCTTTATCTTAGCACAACTGGGTGTTACCAGGTGCAGTAACTGTAGGAACAGTATGGACTGCACATGACAGCTCAGGAATCCAAGTCCACTGAATTGCTTAACCATTTAACCAAGCTGCATTCCACATGGAAGACAAGTGAATAATCAAACCAAAGGGTGCAGTGCCTAAAAATGCAGGCGGGACTAGTCAATGCTAAATCACACTATTTATTTACCCACACTTGAGTAGAGCATATTGCCAGGAAAGCAGCAGTTCATTCACAGATGATATTTTTGTATCTCCTGAAATGCAGCTGCCCTTTATTCAAAGTCTAGTTTCAATTCAAGCCCCGCTGCAAAGAAAAATTTGACACTTCTTTTTTTTTGCTAACCCTCTCTTTTCTAATCTAATTTTGAAGCCACAATAACCGCAATCCACACGGAGGGCCATTGCTCCAGGAAAGACAGATCCAGGACTTCGCATAAGTGTGCATGAAAAGGGAAGTAAAAGCAGATGGGTTTGAAAAGCAGATGCTCACATGCATGACACCTGACATTTCTCAGTCACTCATTCCTTCCCGTCTCAGAGGAGACTCTCAGACCACAAGAGAAGAACGTGCTTTTGCTACCTTGTTGCTGGTGCTACAGAAACTCCCCCAAGCCCAGTTCTCACAGAGATTCTCTTCCAGATGTCATAGTTGCATTTCTCCTCATTTCAATGCTGTAACTTTCTACCTACCTTATTGGGGGAAACCTACCAAGACTTTTGTTTCTCAGGACACATAAAAACACCTTATTTGCTTCCCTCTCCACACACCCCTCCCTAGTTTTAGAACCCAAATGTCCCCTTAATTCTTTTAATTAAAGCATCTACTTTTCTGAACAAAGAACAGCATGGACTTCAAAAACAAAGCACAGCAAAAAGCAAGCCATATTCTGAGCCTCTTATCTGTGACAGCATCCCACTTAAATCTATGGCAGGGTGAATTATACACAATTGCAATGCTGAACTCATAGTTACACTTTATATATAGTCCACGCAAGGTGTTTATGTTTGGACAGGCAGAGCCTCCCACCCATCATCATTCCATTCACAAGTGTTACATGCAACAGTTTGAAGTTACACAGCAACTAAATAAACTGCAGGGGTAGAAGCTGCTGCTATGAGTAAACAGAAATGACAGTCTAATTCTGAAAGCTGCAATGGGATATTTGTAGCTATTCCATTTGAGAGTTACAGAGAAACGGTCCCCGTTTCATATCCTGATCAGATTAAGACCAAGAAACGGAAGCAATAGACAAGAGGAAGCTGACTCTGCCAGACTCCACACAGCAAGTTTCCCCAAACAGAAGCGAACGCTGGAAATGCAGCCTACCCAATACCACAGCCACAATGATCTAATGCCACAATGGTCAATGAAAGGCAGCCTGTGCAGTCTAATCAAACTAAGCCTTTCTTGCAGAGCAAACATATGTCACCAATAAGTTCCTGTCCTGAAGGGCTTATATTTCAAAGGTACAAAGCAAGTCAGAGGAGAACAGAATGGTGTACAGTCACGGTAGCTGAGCACTCATGGGATGGGAGTAGAGCAGCGGTTCTCAAACTGTGGGTCGCGACCCTGTTTTAATGGGGTCGCCAGGGCTGTCTTAAACTTGCCGGGGCCCAGGGCCGAAGCTGAAGCCCGAGGGGCTCAGGTTACAGGCCTCCTGCCTGGTGCTGAAGCCGTTGGGCCTGGGCCCCACCCCCATCCGGGGCAGCGGGGCTCAGGCTTTGATCCCCCCTTCTGGGGTCATGTAATAATTTTGTTGTCAGAAGGGAGGGGCTGTACAATGACGTTCGAGAATCCCTGGAGTAGAGGTTTCCAGAGGAAGCAGTTGCTTGGTCAATTAACTGGGCAGCGGATCTGAACATAGATCACAGCAGAAGAGGAGACACAGGAAGCAGACAAGGAAAAGGCTCAGATCAGACACAGGGTGGTAAATGAGATGGAGCTGTTGATCTCAGACCAATAGGAGAACCAGGTAATCGGTATACTTGAATGGACTCAACTATACATCCTAGAAAGCAAGGGGTCATGCATGTGTTAGATGTCACAGAAGGGCACCCAGAAGGACATTTGCAGCAATTTTCAGGCAGGCACCAGCTCGTCTCAAAAGACCAGAAATGTCAATCTGTAGAAACCAGCAGCTCTGAAATGCAGATAATTTTAAAATACCCGCTTTCCCCAAAGCGGGTGTGGGCATGTTCTGAAGGAAGCATATTCCCTGCACTCAGTATCTGCCTACAGGCAAAAAACCTTGCAAATAAGTGCATGACTCCTTGCAAATCCTTCTCCTGTATTAGGCTCATGCCTGTGTCTCATCCAGCTCCTCAGCAGAGGCCAGACTCTCATCACCATCATCAGACAGAAAAGCTGCTAAGGAAAGAGAGGGGCTCACCTCCCCTTTCCTTCAGGCCAACTCACTATTACCTCTTTAAGCAGCATAGCTGACCTCCTTCCATCCAGGAAGCTAGTTCTAGCATATGTTCCCTTGCATATGAGTCAGCAGCTCCATTCAGAACCATTATATCGCTGCTGATTCATACCGCAGTTACACAGCAAACAGGAAACTCAAGTTCACATTCCCCCTGTTTCAGACAGAGTCATTTAAAACAAAGTCATATTTACGGGTTGTTCATCCACTCACATGAGCCCTGGTTTCAAGTTTCCTGTGCATCATCCTGGGAGAAGAAAAGTCCCCCAAAATCTAAATCCAGTTTATTCCAGTGAGAAACGAGAAGCAGCAATTAAATCTCATGCATTCCCTTCCTGCCTTCATCCTGCTGGCCATCACTAAATCACAGGTCTGGAGTGATCTGCCCCCTCTTACCCTCTTCATCCGTAACAAGACAAGGCATCACCAGAATTATCAGGAATAATTTCTCCTCTCCACCTCCCCCATTTCCTTTCCTCTTCAACCCACCCCAATGTAATTTCTTATTATGTCAGCTGCCTAATTTAGGATTGCAAGCACCTCAGGGCAGAGAGCTTGTCTTCTTACTCATCGGTAAGGCACAAGGCATGCCACTGGAGCTATACAAATAACAGTGTCCATGACACCTGCTCACGTTTGTTAGCGGCACATAACAAGGACACATGGGAAAATCTGGCAAGGCCTGACATACGTGCACTTGTCAAGTCAGGCTGTGTCAGAACTCAGAATCAATGTCAGATACAGCAAAAGATCAAACACAGCTCTGCTCAAAAGCCAGGAGTACTAGAGGGACAGACGTTCCTCTGTATTTCCTTTACATGCAATTTTATCTCACACTATTGAAGTTACATATCACATGCTACTGCTCTGTACCTGCACCACTCTCATCCACAGACACTTACATTCACAGGACACTGCAACGTTTACTAAGCTGCAACAGTGATTTTCTTTGGGGTTCTTTGGCGGGGGGGCGGAAACAGTTGCTGTCATGTTTCCCATAGATCTATTTAAGTAATGCAGTCATGAAGTCATAATAAACACAATTTTTATTGCACTTTTGCCTATGCTGTTCTTTGAGTAGACACTTACTCCAGAACTTGCAACTAAATCTTTGGGATTTAATGGCAAACTGTCCTGACTCCCCGTTTTATTTTCCCAAAAAGTACAGAAATACACAAAAATCATGATTTTGCATCATGACGACGACGACGCAGGTCACTACTCAGATTGCATATATGAAAATGCTGGCCCAGCTTGGCTACAAACTGACGTCAGAATGAAATAGAGAGTGACGATAACTGGTGTCAAGTATCAGAGGGGTAGCCGTGTTTGTCACTTCTACAGATCCAGATTAACGGTCCTGTGGCACCTTAGGCCTGGTCCACACTGGGGGTGAGGGGGTCGAACTAAGATACACAACTTCAGCTACATGAATAACGTAGCTGAAGTCGAAGTATCTTAGTTCGAACTTAAAAGAACTTACCGCGGGTCCAGACGCAGCAGGCAGGCTCCCCCGTCGACTCCGCTTACTCCTCGCAAGGAGCTGGAGTTCCGGTGTCGATGGGGAGCGCTTCTGGGATCGATTTATCGCGTCTAGACGAGATGCGATAAATCGATCCCAGAAGATCGATTGCTACCCGACGAATCAGGCGGGTAGTATAGATGTACCCTTATAGACTAACAGAGGTATTGGTGTGTGAACTGCAATACAAACCCTTCCTTTCAATATACCAGGGTTCACTTAAAACTAATATTTTGTTGTTTGTATTTCTCATTCCGTCTCTAGTAGACAGTTATTCAGCTGAGCAGACTGACTGTTTAACCAGTAGGTTTCGTTACTGTATTTTAGTCTAATGTTTCCAATGAAAGTCAGTCAGTCTTGTTCAGTTTTAGACTGTAACATACGCAACACCTCAACAAAAGACAGACAAAGCACACTGCCCCGTTGATCCATCTGTGGAAATCACTCGTCTGTTTAGTCAGCCACAAACTTACTGCAGTAACTGAGCCAAAGAAAGTGACTTAGTGCAGTAAAACCAAAGCACTGAGGTTTGTAATCAGCGTATTTTTATGAGCAACTTTAATCGGATGCAGCTTTCTAACATCTTAAGCCACAATTCTGCAAACACTTGTCCCATTGACTACTATGGAACTACTCACCGGCTTCAAGTTAAACATTTATGTAAGTGACAGCAAGATCAAGGCCTTAGATTGTAAATTCCTTGGAACAGGGAACCAGTCTTTCATACTTAGATTATATAGAATCAAAATCCTGCTAGGCTCTTTTTCAATTTCAACTCTCTTGTTTGTAGATTCTATTCTACATAACTGAGGTAAAGTAAAAAAGAGCCATAACTATTGCTACCTATTAATTTCTGGCTGTAGAGCAAGTATGCAGATAACAGGTAATTTGCACATGAAAGATTAGGCAACAATCAAGTATCTTCCCATCTTATGTAACTCTACTCAAGTAATATACAGTCCATCCATTCCATATTTCAATGATTGAGTCAGGCCTGAGGAATATGCTTATAAAGGTTTTTTCTCTCTCTCTCTACACCCAGAAAGAGACCAATGCAAAGCCCTCCATCTGAATGCTCTGACACCATATTCAACACTTTTGAAGCCCAGAGCTTCAGAAATGCCATAGCTCCTTCTCCAATCATTGCCTCCAGATTTTCAGACAGCATCTAAGTTGGAATACTAGTGGGAAAACAGTCTGATCCAATTGGAATTACATGGATTCATCAAGACTGTTCCGATGTTGGACTCTCGGGCCATCAAGCCTTTGCAGTTGCACAGGAACGGACCAAATGGGCGAATGATCGCTATGGCAAACTGTCTGGCTAAGCGCTGAAGAAGAACAACGGGAATTGCAGAGATTTCACTCACTGTGACCAGGATACAACTCTGGTTGCTAATACTGCAAAAGTTTCCCCAAGTGGCATCCTCACCCATAAGCAAGTAACACCAACACTATTGTGAATCCACCTTGCATTAAAGGTCTCTCATTACTTTATGTTCCTGTAATCAGATTACCAGTATCAAGACACATGCAAATCTGATCTGTCATGCTGCTCATTCCCCTTTTCCATGAACCAGCCTTGTCCCACCCACCCTCTTTCTTTGATTCTTGGCTACTCCTGTTGTATTAATGCCATCCTCCACATACCCAGCAACAGACAGGGTGCCCCTTTCTAGTCTCAGCCAATCACAGCCCTGTATAGAGGGTCTCCTGCAGCAGCATTCCACCTGTAGGTAGCAGATACTCTCCCCCATCTATACTGGAGGATGGGAGGGAAAAATAACAACCGACGTGAGGTGCAAGTGCAGGTGCAGGTGCAAGTGGTTGCCTGGCCAGGCACCCTGCTGACAGAGCACACACCAAAATCTGCCCCACTGGCTGGAGAATTGTAATCAGTCCAGGAGCTCTGGAGCAGAGTCAATCTAAACTCCATGCAGTTACAGGGGAGAAGGATGAGGAGGTGGGCAGAAGATTTCAGGAGAACCGGGCGCACACTGGGCAGCCCTGTAACCGAGGAGAACCCGAGAGCAGGCTGGCAGGGCAACTCTGCAATGGATGCAGATGGGGCAGTGGGAGGAAGCCAGAATAGACCCAGCTCGGGATGCTGCCTAGAGGAGGGAGGTATACAGCCAACAAGGAGGACCCCCAGCCTGTAACCCAGCACGGCAGGGGCACCTCCACGGAGAGAGCATTAGGGGGACCCCCAGCCCGTAACCTGAACGGGGACCCCCGCACATGGAGGGCAAGGGGACCCCGTAACTTGCAGAGGGCATCCCCAGCGCGGCGGGGCCACTCCCCGGGGAGCGCATTGGGGGGGGACCCCCCCCACTCCGCAGCCCAGAAGCGGAGCACCGCGCGGGGGGGGGGGGGGGGGCCCGTAGCCCAGCGGGGAGGCTGCAGCTGGGGTGAAGCCCCCCGATCTCTCCTACCTCTGGGGAGGGACATGGCTGGTGCCGAGGCGGCGGCGCGGGCCGGTCGCTGGGCTGAGCGGAGCTAGGCGCTGGCGGAGGCCGGGGGCCGGAGCATGTCCCCGGGCAGCACGAGCCCGGCTGGGGTACGGCGAGATACTGAGCCGCGGGCTGGCGAGCCGCGCAGCTGGGCCGAGCGCAGCCAGCCACGCCCCCACCGCCGGAACTCTATCGCCATTGGGTCCTCGGGGGAAGGGGCGTGGCCATCGTAGCCACGCCCTCCCGACCCACCCGGGCTCTGACCTCCGGCCTAGATCATAGAATCATAGAATCTCAGGGTGGGAAGGGACCTTAGTAGGTCATCTAGTCCAACCCCCTGCTCAAAGCAGGACCAATCCCCAATTTTTGCCCCAGATCCCCAAGTGGCCCCCTCAAGGATTGAACTCACAACCCTGGGTTTAGCAGGCCAATGCTCAAACCACCGAGCTATCCCTCCCCCCAAAGGGAGGATGCTGAGATTTGGGGGACTGTGGGAAATTCCACCAATGACCCGCTTCGTGACCCCGGATAGTCACTCATTCCCCTTAGGGAGGCTGGTCCACCGGGTGGGAAATCAGCTATGGCCACAAAACGTGGCCGCGCCACATTAAACCCCGTTCCTTTCCAAATGTGGCCAAGGACAAGTCAAAACCGCGCCGGGCGGCCGGTCCAATTAATACAACACGGTGCCACGTTGCAGCAAAATGTGACTGCACCCGGTCCAAAAAGCGCTGGGCACATCCCGTCCCAAACACAGCGACGTCTTGGCCAAATGCTGCCACCGAGCATCAAAGCGTAGCCGCGACGAGGCAAAACATGGCGGGATCTTGTGCAAACGCAGACACCGTGCAGCAAAACATCACGTTGCAACAAAGCATCCCTGCGTTTCATCATCAGAGTGTCATCGTGCTGCTTTCAAAATGTGGCCCCGTTGCAGCAAGCTGAATCACATGGCAGTGAGACGTCATCAAATTCCATGGAACTGTCATCGCTACACCACAAATCATCACAACACAATGGCACGCCACAGCCTCTGAAATATGCAGGACAGCAGATTTCAGGGCAGATGCCAGTTTATGCTTTCAGGCCGATACTTTTACCTCAAGGAGTGTTCATAGAATCATAGAATATCAGGGTTGGAGGGGCCCTCAGGAGGTCATCTAGTCCAACCCCCTGCTTAAAGCAGGACCAATCCCCAATTTTTGCCCCAGATCCCTAAATGGCCCCCTCAAGGATTGAACTCACAACCCTGGGTTTAGCAGGCCAATATTCAAACCACTGAGCTATCCCTCCTGCCCCCCCTGAGTTGCTGGAAGAAGACAAGTTACCAGCCACAGGAAGTCTGGTGTTTTCTCACTCCCGTTGCTGCTTTCCCTCCCTGGTGAATCCCAATCCCACAGCCTCCCTCTTCTGCTCTAAAAGCCCCCCGTCACTCCTTATGCTGCTGTCTTCCCTCCCCCGTCAATCCCACCATCTCCTTCCTTTCCCCAGCCTGAAAGAGTCTCTAGGCTACCATGTGCCTTTCCTTCCTCATGTATCTCACGCTGCCACCCTTCTCCAGAGCCTGCAATTCCCTAATGGTTCATAGTCTCTCCACACACTGCTGCCTTCTCTCATCCTGCTCCTATGTCTCCTTCTCAAGAGTCCGGCATCATGTATGGATTCAATGATCGTCCTCCATATGTAGCTATGCCGTGATTACGCTCCATGCTTTTAAGGTATGCACACTGAAAGGAGCAGCAGGTTGTCCATAACTCCCCATCCTCTGCCTCACCACACTGTCACCCCAGGTACCAGGAAGAACCCCGCAGAATCGAGCTGATGGGAAGGCTGTGTGTAAGACTTGTTTCGGGAATACTGACATTTCAGTTGTGCTGATTGTGCCACCTAGTGGGAGGAATATTAAGCCGATCACAGTTGTTAGGCCAAGAAATGGATCTGATTTGACACTGAATGGCTCAGAGATTGATAATGCGATACCAAGTCTCCCACCTCTAGATCACTGGTTCAAATCCAGCATGGGAGTAACCAAGCATTGTCACTGTTTGATAACAGAAGAGTGGCCTCAGGCCAGTTGCCAGTAGATAAGTGTCTACCTG
This sequence comes from Macrochelys suwanniensis, assembly GCA_033296515.1. Lineage (NCBI taxonomy): Eukaryota > Metazoa > Chordata > Testudines > Chelydridae > Macrochelys > Macrochelys suwanniensis. The sequence goes on along the minus strand of CM065785.1, from coordinate 8,063,861 downwards.
GTAAAAATCACTGCATCAGTTGGCCCCCTCGTGGGCACTGGCAGACTCAGCAGAGAGGCCAGAAACTAATGAGACACTGGAGAACCTCTCAGCTCTAAAGCGTCCAGGTTTCTTTAGCACAAATGTTGGCTTTGCATTTTAATGGCCAGGGTTTATTGACCATAGTGAGGAAGGGCTTGCAGCAGCTCTGCTCCAGCAGGAGCTCAGAGCCAGCATTTCTTCCAAGGGAAAACAAAAGATAGAAATCAGACACTTCCCAGTGTTCCTTCTTGCTCCCTCATCATCCCTGCCATTGTCCTTGGCTCACACAAGCCCTCAGGAACTCCTCTGCTTTCCCAGGGCCGGCGCTTTCACTAGGCAACCCTAGGCAGTTGCCTAGGGCACCAGGATTTGGGGGGCGGCGGCAGCTGCCTCCCGGCTCCGCTCTCGGCTCAGCGGCTGAGCATGGAGCCGGGAGGCAGGGGGCGGCTCGCCGCGGGCGGTGGGGAGGCTGCCGCGAGCGGGAGGGGGGGTGGGGAGCTGGCTGCCACGGGAGGAGGGGGGGCAGGGCTGGTGCAAGGAAGTTTCGCCTAGGGCTCGAAACTTCCTTGCACCGGCCCTGTGCTTTCCCATCACCCTCTGGCATGCTGCTGTTTTCTATCTCTGTCCTGGTCTGCAGCATTAAATGAGTGCCTCTCCTTTCCCATCTCCTCCCTGTGCTTTGCTCCCTGGCTCAGCCCTGTGTGGTGGGTATTGTGTTATGGACAAACGTCAAGCAAGTGCTAAGGTCAAAACTTTCATGTTTAAGGAGCCCCACTTAAGGCATCTCATGTCGGCTTTTCAAAGCTGCTGAGCACCGATAGCTCCGGATGCACACAGTTCCAGCAATCAGCCCCCAAGTACCTCCATTAGGGCACCCAAGAATGGAAGTACTCATGATTAGTGGCCACTTTTGAAAATGGATCTGTAGGCTTCAGCCACCAAACACATTTTGAATGTGACCCACAGAGGACTCAAATTCATTAGGAATCCAGTGGAGAAAAGTTAGTGATTTAGCCAACCAACCAACCAACCAATCTTCTCTTCTGCCGTGAGCTTTAATCAACGGTTCCTTCCCTCCACATATTTTAATGGCAACATAGGCTAGGAAACTCTGCCTTAAAGGACAAGCTGAGTAAGCTGCCTGAGTAACGCACGCACAGACAGATCACCCACATAAGGATTTTATATTCTCCACCCACCTTCATTCCACAAATTCTTTTATTGTCCCCAGTCTCTATGAAGAATGCACGCAGGGTGGGAGGGGACAGTCCTGCTGAGTGCATATCTACCAAGGGAAAGCCAATGGGAAGAGAGGTCTAGGGTGTCACAAAGGCTTCACTAAACCTTCTGTTCAGGGGAGACTTCCACATCCGTATTGGAATTGGCAGCCATATAGTGCTGAATGTCCTCAATAGCCAGGCCTACGAGAAGGGTATTCAACACATTAATAATCAGCATCATAATGTTTACCGCATAGGGGATCTAATGGCTGACAGCTGAAGATAGCCAAGTTCAGACTAGAAATAAGGCACCATTTTTCACAGTGAGGGTAATTAACCAAAAACTTACCAAGCACTTTACATTTACAAGGAGCTTCCCATTGTCAGCTGACATTCTAAAATAGACTGTTTGGGTTTTAGGGCCAACCCTGTCCTGATCCCCTGTCCCCTCACTCTGCTCTGACAGCCCAGGATGCACTATGGTTTTCACAATAGCTAAGTCAGTCCAGTGGAGCACAGGGCTGGCCTAAAGTAGGTAGGAGTGTAATTTGCTGTCTGAAATGAAATCAGTTACTTTTTATGCTGTGGTCCCTTTTTGGTCTGAGTGGATGTTCCAGGGCCCCCCGGGATGTTCCAGTTGGGAGCAGAAATTGCGGTAGTCAGGTATTTCTTTGATGCAGTTTTGTTAATTGACAATGAATGTACACACAAGGAAGCAAATAGCAGAAAACAGCTTCTTTTGCTCACAACAGCCAGAAAACTCTTTTCAGCCTGCATCCTGAGCCAACCACCTGCCGCCGCCGCCACCCAGGTTTCTTTCAGGGTCAGACACTGCATTTTCAGCTGCTCCTTCTGGCTGGCTGTGTTGGTTTCTGGTCCACTGTGTTCCACCTCCACACACACAACACATACAGAGCCGTACCCAAAACAATACTCAACAAACATTCCTGGGTGTGTTCACGTATTCCCTTTATCCTAGATGGGGCTTATCCTTACAATTATGTTAACTGAAGAGTGTATTCAAGCTTATCAGTCTCAGTGAGGAACAAATAACAAGGTTTCACCAGCTGTTGTGACCACCTTTTCAAAAGGCAAAAGAGGGACACATGGAGGGACACCCCCTCCATGACCCCACCTTCTGCTCCTCCTCTTCCCCCTGAGGCCCCACACCCTGCTCCTCTTCTTCCCTTCAAGGTCCCACCCCCTAGCCAGGCCAGAAGCCATAGCCAGACCATGGTAAGAGCCACCCAGGGAGCCCGGGCCACTGTGGGGACCCTCAGACCCTCCACCTGCCCTGGACAGGGGGCCGGGGTGTCCAAGAGCAGCCCTAGGCCTGTGTGCCCACCCCCCTGAGAAGCACCATCCAGGGCAGCTGTTACTACTGCCCTGCTCTGGTTTCTGGCCTGGCCAGGGGGCAGGGCCTCAAGGGAGAGGAGGGGCAGGGGGAGGGGCCTCATGGTGACGGGGGCTAAGGCCCACCTCATCCCCCCACCAGGAAGAAGCTGGCACCACCCCTGAGCCTCAGGGCAGAGCAGTGCTGCAGGGAATCCAGGACAAATGCTGTCCTGGAGTACTTCAGCCCAGGAGTGGGACTTGAACTCTTCATTTTGGGACTGTCCTGCCCAATTTGGGATGGGTGGTCACCCTACACCCAGCCCATAATGGTGCAGTTTTAATACAGCTAAATTCAGGGCCATAACTGTTGGAACAAAGAATCGTGGTCGTAGTTATGGGATGGGGGTCTTCATCCTGGGAAATAGTGACTCTGGAAAAGGAGGCAGGCTGGAAACCATCTGAACATAGATTAATAGATTATAAAGATGGAGGGGACCATTGAAAACATCTAGTCTGACTGCCTGTGTAACACAAGTCATGGGGTTTTCCTGAATTTCTGTTTAAACTAAAGCGTATCCTTTAGAAAAACATCCAATCTTGATTTTAAAATTTCCAGAGACAGAACAAGATCCAGTGGTTGGAAGCTGAAGCTAAAAATATTCAGATTGGAAATAAAACACATATTAATAGTGAGGGTGATTCCCAAGGAAGATGGTGGATTCTGCATCTTTAAAATCTTTAAATCAAGACTAGATATCTGCTCTTGTTCAACTACAAGTTATCAGGCTTAACACATGAACTGCTAGATGCAATTCTTTGGCCTGTGTATGCAAGAGATCAACTAGCTGATCATTATAATTCCTTCTGCTTTAAAACATATGAGTCTATGAATAATAGACTATGAGTAATAGAGTCTGAACTCTAGACTGGCCACCACACCACCTTCTCCTGCGATCCCAGATCTGAACAGGACTGGGCTTGATCAGTATTTGAGTGGAAAAAACCTCCTAGGTGCCACTGCAGGAAGTGGTGCTGGTGACATAGTAGGTGGCACTTTTCCCTCTGCGTCAATATTGATTCAGTAATTCTGCTACTGGAGGTGCTGCTTTTCCAGTTAAAAGTATATTCTGTGAGGTCTTGACCATTTGTGGTCTTAAGGAGCCTCTGGGACTTTTTGCAAGTGCAGAGGTGTTAACCTTCATATCTTGGCAAATTCCATCACCAGTAACTATATTTAGCCTCCCTGAACTTCCCTTTTAGTTTAAATCAAATAAAGCGTTGTTCTTCGTTTCCTCTCCCAAACCACTGTGCAGCATTACTCCTCATTGTTAAACAGGTGTTGGTTTCCACACCAGCGGTGGGTGCCCTGAAAGGGCTGAATGAAACAATCCCTCTGTATTTCTCATCTAAGTCCCACATTGCTGTGTAGCTTAGTTAAACTAATGTTTCTAAAGTGCTTTGAGATCCTCAGATGAGAAAGATGCTGCAGAAGTATCAATACAATATTTTATCATCAAAATGTGATATGGTAACATGACGTCATTGCTAGGTAGAGTATAAGAACATACAAAACATCCTTGAGTGTAATAAAGAGAAATATCCAGCAAGAATTTCATGGCCTGAATCCTGATGACACAGAATAATAGGCAGGCATTCTGGGATTGATGCTGGTGATTTTTGAAGTCAGTGGCAGAACTCCCATTGTCTTCCCAGGATGAGGTCCTATTTTGAGCGCTTTTACCTTCTCTGCGGCCGGTGACTCCTTCTGTCTGCCTGAGCTGATTGTGTAGGCTGCAGCTATTGCTTTGCGGAATAAGTGTATCTGAAAGGTCAGAGGTAGCTCTAATTGCTGGCCTGAGGCAGAGGCAACCAGGCAGAGATACAGATAAAATTCCCAACAGAGCTCAAATGTTCTTATAATTTTCCATATGGGGATGGATTTTTAACATTCCTAAAAGGCCACCACACATTTGTTTTATTACATGCTGTGGGTCAGTGTGTGGATTTGTAGGCTCTGGGATGGAGAGATCTGTGTGTGATTAGGTGGTGGATCATCTAGCTAAACACTCCATGATCTTAGACAATGACATACAACAGTCTTGTCTCTCAGTGGCTGGAAACCTTATAGAAGATATCAATTACCAAAAGCACTTGGGAATTCTCCTTAGTTCAGCTGGGAGAGATGCTGCTTTGGCATTTGAGTACCTGTTTTGAAGTCCTAGCAAGGGTATAATCCTCATGCAACATGAAGATAAATCCATAGCATCTAATATTGCAACATATTTTCAGGGGGCTGCTGAAAGAATCCAGGTGTGTGGAACTTGAAATCAAATTCTCCCTTTCATTTAATTCACATGATTCTTGGTAAATCTTTCACAGGACCAACTGGAGCTACACAGATGACAGTACTGTCTATTAGTTACAGCAGTGGGCTACTAGTCAGGACTATTAAGCTTAGCTCTCTCTATTAAGGTACATATATAGCATCCATTACTGTACTGTCTGAGCTGCTCATAATCTTTACTGTATATAGCCTCACAACACCTCTGAGGGAGGAAAGATACACAGGGACTAAGTATCAATCCTAAAATCACACAAAAAGTCTGTGTAAGAGAAAGTAATTGAATCCAGGTCCCCCAAGCCTGTAGTTAACATGCAAACCACTGGACCATCCTGCCTCACTTATGTGGGATGTGACCTTAGACAAAGACTTGATGAAGTTAATTATTCAAATTTGTTAATTGAGATCTTTGGTTTAAAGGCACTATGGATAGACAAAGTATTACTAATTATTAAATATTAGTATTCCCAGTTCCCTACCATTTGATACAGAATAACAATAATGTAGTCTTCACCAATAATCTTTTAAACGGTATTTTATTATGTTTGTCCAAAGCAGTTTCACTTAAATGTATCACACTCATTGGTAGAGAGAAAAAATGGGACTATGGGAATGCCCATACATACAGGATCAGATCTGTGGACATCTGGTCCAGTATTCAGTCTGACAGTGGCCAGCACTAGATGTGGGATAATCTGCCCCCCACATTAGGTCTCATCTTGATTTTTAGCAACTAAAGCTTGGACGAAGACTGAGGATAACTCTGGGTATTCTTGATATCCATATAAAAGTCAAGTTCCTGTTTGAATCTTGCTAAATTCTTGGCTTGCACAACTTCCTTGGCAATGAGTTCCACAGTCTAACTATGCATTGTGTGAAAATTATCAGACAAATGTATACTGGGAACTTGTATTAGTTCTCTACCTAGGAATTTACATAGCCCCCATCTAAGCATCTTAGATTAGATTTATGCAGCATCAAATGGAGTCTAATCCAGTGTCTAGTGGAGATCGTGGCATAGAGGAGGAACATCTGGCTGAGATTCACTCAAGACTGGGATACTGTAATGAGGTCTGCACTGACCAGTCCCTGCACCCATAGGGCGCTGCATGGACACAGAGGTTTCCAACATGGAGTTCATTGCAGGATCATGGCCTAAATAAAGGACCTGGATTGTCTGGTCTGCTAAATTCACTTTTCACTATGAACACAGCACAAAGTGGAGTGAAAGCAGCTGGAGAGAACCAGTGAAGAATTCCCCTCCTGCAGAGGAACTCACTGCTGGCAAAAAGCTGGTGGAGATGCCTCTGTTGCCTCTTGTGACAGCCACCCCAGCATAGTAGGGAAGGGAAGGGTAGCAGCAGCTCTTGTTCTAGGGCTAGGGGGCCAGCTCTTCTTCCAGGGCCAGGGGGCTCAGGGTAAGGGAGCAGTAAGTGGCTGTGAGTGGAAAACCAGGCGCTCTATCTTTCAGATAGCACATGATTTCAAACCACAGTACAAATCACTGACTAGACAGTTTAATTATTTTTTAATCTTAAACACTGATTATATCCTGTAAAGTGGCTAAGCCAAACAACTTGTTTTCTTTTAATATTTGTGAGCCTGTTCAACTCACAAGACAAATTACACAGGAACTTTGTCCAGTGCAGCCGCTTTGTTTCTGCAACGTGTCACTTTGTTTCTAGCTCTTGTTTTTTTGCAAAAGAGTGTCACTTAACTTGTTAATTAAAGTGAGCCCTGTGGTATCACTCATCATGATTTCGCGACCCACAGAGCAAAATATGTTCCTTGGAAACAGGTGTATTCCCTCAACTGCTTTCAAGCTTGTGTTAAACCAGAAAAAGGCCCTTTCACTCTGTAATAGGAATGTCCACACGGGGCTTTACACTGATATAACTAGAGTGGTGTAATTGTACTGGCATAGGTTTGCTGGAATATTTCCCCATGTAGGTAAGCCCACAGAAAGAAAGGAAATGATTTCATATTTCCATTTTGTCACAGAGCAGGGAAGCCTGTAAAGTCAGGTGAGTTCAGATGCCTCTTAAGGCCAATCAGCAGGCTCTATAATTTCTAGGGAGGGAATGAATCACTTGGGAGAATTGAATCATAAAACTATCCCCTTTCTTAAGACAGCATGATTCTTTTTCCCTCAGCAGAGAAGTTCACTTCTATATAGAAGGAGGAGGAGAAGGTGCGGGAATGGGGGTGGGCTTCAAGGTGCAGTGTTCCTTTAAGAGTCGAACGGAATGTATCAAAACAAAAAGACTGCTCGGGCATTGGCTGTGAGGTCAGCACGTGAGTTCACAGCTGATTTCCTGGCTTTTTTTTTTTTTTTTTTTTTCCCCCCTTTGGTGTGTGTGTTGCTGTGTGTCAGTTTCAGCAGGAGCTCATCATGTCTCTCCTCGCCGGTCATCGATCTGTCCCTTCCCCCTGCTGACCAGGGAGAGAAGGAGTTAGTCCAGCCCTAGGAATAACTACATCTCTCTGCCCCCGCATAGACGTTAAAAAAAACAACCAACCACCCACAAATCCCAAGAAACAGCCCACCCAGCAACATGGCACATGCAGCTCAGCTTAATATCCTGGAGCAGAACTGCCCCATCCAGGTGGAGCACGATCGCAAGAGAAGACAATTCACAGTGCGGCTGAATGGTAAGGCTCCGGCTGACCCTGGGATCTCACTTTTCTTGCTTCCCTTTCTCTCGCTGTCCTCCACCCTCACCCCCCCACCTCACCGGGTTTCTATCTTTTGTTTGCAAGTAAAGCAAAGAGCCTGGTAACGAGAAGAGTGCCCTCTAGCTAAACCAGGGACTGGCTTTCCTCTCACAGCTAGGGAATTCTCTCTCTCCCTTTTCCTAAATTATTTTACAGCAACATCGAGGGGGTGGTTATGCAACAGATTAGTTTTGGTGTCAACAAAGAGCCACTGAATACCAAAGAGCTATAGAGGAGGTAAAGGTCCAAGGAACATGCCTCAATCTATTCCCCTGCAAACTCTTCTCTTAGTAACCTTCCATTCCTCTCTCCTGTCTTTGTGACTTTCTGGTAAACTGCTGCTGCATCTGTTCTGCTCAGGTTGGTAGAGGAACACCTGTCCCTGTAAGATCTATTTATAAACATTTTTAGCTGGGCACAGCTGGTTACCTTTTCTGGCCTGAACAAGAGCTCTGTGAATCTCCAAAGCTTGTCTCTTCTACCAACAGAAGTTGGTCCAATAAAAGATATTATCTCACCACTTTGTTTCTATTTATAAACAGGCCACTAAGGTTGATCCTACCCACTTCTTCCCTTTTCTGTTAACTGCCTTGATCACCAAGCCCTCCCTATATACTGACTAATCACATTTAAAAAAAACAAAAAAACCCTCCCCTCACTGACATAACTAACTAGTCCTGGATCTTGTGTTCAAAACTAACAGGAGCAGATAGCAGGTTGTTGGTTAAATACCATTTTGTTTTTTAGACTGGCAGTGGAAAGGCACAGAGTGGAAATAGCAAACTTTCTGTAAATTACCCTGGGATGTGAAAGATTATCCACAGCATGCAGTTTTCAGGACAGGGAAGATAATTTTGATAGATGCTTACAAAACAACATTTTAAATGCAGAGGAGAGCTTCTTGGAGTGTGACTTCTCTGGCTTTGGTACTCTCAGTGAATTGCACGTAACAAAAGTGTTAAGAAGCCAGGTTGCAGATTTAAAAAAAGAAGTAATTTCTACCTTGGAGTGTAGAGTTGTAGGGGGAGGAAGAAAACTGTTAGGCCTTAATTCTGTAAACACTTGTGCATATACTTAACTTGACTACTGTGAGCAGTCTCATTGAGTGAGTGGGACTACTTGCAGTAGTCAAGTTTAAGCACATGTGTAAGTATTTGCAGGATTAGGACCTTAAAGACTACAAGCTGGCCTATAACATTCAGATAATAGAAATTAAAGCTTGATGGAGCTAATAAATTGGAAGTCCTCTCCAAGACCCCAATCTTAAAAGTGCAGAGAGCTCGTTGCACAAGGGCGGGGGAGGGGCTGAATCTGATCTGTTTTAGGCGCAATCCTGTGACCACTTAGCATAGGAGAAATCCTGTTGAAATCAGTAGAACTACTTATGGGTGTGTTTGCAGGATCCGAGTCTGTTATAGTTAGTAATGCCACAACAATCTGATTCTAATGTGGACCCTAGTAGCTATCCCTCTTGCTGCATTTGATTAGCTGTAAGAATGAGAAATAGGTACCCAACAATATCTCCTGTTGTCAGGCAAAAATTTTCTCAGACAGTTTTTCTATAGGTTTATAAAATCAAAACCTAGTTTTCATGGTTAGTTCCAAACAGACAAAGATCCCAAAGGCTGTTTTGGTTTTGTTTTGGTTTTTGTTTAGTTGAGCAAAATAGTCTATCTTCCGGCTCTACAGAAATTGCAGGGTAGATTGCTTAAAAATGTCGATGGATAGTTCAGAAATTATATGTGCAGTAGGAGGCATTCTCAATAAAACAACAAGAATAGTCCTACATTTTATTCTAGTCTGTCTGTCTGTTTGTTTGTTTTTTAAACCACTAATTACAAGTGCAATCTTCAGGCTCTGCAATGGGGTGAGAGGGCCAGGACAGGACACTAAACATTGCAAGCTGAGTATGGGGAGACAGAGAAACTGATCAAGCCAAGCAGTCTCTTTGAATTGCAAAAGATCAAAATAAATGTATTGTGATGAGTTCCCACTTGAAATCTGTATGTAGAGTCATAAATTGGTGCCATTATTTAAAATGCAAAAAGTGAGGGGAAGGCTATGGGCAGAAGATTATTAGGGATTTAATTTCTCATCAGAGTACTCCAGATTAAAATCTCTGGCAGTCAGGTTGTTGGCAAGTGATCCTCAGCAGCTGGAAAAGGGGCTGGTGGAAAAAACACTTCAAACAAACAGAAAACCACTTATTCAAAAATGTAATGTGGATAGCTAATTTCAGCCTGACACAAAATGAGTCACTTCAGTAGGGACTGATTGAACTCCCGTGAGGTCAATGAGAGTCACTTCAGTGGGAACTGGATTGGGCCCCAATGGTCAGATTTTCAAGAGCTTGGTGCGTTGGCTGTCAGTGCCTCAGTGGTTGCTGCTGGGTATGGAGCATGTGAGAATCTGTCTCGGAGTTCTCTTGAAAACTTGGTCTTCCATGATTCCAAATGCAACCTCTCAGCAATGGTATGGTGAGCTACTCATACTGCTGTTAAGTACTTGTATGTCACCATTCGTTCATCTGCACAGCTCAAAACACTGCATAGAAATTTAGCAGTATTGTACCCATTTTACAGATGAGGAAATGGAGGTGCAGAGGAATTAAGTGACTCACTCAAGGACACACAATGAATCAGTGGCTGAGCTGGGAATAAAACCACAAACTTGCCCTAACCGTTTGAATGTGCTCCATGTTTATTGCTCCGATGTCAATCCATCTATTTTTATTTTCACGTTATTAGCCATTGGTTTATAAAATCAAAACCTAGAACACAGTCACAAGATCAACATCTCTCATTAGGAGAATGTAGCTTGATGCTTGTTTTGAATAAATCCCTAGCAGTGAGAGACCTTCCATCTGTCCCATTTCTGCTGTGCTTACTCTCAGTGGCACTTTAATGCCCTTGTTTGAATTCTCCCTAATACAGTAAAACCTGCAAACATAGGTGGATCTCCTGTGAGTTCGAAGGGGTACCCAGATCACAATGTTCTTGTCATATGCAACATGATGCAGGTGTATCAACAATTCTCTGATCCCCTCACATACCATCTATGGGCTTCAGGAGTCATTGCTAGTTCAAAAGCACCTAATGGTACTGGTGTGCCTGAAACACAGAAGTAACTGTATATAGGCTAAGAACGTGTCAGTATCTATAGCTGTTCATGGTTCATCATTGTTTCCATTTACTTCCTGTGCATAACCTGATGGTGAAATTCACTTCTCTCATGTGAGGCATATTAATCATCTTAGGGGGAACTCTTAGCGTCCCTCCATTTCTCCCCAAAAAATTCTTTGCCATATATGGCTTCTAAAATTCTGAATAAAAGCAGCTGTTTCATTTTAACGCATTCCTATTCCTTCTTTGCCTCCCAGATGCTGAAGCATCGGCACCTGAAAGTGAAACTGGCTATAAACAGACTTTGCTAAGTTTCATTGTCCCATTTGAAGGAAATGCGGGAAGTAAGAAGCCAAATGGATTTTTAATCAGCTAAGGTGTTGTTAGTAAAACAGGCGAAGAAAACTGTTCACAATATGATTTTCTTTTTAAGCTGACAGAGCTCCTTTAACACACCGCAGCTGTCCTCTCCAACTACTTAATCTTGAGGTAAATTCTCAACAGGAAACTCTTAAAAAAAAAAAAAAAAATTGAGCCCCTCTGTTTTCGAAGTAAGTCCCTTTCAGTGGCAGGTGCATTGTCTCTGCTTAACACTGTATGCTGTGGTCTGTTTGTTTTCTCCGTAGTAACATGCCAGTTGCTTGTTGTCATTGCTAAGAAATGTGGTCTTGCTCTCGGTAGAGTGCTCCTTGGATCAGACGGATGCAGTAGCTTCTTAGAACAACTTGTTCCTCTTAATTCTGCCTTTCTCTTCTGCAGTCACTTCCTTTAACAGCTTTAATGATCCTCTTTGAACTCCCCAGCCATCAGAGTTTAGGAATAGTGTCCGATCTGCATTTCCTCTTTGGGCTGAGAGCTAGGGGATGATCTAGTGAGGAGAAAATAAAACCATTCCCTGGAAGTGGCTTCTACCTATTTTTAAGGAACTGTGCCAGCTTACCAAAGTAGGAGTCAGATTCACTGGCGAAGTCTGGAGGTGTTACTCTGGATTTACACCAGTGTAACTGAGATCAGAATTTGGCCCAAAGGCAGCAGCTTGTGTCAGCCTTACCCTTCATAACATTGGGGGCACACAATGCTCTGTTGTGGACTGGAACATGCAGAAGCAAATGGGAGGTAAGCAGCAGAGACCACCTGCCTTCAGTCTCATCTATCTAGTATCTGGACATCTCCCACATCTTTAACGTATCCCCTATCACCCCTGTGAGGGAAGGAAGTACTTGTGTTCTCATTGCACAGAGGGGGGACTTACACGGTGAGGCTAAATGACTTGCCTGAGGTCATGCAGGAAGCCTGTAGCAAAGCAGGGAAATGACCCCAGGTCTTCTGAGTCCCAGGCTAGCACCCTCCCCATTGGACCATCCTTCCTTCGTGGCCTCATGCTCCTCACGAAAGTCTCAAGCAGTAATAGCAACTAACATCCTAAAGCCTGTTGGAAAGGGTGAGGAGCTGGCCAGACAGCACTCTTTTGTCACACACAAACTCCGTTTTGGCCGGCTGTCTGTCAGCCCTGAGTAAATCCCAATTTCACGGACTGCCCGGAAACAGTGAAGTTAGCCCAGTATTGTGATTCATTTTTCCTGCAGCGTGAAGGCAGAAGTGGGAATGTCCACTTCCCCCCTCCCTGCTGTTGGGAAAATCACAGCCCTGGGCTTATATGGCCACTCGTGGCAGGCCAGGGTGGAGGGGAAGGGGACTCTAACCACCTGGCACCAGCTGCTTCCTGTCTGGCTCGCCAGTGGGGAGACGGGGCCGGCACTGCCAAGGTGAGGCAATCCAGTCCACCCCACAGCAGCCGCTTGGAGCATGAGCAGGTGTGTGAAGGGGGCCCTCCCCGGGTGGGTGGATCAGGGTGTGTATGTGAAAGGGACCCTCCCCAGCAGGGTGCGGGGGGGTTGGATCCTGGTCTCGCCCAGATCCCTCCTGCCAGGGTGGGGCCTCCTCACACACTTGCTCGTGCTCCAAGTGGCAGATGCCAGTCTCGGCTCCTGTGATGTCTCCCCTAGGCCTTCTGGAGTCTGCTTCAGGGTGGTCTGGGGCTCCTAAATCCTGTGTGTTGTCGGTAGGGTGACCAGACAGCAAGTGTGAAAAATCGGGACAGAGGGTGGGGGGTAATAGGAACCTATATAAGAAAAAGACCCAAAAATCGGGACTGTCCCTATAAAATTGGGACATCTGGTCACCCTAGTTGTCGGTGCTGCCCCCCATCCCATGCTGGCCAGACAGGAAGCAGCACCAGCAGCCTGGGCTGGAGCTGGGCCAGACGGACAGTGCCGTGTGGTAAGACACCCTCTACGCATCATGCCACATACGCTCTACCCTCTGGGATGGGACAGGCCTACCACCTATCCACCCCTCTCTGGGACGGCCCACTACCCCCCATGAGCAGCCATGGCCTCAGCCAGGAGGAGGAAGCTGGGACGCCTGCTTCCATCTATCCACTGTTGGAAAAGTCACAGCAGTTTGTGGGGAGGGGGGACTCGGCGGCTGTGCATCTCCCGTGAAATGCCAACACTTACCCATGGGGCTGCCCTGATGACATTATTTTAATAACCCACGATTTACACAAGACCTTATCTCGAAGGGAAGGTGGAGCTGGATGGGCTTGTGACCTGAAGACCCAGAACAGATGCCATGTGTTCTCCTCTTTGTGGGGAAGGGGTAGCTGCTAAGTGACCACATAATATTTGACTTGGTGAAACTCTTGTACAATAAAGTCATGTGTGCTGAATGCACTAACAGCCTGATTTTAAGAGGGTCCGGGCACCCACAACTCAATGAGGGCTGCCGCCGTTGAGCACCCCTGCAATCCGCTCGCTCATGTGCTCTGCATGTCTTAGCTCTACTGAAAACACAGAAATACTTGTGGCACCTTAGAGACTAACAAATTTATGTCAGCATAAGCTTTCGTGGGTTAGAACCCACTTCATCAGATGCATGGAATGAAACATACAGTAGACAGATATTTATACAGTCAGAGAAACATGATAAGGTGGAAGTGCGTAGACCAACCTTAAGAGGCTAATTAATTGAGAGGAACCATAACAGCAGGGGAAGAAAAACCTTTGAAGTGATAAACAAGATGGCCATTGTGGACAGTTGACACACAGGTGTGAATGAGGATCGTTAACCTAAGGGAAATAGATTCAATTAACGTAATGGCCAAGCCATTCCAAGTCTCTATTTAATCCTGAGTTGATGGTATCTAGTTTGCATATCAATTCAAGTTCAACAGCTTCTCTTTGTAGCCTGTTTTTGAAGTTTATTTGTTGCAAAATTACGACCCTCAGGTCTGTAACAGAGTGTTTCCTGACGGGCTGGGCTCCGCTTGTTTCGTTTTGTAAGACTAGGAACTAAATTCAGAGGAGGGGTGTAAAGGAGTGTAATGGTGCAACCCCCGCAGTGTAGACAAAGCCTTAGATTCCATTTCACTTGGTCAGACTCCCTTAGACCTACTGATACATCTGTGATTCACATGCCAAGGAGCCAGAAAAAGGCCGGGGCGGGGAGGGCTGCTTTATACCTCATTACTTCATCCTCTTAGTTGCGTTTCTTGCTTCACCCTCAGCTGCTTAGTTGCACTGACTCAGACTCCCTTACGTTCAGAGGGCCAAATTCAGGAGGTTGCTGTAATGTGCAAAGGAAAGGAGTGTCTGCAAGTTGCATGCACGCGATCATGTTTATTGCCGTACTGGCTTGGGACCAGCCGGGGTGGGGGCGCCATCGTGTCGAGTGCTGTACAAGCAGAGTAATACCATTCCTGCCCCCGGAGAGCTTAGGGCTTGGCTTAGGGCAGCGATCGATCCAGCGGGGGGTGGATTTAACGCGCCGCCGTGCGCTCTCCCGTCGACTCCGCTACTCCACCAGAACGAGGAGCACAAGCGGAGTCGACGGGAGGGCGTCCGCTGTCGACTTACCGCAGTGAAGACACCGCGGTAAGTAGATCTAAGTACGTCGACTTCCGCTACGCTAATCACGTGGCTGAAGTTGCATATCTTAGATCGACCCCGCGCGGTAGTGTAGGCAAGCCCTTACTGTCTATAGACAAGAGAGCACAGGCACTGACTTTTGTTTTTGCTGGTGGCTGCTCCTCTCTGCCCCCTTCCCCATTTGCCAGCGGCAGGCAGAGCCCGGGGGGAAGAAGCCAAGTGGGGGCAGGGCAGGGCCTTGGGAGGGGAGAGGCCGAGCAGGGGCGGGGCCTCAGAGTGGCAGGCGGGGCCTTGGGTGGAAGAGGCTAAGCGGGGGTGGGGCCTCAGAGCAGTAGGTGGGGCCTTGGGTCAGAGCACGGGGAGGGCCATGGTCTGGCCACCGGAGCCCACAAAAGATTAATCTGGCCCTGCGGGTTATGAGCATCTCCTCTGGGGGGTTTTTGGTGAGTGCTTGAGCCCCGGAGCACCCACGGAGTTGGCGCCTATGCAAGAGAGGCAGTGAGGGAGGGGCCGGGGATAGAACCCACTAGCCGAGCGATGGTTTGCAAAGGTCATGTTAATGCCAGGAACATTGCAGGTGGTAGGAACATGTTGGTGACTGGGTGTGAGTCTCAGTAAAAAAGCCCTTCTAAAAGGAATGTAACATTGGAATAGTGCAAATCTTTGGGGACGAGGAGCAGAATAAGGTGTGACTAACACAAACTAAGGCCAGCTCCGCACTATGAACTGTTGCTGGCATTGCTATGGTCAGCCAGGGGTGTGATCTCTGACCGACACAGCTGTGTCAGCAAAAAGCCCCTCGTGCGAATGCAGTTACATTGGCCCCGCTGTTGCTGGTATGGTTCATTTCAGTGTTTTGGGGAGACGGGGCAGGAATAAGCGATACCAGAAAAAGCGGCGCGTTGCCAGGATAGCTGCATCCACACTAGGGGCATTTTGCCAGTGTGGCATATGGGTAGAGTGTCACAGGGTTCACACGCACGCTGGGGTGGCGCTCCCTGTGGGCGATTCTGCCCAGTTCAGTGCCCCCTTCCTTCTCTTCCACCATCTGCAACTCTCCTCCCACTCACGGAGTCACAGCACGGCTGCTTTGTGACTCAGCCCTTCTGCCAGGTCACACTGTTCCCCTTCCAGGGGGCAGTCCATCAAAGTCTGTCTACTCAACCCACATTAGGCAGTCCTCCCCCCACCCCCGCCCCCATTACTCCTGCAGTGACCCAGGCAGTCTCCTAGCTCAGTGGATCTGAACCAAGGGTCCAGAACCCCCTGGGGGGCTGCAAGCAGGTTTTGGGGGGGCTGCCAAGCAGGGCCAGCATTAGACTCGCTGGGGCCCAGGGTAGAGAGCTGAAGCCCCACTGCATGGGGCTGAAGCCCAGGGCCCCGAGCCTCACCACCCGGAGCTGAAGCCGAAGCCTGAGCAATGTAGCTTCGCGGGGCACCCAGGCAATTGCCCGGCTTGCTACCCCCTAACGCCGGCCCTGACTTTTATAGGCAGAAAAGCAGTTGTTGTGGCACAGGTGGGCCGTGGAGTTTTTATAGCATGTTGGGGGGGGGGCTCAGAAAGAAAAAGATTGAGAACCCCTGTCCTAGCTCACTGCCACAAGCAGTACCACCCTGGTACGGGAACCTAAGCCCGCTCTCCACTCTGGGTCCCAGTCCGGGGCCCTGTCGCAAGCGGTTAAGGTCTGCGGCTGCACCCTCCATTCCGCTCTAGCCTCTGGACCACTTCCTACCGCAGTCCTCCTAGTCAGACCCCTCTCCCTCAGGCTTACTTGCTCCCAGGGGTCCCTATCCCTCCCCCTTCCTTCTTCCTTACTCCAGGGAGAGAGACTAGAGGCTTCCTCCCTGCACTATTTCTGGCCTCCTGGCTTTATCAGGAGAGCACTCCTGGCTTTATCGAATCCCCTACCTATTCCCTCACAGGTGAGCTTCTTTCTGACCAAAGCTCTCCACACAGTCTAAATCTTCCTCGTTTGCCATATACTTGAGTGATTGGGCCTGCCTGGCCGATGTGGAGCGTATAGCTGTCCTGGCAAAGTACCCATAAGGTAAGCACATCCTTCGAGTCCCCTCTGAACTCCCCGCCCTGCATCTACCACCATTTCAGGCGATGAAAATGAAAGTTTGAATTGCCTTGGTAGCAACCTTAGGCACCTTGTTCTGACCTCACCCATCCCGGGTGACCATTACTTTTCCGTACTGTGGAGAGGGAGCGATTCCTGCTTTGACATACCTGTGTAAGAGAGGATCAAAGTGGACCTTGCACAGGTAGGGAAGTCAGGGATTCAACCTCTCAGCTGGCCAAGGGGGAAACTTAACTGTGAGCTGGGATGGCCCCAAATAAAATCACGCTTCATTTTTCAGTCACATTTGTTTGCAGCACTCACAACTCAAGAGTTTGTAACTGATCCCCAGTCTCCTCCAGCGCTAGCAGAGCCCATTTAGGGGCAGGAGAGGTATGTGAAAATGACTTTGTGGTGATTCAGCAGAGTTTGTTAATTTCACCAAAGATTCAGGTTCCACTTAATTTCTAGGTGAAAGTTCGAGAGTTCCAATTCTAAGTTCTTATTCTATCTTATCTGAATCATTCAGCCCTATTGCACAGTGTGACTTACTTAAACCAGTACCCTGAAAGGAACAGAGCTTTTGAAATCCTGGTGGGTTTATTTACCTATGAAATTATAATGGGCTCTTTGTTTTCTGTGTCCTGAACCTGTCCATTTCTTATCGCTCTTCCCACATGCAGAATTCAGCAGCCATTCTGTGTTCAGGTGCAAACTGCTGCAGAGGGTACAAACACACTGTGTTATTTCCGAGGGATCTTACTTGTGTTCTTTCTTGTGTGGGTATTCTCCGTATACAATAAAGGTTATTCTGAAGGGAAGGGTTGCTGTTTGTGTCCGGAGGGGAAAACCTCTCTTTCAGAGAAATATCCGCAT
This sequence comes from Macrochelys suwanniensis, assembly GCA_033296515.1. Classification (NCBI taxonomy): domain Eukaryota; kingdom Metazoa; phylum Chordata; order Testudines; family Chelydridae; genus Macrochelys; species Macrochelys suwanniensis. Next base: position 8,046,239 of record CM065785.1, on the reverse strand, counting down.
GTATTTCTTCTCATGCAGTGAAATTCTTTTGGGGGGGTACCTGACAAAGCAATAAACTCCCAGGGTACTAGCACAAGACAGCGATGCGAGAGGAAACTGTCCTGATGCAAGGACTAGATCTGCTAACTACACTTTCTTCATACCGAACCAACAGCATTCACAAAGGAGCCAGAGCCCTTTGATCTGATAGCTAGTCAGTGAATGGCAGTTTGTCACGCGTCTGCTCATCAGATTTCTGAGGTACACGTTCTCCCTCTCTTCTGCCCCGCCTCTCGTCCCTTCTGTAACGGTTTAGCTCGCAGAAGAAGCTGATCCCTCAACTCACGAAGTGCCTGACCACAGCTTGTGGGGATGGCTGAGCAGATAAGGTTGCTAGAATCTGGGTTTTGTGGGGGGAGGCCAAAGCCCTTGACTGTCTTGTGTGGAAAGTGTTGGTTTACCTGGGTGTAACTGAATATTGCTGATGACTGATTGCAAAGGTGAGGCACTGCTCAGCTTGCCTGACTCAAGTGCAGGATTCATTAGCTCTGGAGATTGCTTCTCCCCCTTTGACTCCACCCTCCCTGTGCACTGCAGCAAGGCCAGGAGCATGACGGAGAGGAAGCTTTCTTCCATCCTGCAGGGACTGCTTTGACAGGGTGACTTCTTTTGGGACAAGGAGATGCTACTCCTGCATCTGTTCTGCAAGGCTTAAAATTGTAGCCTTTAGATCTGCTGCTAAGCACAATCCCTGCTCCATGATGTCACCAACTCCTCTCCGAGGAGCTACGGAGCTAGTCAGAGCTCACTGATGTGATGCAGCCTGAATCTCAGTAGCGCATTTTGACCTTGCCTGCACTAGGTGTTTTCCGCATTAGTTACCAGGTGTTAGCTAACGTGGTGAGAACACACCTCTTTTCCTAGTGATCACGAGGCCTGAGATGGTGCCCCTGTGCTCCTAGTTTGTCTTGAAATGAGATGTGCTTCAGATGAAGGAGCCAGGATCCCCACAGTGGGGGAGTTGCCTCCACCCCGTCAGCTAGCAGTTTGTGCCTGATGCAAGAGGGTTTATATCCCTGACATGGCCATCCTGCCTGATGTACCTGCCGATGTTGCACCTCTCCCTGCCCACCCTGCTTGGTTAATTTCAAATTTATCATCTCTTTGCCATAGGCAAGTTTCTGGAACCATCCGTAACTGGCTGGAATGTGTGCTCGGGAAACGTGCCTGATAAGTTTCACTGGGGAGTTTAAAGGTCTTGGTCTTAGAGGAAAAAATTCCTCCCGGTGCCAGGAATGCACTGCTACAACATTAATGTTAATGCAGCATTAGCACCGGTGGGAATCCTTTGTAAATTTCCCCGTTAGACTAGACCGGGGTGGGCAAACTACAGCCCGCGGGCCACATCCGGCTCGCAAGCCCATCCTGTCCGGCCCCTGAACTCGCCAGGGAGGTTCCCCTTGGCTCCTCCTCCGCTATCCCTCCGCAACACGGCGCCGCGCGGGCAATGCTCTGGGTGGCGGGGCTGCGTGCTCTGGCCAGGCAGCCAGCAGCGTGTCTGGCTCCGGCCGCTGCTCTGAGCGGCATGGTAAGGGGGCCGGGGCCGGAGCTGGGGTTTGGATAAGGGGCAGGGAGCCCCGAGGGGCAGTCAGGGGACAGGGAGCAGGGGGAGGTTGGATGGGGCGGAGGTTCTGGGGGGGCGGTCAGGGAACGGTGGGGTTGGATAGGCATGGGAATCCCGGGGGTCTGTCAGGGGGCAGGGGTGTGGATAGGGGTCGGGGCAGGCACGGGGGCTTAGATAGGATGTGGGGTCCCAGGGGGGGTTAAGGGCGAGGGGTCTCTGGAGGGGGCAGTCAGGGGACAAGGAGCAGGAGGGCATAGATAGGGGATGGGATCTCGGGGGGGCGTGGTTAGGGGTGGGGGGTCTCTGTAGGGGATAGTCGGGACAAGGAGCGGGAGGGTTTGATGGGTCAGGGATTCTGAGGGGGGCAGTCAAGGGACGGGAAGTGGGAGGGGGCAGATAGGGGGCAGGGCCAGGCTATTTGTGAGGGCACAGCCTTCGCTACCCGGCCCTCCATACAATTTTGCAACCCCAATGTGGCCCTCGGGCCAAAAAGTTTGCCCACCCCTGGACTAGACTGTGCCTCTGTCAAGCAATGGCCTCAGCGTCTGGTCCCTCCCAGTTGCTATGTCTTACATGTAAAACTTAGAGATACTTCATTACACATGGCAAACTCAGTCAACCACCACGGCTGTGTCCTAAAAATCCCACTCGGGCTGCTCACTTTTCTGCCATGACTTCCAAAGCTGATCTCTGGGCAGTTCATTGAACGGCTACCCCCCTCGTTCCCAAAGTCAATGGGTTTCAATCCATTCAGTTTCTCACAGGAAAAGCTTTACAACATGGCAATGAAAAGTCATCTGATGTCACTCAGTCTCTTACTCAGCCAGGGGTCACTGCTGCAGGGGAATCCTGGACTGTGAATTGCAGGAGTGTGACTGGAGGGGAGAGGGTTCTGCGAAGCTTTTGGCCATATAACTTCATCTCTCTGGGATGTGGCTGTTTGGGCTGGATGGGGAGGGAAATTTGGAGGCTAATATGAAGAGAATCCAGACTCTGGCTAGAAATGTCTGTGCTTTGCCCCATTCGCTCAGAAAGGGCCATGGACGGGAGTAGCGCGTGCTGGTGGAGGTCTTTATAGACTGTTTGTATCTTCCATGCTCCTGGCGTGTCCCAGAGGGGTGAGTTAGGTAGTGGGCACCCAGTGACCCTGTGAGCTAATGCAAAAGCTATTAAGGACGTTCTCAAGTGGTTCTTGCAGCCCATCTTGCTATGAATTGATGCCTCTTTCCTGTGCCCCTCAACCCCCCTGCCCTGTACAGTCACTCTTCCCTCTCCTCATTGCACAAAGAACAGAGGGAGGGAGGAGCAACGTTTCTCTCTTCTGTTCTCTAGTGTTTAGATCTCTTCCTCCTTTTGCTCCTCTCACCTGCTCAGGATGGAGGCTGGGGATGCCCATTTTTGGCTCCATCAAGCTGGGCTGCACATGCTCTCCCGGCTGAGGTAAGTGCCATGGGAGCAGAGGAGAAGGCTGGGGCAGCAGGAGGCTGCAGACCTGTATATATGAGCTACTCCCCAAGGCTTGCTGGGTTAGGAGCCACCACTGGGTGAGGGAGAGAAGAGGCAAGCAGCTTTGAAGGACTTGTTTGGTGGGGGTGGTATGGATCAGACCTGTTTTTACCATTCATGTGCTAGTCCTTTTTGTAACAAGCCTAATTCAAAAGTCTGACTCGCTGGATTTTGACTCTAAGTTCTCAAGCACCATTTTTCTTCCTTTGCCAATCTGTAGATTTCACTTATCGTCGCTGGAAATATTTGACGGTCGGTTTGTGTGTGTACGGTGAAACTGACCTTTATCTAACCCTCCCAAACCTACCTGGGGAGTTGAGGGGATGCTCCTGGTAACCTTTAAATCTAGCATTTCATCTCTGGTCCTCTTCCTAAATTAGCTCCTCTCCCAGGTCAGGTTCTCTGCAGGAACGCATGCTGTAGGATATTATATACATTGTAGGATATATAGCACTGTGGTGGCTACTTGATAGTGTGTGCACGGTGGCAGCCTTCCATTCCTGACTGAGTTCAACAGGCCTGTTGTGCCAAAGTATCTCAAGACCCCCGGGCTGTGAGGCAGGCTCAGGGGTGTCTCATGCATTCCAGCTGGACTCCCCTCCTTGGTTTGCAGACAGCCAAGTTCCCCTGCAGTAAAGCTGTAACAGCTGGTGCTGTCTTGCTGGGCAAGAGGAGGGGATGGAGGCTGGAAGGAAGCCGGCAATGGCTCTGTCTCCCAGATTGATTTGTGAATTCCCTGTTCCAGCAGAATTGTAACTTCCCTGGCTGCCATTCCAGGTTCTTTGCAGTCTCAGGGGGATCTTGGCCTTTTTCTCGTTTCTCTCCCCCACCCGCCCACCTTGACAGCAGGAGGCTCCACATGGGGTGTTGTGGCATTCGTGAAGTTCCTATTTATTTTTTTCAGTCAGGCAGCTTATAAAACACACCTCAGCTGTAAGGGCAACTTTCTGACTAGCCCTGTGCAGGGAGACAGAAGCCCTTAAGCAGAGTCCCTGGGGCTGGATGAAGAACAGATTCCCACGGTGATTAATCATTATTAGAGTGATGTTTCTGTGCAGAATATGTGGGAGCCGGCAGAAACTCCACTGGGATTTTGAAGGCCTGCTGGTTAGGGCACTAACCTGGGACTTGGAATTCCCTGCTCCACCAAAGACTTCCTGTGGGAGTCTTGGGACAGTCACATCGTCTCCCCGTGCCTCAGTTTCCCTGTCAGTACAATGGGGAAAATAGCTCTGCTCTGCCTCACAAGGGTGTTGTGAGTCTAAATACACTGCAGACTGTGAGGTGCTCAGGTACTATAGTGACGGAGGGTGGGCAGAGTGATTCCAAGAGGTGGGTTACAAAGATCTTCACGGTGTCCCTGACAGGCTGATCCCCTCAGGGTGTGGATAACATGACCTGCACCTTCTCACACCTGCCCTCGCTGCTGCTCTTGTTACACACCTTCCTTGTGGCTGCGCACGCTGTGACTTACACCAGCTCAGCCTCTGTCAGGCACCGTGGGCCAAACTCGGAGGCGATGTGTGTTTGTCTAAGGCACAGGTTCTCAACCGGCCAGTTGTGACTTGCGGGGGAGGGGAGTGTTCATGACCACTTTGCCCGGCCCATATTCCTGGATGGAAGGAAGTGGGGAGTGTTCCTTCCAGTACAGAAGAGGTTGGGAATCTCTGCTGGTGTGACATGTAAGCTGACGGGGTGGAGGAAAGTGGTGTTCAGACCAGCTTAGACTCTCTCCTGAATTTGGCCCGGAAAGGGACTGTGAATCCAGATTGTTTGAATAAATGCAAAATACCAAAGGTGCAGAGTTACTGGTCTCCTGCTGTCTGTCTGTGTGTCTCTCTCCCCTTCCCCTCCTCCCCGTCATGTTCTTCCTCATCAGTCAGCATTCCCGATTTGATCTCGTCCAGGTTTTAGCACCTGAATGCACAAAGGTGTTAAGCAAAATCCTGGGATTGAAGGGAAAGCCCGTGTGAGACAATAACTGGCCTTCCAGGGCTGCCCGGCTGGCGATCCCTGGAACACAGCAGCCTTTTGCTCCATCCCCCACCCTGGCGCTGCCTGTTCTATTGTTTTCCCTGCTTGGAGGCTTCCTAGTATTGATACCGCCCAGCACAGCCCTCATTGTTCAGAGGGTGGGAGCAGGAGGCATTGTTGCCCTGCCGGCTACAGGGCTGGCAAAGCTTAGTCCAGGTTAGCCCCCTCGTGCCAGTCACATGCTGCTGGCGTCCTGTTGGTGGGCATGTCTCTCGGGATGGTTGGCAGGGAGGGGGATGTGCATAGAGGAGGACGGTGAGGGGGGGTGTCTAATGTCTGGAACTCGCTTCTCCCTAGGGAGCCCTAACCTCATCCGGCCTAACGTCCGCCTACCCCGCATGGCTTTATCTCACCCGCCCCAGGATGTCTCTGACATGGCATTCTCTGCCCTCAGATGAGCTGACCCGTTATTCCACAGGGTGAGCTCTTTCCCATGCCCAGACGTGCGGGGAAGACAGTTAATGTCTTCCCTGATGCTGCCCGCTGCAGTCCATCCATTGTAATCCTGCTGAACCTGCTACATCCATTGGTCCTGGGGTGAATTGGGTCCAGTGGCCTTGGCGATTTGAGCAGCAGCGAAGCTAAGCTGCTGCCACCCTTTGGCAGCTGGTGCCAACCTTCCCCCAGCTTCTGATACCTCCGTTAACCCCACCGGACTGAATGAACAAGAGCTACAGTTGCACTCTGGCAAAAACCCAATCCATGTGCAAACTGGAGCTACTCTCCTCTGGGTCTGCTGGGGATCTGCCCCATTAGGTGCTGCCCCGTCTTACACTGCGACCTAGGCCGTTTTCTAGGAGTGTCTGTGGGAGTTGGTTTAAAACCTAAGTTTGCCACCTTCCACCGCTGGCTGCATAAGGGCCTGTTCTGATCATAAGCTCTTGGTGTGGTGGGTGTTGAGCAACAGGGGTTGGGGGGCTTGTGCTGTAGGTTTGCATGGTCTAGGGGGCTGGAGATTGGTTCTCTGAAGCCTGAGTAGTCATGGGTTTTATGCAAATTAATCTCCACGCTCCCTGAAGAGAACAGAAGCCAGGGGCATATGCTGTTCACGTCACTTTGTGCCTTCCCTAAACTGGGGTAGAAGGGTTTATTCTCTACTCCGTCAGCTATATAATCTGCATTGCATGCGCTCGTCTGGTTGCAATCAGCCCATGTGATGGTCCATCCTCTGTCCAAGGCTCCTTTGTGGAGAAGAGACCCCCGGCGCGCTCTGATCAAACACCGTAAGTGCGGCATTAAATCCTCCCCAGGACAGACAGACTCTTGGCTCGCTAACACATGGGATCGCTGGTGAGAGAGCCCCTTGTAGATGGCAGTTATTCAGGCTGGTTGAACTTTCCTGATGTCTTGGGGTCCAGTTGCTTCAGCTGATGCCTCATGAATGCCTCCTTTCTTGCCATCGGGGAGTGGGGAAGGGGCTTCTGTCATAACCCCTCAGAATCATTTTTCATTTCATTCTGTAGGCTGGGGGCTTTTTCAGCCACTCTCCTCCCGCTGCTCTCAGCACGGGTTCAGTGCCACTACTTCTGGCAGTGGTGGGAGCGCTGTGCAGACCAGGTGCGGTGTCTTGTTACCACCCTGTCCTCTGAATTCTTACAAATGAGATGGTCTGTTCCTCTCCTGCCTCTGGAGCTCTGGCGCTGCCCTGCTGCAACCGGCACAGGTAGCATTGGACTGGGAGTGTCGTGACTGGAACAAAGGAGGCACCTGGATTCGAATACTGAGTCGCTGGGTGACCTCAGGAAAGTTGCCTGACGTCCCTCGGCCTCATCCAGGCAGCTGGAAAATCATGTAAGTTTAAAAAAAAGGGGGGAGAGAGAGGAGAAAAAAGGGGGAAGAAAAGGCATGAACCCCACTGAAAACCAGATGCTGCATCGGAGACAAACTGAGGAAAAATCCCGTCTCATTTCCCAGCATCATCAGTGGCAGTTCCATGCTATGTAAAGCTTTCATTTGAGCAACTAAGACTTCTCTGTAAGTCTCTCTCCCAAGAGACTGGAGGGAGGGGCTAGGTAATGGCAGACTGGCAAGATGCATGGGCTTATTGCTGTGGGTGGAATGAATATGGAAAAATCATCTCGTCGAGGTTTCTTTCCATCTGAAAAACGCAGTTCGTGTTCTGGCCTGTGGCTGTGTCAGAGTCAGTCGCGCGGCGAACACATGGCAGTAATAATAACCAATTCATGCATCTACCCACATCCCTGTGCTACGTGCAAGAAGCGGGGTGGGTGCAATATTAAGGCTGCAAAGCGGAAATCACACACACAAAAAGCCAAGAACGATAAAAGAGACGGCCTCAGCCGCCACGTGACTGGGATTGTATTGGACACTCCGTATCTTTTTGCTATATGTTTAATGACACCGGTGGTGACGCTGCAAAGGGTCATAAGCACACGTCCCGCTGATTTCAATGGGACTCTGCGAAGGACAAACCGTACAGCTGTTGGGCATACCCATTGCTAGATTAGGGCCTTATGCAGGACCATATTAATATTAAATAGAGATATTCCAATCTCCTAGAACTGGAAGGACCTTTCAAGGTCATCGAGTCTAGTCCCCTGCCTTCACTAGCAGGACCAAGTACTGTCCCCTGACAGATTTTTGCCTCAGATCCCTAAATGGCCCCCTCAAGGATTGAACTCACAACCCTGGGTTTAGCAGGCCAATGCTCAAACCACTGAGCTATCCCTCCCCCTTACCATAGCTACCATACGCGTTTGGGCCTTGATTAAACAAAGCGCTGAAGCATGTGCTTAAATTCCATTGACTTTAATGGAGCTTGAGATGTTCCACTGACTCAAGAAAATGTGAAATTACCAGCCGGGCTGATAGTTCTGCCTATTGTTAAGCTTGCTTGACACTTCCCATTGTAAGACTGTTGTCAATTGCTTATAACTTTGCCAAACTGTAACCATTTGGGCTGAAACTTTCCATGTTGGGTTTCTGCCTCTGGAAGAACTTTAAAAAAAAAAATAAATCAGCCAAAACAGCTCTGCCTTTTCCAAGAACGAGGCTAGGGGAAAATACATGGCGTTGCCATCTACAAAAAATCCTGGCAACCTTTGCTTTGAAAAGCTCTAATGCCTCCATGCCATTGAGACGTGCCTTGAAATTTGGTAGCAGGGGGGTCTTTGTGTCGGGGAGGTGCCTTTTGTCATCCCCAGGAAAATCGGCTTAAATCTGGCCAAGTTATCAGCCTTTGAAAGACTTCAACTGACACATGCCCAGTAGAATCATAGAATCTCAGGGTTGGAAGGGACCTTAGGAGGTCATCTAGTCCAACCCCCTGCTCAAAGCAGGACCAAGCCCCAATTTTTGCCCCAGATCCCTAACTGGCCCCCTCAAGGATTGAACTCACAACCCTGGGTTTAGCAGGCCAATGCTCAAACCACTGAGCTATCCCATGCTTCTCCAGAGGGCTGCAGCGGGCACGGATGGGGCTGGCAACCATAACTAAGAGCAGAGAGTCTCTCTCTCGCTCTCTCCTGTGTGTTATGGACTGGGATGTAGGTGGTCTGGCCTAGTAGTCAGAGCGGGAGTCAGGTCTAGTGGGCACAGCAGGTGTCCAGGTTGGGGAGCGAAGCCAACGGTCAGCACCAGAGTCAACTGCTAGTCACCAGAGCCAGGGGTCAAGCCAGAGTCAGAACCAGAAATGGAAGCTGAGGGTCAGAGCCGAGGTCAGATGCCAGAGGCCAAGGGCTAAGCCTAAATCAAGGTCAGAAGTCGGAGTTGGAGCCAAGACTGGTCACTGAAGGTTGGCGGCAAGGTGTAAGGGCAGGAGGAGAGGCAAGGACCAAGCATGGAGCAGGAGCATGATGGGAACAGCGGGTAAGGCAGGAGCAGAGCAGGAATCAGGAACAGGGTTGGGTGCAGGAGGCAGGCACAAGCAGGGTCCAACACAGCCACAACAGGAAACCGCCTTGTTGCTCAGACAAACTTCCTGTTCCTCCTCCTGGCTTAAATAGTGTAGTTGGACCAATCAGTGGAGCCGTGCAGTCCTCCAATTAGAGCTCCCATGGGTGGTGCCTTGGCTGGGGCTATAGTCCTAGTAGCTTCTCAGCCCACCAGGTTCCAGTAGACATTGGGTGAAGGCCAGGATGTGGTGGTGGCTGTCTAGGGACTCCCTGACCTGGGTTTGAGACCCAGGCCATCATACTGTGTTCTCAATTACACCCCCCAACCCCCCAGCTGGCACCCAGCCAGCATGGAGAAGGAAGCTGCCTGATTCAAATTCATAGGGAATAAAAGCCCTGGACTGGGGTGGGGTTTGAGGAGACTGAGATTGGAAGTGGAGAGGAGGAGACTGGGAAGGCAGGGGACTATAACCATGACTGGAAGGGGAGAGATGGCTCAGACAGAGAGGAGGAATTGGAGCTGGCTGGGCTAGAAGACTGGAAGTAGGGGAGAGAATGGGACTTTGAGCGGGAGACTAAAAATGTCTGGGCAAGGAAGCCAGGACTGGGATGAAGAGACATGACTGGGCCAGGTACAAGATGGAGGAGGTGGGGAGAAAGGATGAAGCTTTGGGAGAAGTGGGGAAAAAAAGGGTCTGTGCCCACTTCCAGAGCCTGGAATGGAGTTCAAGATTGCAGAGTCTCACCATTCCTCTGCTGTCAGCAAATACCTGTGAAACCCGCTGGGGCAAAAAGTGTGTGTCTTATTCCCTTCTAGTGCTTGTCCACATAGAGGATGACAACCTACTACTGCTATAAGTGACTCCATTAGCTCAAGTGGTAGAGGTCTGTGCAGTGGAGCTAAAGATTGCAAACCTGCTGATGATCCATGTGGCTGTCAATATGATGCTGCATGAAGGAATGTGTATTTTCAGTTTGCTTTTTTCCCCTAGGAAATTACACATGCAGAGAAACAGGTAAAAGAACGTTAAGGTTGCAAAGTCATGCACTCAGAAGTTGGGCAAAGCCAGAATAATTCTGTGCAACCTTAATTCAGCCCCCTTCTGTTCTGCAAGTGCATTATGATACCGTCTTTAATTACATGATCACATACTATTTTTTCCATAGTAATTTTGTTAGCTTTTCAATCAGCAGAATATTATATCTACTTTGGAAGATTCTAAATCGATCATATGAGGGGGAGAAAAAAGCATGACAAAAGCTTTTACTCTGCCAAAAAAAACATCCGGGCATCCTTTATCCAACACTTCAAAACACAAGATCAACTATTTCCTTTGTGGGTCACTTGTGACCTTGCTCTTGGAACCTTAATTTCTTAATTTCCTGATTTTACGTAACACTTTAACTGTGCATCCATCACACAGTCTTTTGCATTTAATTTCCTCCCTTTTCAAAAAGGATGATAAAGCAAGAAAAGGAAAAACGAGAGCAATCCAGCTATTCAGGTACCAAAGCTTCCGAATCCTGCCAGTGTAGCTTGTAAGGCCCTGGCTCCGAAGCTGTTCTGCTGTTGGAGCGACCAAGTTCCCGTGACTTTCCCCAGTTTGTAAATTGCTTTAAACAATAAGGCAACTGCATGCACGGGTGGACGCCTGCACCCCCTACGCACTTCAGTGGGGCTCTTTTCCTCATCTCGGTAAGAATGAGTGAGTCAGATCCTGCATTGTCCAGCCCAGTTTGTAATCACACTCACACAACATGGGTGTGAAATGCTACCATTCTGATCTCGTAGTGTGTTATACTGATTTCTTAGGCCGGTGCAATGATTGCATAAGCTGCAGAGAGCCCTCTGTGTCTGCACTGGTGAATGTTCATGACCATTTTGCAAGGCTGATCTAAATCCTTGCACAAATCCCTTTGAGAAACTTTAAGCATAACCAGCCGTATGGAATTCAAATGATTTCTCTTCTAATATTGGTCAAATTTCAGGATCTTTGAAATGTATTATACACCACTTTCCACGTACTGAGACCTTTCCCCCTGTATTTGAATTACGAAGAGAAACTAACAGTGTAGTAACTAGGGTGACCAGATGTCCCGATAAAATCGGGACCATCCCGATTTTTCTTCTTGTGTCCCGTGTCCCGACCCATGCATGGTCGGGATGCCTTTTGTCCTGATTTCGGGCTTCCTCCATTTTTGTTTTTTGTTTTTTTTTTTGCTCAACAAGTCCGGTGGGAGGGGTTTTCCCCTCGCACAAGTCCCGATTTTTAGGTTCCCGCATCTGGTCACTCTAGTAGTAACATATATATATTTGTCATGCATGTTTGTGTGCCACATTTGATGCTGATTAGAGATGGGAAGAATTTTTATGTTCTCTACTAGATCCAAAGTGTTTGAAATCCCAGTTGTGGCTGCCATGTCAGAAAATGCTAGCAGATTTTATATGCCACGGGGGAAAAAATAATATATATATTAGAGAGGAAAGATCTGTTTGTTAGGTCACCTAGTCCACCCATTCCTCCCCTCCCACATAACCTCTACCCAGCACAGGATTTGTACAATATTTGTACACATTACAAATCATTTCATCATACTATGGTAATTCAAGGCCTGGCGTGTGTGTGGTGGGGAAAGCTCACAGCTATCCCAAGAGGCCAGATCCTGCCCTCGGTTACACCTCATTTACATGAAATGGGAAATCGGAGTATAACTAGGAGCAAAATCTGAGCCAATACGTTCCGGTGTGCTAGACTGTGGTGGCCTCCTTCTGTTCCAATAAAGAGATGTCACAAGCTGCTTCAGCAGAGACGATCCCTAGATGCCAGGAGTTAGCCTAGACACATGTGCTAGCTTAGCGTCATGGTGAGCTGCATTCACCCCGAGCAGAGGGTTAGCCCCCGAAGGCATTTCTGTAGCTAAACTCCTGCCTTGCGTTCCGTAGGTTGCCACGACAGAGCAGTGCTGCTCTACGAATACGTGGGGAAGAAGATAGTGGACTTGCAGCACACAGAGGTACCAGACGCCTACCGAGGAAGAGGAATAGCCAAGCACCTGGCTAAGGTATGACCTGACCATCCTTTAGAGACATGTTGCCTTCCTTTACGGACTAATTTTACTTATATCACAATAGCATTTAGACGCCCCAACTGAGATCAGTTGTGCTAGGCGCTGTACGTACGGAGAGTGAGCAGCAGTCCCTGCCCCAGAGACCTTACAGGCTAAAGGGACACAGGGTGGGAGCAGGGCTGGCGCTACCACTAGGCGACCCTAGGCGGTCGCCTAGGGCAGCAAAGAAGCTGGCGCCGCTACTGGGTGGGAGAAGAAGCAGAGGCATAGAGATGTGAAGTGACCTACCAAAGGTCAGGCAGCAGGTCGGTGGCAGAGCCAGGACAAGAAGCCAGATCCAGTGCCCTAACCCCTAACGCTGCCTCTTTAAAATGGCTAAGAGCAGCGGGATGCTTCCGCAGAGTGTTTAGAACTCACTCAAGTGACCCATTTGACACAAACCGTGAAACACGACCAGTTTAGAGCAAAAAACCTTGGCATTTTTCCAAATCTTGAAATCCCCCTCCCCCCCCCCAGCTCTGTACCCCTCCTCCCAAAAAATCCCCTCCATCTTGGAGGTATGGATGCGAAACAGAACGTTTTGCAAAAAAATGTTGCGAAAATTGACATTCCCGAGCCACAAAATGAATCTGTGAACATGCATTTTAATGAAATAAAAAACAAAGGCTTTTTGCCAGGGTCTGTTCCAGCACAGGCCTGTGACTGCAGGGATTGGCACCATATGACTTCAAGAAGGGTGGCACGCAGGAACACTAGAGAAAGGGGAGAGACCATCTCGACTGTGGGTGGGTTGCACCAAAGTTGCCCAGAAACACTCATTGAAAGGGAGCTGCAGAAGGAGCAAGGGGAGGCGTGGACAGGCGCAGCAGTGCTCAGAGCCAGGGGAGACCATATGGCCAATTAGGGCCTGCTCTAATAGAGCGGAAGGACCCTGATGAACGGCCATGGTCCTTCCGCTCTCCTTTCCCAGCAGTTTGCCCAGCTGCCTCCACGCTTAGTGCGGCTGCTGACTTCTGGCAGTTTGCAATTTCAACCACCCCATGCTATGAAGGAATTTCTGCTTCTGGGCAAGTGCTTTTCTGCTGTTCCTGAATGCGTTATTCTTCTTCTTCTTCTTCGCATTGCTCCATCCCTCGCCCTCTCACTGGATCCTCTTTCTCGGCAGGAAATGTTCCTTTTCCTGCTCCGTAGGCTGAATCGGCCTCATATTGCTTCATAACTCACGTGCCTTGATGCACACATCACTTTGATTGCTCTCTGCTGTGATCTTTCCATCTCTTTCCTGTAGTACGGAGACCAGAGCTGTGTTCCACGGTGCAAACGTGCTCTGGCTCATGGCTTCTCCGGTGAGAGAATAACTTCCCTTGATTTATGTTCCTTCCCTTAGTGTAGACTCCTCAAGACCTTCTTCGTTTGCACGCTGCAGCGTTTTGGTGAGTCTGCTGCAGGGATGGAAGTATCTCTCTCACACACAACCTTTTATTTTCCCCTTCTGTTTGCAGCTTTGGTTCAGGCTCTTCCTTCCCTGAGTCTCTTTGCTTCATTATTCGGTCACGCTAATGAGCCACTCCGCTAATGAGCGCAACGGATCCAAAGCGTTCTGTGTCTGATCGCTGTACCTTCCCCACGCGCCGTATTTTATAGCATGTCCGCAAAGCTTTGGAACGACACCCTTTGTTAAAGTGACTTTTTTGTGGGAGCAGAACCAAACTACCCCACATTATAGGTGCTGCAACCCTCACGTTAACCTCTCCTCCCTGCCCCTAAGTTTGGCTTTCTTTGTTCATTTCACTGATTGTCCTCCTTCATGGTACCAAGAAGGGGAAAAAAAAGTATCAGCCAGCCGCTGCGCCAACGAGTTTGCAGTCGAAGGTTCCCATGGAGGATGGGACGCGCTGGGAAATGCACGGGCATGGGGAATGAATGGATTTTCAATGATAAACTCCTTCCTTGTGGGCCTTCTGAGGGATGGAGTCTCTCGAGGCCTTGCTAGTAGCTCAGCTGCTTCTCCTGTTGCCTGATACAATAATGTAGCTGAGGGCATGTTCCGTTCTCATTGGTGTCCATCACGGACTCTCAAAAGTGGCTGGCAAGTGTTTTGCCTCTGTTTTTGGGAAGGAGGACGGGGAGCTTTGTGTAGGCAGCAAGCTGGGGAGGTGATAGCCTGGGGGGATCTGGTGTTCTTGTGGGACTCGGCGCGGGGAGTCCAGAGCCTGTCACCCCGTCCTTAGCAGAGGAAAAGCGAAGGTGGTTCTCCCCCCCCACCCCATGTCTGATTTGAATGGGACTGTGATTGCCGCTCTGCAGAGCGTCCTCCTGTCTGTCCCATTCTCTCCAGGCTGCAATGCCAGGGACATTGTGCCCAGCTGCCTCCACGCCCTGGGTTCCCCCAGCACAAATCCCAGCTGGTGTTCCTCGCTTCCGCCTTGGCTGATGCCCAAGCTGAGTTTGACTTGCGTGTGATCTGCAAGTGCACCTCCAAGCCTACTCCCCCATGTCACAGTCTCCTCCCTCTTCCTCCAGGCGGTCTGTGTGCATTTGCCCGGTTGGTTCATGCTCCATGTTCTAGGCCGGGGGACCTAGAGCATGTTATCTCACAACAGTGACCTTGGAAATGATCTCTTACCATTTTCTCCTCCTTTTTTCCTCCTCCTGCCATCCAGGGGTTACCAGCTCCTCTATTACAAGCAGGGCTGCACGTTCAGTGGCACAGGCCTGCCTCTCTATTAGAAATCCTCTCGCTCGTATCCTCTTGTAACCCACACACCTCCTGGTAACACACACACACACACACATCTAGTGGCACCGAGACCACTTGGAGAGAAAGAGATTAATGAGTCTGCTCTACAGCCTTAGCTAACAGCCAGCTCACGCACTGGTCCCAGGTTCGATCCCGACCGCTGACACCCGGGGTCTGTCGGTGTTACACTCTCCTGCCTGCCCTCGTTCTGGATTTATGCTCATGATTTACTTTCTCCTTTGACGGCGTCAAGCAGCTGGATGGGCAGTCTCTGCTAAACCCCTCACCTTCAGCTGTTTCAGGAATGCTCTGCCCTCGAACTACATTCCCTGGATATTAGTGCCGCTGTGCCCCTGCCTCTGTGCCGGTTTCTTGAGGCCTTACTCAATCACTCATACACCTCTGTGCGTTCCCTCTGCTTATTGTCCTGCCCTACGTTCTCCCCCACCCAGCAGCCTCTGCTTTCCCACTCCTTGTGGCTACATCGATTCTCCTTCCAAGGCCACCGGTGACTTGTCTTTTATCTGGCTAGCCTGCTGCAGGAGTAACGACGGCGCCACATCACCAGCACTGCTTAAGGAGTCCCACTAGCCCTGCTCCAACCAGGCCTCCAGGCATTGAACCCTTTCTTCCAGGCAAGGTGTCAGGGTTCCCTCCCCACGCTAAACTCTAGGGTAAAGACATGGGGACCCGCATTAAGAGCCCCTAAGCTTATTTTTACCAGCTTAGGTTAAAACCCCCAAGGTACAAAATTCCCTGCACCCTGAGAAATGCTTCTCTCGCTGCCACCATCAAGTGTTCTAAACAGGAATCCAGGAAAGGGGACCACTTGAAGTCCCTTCCCCCCCAAAAATAACCTCTCAAGCCCATACCCCCCTGTCCTGGGAAGCTTGGGGATAATCTCCTAACCAATTGGTTACACAGTGATCTAAAAACCCACCCCCTGGGTTTTTAAAAACCATAGAAAACAGTCAGCTTCTTAAAAGAAGGATTTTATTAAAAACAAAGAAGGTAAAATCATCTCTGTAAAATCCGGATGGTAACTATTTTACAGGGCACTCAGAGAGATTCCCCCCTCTGGACAAAACCTTAAAGTTACAGAAAAACAGGAATAACCCTTCCCTCTCCCACAGGGAATGTACCCAGCAAAATAAACAGAAATCTACTCGCTATGCTATCTAAACTTACTTTAGAAAAGTGAGTATTGGTGAGGAGGCGGATTTTCTGTAGGTTCTTTCTGTCTTCCAAGATCACTCTGACCCCGACAAAGACACACACACAAAGCCTTCCCCCCTCCTAAGATTTGAAAGTATCTTGTCCCCTTATTGGTCAGATGCCAGTCAGGTCAGGTGTCAGTCTGGCTACCTGCATTTCTTAACCCTTTACTGGGAAGAGGATTTTATAGTACTGCATCAGACCCACACCCTTCATATTTATGACACAAGGCATCAATACGGCAGCATCCCAGGCAGGAACATAATCCCTAGAAGTTCAGCGCCTGGCCTTTCCGACCAGGCCTTTCAGCCTGCAATGCAGTACAGGGTTAAATGGCTCCTCCTTATCGCATTGGCCCTAATAACGAGTTGCTTTCCCTACTGCCGGAAATCTATATGATGAAGCACTGACGTAAGTCTGTCCCTGCCCCACAGCACTTGGTGTCTAAAGGCACAAGTACAGACAAACGGCACGTCTGCCACGGCGTGGCCACCAGCGCTCGAGCGCTCTGTGGAAGCGGGGTGGGGGGTACGCTCTCTAGGTTAGCTCCAGAGTGAGCAAGAAACATTGGGCCCTTCTAGATCTCCCTGCTGGGCTCTGTCCCTGGTGGGTACCAGCCAGCCCCGTTACAAACCCAGGATCATCCTGGCTACAGACTGTGTTACCACCAACCTTCCCTTTGGGCCAGGTCCCTCACTGCTTCCACCTTCCCTTCCCAATCCTAGAGCACACTTCCCCCTGCGAGCGGGGGGCGTTAGCCTGGTGATTCTGGGGCCTACTCCCTGCTCTCAGTGGCGTGGCCAGGTTCTAACACCAGGGGGAGCGAACACATAAAAAAAGGTGCCATCCAACCCGACCTGGGTGAAAGAACCCAGCAGGAGTGTGTGTGTGGGGGGGGGGGGGGGAATCCCAGAGCGGCCACTGTCTGAGCCACTCAGCCCGCCCCGCTCTGGGATTCCCCCGCGGGCTTCTGCCAGCCCGGGTCTCTCAGCCCGCTGCCAGCCTGGGTGAAAGAACCCAGGCCAGCAGCGGGCTCTTGGTGGGGCCAGCGGCAGGACCCCTGCTGGCAGGAGCCCGGGGGGGGGGGGGGGGGAATCCCAGAGTGGGGCAGGCTGAGCGGCTCAGCCAGCCGCCGCTCTAGGATTCTCCCCGTGGGCTCCTGCCAGCTGCCAGCCTGGGTTCTTTCACCCAGGCCAGCAGCGGGCTCTTGGTGGGGCCAGCGGGGGATGTCGCTCCACCTCTGTCCACTCCATCTCCACCCTTTCAAAAATTAAAAAGGTCCACTTTTGGAAAATGTGCTCAGGGGGAGCGGCCGCTCCTCCTGCTCCCCCCCTAGCTACGCTACTGCCTGCTCTGCTTCTCCTGACCCATCCACTCCTCCTCCATGAGGCAAACCCGTTCGCAAGGCTCTGGCTCGGTGTGGCAGGGCAGGTGGCCTGCGGCGTCTCTTCCTAATTCCTGCTGTGCCCGTGACTCTCCCCTCCTGCCGCGCTTGCCCGTTCACACCCACCCCGCTGCATTCCCGGTACTCCCTGCTGTACGGGCCCCTTGCTCATCCCCCGCCTGCCGCTGAATGACTGAGATGCTCAGCCAGCTCGTGATCGTTGTTAGCGATGTATATTGTTTCTCCCGCAAAGCTGTACCGCTCCCACCCACTGCATGGCTCCTGGAGTGTGTGGCTCCTGCCCTGGGTGAGAGCCGTTGGCAGGGACAATCAGACGGGGAGCTGTTTTGCAGGACATCTCTCCTCTTCCAGTAGATATTGGAAAGCCTCGCGCATGTGGAGAACCGCCTGCTCCACCTTGCATGGAGGTGGAGCTGGGGCCCAGCAAGTGGGTGTCTCTTTGGCTTTTGGGAGGCCTCTCCAATGGCAAAGGCGGAGGGGCTCTAGTTTGGAGTCTCTGAGCAGCACTTCCCTGATGTGTCTAGTACCCAGGAAGTGTTTTACGGAGGCACTTGTCCCTAGCCTCTCTTTGCCAGAAGCTGGGAATGGGCGATGGGATGGATCACGCGATGATTGCTGGTTCTATTGATTCCCTCAGAAGCACCTGGCATTGGCCGCTGTCAGAAGCCAGATTACTGGGCTAGATGGCCAGTATGGCCGTTTTTATGTTCGCTTGGCTTCCCACCGGGTTTTCCAAGCTCGGGGAACGAGGTGAGGGGTATCCTTCAGAGATAAGCAGGCTGCCCCAGAAACACCCCCACATGAGCTTCTTAAGTGACTCTGCACCGCTGCTCCATCAGCAGAGAGATGCCCCTTTGGGAATTTTACCCTCCTTGGCACTGTTGGAAGCCCTGTTTTGTTCCTGGCATCTGACAGCTTGGTTTGATTGTCCCCTACCCAGGCCAGGAAGAGGGTCCCTATAGAATCGCAGCCATATAATGGAAGCAGGGACTTGGCTCTTGAACATAAGAAAGGCCGTACTGGGTCAGACCAAAGGTCCATCCAGCCTAGTATCCTGTCTACTGACAGTGGCCAATGCCAGGTGCCCTGGAGTGAGTGAACCTAACAGGTAGTGATCAAGTGATTTCTCTCCTGACATCCATCACCCCCCTCTGACAAACAGAGGCTAGGGACACCATTCCTTACCCATCCTGGGCTTAACCTCCATGAATTTATCCAGTTCTCTTTTAAACCCTGTTATATTCCTAGCCTTCACAACCTCCTCAGGCAAGGAGTTCCACAGGTTGACTGTGCGCTGTGTGAAGAAGAACTTCCTTTTATTTGTTTTAAACCTGCTGCCCATTAATTTCATTTGGTGGCCCCTAGTTCTTATATTATGGGAACAAGTCAATAACTTTTCCTTATTCACTTTCTCCACCCCACTCTTGCTGTGTTGGCTGGGAGACAGTTCATTCCACATGCTCCATTTCAGGCCCAGGGTGCTCTCAGCAGCTGGTTTCTGTGATGAGTGACTGATAATGCTGTGACCAGCCAGCAGAGTTCTCGTCCTCTCCCCTTCTCGGGCACTGGCTGTAGGTATGGAAATCTGCACTCAGAGGTTCCTATTTCTGGCCAGCAGATGCTGCTGGGCAAGTCCCATCATAGCCAGCTACTAATCCAGCCGCCTCCTCTTTCCATCTGCAAATAAAAATACCCTGCTTCTATCCCAGCAGCTCAGATCGGCCCCGGAGAGCGGACGAGGGAGGGATGGTATGAGCATGGGACTAGCAGCCAGGAACTGAGGGCTCCATTCTCCCGCTGCAGCATACACGTTACGCCCTTTGACCTTCAGGAGCCATAACTCCTATCCTGAGCCCTAATTCTGGCTTTGACCTGATTGGGTGAGTGGCCTTGAGCAAGGCCCTTTACTTCTGTGCCTCAGTTTCCCCGCATAAAACAGGCCTAACGATATACAGGACTACGTCAGGGTGAACTACGTAAATGCCTTTAAAGTGTGTTGCAGATGAAAGCCCAGTATCCTTGCAAAGGGTCTGATTCTGATCTCCCGTAAAGCGGGAGTCGTGCCCTTGAAGGCAGTAGCATTATAGAGGCACAAGAATAGAATCAGGCCCCCTGCACTATCCACGCCATTCCTGCAGAGGTTGCTCCATAGGGAGGGTAAATCCTTCTTTATGCTGCAGTTCACACGTGTCTCTTACAGCTGCCTGTGTTCGGCTGTGGGTGTTTGGGGGTGTGATCCCGCATCCTGGGTCAGAGGAAGCCCTTTTTCCTTCCTACCTCGGAATTGCTGCCCTTTCTACTCCAGCTGGATACGGTTAATCGCATCATCTGGGAATCTATGTCCAAAAATAAAATGTGGGGGAGGAGCAACTGCCACCTTTCTCTCCCCTCCCCCCACATGCCCACAGCCCAGGACAGAGAGGATTAGGAGAACACGTGAGGGGTTGTCAGCTGCCCTGGCCCTGTGGGATTTCGCTCGCCCATTCCAGCACCGCTTCATGGCAGGGGCAATGGGGCCATGGATGGGGATTTCTCTCTGTATATGTCTTTGATGGGGGGTGGGTAGCTTTGAACCCACCACGTGGGACCAGCTCTGTTAAACTGACAGTCCGGGCACAGAGTTGACAGCTAGCTAAGCTTGCCGCTTCGGGGGAATTCCCTTGACAGGTCTGCGGAGACCCTCCTGCGCGTGGCTGAGATGCGGCATTCAAGACGCTTTTCCTCCCATCCTAGAATTGGTCCAGGGGCTGCAGATTAGCATCTCTTGCCCCTTCCGCCCAAGGTACTCAGCCACTAATTAGTTAATGAGTGGGGAGCACCCGGACACCTTTTTAAAGTGCTGAGCCTTCTATTTATCATTCAAAGGGGAAGCGGGGGGGGGGGAGCTCTCTCACGTACACGACACCCGTTTATACCCTTAGTTCCCTACTGCTTTTCTGCTCGTACCCTCCAGTGACCGCAGGCCCAGCCACCGAGCTGTTCCTGAGCTGCTGCTTTCCTTTCCAGAGCTGTAATCCCGCTGCCTCCCTCCCCTCTGCATCACACAGAGGGGAGATGAGGACAACTAGCAGCTTCCTTTGTCTGCATGAGGCCATGGAAGAGGGGAAGGGATGCTGCTACCTTTGAAAGGGGCAGGGACTTTCCCAGCCTGATGGGAAGCAGCCGCAGGCGGGTTCCTAGCTCTGGGGGGGAGTTTGCCCATCCCCGTCCCCATTCTTGGCTAAAACCACATTCGTTTTTTTTCCGCATACATGCAGCAGAGGGTCTATTTGCCACCGCAGCATTTGCTGCAAGAGCAACTTCACTGCTACCCCTGGAGGGGGCTCGAATGCTGGGGGGATTCCAGCATCACCCCTTCTTTCCCCACCAGCAGCGCTTCATGTGTGGAGCAGGGGGAGAAGGATGGGGCAGTGAGAAACACTGGCCAACTTCATACAGGCCCCTAGCAGCAGGCTCAGTGAGAGTCAATGGGCTGTTTGTTCCTGCTGCGAGGCCCCGACCCCAAACGTGGGGAGGAAAAACTCTGAGTTACTAGCGAATGGTCCCTCGTCAGGGGCCTTTGCAGCATCATGCAAGTGCCAGGCTGTCCCCCAATCGACGTCCGTTCCGGGCAGCGGCTACATGGGGCCCCCTCTGCTGACAGGAGTGGCCGATGCCAGAGGGGAGTGGCTGCTGGTTCGGCTGGAAGCGTAGATTATGACTGCTCCACCTCCAAAGCCCCATCTCTGCTGCGCCCCGCCCCCAGCCCCGAGGGGCCGTGGCTGTGAGCAGAGTTCAGCTTTTCTGCCCCAGGTTCCTCACTCCAGGGGATTAAGCCAGATACATTTATGGAGGGGATGGTTTGATGGGATAACATGATCTTGGCAGTTAATTGACCTTTGACTATCAGTGGTAAATAGGCCCAATGGCCGGTGATGGGATGTTAGAAGTTACTACAGAGAATTTTTTCCTGGGTGTCTGGCTGGTGAGTCTTGCCCACATGCTCAGGGTTTAGCTGATCACCATATTTGGGGTCGGGAAGGAATTTTCCTGCAGGGCAGATTGGCAGAGGCCATGGAGGTTTTTCGCCTTCCTCTGCAGCATGGGGCACGGGTCACTTGCTGGAGGATTCTCTGCACCTTGAAGTCTTTAAACCATGATTTGAGGACTTCATTAGCTGAGACATAGGTGAGAGGATTATTGCAGGAGTGGGTGGGTGAGATTCTGTGGCCTGCATTGTGCAGGAGGTCAGACTAGATGATCATAATGGTCCCTTCTGACCTTAAAGTCTATGAGTCTATGTGGCCTACTGCCTGGCACTGGGGGCTGTCGCTGAAATGGCTCGGCATGCCCAGGATTGAGAGATGGCCAGATCAAGGTGGGTTTCCCTTCATGGCACCAGCCCGAAGGGCCCCAGCTCTCAAGGAGTCCTGAGGTAACTTCCCTGGTGCTAGGGCCGCTCCCCCCTGCATGGTCACAGCCCGTTGGGTGTAAGCCGGGATCCCGTCGTAGCTCGCTCCCAGGGGAGTGTGGCGTTTGTAAACCCATCTCTCCTCTCTTGTGGTTCTAGGCAGCCCTGGACTTTGTGGTCGAAGAGGACCTGCGAGCTCACCTGACGTGCTGGTACATTCAGAAATACGTCAAGGAGAACCCGCTGCCGCAGTACCTGGAACACTTACAGCCTTAACGCAGGAGGCCGTGGAGCCCGGACTGCTCTGGCAGCAGCACGCCCTGCCCCTGACTGTCCGATGCGGCCTTCGCTTCTGTGCGGTCTCAGGAAGCCCCACGCGCTCTCAGAATCCTTATGGTTTTTAAGTGCGGACGCCTGGGCCCTGGTAATGCACGGCAGCCAGGCCCTTCCACAGCTGGGCTGGCTCAGGGGTCTGTTGACAGCAGTCTCGCCTGTCACCGCGCCACGGGGTGGAAGGCCATGGCTTCTGTTGGCCTCCTTCAGCAACGTCCTCACCCCGGCGGCGCGTCGAAAACAAGAAGCTGGCGGGCGGATGTCGGCTTGGGGTAGCCGCTGGGCTCCACCTCTCCTCCGGGAACGTGCCGGGCTGCTGCAGATCAACCCATCCTGAGCTGAAGGGGCATTGTGGAGACGGGCAGGGTCTTACCTACCTTTCGTCACCGAGGGGATGGATGAGTCCGATGATAAAGCCTGACAAGCCCCAGTCGGTGCCATTTGCTGTGTGGGCTGGGGCTGGAGAGGAGCGAGTTCCGGCCGGTTAGCTCCCTTGGGGCAAAGGAAGGAGCATTAGCATCAAGTCCCAGAGGGTGGACGATGGGGTCTCTGCCTGCTCCAGAGACACTGGGGCCTTGATGCCTTCTGCCCCAGAAAGGGGACCTATGGGAGATGGTCTGTGGCCAGCCTCTGTCAGGGGCAGGCAGCATCCCGGAGGGGTGATCAAGAGCAGTTGCTCAGCCCCGACCTCCTTTCAGTAGCCCAGTGGCTTGAGGTGTGGGCAAGGGAAGGGAGTTTATAAACTTTGCTACCCCGGCAGGGACAGGAGCGTTTTGAGCCAGTCTCTCGTTTTGCTGGATCCTCAACTCCGCTCTGAAGCGGGGGGACGTTCCCCTGCCGGGGCTGGAGCAGTAACAGACACCGCTAGGAATACCTGCCATCGCCGTGGGCTTTGCTTCTCTGCCTCTTCCGGATTCCAAGTGGAGGTGAGTGACAAGGAAGGGGCAGAAGTGCCGTCAGCAAGGGGAACACGGGGGTCCCGTGGATGAGCTAAGCAAGCTCCACCACCCGAGCCAAGCGCACAAATGTACACGCCAGGCCGAGCCAAGCAGGACACGGCTCCTCGAGGTGTTCAGGCCATGCCGGGGGGAGGGGGAAGGGAATGCGTCCACTCCCCGTGGAGAAGCGGGCGTGAGGCTCTTGCACTCAATGCCAAATGCTGCCTCCCCAGCCCAAGCTGTGCTCTTCCACCGACTTACTGAGCCCCCTTCCCTGCACCCCAGCCCTTTGGGAGGCTGGGGCCAGGAGCAGAATGTCCCTGCCGGGTGGGGCTCAGGGACACCCATGCGGCGCGTGAGTCGAGAGATGCTGCTGCCACCGCCGCTCAGTAAATAGCATAGGCCTGGGGTTCACACAGGGATCACTCACTGGTCACTTCCCTCTCCGCTCCCCTGCCCGGCATTGTCCCCTAACCTCCCACTGCTAGGGAACCCAGGCACCCTGGCAGCTGAACCCAAGAGCTGCCCGGCCAAGGGGGCGGTGTCCGACGTTTGTCCTCCCGTTAGTGCAGCAGCGGATGGCTGACGTGCCAGGCAGGGTGCGAGGGGCGTGTTCTGCTCCATCCCAGTCTCTCACACTGATCAGTTAGACTTGCAGGGGAGGGGGGGCGGGGGCTACCCTTCAGGAACCTCTCGGTGCTCGGGATGTGGAGGGCTCTCTGCTCCAAGTCACATGGGGCAACGTCAGGAAAGTCACTGGGGTTGCCTGGGTGAAACTTGTAGCCGACTCTCCCCTAGCACCCTCAGTGAGCTCATCCTGCTGATTTAGAAGGGCTGCAGTGAACTAACGGGAACTGCAAGGAGCTCCTGTATTTATATTAGGCTAAATCCTGAGAGGTGCTGCGTATTGCCAACACCCGTTGACTCCAACAGAAGTTGCAACACCACTTTGGAGTTGACCCTATTATATCTCTGGGCCAGATCTTGAAGGCCGTAGTCCTAAACTCCTAATGGGAGCCTGGCCTATGCAATCTGATTTGCTTTCGCTGGACATTATAGATGTCTTCCGGCATTCATTCGAGTTGCTATTTTCTTCAGTTACTCTATTTTTAAATGAACCCTTCTGGTGCTGGCTTCTGCTGCAGCGACAAACCAAACAGCAGAGCTTCTTTGAAATGCTATTATTCCCTCCCGCACAAGTCATGAAATGCCGTACCTCGGAAGCAAGGTCTGTTTTGTCCCGTGCACGGGCATGTGAGGAAGCAGCTCAAGAGTTCTTGCTAAGCAGCCCCTCGCTGCTGCTCCCAGGCTGTTCTGCCGCAGCCGGTGCACCACCTGTTTCTATTTGGTATGTGGGGAAGAAGTAACCCAGTTCAGATATTGAACCATGGCTCTGCACGGCTTGTGTCCTCACATCCTGATGCTGCATCAGTGGTGGGTGACAGGACATCTGTGTGCCATGGCTCAGCGTTGTCATATCCTCCCCTATTGACAAGACGTCCCATTATCACTCAGCATCATGGCACTGAGAGGCCCAAAATATAGCCAGGGCTCGTTAAATGTCTTTCAGGACACTAGATAGACTCCAGAGAACTAGGGAATTGCCCTCTAATAAGGGGTGTCGATGCTGTTCTCTGCGTGATAGAGCACCCAGGGGGTGGGTGTCTCAGGCAATTGATAGTGTGATACGGGGCCTTTCACCGCTGGGCCATATTCAAATCCACCCTACTCTGGTAGTGTCTGAAAGTTCCAATCTGATCACTGCTCAGGGGTCTCAGTGAAACGAGTTGGATGTAGAGAGGATTCCCGTTCTGTTCCTAGAAACCTAAGCTCAAGCCCACTGCAGTCAATGGACAGACTCTTGTTGACTTCACTAGACCTTGGCTCGCTGGTACAGAACAGGTGTCCTTATCACTGGCTGCTCAGCTGGGCTCTTTGGTGGCAGTCTCAGCAGAGCATCCAGTGACTGAATCAGCATGAAGATTGAACTATCCTCCTTAGACTCCAGGCCAAGGCTGAGGCCCAGTGTAGGGCTACAGTGCAGTTAGTCTGCCTTGCTGCAAACTAGACTGTATTGGTTCTGCAGACCTAGGACTTCAGACACCAGGGCTCCTCTTAAAAGGATAGGCTGAAATCTAACTGGCTTGGTTTAGCTGACAACGCTCCAATATAATCCTTCCTTGTTGCTCTCAGCTTCATACCCCTCCTCCCACCTGCATCACCGTTGGGTGGAAAACCCCCTCAAACCTGTCATAACACCAGCTTCCCAAGTGAATGGACCTTTGTCCTGTCTAACGAGGCCGATGAAAGTGACAGAAATGCCTCTGATTCGTGCTGTCCGTGGTAGTATATTGTTGGAGACACTGCCTGAACTTCTCCGTGCTTCGGATGCCCTGGGGCTTGACTGCGGCTTCTAGGAAATCGTAGGGGGAATCTGAAAAGCAGCATGGGTACAGAGTTAAAGGCCCAGTGCTCGAGAGGAATCTAAGGTGCTACACACTAGAGTTGTGTTGGGCAAAATACAGATGAGGCTTAGTTAAGGTGGGCACAGGGACAGATCTGGCTGCACCAAAACTGAAGCATGGTAGAATTGCCCTGCTCATCCTCATCTCCTTCTCCTGTTGCTCGAGATGAGAAGACACTATTGTAACAGTGGTCCAGCAGAGTTGCTTGAGAATTGCCCACATGGCTGCCTTGTAGAAGCAAAGTGCTGGACCAAGCCCATCACTGAGAACCTCATCCCACTTTTGGTATTAACTTCTCTCGGGTGTACAGCTTCCAGACATGTTATGTCTCCCGCTGGAATGCCCAGTGGAGGACGATGGTGTTATCATTTCACACGTTACACTATTGTGCTATTTCCATGGGAACCTTGGGCCTCCTAGATCAGCTCGAGATTGGCCACCCCTGCCTTAAAACAAGCGCAGTACCGGGACTTGCTGCTGCTTCGCTCTGAGGTGCTGTCACCATTTCTGTTTCTGATACTACGGAGACATTTGATAGTATTTGTGCTCACGGGTCTACTGCTGTATCCATCCACCACCTTTCATTTCCGGTATTATTTGATGTTTGGGAATAGCAATACCTACTAGCCAAGGCAAGTCGTTGGTGCTGCTGCAGTCCTCCATGCTACAATAATCCATCATTGGCAGCTGGAGGTGACCTGCAGGTCCCTAGTGATGGAAGACTCTCCCTACACCGCTTCCATCACCCATCCTTTCCTAGCTCATCCCTGTGGGGCGGAGTCCCCCTGCCCCCGACACCTTGTGATGCTCGACGGTGCTGATTGAACTTTGGGGATCTCGGACTCCTAGACACTCTTGGAACAGGAATGGGAAAGTGATTTCAGGTGTGTGTGGAGATCACAAAGCTCACTTGAACTAAAGACCTAAGGAATATATAGGACATTGTCAAACTGACTTCCATGTCAACCAGTTTGGTCCCTCTTTCTCGTATGGCCTCCAGTGTTGTGTTTCCCTCTGTCTAGGGGTTGTTTTTTTCTCCTGTTGAATTAAGTGGTAACTATGTGCCTTTCCTACTCAGGACCTGACACAAATGACCTTTCTGCTTTCATTTGTGTCTAACATTCTCCCTTCCTAGCTGTCATACTATTAAACATGAACATATTGCATGAAATACAATACAATAAAAGGTGTGGTTTAACCAATCTGCATTGATGGGGGCTGCTCCTGCTTTGGGGAAAGGGATGGATATTTTTGCAATTAAGGCATGATACTGGGACTTGGGAAATCTGGGTTCAATTCCTGACACTGCCACAAAATCCTGGTGTGAGTTTGAGCTGGTCCCTGTTTGTGCCTCCATTTTCCCATCTACAAAATGGGGATGCTAGTTCCCTATCCAATAGGGGCTGTTGGGAGGATAGATCCATGATGGGGGGGTACTCAGAAATTATGGCATAGAAGGACATATAAGTACATAGCTGGATTTTTATTCAGAAAGACACTTCCTTATAAGAGGTGAGGCTTGGTCCCGGTGCTGAGCTGCTCATGGTGCAATATATTCACAGATGCTCTTGTCTTTTCCTTTCCTATAACATGGGCTACCCAAGCTCTTTGGTAAACCATCCTCCCTGACGACAGGGACCCAAGCCCAACTAATGGGGAGGAAGGAGAGGCTCCCCTTTGCAAATAACCCGTCCAGTTTCAAGGAGTTGAGGACTGAAGCTGTGGAATATTATTTCAAGGTCCTAGTTAAGGCTGGCTGTACGCACCCAGGCCCAGAATCTGAAAGGTATTTAGGAGCCTAGGGGCTTCTAAATACCTTTGAGGAACTGGGCCATACTGACTGCTTCAAGCTCCGTGCTTCTGAAATCACGGCCTGACCCCCCTGCCATCCAGCAGCAGGATCATAAGAAAGAAGGACACCAAGGCCATTTCTCTCCATCTGGGGTTCCTACAAGGGCCTGGTAAGTTGTAAGTCTGTCCCTTGACCTGGGGGTCTGCGTTCTTGTATTCAGGGGTTAGACTGCACAAATAGACTGCCAGGGTGATAGTTCAATGGTTTGAGCATTGGCCTGCTAAACCCAGGGTTGTGAGTTCAATCCCTGAGGGGGCCATTTAGGGATCTGGGGCAAAAATCTGTCAGGGTACAGTACTTGGTCCTGCTAGTGAAGGCAGGGGACTGGACTCGATGACCTTTCAAGGTCCTTCCAGCTCTAGGAGATTGGCATATCTCCATTTATATTTAATATCTCAATAGCTTGGAGAAAAAGATTTACTCCCTGCAGATTTTGTACACAGCAAGGATAACAGGCAGGCTCCACCATGAAACACAAGGAGATTCCATCAAGGGGCCTAGTGCCTTCACAAGCCCTGGGAGCACAGCTCAAGTACTTGGTCTCCAGGCCCCCTGAACAGAAGTTGTTTTTATGATATTGTTTCAAAAAGAGCTGGGTGCAAGCCACAGAATCTGAAGCCAGATCTCAAACGCCCCAGGTTGGGGGAGCAGGGTTGTGTTTGGTCATAGGGTTTTGATTATATCCATTGTAAAACTGGTGGTCGTTTGCAAAACTCAGGTCTGGTTCCAGGCTTGGATTTCAAACGCACGCACCAGAGGTTTTGGTCCATGCACCTCTTGAGCTGCATAGTTGTCGTTTTTGGTTTATAATACAAAAGCTGGAATGTTGCTAGTTACACTCTGTTTACATTCCACATTCCAGAAAGTCTTATTTCCACTGACCCTACATCACACAAAGGGTAATGTTGCTGTTTGACAGTACAGTCTATAGTGAATGGACTTCTGCTGTGCTACAGGCATTTTCTAAACACATGTTGTTTGTAATATGGCTAGAGTGTATACGCACCACTGCCCTCGGCTGGAAGGAATCAGAACTTACCCTATGTACGTCATAACTAAGCCCTATGTGCCGAAGAGCGACCCCTATACAGTTGTAGGTGACTAAGCAGTTGTTACGTTATCTTTATTTACATTATGTTGCTCATCAATAGAATTATTGATAACCACTGGTATTTTCCTAGCAGGGAGATATACAAACATCCTTACAATATTCTGAAATGCACTTTCAGTCACTTCGCACACGTACCAAAAGCCAACGTCCTGACCTCTTGTGGTCTCGAAAGGTCTCACTGCACTTTTGGTAGGAGTTAGGTGTAGCTGGGCGATGGATTCTTCCTGCAGATAAACTGAACCAGCAGGAGAAAGGAATTTTAAAAATGAATGGGCCCAGGCCCCTTTAAGATGGACCATTAGAACAGAAGGTGCGGTGGCTGTTGAACAGGACAGTCGGTGGGTGCGGAGGGAGCAGAAGCTGATGGGGTCACTCTCTTTCATGCTGTGATGGAAGCAGCAAAGGCTGCGAACAGCTGCTGCCAGGCAAGTAAAAATTAACTTCTGGGATACAGAGGCTGCAGCACACGAGACCTGCTGTTTCCGAAGTGGGAAATGGTTGCTAAGGAAAGGAGAACCTCTCCCTGGAAGGGCTCTGCTGTTAGTTCTGAACCTTGGCCGAACTGCTCCAAGGCAGCATGTCCTGGAGAGCACTGTCAGATCCAGGGAGAAGCGGTGCAACATCAGAGAAGCTGAGAGCAGATCCCTTTGAGCCATCTGTAAATGGCCTGGAGAAATGCTGGGCCATCTCCGAAGGGACCACAAGGACCAGGAGGAGTTTTGCTGCTCCTGCTGCTGAGGGGAAGGGGGCTCTGCTGACTCAGGGTGAGGACAGGGTAGGGCAGGTGTTGCTCCACTGAAGTTCTTTAGCTGGGATTGGCCACCCTATCTGCAGATGTTGTGAACTCAGCTGCAGCTGGGAGAAAAGGACGTTGTTTCATTGGAAAATCTTGTTTAAGATTACTTTTGTAGTGCTGTAACGTGAGACAGGAAAGCGTCAATGACAGAAAAAATCCTCTTTTTAGCACAAAGACAGTGGACCAGATTCACCCTCTGCAAACTGCAGCTTGCCAAACCTACAAGGCCACTGTTCTCAGAGGGCAGGGAGGATGGGTGCTGTTCCTAAAACTGCCCTCCTCTTAGTGCTTACACCAGGGGATGGATGGCAGCTTTCACTTCCAGGGGAGGCTGCTGAGAGGATGCGCTGAATCTAACCCATCCCCTAATTGCTCTGGCCCCACCCCCTTCCACACCAGCACTACCCACTTCCTGAGAGGTACTGGCCCCTGATGGAGGGTAGCCAAGCACTGGTACTCCTTCCACCTACTTTCTATTACAGTTGGCCTCCTGTTCTATTCTGTTTCTGTCCACGTGATCTGAGCTAAGCACGTACTGGAAGGTATGAGGTGAGTTTGGCTTCTGTAGGTGCGTCCTGGCCAAATTCCATCTCAGGTAATTTATAGCTGGCAACCTAAACAAAACAAAAATCACCCCTGTAGTCTCCTAATCGGTTATGTGGTGGTGTTTCTCCCGGTTCCCCCTATGCAAGGCTGCATTTCAGTGGGTGGGTGAGGTCATCCTTTTGCCAAGTTTTTATATCTCAGCTTGTTACATCTGCAAAATGCTTTGGGATCGTAAGAAACTGGAGATGGAAATATGCTAAACCATCTACTCCACTTCCTTTTGTAAGAGCAGGCTTCTTCCCAGAGATTCCAAGCTCATGCCAAACGATGGGATGAATCTTTAGTTCAGATTCAGTTCAGGCACAAATATTATCATCTCGACGGTATCCAGACACAATACAGCTAGCTCTTGTCACCTATTTGTCCTCCCCGGCCAGTGCCCCAGCTCCCCGCTTGCCCTCCATCCTTCTCCCTCACACTGTAATCCGTCTGCATGTGTCAACCATACCTGCTTGCAAGTGAAAACTCCAAGACTTGCATCTTGGGTGCTGTCACCTCTCCCCTCCCTAAAGTTTTCCTTGTTATTTGATCCAGAAAAATAGACATAAAAAGGGATTTCTTTAAAAAAAACAAAACAGGAACATAATTTATTCCTGGGGTTTAAGCGATGGCACAATAGAGGGTGATGAGCTCAGGAACTGTCTTTTCTGCAGCCTGCAGCTCTCTGTTGCTGCGTTACTCTTTTCAGTGCCTTTTTTCCCAGCTGCAGCACTGAACCGAAGCCCTGAGAATACCAACAAAGCCTGGTTCCCATCAGTGTAGCGTCAATCCTGCCTCTACTGCAGAGTTCCTTGGATGGCATCTACTTACTCTTGGGGCTCCTTCACGAAGCAGTGGCTGGTGTTCAGAGTTCGCCACTCAGTGTCCCTCTCTGCAGCCTTTGCTTTGAATCTTTGGTCTTCATGCCTCTCCCTGTTTTGTCATTCATTGTCCCCACGAATTAGTTGCTTTCTGTGGCTGCTCCCCCTCACTTGACGGGGCAGGTCTTTAGTTTTGGGTGGGTTTAGACTCACTCTTCCCAGGATGCCAATAGACCTGCCTCTGCGGCATGGAATCTCAGGCCTGCCCCACTGGGAGTCACCCCTTCTTGGTTACCAGCCTACAGCTGACATAAACCCAATACCACCGTCCTACGGCTGAAGGAGATTGCTCTTTAGCTCAGTAGTAGAAGCCCTGGCTTGCTGGAGCTAAAGAAATCTAGCACCTGCGCTGCAGCTATGCGATTTACAGGTTACTCGGGGGCTCGCAATCCACAGCATGTATTACACTCCTGTCCCCTCCTGCTCCTTCCTAGCGGGACATGGAGGGTACCATGGTAGAGCTGTAGTCAGGAGCATCCCTACCCACGCGCTGTCAGTCAGCGGGGATCAAGGGGGGTTGGGTTAGTATTTATTTTTAAATAGCTAGCTGCACATGAGCCCACCTCTTCCCCAGGACTATCTGTGTTCAGCCCCTCCGCCAGGTCAGCCTGTCCCCACTGATCCACCCAGAGCCAGAGCTCGACCCTGCCATAGGGGTTGGGTGGGGTCAGGCCTATTTGGGGCCAGGGCAGTATCCTGCAGGGAGGGAAGCCCGAGGAGGAGGCTTTTCATAGAATCATAGAATATCAGGGTTGGAAGGGACCTTAGGAGGTCATCTAGTCCAACCCCCTGCTCAAAGCAGGACCAATCCCCAATTTTTGCCCCATATCCCCAAATGGCCCCCTCAAGGATTGAACTCACAACCCTGGGTTTAGCAGGCCAGTGCTCAAACCACCGAGCTATCCCTCCCCCCAACTATAGGGGCTCTGCCCCTGCCCCCACACTATGCGAGCCCATACCGAGCCCCACGTGGCCCGCGCCCACGAGGCTGCCCCGGTGCTTTGTGGGAGTTGTAGTCCATTTCCCCAACCACTCCCTTGGGTATATCCCTGCGAAGACAAGCTGGCTATGGGGAGGGCATGGGGTTGAGCGCAGGGCCTGGGCCTCTCTAGAGCCGCCCGGCGCGTCCCCAGCAGGGAAGCGTCCCCGCCTTGCCGCCCGCAGGACTACATGTCCCATGGGCCCCAGCGCGGCGCAGAGCATGGTGGGGGTTGTAGGCCGCACTGGCGGCGGGCGCACTCCCCCTGCGGCTCCGGCCCGGCGGCCTGGACTCCATTTCCCGGCAGGCTCGGGCGCGGGCCCCCTTGGCGGAGAGACATTTGCGACTCGAGCCGAGAGTCTCCAAGATGGCGGCGTGGGGAAGGAGGCGCGCTGGCCCCGGCAGCAGCAGCAGTGGCGGCAGCGGCGGTAGGGAGAGGTGAGGCCTGGCAGGGCGGGACTCCGGGGCGCCGCCAGACGCGGCCCCAAAGAGCCCTGAGCAGGGGCGATGGGCAGTAGACCCGGGATCCTGCTTGGTCCGGGCTGGGCGGAGGCTGGGCCCCCTCCCCGCCGTGAGCGGGACGGGGGGGACCAGTGAGGGGGAGGCCGGTGGAGTGAGGGGGTGCAGGTCAGGGGGGAAGGGGAGTAGGGGTGCGAGGGGAGAAGGGGCCAGTGAGGGGGAGGCCGGTGGAGTGAGGGGGTGCAGGTCAGGGGGGAAGGGGCCAGTGAGGGGGAGGCCGGTGGAGTGAGGGGGTGCAGGTCAGGGGGGAAGGGGAGTAGGGG
Organism: Macrochelys suwanniensis; assembly: GCA_033296515.1. Classification (NCBI taxonomy): domain Eukaryota; kingdom Metazoa; phylum Chordata; order Testudines; family Chelydridae; genus Macrochelys; species Macrochelys suwanniensis. The sequence continues at coordinate 8,013,701 of CM065785.1, read as the reverse complement.
TGCGAGGGGAGAAGGGGCCAGTGAGGGGGAGGCCGGTGGAGTGAGGGGGTGCAGGTCAGGGGGGAAGGGGCCAGTGAGGGGGAGGCCGGTGGAGTGAGGGGGTGCAGGTCAGGGGGGAAGGGGCCAGTGAGGGGGAGGCCGGTGGAGTGAGGGGGTGCAGGTCAGGGGGGAAGGGGCCAGTGAGGGGGAGGCCGGTGGAGTGAGGGGGTGCAGGTCAGGGGGGAAGGGGCCAGTGAGGGGGAGGCCGGTGGAGTGAGGGGGTGCAGGTCAGGGGGGAAGGGGAGTAGGGGTGCGAGGGGAGAAGGGGCCAGTGAGGGGGAGGCCGGTGGAGTGAGGGGGTGCAGGTCAGGGGAGGGAGGAGATGGGAAGAACAGGCCAGTTGGGGAAATGGGGAAGCCGGGGCGGGGGGGGGGGGAACAGGGCAGTGATGGGAGGGAATCAAAGCCACCATCTGCCACAGTGAGCTCAGGACAGAGCTGCGATAGTCCCGAGCCTGCGGGTAAATCCAGGGCAGAGTCCAGCTGCAGCGAGGAAGGCATAGTCTGCAGCTGGCTCCAGCTGGAGCGCCTTGCCTGGGGCAGAGTTTCCACGGGAGTGAGGAGCGAGGGGGGAGGGAAAGGGAAGGAGGGGCAGCGTCTGGGGAAGGTCAGTGCAAATCTGCACGTTACCAAAGGCGGCTGTAACACCCCTAGGCCGAACGGTGCCTCGTGGCCATGCTCAGTGTTCCGGAGACTGGGACGCTCCTTAAAAATCTGTGTTGAAAGGCTGTGGAGGCAACAGAAGACCTTCAGAGTGACCTCCCTTTGGAGAGTGCTTAATGCTGGTTGAGTGGCTTGTGTCCTTAGGATTTGGCTGTTTTGCTCCCTGGATTTGGAGGCTGCAGAGTACTTTTAGGGGGAGGGAAGGGTGTATAATTGGCCTGGCTGCTCTGGTGGCGGTTGCTGCTGTTGGCTTTTTGTAGTGTCTGCACTCACAAAGAGCTTTCTAAAATGCATGTTTGGTCACTAGCTGTGTTTCTGCCTCTGTCAGGATGGATGAGCAACTGGGACATGCTGGAACTTCCTGTGGAGTAGCTGTAGAAGTTTTAGAAGCCTAACTTTAAAGACAGGAAAGAGAGAAATCTTGTTGCACTACCTTATGCATAATTCTTTACTTTCTAAAATTTTGGCTCAATCCTGTTGTCCTTTCCATTGGCATCGCCTTCCTTCTTTCCACCCTAGTGCTAGCTACTGTAACCAACAGCCCAAAGCAGCTGTCTTCTTACGGAGTAGCAAAATTGGCCTTTGTTCTATGGCCCAATTTAAAGACTGACAGCTCTAGGTGGGGTGGTGTTGATGATGTTCTATAGAGGTACTTTGAATGCTTTACAAACACAAACGAGTTACTTGCCTCACTGACCTGTTCTGAGGTTTAAATATGATCCTAACTTTTACAAATGAGTGGGAGTGGTGTTGGGCATGAAAATAGGCACAGAGATGATACCACAAGATAATAGATCTGTGACTAGAGTACCTCTAACCACTACTACACACTCCCTCCCAAAACAAACTTGGCAAAGGCTAGTTTTATTAGGTGTCCGACAGTTCCCCTTCCAAATAGCTTTGTATAGTAAGATCACCTGGTTTTAGTGTAAATCTTAGCCAAATGCTGTTATTCTCCCATTTGTGCAATTGGAGATCTCCACTGCACTCTTGGCTGGTGCCTTTGCCCAAGTCACACCTACCTATCATGTATGGTGGAAAACACGGCTTGTGTACAGGGCAATGGTGATGGGTCAGTTATCATCAGATGATGACGTGTATATGTTATATATAGCAAATGCAGTTTTCTTATGTTCATGAATGTGATTCTTGTTCAAAGACAAATTCTTACTGACTGAGCACACAGATCCAGTTTTCTCATCAAAGAGCTGTTTTAAGGTATTTCTCTAGCTCAGTTTGTAGCCATCAGCCAGCTAGTATAAAAGGAGTGTATGTTGAGGGGTAATGTCAAGGGAATAAATAGCTAGTGAATAAAATACTGTCCAGTGTTAGGAAAGTCACATGTAACAAAATGACTGGCAGCTGTAACTACAGAGACCACATCCCTCCATAAAAGATCTGATTGATACATGGAAGGTCTCTTTGGTCACTACCAGATTATACTTTATGCGTGGGGCATATGGCTAAGGATCTAACAGTATATTAGCTGTCCTTTCTGGGCTGGTTTATGATAGTGGTTAAAGGTTAAACAAAATACTGAAAAACACACTAAAGAGAGCCCACTAAATATTGCTTTCCCTCCCTCATTCCAAAGGGACTCCTTATGCAGAGTATCTAAAGGGAATTGCTAATCTGTAGCCCAAAGCAATTTATAATGGAGAACAGCTACTGCATGCACTTGGAGTTCTTGTCTAAAATTCTGCACGATGACCACTAGAGCACAAAGCAGAATGCCACTTGTTCCCTGGGGAAACAGTCTAACCAACTTGTACAGCTCAGAAAGAACAATGCAATAAGGCAGCTTTAATGTCATCCCAACTATGTTTAGTGGTTTCTGGGCCGTCTTAAAGGTCTTTCCTTTCACTACTTGTACTGCTTGGATTTCCAGTAATCCGCTTGCTTGGAGCAGTGATTGATCTGCTTCCATTAGTCTAGCTAATTCTTTTGTTAAACTAAAAGTGGCACTTCTCCTGCTCAGTGTGGTCGCCTTGATGGTATTGCAATGCTTTCCGTGGTGGGTGCGGTCTTCTATCACTGGTGCAGCTCTGAGGGTCTCGTATTCATTTTCCCTGATCTGTTCTCCCCTCCCTCTACCCCAATCCTCTTTCCAAAGAGACCTATATAAAATTCCTTATTTGGCTATAATCTTATTGTATTTAAGTTGCATCCCTTGCATGGAAATTTGCTTTGCCTCTGTGCTGTTGCTTCTTGTCCTCTTTGTTCTGACCATATTGATTATTGTTCTCCAAAGGTTGTGGTTGAACACGTTGTCTCTGTGCTGAGATACTGATAGTAATGGGTTACGAATGCTAGAATGTGGGACGGAAAGCTTGTCGCCATACCTCAGTTCTCATGTGGAGTACCCCTGTCACTGCAGTCCTCCCTCTGAGCTCAAATGGACAAGCGTGTCAAATTGTATGATGGTTTTGTGATGTGGAATTTTTCCACTGGGGATTAAGGTGAGACCACAACTCATTTTTCATATTGAGAGGAACAAGAGTTGAACCCAGATCTAGAAATAAAAGGTTAGTGCATTAATATTCTTGAGTCTGGCCTATCCACACAGTACTGACTTATTCAGGTTTGGGTGGGACTCTTAACAGTGTCAGACACTGTGTGCTTTTGGCCATCTGTGATGTGGCTCTATTGGAATTCATTCACACACCAGCCTTCAGTCCTTAGTTGCACTGGTGTACTCATTTCTTTTGTGCATGTTGCATGTGATGCAAGTTTTTCAAATCACAAGCATTATCACACAACAGGAAGCCCATTTTTTTCAATCACCACTCAAACAGGTCTCTTTGCATTTGCAGTTCGCATGAATTTCTGCCTAGTACTGTTTACCTACTGTCAACAAACCTCTCTTTGAATGGTGGAACCACAGGTATTCTGTTGTCCATGAGCAATTGTATCACCTTTCAAAAAGCTAACCTGGGGCTTACACGGGTTCAGAAACTTGAACAATAAATGCAAGAGAGGAATTGTGAGCTGTGCATGATTTGGGGATACTACTGATCAGGATTGGAGATGCTTTCCAGACTCCAACCAATCAAAACTTAAAACTACTAGCCAGAAGTATATATGATAGTTGGGACAGGGAGGGGGCCTCCACCAGTGAGGTCTAGGAGCACCCCACTGATGAGAAGGCTGACCTTTCCATTCCCGGATGCTGGGAGAGTTCTTCCAGGACATTGTCCTGGATCCCATTTTCAGTGGAGCTGGGGGCAAGAGAGCAAGATGTGAAAGGCTCCTCCTGCTGTATACCTGTGCTATATCCTGCCGATTAAAGGTATGTGTGGTGAAAAAGAACCAGACCATGTGTTTGTGACTAGGAGACCACGAAAACAGGCGAGGCAGCGCTGCTCATGGGATAGCTTGAGAAGCATCCTGTGACATTTAGGTGGTCACCAGAGGCTTTTTAACTTGTTAGGGGAGACAGAGAGGGCAGATTTTGGAACCCTAACTGGGAAATTTCGTGAGTGTCTAGCATATAGCTAGCTGCAATGTCGTCTTAGTGCACTCAGTGATGTTTTTAGTAGGGGAATAAGTTTCAAATTTAATTTAAAACTCACCATGTGGTTAACGTGGGCATTTCTGCCCCTCTTGCTGGTGGTTGCTGTATCAGCTGCTGAGATGCATTATTTATTTGTAATCCTGCCAGTACAGAAATCAGTGTAAATTATCTTATAAAACTAGCGACAAAAGCCATTTTATCTACTGAACCATCAGAACAGAGCATTCCTCTGTCTTTTTTTACACAGACACTGAAAAGCCAGGCATCAAGAATGAGACACTTAAAAAAAAAATCACAGGAAATGGGATTCATCAAGCAGTGATATGCAAATAGTATTCAAGATACAAGTTACACGGCTACCACAGAATGGATATAAAACTTTCCTTTTGCAAAACCCTTCCTTGGAAGAAGGGCTCTAGAAACTCATTTAATATTTCCCAGTTTAACACCTGCTTTTAAGCATAACTAGCACATCCAGCCTTTGGCTGTGAGGCATCATTACATGCTGTCTGAACATGGATCTTCTCTGACATTGGTTACTTATCGCACTTTCAAGTAAAATTGAGAATAACTGAGTTATCAATACTCCCACCTAGGTCCATACAAGCACAGCACTGACAATGCTTAAACCCTGGCTGTGTTTTTTCCAGGGGTGGTGGTGAGTTCCAAAAAGCATACTTCACAGGCTCCAGTGTGTGCTGTTTTGTTCAAATGAAAGGCCCTATGTCACGGAAAATCAGTTGTGTTAGTCTTCGTACTTGAGGTCTCTGAGGCAAGAACCCCTTTCTTGTTCTGCATGTCAACAAGTTCTGGTAAGTCTTGTAGACAGTTCTACAGAGTTCTCTCCAATGTGTGGGGGGGAGACACTACACACTCTTTGGATTTTTCTTCTTCTGTGTATGATTGGCTTCCCCAGGCTTTTCACCTGTTGCAGCCAGCCTCGCATGTAGGAATGATGCACACTGAATTTAACGTCCCATGTGCCTGAACTTTAGTGCAATATTTATCTTGCATTTGCCCCATATGTAATTTCTGCTCACTTCACTGTCTCCTCACACCTGCTATTGTTTGAGTAGCTCATCTCCTCCCCTCCTCCTCCCCCCATCCTTTGTTTTTGGGATTATCTAGTCCATTGCCAAGATGGACAGTTGCATCTTGAGTGCTGACTGATGGAAGAACAAGTTTCTCTAACAGGGATTATTTGGTCAAGGGATCCGCAGCTGCTGTGCTTGGAGCCACAAGAGCATACCGCCTAGGGCCAGGTGCTTTCGGGGGTACACGTCCCATTCTGTTTGCTTCGTGTCTTTTATATGGAACAGTTTTATTGAGCTTATTTTTGCTCCTATGCATCATGTTTTGACTTCACACCTATAAAAGCCTAGAGCCCAAGAATGCATAAAGCTTCTGAAGAAAGAGGAAGGCTTGAATAAACTTATTTTCCGATAGTAATTTCAGTCCATGGTTAATGTTTAATGTGTTCCTGTCCTATTTTCCTTGACTGGAAGGCTGTTGACCAAGTGGGTCTATGAGAGTATATAAAGTGTGGGGAAAGGAAGGTGGCCGGGAGGGGGAGGATATTCAAAGATCCTTCAAGGACCAGAAGGATTCTGGAGAGAAGAAATCACTTGAAGCATGAGAGTTTTGGGGTCTGAGCTGGGTTGGTGTGTTTCAGTCTGAGAATGGGCCCTTGCCTCTTAATTTGCCAGAGACCTAATTTGAGCAACCCACAAAACGATAGGAAGTTTAACAGTGGGTAGGGTTCTTCTCTCAATCTAAACCTTTCCCGTAACGTCACTTGGTTGACATGGCATTACTGAAGTAAGTAACTTGAGCCTCGTTTTTAGCTAGGAAGCTGAACCATTGCTGAAAATGGCTTTCAGCAGCAGTTCCCCTTGAAGCTGGATTGAAGTCATTAAGTGTTAGCACCAACTGGGTGAAACCACTTGCTGCTGTTTCACAAAGCCTACTGTCTCAAGTGTGCCTTCCAGGGTTAGCAGTTTCCCAGGGAAAAAAACAGTTTAGGACAGGGCGCTGGTAAATACAGGCATACATATGGTTTAAACCGGGAAAAATAATTGCATCAGTGTCCGGCTAGTTCAGCGAGCATAGAACGAATCCTTTTCAAGCTTTGGATACATCCATTCAGAACTGAGGAATGGGCTCAGTCTATCCACTACATCAAAGGAGGGCTTCTGCTACAGAATGCTGCATGGCCAGATGGACCTGGTAGTCTGCAAGTCTGTGTGCCTCCGACTGGTTAACGCTTCAAGCCTACAACTGTATTGTTGTTTTCATATAAGCAAATGGTTTTGACTTTTGTTTATAGAGTATTGAAAGCAGAAATGAGCCATGACGTACATAACTGGCTTGAGAACATACCAAACCAAAATTCATAGGCATTCCAATGTTCAGTATTATAATTAAATATATTAGTATTACGCCCACTGCAGTTTTACTTATTTGTACAAACCTAAACTAATCGATTAATCTACTCCCTTGTGTAACCACAATTTGAATATGTAACTAAAACTAAGTGTAATGTGGTGTGCATTAACTAACTAAACAGTTTTCAAAATGGAAAACGCCTTAAACTGGGACTAACTCGTTTTTTTCTGGGGTGATAAAAAAACTGATTTTTACCAGGTAAAAACTACCTCTGGCAAATACCCCATGCCATCCCTGATGCATTCTGAAATAGATCTGAAAATTCTTCTGTCCTACACTAGCACTTAAGACATCTTCAGTACTTACTCAAGGGGGAAACCATTGGTGAAAAGATTTAACTACACCCTGTATGCCATGACTACGTTTGACTTATTTGGGCAGTGAAACTAGGTTGTTTGAGTTCTTTTTCTGGTGCTGTCATGCTCACCCAATTCTGTTTGGCATTTAAACCTTAGGAACGTCTCTCTGAAATTTAAAACAAATACATATTTCAATACGTTTTATAACAAATATTGTACTTCTACTAGACACGATCCCTTTAAATTAGCAAAAATGCTTTCCTTTAAAAGCTTGCAGCTCCGAGGTTGAGCAGTGGACAAACTGAAGGAGTTAATCTGCTAGAGAACGTACTTTTTTTGGAAAAGAAATCTTAAGCTTCACAGTGAAACGTTTTGTTTCTGTCACCAAATAAATAGAATCTCATAGGAGATGTGCAAACCAGTCCTTGTCCTAGGCAGCATTGGCAGAATCTCCTATTCTGAATGCAGACGTGTTCAAGGCAAATGTAATGTAACCAGAGAATGCCCAATGTCTGGCTTACAAGGAAAACCTTGCTTGCCAGCCAGACTCTTATAGAAACCGCTCATTCTGTCCTAAAGGAGGAGGCTGATAAGTCTTAGCGCCTGCTGGTTGGTATTGTTGTCACGATTCACTGTAAACAAGCTACTTCAGGCAACAGCCTGTAATTTAACAATATTCTTGATTACAGGTGGCCGCTGCACAATACCCTTCACAGTGTGACTAAAACTGAATTTAAAGGGTAATGTCTGGTACTACAGCAGCTTGCAAACATGTATCCTCTCTTCCTTTGCCATTTCTAGTGCGCACACACTAGTATCTTTATACTAATGGAGCAAGAAAGAAGTGTTAGTTTCATTCTCCACTGCAGAGTTCTCCATTGTCAGATCACTAATACTAAGTGAACCCAAGTAGTATCCAGAACGATGTCTTGGCTGCTGCGAGTAGGACAAAGTTGTGTACTGGTTGCTCTTGTTCTGCTAAAGGAATTTGCCAAATAACTATATTCTTGGGAGCCCATGTGCTCGGAACACTGGGGCTCCAAGAGAGCATATTAAAATCAGTTTCTGTTAATGAGGTAAAACCCACCCAGTGTAACACAATGCCATTTGCTCTATTCTAAGGACGCAGAGCAGTTGTGAGGCTACTGCACTGATAAGTGAACATATCTGTGGACTTTGGAGTAACAAGATAAAGGGGAAGATGCTGCTGAGGGGCAGGAAGCTGGAAACTAGTCCAGGCTACCTACAGCTGATTTACCAAGGGCTAGAGATCTTACATGATACGTGCAGTCTATGTGTACAGAACTTACCTTGTACAGTCCAGTGGCCGGAGTAGGGAGACCGCTCCAGGGTAATGCGAGCAGCTGTTTCTTAGCATTTAACCAGTGTTGCGGTAAAACCTGCCCTGACCCCGGTTGCCTTCCAGTGTGGTGAGAGGAAGGAACCAAATGTGCTAACAAATTCTGACTGATGCTCTGCTGTCACCTCTCCCTCTAGCTACACATTTGTGTCATTCCTTATCACCACAAGCTGGATCCCACAAATTAGCCAGTCTTCTAGCAAGCTGGAGTGTAGGTTGCATAGCTGTTTGTTGGTTCTAGAGCTAACATGGTTGGGGTGTGGATCTGGAAATGTGGGGATTAGCATGGGTTGTTCTGATCTGTGCCAGGGAAGAGGGTGGACAAAATGCATGTCTCGTTGAAAATTTGCAACATCTTCATTGAGGGGGACAACTTGTATTCGTATGCACAGTTTTTTTTTCTATTGGTGGCTCATTCCATCATCTGACACAGTCTCCTCTGTGACATTGACACCGGCGCTTAATTTTTGCCCGGGCTGATCCCCGAGACCTCTCGGTTTGGCAGTTCATAGCACCAGCACTTCTGGGCTTGCTGCATCAGTTATGAATGTAAAAAGAATTGCTTGAGCCCGAGTACCTCTTTCATTACAAATTAAACGCTGGTTGATACCATCTCCACAGCAGCTGACTGTGATGTCATTGATGGCGGAAGTCAAGTGGGGAATCAGTGTCAGGAGGATTCAACCAATTGCAAGATCTTGTTTTCTTGAGACATTCTTAATTCCCCAAAGTGAGGAAAGTAAAATTCACTTGTATGTAGAATGCAAAGTTAAGCCTAAATGAAAGAGCTTTTCTGAGTTTCCCTTGAACAATCAGCTGCTCTCAAATGAGTTTTGATCAGAAAAAGTACTACTTTGAGGGAGGAAGCAGCGATCAAGTGACCGTGAGGTGCTGACCTGGTTTCAGCTGTCAATCTTCCATACTCCAAGCTAACTGGGTTAATGTAGAGGAAGGGTTGGTTGTCTCTGTGCTCTGTAGCTTAATTCTGTGTTTCCTGTTAACAGGATCATCTTGTCCTCTGCGGAGTGTTACATTGTGCATGAAATCTACAATGGGGAGAATGCTCAGGACCAGTTTGAGTACGAGCTGGAGCAGGCCCTGGAAGCACAGTACAAATATATAGTGATTGAACCCACTCGCATCGGTGACGAGACCGCTCGCTGGATCACAGTCGGGAACTGCCTGCACAAGACCGCCGTCCTAGCAGGCACCGCTTGTCTCTTCACCCCCCTGGCACTTCCAGTAGATTATTCCCATTACATCTCCCTGCCTGCTGGCGTGCTGAGCATGGCCTGCTGCACCCTCTACGGTATCTCCTGGCAGTTTGACCCCTGCTGCAAGTACCAAGTGGAGTATGATGCCTATAAACTTTCCCGCCTGCCCCTGCATACACTCACCTCCTCCACTCCTGTGGTGCTGGTGAGAAAGGATGACCTGCACAGAAAGAGACTGCATAACACGATAGCACTCGCTGCCCTGGTGTACTGTGTAAAGAAGATCTATGAACTCTACGTTGTATGACTTCGGTAGGGAAAAGAGAAACCCACAAAGACAAATGTATTAAGACTCCCACAGTAACATTTTTTTCCTCTGAGAAGCAGTGGAGACTGGGAAGGCGTTTGGTTTAATAGAGTTGTTATTTTTAAAATAACACATCACTGGTGCACCAAGGTTTTTCAGTTCTTCATTACTCTTAAGATGTGGATCTGCAGTGACTTGAGAGCTGTATGCTAGGCTGTGGGAGCCAAATCCAGCAGTGGAACGTTGATGGAAGAAAACGATATAAAGGGGGTGTGAAAGCTTTTTTTTTTTTTTTTGGGAAACCTTTAAGTATATTGTTTAATTGTATACACAGAACCAGCCCAAAGTTATCATTGCCCATTAAAAGATGAGAATTTCAAATGCCGTTGTGCTCTTTACTACTAAAGTGGCTCCTTTTTGGAGTTTGGTTCAGGTGGGGAGGGGACCTGACATTTTGCCATGGGAGCCATGGTAATTCACACTTATATACACAGCAGCAGTGCCCGTGTGATCTTGCAATCTGCTGAAGGGATGGCTTTGGTGGGCAATGGGGTATTTGACTTCCTGTGCATCACCGGTTGCTGCTTGGTGAAGGGTGCTGATTGTCAGTGTTTATGATGATCTATCTTGAGCACAGATGCCCTGTTCTTAGATTGCAGTGCTGTCCTGCCACTTTCCTCCTGAGCTCAGTGGGAATTGGTCTAAATTTCCTGTTGGTGCCAAGCACTTCCTGCTCAGCTTGCATACCGGTTCTTCTCCAGTGTGGACACATCTCCATTGGGTGGAAGATTAAATTCTCTTGGTGTGGTAGGTAAGTCTTAAACTGCATTGGAGTTAAGGGCACCAGAGGGGAGCAGCTGACTACTTCACTCTTTGTCATATTTTGTTATTGTCACGCACATCTGTGCAACCACTATGTGAAATTAAAATAGTATTAGCAACATGTGCCCTGATCATTTACTTCCTTTGTTATTGGTGGTAATGTCTAGAGAAACTTGCTGTCAATCCAAGAGGCCATCTACTTAACTGTGTAATTGCTAGTTAATTATGCCCTATTCTGGAATTTAAACGTTCAGTCTAGTGCATAAATTCCTGTTTCCTAACTGGAAACTGTCAAAATCCTGTTCTGCTTGAATGAAAAGCGTTTGTAACTGACCAATCTTGCAAAACTGCATTTTCAAGAGGAGTAGACACAGGCTCCTATCTCCTGCTGCCAGATGGAATGGTAGGTGTGGTCTGCTATAGAAAGGCAGCTCTGCTTCCGGTGTTTGTCCTGGACATGAGAGCAAAGCCCTGTAACCTGAACCGGGTATGTACAGGTGTACTGCTTGCTTAAATAGCTGTTGCAACTTGACCTCCACAGCTGAGGCACTGACCTTGGAATGGAGTCACACAAGGTCAGAGACCAAACTAAACTCACCTTTATCCATATGGCACAGCAGGCCAGAAAACTCCCTATCACGTCGAAATTTCAGCAGAATATTTTGGCCGAGGGCTGGGATTTGTAGTCTTCTGTTTTCATTTAAGCATCCAGTATGGAAGGCAAAGCTTTTGTTCCAGGCATATGTCCTCTACCTGCACGGATACAGGTTAAGGCTATGTTTATGTCACAGCGGTCATGGAATCGGTGACTTCCAGAGACCTCCATGACATTCTCTGCTTCAGCCCCGGGGTTGCAGGACTCGAGCTGACAGCCAGTGGGGCCCTGGCAGGGTTCCAGAGACAGACGACAGCCTCGCACCGGCGGGAGGGGGACACCTCGGTCAAGTGGCTGGGGGTGTCCCATTTTCTCTTTGGGATATATGGTCACCCTGCAGCTTCCAGTGGCTGTGGGCAGAGGGGGAACCTCAAAGCTCCCAGCCACCACAGTGGTGGGGGAAACCACGGAGCAGCAGCAGCAAAAGACAGGTCACGGCTTCCCTGGATTTTTGTTTATTGCCCATGACCTGTCCGTGACTTTTACTAAAAGTAACCATGACAAAATCTTAGCCTTAATGACAGGCTAATGTTTCACAGCCCTGCAAACAGAGTTTGAGTAAGTAACTCAAATGCTCAGATTTAGAAATGCCTCTAAACAATGCCAAATGGAGGCTTTAAAGAGAGTTCTTGTGGTATGAGGACTCCATTCACTTTTCTGACTCTTCGTACGGCTGGCCTCACTAGACAATGGTCATTGTGAAAGCCCTCGCCTTAGTTCTGTTACAAAAGCTGCTAATACAGCTATCTCCATCCAAGGTTAAAAGTAGCTGAGATGTCAGAGCTATTTTATTTATAGCAACAATGAGCAGCTGCCTGCACTCCCCCCCCCCCCCCCGCCCCCCCGTAGGGGGAGAAGAAACAAATGCTTTGTCTGGGCCCAGCCTGGGAGTTGTGCTTTTCCAACTCTGCGTCTCATTTCTCAAGTCTTGCCTTAATCAAAGTCATCTGGAAGGTACCACTTGGCAGATGGGATCGAGCTGGCATGGACTCCTGCTGCTGCAAAAGGAGCTGGACTATTTCTGCACCTAGTTCCTTTAGCAATGCTGTACAAAGCCGAGATTCCTGCCTGACGGGGGGCTGGCAAGACCACTCATTTCCTTTCACTGCCAAGTAGCCTCTGTGCGGGTACCTGTCAGTGTTACTCCTTCCCTTGCCCGGGAGAGGTCAGCATGACTTGGAACTAAACCCTGCCTGGCTGTCATTAGGTGCATCTGTACCAGCTGAGGGTTAGTGATTTAAAAACAAAATGGGTCAAAGGGTGGTTTTTGGGTTTTTTTTATTACAAGCTGAAATGTGAACAGGCAGCTGGACCAACTTGCCACAGTGAGAAATTGTTCCATTTTTTTATATTAACTGAGAGCTGTCACTCCAGCCAAGGCATGAGAGGACATGAGGAAACACCTCACTTGATCTCTAAATTTTAGAGGTCAGTATCAAGGAAAGCCAGCAACTATCATGAATGTTTGTCCCAGAAAAATGGAGATTGTGCCTTAATTACAAGAATTCAGTGCTTTTTTTTAATATTTATATTTATAAATGGAGATATGCCAATCTCCTAGAAGTGGAAGGACCTTTCAAGATCATCGAGTCCAGTCCCCTGCCTTCACTAGCAGGACCAAGTACTGTCCCCTGACAGATTTTTGCCCCAGATCCCTAAATGGCCCCCTCAAGCACTGAACTCACAACCCTGGGTTTAGCAGGCCAATGCTCAAACCACTGAGCTATCCCTTCCCCTTTAAACACATGAGGAATGTGCAGGTATAAGCAGTGAAGGCAGGAGGTCCTGGATGGTGTGCTAAAAATTGATTCTTCCTGTACTAAGTTCCTCCTAAGCATCAGCAGTGTTTGGGTTTAAGCTCTTGGTATAGAAGGGGTAGGTGTGGGGAAGACAAAATGCTCTACCATGGTAGGTGTAGGGGAGAAACAGCCCAGAGCTACCTCGAGGGGTTAGTTTAATAACCTGAGAACTGATTTGACAGAGTGCAGCACCATCACTTGGCTGCTAGTGAATTCTGTGCCATCGGAAAGCCACAGTGAGACGTGTGAATGAAGCAGTGGGCTGTGCCTGAGATTCAGTTCTGCCTGTAATGGGATTATCAACAATAGGAGACAGCAGAGTCAGAGAAGCTGAGGTTTAGGATGGCTGTGTCGATTCATGCCCCCACCCATTAACTGAGATGGGCTGTAGATGATTCAGCCAAGGGAAGTTAGGGGATAAAAACAAGTGCAAAGCATGTTCAGTAAGCTGCACAATGGAATGAGTTGTGCAGGTAGCCATCTCCTAAGACTACATCCCAGCAGGGCTCTGCACCAGCCCTGCTTACAAGAGTTACCCCCTAGCCTTTGTGTAAAGCTTGTAACCCTTGCATGTGAGGTTCTCTTGTCCTGCAGGGGTTAGGATCCCCAGAGGGCAGCCTCCTCCCCAAACTGAGTACTCCAGCCCCTACTGCTGCCCAGCCACCATTCCAGCAGGCGGCATACTTAGAGCACCCCATGGCAGCTGAGCATCTTCTTAAAACTTCATGAGGGAGAGGAGAAAACATTTTACAAATATGAATAAGGTGCAAAATCCCAGCTGGCTGCTCCAATAATATTTCTGTAAATATATTCATCTCAGTGTACAGTGCAGTTCTAAAACTATTTCATTATCTGGTAACATTCCTACCTGCTTGGTGTGATGTGCCAGAGTGTACCTAGCTTTGTGATGATCACAAGCGGCATCTAGCATGGTAATTGGCCAATTTGTGCTTCGTGCTCTGTTGGAAGCACTGTTAGGGGCTGAAGATGGTGCAGGTGGGAAAGACTGGTAAGAAGTGCTGTATTCCACTAACAGTGCAATGACATACTGGCTGCGTAGCAAGAACTACACAAAACACATCAATTCACACCGTCCTACAAAACTCAAGCTAGCAAACACAGAACAAGTTCCCCTCCCAAGTGGGGGAAGTGGTTAAGGACAACAGTGCTGGGTAATGCCTTGGATTTAAGTCTTAGCTGGGAGATCCTTCAGCTTTAGTTAGTACATCAGAAAGCTTCCATTAGCCATAACTTCAGCTGAGATTTTGCACAAGAAGCGTGTGGTGTCAGCCATCCAAGGAGTTGTAATGTTTATCCTGTTACCAGCTCTGCAATGTAATGCTTTGCTAGGGCTTTAGGGGCGAGGGTCACCACAGAGCAGAAGCAATTCAGTACTTTAAGGTGAAAACCTGAAGCGAGTTTCTGAGGGGGAAGGCCCTCCAAGCCCCTCACCCTTGCAAAAGGCTGCCCTCCATGACAACTCGCTCTTGCCTGAATAGAAGCTGGAGAGGGCTACTCTACAAGTGAGACTGTGCCCAAGCCAGCAGGGGCTGGGACTAAGGTGTATGGTGCTAGAATCTCCTCTTGACTCCTGTTGGCAGGGCACCAGCACAGGAATGCCCCCAAATTAGCTTCAGCTGCCTTGCCTAAATGGGCTGCAGCACCAAACACTTCATTTTAAACCCTGAAGGGGCGCAGAGTACAACTTTTATTTCCATCATTGGAGGTGCACGTACAGGCAGGACACGCACAGAATGGTAAAGTGCACAGAAATGGAGCCCCAGAATAAACACAGGACCTGGGCTAGCAGCTGAGTGCAGGGACTGGGTGTGAATGGATTTTACATGGTTTCTGCTATCAGGGGTTTTTTTAATAAGGAAGCTAAGAATGAGTCAGCTCCCCTTCTGCCTGCCCTATTTCACGTGGAAAATTGAGCAACACCCCTCCCCCCATAGGGAACAGATTCTAACCTTCCCACTAGTAACCAGTGTTCGGGAGAAGGGATGAGGGTCCTGCCTCCCTCTGTGAGGGAGACGCTCCATTAGGCACAGGGAAAATGGGAGAAGAGAGAGAGTGTTCTCTCCCTGGAGCCTCAGTGCTGAAGTTGTTTAGCAGGATATTGCTTCCACAGTGTATTTTGGGGTAATAGGTCCCAATTAACAAATAATGGCTTTAAAATAGGTAAAACCCTATGGGTCTGTCTCCATTAGCTGCACCTACAGGTTCGCTTCCCATCCCTTGTCATCACAAGGCTTGCTGCCTGGCACCAAAGGGGTCACCGCTTATTCCTTGCTTTAGGCACGCAGCAGAACAATGCTGGGTGTCTGAGTGTTTTACAGTCAAAGGTTCACGTTGGTGCTGCTACGGCCACCTCCACCTTTCACAGGTGTTCAGTGCTTACCTGGCAGCAACATGCACTGCAGCCAAATGCTGCAGTGGAGAACTTGTCTTTCTGGAGCTACTTTAGGAAAAGGTTCATACAAAAGCTGATCTGAAGGTTAGGTGGCTTAATGGGTCACTCGTGCTCCATCCAGTGCAGATATCCATGATGTCATTCCTAACCCGGATCTGGGCACTTTACACTGTTTAAAAAGCAGCACTGGACAGTTAATTTTGGCTTAACTCAAGTGATGCTGTGTACTAGGGACATAGTAGACCATTCCAACCCAAGGGATAACTTCTGGATCAGATTGGGAGCAGACTCTGCTCTGGAGAGCTCCTGGGTGAGGACTGAAGTGCACTGGGAGCAGTGTGTGGAGAAAGCTAACATCTATCTGCCTGTGCTTGGCTTTAGCCAGCCCTGGTTCCTATTCAATAGAAAGCACTAAACTCAAAATGAGGGTGGGGAGAGTGGGAAAGGTTCTCCTCCGGTATCATCCCTTGCAGCTTCAGCCAGTTCACCTGTAGTAGAGGAAGCCTTCTCTAGGTGATGGTGAGGCACTGTTTTCTGGCACCGTGGGCCTCCCGTGGTCTGCATGGAACTTCCAACTCTGCACACAATGGTAAGATGGAACCTTTTAAATTTGTTTCTTGACGTAACACATCCATAGACAAAGCCAAGATGCCTGAGTTCGTTTCCTTTCCCTAGTCAATGCCCGTGGGAGCTGAGCTCTGACTAAGAGTCCTTCGCTTTCCTCTCCTTTCTTGCTCTAGATGCCATAAAGGTGAAGAAGAGTCTGGGGGCCAGAGTTCGCAGATAAACAGCCAGGGAAGGCAGTAAGCCAGCTACGAGCACCTCCTTCTTCTTCTGCCCCACTGCATTAAGAACCACCTGAGCCACCTCTGCAGCTGTTCTGCCTTCAATGGTGTTCTTGTCCATAACTGTAAAGAGCAAAGGGAAATCAGCATGGACGGCAGCAGGTAAGCACTCGCTTCTGAAGGGTTATTTCCCCAGGAAAGCTCAGCTCACATAGTGTTTGTTGTCAGTGAGATTCTTGCTTTTAAACCGATTTCAGGTGGCTTTGTTGGGAGCCCAAGTTTGGAGTGATGGCTGAGCTCGGGTCAGTGGGGGGCGGGGGGGGGGGGGGTGTCCTCCCAGTTCCCTGGTCATTGCTCCACCACTGAACCACGTGGTTCACCAGAGGCATTATTAGACCTTTTAGTTCAGTTATGGATGGAGGCTCCAATGTTGAACACTCTCACAAGTTTCACTTGCTGTCATCTGACTGCATAAATGCCAGGAGCATATTGACTGGCTGAAGTGAGGGAGACAAGGATAGTTTCCATATTCCCCAAAGCTCAGCTGGAGCTATAGTTCAATAATCCGAACTCATTTCCCGCCTTTCCTCTCAACTAACTGCCTCCTTTCTATTGTATATTCTCTGTATCCCTTAAGAAACAGAGACACCAGGTGGATGAGGCAATATGTTTTTTTTAATCAATAGAAGTTGGTCCAATAAAAGATATTACCTCATCCACCTTCTCTCTAATATCCTGGGCCAATATGGCTACAACCAACACTGTAAGAAACACTGTCAATTAAGCTTGTTTCAAACAGGTGTGGAGTGCCACAGAATTGGCTTGTTAAAAATGCCAGCTCATATATACCATTTAAAGTTCCTTGAGGTCCCTGTGTAACCCCCAAATAGCAATTTCTTCTTTGTGAGAGATCTCAGCTTTTGTGCTACTCCTTGGAGACACGCCTACAGCCAGCATCAAAGCCATTCCCTGAGGCAAACCCTATTCCCCAAACTCCTGAGGCCGATGCAACCCTTTTGTAGAACTCTGCTAATGCAATTTCTCTCTTGCCTGCAACGTGGAGATCTGGCAAATTGCCGAGGCGGAGGCGTTGAGTGTAGTGTGTTAGCAGAGAAGTGATCTTGTTTCCTATGAGTACAGAAGGCCAATCCTCACCTCCATAGCGAGATCCATCTGCAGTTACAGCATTGACAGACAGATTTGTCTGAATATAGCCAGGGCTCACAACAGTCACATCGATTTCATACTGTTCCATCTCCGCTCGCAGGCAGTCAAAAAAGGCCTGGGTGGCGTGCTTGGAGGCTGCATCTGCAAAACACAACTTGGGCATGCAGTCAGAGGGAGGAGGAGCAAGGTTCAGGCTAATTTTTTCACCTGCAACCCCTTTGTCACTAGAGCACAGCACCATTTAACAGCACACTGCAACCCTATGTTGCTTTGTTACAAGAAGCGAAGAACAGCAACTCTTTGGCATTTTCAAAAGGCAAAATGTCATTACCCAAGTTGGAAGCTGGCCAGGATACAGGGCTTAATATCTGACGTGGGCAGAAGGCCCTGGAACAATCAATGCTGCCTCACATTTGATAAGAGAGCTGGAGTTCAGCACAGAAGAGCAATTGAGGAAATACATGGTAGAGGCAAAGTGGGAATATAATTCCCAATAGCAGGACAGCAGGGCCTGATACGACCAGGCATAGAGCAGGCTCAGGAAGTGGTTTCTTTCAAATACATTTACTTAATTAAAAACCTGATCACACAACAAGGTGGGAGCAGAGACGAGTTATACAACCTAGGGCACGATTTGTTCACCTCTTTTCCATGCATCCCCCCACCTCAATTGAGCTACTGCCCAACGTCTCTCTTCCCAGTCCAGTGGGAACACACTAATTCTCCCCCCTCATGGAGTCTGCAAGACTAGATAATCAGAATCTCTCTTCTTCCCTATTCCACTCCACATTCAGGCTCTCATTAAGTCCTGTCACTTTTATGTGGTCTCTAAAATCCATATCCCCTTCATCATCCCACTTCCAAAACCTGGGTCCATGCCATGAGCATATTGTATCAGCTAGTTCAGCTTCCACGTCTCACCTTGTTCTCCCCCAATCTAATCTATTCAAAACATCCCCATTGTTTTCTTCTGCTGCTGCTGCTCTGACCACATCACAACCCGTTCTTGAAACCCTTCACTGGCTTCCCTTCTCCTTCTATATCAAGTTCAAGCTCCTCCCCTACCAGACTCTACAGTTTCCACTCATTTCATCGTATAACCTGTCTATGCATTCCTCCTTATTCTCTGTTCCCTCTTCTCTCACCTTTGTACCTTCATTCCATCCTGCAGTCTATGCTTGAAATGGTCTCCAATTTCTCATGTTTCAAGCACTCTCCCTCTCTCCTTTCAAATCCCTATTTCCTTGAGGTCTCCTACACTAATTTTTTCACAGATGGCTCTTGTCTTGAGTCTGAATTATTACCCTTATATGTCCAAATTCAACTGCAGGCTCTTCATGCCAAATACCTTATCTGCTTATGCATTTTTTGGTAAGGCAATGTGCAATTTACTGTGCTCTTTAAGTAACAGGATACGCTTCTACGTTCCCAGGATCCTCGCACCCAGGGAGAACTGTCACGCAGCAGCCAGGAAAAGAGCATGGATAAATGGCAATACAATTATGGAACTTAATCCTAGTAACTAAAGTTTGCAGGGGTTCTCAGACATTAGCATGGATCGATGCCATGAAGCTGTCAGGGTAAGGAAGGAGATCCTGGCCGGCCCTCCCATGAGAATTTTAGACCAGAGCTTCAGTCTATGAAGATTTTAAGACTTGTGATCAAGGCTCCCCTCCCTTGAACACTTCTGACCACTGTGTCAGAGGGTTGAGCCACATTGAGAATGTTCCACAGCTCTTGCCTCCTCCAAGGATGGGAACAGTGGAAATAGTATCCAAATATTCAGCCCTCCACTCAAGTGCCCTGGACTCCTATTCCCCGTCCTGCGTACAGCTACTTACATGCTGATCTGAAAGGAATGCTTATTTTGCCTTGAATGCTGCTGATCACCACAATGTGGCCTTGTTGTCTTTTGATCATGGAGGGCAGAAGAGCTAGAGAGAGAGAGGTAAGACTCATTCAGAAGAACAATAATTGCTGTTACTGCTACCCAGAATCAGTGTTTATAAGAGCAGTGCCACTACGAAACCTGGGGTCATCTAAGATCTGCTGATCCAATTTAGGAGCAGGGCCAGGGGACACTGGTTAACAAGATGCTCACGTTCAAATGAAAGCCCCTTGTTAGGCCCCAGATTAAGCAATGCCAAGAAGGTCCATTCTCTCCTGGTTCTTTTCCCCCCACCCCCAATCTTCCAGTTCCACTTGAGACTGCCATACCAGAGGCACCCTCCATCATGAACTATTCTACACACTCCTAATGACTCATGAACCACCCTCCTTGGAGTCAAAAGGGTTGCGTGCACCATGATTGTTACTTTAAACCTGAACACTAACTGCAGCTTCAGCTGGGATAGCAAACCTGGCTATAGCAGTCAGGCTGTGCTCTCTGGGGTTCTACCAGGGCAGAGGGGAGAAAAATGCATCTCTTGAAATATCTACTGAACTAGAATCAGAGGCGGTTTGAACAGCAAGATAGATAGCCCTTACCAAATGTTTGTGCAGCATCTAAGGCAGTGGCCACACACTACCATCTCTCTCTCTCTCTCTCTCCTAGTTAAGCCAAAGCAACTAAGCACAGTTCACAGAAGACAGGCTCTGCTGAGCCCATCTAAACTTTGGGCAATTTTAGGCAGGATTGGAGGGTTTACATTCTACAGCAAAAGTGGCAGGGAGCAACAGAAACATTACAAGGGGTGGAGAGGCAAATCACTTCTGTGTAGAGAAAGATATTCTATAAAGAAGGGGGTCTGTCTTTTCTGACCCTCTAGGGCTTGGCAGAAGGAAACTCCTCTTGGAAGTGATAAAGGCGGCTTTTGCTCTTGGTTTCAATATTTCTAAACTCATGTCAGGTAACCACTTCCCAGACAGATCCCAGTTTTGCTGTCTACATAGAAACTTTTCCAAACCAGACTAAAACAAAATAGGGCTGTCACCAGGGATACACAAATAATATGGGTACACAACAATTACAGAAGAAACTATTCTAGTGCAAGGGCCTCTGAGAATTGAGAGAGTAAAGACAGCGTTCAGGAGGTCTTTTCTGAAGAATCGTAATAGGATTAAGAATGGGGTGGCAATGTAAAGCAGAGGGCAAGGGGTAGGCAGTTAGAATAGCTGGAGAGGCAAGGACAATCTGAAGAGCTAAGCAACAGCCCATCTTGAATGCCTGAGGAAGGGATAAGTGGCATGTACCTTTTGTGAATGCTATAGGACCAAAGTAGTTGGTTTCCATCACTTTTTTGTCCACATCCATCCCCGTGTCCAATATTGTGCCTCGGTAACTGATCCCTGCGTTGTTGATCAGTATGTCCACATGACCCACACGCTTCAGGATCTCTTCAGCAGCACTTACTACCATTTTAGTATCCGAGAGGTCAAAGATCACAGTGAAAGGTTTGTGTATCTGTGAACAAACTACATGTCAGCAAAAGGCTTCTTCTGGGCTCCTGACGATTCATTCCCATTTTTTAGGGAGAAGGTGCAAAGAAGAGGAATGTACCTTCAAAGCTGAGAAGGCAGGAGCAACCAATCTTTGTCCAATCATAGGCTGCAGTGGCTACTTGCAAGGAGCACACAATCATCAATAGAGCAAATTTTCATTTCCTCTTGCATGGACTAAAGAAACTACAGACCCCAGCATGCAATGTTCCATCTTAATCTGAAGAACTGCATGCTGGGACCATGTCAATCTCAGATCACACTTCCATAGCATCGAGCAGTGATACTTAGACTGAGGCTTGATAAATGAAACAATGAATTCACACTACTGTGACTCTTTGGGGTAATGTTGATCCTGAAACATTGAGGTCTGAGTTTTACTGGTATAGAGGGTGGCTGCCACTGGCCACATCTTAGAACTCTATGATCCTCATGACTGGGCCACCTCTTGATCTTCCCAGCACTGGAAGTAACAAGGGTAATGAAATGGAGTGGCGTGGAGATCAATTTTCTACCTGTGATATCCTGTTAGGGACTGTCCCATGGAAGTCTATTGGGAAGAGTCCATCCTCCAAGCAGTCCCATCCTCAAACTACTGTGGATTTGAGACGCAGTTAACTGGTAACACTTTACAAACATGGATCACCCTGCTGCATTAAGGAAGGGTTTGTGGCAACGAGAAGGGTGGAAGTAGCAAAGACAAAGAGCTATTTAATGAGGAAACTGAAATGGCACTATTATCTGGCCCAGGAGCACAGCAGAAGATTCTTGTGTGGCTTAAAATTGTGGAAGTAGATGCCAGAGTGCATGGGGGCACCATACACATACCCCTCCAGTTTGTTCTGCTCTGTTTGGGGTGATGTGTTGATAGGACAGAGGGAGATACAGCTAAGAGACTCAGTTCTAAGTTGCTCCATTTCTGCATTTGGTGCAGGAACAAGCTGAGGGAGAGGATCAAAAAGCAGCTTTAAGTCACCTTTGCACCTCCCTACGGCAGCTCTAAGTTGTGTCAACATGTAACAACCCTCTGTGGGCCAATAAACCAGTACAGAATAGCTGGAGTGCACTGCGCTTTGGTCTGCTCCCAACACCAGCTGTCAGGCAGGGAGTGAGCAAGTGCGATCCCCCTGGAATCTCTCTTGCTCCAGTGTTACACTACTTTGTTAGATAAAATAAGTCTGATATGGTCAAAGAGTCCCAGCCCGTTCGGTTATCCTGGGATTGTACCTGCACCACTAAGAACCTTCAGTGGTCAGATACTATTCTTGTATCTAACCAATTTTATAGGTAGAGATCAAAAACAAAATTAAAGTCAGTTAAGTTACTCTGCTGGGGTACAGGTCTACACCCTGCATGCACAAACACAGATCATTTTTAAGATGGATGACTCGTACATTTTCTGCAAGACAGGACACATTACTAGATTATACTCCCATACATGCAGCATAAACTGCTGACAATTGCAGGATTGCAACTTTCTCATTCAACACAGCCAACAAGAAATTCTGCATATCCTGTAATGGCATGAACAGCAATCCCAGCACCAGGGTGCAACAGCCCATTCTCTCCCTACACTTACATTCTTTGCGTGACTGGCCTTGGCAGAGAGCTCCTGCACCAGGTCCTGCAGTCTCTCACCATTTCTGCCACAGAGCACCAGTCTGGAACCAGCCGCGTGGAAAGCTTTTGCACATTCTTTGGAGGAAGGGGATAAAAGAAGAGCAGATGTTTTAATGCCAGAAACAGAGTTTGGAACTATTTTATAGCTGGAGACATGCACTAAAGATCCCATTAGCATGGGTTGGAGATGGCCATGTTGATCACGTGACCAAATCATCTCACAAACACGCCAATAGAATCTTAAACTCACAGCATGACACATTTTCTTTATACCACATTTCTAACAGAAAAGCTTTTTATTTTTAAAGGAGTATCTTAATTTTTCATCTTTAGTCTGAAAAGCCAGGCTGCCTCAGAAGCATGTGTCCCTTTAGAAAGGCCTTGGAGTAAGAGAAAAGCTCTGGCTTTTAGAAACACTTGACAATGGTTAGGCAGTTGGTGTGTTCTGGCCACTGCTCATAACTGTCCCCTTACGTTCCCCATGTCTACCTGCTGTCCCTAGACTGCAAACGTAAAGTAAAGTCTTTTCGGCAAGAACCATCTTTTTGTTGGTGCATATACAGTGCCTAGCACACTGGGGCCTTAGCCTCTAGATGCCAGTGCAATGGAAATCATTGCCTCAAAAAAGGATCTGAACTAGTTTTTCTGTAAATCAAAGTTGTAGTTTAAGGTCCAGTATTTAAACATTAGAATCATAGAATATCAGAGTTGGAAGGGACCTTAGTAGGTCATCTAGTCCAACCCCCTGCTCAAAGCAGGACCAATCCCCAATTTTTGCCCCAGATTCTCCAAATGGCCCCCTCAAGGATTGAACTCACAACCCTGGGTTTAGTAGGCCAATGCTCAAACCACTGAGCTCTCCCTCCCCCCATTCCTGGACTAGAAACAAATGCCTTATGCCACTGGAAGGTGGAGAGAGTGGGGCAAGGAGGGGCATAACACATGGACACACACTGCCTCTTCAGGCATCTTCAACATCAGGGGCCTTGGGAAATCATTCCTAGCCAAATGCACTAGGGTCATGTATAATGGCAGCTTCGTTCTCTATGAAGGGAGACTACATTCTGCCATTGCAGTGAGATGATAACTAAGGCCTACCAAATTCATGGTAGGGATGTAAATATTGTTTTTAAAAGTTAACCGTTTAAACGATTAAAATTATATTGTTTAACCGGGTAATTGCTGGGGCTGCTCCTGCTGGCCAGCGCAGCTGGGGCCGCCAGCCGGTTGGCACAGCTGTGGTTAACGGTTAGGGCAGATAACCAGTAAGACTAATGCTTACTGGCTAACCATTTACTATTTTACATCGCTAATTCACAGTCCATTTTGGTCAATTTCACAGTAATAGGATTTTAAAAATAGTAAATTTCATTATTTCAGCTATTTAAATCTGAAATTTCACGGTGTTGTAATTTAGGGGTCCTGACCCATAAAGGAGTTGTGGGGGAGTCACAAGGTTATTGTAAGGGGGGTGGTGGTACTGCTACCCTTACTTCTGGGCTGCTGCTGGCTGCGGCGCTGCCTTCAGAGCTGGGCAACTGAAGAGCGGCGGCTGCTGGCTGGGAGCCCAGCTCCGAAGGCAGAGCCACCGCCAGCAGCAGCAGTGCAGAAGGAAGGATGGCCTGGGATGGTATTGCCACCCTTACTTCGGCGCTGCTGCTGGTGGGACGCTGCCTTCAGAGCTGGGTGCCCAGTCAACAGCCTCCACTCTCCAGCCACCCAGATCTGAAGGCAATTCAGAAGTAAGGGTGACAATATTGTGACCCCCCTGCAACTCCCTTTTGGGTCGGGATGCCCAAGTTGAGAAATGCTGGTCTCCCCTGTGAAATCTGTATAATATAGGGTAAGAGCACACAAAAGACCAGATTTCAGTCTGTGACGTGTTTTTCCATGACCGTGAATTTGGTAGGGCCCTAATGAGAAGTCTTATCCATCCAGCTACTATTATTCTAACCCTTAAGAAAAGACAACAAAAAATAACGTGCTGTTATCTCTCTCTCAGGGCTATTTATTTCTGGTGTAATTCTTAACTACTAGTGCAGCTTTATGTTCTTCCACACCCTTTGAGCATGATCTAATGAAGTAAGTCCCTTATTAATTACACTGGACTGCTTTGTGATGACATCTAAGGGTGTGGAACAATACGTAGCCATGGGTAATTAAATGTGTCAATGTATAAATAGCCCCGGGAAAAGGATGGCATAAACTCTGCTTGGGGTTTTAATGCATCAGAGCCTATAAGATAGGAAAACTGATTGCATAATGGGTGAAACTAAAATTTTAAAAGGGGATAAGAACTTTGGGCTGGGAGGATCCCTTCTTGCTCCTTAGTTGAAAAGCAACAAGTAGGAAAGCGACTCCCAATAAACGTATGGCATTTAAACTGCAATATGCTACTTGGACTTCAAAGGTTTCTCCCAGGACACTGGTTCTGTCTCTCTTCCAAACGTAAAACATGATACTCCTCCCTGCCTCCTCACACTTGCAGCTCTTCGGTTCTGACTGGCTGAGATGGGCATCCACTATATTTTGACCATTCCGCTAGTGAGGCTGCTGCTCCTCAAAGACAAATCCATGGTAGTAGATACACAAGTGACAAAAAGAAGTCACAAGACAGCAGAAAGGATATTGTAAGCCCAAGAAGCTTTTTAATGGCAATTCTGGGAAGAATTATAGAGCACATCCACCCAGGCAGCGCATAAATTTCCCACTGACAAAAGCTACCAGGTCACATAATTGATGGCTGTTTAAATACACCACCTTTGCATTTCTTAAAGTTCTTGGCTCCCATTGACAGTACTGGGGTGGAGTGTTTGAACTTAAAATTTGCCCACTTGGGATTTGCACCCAAGGAGAGAGAAGCGTGCATAGAATCATGCCCCATAACTGTGGACAGGAACAGACTGGGGAAAAGATCAACTGGATGTACAAGAGGAGACGAGTCCAGATCACCAGCCCCAGAAAGTCTTTTAAAAATGGTCTGTGTCACAATTCTTGAGGTAACTGTACCTTTAAGCTCTTCGTGGCCTCCTTGTGGGACTCCCTAGAAGCCTGAGACCTAAGCAGGGTGCCCTCAACACTCTCCCTATAGACTGGGGATTTAGGCTGCAGTTTCTCTGGCAATTCTCTGTAATCCCCTCAGCAGGCCCAACTTTAGTTCAGTGCCTGCAGTCTTGTTCTCTCAGCGACAATGACAGGGTTAACCAGGGACCAGCGAGCTTTCATAAAGCAAAGTATTTATTCAGAACAGCAGCATTTAGGAGAAGACAAATCTTAAAACAACAAGCAACTCATATACACGTCTAGCTTACCAAAGGTCACCCATCTTCCACACTGAGTGAGACCCTAGCAAGTTTTAAAGGACGCCAGGTCCTTTTGTAGGACGTGTCCCTCACAAGTAAGTTCTTGGATCAGATGTGAGTGGCCTCTCTCTCCCCATGTCAGGGGCATCATGTGATAAGGTTTTCAGTTCTTTGTTTACTAGACCTCTTTAATCAGGTCATACCAGTCTATGCAATGTGAGGCTTCTCTAGACTTATTACCAACTTAGAGATTTGCATTAAATTGCCCTCCCTCCTCCAATTATTTTAGTTCCTGTATAAAACTCCTGTAACTTTCCCATGGAGACAGAATACAATCCCTAGCCCATACAGATACATCTAGCATTTATAAAGTTGACAAAAGAGTCTTTGAATTTTCCATGTGTCTGTAGGATCTGTCGCAGTCTGCTCTCCTGGCTTTCCCAGTATGTTAGGTGGGCAAAGGACCCTGATACCATAGGGTCTCTGCTACTAGTTATTCACTTCAATGAGTTCTCAAGTGTATATAAACAAACAACAGGGGCCTTTCTAATAAGTGCTGAGGTATGGTATCCTATGTGGAAGTGTGTAGTTTGGGCGGCTATGACTGGTTTGGATGTAGGTGATTAGCTATTCCCATCACCTCTCCAAGGTGCAAAGGCACAGAAACGTTCTGCTCAGTGCTGTTACATGTTCACAAGGGTGTGGCTCTGAAAAAACAATTCCTCTTCACTCATACCCCTCTGCACCCCAGACTCCCATCCTCCTGCCACACTGCAGTGCGCTTGGAGACCCACCTTTCCCCAGGCCAGATGTAGCTCCTGTGATCACCACTACCGCATCCTGGAGGTAGGCTCGCATCCTCATTCGCTGCAGCAGCCTGAAGAGGGCGAAGAGCCCCACGCTGCCGAGAAGCAGTGGGACAATGGCTGTGAAGGTGAGATCCATGAGCTTCCCTTTGTGAATGTTCTTCCTAGAGCTACAAAATGAAAGCAAACGAGCATTTCACAGCCAGAAAAGTTAGGAACCTGTTGGTGTCCCTTTTTCCCTTTAGGATGTTGACCAGATTAAGAAGCTAACATACACTTACCCACTCTCTGCCCCCCACCCTGGCCCCTCTCCAGCACACAGACCCAGTTTTCATGTGGACACATTCAGGGAAATGTCAAAATCCCGCACAAAATTGATAGTAATGTGTAAATGCCCATTTTAGACACTTAAATGCCAATTTGAGCATCACAACAGGACATTTGGTTTTGGACATCTTAAGGTATCATGTTACAAAGTTAGGCTCAGAGATTCCATTTCCAACAGCCTCCTTTTCTCTCATTTTACATTTTTGTTCACTCTTTGCATTTGTTTTCTTGTGCATGACACAGTTGGACCACATGCTCCTTGGGGCTGGGAAGTGTCTGCACATCTAGGTGCTATAAAACATCTTCGATTTTTCTATAGCATTCATCACCACAGTATCGAAATGCTGACCATAACAGGCAAGTACCTATACATTATTCCAGGTGGATATAAGCCAATCCACCTTGTGGAGTGGGAGGGTTCCTGAGCCCAGAAGTGAATGCAGGAGCCCCGCAGCCTGAGCCCCATGAGCCTGAGTCAGCTGGCATAGGCCAGCCACGGGTTTTTCTTTAATATGTAGACATAACCACAGAGAACAAGAGGAGGCCATGATCTAGCGTCTGAGTGCAAAACTGGGAGGCAAGAGTCCTGGCACTGACCCTTGTGTTTAGAACAAGTTATGGCAGGGTAGATATTCAACTCCCATTTAGGCATCTAAGCTGTTTTCCCTGGGAGCTGGCCACTTAAATGAGATGCCTATAAGGGAGCTGAGCTATTCTGAAAATCTGGCCCTTAACCTCTTTGCTATCGTTTCCCCATATGTACAGTGGGGATATAATACCTTTTAACCTGTTTTACAATGACTGTGCTAACCACACTGTACTAAAGGATATCCAAGTTCAGAGTCCAAGTTCACACTGATTAGAATTACCTACCGCACCAGGCTGTTGTGGGGATCAGTCATCTGGTTTACTGACCAAAAAAATCAGCTGCTTTTTAATTTTATTGAGCATCCCCTTGTTTTTGCATTCTGAAAGAGCATAAATGAGTGCCTGACTCACCTTTTCTGCACAACACGCTTTTTATTCTCTTCTATCATATCACTTCTTATTCATCTCCTCTCTAAACTAGGCAGTTCTGTCTTTTTAATTCCCTCATCTGGAAGCCTTTCTGTACCTCTAATAATTTTTGTTGCCCTTTTTCTATTATTTCCATATTTATGCATGGGGAAACTGGACAAGTGACCTAATCTCCACCTGAAGATCACAGTGAACGAGCTGCACAACCAGCAGCAGGACTTTGATTTTACAACTTCCAGTGTAGTGTTCCAATCGCTGGATAACTCCCTCCCACAAAGGGCAGAGAGACGGGAAAATAAAAGAGAAAGAAAGAACTGGTGAAATAGGGAGGATACGAATGATCAGAGATTCCTACCTGAATAGGAAGGCTTGCCAGCCACTGAAAGACTCTGAGGGTGGAACTGGAATGGAATTCTATAAACAAGAATCCCAGGACAAAGAAAGCCCCCACTCAGTCAGGCTTGAAACCTCAGGACAGAGATCAAGGACAACATGGTTGATCTTCATTGTCTTGGAGAGGTATAAGCATAGGAAAGAATTGCTAAAGTACCTCAGACCTAGATCACTAAGCTCTGCTCCAAATTCAGGATCAACTTACAGGTAAAAAAAGCCCACTCATTACTTTGACGTGTAAAACTGAACGACCTTAATATGGAAGTCACTGAAACAGTAAATATGGAAGAGGAATGCCAAGACGTCATGTTTACACAGGCTTTTGTTTATGCTCACAAACACACTTTAGCCCTTTCTTTGTTGCATTATGTACCAAATACATCTCATCTGCTGTACTGGAACACTTCAGCACTTTGGAAAGCAACACTATGGCATAAGAGTTGCAGCAGTGGCCAACAGTGAAACCATTAGCCAGACAAGAGGATGAAAAATCATAACATGGATACCAACAACTATCCCTGTTCCTCACAGTCACGTGACTTGGGGTAAAAAGGCTTTGCAGAAGAAGGTGACTTGTGTATATGTGGCTCCCGTGAAAGCTCCAAGCAATCTGCTGTTTTCTTCACTTGCGGTTTTTGAGAATCCAATTAAAGAAAAAGGCACCACCAATAGAAAATGGATAAGAAGTAAAAAACTACAAACCATCTTGTAAACATCCGCGCCCAAGGAACAACCGTCTCGGATTCCATGGTCAACAGAGAAAATACCTTAGTCCACTCTGGGTCTCTTGGTGCTGGAGGACAGTTTGCCCCAAGTAAACACGGCACCAGGTTACTGTATTCCATTCGCCGTTCTACAGTCTATTTTTCTATGGGGAGAGCAAAGGTCCTGCATTCAATCAAGAATATCACCAGGGACCAACACCGCCAGTGGAATTTAAAACCATTAAGGAATTGCCCAGCAGCCCAGGAAATGAATTATGGAAATAAGGACAGAATGCATGGCCTGATGGCCCCACCATTCAGGACATTTTAGGATTGATTCAAGGAGAGAGCTACTGTCCTGGCCATCTGGGCTTGGAAACCCCAGGGAGGATTTCGCTGACTAGTCACAGCTTAAAAAGAAAACCCTATCCTATCTTGCTTTCTGGTCAATATATGGAATAGCACGTACTGTGGAGTATCAGAGGGAACCTGGACCCTGCTTGATAGGCCCTAAATGCATAAAAGGGGTGGACAGAAGTAGCTCCTTCTAGCTGCTGGTTAGACTAACTTCCTGATGGGAAAGGATTTCAGTGGTTCATGAAAGGCAAGAATCTCTCTCACCTTGGGCACCAGGAGATGGATCTAGCCCTTCGTTGTTGTGTCCAGTCTCCCAACAATGACCTGCTGTAAGAGTTTAGGTACAGATAGTGATTGACAGATAGGGTGGAGGCAGACCTAACCTGGAATGGATGGCCACAGAAATCAAGGAATTCAGTACAGGGTGTGCTCTCATATATTAAGCAGGGTACTATCAGTTTCACTGAGCACAGCATCTTTGCTGACACAACAGGGTATCAGAATGTGCCCTGATTAGTTTTCTTGAGTTTACTTGGTGGAGGGGTTGAAGGAATGGGTAGTTGTGAGCTGGGGAAGGAATACAGGCCAGGAATCAACACGGACTTTACCCACAGCACAAAATGTCAAGTTGTAATACTCAAAAGTTTGTGGGAAGAAGGTCAGAAGGCCTAAAACCTGATGAAATTTCGAGTAACTAAAGGGATCTCAGGAAGAGATACAAGGAGGCAGCCGATATATCAACCCTGCTGGTTAATTTAAGATGTAATGGGCATTCCCCAGACTTCCAGATTCAAAGTTCAAGATCCCACCATCACCATTCAAGACTTGGATCCACTACCTTTTCCTGACAGCTAGAAGGAAGGTTTAAGATTACACCAAATTATCTGGAGAAGAGGGGACTCCAAACTCATAACTGTTGCAAATCACTGATCATAACTCTCACAACCCCCAAAAGCACAGAAGAACATACAGATTGTGGGGGAGGAGAAAGGACCTTGAACAGGAGGGCAAATAAAAACTGTAATGAATATAAACAAATACAAATTATTGGGAACTTGTCAAAAAGACTAAATAGTATAAAACAGATCACATCCACACACGCAAATAATTTTCCCCCTCAAAACAAAACAAACAAAAGATAATAGAAGCCTTTAGAAGTCAAAAGGAGTAAAAGGGCTTGCCTATCAAGTACAAGAGAGCACTAAAGCAACAGAGACAAGTTAAAGTACCAAAGGGCTCTATGAGAAACCGCAAACCTAAGATAGTATACGGTGAAGAACTGTCTCTCATAATACCTATTCTCCTGTAACTCCAGCCTCCTAGAGTCAGGTTGTCCTTTACGTGACAAATGGTAGCAACTGTGAGGCTATTTTTAGAAAGCAAAGGGCCTCATTTAAAAAATAAAACAAAAAGAGAAGAGCCCCTATGTAGGGGAGTGAATGTGCTGGAAGAAGTGCAGCCCTGTACTGTGATAGCTACTGTCTTTGGTCTGAAGAAAGTACAATCTCCTACCTTTGAAAAGAGCTCCCTTGCCAGCAGTGGCTCCCTGTGATAGTGTCTCCCTCTGGTCTAGTGAAAAGGGGCAGACAGATCTAAATTGGGAAGTGGCAGGGGGCCAACCAGCCACTCTCACTCCAACACTGGCAGGAAATTGCCAAGAACAGCCTCTAGCAACTGACCTCAGGAACACTGTCTGTGACCTTGGAGATGTGAAGCTCATTTAGGTCCCCCTGCTTATATAGATATAGAGAAGAATGAGGGGAAAAAACAAAAATAATCTTTGAAGAGAGAGCAGCTGATTTTTTAAGCTGGTGCTGATGGGGCTGAAGTGAGCAGCTACCAGGAAGAATAATGAATTTGATGTACTTTGCAGGGGCAAGGAAAGACTCATGGATCAGCTGAGATCTCTGCAGAGTAGGAGCATGTTCCAAACATAGTTCAGCTCTCCAGTGGAGTAGATACCATGACACTCGATCACAGTACATAAAACAAAACCCTCCTTTCTCTCCATCCTTGAGATGTTCCAGTACCTTAAGTGCTTGGCCCAGGGCTGTTTATGTTTCATATCAGTTAATCTCTTTATTGAGCCAACCACTTTGGAGCGGAATTTAAATCACACCTAAAATCAGCTAAGACTTTAAAAAACTGTTATGGAAACATCACCTCTTTAAACTGTTACAATGATCTCATCAAAAGGGAACAGCAATTTTTAGTTGGTAACAAACTCAGAACTTCCATGTGACCATATGAGAGCTCTCTGCAAATGACAGACTGAGGCTCAAAGACTAATTCAGAATTTGATAAGAAAAACATATAGGTGTAACAGTGAAGTGATTAAATTCATGTTGTAGCAAAGGGGCTTGGCCTCCCCCGCCTGCCCTTTGGTGGGCAAAGCCAGGACACCCACGTCCGCCCTGCCAGAAGCAAAGGGGCGGGACAGGAAGAATAAAAGGTAGGCCCTGCAGCTCAATTGGGCTGGAGCTGCAGGAGGAGACAGATGCCTCCTGCCAAGCATTGAACCCAATGGAGACCTCTACAGCA
Source organism: Macrochelys suwanniensis (assembly GCA_033296515.1). NCBI lineage: Eukaryota > Metazoa > Chordata > Testudines > Chelydridae > Macrochelys > Macrochelys suwanniensis. The sequence continues at coordinate 7,981,715 of CM065785.1, read as the reverse complement.
ACAAGGACCCAGAGGAGCTGCCATAGCTGCCATTAGCAGTATACCTTGGGGAGTTGGAGGAGAACCCCGAACAACAGGTATACCATGAGAGGAGCATAGGAAATAGCCCAGGGATATCAGACGATAGTCCGGTTGTGTTGTTGTCTGAATCCAGGTCAATGTTTGAGTCGGATCCCCACTGACCCAGTGGTGGAAACCTCCACCACTGTTAGGGCCCTGGGCTGGGACCTGGTGCAGTAGGGTCCCCCTACCGCCAACCCCACCCCTGGGGTGGCACCCTCCCCACCTTAGGCCAACAGATTAGCGTTTGTCTGCTGTCTGCCAGAGCCAGGATGTCAGACTGGACTCTCTGGCGCGTGGCCCTGCCTAGAGGGCCAGGGCCTTAGGGCTGGTCTACACTACGGGGGGAGAGGGGTCGATCTAAGTTACGCAACTTCAGCTACGTGAATAACATAGCTGAAGTCGACGTACTTAGATCTACTCACCGCGGTGTCTTCACTGCGGTGTGTCGACGGGAGACGCTCTCCTGTCAATTCCCCAGGTGCTTCTCGTTGATGTGGAGTACCGGAATCGACGCTAGAGTGGTTGGCAGTCGATTTATACTAGACACGATAAACTGACCCCCGCTGGATCGATCGCTGCCCGTCGATACGGCTGGTAGTGTAGACAAGCCCTTAGAACAGGAGTAGGCAAACTTTTTGGCCCGAGGGCCACATCTCAGTATGGAAATTGTATGGTGGGCCATGAATGCTCACAAAATTGGAGGCTGGGGTGCGGGAGGGGATGAGGGCTCAGGCTGGGGTGTGGGTTCTGGGGTGGGGCCATAAATGAGGAGTTCAGGGTGTGGGAGGGGGCTCCGGGCTGGGACCAAGGGGTTTGGAGGGCGGGAGGGGGATCAGGGCTGGGGCAATGGTTGGGGCGCAGGAGTGGGTCGGGGTGCAGGCGCTGGGCGGCACTTACCTCAAGCAGCTCCTGGAAGCAGCGGCATGTCCCCCCTCTGGCTCCTATGCGGAGGCGCGTCAAGTCGGCTTTGCGTGCTGTCCCTCTGCAGGTGCCACCCCCGCAGCTCTCATTGGCTGTGGTTCCTGGCCAATGGGAGCTGCGGGGGTGGCGCTTGGGGCAGGGGCAGCATGCAGAGCACCCTGGCTGCCCCTATGCATAGGAGCTGGAGGGGGGGACATGGCGCTGCTTTCGGGAGCCACGACACACGTGGAGCAGGGAAAGCCCCCGACCCTGTTCCCCAGCGAAAGCTCAATGGCCGGATTAAAACGTCTGAAAGGCTGGACGTGGCCCCTGGGCCGTAGTTTTCCCACCCTTGCTTAGAAACTATTTCCCCAGTAACTCTTGCCTTGCTAGGGACCTGAGAGTGAGGGGGCGTGGCCTCCCTCCGAGACTGACGGGGAGGGATGGCCATGCACTCCTACACATGTAAACAATTAAGTTACCTAAAAACAGTAGTTTACACTTACATAACACCATTTGTTCCAAAGGACTCTATGAACTGAAAATAATGTGAAAACTAGTCAGAGACAATCAGCCATCACTAAAACGTCTACGGTGACACTCAGTGGCTTTTCCACAGAACTCACCCACATGACACAGAAATTGAAAACTTCTGTATCCAACTGACAAGGCAGAGGGAATTTAGGGAGAAAGAATGCAATAACCCAAGCTGGAATTTGGCCAGGATGTCATGGTTAACTCCATTACTCTTAGAGTGCCATGGATGCTCTAAGAACCACAAGTGGTAAGGATCTTCGTTTTGAATTTTGTTGTACATAGTGGATCACAATGGAAAGCAACAAATCAGTGGTTTGGGGCTTTTTGTTTTTAAATGGACATAGTTGTATTAGTTTGAGGCTTGAGTTTTTGCACCTTTATTTCTACAAGCTGCCCATCTTGTATACATTACTACAAACCATATCTTAAGTCAAACAATACCTGTATTTCAATAGGAAATTTCACTGTGTTGTGTATGATTTGACATGTGGTCCTTATACAATATAGTGATCTCCATGTGAGACCGGAAAAAAACGAATGTTTTCAGCACTTGACATGACTGCCAGATTGGGAGTTCAGGACAGATCATTCTTAATCTCAGCAATTTTTTTAAGCCACCTTCACTTGATCATACACACAAGCTAACACTGACAAATCAAGAAAAAAAAATTCAAAAGCCAAGAATATCTTACTAAAAATTATTCTGTCCGACCAAACACCACCTGAAACATTTTGGGGAAATTAACCTATCTAATTTCACCCTACTCCCCTGTTTTCTTTAAGTATTAGTGAGTATAACAGCAGTGAAAGGTACTGGCTTGAGAGCCCTGGATTTATCTTTATTCACAAACAAAGATACAGTATGGACAGCAGTGAGGCAATTTCCTTCCCTCCTCACACTGTTTACCAGCCTTCCTGACCTCTATGGACCACATCTATGGGTAGTTCAGTTTGTACAACTCATTCTGTTCATAGCCTCTTTGCTGAGACTACCAACAAAGGTGCCAGCTGTGATTTTTCTGATGTCGACAGGTATTCACTAGGACCTACATGAAGACCAGGCCTACACTAGAAAAGGTTTTCCAGTATAGCTTTACTGGCAAACCATATTAGTGTAGACACAGCTTTCACTGTCAAAAAAGTGCTTTTACTGCAAAGCTTAGTTTGTTCCGCAAAATGAAATAAACTATACCACCAAAAGCATTTTTGTGTTGGCATAACTGCCTTTACCGTAAGAATTTTGCCAGCATAGAAATGTCAAAAACCCCCAAATGCAAATAGCTACCCCTTCAAACTAACATGTCTATACCGGCAGGGCAAAAATTTCTCATGTAGACCTGGCTTGAGATGCAGCTCTATTTCATATAGGCCATTGAACAGCCATCAGACAGCAACGACTCGTGGTCACTACTACTGTCTTGGGACTGATGTGAATTGGTAACCTAGAGGTCAAAATGTTCCTAATCCCATTACCCAATACTAGAAGTTATTAACAGCTGTCTGTTAATGGTAATTTAACTTTTTATTCTCCTGTAGCTAAAGAACTGGTCACTACACACACATTCTTCATATCATAAATTGCAATTACATCTCAGAATTAAGGTTTTCAAATTTTACACTTAGTTACAGAACTAACCCACTTAATTGTCATAACTAAATTTAACTCAGCAAAGAAAAGCCAACAAAACTGGCCAGATCCACCTCCATTCTCCAGTGGTGCCTCTGCAATTCACTAGTCTTCATGCCCAGTCTCCTTTTCAGGTTCCAGACAACAGACTTTACCAGTCCCTTAGCCTACTTATCTTTACGCCCCTTTTCTTTAATCTCTCTGTACCATAATCATCTGACAGCAGAAGTCGTTCTACATCACATCTACAAATGGCAAGCAGTCCAGGGTTCCTCGTGGGAGAGCCACATGATGTTTGCCAGACCAAGAGGCTGCTTTTGCAGCACAGCTGCAAGCACCTCTCACTTCTAGGGCTACTTTCCCTGGACTTTCTCCGTTCCCTGCCCCTTCTTCTTCTCAGGTCCTATTACCAACAAGTGTGCAGGCAAGAGAAGTAACACCTAGGCGTTACACCCCTAGGGTTTGGCTGCAGGGAGACGCTACTGCAAAAAACCAAGCAAATAAACAAACAAAACCGTTTGACTGTAAAGAACCATCTATTCCACAATAGCTACTCCGGGCTGTTTTCCGGGGCGGACAAGCCCAAAGTTGCGAGGACCACAGCGGGTAGCTCCCTAGAGAAGATCGCGTCTCCCTCTGCCCAACGTCCTAGGGGTCGCAAGGCTGCAGCGGGATCCTTTTAAGAGGGCTCGCCCGCGAGACGGGGTTGGTGGAGCCAGGGAAGCAGCACATCCCCCGCCCCATTGCTAGTCCCCATCTCCCCGCCTTGCACGGGGAGTCTGAGCCGGGCTCGCTCCGCCCCAAAGCCCACGGGGCTGGGTCCCCAGCCGGACGAGCAGCTCTCCAGAGCCAGGCCCCCACGCGGGGCGGGGCCGCCTCGCCCCAGGCTGCTCTTCCTCCCGTAGCCTTGGCGCAGCCCGGCCCCCACACGGGGCCCTGCCTGACCTCGAGACCCGGGCCAGCCCCGCGCCCCCAACCTTGCCCTGCAGGGGCGGGACCCCTCGCGCCCCACTTCCTACCCTACCTGGCTATCCCGGTCACCATGGCCACAGCCGGAAGTGGCCGGGATTCGTCAGCCGACCAACGAACGCTCCCCGCCCCCTCGCGTCACCAGGGGCGAGGCGGTTCCTTCGCTGGGGGGTGCGCCGGCGTGAGGCGGATGTTGCCTGCTTCGCCCGGAAGCGGATGACTGAAGGAACGGACCAGCGGGTCCCACCGCATGTACCGTCCGGCCGGGAAACATAGGCTCCTCCATGGGGTTCCGCTAGGCAGAGAAAGACGCCCGCCCCGTGTCCGGGATAAGCCGGGCCCCTTGCCTCGCAGGGGTCCCAAAGCTCGGGGTCTGCCCGTACGTTGCGGGGGCTGTGTCCGTGTTACAAGGTGGGAGGCTTGAAAAGCAGCGGGAAACGTGTTCTGGGATTTCCACGGCCGCCCCTGGGAGCTCCGGGGGTTCCCTCCCAGTCCCAGCACTGCGAGCTGCGGTGCACGGCCTGTGGTTCCTCCTCCTGCTGCCCCTCTGCGGCAGGGTGGAGCGGGCAGCTAGGGGCCCCTGGGGCCCTCCCGGGGCGAGGGGTGGAAAGCGACAGAGCCAGCAATGGAGCGCTGGCTCCAGAAGGAGTAGTGGTGCCTCCCCGAATAGAGGGAGGGAAATAAGGGGGCGCGTGGGAAGAGAGAAGAGGGAGAAAGACAGCAATGACTTCAGAGGAGGAGTAGGTCTTGTGTCTGCCCCCGTCACCCTAAATCACACCCCGACGAGAGGGGTAGCAGGACACCAGCCTTGCTCGCCCAGTCCCAAAAGGGTAGTCCAGGTAGGGGAAGTCAGTATCTATCGAAGGAGAGGTGTGGTAATTGGGGCATTATTATGGAGCCTGGTAGTGATGCTGTGGCCGCTGATTTTAAGAGCAGCCTGTGTCAGTTCTCAGGCCCCAATAACTAGAATGACAAGTGTTAAGAGGACATAAAGGAAAGAGAAGTTAAAAGCAATATACATGGTTTTATGTTTATGCCACTGCATTTATTTTGTTTTAACAGCCAAATAACATTACTGCTTATCTGAAGCCATGGGGTATGTTTTCAGAGCTATAAGGCAATTTCTGGGGGGTTTTAAGTGATGAACTGAACAAGAGTTAACACACTGTTACATAAACTGACTCCCACTTTTCTGATCATGTGCCTTGGGCTAATGCCCAGGTGCGACAAAATTATCCCTGAGCAGAATTTTGAAAAACAGCTGAACTGGAAGTGTCAAAATGACATTTAGGCCTCAAAAATGGCCCCAAATGTTCCGCATTATATAAAGATGATTTTTAACACAGGGCACCTAAGAGACAGATTTCACAGACTACTACATCCCAGAGACAAACTTCAGGCGCACCATCTGGTGCCGAGGCATCTTTAACCAGTTTTCAACACCTTCTCTTTTGACTTAAGGAGACCAGCTGGGTTGAATAAGAGATTTTTGCCCGGAGTCTATCCCAGTTGATATTTGAAGAATCTTGTTTGAACCCTGTACTTCATCTTTGCATAGAAAAGAAACTCCTGGGGATTGCTAGGTTTATGGGTTTCAGAAGAGGGACCATATTCTGATTTCTACCACAGATAATTTTTACCTAAACTACAGGACTAGGTGTTGTACCTTGGAGAGTCTTCTACACTCATTTAGTGTATATAAACTCATAATCTGGAGCACTAGCATTAGTTTTATAAACTCATAATCTGGAGCACTAGCATTTCAACCTGTTCTTGACAGGATGGAGCCTGCAAACACAAAAGGGGGTTTTCAACTTTGTCTCCATTAATTAAATCTCCCTGCTGAGGCAATAACTTCAGGGTATTGATAATGGGCTGTGGAGCCTTTCAACACTAGGTCAGCAGTTTGACTCCAGGCTAGGTCTTTAGTGGTTGCCCAGTGCCCTATGTGAAATGAATTTGAGCATCTCAGTATGACTCTGAAGGGACACCGATATACCTATCACTATTGGAACTCCTTGCAGCCCCTCAGACTGATTGGGCTGAGTATTGTGAATAACCCTCGCACCACAGAAGTGTGGACTCTCTCAGGGTTAAGGCCCATGGGTTGGTCATTGTGTGAGAAGCTTGTCCTGCTACTGCCCATGATATACATGTTCTGTGGATTAACAGAAGTTTCCAGTCTCCAAGACTACCAGGTCATAACTTTTCACTAGCACTATATTTAGTGCTATCTTCAAAAATTCATTTCAGTTTTGTAGACAGAGATGCACGGGCAGAGCTGTTTGAGGAAGACCAGGACTCATATAAAGGTGTGCTGCTGCAGAGAACAGACCTGCTTTGGAGCTCATGTGTAGTGCCTGAGAGCTGGAATAGCAGAGCGGGGGGATGGGGGTTGCGAGTCAGGGTTGAAATATTTTGACAGAGCTGTGTGAGGAAGCCCGAGACTGGAATAACAACAAGTTTGCAGATTCGGATTGAGATGCACTGGCAGAGATGGAGGGAGGGGGAATCTTTCATAGCACTTTGCTGGGCTGGGCCTGCTTCTCCATTTACCCAGCCATATCATTAGTCCTTCTCTTTCAACAGCATCAAATGTGGCTCCGGTTTTTAAATGAACATTTAATTTCTAAATACTTCAGAGCGTTTTCCTCTCAAACAGCCATTTCCTATTTCTGGTCCTCAGAGATTAAACTATCCCATGAATTTCTGGTCTCTCCTAGTTAAAGGCAGGAAAGTATATTTGCAGATGGTTTCCAGAGGCACAGCAGCACCATCCATAGGCCAAGCCAACTAATCCCAAGTGTGTATCCCCATAAATAAGAGCAAGTGGTAGACTAGCTCTCCACCAGTGCAGTTTGAAGGACAGTTTATGTTCTGATTATTTTGCATTGTTCCTCTCTTCAGATAAGGGAGATTCACTGGTGACATGGATTAATTCCAGTTAGGGATTGGCCATAATTAAGAGAACAAAATTCTGGAGAGAAAGATAATGGGACTGAGGTTGATCCATTTCACTATAAAAACTTTTGTGACTGATATACTTCTTTGGGGGAGGAGAGGAAAGAATAGCATACTGTTCTATATGTAATCCCCAAAATGACAATTTCTTAAGTCAGAACAACTCAAGTTATTTCATGATAACGCCATTGGAAGCAATGGTCATTACAGACTCCTAGAACTCAGAGATGGCAAAGATCACCTCTGATCCATTTTTTCCACCCATAACCCAGTTCCATTCTCACAGGCTACTGAGCAGCTGCCTGAGAGTTGATTACTTCCAACCTCCATGGTAAACTGCGTAACATCTGCCACCCTATTTCACTTAACTGGAAAAAGCCAGTCACCACTGCATCACCACCTGTCTACCTTTCAGATGCTTGGCAAAGTCTGATTGAAACTCAACAATGCCCCAGGGGCACCTTTCCCAAATGGGTAGCCCTGATGGTGGCTTTGCCAGTAGCAATCCAAGGAATAAAGGCTACATTTTAGATTGTGTTTGCAGTTAGAGATGGGAACTCAGCAAAATGAAACAGAAGGCCCTGGATTTCAGCAGGATCAGGATCCCCTAGAGTGTTACACATTAAACCCATTGGGTTAAATTAATCCCTTGAGTAATACCACTGATTTCAAGCACCAGAGATTAATTTGATGCTATCTCTTGGAACCGAGGCTTCTCTTTTGGAGAACACACATGGCAATTTGGCAAAAATTATTATGCTCTTTTAAAATTTCCGCAGGAATATTTGTTACCATCTATTCTGTCTTCTGAGCCTCTCTTTCAAACCTTGTTGTTCCAGAAGTGTGAAGAGCTGGAAGCCTTCTAACATTGCAGTGCCTCCCTGGCAAGCATTCTGCCAGTTCTATTCCTCCCCTTACAGAAGGTGTTTATGAAAACCAAAAGAGCAACATCGTCTCTTTTTTTAGCAAGGAGCTAGTTATAAGTGGTTCTAGCTAGGTCTAATTCATTTTGTAAGCATCACTGAACTGGATACACAGCCTTTTAATCTGATTCTCTAGGGCCACAGTTTTGTGCTCTAGTTCTTCCAGTCTCTTGTTCATCATCTTTCTCTTAGCAGGAGCGTAAAATGTGGCTACTCCCTTAAGAAATGCTTTGACAGCCTCCTTTAAGAGCATGAGATTGTCCCTATAAAACAGCGGTTCTCAAACTGTGGGTCGGGACCACAAAGTGGGTCGCGACCCTGTTTTAATGGGGTCGCCAGAGCTGCTTTAGACTTGCTGGGGCCGAAGCCCAAGCCCCGCCACCTTCGGCCGAAACTGAAACCCAAGGGCTTCAGCCCTGGGCAGTGGGGTTCAGATTATAGGCCTCCTGCCTGGGACTGAAGCCCTTGGACTTTGACTTTGCCCCCCACCACCACCTGAAGGGTGGGGCTCGGATGGGCTCAGACTTTAGTCCCCCATCCTGGGGTCATGTAGTAATTTATGTTGTCAGAAGCGGGTCACGGTGCAATGAAGTTTGAGAACCCCTGCTAAGTGATAAAGTCTTTGCAGAGATCCCCCACAGGTTAGCAAAGTCTTTCTCAGCGTAAGGGTCCTTGAATAAGCCTGGACTGAACATTCCAGTTTTCACAGTGTCTTAGGCTAGAAAATGTAAATGTTCAAAGGGCTGGAGCTTGATTAGTGCTTTTCTTATCACAGCTTCTGCCCTAAAACTGAGATCTCTCCTCCCCTCCACCTGCATAGACTCTGGGCTCGTGAGAATGAATGAATGAAAACAGAACTGAGAGAGAGACCAAGGGTTGGGGAATGGAATGAAAAGAATTCTGATCATGGATACTGCAGAACTGTGTGCACCTAGACTCATAGTCCCACAACAGCCCAGTGAAGTATTATTTTCCACATTGCACAGATCAAAAAACTGAGACATGCATGGAAAAGTTGAGGCCCACATTTTCAGAGGTGCCCACTAAGTCTGGGTATTGTAATGTTTGAAGGCCAGCTTGAGGCAGATTTGTAGAGGTGCTGAGCACATACTGCTGCCATTGACTTCAATGTGCCATACATACACAAAATACATCACATAACTTTCTGTTGCATCCTCTCTTTCTCTTTGTGTTATGTCTAATTTAGGGCTTATCTACACAAGGAAAAAAGCCCGCAGTAACTGGTGCGCACTAGCCAGTGCAAACTAACTATTCTGCACTAACTCCCCGTGTGGACACTCATACTGCGTACTAGGAGTGCCTTTGTGCACATTAGCTTAATACACTTAAAAAGTGTTCTAAGCTAGACCTCCTGAAGGCACCGTAAGCATGTCCAGATGGGGCGTTAGTGCGGAATAGCTAGCTCACTTTAAATTCACACCTTAGTGCACAGTAAACTAACTTCCCCGTGTAGACAAGACATTAGATTGTGAAAGCTTCTTGGAGGAAGGAGCATGGTGGAAAAGCATCAAGCACACCAATGGAACTGTATAAATACTAATACTCCTCCCCTCCCATAGGCTATTAAGGGGTTAAGATTCATTCACAATTAAGAAAGCGGAGGAAGAATGATCTGTGATTCAGATATAGCAGTCAGGTTCCCTGGGTTCTGTTCTCAAATATGCCTCATACTTCCTGTGTGATCCTGGGCAAGTCATTTAACCTTTCTCTTCTTTAATTTCATGAAATAAAATGGAAATGCTTCTCTTCCAGAGGTTATGGGTCTATTACAGGAGTGAGTGAGTGAGGTTCTGTGGCCTGCGATGTGCAGGGGGTCAGACTAGATGATCACAGTGGTCCCGTCTGGCCTTAAAGTCTCTGAGCCTTCCTGAGGTGTTTAATTCATTATTGTTTTTAAGGCGCTTTGAGATCCTCTGATGGAAGGTGCTAGCGACAGGCAAAGCTTTCTGACTGTAATAAGAGTTCTTTTATGACTGCTTTTTATTGTTTGTATTATTGCCCGTGTTCTTGTCCATCACTGTGGTGCCTACTGTGGTACATTTTTATTGGCCAACCTATAGTGTAAGTCAAAGGTCTCAAACTCAAATGACCACGAGGGCCGCATGAGAACTAGAGCATTGGCCCGAGGACCCATCACAGACACCCACCCTTTGCCCCCGGCCCCGCCCCCACTACACCCCTTCCATGAGGCCCCACCCCTGCCCCGCCTCTTCCCGCCCCTTCCCTGCCCCGATTCCAACCCCTTCCCCGAAGTCCTCACCCCAACTCTGACACCTAGCTGCCCCTGGGGGTGCAGGAGGGGTGCGGGGTGTGGCAGGGGCTTAGGGCAGGGAGTTGAGGTGCAGGAGGTGTGCAGGGTACGGCAGGGGGCTCAAGGCAGGGAATTGGGGTGTGGGGTGCAGCAGGGGGTCATGCAGGGCATGGCAGGGAGTTGGGATGCAGGAGGGGTGTGGGAAGGGCCGTCCCTAGCTATTTTGGTGCCCTACGCAGCCCCCCCCCCCGCGGGGGGCTGTGTGGGGCCCCAGGCCTCCACCGGGGGGGGAGCGGGGGTGGTGGGTGGCCCCAGGCCTCCACAGGGAGACGGGAGGGAGAGTCATCTGAGAGTCCCTAAGAAAGCCAAATTCCATTCACTTGTATAAGTAGCCTCACCAAGGACAGGTTTAAATTGTAGCATTCTTCTTTTCCACTAGATGGTGCTTTTGATCAAATTTTTGACTAGCTGCAGCTCTTTTTCTGCACAGAATTTCCCAATTTTCCTTTCTCTCTCGCGCGCGGTCTCCATTCTTCCTCCTCTCCCTTCTCTGTTCTAACGCTACGGGGGGACGCTTATTGATGCTGGGTGGCGGACAGTCATAATCTGCTGCTACTGTAATCTAGCAGCGATCCACCAGCCAGCCTGCCTTTCGAGCTCTGGTTTTCGAATCATGGATCAATGGTGCTTGGCTGTGGTGGAGAAGTGAATTCTTTCCGTGTTTTCTATTCCCGCAAGGAAATGGCTTCAAAGAGCAAATCCCTTCCCCCTTCCCTGCTGGTGAAGGGCATTTAGGAAAGTTACAAAAAAACTCAGCTCTGACAGAGCCAGTCATTTAACAACCCATTGCATTTCCCTCCCTTAAGCAGGAAATTGTTTTTAAAAAGGGAGGTGGGGGGAGCCCAGGGCTTTTATATCCATCTTTGTATTCATGAGGCGAGTACCTACTCAAGGTCACTGATGCTGAATGCCTCACCATTCGGAGCAGCCAGGCATGCGCCTCTTCCCTGAATGAGCATTGATTTTAATAAGGCTTCCTCCAGGTGAGGGATTGGGATGGGCTTGAATTTGCCACTCAGCACCAGGGGCACTGTTGTGTAAAGAATGCCGCAAAAGAAGCCTTCTCTTTTATACCAGCAACTGGGATTGAACGCAGTTCTGGATGACTATCTCCCGTGGCGGTGTATAGAATCTGTCACTAGATTGTACTGTACCAGGCGTATAGCATCATTGTGAGCAATGATTTGCCTAGTGCTGTAAATCTAGACAGCGCTTTTCAGGGTAAATACATCCCTTGCCCTCTACATCAGTACTGGTGCAATGTGCCCAGAAGAAAAACATCCTGCACTTGCCCCATGGGAGACTGCCCAGAGATTTTCCCTCTCTGACATGTACAGCTGTGACGTTGCATTCATGCTGACATCCTCACTCCACCTACCTTGTGGCTGCAGTTTGTGCCAGTGACCGCATGCCATGCTGATGTGTCCACTTTGCAAACCTGCCCCTGATGCACGTGTGGCAGCAAGGTGGCATCTGCTTATGCATCTATCACTTTGATAGCTGAGTGCGTCCCGAATGTTAATGAACGTGTCCGCGTAGCTCCTGTGACACAATGATGAGCCATGCTGATGCCCATGTCCTCAACATGCTGCTGGGACAGCCCTGTCACACACATACTGACGTACCCACACCACTGATGTGCATTGAGAGACGCCATGCGCACATGCAGGGTGTTATGCTTATGATGATGATATTGCACTTACACTGAGGCTGCTCCAAACTACACCAGGGATGATGTAGAGCTACCCAGGGGATTGGGGAGCTGTAAATGGATTTCTTTTGACTCCCCCGCCCCAGGCTTCACCCAATATTAATTGGGTGCAGCTGAGGACTAAGCCTTGTGTCTTGCATCATATGATGGCTCTTTGAAAGAGCAGCCCAGAACTACAATGCCCAAATTGAAGGGGTAGATTTTGGGGGACAGTGAATTTCCCTGTCTTTGTTGAGGTTCAGAGATCAAACCATGCTGCTAAACCAGCCTAGCAAAAGTTGACTTTTATCTCTGGCTCAGAAAGATTTTTCCAAAGTATGATTTTAATTTTTTTCCGCTATAGAATTTACCAGATTGTCTGCAAATCACATGGCTGTGAAGGCTCAAAGCAACATACCTGTGTGGGGGAAACGATTGAGTAGCTTTCACATTTCAATCTGACTCTCTCCCCCACCCCTTCCCCACGTCCTGTGTCATGGAGCCAGCGGCTCTGAGAATAGCTCAGGACTGAAATGTCACAGTTTGAAACTGGTGAGTCACTTACTTTTTTCTACAAAATAAAAAATAAAAAATCTTGCAGCATGGATCCTGAGGGGTACAGCAAGACTTACAAAAAACAAGCTCGCTGGTGGAGTCAAGGGGCTTTTGCTTGGTGTGTGTCCATGCTGCTGTTTACCTGAGGATCTTAAAGCACTTCACAGACTTTAATTATCTCAATCAGATCCAGGTGTCTTATCCAAAAGGACTGGATTGTAGCTGTCTGACAATGCACCCACAGTAACTCTCATAATTAAGTCTCCCTGCACTGCTGTGAGGTTCGTAATTACAGTGAAACCTGCCTAAAAGGACCAGTCAAGAGACCAACAAAAATCATTTCCTTTTACTGAGTTCATGTCAAGATACCTGAAGCCAAGTTTGTAAAAAAGGGGGTGCCAAATAGACTGGTCTCTTGTATGGGTTGCACTGAATTATTAGTGTTATATTAATATATTAATGGTATATGTTAGTGTGTATTAATACTACTCTCGTGCTAATTTGGTATTGTTCTCTTTTCAAAAGGATCCTTAGGATGTTTATCTTCCACCACAGGATGCCAATTTGGGCCAATAGCAGCGATGGATTTTGTGATGTGAATAATTGTCCCTCAGGATCCCCTCCTGGCAACTCATCTCGTGAGAATCACCAACCAGCTGTCACATGGCGCTCACTTTCAGTCATTACCAATGGCAAGCCAAATCTCCCAGCTACTTCCAGGGGTGTTTTGCATGTGTAAGGGCTGTGGGATTTGGTGCGGTATCTAGCTATCTGCTCTGGAATAGTAAGCAAGTACTAGGTAGTTGAGCAAGTAAAATGTTGTTTTTTAAGAGTACATTAAAGTTCAGATTTTATACAGAGTCATAACCAGGGCTCCTCATGTTTCACAGACTCTTAGTTTGCCATGGAATTAATCCTTTACTGTAGAATTTTGCTCCAGAATCTAATTTTTTTTAAAATCTAGCTCTCATGGTTGGGAAGATAACCTTGAAAAGTGAACTGACTTGAACCATGCAGCATCACATGCCTGATTCTGCAGACAGCCTGAAATAATATCTGGTCAGTTACTATTCAATATTTTCATTAATGATTTGGATCATGTAGCAGAGAGTATTCTTATTAAATTTGTGGATGAGAGCAAGGTAGGAGGTTTGCAAGTATGTCGGAGGACAGGATTAGAATTCAAAATGACCTTGACAAATTGGATAATTAGTCTGAATTTAACAAGGTGAAATTCGATAAAGATAAGTGCAAAGTACTACACTTAGGAAGGAAAATTCAAATGCACAACTACAAAATGGGGAATAACTGGCTAGGTGCTAGTACTGCTGAAAAGGATCAGGGGTTAAAGTGGATCACGAACGAAATATGATTCAACAATATGATATAGTTGTGAAAATGGCTACTATCATTCTGGGATGTATTAACAGGAGTGTCATATGTAAGACATGGGTGGTAATTGTCCCTCTCTACCCGGCGCTGATGAGGCCTCAGCTGGGGTACTGTGTCCAATTCTGGGTGCCACAAGGAAAGATGTGGCGAGAGTCCAGAGGAGAGCAACAAAAAATGATAATTATGGTCTTATGATAAAAAATGTAGAAACCCTGACCTTGAGAAAAGAAGACTGAGGGAGGACTGAGGGAGGACCTGATAACAATATGTTAAGGGATGTTATAAAGAGGGTTGTGGTCAATTGTTCTCCATGTCCACTGAAGATAGGACAAGAAGTAATTGGCTTAATTTGCAGCAAGGGAGATTTAGGTGAGATGTTAGGAAAAACTAACATCTAACCTAAATCTAACATCTAACCTAAGTTAGGGTAGTTAAACTCTGAAATAGGCTTCAAAGGCTGGTTGTGAAATCCCCATCGTTGGAGGTTTTTAGGAACAGGTTGGATAAACACCAGTCAGTGATGGTCTAGGTTTACTTGCTCCTGCCTCAGTACAGTGGGCTGGACTTGATGACTTCTCTAGGAACCTGCCAAGCCTACATTTCTATGGTTCTGTGAATATCTCTAAGCAATATGAACTGCCCCATTCATTTCAATGGGTCATTGACTCTGAAAATTAAGGATGACAGTTAAAATGCTAACATTAAAATTTTTACTGCCGAGCCTTGTAACAGAGAAATCTAGCTAACATGCTTATTCCCAGATTCCTAACTGCCTCCCAAATCTCTAATCCTCTCCAGATGCCAAAGCTTGGACTGTCCTCTGACCAGCTCCCAAAACATCCATTTGCCCCAACAACTCCTAAAATGCCATTAGGCATTGCCAGTGCAAAGAGCTGTGGAAACTGAAAATGTGGGGACAGCCTAGAATAAATGCAATGTAATATCAAACTAAATAACACAGGGGCAGCTGTGCTAATTCTATCACTCATTTAAATACTGCATTAAATAAAAGCTTCAAGACTTTAACGTATCTGATGTTGGCGTAGAATTTAATAGATTTCTACCAGATTTCAAGGACTTTGCCACAGAACTTAGTGCCCACCTGTACCCAGCGTTTTGGTTATGACATCTAGCCTGAGATTGTCAAGTTGCCTAATTGGAATTGGACTTTCAGATCACCTAAAGGCTTTGACTATCTCAGTCTTAATGCACATAGTTCTTCCTAACACAAGCAAGAATCTCAGCTCATTTCTGAAGGCCAGTATTACTACTGATTCTTTCTGTGTTTGAAAAAAGATGAAATTTGTTAATGTAAGTGACATTGGACATTAGCAAACCATTGTCAGATTACAATGGAGGAGCAGACAGACTAGCCAGTCCTGGTTCTGTGGTTTTTCCTAAAGGGCTTCCTCTGGTACATGGCTCTGCTCTGCTGATCCTCTTGTATTGTTTTTGATAATGAATAGCAGCTGAATAGCTGATGGTCGCATTGTCTAATAAGTGATTCATTTAGATGAGACATCATTCCAAAATAGGAATTGACTTTTTAATGACTTCAATTGTGTACTAGCTCTCCATTGTTGGTAATGATTTCTCAGATTCTTGGACAAATATAGTCAAATTCACCCTGGTGTAACTTCCCTGAAATGAATGGTTCAACATGTCTTGGTATAACACAGGAGACAGCAAGATCCAGTGGACTGAGCTTAAAGGGTTACATTTTCAAAAGTGGCCTCTAATTTTGTGTGGTCAGCTTTAGAAACCCAGGGACTGATTCTCAGAGGTGCTGAACAAATGAGAGCTGAAGTGGTTCAACATCTCTGAAAATCAGGCCCTAGAGATATGCATTGTTGTAGCCCAATGGAGCTATGATAGTTTACACTAACTGAAGATCTGCCCCAAGGTTTCTAAAATGGAGGCACTCGACATTAGTTGCCACTTTTGAAAATCTAGCCCAGGATGTTAGAATTCCTGAATTCTAATCCTGGTTCTACCACTGACTTGCTATGCGACTTTGAACAAGACATGTTTGCTTTCTGAAAATTGGAATAAAACTTGGCCATCCTCCCAAAGGAAATGTAAGACCATGTCTCTGCCACCCTTTGAAGGCAAAGTCATAAACATGGATATAATAAGTATTAGTTTTATGATGTTATTTTTAATTTTTGTCCTTCATTTTTTAATTTTTGATTCCCCACCCACCCACACACACTCCATGAGATTTCAAATGGACCAGAAAGCCAAAGTTGGTTCCTTTTTGTTTACTTCTCTCTCTGTGCTTCAGCATGCTTGATCCTATCCTCATCGGTGTGTGAAGGTCTGGTAATAGTATTCCCTCTGTCACTGCTGCCACTCCAAAGCCACGCCGTTTTACCATATAACACCAGGACCTGAAATTTTTTTTTACATACCTCAGTAAGGGAGTAGAGCAGCTAAAGAACAATACTGTAGATGTGTAGATTCTTGAGGCCTGCCATTTTTAAATAGTCACACTTGGATGTTAAACAAGGTGATAGTATCCCTTTAAAGTTTTCCTAATTTAGTGCAGGAGCCAGGGATTCTCCATGTAACCCAGCATTTCCATGCACTTATAATTTCAGTTTTTCTGCAGGGGTCTAATGGCAATTGCTATCAGGTGGTAGATGCTGTGTACGTATGTATATGGAGATGTTAGTGAAGGCTGACAGCATTGCAATTCATTGTGAGAAGCTAGCTGGTCCTGAACCCATTTAAGAACTGCAGTGGATGCGCTGATTTTCACCTTTGTAATGTACGACTGAATAAAGTCTGTGTAGTCCAAAAATGCTGAGTCTCTTTGCTAGTTTTTGCTGTGATCATTGTCATATGATTTGGAGACAGAGGAGAACAAGTAGATGGGTAAGCAGTATGAAGCAAACTGATGGACCTCTTGAAGACTGAAGAAACTAAAGAGACAGTGGAACAGAAGAATTGGAGAGTGAACTCTACTTACTGATGGAGAGAGACCCTCATACAGCTAGAGCAGCAGGGGTCACAGACTAGACTCTCTCTGCCGTTCTAGTCAGACAGCAGGCAGAGTGTTTTGGGTGATGTCTCTCTGACAGGAAAATGGGGGGAACTTGGGATTCGGAAGATTCCAGCAGGTCCCGTTAGCTGGGAGCTGGGGAGTGAGTCAGGAAGTGGCAGTTTGAACTGGGCAGTTAGGGAGTGGCCGTTGGGTAGTGGTGGTTCGATTTGAGCTGTGGCAGTTCGATTTGGATGATTGCAGAGTGGCAGTTTGAACTGAGCCGTTGGAGAGAGTATAGAAAACTGACAGCAGCGCCCGTGCATGCACACATGTCCCTACCTTGCAGGGAGGAGAGAAACAAGGAAGGAATGTTAATAAAGGATGAGGGGGAAGCGTGTGAGAACATTGACAGGAAACTGCAAAGTCATTAGAGGGAGGTGATTTTCCCTGCTGCAGTGAGAGTCCACAGTTATGCCAAGGGGAGTGTAATAGGGAGCGGTACGCAAGGAGTGATACTTTTCCAGAGGTCAGGCAGGGAGGAAAAGCTAACAGGGTGAAGTGTGCGCAAAGAACACTCTCAGGGAAAGGAATGTGAGTCCAAGCAAATAGACCAGAGCAAAAGAAGAGGCCAACAGAACTAGGGAGAAAAGGAGTGGCAGAGGAGAAACAGCCTGAGAAATCCTGAGAAATAGTAATAAGGCCCCTAGGCCAGATGGTATTCAACCAAGATTTTTGAAGGAACTCAAATATGAAATTGCAGAACTATTAACTGTGTAACCTATCACTGAAATCAGCCTCTGTATCACATGATTTAAAGGTAGCTAATGTAACGCCGATTTTTAAAAAGGGCTCCACAGGAGATCCTGGCAATTACAGGCCAGTAAGCCTAATTTCAGTACCAGGCAAATTGGTAGAAACTATGGTAAAGAACAGAATTACCAGACACCTAGATGAACATGATTTGTT
This sequence comes from Macrochelys suwanniensis, assembly GCA_033296515.1. Classification (NCBI taxonomy): domain Eukaryota; kingdom Metazoa; phylum Chordata; order Testudines; family Chelydridae; genus Macrochelys; species Macrochelys suwanniensis. Next base: position 7,963,814 of record CM065785.1, on the reverse strand, counting down.
GGGAAAAAGTCAATATAGTTTTTGTAAAGGGAAGTCATGCCTCACCAATCCATTAGAATTCTTTGAGAGAGTCAACAAGCATGTGGACAAGGATTATCCAGCCAATATAGTGTACTTGGATGTTCAGAAAGCCTTTGACAAGGTACCTCGCCATAGGTTCTTAAGGAAACTAAGTAGCCATGGGATAAGAGGGAAGGTCCTCTCATGGATCAGTAACTGATTAAAGATAGGAAACAAAGGGTAGGAATAAATGGTCAGTTTTCACCAGGGAGATAGGTGAACAGCAAGGTCCCCGTAGGATCTGTACTGGGATGTGTGCTGATCAACATACTAATTAATGATCTGGAAAAGGGGGTGAACAGTGAAATGGCAAAGTTTGCAGACGATGCAAAATTATTCCGGATAGTTAAGATCAAAGTTGACTGTGAAGAATTACAGAGGGTATCACAAAACTGGATGATGGGGCAACAAAATGGCAGATGAAATTCAACATTGATAAATGCAAAGTAATGCACATTTGGAAAAAATAATCCCAACCACACCTATATAATGATGGGTTCTAAATTAGCTGTTACCACTCGAGAAAGAGATCTTGGAGTAACTGTGGATAGTTCTCTGAAAACTTCCCCTCAATGTGCAGTAGCAGTCAAAAAGGCTAACAACGTTAGGAACTATTAGGAAAGGGATAGAAAATATCATAAAGCCACTATATACATCCATGGTGCGCCCATACTTTGAATGCTGTGTCCAGTTCTGGTCACCCCATCTCAAAAAGGATATAGTGGAATCGGGGGATATGACAGAGTTCTATAAAATCATGAATGGTGAGGAAAAAGTGAATAGAAAAATGTTATTTACTCTTTCACGCAATACAAAAGCCAGGGGTCACCTTATGAAATTAATAGGGATCAGGTTTAATACAAACAAGAAGCACTGTTTCACACAATGCACAACTTATCTGTGGAACTAATTGCCATGGGATGTTGTGATGGCCCAAAGTATAACTGGGTTCAAAAAAGAACTAGAGAACTTCATGGAGGATGGGTCCATCAATGGTTAATAACCAAGATGGTCAGGGATACAGCCCCATGCTCAGGGCGACCCTAACCCTCTGACTACCAGAAGCGGGGAGTTCAAGATTGGAGTGGATGACTCAATAATTGCTCTGTTCTGTACACTCCTCCTGAAGTTCTGGTACAAGCCACTGTTGGAGACAGGATACTGGGGCAAGATGGACTATGGTCTGACCTAGTATTGCAGCCCTTATGTTCTCTTGTGTAGAGACCTGTTGATTTCACTGGGGCCCTGTGTGGGCCTGGAGTCTGCCCATGCAAAAAAAGTTGCAGGATTGGGGCTTAAGACAATGCACTGAATAGTTCAGGTGAAGTGCAAGGAAGAGGTGCTGTTAGTACTGAGGTGTTTGTGATGTGGTGTGGGGTTAGGGTGACCAGATAGTAAATGTGAAAAATTGGGATGGGGTGGGGGTAATAGGCGCCTATATAAGACAAAGCCCCGAATATCGGGACTGTCCCTATAAAATCGAGACATCTGGTCAACCTACGTGGGGTTTCTGGGGCACAGGATAGGGCTATCCAGACCCTCCAACCCTAGTTCTTTCTGTAGGGATCACTGAGCTCCTTGCATATCATCGCCCTGTATACAGAAAACAAAGAATTAAGAGTTGTTTTTAAACAACACAACCTTTAAACCAACCCCTGGCTAGCAGGAAGCACGAAGCAAGCCCTTACAATGTGCTCCTAGGAACCAGTTTACAACCAGCTGGCAAGCCAAATGTAGGGAGGGCAAGCGTGTTTCAGTCCAGCTGCAGTGTCCCACAGTGTGAAAGCCATTGTACTAAAGCACTTTGCAGCACTACTGTCCTAGCTACCAAGCCTGGGCAAAAGCTGCTGCGTGACTGCCCAAAGGCTGGACTTCTTTGTCTCTCTTTATGAATTCTGTTTGTTAGTCTGCTTTACGTGTTCCCTTTGTAACCTGACTTTGATTGGTCAATGTATGCAGCAAATTACCCAGCCCTTAGGATATCTCAGGATTTTATCCTCCTTACGGGCCACGTGGCATTTCCAACAACCTCAAAGAAAACCCTCCAGACACACAGACAAAGCCACCCTGAGAATAAAACCACAAAGCCCTGACTTGCTGGGGATTCCGTGCTTGCCTTCCACTCCAACCCTCCAGCATCGCCCTCCTAGCATTCATGCCCTCCCAGGAGCCCATGCTGCTCTGTGTTCAGTTGCAGGCAATGAAATCAAACAGTGAATTAGCAGCTTCTTAATAGGCTTACTCGGTGGAACCCAGCTTCCTTCATTAATCCAGAAAATAAGGGTCATTTTCATAGTTTTGGGAAGCTAATTATTTAAATGGTGGGAATTAAAGATCATCAGATACTGGAGACAGAGTTTGGTTTTGCTCCCCTGGGGGCGGGGAGCCTGGCTTTGCACAGGTGTGCAACATGATACCATGGGACTGTGCAGTAAAGGGAGCAGCAGTCCTTAGACTCCACTCTGTCACATGCTCAGATGTCTTTCTCTTGCCAGATAGAGTAGCTGTATTGTTATAGTGACCATCCTTCCCTGTGTTTTTTGTCTGTATGCTGATCAGGTGGCATTATGGGGCTGTCTTCACTTCACTGCCCAAAAAAAGGAAAAAGGTGTGTGTACCCCTGCTATAGGTACCCCTGCTATAGGTGACCTGGTGGTGGAATTACAGTGCCTTGTCTCTTCTGTGATTTTACACTGGGACATTTAACGTGTTGGATAACCTGCTGTAAAACCCACCTATTTTGCAGTGAAGACTAAGGGCTTGTCTATACAAACACTCAGTTCGTGGCAAGCTGGGGTGTGAATCTACCTCGCACAAGCCTGCCACATGCTAAACTCCCATTTCAAAGCAGAGTAGAGCAAAGCGCACCAGGGAACTTTGAGTGCATGGCAGCAGGGTCTACACAGACACTTAGTGTGCAGAAGGCTAGTGCAAGGTAGATTTACACCTCAGCTTGTTGCGAACCAAGTGTTCTATACACAAGCCTCCAGCCTCATGTAGTTCTGGGAGGGTGCGTTACCTTTGACAGTCACTATGCTCAGAAGAGGACTTGGGCTGAGCAGCAAATCTAGCAAAGGGACCTTCCCCTGGCTTGAGAAATAGGAAATGCACAGGGCTATCGTGGGAAAGCACAGACAGTGACAGTGCCATCATTTTAAACAAAGATTTTATCGCATAACAATTTTCAAAGAGAGCTGGATGCTTAACACGCCCTTGTGCCTTTGAAAATCTCCCCTAAAAAGGATGATGGGGATCCACTGATGTCATGGTCAACATTTATATCCTAAAGAAAATGGTATCAGTTCTGTTAATAGAATTGTACGACTGGAAGTAGGGTAACCAGACGTCCCGATAAAATCGGGAGCGTCCCGATTTTTCTTCTTTTGTCCCACGTCACAACGCATGCATGGTCAGGATGCCTTTTGTCCCGATATCGGGCTTCCTCCGACGTACACCTTCTTTCAGCCTCTCGGAGCTAAATTCTGCACTCAGCTACCTATCTGTAGTTCCTGATAGGGGCCAGATCCTTAGCTGGTGGAAATGAGCTGATTAATTGTATTGATTACACAGTGCTTTACAAACATCAGCACGCGTGCCCCTGTGCGATAGGTAAGTAGTGAAGTGACTTTCTAAAGGCCACAGAGGGAGTCAGTGTCAGAGCTGAGATTAGGATGCAAAATCCTTTGCTCTCAGTCCCCTATTTAGTCTCATGCTTTCAAGCTATTGAGCTGTACCTCCTGGTAGCCAGAAGTCAAACTGGTTGCTCAACAGAGTCAGCTCAATGGCAAGCAGCCATCTTGGAGGACGTGCCATCAGCAACGCCCCAATGACCATGAATTCATCTGGGGTCCTCCCAAAAATAGAGGAGCCTCAGGCCATGGTTTTCATGGATGGTTGGGGAATCAGGAACCCGATCCTTAGTGAAAATTCAGAGACTAATATTCAACCCTGGCAATGGGGTTCTATTGGCTTATAGTTTATGGGGCATCTCCCCAACAGAAAAGAATTAGGGACTTTGTTTTTATGTAAAACAACTCAAAAATAACAGTTGCGCTTAGCGCTGACATTCCTCAATCTCCCAAAACAGAAGTGGGGACCACAGCAGCAGGCTTTGCAGACCTCCAGGGCCAGGTCTGATTATCCTTTATTTCTTCTAGTGGATCTCAGGCTTTGCAGTATTCGGCTTGTTCACTGGCTCATGCTGCCTGCTCATTGCTGTCAGAACTGTGTGTGACTTACAGGCATAGGATATTGGGCACTTTCTATAGAATACAGGGCTCTATCTAATCACATTTTGTCATATGAATCCATGATAATGTCTGTTTTCCCCCTGGCTGTGGAAGGAGGCTGTTTATGCCTGTGGTGATACATGCACAGCCCAATTACTGCAAAAACTTGCTTATTTATTTAGATTTATTAAAATCTCTAGTCCCCCATCCAATGATCTGAGTGTCTGTCCCATGGATTAAAATACCCAACACAAAGTACAGTAGAATGGACTGCTTAGCATAATAAACACATTTCCATCATCTAATAGGATGATAACATAAAGCATCCTCAGCCCTTAGTGACAGCGCTAACCCATTGGGGGCCCTAAGCAGGAATATTCCCTCCCCGCCCAATACTAAAACAGGCCAGTTCTTATAATAAAAAGTGAGTGGGGGGTCCCTTGAGCTGCTGAGGGCCCTAAGCAATTGCTTAGTCTGCTTCTGCCTAGCTCTGGCTTTGACTCAGCCTACCCTGTTCCCTGAAGCCTAGGAAAAGAGATGGGCATTGCAGTGTTCCTATGTGCATAACAAATCCAGGTCCTGGAGAACCAAAGGGAGAGCAAGTTCCAAAGTCCGGCACCTGTCACTGGAGAATGTCCTATTATCGGCTCCCGCCGATTTACATTGGAGGGGCTTCTGCTCAGTTGCCTCCACTCATCTCACAGGCAGCACCCTGGCACAGGGAAAAAAGTAATCTTCCGTAACGTTGCTTTATGACACTCTGTGCCTAACAAAACTAACAGCTTCATTGTCTCAGTCCTACAATTCTGTAGTGGTGTGCAAAAGACTCGTGCAAGATGCTGAGCACACTAGCCTCAAGCCAGCAAATTGTGCAAGTCCATTGGTAGCCCCGTTGAAGTCAATACTGGGACCAGGGTACTCAGCACCTTGCAAGATGGAGCCTAAAAGACCAAATGCAGGCTTTACTGTACACTCTTCTCAACCTCAATTAAGGTTTTCAGTCAAGAGTCCTAGCAAAAACCTTGATGCTGTTCAAATGTCTAGGAGCCTCCAAGGGAAAGGGTTAATTTTCACCAGAGAAAATTAAAACACTACATCCTTTTTGTGTAGGAAAATTGTGCAAACACTCAGCGGAAAAGCATGTCTAGGGGATAAAATGAGACTTGCTACTTCATGTTCCTGGTTGATCTGCAAAGCCCAGGAGTCTTCCCCCTGGGATGGCATGGCTTGAGGATTCAGTTGCTTTTCTTTCCCATATGGAAGAATTTTGCTTCTTCCCAGCTGAGATATCATGTAACACCGGTGGCTCTCTAGAGGCAAAGTTGCTGCATGTTTGCAGTATGCTTAGCTACTGTCAACATTTATATTCCATCATAATTCAGGGGCAAGCACCAGTTTGCATAATCTTCAGGGCTTTAAAATTAAAATTTTCTCCGACAGACCCAAATGTGACTGGTGCTGCTTCCTGCCCCCAGGGGCAAATATTTTCCCAATCTGTCTGCTGCACCGAAAAGGTTATGGTCTAGAAATGTTGCTGAGCTATGCCCAAGAGTAACTTAAACTAGTGTAAGCTTGTAAACTCTTGTGTATATAGCAAGGAGGTTGTGATTTGACAATTACTACATGACAAAAATATGTCACCATTTTCTACTCTTATTTTGTTTTGACTGCCATTTAGCTGTGTTATGCCACCTTCACTGTGTGGGTTGTAACAACTGAAAGATATTAGTAGAATGAGAAACTTGTATACTTCACTGCAAAGTTTCTGATGTGTTCTCAAGATAGAAAGCACAGGGACTAACAACTTGATGGACCACTGATCCCTTCTTCTAGATCTTTGTCCAAGCTCTGGCAGCACTCATTGAGTAAGCACTTGATCTCAACAAGCCTGAGGAGCTGTCCTTATATATAATTTTGCGACAGATTCTTATTGTGCTTTCTATGACTTAGTAGCTCAGTACCACACCAGATTATTATAGCTGGTGGTGATTGGCTCTGTTCTCTGTGGAGGAGGTCACTGCAGAAGAAATAACGTGCCAGAAAGAATTCAGGGGACTTAAAGCTTGAAAACGAAGGCCAACATTTTCAAAAGTGTTCACTAATTTTCAGTGTCTCAGTTTTTGGGCACTTGACTTTAAATTCTTCAGGTCTGCCTTTCAGAGACGATGAGTACCCTCAACTCCCATTGACATCACTGGCGTGCGTTGTCAGTACCAATGAAGATTGGGCAGCGTGTGTCTCACATTCAGCACCCAAAATCAGCAGTCTTGAAAATATTCCAGTTTGAATAAAACAGATATCTGCCAAAAGTTTTTGGCTTGCTAAATGCAGCTGATATTCATACTATTTGGCAAATTAATTATTCAGTTTGCCTGTCCTCCGCATTGAAGCACATGCTGTCATGTATGACCAGCTTTCTAATGGAAGGTGATGTGCGAGTTATAACAGCACACAAAACACACTATTCCTTTTGCAGCACCTACTGAAGGGAGGAGGGAACTGTTTATTGCAGTCAGTAGGCTGACACCACATGATGACAGATGAGAGGCACAGCTACCAATGAAATAATGTCACATGTTGTAAGTTCTGCCAGAGAATGTGCTTCTACAACATGTAGTTTCCCCCCCTAAATGATCACAGGTAATGTACTGTTTTGATTTACAGTGATGGGAACTAGGGATAGATGACTAGCTAGTTTAAGGCTACTGAGAACAGGCACATTGTCAGAGAGAGAGAGAGACCACTGGAAGTTTAAAGATTGGCTTCTGAATTAAAACTAATTGATACAATTCTTTGATGGCTCTTTTGTAGCTGGATGAGAAAGATCCAAGAGAACTCAGTTTTATCATTTATTTCCTTCTTAATTTTAACAGATGATATCTGAGTGCCGTCATAGCTTGCTTAAATTTTCTTTTGAGGGAGTTGCTAGTTGCTTGATTAATAAATGTATAGTATATTTTGTTGGATTTTCATTGCTAAAGATTTATAGATCTTAAGATCAAGGTTATTTTAAAAAACTGTGTTTGACATTTCTTAGGTAAGATGTCTTTCAGATATGTCTGTTACAGATTTGCTGTTCAGATCAAGATAGTATGCTTATTAAACAGCATGCCTGAGCATGGAATGAGAGACATTTCTTTGGTTTTGTGTTGCTTTGTGATGGTAAGAGAAACATACAATAGTTAATGTGTTTAAGGCACAATTCAGCTCCCACTGAAGTCAATGGGAATTTTGTCATTGATTTTATAGCAGTAGCGTAGCCAGGGGAGGAGCAGGAGGAGCGGCCGTTCCCCCACTGAGCAGAAGTGGCGCCTTTTTTTGCTCCGACGCTGCAGCCAGAGTGGAGCAATTTTTTTTTGCTCCCGGCCCCTTTTTTTAAGCTCCACTCCCCCTGTGCTCTAAACCTGGCTACGCCACTGTTTTATAGGAGCAGGATCGGGCCATTAGTGAGTTTGTAGTTTTTCCTCCCTGGTCCTTTTTGTGGAATTAATATTGAGGCATCTTTGCCATATCTGAAAGAGTTTGGTTTTATTTTAGTTCACACATGATGAAGTCAGTATACAGGCTCCCCCTTGCTGTTCCTTACATTTATAAGTGACCTTATCAGACTGCAGAGAATGAGAGATGCCTTGGCAAACTATATGGTAGTTTTGTGATACAGTGAAATGGGTTAACATGAGACCATCAAATTAGTTTTTTCGTTGAAGTCAACAGGGTGCCACACAGATGCAGAGGACTGCCCACACAGCTGTCATTGCAGGATTGGGGCCTAGGAATCCAGTTATGACTCATGGGGGCTCTGGTGTGTTAGGGTGAGTGGGTGGTGGAAGAGGTGTACCACTCAAGCAACTGTGACTGAAAGCATTGTGTTTGCATAAGACAGAAGCAAACATTATATCGGGGATGGAGAGCATTGTGGGGGAAGCATGTGCAGCAGCACCATTTGCTATTATTATTATTAATAATAATAATAATTATTATTATTATTTTAAAAAGCATAGCCTGTACTCCCACAGTGATGGCCATCTAGTGATAGTTATTATATGGGGTCAAGGGAAGGACTTGGCATCATCCTCAGCTGCCCTTTGGCTTTGTGGAATAGGAATTTCAGTAGCGAGGCTAAGAACTGCATGAGCCATGAAGACTGAACTGCTCCTGTTATCCCTACAGGAAGTTACCCCCAGATCCTGGGCACAGTGGCAGGGCAGAGTGTGGGAAGTTTGCTCTGCTGCAGGCCTGTAGATAAATAGAGAACTTCATTCACTGGGGCTGTGAACACAATGCGTTTCACCAGTATTAAATCCCACAATTATTTTAAAATGGAAATTTATGGAAATATACATATTATTTGCAAATAGCTTATTAAATAATTTGCAATCATTTTCACACAACAGTGACTAAGTATCCCTTATTTCTTTTTTCAAATAATGGCAGCTCTAGATAACATGAGACAAAATTCTGCCCTGTGATACACAGTCACAATTCTCTTTGACTTCAATGAGAGTTGAACCCACAGGCCTGAGAGCAGAATTAAGCCTCACAGTGCTTTACCTGATATAGCAGTTTCAGCTGAGTTTAATGTTTGGGATCCCTACAGAAAGTGCTTAAATAATAGCATGAACTGAAAAAGATTGGCAAACCAAGTGCTTTAGCACTACCTTTCTTATTGCACAATCTTCCCATTGCTAGTGCAAGAGCGATGTCCTCTGTAGTACCTGCTATCTGAAACAGCCTCCATATCTCTCTACCTCTATCTCTACAAATCTCTGCCAAAAGCCTGTCGTTTTCCCCTGTTATCTATGCCTGTTGTCTCCCTCCACCGTTATGTAACTCTGTAAGTATATTAACTCTGTAGTGTGTGGCGAATACAGTCTGTAAGAACTGTGTATAGGTCTAAATATTTTTGAGTTATTTCACTGGCTTGTCATTTCCTTATTTATTAATTTAGCGGATGGGGCTGAAGTAATACCAGAACTGGTCATATCACGGTATGCCATGGTATGACATTTAGCATATCAGTGCCATAAAATGATGAGATCTCATTGTATTAGGCTCCATAAATGGTTCTTAAAGGCTGAAAACAAACACAAATTCTAAAATATTTGAGCTCATTTTGGTTTCCCCTGAATATTAAAATACTTGAATTCCTAAGGCTCATGCATACATAGACTTGCAGCATATGTGAAAAAAGCTACAGCCCGACTCTGATTTCAGAGTGTATAATGCATGGTGCTCCTTATGGCCAGCATTGGCCTGCTAAACCCAGGGTTGTGAGTTCAATCCTTGAGGGGGCCATTTAGGGATCTGGGGCAAAAATCTGTCAGGTGACAGTACTTGGTCCTGCTAGTGAAGGCAGGGGGCTGGACTCGATGACCTTTCAAGGTCCTTCCAGTTCTAGGAGATTGGCATATCTCCATTTTTTTAATTTTTTTTTAATTTTAACCAGGGCCTGTATTTATGTAGTTGTGTTGTATGGTTACAGGAGGGAAACCCTGGCACGAGAGAGCCCTCTCCATCTGCATGTGTTCCAAATTATTCAGTTGGTGTGGAGCCATAGACTGCCAACCTGGGCCTACCCATAGGCCAGTGCCACAAGCAACACGCTAACTGGGTGTGGAGGGCATCTTGGGCCTGTGGCAGGGCAGTGGAGCTCTACGGCCCATGGTGGGCGCTGTGGCGGGGCAGAGCGGCTCTGTGGCCAATGTAATTATATGGAGATATGCCCCTCTCATAGAACTGGAAGGACCTTGAAAGGTCATCGAGTCCAGTCCCCTGCCTTCGCTAGCAGGACCGAGTACTGTCCCGACATTTTTTTCCCTGTGGCGGCGCCGTGGGGCACAGTGGCTCTGTGGCCCATGGCAGGTGCTGTGGGCCTGTGGCAGGGCAGAGCAGCTCTGTGGCAGGCGCTGTGGGCCAGAGCTGCTCTGTGGCGGGAGCCATGGGCCTGTGGTGGGGCAGAGCGGCTCTGTGGCCTGTGGCGGGGCAGAGCGGCTCGTGGAGGGCACTGTGGGCCTGTGGTGGTTCAGAGCAGCTCTGTGGAACCATGGCAGGTGCCATGGGCCCATGGTGGGGCAGAGTGGCTCTGCGGCCTGTGTGTGTGTGTGGGGGGGGTGTATCCTGCCCCGCAGGAGAAAGGGGGCAGCAGCACCAGCCTCTACCCCCTCCCCCTCCTTCCTTTCAGGAAATCACTGGGGTAACAGAGAAGCTGCAGGGATAAGCGGATATGACAGCAGCTCTGCCCCGCAACGCAGCCTGATGCTGTGGGCGGCTCCACCCTGACAGCGCTGTTCAGCCAATCCCTTTAGACCTCTGCCTCGCCACGGGTGCTCTGCGGCCAATCCGGCGGGGCTGATGGCAACACAGGCCCCGCCTCTCTCTCCTCATTGGTGCATTTGCGTTGTCCATCACCTTGTCAGTGCCCGCCTTTTCCCGCTGGGACGTGTTGGATAGGGCGACGCGCCAATGAGGCGCCGGAGGAGGCGTAGCTCAGGCCTGGAGTGACAGGCGTCCGACCAACGGGCGCGCTCCTTCCCCAGGCTCCCACCCCAATGGTGGCGGGGCAGAGGGGCAGGCCGACACCGCCCCCTGCCCCTTCCCTGTTGGTCGGTCCCACTCCGGGCCTGGCGGGCTAGGTTGAGTTCGCAGCTAGGGCCATTAAACGCTGCGGGGGGAGGGGGAGCGATTTAAAGAGACAGAAGCCGAGCGGGCGGGCGGCCGGCTGGGGGAGCAGCAGCGGCGGCGGACGAGCCCCCGAGCCCCCTCCCCCTCGCGGCAGCCCCTCCGCCGCCAGGGTCTCCCCGAGCCCCACCGCCTCCCAGCGGCCTCCATGAGTTAGCGGCAGCGGCGGCCACTCTGGGGGCGGCAGCGGCGGCCGCCGCCGCCTCCTCCTCCTCTTCCTCCTCCGCGCCAGCCCCATCTTTGTGCGCTGCCGCCCGGCCGCCGCGCTTTGTTCGGAGCCGGGGCGAGCCGCTCCCCGCGCCCCGCTGCAGCTCGCGGGGGCGGGGGAGGCCGCGCCGCCGGAGCCCGCGGCGGGCGGCGTGAGGGGGCCGGCGCCCCGGAGCCTGGGCGCGAGCGCGCGAGCGGCGGCGGCCCCCCCCGTCCCGTGTCCGTGCGGCTGCGAGGGGGAAGGGGCCGGCTCGCTGCCCGCCGGCCCGGCCCGTCGGCGGGCGGATTGATGAGGGGGGGTCGGACATGAGTCCGCCGGCCGCCGGGTGCTGCCATGTGACCGGCTTCAAGGTGGAGAACTGGAAGCAGAACCTGCGGGCGATCTACCAGTGCTTCGTGTGGAGCGGCTCGGCCGAGACCAGGAAGCGCAAGGTACCGGGGCTGGGGGGGGTGGGGGAGCGGCGCGCGTCCCTCCGCCGGGGGTGGGGGCAGGGCCACACCCCGCTCCGCCCAACGCAGCGGGCCCCGATCCCGGGGGGGGGGGGGGGACGCTCCATCCCTGCCTGCCCCGCACCCCTTATGCTCTCCCACGCGGCGGGGGGTGTCTCCGGCCTCCCATAGCTGGGAAGGGGCTGCCCAGCCCCGCCGCGGGGCGAGGCGGGGAAGGGACAATCGGGGTCTTGCGGGCAGGGGGGGGAAGCGCCGTTCAGCCCCCCACTGAGCACGGGAGGGGAAGGCAGGGGGATCCCCTCCAATACCTGCCCTGGGCGGAGTGGGGAGGCTGCCGCAAGGGCTTTCCTCTCCCATCCAGGGGTGGGAGGCTGGGCCGAGCGCCGCCGTCGCCTCCTCCCAGGTGCTGGGGGGAGTGAGGGTTTCCCGGAATCCGGCAACTGCATTGCTTGTCTGCGGGGGAGGGAGAGCTCTCCGGGTAGATGGGCATGGCCGGCCTGCAGCCGAGCTCTGGGCACTGGGAGGCAGCCTCCTGCAGTGAATAGGCTGCTTCCGATCAGGGTCTTGTACAGTAAGTGACAGGCTGGGATAAGGAAGCCGAAAGGGAGAAGTGGATCTTTAATTCAATGTGTCACCCGCTGGTAAATTATTAAACGTAGCTACTGCATAGGCGCTTAAGCAGATAGAGTCCAGCGTTTGGGACGCCTGGGACACAGAGGCTGAGGCTTGTCCTGCATCTAATTTGTGGAGCAGTGGGAAAGGAGCTTGCAAATCACGCTTGCACGTAACGTGTACTTAGAAAAGGCTTAAAGACACAATGACTGGAAGTACGTCTGCAGATTTTGATGTCTGTGGAATGACTCTTTTTTTTAATGATCGAATGCATCCACTGGTAACAGAATCAGAAAGAGATTCCTAGTTTGCTGTGAGGAGAAGGTAGGGGGGAAAAAGAATTTAATCAGTATTTTATACACAGCAAGAGTGAGGATACTTTGCTCTTGCAAATGTATAGAGAATGTACTGCACAAATAGCGTAATGAATATATTGGAGAAGACTGATGGCCGGAACATTTGTGTAAAACAGGTCAATTACAACTTAACTGATATTTTAAAAATCGGCCATGTACACAGACATGTTTCTGGTAGATTGATCTGTTAACTGTTCACAAATTCTCTTCCTTGGAGTCAGCTAGTTCTTACTTCAAAGTGACTTTGCAGATTTCTTTCAGTGATCACGTTAATGACTGAAAAGGAGACTGCAACAGCAACTCAAGGAGTAAAGCTTGTTCAGGGCAGCAAGGATAGGGCCTAATATTGAAGCAATCAGTTACCTGCCTTGTGATCATAACTTCTTTTCATTTGATTATTCAGATCTCTCAGAAAAATAGAGCTAGTTATAGAATGAAAGACAACATTCAGAAATTAGATATATTAAAAAGGCTTATAAAAGGTCTGTGCAACTTATGTCCTATCCAACTTATAAGATTTTTTTTTTAAAAAGGACAGCAATTGAGACACTTAACTACACTTATATATTTAATAAAACTATTTAGTCATCTAATGTTCAAGCAGTATTAAATCTAGCTACTGGCATATTTGAATATTTATGCTCCTCTTGTCATTGAATGTAGCCTAATGCTTCAGTAACAAACTTTTTCATACCCTGTAATCATTTTGTGTTAAAGGGAGGAAAATAGGCCAAAACATGACTTATTATATGGGATATAATGGCTTAAATGGAAACATACATTCATGATGGTTAGTTATGTCTAGTATATTGTGAAAGACAAAAGGCAAATGTGAGGTAGGAAGACTGACCACTATCAGATAGTGAATCTTACTGCTAGAGTGAAAATTTGTTTTGATTAACGACATGAATACTTCCTACCTCTTCACATAGAAATTACTTTTAAGAATAATTAAACTAATTTTGAATGAGTATTCTAGCAATTGGAAAATAATTTCACATTCGTCTGTGGTATGTTGCTTTGAATGTGGCATGGCTTTGATATTAAGAATGTGCCCCTCCATGGATGACCGTTCTAGTTCTGAATCCTGATCGATATGTAGAGGTGGATAGAAAAATGACTTAAGAAAAACTGGACCTTGGTTTTCTCAAATGATGTCTGAGTTTTCAGCAGAAAAAATATAAATCATAAAATCTTATTTGTTTATTGCCGTAGAAATCATACAAAATTACAGTCAAGTTTTATATTAGTATGAAGCTTCATTGAATAAACCCTCTCTTGATCATAAGAACCTACTGTGAAAACTGTCTTGCACAGTTTGTTACCCAGTGAGTGATCATCAGTCTGTCATTCTTTAGATTTTCGGACGCTATCTTTACTTTTTGAGTGTGTTGAGTCTTAAAAATCCAGATAGCAGTAGAAACTACAGGGGGCAGAAACTGTCCATTTCTGCTGCTTTACTAGGTTATTTATACTGCTTGCTGCATTATGTTTTAAAAGACCATTTCAACACTGCCTTTTGCCATTTGTTTCCAGTCTTTACTCTTATTCTTAAACTCTTAATCCAATACACTCTAAATTAACAGAATATTAAGTAGAACAGCTAGAATTTTAAAGTAGCAGCTTTCTAAAGAATCTGAGTATATTTCCTGGTTATGTTTTTAATCAGAAACAAGCAATGGCTATAACTCATACAGTTACAACTGATCAGGCTTGGTGTAGGGCGCCTTGTGTACAGACTCCTCAAATATTTTTGTGGCTTTTGTCTACATTGGGGTTTTTTAGCCACTAGCATAGCTAACTGATGCAATTGCACCAGTGCAAACCACTAGCATAGACCGGGTACATTGGTGTACGATTACTCTGGGGCAGATGAATTGGTGCAAATCGCAGTTTACACCAGTGTACCATTTCTGAGTTAGGGGTTTTCACTGGTGCAAATGCATCAGTTTAGCTATGCTGGTGGCAAAACTCCACTGGAGACCAGACCTGGCTGTCAGGGTTGGAAAAATGCAAATAAAAGGTGGGAGAAAATCCAGAGAAAAATGTGTCTTTGTGAAGCTGTGGAATTGAACATGTGAACTAAGTCTTTACACTTGTCTTCAAGCAGGATATTAATGAGGAATGAGAGAGGATTCTGTGTTTGTATATGCTTGGGTCCTGGACATCTGCTTTGGTAATTCTTGACTAAACGGGGTACTGTCCGGTAGTAATTTAAAATGTCTTGAAAATCAGACTTGAGCTAGGGCTCTGTGGATGAAAAAACAGCAGATTAGTTTCTGTTGAAAGGCGTACAAGCTTCTGTCAGACCATTGTTAGATAGTTCATAAACAAATATGTGGCCAAGTGACTTTTAACTCACAGGGATAGTGGGTGAAATCCTGGCCCTGTTCAAGTCAGTGGGGCCTGGATTTTCACCCAATATATTTAGACCTGTAAATGGTACTCTACATAGGTCCTTTAAAAGGACCTGATCAGTTATCTGCTCCCCAAATCTAACTTTGTGTTAGTGGGTGAAAAACAAAGTAACTGACTAGAAACAAACGTGAACAGACCAATCCATTTTTTGTCTAGTCTCAAATACATAAAAGTGAAATGCCTAAATGATGAAACATAAGTTTAAATTAGTACTGTACATAAGTATAGTATATTATAGTACATTACTAATTTACTTATGTACTATACTAATGTTTCTTGGAGCTTTAAATTCAGTGTCTGTGGGGGAGGCAAACACTTAAAGCCCTGCTTGAAGCTTTAGCTTCAGGTAAGCATATCTTTCTTGGTAGTTCTGAGTGGGGGTGGATTATTGCCCCCAGTCAGTTCATCATAATCACATGCTTGGATGTTTGTGGTTTGAGCAGTTAGTGTGCTAAGTAGGGGTCTTCCATACTCAAGGAACAGCTGGACCCTAGCTCTGGTTGGGCAGGACTGCTGGACCTTGCAGGTAAACTTCCTTCCCCCCACCCCAGTCCTGCAAGGCTTGGTGCGGACTACCTCTATTCTTTAGGCAAATACCGTATAATAAAAATTAAGCTTGTAGCTGTTTGCTTGGCCACAGTCATGTTGTACATAGGGTCCTATTTGTACTCTAGTGCTTGATTGGTTCACACTTATGCTGATCAATCAAAGCATAGCTGGCAGTTGGGGCCAGGCACTGTGGTGGCCAGTGAGTGCATGTAAAATGTTTCTGCCTATCTTGAAAGCATTTATTGGTTTGAGAGATGTTTCCTGTACATGTAAGGAGGGAATACTGGAAGAACTAATATAAGCTGTCGAACAAGAAGAAACTTTCTAAGCGCATCCTCCTGTGAAAGGTGTCCTTTTCACACATACATCCCACCTGGGAAAGGTGTCCAGGCCCTATATTTCTAATCCAGATCATTTTGCTTTAATCCCTCCAGAGTATTAACTCCTGTGTATTTATGACTGCAGTGACTTTTTTTGTCTCTCTAAGGCAGGGATGGGTAAACTTTTTGGCCCAAGGGACACATCTGGGTATGGAAATTGTATGGCGGACCATGAATGCTCATGAAATTGGGGGTTGGTGTGCAGGAGGGGGTGAGGGTTCTGGCTGGGGGTACAGGCTCTGGGGTGGGGCTGGGCATGAGAGGTTGGGGGTGCAGGAGGGTGCTCCAGGCTTGGGACCAAGGGGTTTGGAAGGTGGGAGGGGGATCAGGGATGGGTCAGGAGGTCAGGGCACAGGAGGGGGGCAGGCTCCAGGTAACGCTTACTTCAAGCAGCTCACAGAAGCAGTGACATGTCCCCCCCCCCTGGCTCCTACGCGGAGGCGTGGCTGGGTCGCTCTGCGCGCTGCCCCGTCCACAGGCACTGCCCCTGCAGCTCCCATTGGCCATGGTTCCCAGCCAATGCACACACGGAGCAGGCAGACCCTGCTCCACAGCTGGAGCTCGAGGGCCGGATTAAAATGTCTGGATGTGGCCCCCAGGCTGTAGTTTGCCCACCTCTGCTCTAAGGTTATGGTTAGGGAATGAACCAATTCTTGTGCATGTACTGACAGATAAAAGTAGTAGATACTTCAGTTCACAATTCAACTCAGTTTCTATTAAATCCTTGTTCTTTGAGTGTCTTCTGCACATTCCAACTCATAGCATGCTCTGGCAATGTGGTTCTGATGATGGAGTGTTGAGTAGCACACCCAATGCTCCTTCCTTCACCGTTCCTGAATACTTAGAGAGAGAGAGGCGCTTTAGGAGTGGGTATTCTAGCCATCTCAGTTCTTTCCAGATGCAGCAGCAGATGGACCAGGAACCTCTCCGAAGACTCACTTCCTTGGAAGTTTTAGGATTATTGTAAGAAATTTTGTCTTATTCATGTTTATTACAGTAGTTCTTAGGGGCCAACCTAGGCATCATTGTGCTAGGCGTTGTACAAACAGAGTAGTAAATGGAAGAGCTTACAATCTAGATAGACATAGACACAGTGTGGGGGAAGGGGTATAACTAAGGCTGAGATTTTGTCATGGATATTTTTTGTGAAAGTCATGAGCAGGTCACGGGCAATAAAGAAAAATTCATGGAAGCCTGTGACCTGTCCCAGACTTTTATGAAAAATATCCATGATAAAATGGGAAGGGGCTGGGCAGCTGCGTGGTAGCTGGGGGCTCCCGGGCCCCCACCACCCATGGGGTCTCAGAACTGCAGGGTGGTCCCCTGCCTCACCGTGGTGGCCAGGGAGCTGCGCGGTACCCCCACTGCCCATGGTGGCTCGGAGCTTGGGGGCCCACTGCCTCAGACAGCGGGGGTAACTCACAGCTCCCTGCCCCTGTGGGAGGCGGTGGGACCTTGCAGCTCCCAGCTGCTGGGGCTGAAGTCATGGAGGTCTTTGGAAGTCATGGATTCTGTGACTTCTGTGACCTCTGTGACAAAATCGTAGCCTTAGGTATAACATAGTGAACAATGCGATGGAAGCAAACATCATGTTAGTACCATCGAAGCAAATATAATGTAAGTGCCATGATTTTGGGGGGTAAGTTTATTTAAGAAGGGATAAACTAGCTGGGGAGAGATCAGAATGTACGTAAGGAGGACAGGGTAGGTATGGAATGAAGAGACAGGGAAGGTTCGAGCAATCATTGCTGGGCAGAGAAAGTCCAGTCAACTGTAGAAAGCTCTCTGAATGTCTAAAAGTCCCTGGTTTGGCTGCTCCTGCCGGCTGGAGTATCTAGGGCTGGCTTCCTCTCTGCAGGTTTCCACCCAAGGCTGCATGGTGGAGGCAGGACAGGTCGTAGTGCTTCCGGAATGTTTCTGGGTGTGTGTCCCTGTACAGTTCTGAATTCTGGGGGGATTGACCCCAGCTGGGCCCCATTTTACCCCCATCATCCCAGTGCAGCAGTCCCTTCTTTGGCTGCTCCTGCTCCTACTGGCTGGCTCCTCCGCAGTTCCTTTCCTCCCCTCTTTCCCCCCCCCCCCCCCCCCTCAAAGGTTGCACCTCAGTGCAGGTTTACAGATGCTATGGCTGATCCAAAGGAAAAGAGGCCAGGATTCAAGGTAGGTGCATTGTCCTGCTATATTTCCTGCGTTGGATGCCCATATGAGGTGTCTAGCTTGCTCGGGGAAAGGACTCACTGCACACTGCAAAGGAGAGAATGTGGCACTTTCTCCCCAAGAGCTCATGGGGAGCATCAGAACTGGCTCCAAGCCTTACTACTTCAGGAGGCCAAAGCTCCAGTTCTGTAACGAGTGGATCCATGAGTCAGACTGAAGCTTGGATTGGAAACTAGCCCCTTAAGGAATAAAAAACCCAAGATCTCTCTAAAATTTCCATCCTCTGCTCCTGGAGTGAACGCAAAACCTCCAGTATTAAGGGTTCCTGAGTCATCAGATCCTAGTTACAGATACAGTGGACCCCTACAGGTGTCTGCCTCTGTTAGCAGAGCCAATCCTAATGGGAGCACCCTTTAGGATCGGATTCCTTCCATTCCAGGTAAGAGTATGGTACAAGAATTCTGTGTTTCTGTCCCTTGAGGTCAGTTCCAAAGATACCCTCGAAACCTAGGCCAAAAGTTAAGGCACAGGACAAATACTTAAAGAAGGGTCATTCCCCTAATGTAACAAGCAAAATGGCTGTTGGTGTTGGTTCTGATACAGTGCCATTAGTATCTATATAACAATATTTGTCCAGGTACATCACTCACATTTGCACTTAGAATCTGAGATGGAGGTTATGCAGATCCATACATCCCATGGTCAGAGTATTAAAAGGAATAAAAGAAAAGCCTCAGGGCCGCTTACTGCTCTAGTTTCCTCAAGGGTGGAAAGACACAAGATCATGGAGCAGATTCAGATTTTCCCAGACCTTTCACTCTGTCTCCTTAGAACTCCTACAGGCTCACCAAAAAGTGTCTTTTCCTTTTCTAAGAATGCCAAAGCCACTAGCTTTCCCCTTACTTACTGCCTCAGATCTGAGATCAGATCCACAATCTGGTATTAAATCTAATGGTGACAGGTTAATTTACCGCCTCTGTTCCCATCACCTGTAAAGAGTGGGAACTAGAGCAAGCCCTACACAGATACTACACACTGTTCATATAAACAGACAATAACCTTACCTTATTTGGTACTAAGATAAGGAACCTGGCATATTTGTCAACTTCCCTCCCTTGGCCAGATGGCCTTATTGTCCCCTGTCTAGATGTTATGTGGACATTGAACAAACTCATCCTTACAGGGATCTATCCCCTCCTAGAAGTCGGGGGAAGCCTCATACACTGGATACAGTGCTCCCAGATCTGTCTACATCACCAGAGTATAAAGATTAGTCCCAGAGGAGCACTCATAGGAAGAACTGATGGGAGCCATTGAATACCAGGACACTGTTCTGGAGCCTGATGGTCAGAGGTCTTCTAATGTAGGAGTTGCAACAGCATCTTTCTCTTCTGAAGATGCCATTCATTTTAAAGTGGGAGTTGTTTTGACTACCATTCATGAAAGAGCCTATCTATGTCAGGAGATATCTAATCTGGTGTTTGATACACTGGGGTCACCTTCTAACAGCAAGATCACTATACGATGTCTGTTTTAGAAGAGTTGTCGAAACCAGGCAAGTCTAACCAGATCATTTTAAAGAAGATATGACAAGCTTTAACAGTTACATATGAGGGATTTCCCCGCATACCCACTTTCAGCTCTCCGGCGGTTGCAGCAGTTCAGAGGACAAAAGGAGGCCAAGAGTATTTTGCACAGTCTGACAGAGAGGACAACGATGTGAACATGCTGAGCAAATATTCTCCTCTGCCTCCCTAGACCAGTGGTTCTCAAACTTTTTTTCCCCAACCACTTTAAAATTGCTGAGGGTCTCGGCAGACCACTTAATGATCTTTCCAAATGTTGTTTGTACCGTTAGGTAACTATTGTAAAGTGCTTTGGATAAAAGTGCTATATAAAAAAAAAACGTAATCTTTTGTGTTCTACAAATAAAAGCACACAACTCATATTTTAATATCAGTAGTCTTACCTTTCTAATGTGATGGATGTGCCCTCTTTCCCCTGCTGCGGCAGCTGGGGCTGGGAAGGAGGGGGTTCTCTCCCCAGCAGCCGCAGCCCTGGAACTGGGGAAAGTCACCTCTTTTTCTCTGGCCGCCGCAGCCCTGCACATCCCAAATTCCCCCACCCCCTCTTCTCGCCCCACTGTCCCCTCCCATCTATCCTCTACTCCACCCAAGGTCACCACCTCACCTCACCTTACATGTGCATCTTGTCCAGGGTACAGGCACCTAATAAGTGGAGCCACGCCTGTGCAGTTCCACTAATTAGGTAGGTGGCCCTTCATTCTCTCGTGTGCAGCTGCCCAGGCACACACCTTAGAGGGAACTATCTGCAGACTACCTGAATGGAGCTCGCGGACCACAGTTTGAGAACCTCTGCACTAGACAATGTTTCAAAATTACCAGGCTATAATGTCTAGGTATTAGTATCACCTCTAGGAGAAACTGGCTTTATTTAAGGACCTGCTTGAAGAGCAAAAGAAACTGGCTAGGGCCTTAGTAGCAGAAGGAAACTAGTAGATAAATCAAACGAGGTTCTTCATGTTTATCAGATACTGCAAGAAGAACAGAAGCTTCAGCCATCACTAAGATGACATGCATGGCTTAGCATCTGGGCTTCCTCTTAAAACTAGAGCAAATGTGAAGGTGATAGTTGAAGGGCAAGGATGGATGAAATCCTAGAGAAGATGGACACTAGATCAACAGGTAGGTTGCTAGGAATTTATCAACCATCAAGGAGAAGGTTGGTGCCCCTGTTGTGTCAATATCAACACCAGTAACCTCCTGCTCAGCTGCAGCAGAGGAGAAAGAGCTTGAATCTCTGTACAAAGGGAAGACCGACCACATTCTTCTGCTCAAGCCTTATACCACAGGTCTGACATGAGACTTAAGCCATTTATCTCCCCCCAGTTAGAGATCAGTTTTCTGTCTCTCACAACTGGAGTACCACCATCACAAACAAATGGATCCTAGAAACAGTACAGAGAGTTTATTCCATACAATCTGACACCACCCGTTTCCCCTCCCTATTCATGGACCCCTCTCATGAGAACCTCCTAAGAATAGAACTTTGTCCACTCTTGGAAGTAGGAGCCATAGAGGAAGTTCCAAGGGGATTTTATTCTAGATACTTTGATTACAAAGAAGAATGGAGGCTTCGATACCATTTTAGATCCAAGAAAGTGAAACTCTTTCAGAAAGTTCACATTTCCTCCCTCCATCCAAGATTGGTTCACTTCTCTTGATTTACAGGTTATGTATTTCCAGATAGCTACCGGGCCTTCATATTGGAAATACTTTGGATTCTGTATTGGGTTTTGGGTGGGTAGGTGGGTGGGTGGGGTTGGCAACCACTGTCATACAAGGTCCTTCCCTTCAGCCTTTCTGCTGGGTATTTACAAAGTGCCTTGTGGTGTTGTCCATGCATCTAAAATGGCATGGGATATACATACCTTATTTAGATAACTGAATTGTAAAGTGATCCCCACAAAAAAGTCTATCCAAGGGTGACTTACATGCTCCCTGTTTGAGAGCTGGGACTCAGAATACATGGAAAAAAGTCACTTCCTATATAAAGAGTTCTCTCTTGGGCAATTCTGAACTCTCAAGCAGGAAGAGCCTTCCTTCCAGAGGAACAATTTCTGAGAAGTGTATCAACTACGCTGAGACATGAAGAGGACTTCAACCTGACAGTGCTCTTCCTGAGACTGATGGGGCCTTGTGGCCTGAGCTACAGGTGCAACCTCCTATGATGTACTCAACATGAGAACTGTACAACATTGTCTAGCAAACATTATATGACAAGTTCTTGAAATGGATTTTCCCAAGAGAAGGGCTCCTATCCCTCCTGATGGACACAGTATCAGTGTCCTGAAAAGGGAAGCATCCAATCCACCAGCTCCATCAGCAGTTATTTTTGATGCTTGCAATTTAGGGTGGGCAGCCCACTTCAGACATCTAGCAGTTCAGTCACTGGAACCACTTGGAGAAGTTATATATCAACGTAATAGACTTGAGGGCAGTTTGCTGGATGTCAAGTCATTTTTTCCTCACCCGCAAGACAAGGTAGTCTAAGTGTTATGGACAACACAATAGTATATAGTGTGTAAACAAGAAAAGAGGATTTAATTCCAGTCAGCTGTTGAAGGACGGTATGGGACTGTTCTCCATCACACTTACCCATTGCCCTCAATTTAACAGGCAAAGATGACAACCTAGCACAGGGGTGGCCAACCTGAGCCTGAGAAGGAGCTAGAATTTACCAATGTACATTGCCAAAGAGCCACAGTAATACGTCAACAACCTCGCATCAGCTCTCTTTCCTCCCTCCCTCCCCCCCCCCCCCCGGTTTCCAGCACCTCCTGCCCAGGGGCAGCTCTGCCGATCAGCACCCTTGGGAGGCAGGCTGAACCTGGCACAGGTTAGGGCTCAGGGTGGAGCCCAGGCTCTATGACTCTGGAAGGGGGTAGGGTCCCAGAGCGCAGCTCCAGCCCAAGTCCCAACCTTTACACTGAAATTAAATATCCCCTTAGCCTGAGGCAGCAGACACAGGCCAGCCACGGGTTTTTAATTGCAGTGTAAACATACTCTCCCAGTATGTCTACACTGTTTTAAAATCCAGGGTACTGAGTCTCAGAGCCTGGGTCTACAGACTCGGGCTCGTGTTATGGCCCTAAAAACAGCCTTGAATGTACACAGCTGTTTTTAGTACCATAGTGCAAGCTTGGGTCTGTAGACCCAAACTCTGAGACTCACTGCTGTGGGTTTGAAAACACAGTGTAGAGGTACCCTTAAAGGGCCAGCTTACCTTGTGAGATGCCCATAATATTTACAGAAATGAATAGAATGTTACAGAATAATGAACTTCCGATTTTATAAATTGTAAATGATATTTATAGAAAATGAGGTGAAGGCATCAATTCTGTGACATCAGTTTAGTTCTACAACCAAATATTGATGCTGTATACAGCTGTTCATTGGACAATAGATTTGCATTCTGATTGGTTTAAAGTACAAATTTGTGCCTTATCCAACCCAGAGACCTGTTTATTTAATAGCACAGACAAAGCATACTTTGATGCTGGAGAACCTTAGATTTGACTTAACCAGTTACTCAACTGATATCTGGCAGTCTGATTGGGCACATTCTTTACTGTATGCTATATAGGAAATATCCAGCATCTCTCTATGTAGAAAGACAAAGAAGGATGTACAACAGATTGCAAAAATAAACAAAAAATTTGTCTACCACCTAGGTTTTTTTAACCTTTCCATTGTTAGTAATATCCTCTTAAATTTTTTTAAAGCTTCTTTTCTTACCCAATCTCAGTTCTTTTCCCACTTGGCAGAGATTGATTTCTTCCCCTCCCACCTTCCCTGTGTTTAATGGAGCTTGAAATTAACATGACTCTTCTTGTCTACCTCCTTTTGTGTAGCATCATTGGTGATGTCAGCACATCTCTGGGAAATATTTCCTTGCTGGTCTATAGTATTCTAAATGTGGCACATACTTTATAGTGCTAGAATGGCTTAATACTGTGGTATGCTGTGCTATTGAAAAACAGGTGATGAGCAAGGTGAAACTGGCAAAAGGTAACAGATACAGTAGTAAGTCAGACATTTGCTCTTCACACCCACCCCTTCAAAGAAATACAGATATGCTAGTGTAGGTATTAGGGCTAATGCAAATAATAATCATGATGATATACTGTGCTCAATTTTGATGACACCACCTAATCTTGATAAACCTGTGACATAAGTAACTTCATCTTATATTCCGTATGGAGTGCTGACTTGCTGAATACCACACAGTGATTCGGTGCCTGAGCTGGGAAGAGGACTAGGAGTTCTTGGCTCCTAATGGCATGCTAGTCTAGTACACTATGTTGCATTTGCACTCTGAAACTTTATGTACCCAACCCAGCTCTCCAGAATATATAGGTATCCCTTTTAAGCAGCGAGTCGTAGTCTCCATTTGGAAATAAAGATTATGGAGTTGATTTATTTTAGTCTGCTGTTGTTTTGTGTATTTGAATGATATATCTTATTTTTGTATATATCATCTAGCCTGGTGTTGAATGTTGCAGCTCTCAAGGAGACACGTTGAGCTGATCTTCCATCCATGTAAATGTAAAACCATAAAATTTAAAAAACAATTATGTTAAAGAATGGATATCATGGAATCAGCAAAACTTCAGTCTCCCGTAAACACTCACCTACATACGGGTAGTATAAAGCCCTTTTCAGGTGTGTGACAGAGTGCTGGCAACAGTAGCTGAGCCAGCACTCTGGTCACTGTAACTCTGATTACTCTAGAGTAGACTTCATTAAGAAGAGCTGTGCCTAATTGGTGGGCTGAGGAGAACTAAGAGGCTATTGGGCCATTAGGGAGAGGATACAAAAGGCACAGGAAGTGAGAAGGAGGAAGCAGAAGAGAGAGAGATCTCTTTCCTGCTTGCTTCAGGAGCTGAGGGCTACTTAGAACTGTAGGTGTAAGGCTGTATAGCGTGTAAGGGTGATGGGAACTATATTGTAAATAAACTGCATGGGGTTTTTCACTAGCAAAAGGTCTCAGCCATTTATGGGCTTGAATGGGCAGGAGCAAGCCGGCCCTGCCGTATGGTGGCATAGAAAAAAGAAGAAAGTTAACCCGCTTCTCTTCTCTCCCCCCCCCCCCCCCCCGTAAATCCATATAGTCTTTCTGGTGAGAAAATGCAACTCTGTTGAAGACAGGGCTTGAACTGGGGAGTACAATGAGGGGAGGAGATACAGTGGAGATACTCTTCCCAGCTCTGCCCATGCAAGTTGCTCAGTTCAGGTACTGTCCCCAGTAGACGGTGCTTATGTTCAAAATGACATTGCTGTCTGGGCGTCCTGAGCTTGGCTCCCCCTCCCCCTTCCTTGGGGTTTGAATAAGCCCATGGGTTTTGATGGGCTCCTTGGGCTTGTCTTCCCCTTGATGGGGCTCTGATGTTTTACTAGCCTTTTTGGGCATGGTTTGTTGACTGGGGGGTGGGGCAAAGAGAGAAATAAGTGGCATTTTGCAAACACCTCTCAGTCATGGCAACAGAGGGAGTCTTTCTAAGGCACAAAAGGAAGTGAAGCACCCAATTCCCACTGACAATCTTGAGTTTGAAAATCTCCCAAATTATTATTACTTGGAAACAGTTATAGTCCATCAAGATGAATGAAGTAATTTGCATTTCAGAGCTATTGTTTGGGGCTTTTTGGAGACTGGAGAAGGAACTGCATCGCATTGACTTCACAGTTTTGAGGTCTTCCTAAGCCAGGTCTACACTAAAAAAGTTTTGCTGATATGGCTATCCTGGCAAATCTTCCTAAGTACACGATACTTATACTGGCATAAGTGTTTTTGCTAATATAGCTTATACCAGTTTGACAAGTGAAATAAACTATACCGTGCAGTTGTGATCACCCCATCTCAAAGAAGATGTATTAGAATTGGGAAAAAGGACAGAAAAGGGGCAACAAAAATGATCGGGAGTATGGAACAGCTTACGTGCAAGGAGAGATTAATAAGTCTGGGTCTGTTCAGTTTAAAAAAAGACAACTAATGGGGGGGAATATGATAGAGGTCTATAAAATTATGAATGGGGTGGACAAAGTGAATAAAGATATGTTATTTATGCCTTTGTGTAACATAAGAACCAAGGGTCACCCAGTGAAATTAATAGGCAGCTGGTTTAAAACATATGGAAGTACTACTTCACACAATGCTCAGTCAACCTGTGGAACTCATTCTCATGGGATGTTGTGAAGGCCAAAAGTATAACTGAGTTGAAAAAAGAATTAGATAAGTTCATGGAGGATAGGCCCCTAAACAGCTGTTAGCCAAGATAGTCAGGGACACAACCTTATGCTCTGGGTGTCCCTGAACCTCTGACAGGACAGCAGGGAATGGACCACTTAATAATTGCCCTGTTCTGTTCATTCTATCTGACACATTTGGCACTGGCCACTGTCAGGAGACAGGATAGTTAGGCTTGGTGGACCATTGGTCTGACGCAGTACGGGTCAATATGTTGATAGAACTGTGCCTATGCTAGGGTTTTTACCAGTATAAAAGTATCATCCCTCCCTCCCCCCCCCCCCCCCCCCGCGCAAAAAAAACCCCGAACTCCTCTAACCAAAATTGCCTGTAAAAGTTTCTAATGTAGACCTAAATAACCATAACTTACTTTCGTAAATGAAAGCTGAGATTCTGAAACACAAAATGGCTGCTTTAGAGGGATGCTGAACAAGCTCATGTGCCACAGTTTGGGAACCCTGGAGTACTGTAATATGGTCACCTTGAAGTAACACAGGCATGGGAAAGTGTAGCAAGTTCTGTATCTGAAAGTCTGTTGTACTGATCTTAGAGGTGCAGATGCAGGCGGGGAGAAATGCTTTTGCTCATGGCTGTTACTGAGCATCCAGTGGCAGCCCCTGATTCAAAAAGTTCCTTTTACACCAAGAAGTTCGGTTCTTTTGTTGTCATGTATCTGGTTTTAAAAGTTGCCCATAGTTTCTGATCCAGAGCTCTGCCTAGTACCTATATCTCCAGACTTCATGTAGAATATGAACAGTGTGCTTTCAATTTTATATCCAGTCTCTTAGTAGAACTAGCCCTAGAAGGGAGCTCTCTTGTTCAAACAATCCTCAACTCTTGCTCGTTGTTAGCTTTCATTGATGACCTCCATCTTGGACACGCTCTCCAACCTTGAATAGAACAGACTAAAAAAGATAAAGGAGCCAGTGAGATTTGTACATAAAACTAGGCACATCTTATGATCTCTAACTTGCAACCCTTGTCCTCCCATATCTCTTCCTTTTATTCCTTGCATCACTTGCTATATATGTCTAACTTTAGATTGTAAATGCCTCAGGGCAGGGATCTGTCTGTAAAGCACCAAGTGCATCTGTGACACTGTGTAGATGGATGATAATCCTTTTTGACATTCCCAACTGACATTTCTGCAGCATCAGCACAGTGACTCCTGGATTTGGCTGTGGCTCTTCAGAGTTTGGATCAGGGCGCTGTTCTAAGAGGTTATGCTGTTCCTTTTGTGGACGTGTGTCTCTGTAAGAGAGAGAGACAGCATTTGGCCGCTAAGGAAGTCACTTATGTGCACCAAAATAGGGGCCCGGCTTTATTTTGAAACATCCTATTACAGAAAATAGGTGGAGAGAAGAAAGTTTTTTGTATTGAGTACATTGTAATATATATCAATATCTTCTACATTCTGAGCAATGTAGGAGATCTTGATAACCTAGATTATCTTCTCTCTTGAATTCAAGAAAGTGGTGGGTGGCTCACATCCTCTTAAATACTTTGTTTCAGGACCTGGGGCTGCTACTTGCAACATGGACTACTTTGTTCAACAGTTTTGTGGACATGGTATGTGATAACCAATGGGATGTGTATACCGAAAGCACAATGTGTTAATGTGTAGAATAGGTGTTATTCTGTAATGTGGTGCTTTGTTTCTAGGCCACCAGGGGCTAAGAGCATCACAGAGCCAGTATGTTCTGCCCCAATAGGAGTCAGTGTGCCACGTAGTATTTTGCATCAGCCTCTTCAGTGTAGGAATGGTGTTCATTACCTGCATCTGAAGCTATGTCTGGTTTAACAGCTTAATGGGACCACATTGCGGGGCTTGTATAGTCTCCATCCAAGAATATTAAAGGAACTGGAACATGAAATTGCAAGTCCAATAGCAAGGATTTTTAATGAATCCCTAAATTTGAGGGTTGTAACCTGTGACTGGAGAATTGTTAGTATATCTATTTTTAAGAAAGGGAAGAAAAGTGATCCTGGAAACTACAGACCCATTTGTTTGACCTTAATTATATGCAAGATCTTGGAACAAATTTTGAAAGAGAAAGTTAAGGATATAGAGGTGAACAGCAATTGGGACAAAATACAACATGATTTCACAAAAGGTAGATTGTGGCAGACCAACCTGATCTTTCTTTGAGAATATGACTTTTTTTTTTTCAGACAAAAGAAATGCAGATCTAATCAACCTGTATTTCACTAATGCATTTAATACAGTTCCACATGGGAAATTATTAGTTAAATTGGAGAAGATGGGGATTAATATGGGAATTGAAAGTGAATAAGGAACTGGTTAAAGGGGAGACTACAGTGGATCAAACTAAAAGATGAACTGTCAAGCTTGGAGGGAGGCTACTAGTGGAGTTCCTCAGGGATTGGTTTTGGGACTAGTCTTATTTAACATTTTCATTCATCACCTTGGTACAAAAAGTTTGTGTGTGCTAATAAAATTGGTGGATGACACAAAGTTAGGAGATATTGCCAATATGGAGGAGGACCGGAATATCGTACAAAAAGCTTTGGAGGACCTTGAAAACTGGAGCAGTAGAAATGGGATGCAGTTTAATAGTGCATAGTACAAGGTCACGCACTTAAGGACTAACACCAAGAATTTTTGCTATAAGCTTGGGATTTATCAGTTGGAAATGAAGGTAAGGAGAAAGGTTTGCGTATATTGGTTGATCACAAGATGACTGAGTCTGAAATGTGATGTGGCTATACAAAAAAAAAAAGGGGGGGGGGGGCTAATACGATATTAGGATGCATTAGATAAGGAATTTCCAGTGGAGATAAGAAAGCATTATTGCCATTATAAAAGGCACTGGTGAGGCCTCATCTGGAATACTGTGTACCGTTCTGGTCTCCCATGTTTAAGAATGATGATTTCAAACCGGAAGAAGTGCAGAGAGAGGCTACTAGGATGATCAGAGGAATGGAAAATTAACCTTATGAGAGGAGACTCAAGGAGCTGATCTCGGCTTGTTTAGCCTAACCAAATGAAGGATGACAGGAGATATGATTACTCTCCATAAATGCCAGGGAGGGAAAAGAGTTATTTAAATTAAGGGCTAACTTAACTTAAACTGGCCACCAACAAGTTTAGGCTTGAAATTAGACTACAGTTGCTAACCATCTGAGGAGTGAAGTTCTGGAATAGCCTTCCAAGAGGAGCAGTGGGAGTAAAAAAACCTAACTTGTTTTAGGACTAGTCTCAATAAGTTTATGGAGAGGATGGTACGAGGTGATTACTAGTAGCAAAAATCCCCAACAGCCAGGGCTGGGGGAGTAGATAGGGAGGGCTCTGAGTTACTACAGAGAATTCTTTCCCAGGTGCATGTCTGGTGGGTCTTGCTGATGTGCTCAGAATTCAACTGATCCCTATGTTTGGGGTTGGGAATGAATTTTCCCCTGGGTCTCATTGGCAGAGACCCTGGGGTTTTTTAGCCTTCCTCTGTTGCATGGGGCACGAGTCACTAGCTGGTGGATTCTCTTTAACTTGAAGTCTTTAAATCATGATTTGAGGACTTCAGTAACTCTTCCAGAGGATATAGGCCTATTTCAGAAGGAGACAGATGAGGTTCTGTGGCCTGCGATATGCAGAAGGTCAGACTAGATCAGAGGTAGGCAACCTGAGCCTGAGAAGGAGCCAGAATTTACCAATGTACATTGCCAAAGAGCCACAGTAATATGTCAGCAGCCTCGCCGATCAGCACCTCACCCTCCCTCCCCGCACCTCCCGATCAGCTGTTTCGTGGCGTGCAGGGGGCTCTGGTGGGTAAGGGGAGGAGCGAGGGCACTGCGGGCTCAGGGGTGGGAAAGGATGGAGTGGGGGCAGGGCCTGTGGCAGAGCCAGGGGTTGAGTAGTGAGCACCCCCGGCACACTGGAAAGTTGGCGCCTGTAGCTCCAGTCCCAGAGTCGGTGCCTATACAAGGAGCCGCATATTAACTTCTGAAGAGCCGCATGCGGCTCCGGAGCCACAGGTTGGCCACCCCTGGACTAGATGGTCCCTTCTTCCCTCAGTGTCTGAGTCCATTTCCTCAGTGTGACTATTGAGTAGTGAGTACATGTGTATGAGGGATTCTGTAGGCTAGGAGGAGCTTCTGAGAAATTTAAAAATAAAATTAAATAAGAACTTAAAATATACCCATGGTGAAATGTTCTGTGAGTTTCGTTTGTGCGAAACAGAATCTAAGAAGATGACCGTAGTGCTGTGTGTGTGTGTAATCTTAAGATTTTAAAAAAATATATTTTATGAATTTAGTACCAAGAATTTGTTTTTCTCTAGGCAGAGCATGTGCCAAGAATTGTTGTGCAAGGCTGGAGGAAACTAAGACTGCAGTGTTCCACAATCTAAATCGGGGTGCATTCTGTTTCCCAGAAAAAAGTCCATTAGTTACATTTATATAACTGTTCTACCAAGCAAGTCTGCAAGCAATACTTAGAACAGTGTTAGAACATTAATGTGGATTTTAAGTCACTTAAATATTCGAGCTGATATAAAGATATCAGGCATTGAAAGAATCTGTTTATTTACTACCATGGTATACTAAGTGAATGTGAAAGTGCAGACTTCCTTAAAATACCCTGGTAGTGGTTTCAAGAATGATCTGCATTTTTTAAAGACTTATTTTAGAGGAATGAGAGTTTATCCTAGTCTCAAGGACTGACACTAATTTGAAAGCTCTTTGTGAATCAAAGGATGTAAAGATGGACAAGGCTTATGAACTAACTTAATCATGTTTGTGCCACCATAGGATTGTTCCCTAACCTACTTTCTTGTGCTTTATCCAGCATATATCTATATCATGCAGTGATAGGCCACTATCACTTCCCTTGGTGGCTCTTCCCAACCTAATAGATCTTGCTGTTAAGGCTTTTACTAATGTTTAACGTTTTAAAGTTTGCAATTACAGATGAATCCAGTTTCTCTTTTTTAATACCTCATTAATACCACTTTCAAAAGTATTTCAGCAAGGTTAAGATTTAAATTTGTGCATACAGAGCAATCTGTTTTAACACTTGCCTGCTTTATTGCATTCTAAAATGAGAAGATGCTTGGGCCAAATCTGGACTGATTTAAATTCCTCAATGATTGTGTGGAGTAGCTTTGTTTCTGAGGGACTGTATGTCCACTGAAGTATTGCCACTTTAAAAATAAAGTATATGGAGCTCTGGTGAAGCCAAATTCTAATGAAACTGCTTCATAACATTGGTTAATCCTCAATCATCCCTGCAGTAAATATTTTACAGATGGAGGAAACCTGAGGGAATAAGGTTACAACTTGCCATGGCTGCAGAAAGAGCATGTCATCACTGGAACACGAGTTTTAAACGTAGTTTTATATTTTATCCCAGCATTCAGAGAGGGCTCTAATACCATGCAGGTGTTTTGTCCCGTTCTCTCCTCTCCTCCTCCCCCCCCCCCCCCCCAAATTGAGTAGACTGAGAGCTTGTCTACATGGGAATACTCAGGGAAAATTAATCCAAACTAACGAAAGGTGTGAATTTAAAGTGGTTTAGTTAAACTGCAGTAAACCCCTGTGTGGGCACTCTTACTCAGAATAATTCACTTTGGTTTGATTTGATCCTGCAGAGAAGTCATCTCGCAAATACATCTCCAACAATGTTAAAGGGAACAAAGAAAAATATTGGTTGGGTAACTCCTTTTATTCCCCCCCCTTGTATTATAGTGTGGTAGCAGCATTATAGTATATTATAGTTGAGGAGACGCTTGTGTGATAAACTACTGCCTTTTCAGGTGCTTCTAAGGCAGGGGTCAGCAACCTTTCAGAAGTGGTGTGCCGAGTCTTCATTTAAGTCTTCACTGTAATTTAAGGCTTTGCATGCCAGTAATACATTTTAACGCTCTGGGGTTCCAGCTGCCGGCTCCTGCCAGCCAGGGGTTCCCTTCACCTAGGCCAGCAGCGGGTGCTGGGTGGGGCCAGTGGTGGGACCCCGGTGCCAGAATCCCAGAGCAGCAATCAATCAGGTTGACAAACACTGAGGTTTTAGTTTCTGTTGGAGCAGAACATAGTTTTTTCTTTTGTACAGTAGTTTCATTGGTGACCAGTGTAACTCCAGTTCGTACCACATGGTGTGATGACATTTCAGGCCTAACGTTGGCTCACCTCATTGCTCCAAGCTACTCCATACACAAGAACAAATTCGTTGTTTCAAGTTAAGATCTTGGAAGAAGATCATTTAATATGTACTTTCTGTGTTGTCAACAGTAGGTCCTCAAAGGTCCCTTCTGGTGTATGAAACAATAGAGTTTGCACAAAAGGACTAGCAGATGCCTGATGGAATCTG
The DNA here is from genome assembly GCA_033296515.1 of Macrochelys suwanniensis. NCBI lineage: Eukaryota > Metazoa > Chordata > Testudines > Chelydridae > Macrochelys > Macrochelys suwanniensis. The sequence continues at coordinate 7,931,572 of CM065785.1, read as the reverse complement.
TTTACCCTGAAGCATTTTTGAAACACTCTCTCTTTCTAAGAAAGCAGCCTCCCTTTTGGGTTAGGATCTAGATAAGATTTTAAAGAACCAATTGCTTCATGAGGCCTAAAGAAGGGGTGCTATTCAAAATAGACTCTCAAACAGAAAGGCATCCCACTGTGCTTGTTTCTTTCAACTGCATACTTTCTCTTCCCTGAAATCTTTGTTTTAGCACAAATGTAATCTAGGATAACAAAATATATTATGCAGATTAATTTCCAGTTTTCGTCTCTTTCGGGTTATTTGTTTGATTGCACTATCTCCGAACCATTTGGGACAGAATATTCTGACAGCGCCACGCGAATGGGACCAGTCACTTGCCCTCTCCTGCAGAGATGGGCTGGAGTGTTGTCGTCTCAAAGCTTCCTGCCAACCCAAGGTCATTCTTCCGTGTAGTGGTGCATAGTGCTATTGAGTAGACTCTTAACTAAACCCTTTATATTATATGACTAGCTATCTGTGCATGTTGGTGTGAGTAGTACTACAGAGTTAGAATTTCCTTTTAATGATACTATACAGTATCCTTTCATGTCAGAATTATTTGGTGATCATTTTATTGTCGGTCTTAATATGCTAACTGTATACTTAAAATTGCCAATTGTATTTGTTTCTGTACAAGCCAGTTGAAAACTTGTATTGCTTATCAAGACTCAACTTTTTGATTTACTTTTTTTTTTTTTTTTTTTGTTCCATGTCTCTATATTTGGATAACTTTGTTACCTGAAATTCAATAGTTCCCTGTATAATCATTTCCCACATATATTCTTCTTTCTTAAAGCTTTAGTGAGTGTTCCTACTGCACTAGCTATAGCACTGTATCTTGCCTAAAGGTTATTTGTTGTGGTGCTTATGGTTTTAGTAAACACATATATGCATTGCTCTCTCTCTCCTCTTAATTTCTCTTTATTTATTCACCCAGCCATTCAGGCCTGATCATTGCTCTGTATTCCAAGGTTGTAGGTGTTAATCTTGTTGCAGACTAGCATGATAATGCATTGCTGTCACAGAACCAGCACATGCTTTAGCCTGCCGCTTGCCAGATTTGGTAGCTATATGCTATACTGGAGAACATTATTTGAAGAGTCCCATAGCCAGAAAATTTACTAAGAAATAAAATTAGTGCAATCAAAACATTTTTATAAAGCAATATGAACGTTCTGGCTTTAGTAAAGAACTATTAGAGTGAAACACCCTGCTGCTATACTAGTAAGAGAGAGATAAAATAATGTAAAATTATGGTTTGTCCTCCTAGGAAAGGTTTATTTATATTTTGGTGTAGGGAGGGAGGAAGGCATTTAGATTTAAGGGGAATAAGCATTTTCCATTTCACTGTTTCTTGGTACAGTAGTACCTTCTGCAGCAGTAAATGTTGTGGAAGGGTTATATTTTCTTTGATAACTTGTATACTAATACCCATGGTGGTCAGGTTAGTCTGTCTGCAGCACCTTCATTTGCTTTTCCTTGTAGCTCTTCTTTATATTTTTCCAGGTGAAAGAAGGATATGATTTAGTGAGAATCTAAGGCTTTAATCCTGAAAATACTCACATGTTGGGCTAATCCAGTGTGTACAATGGTATTTGCAGAATCAGGTCCTAAGAAGGCAAATGACATGCAAAGGATGAGGGAAGGATGGTCTTGGCCATATATTGTCAACTAGCCTTAGCTAATGATGGCTCAAAGAGCACTTACTGTCTGAATTGTCTTTTGAACATTGTGGCAGAGAGGTGTTCAGTAGAGATCTGAAGAGGAGATGAGTAGTGGCATTCTTGTACTGGAGCAGGGGTCCGCAAGAACCCTAAGTGACTTCCTCTTGACTACATTTTGAGAGTCTGGATAACTATTGGAAAAACTGAATCCTATAACCAGTGTCACTGCTTGGTCACCAGTATGGCAACTGTGACTGCCTGACAAGTTAGTTGTCAGGCAGTGTATAGATAGAAATGGAAAAAACATATTGTTTTATCCTAACTGCCATGATTCTTTAGCGGCCAGGTGTGTGCATTTCTGATGAGACTGTCATCACCAATGCACTACTTGGAGGTAATTCCTCTAGGTCAAGTTTCAGGCAAAAGGGTGTGGTGGAAAAGCTTGCTGTAGCACTACCTATCTTAGTACTCCAGGGGGGAATTCTGTGCCACTATACAAGCACAGAATTAATGTCCCCTGCAGATTTCTTTCCCTCCCCTGCAGAATAATTGAGTCTGACAAGGAGGTGAAGGGAAGGTGCAATTACACCTTTTGCCCACCAGGGTCTGGCGTGGTACCAGAAGAGAGGGCAGCTGGAACAGCCAGCTGCAGAGAGGGAGGAGGCAGAGCCTGCTTTCTTCACAGTGCCCTGCTCGCAAGCCCAGGTGAGGAGGCACAGATGTGGGTGGAGGATGGACAGAGCAGGGCACACAGAGCTGCTGGGAGTCTCAGACAGGGATTCAGAAGGGCTAGTGGAGGGAGACAGTTTGGGGTGGGGGTACAGGAACGGGGGGGCAGGGGGGGTTACAGCATTGAGCCAGGGGCTAAATGGGAGTGAGGGTTCAGGGCCCCATGAGGATGGGGGTGTGGCAGTGCAGGGCTACTTGGTGACAGAGGGAGGAACAGTGGCTGAGTGGGAGTGCAGGACCACATGGGGACAGGGCAGCTATGCCCGGCTGAATGGGAGTGGGGGTGCAGGGACACATGGGATGGGGCAGCTAAAAAAAAACCCTGTTCCATACTTCTCTCACCCACGCCCAGCAGCTCTCCAGGTTCACTCCCAGGCTCCTTCCCAGCAATTGCTTCCTTCTCCCTCAGCTCCTCCATTACCCCGATTCTCCCAAGCCTTTGCACTGCTTCTGAGCAGTGCTGGAAATATGTTTCTGTATTGTAGTTTAAACAACGTATTCTTCAAAATTCTGTATTAATATACCTAGTAAGGAATCTATTTGTCAAAAAACATTTCCTGAATTTTTGTTTTGTATTGTTACAGGCATATTTGTTGACGGGTATTTTGAAATAAATTACCAAAATAATAGAAACCGGCATGATTATATTGTTTTTACAAATAAAATATGCAGAATTTTTAGTTTTTTGGCACAGAATTCGCCCAGTATTTTGTACACCTCTTTTCCTTTTCCCCTATTTTTTCTTTGCATCTTAACTGTTTGTGTCCCAAATTATAGCAACCATACTGTCTTGTTAGCTAAGCAAGAGGTAGGAAGGACTCATTTTGGAGTCTATTTTATGCAACTACTTACTTGGCAAGGGTTGCCTTTAGGCAACATGAGGCATGTTGCTTTGTCGTGGTGGACTGAAACAACACTCCCTGATTCTCCCTTCTCTGTTGCAGGCCTAAGGACCATATATTTATTTGTCTGTCAAACACTGTGCACATTTGGTGCTGTATAAATAAAACAAGAGACCAAAACTAAGTGGTGTGTCATGTACCGCATTGCCAAGCACTACAAGTAGGCTATGAGACTGGTCATCAGTTTGGGTCACATTGGTATAATTGCAAATTACCAGCAGAGTTAAATGATATTTTAATTCCTTAAGATAGCCTAGTGCTCCTGCTTTGAGCATGTAAGTTATTATAAAGGATGTGCCTTTCCCATCTTCTTGTTTTGCTAAGTGAAGGACAGAATCATTGATTTTAAAAAATAAAAATTTCTCCCCTCGCTTGCACAGTAACACTTTCATGGCATACCCATGTTTGTATGATGCCTTGTTGCTATTTGCTTATTACTAGCTGTGACGGAATATACCCGTGTTTTCTATTGTAATAATCTTTGCACAAGGTATGTCTTGTGAGGTATCACTTAAAAACTCATAATTCGCTGGTCATTATTGTCCTGGTGTGGCAACGTTGTACATGAAGTTATAAGATGCCACTGTGTAGTGGTGCATGTTCCAAACCACAGCCCTGCCCAAACAGAAGTTGGCAAACAGGTCTTTCTCAAACAAAAGAATGTGTGCTCTGCTTAATTTGCATTTAAGCCATGAACAGTCATCAAGCCAGTTTCTCAGAGACAAAAAGGCAAGCTGATGCCTCAGCCAGGTGGAAACAAGGCCAATTGGTCATTACCTGCTAAATGGCTATTCTTTGGCAGGAAAGGGGGGAGGGGCAACAAAAAAAATCTGCATCTTAGCAAAGGAACAGCATGGAGTTCCCTTCCACAGAGACTGGCTGTTGCCTTTACTCTCAGCTGGAAATGCTTCTGAGAGGGTGGGGGGGACAGGATTGTAAAAAGAAAGGGCAGACAGCCCCCCCCCCCCCTTTGTCCATTGAGTCACTGCCCAAGAAGGGACAAAGGACAGCCATTAAACAGAGGAAGGGGTTGTGACCTAAGAAGTTTGGCCAGTAAGACTGTTCAGAGCACACGGTGAGAAAAACTTTGCTTTGAATTTAATAGTTTGTTAAGCATTAGTTGCATTTATCTTTATTTTTCTTTTAACCATTTCCGACTTTTATGCCTCATTACTTGTATTCATTTAAAAGATACAGCCATAAAGCATTGTAAAGGGCACCCCTGGTTAGAGGGCATGGGTGACGCATCTGCTCATTAGTCTGGATTGTACTCTGGGTATGTCACATTAGCCTTTGGATTTTTCTCCATCCTGTGGCTCCCAGAACCCAGACAGTTCTACCCTTCCTTTGGAGGTGGCCTACACTGCTCTTAGATCTTGGCTAACTGCAAAATGCTGAGGTCTTTGTAGTACTTCCAGACCCTGCTGACCTGCCTGTGAATGAAGTATTGGGGTTGGGTCTCATTATCATAGCACTTGTCTAATAGGTTAGACTTTTTGCTTGACCTTTTGACAACCATGTGAACGAAGATTAATTTAGAAGATACCAAAGAATGATCTTGTCTACATAGGTGTTTTTGTGTATTAAATTGTTTAATTAAAGTGTCCTGTATCCACACAATACAATTCTTCCCAATTAAGTGCCCAATTTTTGCTAATTGGATAATCCATTTTCAAAGTGAATTAAGTTAATTTCAGAATGAGTTAGTGCAAGGGGAAAAAAGTTTTGTGTGGACGGATCTGTATTTTTGATTAACTTTTCAGCTCTCACACTGCTATTGCTTGCTGCACTGCTTCACAACAGAATCAACCTATTTTACCTGTGCCCCCTCTGCTGCTCTGGGGTCATGTTGACTGGATATCACCACCCTATTTAAATGCTGGCACTCAGCCAGGAGCATCCTATTTGTCTTTCCTCACTCTTGAAGTGTTATAGCAGCCATGAATCATGCATTTGTGTGCAGCTGTGCAGAAGTCATGGACTTGAGGAGAGGAGACAGTCCAGGCCTGCCTTAGCAGCAGCCACTATAATATAAAGATATACAAGTGGATAGCAATGCAGATGACCATTGGGGTCTCACGGGACATTTCTCAATGCTGAAGTAAAGGAAAAGAGCTCCAGCAGAATTATGAAAAACCAAGGCGAGAGACAAAACTTCTGGAAGTTCTCCAAGTAACTGTCCTCACTTTGAGGAACTGGATCGGATTTTTGCCAGCGAGACTACCACTGAACCATGTTATGCTGTGGACAGTGCCTCAGGCACAGAGGTGAACACAGGTCCCAGGCAGGACTCTGAGGATGAGGCAGTTTCCTCTGAAGTCAGGATCTCTTCCCCAAAGAAGAGCCCAAGGCAGACATGGAGGAACAAACAGCTCCCCAAATCCAGGTGGACACCAAGCTTGATTATGATGGGAGGGAACCTCTGCCAGTGAGTATTTATGATGGTGCATTACAATATAACTGTACAGGTGGTTTAACAAACTTTTGTTCTACGTGCCTAATGGATGCTTCCACTTTGGCGGATGTGAAGTAGGAGCCTTTCCAAGCTTGCTCTGCTTCCAGCAGCCCCTCCCCCAACATGCTCAAAATGGCCTCCACACCTGGGAATATCAGCTCTGCAGGAAATATTTTCCACAGCCTTCTGCCATGCCAGCATCCCAACTCCCTTTTCCTGGTCCCCTTCACATTCTCTCCTTTCCTGGTTGACCACTCCTGGTCAAGCTAATGGCATCCAGTGGTTTTTAAATAATAAAATAACCTTGAAATGCAGGAATATTTATTGATATGCCAGTTACAGGAAAAACAATGCAATATAAAAAATACTTGCTTCACAGTTTGAAATCTCATGAGATTTCAGCTATGTTAGTATTTTATGCGCTATATTTCCCAAATTGAGACATCAAAAACACACACGGGGGGGGGACTTACAATCTCATCTGTAAACAGATTCTCAGCATTGTTAACCCCTTAGGTTCTGAACAACTACTAGAGAACTCCTATTTATTTATTTATTTATTTTATTTTTCACTGCTGCTTTTACATGTTTGCAGGTGATATAAAACAGAACTTAAGGCAAAGATAACCCTCTGTTTAGGTATGAGCATTGCAAGGCAAAGCAGCCTTTTTGGGATCACCTGTAAAAAATTGTATCAGTAGTGTTGCCTTCCTGTCCTGGAGCAATTCCTTGAAATAGAGAGAATTTGTGAGGGAGAATGGAGGAATGCAAGCAGCTCCTGGTATGTGCAATGAACTCTGCCTAAAGAAGCAACAAAATACGCAAACCCCTGGGTTTTAAGATTCCAAGAATAGGTTTATATTTTACACTTCTCTTGCACCTTCCATCCTTAACAAATGTTCATAAGAAATACTGATACACCTGGGTGTGCTAGCCAATATGCAAGTCCTGTTTTTACAGATGAGGAAAATTAAGATGTAGAGATTGTGACTTGTCCAAGTCTCACTGTGAGGTCTGAGAAAAGAACCCAGATCTTGTGACAGCTAGTCATGTATTGTAACCACTATAGTAGAACCTCAGAGTTATGAACACCAGAGTTACGAACTGACCGGTCAATCACACACCTCATTTGGAACCGGAAGTATGCAATCAGGCGCAGCAGACACACACCAAAAGAAGAAGAAGAAAAAAAAAAGGCTAGTACAGTACTGTGTTAAACATAAACTACTTTAAAAAAAAAAGAAAAGCAGCATATTTCTTCTGCATAATAATTTTCAAAGATGTATTCAATGTTCAGTTGTAAACTTTTGAAAGAAAAAGCATAAAGTTTTGTTCAGAGCTACGAACAACCTCCATTCCCGACGTGTTCATAACTCTGAGGTTCTACTGTAGAGCCTGCCTTGTCTCGTGGTAATATTAGACAATATAAGACTTTATACTGCAGTAGCTTACTGATTTCTAATACGTGCAGCTTATCCAAGTCCTTCAGATATAAATATTTTATCCTCTAAAAATGAGTTTCTTCTCTCCTCCAATTCAGCCTCCTGTTTCACTAGTACTCATTTTTCTACGTAGCCGTTCACCTACAATAATAATTACAAGAATCTTCTAAGACATGTTATGGTGCTGGACCCCGTGTAGATTCCAGTTATTAGCAACCCCTCAATTCCCACCCAAAAGTTGCTATTGTGGTTGCTCTATAAACAACCAGTAAGTAGCCAATAAGCAAAAGGCATTGTTTTCAGACACATGCATATGTGTATGAGTGTGAGACAATACATAGTAATTATAGAAGCTGGGCACCTGTTTAAGTTTTGGTTTTGCACAGTATTGAAAAATAAATAATGTATAATCCAAATGTATCATAATTGTTTACTTTAAGTAGCGCGAACTTAAATCTTGGTGTACTGTGCAGCATATACTTCAGTTCTCAAAGTTTTGTACTGGTGACCCATTTCATATAGCAAGCCTCTGAGTGTGACCCCCACTTATAAATTAAAAACACCTTTAAAAATATATTTAATCCAATTATAAATGCTGGAGGCAAAGCAGGGTTTGGGGAGGAGGCTGACAGCTCGTGACCCCCCATGTAATAACCTCGTTGGGGTCCCAACCCCCAGTTTGAGAACCCCATATATACTTAGTCAATGCTCCACATGTGTGACAGTGAAGGAGCACACCATTTTATGAATAGAAAGTGTTTGTTTTAAAATAAAACTAAAGAAACGGAAATTTTGCCATCCTTGCTGTTACATTGCTGCTCCTGGCCCTGGTTTGCGCTGACCTCGTGCTCCTGTGAAACGTTACTTCCATTCTTAACAATGTCTCAAAATCTGTTTCACGCACCAAACTTCTCAGATGTTCGCATTAGCTTAGCATCAGGCTCACACAGAGACCTCAGAACCCGAACTTTGTCAGTGAGAGACAGCTGCATATGTTTGCTGCGCAGGCTCAGAGCCAGCATATGGAGTGAAGGTAGGACCTCTCTTCTAATAAAGTTGCTAATAGGTGGTATGCCTGTAGCCATTATCCAAATCCTATTAACATAAAAGTTAATAGGACAGAATTGATTCTTGGCAAAATGTTTGTTCAGTAAAAGTTGTTAATATTGGGATTGGTATTAAGTAGAATCTACTGTACTTGCACCTTTCTCTCTCTCTCTCTCTCTCACACACACTCACACCTCTCTTTCTCTCTCTCACACTCTCAAATTATCTAGGCCTAATCACCTAATCAGTTCCCTACCATTACAGGGACCTCTGGCATTGGTAGAACCTTGATCTCTCCTGTTCCCTAGCTGTGGTACACATCAGTTTAGTTTCCTGAAGACTGGAATGCTTTAGTGTAATTAAAGTCATTGGGCTCATCTTAGGGGTACATGAGTGAACTTTTGTGGCCTGTGATATGCAGCAGGTCATACTTGATGATGTAATGGTCCCTTCCGGTCTGAAACTCTATAATCTATTGTGTTAGGCCATGTCTGTACAGGAAAGTTGCTCCAGTATAACCTAAGGTGTGAATTTAAACCAATAGTTAAACTGGTGCAAACTCCTGTGTGGACACTCTTATTTCGGTTTAAGAGTGGCTTAATTCTGTTGAGCTTAAATTTGATAAGGAATAGGTTACAGTTTAAGAGGTTTATTTTGGTTTAAACTTCGTGTGTGTGTTTTCACACAGGAGTTTGCAGCCGTTTAACCATGGCCACGTTTACGCCAGGAGCTCATTGAAAGTATAGCTGTTTCTAGCCTATGGTAATGACAGCACTCCTAGTATAGATGTACCTTATACTGGTAAAACAGTGCTTTGCCGATGTAACTTATTCCAGCCTCCCCACCCCTCTGAGTGAATGAGGTTATCCCAGCGAAAGTGTACTTTCACTGGTATAACTGTCTACACTAGGAGCTTCTGCTGACACAACTGTGTTTGATCAGAGATCACACCATTTCACATCCCTGACCAACGTAACTATGCCAGTAAAAGTTTGTAAAGTAAACCTGGACTATCTGTTTTGCACTAGTATAACACTTTCCCATGTAGACAAGGCCTTCTTGCCTAAGGCCTCTTGCTTCCAAAACCAACCTTTGTTCAGAGAGATACTCCATATCTTCTTAGTTTGGCTGATGGAAAGCCAGTTAGAAATAATGGTTTTTACATCAGAAGATCAAGTGAGTATTCCCTTCCAGGGAGCAACAATTTCCAAGGGGAAGGGTTAGTGTATAGGTTTCAGTCAGCACTTGTGAGGCAGTGCTGGAAGCTTAACCTGGACATTATTATGTATCTCTCTTTTTTTAAAAAATTAGTAGAAAAATGTATATGCATGCTAAAAGTACATTGGTGTATTTGTAAACAAAATTCACACTATTACAGTTCTAAATATGATTTAGTTAACAAATACTTAGGTGTAGGGGGAGACTGAAAAAATTTGTTAGCTGCCTCCATGTGTGAAGGCTGAGGTGTCCTGGGTTCTTTCCAAGGGCCTGTCCTCTTTAATTTTTGCTGTCTTCTCTCTGGCCCTCCATCCTAGTCTTGACCTGGCTGGGTGAGAGACTTCTGGGAAAAGTTCTGAGGAAGACTGGTGTATCATAGATACCTAGGTATTTTATATATACATCACTAATAGTGTCTTTTAAAAAGTTGATACAGTTATGCTAAATAGCATGCATGGCAGTCAGATAGTTGGTTGGCCTATGTATTGTGACAAAAAGGGAAAAACCTTCACCCAAACACTTCTTAATCATAAAAGAACAGTAGGGTTTAAAACTATATTCTCGTGAGAGGGCTGTTCATGCTAATCAGAATGCAGCTATTTAGTAACGGTACAGTGAACAATAGTTACACTACTGCATTAGCATCTATCATACAATGATTAAACCTACATCAGTCATTTGGTCTGTTAAACTAGAAAGCAATTGTAATATTCTTGTAAGATTGATGTGTCTTGCTTAGAAAATAAAGGTCTCTGCTTTGGCTTGGTATCTGTCTCACCAGCAGAAACTAGTCTTCTGTGACAGTGCTTCTCTCCCTTCTCCCCCCAGTGATATCTCTAAATTGTAATTGTTCCATTATGATTATTAATGTATATGACACCATCAACTTGCATGGGGTTTTACAAACACAGTAAGATGTATATCTGCCTCAGAATTCAGTTGAGATCACAACTGAAGAACCCAATAAAATCTATGGATATCTAATATTTAAAGCAGTGGAGAATGTGTGTGTTTTTAATATTTTTAAAATTTCAGTTAACCTAAAGGTCTAAATTAAATCAACCAAAATAAGGATTCAGTTAAATTTGCTGTTTGATCCTTTTTTTTTCACTCCATTGTGCATAGATACTGCAGTGTGGTTTTATGAAAGATCATCCTCTGTTCAGCAATTTCTCCCGTTACTAAGGATCCTGGAGAGGTTTAAAACATTATTTTGGACTTGACTCTGAACCCCCTCCCCCTTCCACTACTCCCCCACCCCCGTTGTGGTGTTGGCCAAAGTTATATTCTTTTGCATTTTTATTTGGTTGAATTTAAGCAATACTCCAATTACTCATTACTGTCACTGACATTAGAAAATGCATGTCTCCTAAGCTGAAAATAGTTTCATAACATATGTGTAATAGCATTTTCACACTTTCAGTATAAAACATTAGTTTCTATAAAACTGATCTTGTTCTAACTGAACACTGTCCAGTGTGTTGATGAATCAAGTGAGGAGGTTGTAAACATCGTTAGGATAAAATTGAATGCCTCTTAATTTCTGTTTTTAATACTCTTTAATAAATGGTGGGGGGGGGGTGTTGTTTGTGTGTGCTTTTTTTCTTAACTTATGAATATCTAACTGGCTTGAAATCTTTGATTTAAATTACACACTTAAATTACAAATTCCCAGGTTAAAAACTACATTCAATATGGAATTTAAGACTGAGTGTATGCATTGGTAACTTACAACATTTTGAATTGAAAATGCTATTTTATAGTAACAAAGGGTTTGTTGATAGGCATGAACAAATTAACTATTTCTCTAAAACAATGCAGTCACGGCTTACTGAATAAATAAGATGCCAGAATGTGCAGTTATAGTAGATTGACATACTTAGTGTGCCTTATGTTACAACTGAAGTAGGTGTAAGATCAATGGCATCAAAATAGCAGTACCTGAGAAAATGTATCGTTATCATGGTACTTAAATAAAAACATGCCAGTTCAAGCATTTTATGTGTTTCTGATGCCCAATACACATACAAATGTAATAAGTTATCACCTGCCATTATTATAGTGTCTTAAGACTGTGTGTGTAGAGCCTGGCATTTAGGGAAGTGGGTGTTAAATTTGTAAAACAGGCTTTCATGCTAAAAAGCCTGCTTTGCCAAGGCCCTGAATTCCATGTCCTGACTAAATTATCAGTCATAGTAGGATCCAACTTGTGGTAGTTCTGCCACAGAGAGAGATTATAAAGACAGTTCTAGAGATGTCAGCTTGTCGCTGCTGTTCTGTTAATCTCTCAACCCGCAAAAATGCTCTTTCCCTGTTCTTCACATTGCTCCAGTTCGCCCTAGATTTGTTGCTAATGCTACATCCTACATGCTTGTCCTCCGCAGCATCTTCAAAGTATGTCACTTTGTACCATCAAAGTCTTCATTCAAGCCCTGTTTGTGTCTAAATCTGTCTAATTACTGCTAGCTTCTACTCTCCAGTCTCTCTGTCTTACTTTCCCTTACCCTACCCTTTCAATCTACTCAAAATGCCACAGATGATGTGTAACTTGCCTGCTGTCCTGACCATATTCAACTCCTCTCAAAACCTCTTCACTGTCATCTTGCTTATTGCATTATATTTTAAACTCCTTATTGCTTACAAGGCATGTTAAAATAGGTTGCCTGTCGCTTGTCTGGTGGTTTGCTACCATTTCTTTTTACCCCTCGTTTACCCCAGCCAAGTAGCATTACTAACTGCTCCCTTTGTGTCTTTGCCCCCATCTTTTTTCTCTCCATATTTCTTATATGGCTCTCGTATATTTGAAGCCATTTCCACGGGTCAAATTGGGGTTGGGATGGCAGGGGTACTAGCCTAGGCCCTGCCATGAGACACCATTACTGAGACTCAGTAATTTGTGTGGATGCTCAAAATATGATCCTCTCCTCTTCTTTTACATGTTTGACTATCAGTTAAAGAGATAACAGCGTGGACATCTAAATTATCATTGCGCATTTGAGTTTACCTGCACTGAGATGTACAGGGACAGCTCTTACCTCTCAGCTGTTGTCAGACTTTTTGTAAAGTCAGGCAGGCATCACTGGGTTGGCTACGTTGTCCACAATTTAGAAAATTATCTGTGCATCCATAAGGACTAGAGGATTACTTTTAAAACGAAAGCTGAGATTCTGGAGCACACGATGCCATCTCCACATTCCCATAACCCCTAGCTCCTTCTGGGGACCCAAGGGAATTGTGGGAGATGGGATCAATTTCACAGTGTTTCTTGAGTAACTTCTACAAGTCCATAGGAAGACTGCCACAAATCTTCTGGTGTCAGCACCACTTCCTAGTTCTCTTCTGAAAGTGGAGGCCAGGTTGAGAAGTAAACACTCTTGATTAGCAAGAGACGTTTTAGCTACAGCTTTTGAATAACAATTGGAAAGCCTCTGAGGTGACTTCAGTGAGGTGGTAAAAGATATCCCAGTTGTACTTGTGGAGAGCCAGAGAATGAGACCAATAATTCAGAGTTTGTGGTGTAATTATCGTGCATCCATCACCAACCGAATAGGCTGCTGTGTGCTGTATTGGCAGATCTTCAGCAAATGGAGCGGTGATTTTGGGAGCAGACCATGAGCACAAACTGGGACCCAGTTCTAAGGCCTAGGGCAGAGGTTCCCAAATTTGTTCTTGCTGTGCTACTGCCACCAGCCCTCCCTCCCTTAAGAAACAATATTTCTGCAGATGCCTGGAAGCCCATCCTGACCAGTGTGCCCCACTGCTCCCGGGACTACGAGCATTGTTCTACCTGGGACACGCAGCGGGCAGGCTGCCCCAACAGGGCATAGCCAGGCAGGCTGTGTCCCACTCCTCCTGCTCCCCACTACTGGGACCCACCAAAATCCTTCTGGCTGCAGGCTTCTCCCACCCTCCCCTGACCCCCAGCACACGTGGTCAAGAGCCTGCGCAGATGGGGGGGGAATTACCTCCCAAGCGGGCACATGAGCATCAGCCTCTGGAGAAGTGAGTGAACTGGAATTGCAGCAGCAGGCACTGGACCAGGAGACTGAGCTAGTGAGAGGAATTCTTATTTTATCAACACTATTTTGAAGAAACAAGAAAAAAATCTGAACCACGTGTCCTCTGATAACTTCATGCACACCCCACAGTTTGAAAACCAGTGACCTAGGGTGAGCAGCATTAGCTGAATAGCCTCCAGGATAAGGAATACCACATTTCTGTACCTCTGCAGTGAGTTATCTGTGAAAGTGCAGCTCCAGACCGCAAAGAAATGGGGTCTCCTCACCATGGAAGACCATATCAGTGGCCCTGTGGAACCCGTCCACCCCAAACAGTTATTGGACAGTTGGGTACCAGTTCAGTGGAGGCTTTGCAATACTATGCATTGTCTTGTAGGGGCATGTGATCAAAGCAGCCAATGTGCCAGAGATCCCTGGGATTTTAGCGAGTTGGAGTTCCTCAACTGTACAGGAGACATTAATGGAACCCATTCGCCCATTCTGTCTCCCCTTTTTTCCTCTGGCCCTGAAACAAGCCCTGTAGCATACTAACAGGGATACTGATCAGTTCTCATGTGAGTCCTTGATAATCAGTGAATTTATGGATGTGTGTATATATAGGATAATCCGCAAAAATGCATTATGCTAGAATTTTCAAAAACTAGACTTCACAAGAATGGGAGCTCCAGTCCCACTGAATTACATTGATATAGATGTTTCTCTCACTACATGATGCTGGATGAACTTGCATACTCACTTTAGCCATAGCTAATGGAAACTTTCCCTAATTACACAGACCCAGAGATGCAGATTGTGTTTTTGGAATACGTTCAGCTGGTGCAGGATAGTGATAGTGTTTGCTTTTGAGAGATATTTAACATGATAATTGCTACATTAGTCACTGAACAGACATTGCATATCAGTGTATTAAATTTTGCATACTCCCATGAAAGCAAAGGTGATGTTTTCAATGAACAGAAGAGTGGCAAGGCAGCCAGCCAGACTGGCATCAACCTATGCACAGCTAGACAAACAAGTGGCTGAACCTGAGGCTGTTTACAATTTGCAGTCAGCATGTTACCCAAATTAGAAAAGCTGCAGGCACACACTTCCAGACTGATGATGGAAATTGGGAATGGACCAGTGAAGTAAGTTTTTTAACCTGTACTACTTCAGCATAGGAATCTGCTACTCTGCAGTGTTTTTTTCAGGTCTGGGTCTACACTTGAAAATGTTACTGGGATAACTGTATTGAATAGGGATGTCTTTATTTTGATTTAAAAAAAAAAAAAAAGTTATACTGGTAAAAGCCCTAGTGTGAATGCAGTTATACCAGTTTTCTTATTCCATTCCCCCATAGGAATAGCTATAGTGGTAACACCTTTATACTGATATAACTTCACATAACGGAGGTCCATACTAGGCTAGTAGTACTTTCTAGCGTAGAGAAGCCCTTGGTCTTTGCCAAGTATTTGGGGTATGCTAGAAGTTATTCTTAATTCTGTTTATTTCCCCACCCCCAAGTGCAGGCTGTCAACACCCTCTACAGGTATACTTGGTAAACTGCATTTACACTGCTCCCTAGTGCTGCTTCTTCCTTGCTCAGGGCAGAGGTTTCCTTAGCAACTTTCTGAGGACTCTTTCCCTCAGAGTTTTTTTTCCCCAGATTCTCCCTCCATCATCTTCTCTGGCTGGGAGAGTGTCTGGGTGAGAACTTTGAAGAAGACTGGAGACATCCATAACCTAGTGATTGAGAAAAGACCATCTGGCAACCCGTTAATAGGGGTCTTGTTCTTGCATTCCATTCCATGCCCTGGTAGCCACCCCTCACTCAGCTTGTATAGGTTTTTAGGGGGCTTCTCCTCCACAATTACCTGACTGTGTGCCATTTTCCTGAACCTAGTTTCTGTTCTTTTTCTATTCCTTATATTTTCGGCGCTATGGCATCCAGCAAACATCCAGTCATTCAGCAGGAAATGAAATAAGGGCTTTTTGGGACTCCCTGTCCCTTTTCCGAACTGCCACAGTAGCTAGCTCCTGTTGCCCAGGGGGAGAGGTTTTTTTGGCCCTTGCTATGTATAACTTGTTTTAGTTGCATGTCAGTTTGATTCCTAAATGCCCTTTAGATTGCTGAAAAGGTATTACATCAAATAAATCTGCTTAGTTCTATATTTTTCATATCTCAAGTAGATGAAGCGTGGTTGCAGGTTTAGAAACCTAATTAGGCACTGGTTCTGACATATGGTTCAATGTAGATTCAATGTAAATGCTTTATTTCATATGTAATTTTTTCAATGAAATAACGTGTTGCTTTTTTTCTTTCTCTTCTCTCCCTCCTCTTACCCTTAATCTGCCATTTTGAATTGGGCCCTGTGACTGTTGTACATGGTGAATTGGGCAATCCCATCCTGCGTAGGCCATGAGGTGAAAGGGGAATATCCCAGGGGATGCCAGGACTTGGGAACTGAAGGAGAACTGAACTGGTAGTGTTGGAGATAGGCTTGGCAGCTGCTGCATGCACCACACGGGCAGAAAGATAGGGGACACTTCTGCTTTCATGAGGCAGTAAGTTGTCCTTTTACACAAGCCACTGGTAATGACATTCATAAGAACCCAGAAAACTTCCCCCAAGCTGGAAAAATCAGCTCACATTGGTAAATTTTAAGTAAAAAGCTGCATACCTGCTTCCTTCTGCCTAAGCAAGTTGGCCATGTTGGAATCTGGTTTTCCTCAAAGATCCTGACAAGATATCCGGCATCTTTGGGTCCTAATTCCTCATGTCCCATGGTTTGTCTGGTTCATTGTTACTGTTTTTGTTGTTATGACTAAGTTCTGAAGTGTTTCCATGCTATCAAATAGGAGCACATCGAGCGGGGTACAGAGGATGGAATGTCCTTCAGATTTGCTCTGGCTCCTCTTAAAAATGGGCGACTCTTCTATCCTGAGCAAAACAGGTTGTTGTCCTGGGTGTTTATCTTCTCACAGCACTGCTTGCTACTTCATGTGTGAGGTTCATCGCTTCCATTTTCTCAGCTATCCAATCCTACACTAAAGTACTTTATAGGTCCAAGTTCAGTTGGACTTGATATTACCTCTGTCCCTGGGTGGATACCTGTGCCGATGCATCTGCCTCAGGCCAGCTGGCAGCATGCTGGTAGGGTGGTCTCCTCCAAGACATGCCAGTGATAGAATCTTCTTATTTCACAGATGTAGGGAAAAAATGTATTCAATTTGAAAATAGTACATAACGGAGTTCCATGGCATGTACAGTCCTATTTGTACAGGTAAGTGGCTTTTGGCCAGTTTACACTCTGATGCACAGGGGTCAAAAAGTAGACCCACTCCCCAATCTTTTCCATGGAACAGTTTCTGCACAGTGGTAAAAACAGAACAGTGTTACTGTTAGTTATGTCTGGAAAGACATCAGGATTTTTCCTTTTACCTTTCATCCTCGGGAAATGTTCTTAATTTTCCAGTTTCTCCTCAGCAATCTCCTCCTCAGCAAGCCTTTGATAGGATCTGATATTAACAGAACTTGGTGTCCTGTGGCCATTGGAATTAAAGCACCTCTAAACGTTCAGTAACATCCAGTATATTTTTCAGAGCAGAATTCCACTAAACAGAATTCTCAGGTCACTGGCTCAGACTCAAACCTGGCCTTGTACTTTACTGCCTGATAGAGCTACCCAGATACACCCAGCTTCTGCTTTGCTGCACTGAGTTTTACCTAAATGCAGTTAAGTAATACCACAATGTCTTGACTTTAGGTAATTAATTGTGCCAGTATCCAAACAACTATCACAATTTGCTTCAGAAGTTTAAAACCCAGTTCATGTGGATTTCCCCAAAATACTCTGGTTTTCTTTTAGCTCTGTCACCTTCCAGGTATCAAATACCTCAGCACTCCATGGACTTGATTTCTGAATTGATGACTTTAAGCTGCACAATCACTTTTTTTCTTTAATTACGCAATTTAAGAAAAATCTCACTGGCTCTTTATTAAAACAAAAAACCTGCATGGGCTTAACCAAGATTGGTTTGTTTAGTTAAATAGTAAATTCCTGTCTAGAGCGAACTTGTTTTTCAAAACACAAGATTTTAAGTTATTGGTGACTTTACTGTTCAGCAGTTTTTGTAGTAAATGAAACACTATTTCTATGGTAGTCATTAGTGGTAACAAATATGCTCTGTGGGCCCAGTACTTGCTGATAGTGATGTCAGATAGAATCTGAATTCATTCTTCTTTTTTCTACTTTGCAAATGTGACAGTCAGAACTATAGTTGCTATCTTGTCTGAATGAATCAGTAGACAGTCACATGCAGCACAGCCAGCACCTATTGGCTATTGCCCATAACACATACAGCAGCAAGCTGTCTTCCTCCCCTCCCCCTCCTCCTGTAAGCAATTTGTGCAAATGCTGCTAGTACTAAAGCACCACATGCTACTAATTTGTCAGGTGTACCCTCTCAGTAATGCTCTGTGTGGCTGATAAATGCCTCGAAGTTTCTTTTGATGTCTAGCCCCCTAAAAGTATCTTTGTTGTATAGAAGCTGACATACTTCAGTCCAGTAGATAATCTTTACACATTTGAACTTTAATACATTAATTTAAGCAGACATAAATAGAACATGGTATCTACTAAAGCAGTAGATATTTTTCCGTGGTAGAAAATGCACATTTGTTCAGCCATTGTATTTTCTAGGTTCAAAATTTAAATGCTTTCCCGGAGTTCAGTGTTAAGAGGGTACCTTAATTAACTTCTCATACTGTCTTTTTCAGAATTTCAAATTAAGTATTCTCTTTCCTCTCTCCCCTTTCAAAATAGAATGATTTATCTGCCTTTCTCTCAAAGCATTTTTTTGGTTTAGATGGACATTGTATAGCCAATTAAAGCTTGCTGTTGGAATGAAAGGTCTGTTTCCCAAGATACCTTTTTAAAAACGCTATGGTTAAAGGAAGACACGAGAATAAGTTGCATTCCTCTATCTTACTATTGTGTCTGAACAGTTCTGATCTCTTGTTCATTTTTTTGCATCACAGCAGTATTGCAGGGAGGAGACTAGATTGTTTTATATTATTTTCTGACATGTTAAAATTCCTTCAAGCTGACTTACAAAACTTAGTATGTCTGAACAACTTAACACTTAACTCTGCTCACTTCACTTACCACACTGCTAGGTGATTTTGGTTTAGTTGGTTTCATTACTTTGAGTAGAAAGACATTTTGATTCAATTTTTTTGTCATCTTTTTTTAATGACAATCAAACACACAGTTAAGTGCTTAGAACATTTCTAACGGAGTACGTTTCAAAGATCTCATAGAGGTGATCTTTCATTCCCTTGGAATGGAGACATGGAAACTAGAGGTTCGGGAAATTCTCATGTCCAGTCCAGAGGACAAACTGAAGTCACCGCAAAATGATATGTTTGAAGTATTTATACTTACCTTTTACAGGAAATACATGGACTTAAAGCATGTGTAATTATATTTATGGGCAAAAAACTTTGAGATGGCATTAAGATTGAGTGTGTGTATTGAGAGAGTAATTTAAGCCTGAGAGGGAGCCAGCATTTACCAATGTACATTGCCAAAGAGCCACAGTAATGCGTCAGCAGCCCCGCCCCCCATCAGCTCCCGCTCCCAGGGCCTCCCACCCACTAGAAGCCCTGCCGATCAGCGCCTCCCCCTCCCTCCCCACACGTCCCGATCAGCTGTTTTGTGAGGTGCAGGAGGCTCTGGGGGAAATGGGGGAGGACCAAGGGCACAGCAGGCTCGGGAGGGGGCTGGAAGGGGTGGAGTGGGGGCAGGGCCTGTGGCAGAGACAGGTGTTGAGCAGTGAGCAGCCCCCGGCACATTGCAAAGTTGGCCCCTGAAGCTCTAGCCACAGAATTGGTCCCTATACAAGGAGCCACATGTGGCTTCAGAGCCACAGGTTGGCCACCCCTGGACTAGGGTATGTCTACGCTGCAATGAAACACCCGTGGCTGGCCTGGGTCAGCTGACTTGGTCTTGCAGGGCTCAGGCTGCTGGACTATACAATTGCTGTGTAGACTTTCAGGCTCTGGCTGGAGCCCAGGCTTTGCGTCCCCATGACAGGGGCATGCCCCAGAGCCTGGGCCCCTGCCCAAGCCCATATGTCTGCATTGCAGTTTTATAGCCCTGGAGCCCAAGTCAGCTGACCCGGGCAAGCCGTGGATTCTTTATTGCAGTGTAGACCTACTCTTTGGGTTGGCAGAAGGAAGGTCTGCTGGAGAAGAGATTCTGACTTTATATTATCCTAAAGAAATTTACACATGCCAGTTTTTGAAGTTGAAATTAAGGTTGCAGGCACATAACAGTGATTTGAATGAATAACTTTCAATAATCTTAGTATTACAAAAATAGCCTAGGAAATTTAGCATGCAGGTTGCACTTCCCCAATAAGGGAGCCACACTACAGTGATCAATTTTGGCCCAAGATCTTATTTCTTCTATAGAATTTAAGATTAAATATTTTTGTGAAACCTGAAGGAAAAAAATAATAGAAACAGATCTTTAAATATGTAAACAATCTCTAGAACTTTTCAGTCACTAAAATCCACAAATATGACTGTATGTACAGGGTGTCTTAGTTTTTATTTTGCCAAGCTTGGGTAGCGCTTCAGCAGAATGTCATTTCCCACTCCCCTCCCCACGTCATTATTTTAGGTATTAAGTGGCATTAGAATCATGTGAAACCTGATTATCTAACAAGAAACTGGTGTTAAGATGGCAGATTGTATGGTGCTTAGGATCTCGAGTAGACTCTTCGCTTAGTACCAAGGAGTGAGAATGCGCTCTTAGTCCTAAAAGTAATAATAACCTGCACTTCATTATTTTTAAATCTCTTTCCTTCAGCCCTGCGCATCCTTCCCTTGGAATAGTTGAGAGTAGGTGGAACTTTTTTAGAGACTGTCGTTTCTGTAGAAACAAATTCTGAGCAATTGCCAAAAATGAGCCTTGTTAGAAGAGCCACAGGAAAATGAGAAGCTAGTTTTGGGCTTTCTTCTTAGTGCAGTCCTGTTCCATGGTGGTTTTTATGTATTTATTTCCTGTTGCAAAGCTTACTGTTTCTGCCCTGCTTTTTTGGAATGCAGATGTGTAGAAATTTCTTGATAAAGAATAATGTGCAGTGGCTTAGAAGCTTCTTAGCCACTGAGTCCAGCTGCCTGCTGCAGAGGCTGTATTTGTTTTGTCTTAACTAATTTTATATCAACATTTGTAATTTAAGCTATACTTTTTGTGTTAAATGACAATCCAAGTACAATGTCCATAAATGAAAACAAACACTGTAATCTACTAATTTTTGTTTTCAGTGTGTGGTACTGTGTAATCAGACAGCCTAGTAGAAAGGAAGATTTGGAAATAATACTGGTGGGATGTAAAATGGTGTTAAAACTAAAGTGTTTACCCTTTGTTGAAGCAAATATCTATTCAGCTGAAGGTTTTGGCACAATATATTTACCACTGTTCCAATGTCCCCACCTCATAAATACAGGAGATTAGTGCAGGAGAATTATTGTCTAGTACAGGGGTGGGGAAACGTTTTGGCCCGAGGGCCACATCAGGATTGAAAAACTGTGTGGAGGGCCAGGTAGGGAAGGCTGTGCCTCCCCAAACAGCATGGCCCCCGCCCCCTCCCACTTCCCGCCCCCGACTGCTCCCCTCAGAACCTCCCACCATCCAACCCCCACTGCTCCCTGTCTGCCTCAACCCCTATACACGCCCCGGAACAGGCCCTCCAGGACTCCCATGCTTATCCAACCCCACCCTGTTCCCCGTCCCCTGAACCTCCGCCCCATCCAACCACCTCCTGCTTCCTGTTCCCTGACTGCCCCCCAGGATCCTCTGCCCCTTATCTAACCCCCCTGCCCCATTATCATGCCGCTCAGAGCAGCATGTCTGGCAGCTGCCCGGCCGGAGCCAGACACACTGGCGTGCTGCCCCGCAGGAGCATGCAGCCCTGCTGCCCTAAGCGCTGCCCGCGAGGCTGCGGGGGAGGTGGGCAGCGGAGGAGGGGCTGGGGTCTAGCCTTCCCGGCAGGGAGCTCAGGTGCCAGATAGGGCGGTCACGTGGGCCGGATGTGGCCCGTGGGCCGTAGTTTGCCCACCTCTGGTCTGATAGCTTGGCACAAGATGTCTTGTCAGATTTCCACAATTGCATACATCAGGAGTGATGTTATTTTTGTTTTTCAGTGTGACACATTTATATTGGGATGCACTGATGGCCTAATTTTCAGAGGTGCTAAGGTCCTGCCGTTGTCATTGAAGTTGGTGTAAGTTGCAGCTACTGGGAACCTCTGAAAATCCAGCCATCTGCCTTTCAGGCTTGACTGGCCCATGTTGTGGGTGGACAGAAAAAAACAAGGTGTGAGGCATGATAAAATTTTGAAAGGGAATTTAGATACATTGCAGAGCTTACAGGGATCACGCGGGCACTGGTATCTCAAGTGTAAGCTAACCTTGCTCTTCCCACATTCATTGTTCCCTAAATGTGGGGGCTACTGGAAAAGAAGAGTATTTTCTGTCTGTGTTCTCACTCCCACCTCAGACCCTCCTCACAGCCAGGAGGCAGTCTTACTCTACAGCTTTCCCTACCTCTTTGTTAATACAGTTCTCTGTGGCGTGGGGTATTTTTTTTTTTTCTATCCCTCAATTTTTGGGGCATCCTCCCCAGTGAATAGGTACCTTCCTTTGCCACAGCTGCTCACAGGTTTCCTAGGTGATAGCAGGGCCGGTGTAACCACTAGGCGAACTAGGCGGCTGCCTAGGGCGCCAAGATTTGGGGGGCGCCAAAAAGCGGTGCCCAAATTTTTTTTTTACACTATTGCTGGAGAATGAATGAATAAAGAAAAGAGAAACGTCGTTGAACTTGCATTTTAACTTGTCGTTCTCTTGTACATTACAGCGATAGCCTACGCCAGCTCTGTGTTGCGGGCACAAACGTACTGCTTCACCCTGCGGTACAAAGTGGCAATTACGTCATTTTTCTCGTCGCGCTCAGCTGGGGGAAGGGGAGAGGGAGCGGGGGCGCAAGGCGAACGTTTCGTCTAGGGTGCAAAATATCCTTGGTGATAGTGAAGTGAAATGGACTTGATTGTCCGTTCTACTGCCACCACAGGAATCTGGGTAGTATCAGTAAAATTGACAAGGCCATGGTCTGTGTTCATGCTAAGGCTTGAGAAAGCAGCAGAGGCATTAATACAGCCAGGAGCCAGCACTATTGATTAAACTTAGGTCCTGTTTAGAAGGTTGTCTTCCTAGCCTTAAGGACTAAATTCTTATTTTAAAAAAATTTATTTTTTTTTAAAATAAAAACCTAGAATCTAAAGAAGTTGACATCACTAGACGTTTCCTACTTTGCTGGAGTGAGGTGAAATTTTCAAGTCTGCAATAGTGCTCATTGTAGATGTTGCTGGGGCTTTCTGGTGAGATGAAGACTTGAGCCTACTCAGTAGACTGTAGAGGTCTCGAAAACACTGTGTTACTGTGTAACTAGTTTTTATATAAATATCAGAAGACAGATTTAGGGCCTGTCAGCTCTGTTCACTTATAATTTATTAAACATCAGTCAGATCTGTGCTTGATCAGTATTGAAGTAAACTTTGTGGAGACCCCACTTCAAGGATGACCTTGGGCCTCTGTTCTCCTAGCTTTTAAGGATTCAGATATGTAGTGGAGGAGACACTTTCCCTAGGTAAGTTAAACATGCCACTTAAGTTTTTGTGTGTGTGTGTTTGTTTTTTTAAAGGGGTTGGAAGAATATGATGCAGGTGTGCAATTCGTGAAGTGGGGGAAGAGGGAGTGCAATCTTCTGAACCAACAGATAAGCCCAGTGTCACTCCACTCTTTCTTCCCCACATTATTCAAAAGTGGGTTGGGATACCAAGAGCCTTTAGCCTAAACTTTCCAAAGTGACAAAACTACGGAACTCACGGCTTCAGGAAGTTGATGAGGCCAGTAAAAAAAATTTTTTTTTTTTTTTAAAGAATTGGCTATTTATATGAATATCAAGACTATCCAGAGTTGCTATAATGAATCAAAACAATTTTGGAAAGGATATTAAACATCGTGCTTCAGACTGTAAGCCGATCTAAACTATTAGAGGTCAGGATGAGATATATGTGGAGGTGCAGATTATCCCACATCTGCCCACTGCCTGCATTTTATACCTTCCTCTGAAGTATTTAATCTACTCCACGTCCTGGGTAAATTTCCCCCTGGTGTGATGCCAGAGGGTAGAAAGCCATGAACTATTCTACCCTTAGGCCTCTGAATTTTTTCAGATGATAGTTGGTTGACAAGGGGTCAGTTCTAAACTCACCCCCTCGAGCTGGGGCCTGACCACTAACCAAGAATGTAACTGAGAATTTACTGCTACATGTTTTAAATTTAAAATGTAACCTTTTGGTGTGGAGAAATTAAGTAAATTTTGCAATATTTTCCAAAACAGAAACATATAGAAGCTGCATGGGTTCTTGTATATTTTGATGTTGTTTAGTGCCCTTTTGATATCCTGGATAAATAACTTTCTAATTCAAGATTTTATTATTTTTTCCAAAACATTCTCTTTGAAATGCAAGCTTTACAGAACAAATAAATGTTTAATGTGTAGCATCAGGTGTTACAATATTGCAGTATTCGTTAATATTTCACTAGGGAACTAGCATCTTCCTTCCATCTCCTTCCAAGTTAATGAAGTTTTCTTCATCGACTGTGACCATAGTGAAGATTTTAAGTGAGAGAAAAGTTAAGTTTTGTCACTAGAAATTGCCCTTTCCCAGAGAATCAGTTGAGTTTTTTGGGAAGATTTTATTTCATCCGCCCCCATTTTAATATCAGTTTCCTTGTTTGGCCCAGCAAGTGGTAATTGGTAGCTATCTTCTTTGGAAAATTCCCCCCTTTTCATCTCTTTCCCATGCACAATGACTCTAAGAATGGTGCCCATGGTGGAGTTGTAGTTCTATAAGGATTGGGATATTAACCTGCCATAACCTTATATCTTCTGAAAAGAGAGGGGTATTGATATTTCCATAGAACTGAGGATTTCAGGATCATGAGTTTCTATTTTTCAAAGATACAAAGAAAGAACAAAGGGCCTCTTGCTGTACCCTAGCGAAGTGAATTACTAAATTTTGTATTGAGGTATATAAGGCTGCAGAGGCTCTCTGATGTCAAAGCATCCTCTACTGTGAGCACACAGCTTCTTAGGCCACCTGAGAATTTGCTTTCACTCTATGAATTTGCCAGGTAGCAGCAATGTGGTCAGGTTTTAACTTTCACGGCAGGTGTAGGTGCTTCCTCAGATGCTGTCTTAGGCTGAAGTATCATTAATAGTCCAAGACAGTGGTACCTTGACCTCCAGCTTACCTGTTGTGGACCCACTGTGCAAGTAATGGGATAGGCAAAACCCTTTGGTCTCAGTCCAGGGACTCCTAGAATAAAATATAAATATATATCGCCATCTGAAAACTGTCTTTTTGTGAGAGGCTTATCCAATTGAGATATCAGGATGGTTTCCCATGATTAAGACTGTCTGCCTGTTCAGTAATTATCAACAGTTTTAGCAGTTTATATATTTCAGGTTTGTTGCTAAGGAAGGATCCGCCTAGGAGCTCAGTGGGTGAGATGCCCAAATCCATATCAGCAAATTGGCCAATCTGTTGGGAGACAGGACGTAGGGGCAGCTCATAATGGTAGAACCTCTTGTGCAAATACAGCTTTCGTGAAGGAAAGTTAATTTCATTTTTTTTTTCTGTTCCATTGTTTAGGAGACTCTTTGAGGGATGGAGGGAAATAGAACTTGTTTTCAGCATAAGACACTTCCCCCTCCCCCCCCCCCCCCCCCCCCCCCCCCCCAGTTTTTACAGTGCACAAGCCAACATCATTTTTTACCTTGTTTACTTTTATGTTTGTCACCTGCATCACTGATGTCCACAATGGTTGGAACAGTTCTAGGAATGGGATTAATTTGTGCACCTTCCGCTAGCTTGCTCTGCAGCAGTAAATGCGGGGAGGGGAAGGACAGCAGTCTGTAGGAACACTTTAAAAATCTTGGTAGAGTGATGTATAGTTTGTATGCAGCTTTTTAAAAACAAAACACTTGCAGGGTATTCTCCATCAGAATAACACTTTATAGGTAAGCCAGACATTGGGTCCAGACCACTTGAAACAGCATTATTTTTTAATAAAACAAATAGCTACTAATAGGAACAGCCTGTCACTCATTCTGTCCTCTCTATTCTCTTTCTCCATCTTCCCACCCTTTTATTTTATTTTGCTGAGTGTATTTGTCTCATAAATAAGTCATGCCGTAGAGAATCTGTACTGTAACAGTTCCCATCAACCTTTCCTACTAGCAGAACTGCACTGACTTTGATGTGGACTAATTAAGTTCACATTTTTTATGGACAGCTTAGAGTGGTTAAAGAAAATAGAGCTGAAATATCTAGGCTTGTCTAAATGAGACTCTCTAGGACTTGGTAGGGCTTTGATCTATATATCCCTACGTTTCTTTTTCTGAAAAAATGCTGCCTAGAGTATTCTCATCAAAGTAGCACGGTAGACTTCCCAAGAGGTTACCTATTTTCATATGAGGAATCAAATTCCTCTCTGTATCTTGCCTTGCACAAAGTACCCCTGCAACATGGGCAGAGCTGAATAATACCTACATGACATTGTGCAGAGTGCATGTCTGCTTACCTTGCCTACTGAATTACTTCTCAAGTCACGTGGTCAAAGATTAGATCAATACGTTACCTAATAGGACATTTAAAAACATTTTCATGATTTGCTGACGCAGGGGAATGTTGAGGTAAAGTAATAGATTTTGTACTAGATCTTAGAACACACTACTGCGGTATTGGCAATCATCTTGTGCTCATGTGAAATTGGCTACTGCAGTGGTGCATTGCAGGAAATAGATAAAATCAACACAGTGAATATATGCATGCCTCATTATATAGTCTCTAAACTTGGTTTTGAAAGGAAAGACTTGCATTTGAAGCTTAAAGCATCTGTACATCTTTTTATGATAGAATATTTCCCAACTCTTGTGTAAAGAGAATTTTTCCTTCAATATGAAAAGATGTGTGATTTCTCCTAAACAATATCCATTATTTAAATGCATGCTTACAAAGCACCATGGGCTCTTAAATGTGTCCTTCCTAGAGTAGATGACACGTTATGGACACCTGTAAATAATGGGTGTGTAGTGCAAGTTCCTTAGTGCACTGGCTGGGCTGTCTGCCAAAAGAGAGCTAATTGTGAAATTGGAGCTTGCTCATTCAGCTTTAAGATCACTGATCATTATTTGCTGTCTGTAGTAAAGGTACAATACTCATGTTGTTACTGTTGAAAACCAAATGATTTCTTTTAAGCGCCCCCTCTCCCCCTTCTCCCCTGCTCTGTGGCTGGATTTTAGTTGCTTCATAACATTAGCTGGAATTTATATTTAGTCAGTGTCATTATTATATTTAGTCTGTAGCTGCAGCTATGCTGCTGTATTGTAGACACTAACTACAGCAACCAAAAGGGCTTTTCCACCGCTGTAGTAAATCGATCCCTTTTTGTCGACCTAGGTGCTTCTACAGCAATGGTAAGGTCAGCCTAACTACGTTTTGCAGTCCTTGACATTTTTTTACAGTCCTGAGCAATGTTGCTAAATCAGCCTAGGTTTTAGGTGTAGACCAAGCCTAAAAATGTACTCAAGTCCTTTTCTCCTCTCCCCCGCACCATAACTAGCTGTGGCATAAGACCTGGGGTCCTTGAGCTGCCAGGCTGAACCATAGCACCATTGTTTCCCTGCCTAAAACTTGTGCAAGAGGGGAGGAGAAGTCTGAGGAGCCTCCTGCTGCTACCTTCCACTAATACCCAAGACTTCTCTACCCTGTTGATGGAAGGTAGTGGACCCTATGACTGTGCGATGATTTGGATGGGGTAAGGGAGAGAATAGTATGGAGAGATTCCAGGACAGTAAATGTTGGTTATATTTGTTATGGTAGGGAACAGGAGAAATGGAAGAGGCAGAGAAAAGAAAAGAAAAGAGGAGAGGGATTGAAGGGGGTTGTGAGAGGGATGAAGTGTAAAAAATAAAATAACTATTACACATTTTATGTAACGCATATAGTGACTCCGTTAAGTCTGCACAAGCACTTCCATTCCAAGGGATCGTTTTCAGCTGCTTATAACTGTCACAATTCAAGGTAACTGCACCTGTATTCTCCTTTGTGGTACAGCAAGGGCACCTCTCTAAGGCTTCCAGAGCTGCTGTCCGTCACCTCTCTTGGATGGAGAGAGACACCTCTCTCCCTTCTGACTGGAGTATCTCCAGACTGAATGGCTCCCGCCTTCACTGTATTATTCCCAGAAAGACAGGCTACCAAAGCAGGCTTCTCTTGCCTCTTTAGAGACTAATAACAGAACGATTGCCAACAGTTATAAGTTACCACACATCCCTTCTTGTGTGAGCATATTTATTCTGAGGGTAAAAGCTTTTCAGAGAAAACAAAAACAATAGAAGAACCTACATGCATGCTAATAAGCCTACCAGCGATCATCCCAACTCTGACATGGGCTCTGGCAGGTGATTAGCCCTTCATATCCCACAAAGGGGTCTCTTCTATGGTCACAAATTCATCATAATCTCAGCTCAGAACTAGCATACTCATGTAATGTTTAGTCCCTCCTTTATACAGTTTGGAGGTCTTTGAACAAGCTTTCAGGAAGAGGTAATCAGTAGACACAGGGTACATCTATACAGGGATGAAAGACCCACGGCACAGCTGCAGCTGGCCTGTGTCAGATGACATGGGCTCGCAGGGCTAAAAATCAATGTGTAGATGTTCAGTCTAGCCGGAGCTCTGCCAAGCATCTACACAGCAATTTTTTTTTTCCAGCCCCAGAGCCCGAGCTCTTCCAGCCCAAGTCAGCTGACCTGGGCCAACTGTGGGGTTTTTATCCCTGTGCAGACATACACTCCGGGGAGAGAAACTGAGGCTAACTTCAAAAGAATGGATTTGAAGAGGATCATTTGCGTTTCCCTCATCCCCAAGTATTTCCTAGGAAAGTCCCTTCATGTATATTGTCCCCCAAAAGTCCTTTGAAGTTCCTAATATCTCCCAGAGATTGCATTAGTCTTCTCTTTCCTGCTAAGGAAGTTCCACATGATCCCATGATAGTACATTAACATATGCATTTTTAATACAATGAACTTCAAAGATGTTAAACTAACTTAATTCAGTAAGGTTTGTCTTGGATATTGTATATATCTGGCACAAATAACTATTAGTGTTTTGTCTTTCAAGGTGAAATTTGTCAAGTTTATCCTCTGTAGGACCAAATTTTGGGGGGCAAGTTTTACCAGAGTTTCAAGAGGGTTGGGGGATGGATGGAACCTTGTCCAACAGTGGGTGGTTTTTGTTTGTTTGTTTTTTGTTTGTTTTTTGTTTTTTTTTAAATATTACAATGAATTCTTCTAGTGAGTCTCTAGTGTTTTGCCAACACTCTTCTTCAGGCAGGAGGTGTTGCAAATTGCTGAGTTTTATTGGTCTTTAATGCCAGACTTTGGCTGGTGCTTTAACTGTCTCAGTGCTTGCATTAGCAACAAGCACTATATTCTTCACTTTAAATGCCCAAATTGGGCAGTCAACTGTGATTTCTTAGTGAAAGTAAGAAAACTAATTCTGTTGTATTGTGACCTGGTTTTAACATTAAATTAAGCAACATTGCCTTTCCGTATTTAGTTTGTAAATTCAGGAGCCAATATGAGTGTAAACTAGGAGTGAATTAGGTATACTGATATAAAGGGTAACTATCAAGTGAGCTAGATGTACTGTTTTCTCCAGTAAGGTGGAATCACTATATAGATCAGATATTCTCAAACTTAGGTGACCCCTTTCAAATAGCAAGCCTCTGAGTCCGACCCTCCCCTTATAGATTAAAAACACTTTTTTTTATATATTTAACACCATTATAATATGCAGGATGCAAAGCGGGGTTTGGAGTGGAGGTTGACAGCTCGTGACCTCCCATATAATAACCTTGTGACCCCGAGGGGTCCCGACCCCCAGTTTGAGAACCCCTGATTTTGTGTGAGAGCCAGATTTAACCACAAATTTACTGTAGATTTATTTTTCAGTGAGGCTGGACTTCCTAGTTATTTGTAGATAATTTTGAAATTATTCTACCAAGCGATTTAAAATCTATACCCAAGTGCGTGTCTAACTGAAAATAAAAAACAATGGGAAAAGAATTGGGAGAGAGGAGGTAGTAAGTCTGTTTTTCAGAACTGTTTACAGCTAGCAAGTGTTTTGCTAACATCTGGATTGAAAGAGAGCAGTCAAACTCTGAAACAAGACTGGAGAACATAAACATTCCTAAATCTTCCTCCAGACATAGGAAGTCCTTCTTGTCTCTCCATCCTCACCCCGGCCTGTAAACAGTGCATTGCAGTTAGGAAGCTCCACTCCATTCCCCTGGAAGACTAAAGCAAAAGAGCAGATAAATCCAGACGCTGAAATCCTTCTGCATCATCAGATGAAGAATCTAAAAGGAAATCCTAACAAGATCAAACTCCAATATTGTAAGCTTTGGATTCTCTCTAAATCAGATCTCACTCAGCAAAAGGATAAGTCCTCATCTGCAGAAAGAAATATCTCTCTTGTAAGGGACATATGGGATTGATGTACCTTGAATGATAACTAATGATTCCTTCTAGCCCTCTAAAATTGGAAAAGCTATCCCACTTCTTTTTATCCCAGAATAAGATCCACCTATGAAGACAATAAGAAAATGGTTCACATAGTGAGAGACACTTTGTCTAAGGACACCCAGATCAATCAAGGTCAGGTGTTCCCCTCTCCCACTATAGAAACTAAAATGGCTAACGGAGGGTATTGTTAAAAACCTAGGCATGAATCTCTCATTATTTGCATATGTATAAATCTTTGTCCCTCCCAGCCTAGCTTAAAAACTCCAAGTTACCAAGTGAGTCACACTGATTTCGTCTGCAAAATGGCCTATTGCACACTCAGTGGATCAAGAAGAGCTGGGCAATGCAGCTGCAAGTTAAACAAACTAGAAATGTGGCTGTAAGATTGAAGGCCAAATTGGGCAAACTTTTACCCCTAGAAATCCAAGCGATATGTTTTCAACTCAAATGATAAACTATACTATGTTTCATTGTAAATCAAATATACCATAAATAATCTTTCATTCAATATTAGAATTTGCACATTTGTTTGCCTTGTGAGTCAGATTTGTATCTTTTTATGTGTGGAAAATGTCTCTTGTTGTAGTCTTAAGTCCTAAATAATGTGAAATGTTTAGTATGATCAAAGGATATATGGAATATGTCCTCCAAATTTAGAAGATTATAAGGATTTTGTTGGTTTTCATTGTAAATAATTGTTGCATTCTGGAAGTAATAGGAATTGTATGGCACAAGAAAGAAGTATTGAAAGATATAAACCATGGTATAATTTTGGGATATTAAGAGTAATTGCTTAAAAAGGGGATCCCAATTGATAGTTGGGGCAAATAATGAAAGACAGTCCTTGAAATAATCAAACGTAAAAAGCCTCCGATAAGAAAAGGATTAAGGAAATTCGTTACACACACACACAGTCTTCTGGATACCAGTGGAAGCAGCAGAGAAACTAAGGGAGCTGAAATCTGAGGATCCACTTGGCATGTGTGCCGTAGGAATCAGAGGGTAGCCCCCTCCAATGAGCCCTGAAACCAGTGTATATAAACCAAGGTTACCATGTGCTCAAAACAGTGTTACAGTATTTCAGGTTCCCCAAAAGAGAACATTGTGTGGAGAAACAGCAGCTTGAGGGGGGGGGGGGGGTGTACATGTGGCAGGGTTACTCACTGGAGATGGGTGGGGGGTAGTGTCACTCCCTGGCAGGGTGGCTGATGCAAGTACAATGACAGTTGTCAGCCCCTCTGTGCAGGACTCTCTCCCCAGGGCTGGGAGCTGGAGCCTGGGTGGGCGGGATCTGGCACCTGTGGCCGCAGGGGAATGGACCAATCGGCTGCTGATGCAAGGGAGAGACCAACTGGGGCTCTTTCTGAGCTGCAGCATCTGCTCTGGAAAAAATTCCGGTCCTGCCCAGTCACAGGGCGGAAGCTCAAAAATGAGGCAGTGTCTGGGAAACCCCAGACCTATGGTAACCTTCAAATGCAGCAAATGCAATCGAGACTGCCACTTTCGTGTGGGACTCCACAGCCACAACAGACGCTGCACAACCATCAACTAAACATTCCCCATGGGCGCATATCCATCGTCTCTCGAGACTAACGGATGCCAACACACATGGTAACCCTAGCTCAAAAGAGTTGACTGAACCCAACACAAGATACAGAATCCTAAGTGCAACTGATGCCTGGACCAGCTGTATGGAAAGGACTCTTTCCCATCCCAGGGTTAAAAGGATAAAAAGTGGTGAAATCTCATCTCAAAGATTGTATTTCTCTTTCTGTTCTTTAACATAAATAACTGTACGTTATTTTGTTGAGTCTACACTCTCTGAGACCTCAAGTAAGCATATTTTAGATTTTTAACTCTTTCGTAAGTCCAAGCAAATTGGCCTAAGGGAGATTGAACAGAATTGTTTTAAGCAATTGCTTTTAATATTCTCTTTGGCTAGATTGGTCCAAAAGTGACAAATTTAGAAGTAACTGCATTCTTTAAAGTACCTTAAAGACCAGTGCAGCCTTAGAAGTGTGATAAATGTGTTAAGTACTAAAGAATTGATTGATCATAAGTAAACGTCATAAAAAATCTTGCTAATTGGCATTGTTCTTTGATATAACTAGGGAACCTCAACTCTAGTCTGTGATAATTGCTTGCAGGTCTGTATTGTGTGGATAGTATACACAATTGGTTGTGTTATAGTTGTGGTGAACTGTTGATTGTATAGTAATGTGTTTCTGGGTGAATTAATAAATTGTTGGTTGGTTAAGAATAAGAAAACTTCCTGATTTGAGAAATACTGTTCAGGTTAAAAGTTGACCTGAAAACCCAGCATTAAACTTGTCAGCTAAAGCTCCCTCAACTCAGTAAAAGGGGTTATATAAGTGGTCCCCAAACTGTGGGGCGTGCCCCATTAGCGGGGCACAGAGGAACGTCTGGGTGGGGCATGGCGGGCCTGGGCCAGCCGCCCATGGGGTGGGAAGGGAGCACCACCTAGCCCTGCTCTGCCTCCAGTTCTGCTCCAGCCCTGGTCCCAGTTCCAGCCACCCAGACACTAAAATTCTGGTTACCTGCAGTAACCAGCCTCTGCTACTGGGGGCAGGAAGAGCAGCAGCTGTCGCTGGATCCTGGAGGAGTACTCAAGGACGGCTCTGGCAATAGAGGTACCGGCGGCTCACCCCTCCTGCCCAGAGTGCGGCTGCCCCTACCCACTCTGACCCATTCAGCCCCACACCCCCGGATCATGGCTCCCCCATCCCTCCCTTCTGCCCCCATTCAACCCCACACACCCTGAGCATGGCTCCCCCTCACCTGTCCTGCCCCACTTACCCCTTCACCACCCTGCTCCGGTTCACAGGGGGGAGAGGTGCAAACTGGGTAGGTGGGGGTGCGATTGAAAAAGTTTGGAGACCACTGGGTTATCCTATTGGTTTTTAATATATTGGCAGACCTAGTTCATTAATTTCTGCTTTAAAATCTAATTGGAACCCTGGCAAATTCATACATTGATCCTCTTTTGCCTTTACACACAAATCTAGGAACTTTGACTCAGATGGTTGAGAGGCTAATTCATGGGGATGAACTGGATGATCAAATTGATATTCATTGTGAAGGAATGGATTTTTGTATGTGGAGGATCATTGGGGGCATTGTTTTGCTGAATTAAATATGATCACTTTAAACTGGGGGGGAGAAGGGGCGACGCACATCAGTATTCCAGTTATCTTTGCGGGGGAAATGGTGACTCTGGAAAGCTCCATTAATAGAATGTCATTAACGTACCACTTGTATCAGGACAAAAATAACAATTTTCCTGTGTCCTTAGGACCGATTCTTCTTCCTGGCTATTTCTGGAAGATCCTGGTGACACATTTAGGCTGGACCAGAGCACACAAAGATCTTCATAGATAAAAAAAGCTTGACAGCTCTGTGAAATGAGGCATTGAAATTTCCTTCATTGGCCTCAAAGAAGCTATGGCATGTTTGGTCACAACAAGGAGCGTGTTCTCTTAACTCTGTCATCCTTCTAAAGAAATACTTTAGAAGATTCCAAAAAGCGTATGAAGTCTATCAAAACAGCCCTGTTATGTGACATTGTATGTGATATTACCAATTTAGGACTAGGTTCCTTCTTTGTAATACCCTAACGTGTGGACAATGGAGCTTTTTACATGAAAACTACTTTTAAGAGGAAACTTGTTGCAACCTCTTTTGTTGGGCTCAGACTACTTGAGGTATGCCTACACTATAACAGCAGCACAGCTGAAGCTATGCTGCTGTAGTGTAGGCACTTACAACAGTGACAGAAGGGGGTTTTATGTCACTGTATTAAATCCGCCCCGTTGAGAGGCAATAGCTAGGTTGATTCTTCCACTGACCTAGCTATGTGTCAACCTAACTATTTTGCACGGGGCATGAAGTTTTTCACACCTCTGAGTAATATATCTAGGTCAAGCTAAATTTTAGGTGTAGACCAGATCTGAGAATCTACCTTCTTCCAAACCAGGCCAATCTGTCTGTTTGTTACATGGTAGTATTTAGAAATTAGATCAACTACCATTCAGTGAAGATGTCCTTATAAGAGCAATAGACAGTGAATCCTTGCCAACTCAGAGGGGCTGAAATACTGTCATCTCTTGGGGTGTTACCAGAACCAGCTAATAGGCTCTGCAATCATTCAGGTAGGATATAATTGCCAGTAGCCCACTTCACTTCCTCTTATTCTCCGGATCAGTTCGGTGAAGAAAAGCAATCAGATCATCCATCCATTCAGAATTTGCTGGACATAGGGAAATTTCCTACTTGTGTGAAGGTTTCCAGGGTAACTAGTCCAGATTCATCATGGTCTCCGGCAAAACAGATGTGTTGGTGTTGGAGGCCCTTTAGAACTGAAGAACCAGACTGGATCTAATCTTATCTGCTCTCAACTGATCCCTCTGGAAGACCATTTAACAGATGGATTCTCAGTCTTTCTTACACTGTCATGTTAGGAAACAGGCCCTCTGTACTGCATGTGTTCCATACATCTAACAGAGGTTTATCTGCGTGCTCTACATCTTGCCACCAGTGGGTTTTCCATATATGCAATCCAGGGTCAGCACCACCAATTTGTGGCAATGCCTTTTTCAGCCTTTGGCTATTCCCCATGAACAGCTTGCCTTTCAAAGAGAGAGAGAAAACATCTAAATTTACCATTGTCGGAATGACCTAGCTAAAACTCGTTTGTCCAAAGGCACAAGGATTCACCTGACCTGGATGTTTCACTTTCATCTTGAGTTTTGTGATGCATTTTTTATGAATGAGCCTTAGTGTACTCAGAATCAATTCTCTGTCATTTGAAGACCACCCTTATTTCTGTGTCAACAGCAGATTTCTAGCTGTGGGTGAGACCGTGGACCAAACCAATTTATTCAGTCAAACTGCCTTTGTGGATGGTGGGTGAGCAAGGAAAACTAGCTGTGAATGCTATCATTATAACAAACCAACTGCAGGTACAGAAAACACTTTTCTTTTTAAGGGCAATTTTTATTTATTCGTGAGTATTTCTGTACCACTCATCACCATGCTATTAGAGCATCTCACAAACACTAATGAATTCAGACTCATGGCATTTTACAGGTAAGGAAATGGAGTCAGAGCTCAAATAACTTGCCCAAGATCAAATAGTAAGTCTGGCTTACTATTACAGAACTGATAATGGAAGACAATTCTCATGTTTCCCAGTTCTGTAGCCTAACCCAAGATCTTTCTTTAGAACGAAGGGCATTTTTCACTGAGATGTTCCAGCAGTAGCATCCAGCATTATGAATTTTGTCTTCCTTATGCTCTCCGTAGTATAACTACTCGCTTGGCTTGGTTTGTGTCTGTCTCTCTTTGGGCTGGTCCACACTAACCCCCCAGTTCGAACTAAGATACGCAACTTCAGCTACGTGAATAACGTAGTTGAAGTCAAAGTATCTTAGTTCGAACTACAAGGTACTTACCGCGGGTCCAGACACGGCAGGCAGGCTCCCCCGTCGACTCTGCGTACTCCTCTCGCGGAGCAGGAGTACCGGTGTCGATGGCGAGCGCTTCCGGGATCGATTTATCGCGTCTAGACAAGACGCGATAAATCGATCCCAGAAGATGGATTGCTTACCGCCGAACCCGGAGGTAAGTATAGACGTACCCTTACACTCACACTCTGATATGAATAAAGGGAAAGCAAAAAGACTTGGACATGAAAAATATCAGAAAACAAAGATTACAGAAAAAAACTTGGCTTTATGTTTTTATTGTAGTTCACAGTGTGCAGTTGAAGGGCTAATCTCACAAGTAAACAGATCCTGATGTTCCAATAGTAAAGTTTCAGTCACATATTTTTCTTCAGGAGAAATTGGACTTCTGTCTCCCTTATAATGGCAGGTGGAACCTACCCCAGCCAAGATGCATTCTCTATAGGTTGAAGGTGTACTGGAGAAAGAAGTTTTGACAGTCTGTGTAAGGTGAAGACAAGGAGTTGCCTGAGAAGACTGTATTTGAACCTCTTTCACAGCATGATGAGCAACACTTGCGGTTTCCCTTTTTTCGCTTTTCACTGTAGACAGAATCATCAGTTTCACTGACCCCAGAAATTGGAACAGGAGAGCAAACTATGCTGTGTAGGTGGCTGTAATGGTATATTTTAATTCATACTTAAATTGAGAAGTATGATGTGACTTAACAAGGTAGGTTGTTTCATTTTTAACTATAAACGTTACAGCATTTCGGTGTTCTAACTTGTGCACAACTGATTGGAGCCAGATGTTCTCTTTATAGGAAAGTTCTAAGAGCACTTTCCATCTTCCCCCATCCTGCCCTCAGAAGCAGAAAGTTGACAGTGTATTATACATGTGCTGTATTTTGTCTCTGGTGTTACAGTACTGGGAACAAACCTACTAGGATAGAACAAATTATTCAATTTTAGATTTGCCTTGTAGTAGAACTGAAATGGCTAAACCCCTTTAACTACCTATAACTACTCTATTATTACAGAAAAAAAAATCTGAATAAATCTGTTGAATAAGCCAATTTTGGAGGTAACTATAGTTCACTGAATCATCTTAATATTATTTGGGGGACAGACTTCCTGTGTGTTTTCTAAATGCATATGAAATATGCTGTTACTGGCATGCAGTGCAAACACAACCCTAGTAGGACTGGATACCAAAGTGAGACACTACATAGAGGGGGGGAAAGTCTTCCCCAGACACATACATTAGTTTCTTATATGAAGAGGGATAGTGATGATTAACTTCTTCCCAGGATGTGAGTGAACAGTTTTGGGTTTTTTTCAAATCGAGTTTAAAAAAAAAATGTTGAGGCATGAAAAACATGTTGTCTCCCAGAGCTGCCCTGAATCATCCTTACATTGCTAAGAGAAATGGTGAGATGCCAGATCACAAAATAGTTACAGATTCAGTTCCTTGTTAGAAAATTACTTCTGCTTTTAAAAAGTTAAAAGCCAATTGTTAGGTTTCAAGTCTTTCTTCAGTTCCTGGCTATATGTAATTCACCTATAAAATATAATCTTCGGGTTAATGGCAAGGAAAAGGGCTTCTGTTTTAGAGAAGCAATGCAATGAGTCTTGTGATAAATGCAGGCAAAGTGGTGATTGCTAAGATGGCCAGAAACATCACAAGGCAGATTTGACCTGAGTTCATTATTTTCAGTATACTCCTGTCACCTTCGGAGTAATAGATCTTGCCTGCCTTGGTTTAATATTGGCTTTCTCCTCCCCCAAGGTTTAACGCAAAAGAAATTTCACCATTAGGATTGCTTTTCGGCCTGCATCTCAAGTGTGCAGAAAGGGCCAATGATCTGTTGTACCATAGTCTTTTGTGACTATTTATGCGTTTGTCATTTGAGAAAGAGGCACAGGGAAAAGGATCCAGCTTCACATGCCTCCTGCTGCCTCTTGTGTACTGTCCTTGTACAAGACACAAGGATATTGATTGTAATATGGATGACTAAAGAAATTACAAAAGAATTTTAAAAGTGCTTACAGATACTACAATCTATGTCGCAAGGTTAGTGAAAGAGTTTTATTTAAAATATATACACTAAAGTAAATGTGACTCTCACTATCAGTTGAGGTCTTACTATCTGTTCAGGAAGCATTTAATATCTCCCACTAGGGTCTTGACCCAGGGTTCACTGAAATCAATTTGGGGGTCTTTCCATTTTGGTTCAGACACTAGGAGCATTTTCTCAGATTGAATCTGTTTTCCAGATAGCGTGACAATTAAAAAACCAAAACCTTGGGTTTCAGTGCTCTTCATTTCTGTTTACACATCAGTGGCAGGACTTGGGGCTTCAGGAAACCTGAGCTCTCTATTCCTGGCTCTGCCACAGATTTACTGTGTGACCTGGGGCAAGCTGCTTAACCTCTCTGTAACTCATGTTTTGTATCTGGAAAATTGGCAAAAAGGGTGGGGCTAAAGAGGTTTGGGAACATTTATCCACTTCAGAAGATGTTGAGGCTGAATTTGCTTGTTAGTAGAGCCCTTGGAAATTTTCAAATGGAAGGTGCTAGAGAAATGCAAACTATTAGTAGCAGTAATTCTGATGTTAGAGCAAAGGAACTTTTAACTTAAACATACTCTCCCTCCTAGTATTATGATGGTGTTTGCTGGTTTGTTTGTTTTTTAAATCTTCTGCCAGGCGCCCTTTAACTTCTTGGTATATTGGTAAAGTTTCCCTTTATTCTGGAGTTACCCCTTTCTCATGCCTAATAATTACTGTAATACTTGTTGGGTGCTCACAAGAACCCCATGTCAAAATTCTTTTACCAAAATGAATGTGGCTCTTCCTTGTCTCTGTAGTTCACCCCTCTTTGGAAACTGCTGAATACCACCTTGTAATGAGTACTTTTATCTGCTGGGCTTAGGTATAAGCCTTCTAGACAAGTGTGCATAACTTTTTTTTATTCTTTGGAGAAGCAAAGCACCCATCCAAAGGCACTAGATGCTTTTGACATACATTCAAAAAAAAAATCAAATGCCAAGTGCTGTTCCTTCCTCATCCCCTTACACCCTTTACTTTGGGTTTGTGTGTATGTGGGGTGTTTAGTTTGGGTGGTTTTGGGTGTGTGTGTTTAAAATGGGAGGAACAAGTATAGATTTCTGGTTCTTTCACTTTGACACACATCACTGATGGAGAATTATCACAAGACAAAGGAATTTTGGCCAGACCTTGCTCAAATATTGCCAACCCCATTACACCATTTACTTGTATTCAAAAGTCTAGCTTGAGATCATTTACCCCTCAAGCTGCCCCCATTCTTCTTGATAGTATTATCTATTTCCTCTCATTTAATGAATCTACTGAAATATTGGCCACAGGAGATCTAAAGTCTTTGGGTGATTTCCAAACCCAGGTCTGAAAACAGCTTGACTTCCGAATATGCTTCAATTTATTGTTTAGCATGGAAATAAGGGCAAGGTTCCTTAAATCTCTGTTCCTGAACTTGTAAATAAAGGATATTATTTATTCTGACTTTCAGCTCAGTGAAAATGGAGTTTTTTAGCTATTTCTCAAATAGCTGGCAATATAGAGGACTGATTTACAACAGCTAAACTTTATTGTAGTCTGTCTTTTATTATAGCCATTGTCCACATGGACAGGGACAGAATTTTGCCGTTCAATCTACTACATTGCTTAGGGACCGCTGTTAAATGACACAAACTGCTTTCTATACCAATTCACCATGTACCCAGCATGCTGCTCTCACTGCACTTGAAGCCCATGCTACTCCAGAAAGAGATTTTTGAACAAACTGGCATGCAAAGGAAGACTGTCAGTTCAGGCCTCCGTCAGGCTGGTGCATTAACTTTCTGCACCAGTGTTTTGATGATTTGCTGTCCTTTAGGTGGTAAATTAATAACAAACTTCTGACAATTGAAGACACCAGAGTGTGTCAACAATTCAATTTATTTGTTATGCCTGCCCTTTTCCTTTAACTCCTGTTGAGTGTGTTGCAATACTGAGTGTAGAAAATAGAGCCATAGAGAAATTGGCTTATTCATCCTGGGCTAATGAATGATTCATAAAGTGCCTTTTGATTACCAGTTTCCTTATGTGTGCCATGCCCTGGGTTCATATCTTAGTATGTCTAGTGGATTAGGTCTTTTTTGGAGACTGGGAAGAAGAATAGTTAACAGTAAGGACTTGCTTTTAGTCACCACTGTCTTCTGTATCAGTAATTTACATGAATAGAGCCCAGCCATGTTGAAGACTGAAGTCCCATCTCCAGTGTTTCTAACTCTTGACATAGTAATGTAGGTCTTGTGATAATTTTTAAAATAAAGATTGTGAATTACCTCATAATTATACTACATTAATTTACTGTTTCATTGTTCTGCTTAATTTTGACTGAATTAAAATTACTTAATTGAAGAGTATTTCTGAAGGGATGGGTTAAAAGGCAGTGAAACTGTAAGATGCTCAGCAGTTTCCGCACACTCATTGTGTCTTACATTTACAATACACGTAATGCTAAAAGACTTCTCATCTACAATTTGCTAAGAAGTAAAATAGCCAGTTGCTAGTCTGAGTTGTTGCCATAGCAACAATCTCTAATGGATAGGTTGCAGCCAAAGAGCACTGTTTAAACACCAGTTTGACAGATTTGCAGCATTTTTCTTTACATATAAATTGTGGTGGTGGTAGGTTTTTGACCTAATTTAAAATGTTTTATTGTACGTGTGTGCTGTTAGATTTAACTGATCTACTTTCATCTAACAGGACTTTGGGGAACTTTGAACTCACAATATGTGTGATTAAAGATTTAAGACCACTTTTGAAAGGGCTAAAAATAAGTCACAGTGCATTAGATGGTAAACTACTTGGCTGTTGTTTACACCAAGAGTGTTGTGTCAGCAATTATAGCAGCCTGAGCAAATACTGTTAAAGGTGGACTCTTTGGGATTTGTTGTGGATCATACATACTGTATAGATTAGTGGATTATTGCCTTTAAAAAAAATTAGCCTCGAGTATTTGATCAGTTAACATCTGGAAAATTTATCATTTGACTCCAGCATAAAAAAGTGCTCTCTCCACAGGCATTGACTGTAGTGGCGCTCCTATTATCTTGAAGTGGTCTTTGTAGCTTTGAGCTGTTACAGAATAGTAAACCACCATATTGGAGTGGAGATCTGAATTTGAACACCATTCTCTTGGTTTCGAGGTTAACTTACTCATTTGTTGCTAGAATTGTTGTCCACATTATTCTGATACGAAGGAATGATTTAAACTTGAATAATTTTGGCTACCAGTGTGCAATCAAGGGTAGAACATGAAACTTATAATATTTACTGCTAAATAGTTTGTGGTGCTTTCTTGGCCTTGTTATCCCTAAATTCTTTGTATTTGTTTGCATCCAACTAGGAATAATAGAAGTCTCGCAAGAGATTTATTGACATATCTGTGTTGGGCACTTAATGGAAGAAAAAATATGGAATATCGATTTAAAGAAGAGTTCTACCTTCCAATTTTTGAACACTTCTTTGCCAGGGTTGTTAGTTAAAATGTACCATAACAATAGGAGAGCAAACTATCATGTTAGGTTTGTGTGCTTCTTCGCTTCAAATGACCCAGATCAGTTGTTATTAAATATCTTGCTGGACTGGATGGTGCAGAGAAATTGAGTCTTTTTTTAATCTTCCAAAAACTTGCTTCAAACCCAACCCAGCTTAGTTAGTGACCAAAAGACGTATGTGGCTGGTTGGCCTATATAAGTCAGTTGGTGATGTACCATCTCCAAATGCAAGATGTCAAAAACATCTTGCAATTGACACCATTGTTGGTATACACAATAGAGAAGCTAGCAACTGTAAACAGGTATGGATGTTAGCTATTCCCAGAAGTGACTTGCTCCACATCAGGGTTTTGAAATGTATTGGGGCAGTGGAGTAGTTTGTACTGTCACTGCCTGTTGTTTCACTTGGTCTGTGGAGACAGAACTTCAGTTATCCCTGCTGTCAGTCTGGCATACTTCAAACACTCAATTAACTGCTCGTGTGGAGTATATTTCTACTTCCAGATAGCTTCTTTATAAATGTAACAAATGGATTGAAGAGTTAACAGAATTCTGACCTGTGTAAACAGGTTTTTCCTGTTCATAATTACTATCCACTTCTGTATTTCAGGCAAAGTCGTGCATTTGTCACATGTGTGGTGCCCACCTGAACAGACTCCACTCTTGCCTCTATTGTGTCTTCTTTGGCTGTTTTACAAAGAAACATATTCACGAGCACGCGAAGACAAAACGACACAACTTGGGTGAGCCATCCTTCTGGAATACCTCATAGTCCTTGTAACCCGATGTTTAGTGGTCTGTTGGGTGTTTTTTTTTTGTTTTGTTTTTTGGGGGGAGGGTTGTTTTTTCCCCTCCCTGGGCTTCAGTCTGTATGGCATATACTAGTAATTAGCTCCTTAAATGGGAAGGTCCATCTAATGTTTATATTGACTAGACCTTTTGCACTATTCTAAACTCAGTGTACTAGTGTAGCTTAAACTCTCATTGTTTGTTTTCACTGCAACATAGATGCATTCCTTGTTATAATTTAGCTTTTCATGCTTTCAACTTATGATTTCAACTGATGTTTCTGGCTAAAATGATGAAGGGAAAAAATCCTGCAGTAACTGTTCTTGTTTTTAAGTTTAAAAAAGTGTTTGTTTTTTATTGGTATTTCAATTTTTATCTTTAATTTTTTACTAGCTAATATAAATGTGTGATCTTCTTCTAACATTTTAAAACAAAATGTCAAATCAATATCATTACTTCCACAGTGAAAATTAATGTGGTTATGTTCAGAAAAATTAGTCTCTTGGATTAAAAACAAAACAGGTTTCTGCACTTCTGTCCTTGCATGATTTAGTCATATAGTTAGATTAACAACAAGAAAATTGTTCAGCTGCTGTCAGAAGTGTAAAGCTGATAGTAGAAGAGCTTTCTCTCATTCTACTTCAGCAGCATCAACAAAATGCCCATGAAGCTCAGATTCTGCAGCCTTCACTCTTGGGTAATCTAGAAGACTAAAAATCCACTCTTATCTAAAAATAACAAGTTGTGTTTATAATCATGGTAGTTAAGTATGTTGTTTTGATTTAGTAAATTGAGTGAATGTAACATTGGATCATCAAGATCCAACTTTTTAGGATTAGTTTTCCAACTATAACTACTCTCAAAAATGGTTAATCCTTTTGTGGGCTCCTTCCCAAATGAAAAGGCATAATTTTAGTAAAAAAGTATTGGATTCCACGTGCCAGACAACACTTAAATCTGTTTGAACAAAACTTTATGAAAAAGTGAGCCAGTGGAAAATCAGTTTTTTAGAAGCTTTAACCTGAAGTCTCAGTGAATTTGGCATATTTAAGGTCAGTTTGTAACCCTGTATTTTCCCCTTTTTATGAACACGGGCAGAAAGAAAGAAAATTATAGGGATGAAGGAAGTCCAGGTAGCCCATGGGGTCCCATGCATTGCCCTAAAAAAATATTTGTCCTCTTTCAAGACCTAGTGGTCTTCACCACCACTAAGATTCTAGTTATATTGGACTGTGAAGTTGCAGTCCTTGTGTTGGAGGTGTGCATTACAATGACATACTATTCTCCTGAAGCAGGACTACCCAAAAAGAGGTCCTTTGCCTTATATTTACCTTACTTCATTCAGACCAAGGAACTAACTTGTAGAATCCAACCTGACTAATTGTCACTAAGTGTTGAACCTCAGTATCTAGATTTCAGCACACTAGTACAATGCATGACCAGCTGCTTTTGGGCAAAGGTAAGAAAAATACGGATTTTTTTTTTTTAAAGAATCTGGGACTTTCATGTTGTGCACCAGCAAAACTGATGCAGTCCTCACTGATTCTAACATTTTCTGTTTGCAAAGTGAACTTTTATTGATTTTTGAAGAGGAAAAGAACATTGAATTCTCTTGGATCCTTAGTGGCCTTTCTATATTTATCAGAAGAGCACAACTTTTTGTTTAAAATGAAAAATAAATTTATAGGTAGAATTATCTTTATAACTGTCCTTATCCTTTAGGATTTAAGTACTTTTCTTCAAGAAAAGAGGCAGATTTAGGGAGCAAAGATTAGCTGTGGAGGCATGCAAAATGTGCTAATACCCTTGCATAAAAACATGTATAATATATGTAATTATCTCATGAGACTGTAGTTTTGAGTCAGCTGACATAAGGAAATAAAGCTAAGCTAGAATTGCACTATGCCCCAAAGATGGGGAGAACTTCATTGTAAATAATGGGTTTAAAAAAATTATTTTGAATGTTATGTATCTGCTATTAAATACCTTTTATTGGTCCAGTACAGAGCTCTTAAGGTGACCTGACGAGGAGCTCTGTGTAAGCGTGAAAGTTTCTCTCTCACCAACAGAAGTTGGTCCAATAAAAGGTATTACCTCACCTGCCTTGTCTTTCATATCCTGGAACCAACACAAGAACAACAATACAGCATGCAACATGTATTTGTTACATTAGTTATTTCCACCTGCTGCCTTACTGCCTTCAGCATTGTCAAATACTCACCCTGTGAGGATTTTGCAAACGGTGTGTCATTTTTCTCTGTTATAATAGCTTATGTAAATGCCCAACCTGTATGTTTAATAAAACTATTGGTCTGATTGATGTAAATGTTGTTGAAAGGAGTAACTGGAGGTGGTTTCAAATGTAAAAGTGTAAAGCCAACGTGGTTGAATTATCCATTGTAAACCTTTGTTATGCATGGATCTGACATTGGATCCATGTCTAGC
The DNA here is from genome assembly GCA_033296515.1 of Macrochelys suwanniensis. Classification (NCBI taxonomy): domain Eukaryota; kingdom Metazoa; phylum Chordata; order Testudines; family Chelydridae; genus Macrochelys; species Macrochelys suwanniensis. The sequence goes on along the minus strand of CM065785.1, from coordinate 7,887,087 downwards.
ATTTTTGATTTAGGGTTTTCCGTGCTCATGTGTGATATACCTATTTCAAGGTTTTCAACTAACAGCTTAATTTTGTTGGTGGTAGAATTACAGGAGTGTAAAATAATTGAAATTGAGAATATTTCCTTTAACACAATCCATGAACAACTCTTAAAAATAGTTTTACAAATGGTATCCCAAGATAACTAATATCATGTCCTTAACATGCTGTATAGCAAATTACTATATAGGGTTAATAATTGAGGGAGAAGGAAATTAAAATGTACAGGCACTGGAGGAAAGAAGTTTTTTGCTAAGATTCTAAATCAGATAATAAGGCAAAGGGACAGACACTTAGGGTACGTCTATACTTACCTCCTGGTTCGGCGGCAAGCAATCGATCTTTTGGGATCTCAAAGCAGGTCCCTTCCAACCCTGATATTCTATGATTCTCTTCTGCAGACTAAAGAAGACCAGTTCCCTCAGCCTCTCTTCGTAAGTCATGTGCTCCAGTCCCCTAATAATTTTCGTTGCCCTCTGCTGGACTCTCCAATTTGTCCACATCCTTTCTATAGTGGGGGGCCCCCCAAAAAACTGGATGCAGTACTCCAGATGTGGCCTCATCAGTGCTGAATAGAGGGGAATAATCACTTCCCTCAGTCTGCCGGCAATGTTCTTACTAATGCAGCCCAATATGCCGTTAGCCTTCTTGGCAACAAGGGCACACTGTTGACTCTCATCCAGCTTCTTGTCCACTGTAATCCCCGGGTCCATTTCTGCAGAACTGCTGCTTAGCCAGTCAGTCCCCAGCCTGTAGCAGTGCATGGGATTCTTCCGTCCTAAATGCAGGACTCTGCATTTGTCCTTGTTGAACCTCATCAGATTTTTTTTGGCCCAATCCTCCAATTTGTCTAGGTTACTCTGGACCTTATCCCTACACTCCAGCGTATCTACCTCTTCCCCCAGCTTAGTGTCTACGCGAACTTGCTGAGGGTGCAATCCATCCCCTCATCCAGATCATTAATGAAGATGTTGAAAAAAACCAGCCCAAGGACCTACCCCTGGGGCACGCTGCTTGATACCAGCTGCCAACTAGACATCGAGCCGTTGATCACTACCCATTGAGCCCGACGATCTAGCCACCTTAGTCCAGTCTAGCCACCTTCTAGCCCATTTACCAATCCATACTTTTTTAACTTGCTGGCAAAAATACTGTGGGAGACGGTATCAAAAACTTTGCTAAAGTCAAGATATATCACGTCCACTGCTTTTCCCATATCCACAGGGCCAGTTATCTCATCATAGAAGGCAATCAGGTTGGTCAGGCATGACTTGCCCTTGGTGAATCCATGTTGACTGTTCCTGATCACCTTCCTCTCCTCCAAGTGCTTCAAAATGGATTCCTTGTTTTTTCCAGGGACTGAGATGAGGCTGACCGGTCTTTAGTTCCCCGGATTCTCCTTCTTCCCTTTTTTAAAGATGAGCACTATATTTGCCTTTTTCCAATTGTCTGGGACCTCCCCCGATCGCCGCGACTTTTCAAAGATAATGGTCAATGGCTCTGCAATCACATCAGCCAACTCCCTCAGCATCCTCGGATGCATTAGATCCGGACCCATGGACTTGTGCATGTCCAGCTTTTCTAAATAGTCCGTAACCTGTTCTTTCACCACTGAGGGCTGCTCACCTCCTCCCCATACTGTGCTGCCCAGCGCAGCAGTCTGGAAGCTGACCTGTCTGTGAAGATGGAGGCAAAAAAGCATTGAGTACTTCAGTTTTTTCCACATCTGTCACTAGGTTGCCTCCCCCATTCAGGAAGGGTCCCACACTTCCCTGACCACCTTCTTGTTGCTAACATACCTGTAGAAACCCTTCTTGTTACTCTTTAAATCCCTTGCTAGCTGCAACTCCAATTGACCCATTTTGCTAATTCACATGGACACAAATTACAGCTACAATCTTTGCTAATAGAATAGGAAATTTACTCCAATATTTACTCCAATGAAACAAGTGTGACATGAAACAATGAAATTTACTCCAATGAAACAAGTGTGACTTATAAAAGCTAGAAAGACTAATTTGAATTTGATACAGAATTTGAACAATGGCAGCACATACTCTATGCAGTACCATGGACTTCTTGGTTGAGAAATGATGTCCCGTCTTCCCCCATTTACTTTGATAAGAGGAACAAGACAAGAATGTTCACATTTATCTTTACTGTTTGATGTAATGTTAGAACCTCTTATTACCCAAGTAAGATTTCACATACTTGGGTAAATACCTAGATTTATGTGGGTGTTAACATTCCAATTTACTTTAAAAATGCAAAAGATAAGTAGTGAAATTCTAATTTAACAGATAAAAGCAGATTTCATGAGATGGGTCAATCATGTGTCTTTTGTGAGAAGAAATTTATGAAAAATGACATTTACCCAGAGTTTTAATAAACAAATGTTTCCGAATAGATTTAAATACATATTTTTATTAAATAGAATTTAAGGATTTAATATAGCAGATTTTATTCTGAGAGATCAAGGGGGCTTTGTTTTTCCCCACATTAAATTTTATGTTTAGTAAGCTCACTTAGAGTATTAAACTAAACTGGAAATAAGATACTATAGTTGTAATTTCATTCAAATTGAGTAGTGTTTTGCATATCAAACCTATTTAGGAAACTTGCTTTGTTGTGCAACAACCAAATATCTTGAAAGGATTAGGAAACCTCTACAAATCTGGAAAAGTATTTTAAAGGGGGGAACTAAACCAAAACAAATAGCCTTTACTGTGGCTGTCTACCACTAGTCTATAACCCTAATTTTCCTATAGGAATGAATAGTTCAGTATATTAAAAATGGCACAAAAAACTATTTCATTGTTAAGCTTTCCTTACAGAAAATAACTTTATTTATTTTGAAAATAAAGAAAGCAGTAATATCCAGGTGTCATACCCCTTATTATTTGCATGCAGAACACTTTTAAGAAATAACATTATTTTATAATCAAAAATTGATCCATGTTGTTAGAAACTAGAAAAATGTTTTTATATTTCGGCATGATGTAAAGTATTAAAAATAATATAAAAATAGTTCATGTACTGTACCAAAAGTGTGAAAAAAGCTAGAACATTGCCAATTGCACAGCACTCTTCAAAGGTATATAAAAACCTTCACACATTAACAAGTAATGCCCCAGGGAGATCTTACATAAATTATATGTATCACAATATTTTATGACCTATGATTTTAATATCAAATATTTATGCTTTTATTTAAAAAGAACGTTCTGTTATGTCCAACTGTGTATACATTCACTATTTTCAGAACCAAAGCTGGCTCAAATTTGATTTTGTAATGAAAGTTATTTTTCATATAGGTATTTCTTGAGATGCTGATGTACCTCTTGGTAAAATGGGATAGGCAGATTAATAAAACATGGAATCAGGTAACAGTTTTTCTTGACCTTGTAAAAACCATTCTCTAAACCACTGAACCCACAGCAACTGTCTCTACTTATACTATGTGGAAACTATTACCTGCTCATGGAACAAATTGCATTTTACTTCCTAGAAGACAAGGAAACTTTTGAAGACAAATAGTTCTGTGTACTGATTACTTCAGAAATCCGCATATTGATTTACGATTTTTTACTGAAGAAAGTTGGTTTAAAATACTGGATCATTCATATCTGTCTCATTTCTTCTTTTATGCAGCTGTTGTAAGGAAGATTAATTTAGGCTCTAGAAGTCCCAAGTATATTTTAAACAAGGGTGCTGAAACTAGGGATACTGTGGGGTGCTGTAGTACCCACTGGCTTGAAGTGGTTTCCATCATATACAGGGTTTACAGTTTTGTACAATGGCTTTCAACACCCCAACTGTAAAAATCGTTCCAACGGCACTGATTGTAAATATTTTTTGTAACGGCTATCAAATTTATAAACACAATTTTAAAATAAGGGCAATATGGAAATGTGTATCTGATTAATTTGACGCTGCTAGTCTTTTGTTGATTGAAGTGGTTGTAATTCTGTGTGAAGATGTGCAGGAAGTTCAGTGTTAACTGAAACATTGAGAGCTGGGATATAAGAAAACGCTAGAGAAGGGAGTTGCAATAGAATGAGGGGAGAAAGAACTCTACGGTAAGGGTGTGTGTTAAGGCATTTGGGGTAGTATTTTAGGCCATTGTGCTACAATGATGGTAGGCATATTTACTGCCATGAGAGAGAGGAAAAGAGGTTGAGTCAGGGGTGATGCCAGATTTATAGGGTAAAAGAGGAGGTACAGGGGATAGAATTGTGCTTGAGGACTCTCTTGTTGGCCCAGAGAAGCATATCAGTCTGTGTCTGGGTGTACAAGGTTTAATCTGAGAGAATTTTAAGGTCTGTGATGAGCCCAGGATTAGATAACTACCCTCAGGGCAGAAGTACAGATTGCTGTACTAATCTATATATAAAGGTTTGTATATGTCTCTTGTGTACGAAAGACTCAGAACTACAATGCTAAATGAAGGATAACAATAACTTACTTGCCTGAATTTTTTAAAGCTTTTTTTATTGGTACCATGAAAATAATATTTTTATATTGAAAATGTCCTAATGTTTGAGAAGAGCAATATTATTAAACTGTTTAAAAGGCACTGTGTGTCTAATGACTTGCTGCTGATTTATCTGATAATTCTGGAAATTGAAACCTTTCCGGTCTGTGATGCAGAATGCTGAAGTTGGTGGTAGCCAGTATAACTAAAGATGTATTTAGTTATACTAAATACATCTTCCATTAGTGTTGTAAGACACAAAATCTAGCAATGGACTGGGGTAGAAGGTGCTTTTAGGGTATTCTCTTGTTTATCACCTGTTATTGCAACTAATGGTGCTATAGAGTAGGAGACCAGTGCCAAAAAGAGAACTCAGTAGGCCACTGCCCAAAGGATATAGATTTGTCTGCAAAAGGGGGAGAGCTGAGTTTAACACATGACAGAATTTACAGAATTAAGTGTGGTTAATCAGAGCTATATTATCCCCATTACGGGTTCTGTTGCTGTTGTATACAATGGCACAATCATACACAAACATCTTGCGCATAAAGACATTTGAACACGTTAAAAATTCCGACACGACAGGCTTGTTGGCTTCTAAATTCTGAAGACTGCTTTTTTTAAAGTGCCATTTTCAGTGTTTTAGTATTCCAATTACAGATGAAATCCAGTGTAAAAATATTCTTATAGCCCTACTTTTGGCTGTTGCTACTGCTACTGTTTCCATGAGAAAAGGTGTCTGAGTGGCAAAAATGGGCTAAATGCTTAAAAACTTCAAAATGAACAGGAATTATTTTAAAGCACTTAGGCCACGTCTGCGCCACAGGCACTATAGTGGCTTAGCTGTGGCGCCATAGCTGTGCCAGGATAACCTTGTCTGCAGCGACAGAATGGGTTTATCTGTCTCTGTAAGAACACCACATCCCCAGTCCATGATAGCTGGAAGCATTCTTGTGCTGACCTAGCTCTGTTTACCTCGGAGATTAGGTGAGCAATAGCTATGGTGCTCGGAGGTGCGGATTTTTCGCACCCCTGAGTTGCCCTAGCTATGTCAACCTACATTAAGTGTAGACCAGGCCTTAGTGACTTTTTCTGAGCCAGCATTGGTCTCCATGGAGACTAGCAGGGATTGCAGACTTAATGACAGTTCTAAGAAGTTGTGTAGATTTCAGCTGCAACAGCCATCTGAGCACTGAAAAATGATGTTTTTGTAAATAGCACCTACAGTCTTTGGGATCCCACAGGACCTTAGCACTCTTACAATGCATTCCTTACTATATCTGTTGTCTGTTTTCCCAGGCATTATGAAGTGGATTATGAAGTCCTGACCAGTGGCTACAGCGATACCTGTACTCTGACCTTTGCCTGCCAATCTAATGCCTCCTTTGACAATACTGTACTTACTTTCATACATTCTATGTCCGTTGCTTATACACAGATAAACGAGATAAGACTATGCACAGCAAAAGAAACTCTGCCTTTTATCGTTTTCTGCATTGCATTATATTTAGCATAGAGAAAACTAATAGCATAATAATGTGACAGCTCAATATTTTCACTAGTCAATTCATTACTTGTGCAATACACAATTTTTGTGCAGATGAAAGACCTTTAAAAGCTGTATAAGGAGCACCCAACTGCTTACCTCCTTATGAAGTGGAAGTTCCTCAGGACAGTATTTTAACTAACCTTTTTTCTGTGGAAGGCAAGATATCAGTTTCAGCACTGTTTTATGATGAAATAGGCATCTTCCAATGAAAACTTTGTATTTTTTAAAATAATGCATAGCCGTGTGGGTGGGGTAGCACCACAAAGATAGCCCCAGAAATGGTGCATGGACAATTGTGGAGTTGTCAGATAGTTAAAAGGGGCAGAACTGTGTCCTTGCTCTTTGAGGAATTTGGGAAATCAATCCAACAAGGTTAATAGAGTAGATCTCTAATTATTGAAATTCAGCTGTTCAAGAAAAATGATTTCTTCTACTGTGGACATGGTTATTTCAGGAAGATTATGGAAGGAAATGAAGAATGAAAAGGGTTTTTATGGTAGCCATCTAATACTTTTAGAATTCTTGGCTTTAACATTGTTTTACCCCATTTCACAGAAGATTCTCTTCACTGCCCTTTCCAAAGGCAAATGCATAATAACTTTCACCTGGGTCTGAGGACTGACACAAGAGGATTTCCAGCAATGTCTCTAACAAAAAGGGGGAGGAAGAGAGAGTTTTCATTGAAATTAATTTAGAGATTAATATTAACACTATTTTGATCAATACTGAAAATACCAAATATCAAACTAAGTCTTAGTACCTCTCTCAAGCAATACTTGGAATTTTCTGTTGCTTTTGCATTCTGATTAACCCTCTGTGGGGCTAGAGGTTTTGAATTCTAGAACCATAGATTTGAGGGAAGAATTATATTTTAAAGTGTGTGGAAAAGCTTATAAAATCAAAAGAAGAGCAGGGAGGGTAATAAGTAATATATCGAGTTAACTCTTTACCTTCTGATCATGGCTATAATCACATGTGAAAATAAATCTGGTTTCAGCTTACTGTTTTGTGGCTATTTCTATATATCAAAGTGCCACAACATAATTTTTGGTGCAAGTGGCAGCCTACACAAAGGCTCAGGACTTGGAGAATAGCTGAAGAGCTAAGTCTGATGTCAGGACTGTGGTGTATTAGCAAAGAGGTTGAAGACGTAATGCTTGAATATTGCCTGTCCATTTAAAAAGTAAATGCTACTTCAAACATACTTGATTTCTGAGTTGAAAGTCAGGTCATGTTAGAACGTATTCATTACTTAAAAGTGGTATGTTTTTTGTTGAGAAACTGGTAATATTAAGAGTAGCAAGTAGAATAAGTTTACGTAAGGCTGGGGCCCATGAAGGTGTGTTGGGAGCGGTAAGTTTGAAAGGGGAGCTGAGTCTTGAAAGGGTTTAAAAGAAAAAAGTCTGGATTGTCTTGATTCATTCTCTTGTTGTTTACAAAACAATTGTCTCTTAAAATGGATATAGTGGTGGTGTGTCTACATATTATATACAAAAGATCTACATTAAAAGAAAGTTATGTAGTTTGCAGTCCTGAACTAGGAAATACCAGTTTTTTGGTTGCCTGTGCAACTTTAATTCTGCCCCCTTGTGCATCCAGCCTGTGGACTGAATAAGGCAGGGGTCCAGTGGAAACAATACTATTTAATAATGCAATTAAAGGTTGTATAACGATGCTGCATGAGGGGCCATAATTTAAAATTGTTCTCAGCGCAGTGTGTGGTGGTGATGCTGTAGTAGCCAGCTCACCTCTTTAGAATATTCATGTTAAGTTATTTTGCAAACTGCCAAGTGTTGTGCAGTTATGCAACACAATCTGGTACCCCAGGACCTCATTCCTGCAGTGAAGTCGGAATCTTACGCAGTTGACAGAGATGTGGGAAAGCTGCAGGCATTTGTCTGCAGTTGTGCCTCTTGGCCAGGAGGAACTGCTGTGGCTCCGAACAAGCGGACAAGCACCATTCTTCTTGCTGTTCCCCCTGCTGGATCCCAGCCAGGAATGATCGCTCCGGAGGAGGCAGAGGCAGCCTGTCACAGGGTGCACGGCTGGCCCCTCTTCTTCTGGGCCCGGTTGCCCTCCCAAATAAATCCAGGGAGACTTCAGCTCTGTGCAGCACCCATGTCCTTTATTCTTTGTGGCTTTACCAACCTCCACTGCACGAGTGAGCTGACTGAGGCCATGTCTACTAGTCCCCTCTGGGGCTTTCTCCCCACCCTCACAGGGATGGTGGCCAAACCACGCCTCTTCTTCCGGCCCCCCAACCTCAGTCCAGCCACAGAACTCGGCTACACTACATTCCATCACCGGGCAATCCCAGCTTTTATGTCCTGGCCACCCACAATGCTAGGTGACTAGGGGCTCCCTTTGTCTCTTCTCTCCATCTCTCCACATTCTTTCTGGGGGAGGGGTTCTCTGGGTTTCTTTCTTTCCTCCCTCTGGGTCCTGAGGTATCCGACTTTCCCTTGGAGGGAAGTCTGCTTCTGCATACTCCTCCATCAGCTTGACTGCGACCTCTACCATGCCCGGCTGGTGTCGCCGGACTCAGAATCGCATACTCTCTGGGACGCCATGCACAAACTGTTCCAGAATCACCTGGTCCATGATCTGCCCCACCGTTTGGGTGTTGGGCAGCAACCACTGTGTGCCCCAGTCCATCAGTTTCTGGGAGAAGGCCCGGGGCCCCCTGTCCACCTGGCCGACCGAAATTTCTATCAATACTTATCAGATGAAAGCCCCTCCCGGTCTAGGACAGCCGATCTCATACTCCCTGGCTTGTGCATCAGTCAGGGCCATATATGCAGCCTGTCTCTCCCCGGCGAGATATTGGGCTAGCCATAGGGCCCAGGTTGCCCTGTCCCATCCAGCGCCCATGGCCACTCGCTCAAAGGTGCAGAGGAAGGTGTCGGGGTCAGCATTGGGACCCATTTTACAAAGGCCCAACCCTGTAGTGCGGGTGCCATCTCCCCCTGAGGAATTCACCAGTTTCTGCTAGAGTTATTGCTGCACCCCTGCCTGCTCCTTAATAAAGTCCTGTAAAGTCCTCTTCCTGCTAGGCGAGTAGAGCCTCTGTCTCCTGCTGGTGGGATTGCTGGAAAGCCTGCAGCATCTTCTGCATCTCCTCCTGCTCCTGAGTCAGCCATTGCAGGGTTCCCTTACTCTCCGGGTCGCCAAACTGTAGCTCAGGCACAAAAGGATCCCGGACAAGCCCCCACGTGTCACGGGGTACATGGCTGGCCCCTCTTCTTCTGGGAATCCAGGGAGACTTCAGCTCTGTGCAACACCCATGCCCTTTATTCTTTAAGCGTTTTCCCACCACCAGTGTCCAACTATATACAATCCTTACAGGTTACTCGCCTACTGCAAGCTGGGTCAGTAACCAGCTAGAGGGCTTCCACCTCCCTCCCTGACTGACCTCTTTCTCTCTGACTGCCTCCCTCCTTCTGGCTCCTTCCCAGCCTTTGTAGCTGCTGCCTATCAGGCTGGCAGGTGTTGCCAATCGCCAGCAGAAAAGGCCTTTCAGCCAGCCCCAATCTATCCCCCTTAATTGGGGCTGATTAGGTGTGTTTGCAGCAGTACTCTGCCACACAGCCACATAAGGTGAGAAGCTGATACTAGTCCCAGGCTGCGTTGTCATTGTCCGTTCCCCCCCACCCCCACCCCACCCCACCCCACACACACACAACCAGTTGCACCAGGCGCCCACTCAACTGCCCCTCCCAGCATCATCCAACACCTTTTCCTAGCCACCTGAATAGCTCCCCTGCCCTAGGTGGAGGCCTTTTTCCCCATAAGAGCCACAGCTTGCCCACCCATCTACCTCAGCCGCAGCTGCCATGTTTTGTGCCCTCAGTAGCCTACCACTGCTATTGTGATCAGGTTGTGTTGACCATAAGCTTAAATGTGTGGTTATATAAAATATGCAAAAAGCTCATTAAATAACTTGCATAAAATGTCACATGTGCAGCAGCACAAAACTTGCCAGCTATGATTTTGGCATTCTGCTAAAATTTTCATGAGGACTACAACAAGATAAAGGAAATGGTGACTTTAAAAACTATTTTGCTGAAACCTGAGTGTAATGTCATAGGATAAAGAAAAGGTACTTCTCTAGCCTGAAGGCCTTTTCTCTGTTGAATTTCAAAAGCTTGCTGCAAACAGTGGAGTTGTTAGAGGTGCTTTAAAAAAAAAAATAAAAAAAAAATGCAAGAATATTTTAAAATGAAAAGTGTTAGGCAGCCTAAATATAGGGGTTATATAGGGGTCACTACAATCTCCCCCTAGAATACACTGTGAATGTAGTGTGTATGTATATATTATAAACATACATAAAATTACCTTTTAAATTGGGTCAGAAGAGCTATCAGTCAAGAGCTAACTCTTCTGGAATATAATAAATTATTTAAAGCCTTTCAAGAGACCACAGTGCCTCAAAATAACTCACATTTTAAAGCATCTTTTTGAGTCAGGCTTAGTTACAATCAGTACTAGTATATTCTTACTTCGCTGTGAGCGAAAGCCTTTTCCCCCAGTTTTTAGCCCCCTCTCAAAATGCCAACCTAGTAACTTGGATTCATATATAGTGGTGTGGTAATTTAAGTTGGCATCAGAAGTTCAAAGGAGGAACAAATTAGTTTTGTTTTGTTTTTTGTTTTATAAATGTTTATATAGCAACAAGTATATTTAATCTTACAAATTAATTAGGGCTGGCAAGCGATTAAAAAAAATTAATCGCACAATTAATCATTTAAATCAATTAATCATTGCTGTTAAACAACAATAGAATACCATTTATTTTAAATATTTTTGGATTTTCAACATTTTCAAATATATTAATTTCAGTTACAACACAATACAAAGTGTACAGTGCTTACTTTATCACCTGGATCGATCGGACTTCAGCTGTCATTAAGACTGCGCCGATCACAACACGTCTGCCATTCTTCTCGCACTCTTGCCTTTCTTCTCCACGTTCGTCCGAAACGTTTAATGATGTCATCTTCCCATCTTCTTGGAGGCCGACCGGGGGGTCTTTTCTGTTCTCGCAGGTTCCACTCAGCAATGATTGCGGTCCACCTGTTATCCGTGATCCGTGCTGTATGGCCCGCCCATCGCATCTTGTTATGTCTGCTTTCCACGACAATATCTTTCACACCGCTGCGTTCTCTGATGATTTCATTTGGTATACGATCCAGAAGGGAGATTCCCAACATAGCTCGTTCCATTGCCCTTTCAGCTACCAACAGCCGTTGCTCTTCTCTCTTCGTCAGTGCCCACGTTTCACTGCCATACAGCATGGCTGGCAGCACTGCTGAATTGAAAATATTTTTACATGTGGTCTTGTCAATTTTTCCTTTGAGAAGGCAAAATCCTACCTCAGCGCCCCAACGTGGTGCAGCGGTGACCCTGGCCGTCTGACAGCTATGGTAGCAGGTCGTATGCCCTGGTAGGTTTTACCATGCTACAAAGGTGTCGGACTATCCAATCCAGGGAGGAGGGTTGCTGTCTGAGGAAAGAGCGCTTTTCCTTCTCCTTAGAGGTTGAAGGCTAGCTAAGCTTGAGGAGGTACGTATGCCTGCCCACGTAGCCAGTGGGATGGCTTGAAGTTAACGGCTAAAACAACACGAATAAATGCACGTTCTACGGTGGCGAAGCGGAAATTGAGCGACGAGGTTGCTAAAAATGTCAGGTGCTAGTCCAACATGGAAAAGGACAATCCTCGCTGTGTGTACTTACAACTGTAGGTCACTGGCAAAGGAGGAAACTTTAAACCATCTGATGGAGGAGAAGAAAAGGATAAAATGAGATATTCTCGGTGTCTGCGAAACCCGACGAAAGAAGGAGTTGGAAGTCAACTGGAAGGATGGAAGTGCTGTGAGGCTCGGAAAGGGAGATGGCGCTAGAAATGTTGGAGGAGTTGGATTTATCGTCAATAAAGATTGGTCTTCGAAAGTCATATCATGCCAGCTAACATCATCACGTATCGGTGTGCTGCATCTTCAGATGGAGTCAAAAGCTACCCTCAAAGTTATCCAGGCCTACGCTCCCACAAGTGCAAGTGAGGACGAAGAAGAGGAAGAATTCTACCAAGAGCTTGAAAGAGCTCTCGCGCAAAAGTCCACTTACACTGTCACGATGGGAGATTTCAACGCCAAGGTCGGGCGAGGGAAAGCTGGCGAAAAGTTCATAGGGAGATACGGCAGCGGCAAAAGGAATGAAAGAGGAGAAAGGCTGGTAGCAATGGCAGAAATGAAAGAACTGTACGTGGCTTACTTTATATTTATTTTTTATTACAAATATTTATAATATAAAGTGAGAACTGTGCACTTTGTATTCTGTGTAACTGAAATCAATATTGAAAATGTAGAAAAGCATCCAAAAATATTTAATACATTTCAATTGTTCTATTATGTGCGATTAATCACGATTAATTTTGTGAGTTAATTGCGTGAGTTGACTGCGATTGACAGCCCTAAAATTAATACAAGTATCAAAAATACAAATTAGTTAAAATACCACTTTAAAATGTCATTCTCAGAAAAGAGTGACAAAAATGAACTTACCACATTTATTTGAGGCATTATGCAGTGATGAAGAGCGACGGGGTTGGGCCTTGGCGGGGCAGAAGGGGGTGAGGCCTCGGTAGTCCAGTTATCAACATTTAGAAAGGTGGCAACCCTAGTAGATACTTCATGATCATTTATGTGCACAAATACCTGATTTCCACACCCATTCATGGTAATTGCAAGCAGAACATGGGTATGTGTTCGGCTTATATAATCGTGCAACCAACTCATTGAAAATCAGGCCTTCATGTACTCCTTTGCCAAGCAATGGAGTATATTAATGGGCTTGGTTTCAAAAGCCTTTACATCTTTTGTAGCTTATTCCTTTAGTCCAGAATAAAATATTTGTCAAGCCCGTTTGAAGTCTTCTAGAACAGTAACCTTTCTTACAGTTCTATACTGAAATAACCCTTTGAAGCGGCTTAGCTTTTATGGCATTAAATTCATTGTCCAAAATATGGTGTCATTAACCAGTGACGCATAGCCACAGTTTTGAGCTATTATTTCTTTCACAAGGCGATCTAAGAAGTTTCACTCTTCTTTTCTCTCTGAGAAAATGTCATTTCAAAGTGATGTTTTATTAGACTATGGGATCAAAGTCTTCGTAGTTGGGGGAAGAAAAATTTGTTTTGCTGCTGTATGTCAGCTAGCCAGTGGCCATTGCTGTGCACTTGTTTAAAAAAAGCGGGGGGGGGGGGGGGAGAGAGAGCAGGGAGAAAGGAGAACAGTTCACACTGCTGAAATGGAAATTAAAGGGCCAAGTTAAGCAGATGACTGACTGATTTTTTTTCCCCAAAAAATTATATTACTGTCATGTTCATCCTATTCGAAATGCATGTGCCGATCAGGAGTGAACTGAAATAAGCATCTTTTCCCCAAGCAATACTCAACCCCAATCTAAGTATTCAAAACCCAAACTGGCCATTCAACATTAATTTTTATTTGTAATCAAAGTGACAAGATCTGTCCAAAGAAGTGCTTGTGTCCCCCAAATTAAGAAGCACTAAGAGGCCTGTCTACGTGATAATTACAAGAGTTCAGAGACACTGGTGCAGACAGGCCCTTAACTGTATTCCATACCTGAAGATATTCAAAGTTTAACCTGATTGTAGAACGTAGTTAAGGTCCAGTTTATGGCACGCATTGCTGAATTGTGGCCCTAGTTATGTAATCATCTCAGCATATACTTAAATGATTGATTTCTATGGGTGCTTAAGTGTTTTCTCGATTCTTAGCCTAGATCTCTGGAATGCTGTAGCTGTAGTGTAGACAGGCTCATAATAGCTATTAGGCCCCAAAGTGCCTAAAAACACAGTGGAAGACCATACATAAAAGTACTTAAAATAGAAATAAGCTGTTTGAGGATTTATTAAAAAATTGAGATGGAGGAAGTAAGGGATACCCTAGGTCTCCCTCCCCCCCCCCCCCCCCAAAGCAACAAATTTAGGATGCCCATGCATCTCTTCTCCTTTGTGGTGTTGAATTAGAATATATTCATAATCATATACGATTATTTCCACAGGAACTGCTGCCTCATTCAATGCCTAGGTTGAATGATGTATAGTGAATTAGATGGTTGTTAGTACCTTGTTTGTAGTTACCCCGTGGTAAATTGAAGTAGCTCTGTTGAAACTAATGGACTGACTCTGATATTTACAAGGGCATAACTGAGCAGATTTGGGACCTCTGCACAGGTTGGATGGTGAGCAGTGCATGGGGCATTCCTAAAATGTGGAAGATAAAAACTAAATAGAGTTCAGCCACTTCATTCACTATGCATAGGCTTGGAAGGATTAGATTTTTTAATTGGTAAGCATTGCCATACACATGCAAACAGACAAAAAATCATCGGTAGTCATTGAGATTTACAGGTAGGCAAAATTTTTAAAAAATGCTACCTGAGAACTTGAGATCGATTTTTAATATTTAATTAATATATTTGTTTTGACACCTGATATTGATTATTTGGGTTTTAATGGTTATGAAAGAGTTTAATGGATGGGTGGTGGTTGTTGAAGTTGTGGTGGAAATCTAAGAGGAAGTTTAGATTGTCTGTCCAATGGATGAAAATGTAATCAGTGTACCTCAGGTGTATCATTGGTTTCGTGATGCATTTGTGCAGAAATTCTTCTTCAAGATGGCCTATGAAGATGTTGGCAGATTGGGGACCCATCTTAATATCCGTAGCTGTTCCCATGGTTTGGACAAGGTGTTTGTTATTAAATATAAAGTTTTTATGGGTGAGGATGGAATGGATGAGTTTGTCTGTGTTTGGCGTTAATATCTGAGTGTTGTCCATTCTCTTGTAAATATTTTGAGGCAGGCTGCAATGCTATCGTGAGGTGTGTTGGTGTATAGGGAGGTGCAAGGATGGTGTTCTAAGGGAGGCGTTAATGTTGTGGCGTTTCTGGAGAAAGTTGGTTGTGTCCTGGAGGAAGGTGGCCCATTGTGTGATGAGTAATTTGAGGATGGTTTAAATGAGTCCAGATATTCCTTCAGTAAGAGTGACATGGCCAGACACAATGGGTCTGGCTGAGTTCTTTTGTTTGTGTATCTTGGGAGGCATGTAGAAGTTCCCTGGGATAGGTTCTTGGGGATGAGGTTGTAGAGTTTTTCTTGGAGATGTTTGGAGAAGGATTTGATGACATCCTTAAATTCCTGGGTAAATTGTGGTGTGGGGGTCTTTTGAGTTCTTTGTAGTAAGTGGTGTTGGAGAGTTGTCTGTCTCATGAATGTAGTCGTCCTGGCTGAGGACTACGATGGCGCCTCCTTTATCCACTGGTTTGCTCACTATTTGGTGGTTCGATTTCAGGGACTATATAATTGTTTTCTTGGTGGTGGAGAGATTGTGGTGGATGTGATGTGTGTTAAGGATTTCAGTCAGTATTTCCGCCTCTCTTCCCCCCCCCCCCCCCCCCCGAAGCAATCAATATAATGATCAAGGGTGTGGTTTAATCTGCTATGGGGTGTCCAGTCAGATGATGATTTTTTTTCTTATGACTGTCAGTGTGGACATGGTGGTGGTGTCTTTTGTTGTGAAAGAGTTCTTTGAGGCAGTCAGTGGAAGAATTCTTTTAGTTCTCCACATGTTAGTATGGTATCAGGTTCTGTGGTGGGGTGGAAGTTCATTCCCTTGGAGAATACAGATAATTCTGCTCTGGTTAGGGGTAGTCTTGATGATAAATTGATGATGTTGGGGTGTCATGTAGTGTCCATGTGGTGGGTCCTGGTGCTATGGTTTGTCTTGGAGGTGGTTGTGTAGTTATTGTAGTTGGTTTCACTTTTTGTTTTTGTGCTGGATGACTGTCGTCAGGGTTTTTTTATAGTTGTTTTGGGTTTCTTGCAAGATTTCCAGGTAAGTTTCCTGATATTTTTTTTTCCAGTGTGTGAACATGAATGATTTCTTGTTTGAGGTGGTCCCTTCTGAAGTATGTGTGGTGCAATAAGTGGTCCCTCAGTTTTTCTGAAGTCCTTCTGCAGAGCTGTTCAGCATATTTGGAGTTATATGTAGTGGCCAGAGAGTTATAGATGGTGAAACTTCTGGGGATGATGTTTTGTTTCTTGCATGTACTCAGAAAGTAGATGTTAAGTTTTGCTTCCTTTTTCTTTGTATTGTGGGGTTTCCATTTCAGATGACAAAATTTGCATACAACAATGGAAAATATCGGTGGTGTTCCCAGAATATTAGAGATACAAGGGGGTGAGGTAATATCTTTTATTGGATCAACTTCTGTTGGTAAGAGAAACAAACTTGGGGAAAGGTCATAGAGCAGGTTAGTGGCAAAGCTGGGAACAGAGCCCACCTCTTCTGACTCTTATCAGTGCCCTGTCCACTAGACCACTTTAGAGCATACACAGAGCTCTTCTTCAGGTGTGGGAAAGGTACTCAGAGTGTCACAGCTAAATATGAGATGTGACAGATTGTTTAGCATAAGTAGTTAACACATATTTCAAGGGACCATTTAAGGTGAAGTGGCCCATTAGCACCTCATCAAGTGCACTAAATGCCCCCAATAACCATGTGGGTGAAATGAGACAATCACTGGGCTCTTGGGTGAATTCACACAGAAAAATGATAAGACAAAACCACCAGTGGGTGAACACTCTTCACAAAGCGATCAAGCTATAATTTGACCTCTCAGTCCTCCTTATGCATGTTTCCTTTGAGGACAACTTAAACCCTGACCCCCAGCTTCCTCCCCACCCCTGTTTCAACTTGAATGGTCCCTTGAAATATGTGTTACCTACTTAAGCTAAACAATCGGTTCCATCTTGTATTGTTGAAATGTTGAAAGACAGAAAATATCTAGTGGTCCTGACCGAAAAATGGGATCTCAAATTCTCATTCAGTGACTTCCTCCTTTTAAAAATGAAGTTTGTTTGAGGCCTTACCAAGCATATAATTGATGTCAATAAACTAGGTTTTAAAAGCAAGTTTTAATAGATAAAATTTAATGAGAAAAATGTGGATTGCCACCATTACCTAAAGGCCCAGAATAACTGCCAGCCTGAGCTTTATTAAACCTTCTTGTGTGTTTTTAAACCAAGTCAAACCTTTGAATCCTCCTTTAAACAGCACTTACACTTGGAGGGATTGTGTCCCTTTTGTATGTCATCAGTGTTATCTCATATTTAAGATAAAGGCCAACTGATCTGAATATTGCTTCTAGGTTCTTCTGTATATAGTTTATTTCTGATTTTTTTTTAATGATTTTGGATCAACATGCATTTTAAACAGGCTTAGTTTAGTTATGTTTGTTTTGACGTTTTCAATGGTAGAAAAATGGTAGATATATTGATGTGGAGTCCTGGCTCTAAAAGAATTAAAAAGAAATTGGGAGGAAGGGCAGTGAACTGCCGTATCAGTCAGTTAACTGAGAAATCTGGCAGATGGTTATCAGTCACTGAATGTTAGCACTCCGGATGTATGCAGTGTTGTTGTAGCCGTGTCGGTCCCAGGATATTAGAGAGAAGGTAGGTGAGGTAATAATATCTTTTATTGGACCAACTTCTGTTGGTGAGAGAGAGAAGCTTTTGAGCCTATACAGAGCTCTTAAATTGAAAGCCACAAGCAAACTTTTATTTCTCATCTTTCCCAGGAACTTCCAAACAATCTAGGATTATATTAAGCCTGTACCCATCAATGTTCAATCCATGGGCGATGGGTGAACCCCCACTTTGGGGAGGCTAGCCTACCGGCTCCACCCCTTCCGCCTGAGGCCCCATCCCCCTGCATGCCAGACCCCCGAACGCCCCGCATTCCCTCATGACCAGAGGAGCCCCGGCTTGCCCACCCCGGGCCAGCGCACACACCCCCTCCAGTGCCGGGCCGAGCACTGCGCCAGGCTGCTCCCCATGTGCCCCCTCCCCCACATGCCAGGCCATCCCCAGTGCTGGGTAGAGTCGAGCCGCTCCCCCGCCCTGACAGAGTGCCGGGCCGAGCTGCTCCCCACGCCTGAGCACCAGGCCGAACCAGCAGCCCCAGTGCCCGGCCAAGCCTCTCCCCCACCAGACCCCCGTGCCCGCCGCTTGCTCGCAGCCTCCTTCCTCACTCTCCCCACCCCCAAGGAGAAGTGACGCGACGAGCTGCGGAGACCTGGGGGGCAGGGAGGTGGAGTGCAGGTGGGCAGGTGGTGGCAGCAGCAAGCGGTGGAGGGGGGGCTTGGGGAAGGGGCAGGGCCACTGCGGCCCAGGTGTCCCAGGTACAGCAGTTTGAAGTCTTAGGTTGTTTTCATAGGCTGTAGTCCAGTGACAGTTTTTTTTGGCAATGGCAGAAAAACATTGTTCCTCAAGCTCCTATCTCAAATGATGTGGCAAAACAGTTGTCCTGCTTGTATGGACAGGGTCAGCTGTGTATCAGTTGTCAAGTTTCATACACAGTTTACATTATCGTGTAGATGTAGACCTAGGGAGAGCCTCAGTCTGCTGTAATGGATTTTGTCCCACCATCTAATTCCACAATTTTTAATATAGTCAGATTAACTAGAGGAAGGTGACTTTTTCTGTAGAGAGAGAAGCAGGTTTTTAATATTTTTTTTTTGTATAGGCTGTGGTAATGCTCTCAGAACTTGAGAGACAATGCTTGTTTGAAATGAGGATTGCACAATAATGGCTATGTAGCACTGGCATACTCGTAAGTGAATGATTGCTATAGCAATGGGGTGTGTGTTTGTGTGGGAGTATGAGCATTTCAAAAACATAAAAGCTTTAAAAATGTTTGGTTGTGGGTTGTGTGTGTTTTTTTTTTTTTTTTGAAGATGCTGGAGGCGTGTTTATTTTAACTATTATTGCTTTTTACCTTGCAACTTCATTGTAAATCAAAGCCATCTTAATTAGATGTATATTTTAAACCCTATTAATAGAATTTGAAGGCTGGATTATATTGTATTTTTAGTATTGTCAATTTAATCACTCTAGTAATAGCCTGGGGGCAGTATTGAGCTTTCAAGTAGGTGGTTAACCTGCACATGATGATGGAAATTTGCTGCCCCCCATCCCTGTTGGTGGTGTGTGAAACCTTGCTTCTCACCTCTCTATGCCAACAGGACACCTGCCATATCTTAACACTTAGATTGGAGCTGTGGGGGTGGAAGAGAATGCCATCAAAAGTTTTACTTACCTTCTGACTATCATAAAGCAGATTTCTGATTTAATTGATATACCAGGTGGATCGTGTCTACAAGCTTAGATTCCTTTTATGACTTACTGTGCTAAAGGTCTGAGGTTCACTCAGTCAACCTGAGAATTCTTAGCAATGATGCAAAGTGTTTCCGAGCCTCTCAGCAGCGGGTGGGGAAGCAGGAAGAAGGCCAGTATGTGCCTATCATTGTGCTAATACACCAAATCCTCAAAATGCGGGGTGAAGTTTGGAATGTCCTTCCCAATGGATGTCAGAGCATTGTTATTCAGGAGACTGGTTAAGGATAACACCTTAGGTGAGTTTTGGGGCATGTTATTAGACTAAAGCGACTAAGCATATTTTGTAAAAAGGTTACCATAATTAAAGCTACAATTTAGTCACGGGTATTTTTAGTAAAATAAAAATGGACAGGTCACAGGCAATAACCAAAAAGTCATGGCTAGTGACTTGTCCATGACTTTTACTAAAAATACCCCTAACTAAATCTTTTGGTGCTGGAGGGGAGAGGGGTGCTCTGGTGGTCGCTGCTGCTCCTGGGGGTGGGAGGCAGCCCAGGGCCCTGCTGCTACTGCTGCTCCTAGTTGGGGACGGCCCATGGTCCTGCTGCCACCGCTCTGGGTGGGGGGCGGCCCGGGGCCCTGCCACTCCGGGCCGGGGGGTAGCCCAGGGCCCCACCACCACTGCTGCTCCTCCAGGCGGGGACCTAGGGTGCCGCTGCTGCTCCCGGACCGCTGCTCCAGTGCAGTGCCTGGGACCAGTTGCCTCGGGCTGCCGGAGCAGCGGCCAGTGCGGCTGACCCCAGGGCTGTCCCACTGGCTCAGGCGGCCCTGGGACCAGCTGCTGCAGCTGCGGAAGTCATGGAGGTCCCTGAAAGTCACGGAATCCGTGACCTCCGTGAAAGACTAACAGCATTGACCATAATTAACCTTTTTGTCTTTCCTGTCTGTAACAATACTGAAGGCTCTCGATAGAATGAGAAGGCACTGATTTAAGTGTTGGTGTTATTTTGGTTCTCTCATAAGTTTATCAAAGTTATATAAGAACTCAGACCACAGAAACATGAACAGGAGAGTACATTAAGGCTTTTGTTCTTACATTGGATGTGGAGAGAGCTACATTTTCGTATTTCATAGTTAGAAATAACCAAGACCCACATAAAGTTGATAGCTGCTTGACTTAATTCATAAAGGGGAGATTTTGCAAAGGAGAGATCCATGGCTCATGCCTCCATTAAAATAAGTAACTACTTCTAGCAAGATGGACCTGTTATATATGCAATGAGTTGCAAAGGGAAATAAGTTCTTTAAGGCATTGGTATGGGCTCAAATTATTTTTCTGAGGGGAAAGTTTTATTTATTTACATTAGTGTCCGCTTTGTGCTAGGTACTTTCCAAACATTTAAGAAGGACAACAAGCTCACAATGTTAGCTTTGTTTTCCATGCAGGCAGAGTTGCACGGTTATATCAGACAAGCATGTCCCCATGCTATATTTTTTGCTATATTAGTGATGCCTGTCCTTTAATGTAGTACTTTAAACACCAGAGGGAAATAGAATGCAGATAATGGTGTTTTGAACAGGGATGTTGGAGGAGTTGGTTTGTTTCAATGCTACCTTTGACTATATTTGTTCCTCTTGGGTCTGAAAGACACAGGCCATACAAATGCATTTGAAGCTTCCAAGAAAAATGAATATAGTTAATCATAGAAGGAGTGAGGTCTGTGATGCAATAAAATATATGATACAATATTTTTGGCAATGTCTACAGTGACCCAAAAAGCTTAGGGAAAAATGATGAAAATTTTCCTGGTTTAAAAGTGAATTTTTTTATAGATTTGTAACACATTGTGATTTGGGGTTGAAAACCACTGTTGAAGCCTGTTTAGGGTGGTAGGTTTCCTTGTTGGTTTATTTGTGCGGGTTTTTTCGCTTGCAAGGTAAGTTTGATTATTATGGAGTTGCTCAGCAAAAAACCCCCTCAGATGTGTTTGATATATACTCAGTTTGGTAGCTACACATTTTTGAGGTTATGGTAAAGCATAGTACGAGGAGAAAAGCATATAATTGGGGACAGCGGTGTGGTTACATCTATACATCATAAAGGTGTCAGTAAATTTTGAATTCTGTCTCTGTTGGGCCTGATCCCTCACTGAGCTCTTCCTTAAAGGCCAGAGTAACATGTTTCATCCGATATGCAAATATTCAAATTAGTTTGCAAATCATACTTTTTAAAATATTCATTTTTTCTCTTCTGTGTTTGTTTTACCGTCTGCTTAAAAACAAATAACTTTCCAAGAGGCATTCCCTGACATAAACCTGAATATTATCTTGCTGTGTATATTACGCAGTACATGAATATAAATAGTACTTTGCAACAAATATTGAGTGGTCACGGTTGGTTTGCAGGAACATATACTGAAACTGGAATGATAAAGATTAGCACAGCCCCCCGGTGAAAATATAACACACCTCTCTGTGAAGTGGTCCATGTTGAGTTGTACAGAGCTGATTTTGTTGAGTTTCTGTCAAGTATCATGTGACCTGAATGAATGGAAAGACTTGGCAGAATGAGATCCACTGACACTGACTTTGCTTTTTTACATATTGCAACCTAACTCCCACAGTCTCCCTATTTCTCCCCTTAAACATTGTCACAGGAACATCAGCAGATTCATTCGGCAAAACAAAAAACTCGCGCCCTAAATGCAACACTTTTGTTGGCCCAAAGAGGAAAATGGGAGAGGCAGCATTGGCCTCCCTAAATTTAATACTTAGGGTTGCCAAGCCTCCAGGAATTAAAGATTAATATTTAATTAAAGGTTATATCGTGTGATGAAACCTCCAGGAATACGTGCAAGCAAAAGTGGCAACCCTACTGACCTCTGAGCTGCTTTCCTTCAGAACTCTCCAGAACTTGGGCACACAGGAATGTTCCGGGGGGGCCCTAGGCCAGCCTCCTCAGAGGGTGGGGGGAGAGCCCCACCAAGCCCGGCTCTGCCCCCAGCCTGGTTCTGCCCCCAGCCCAGCTCCACTTCTAACCCCAGCTCTTTTCCCCATCCCCAGTTCTGCCCCCTGCTCCACCGACAGCCCAAACTCCTCTGCTGAGGAAGCCTTGGCTGTACAGTAATGGGTGGCGGGGGACAGATCCCATTACTGGTAGGGGCGGGGTGCATCAGGAAAAGTTTGGGCACCACTTCTCTAAACTGTTACGAGTTTTGCACATATAGGTGTGCTAGGAGATCAAGTTGGGGATCTTGTCAAATGTAGTATTATCAAGCTGAGCCTTTTGTTCAAAGGTGGAAAATGTTAGTATGGAAGATATACAAAATATTATATGTTGGAAAGTTCCTCCTTTTCTATATATTAAAATTCTGCACCTTGCCTGCACAATTCTGAGTAAAACTGAATTTAAGTGTGTAGCTATCCCTTTTGCGACTCATCTAATAGCACTATCAAAGGCTGTGTTTTGCATGCTTACTGTTTTTTTAGTTGTATTCTACAAAAATAACTATTTATGGGACACATGGGAGAATAGTCTGGGTATTACGTTCACCACATCTGATAAAGTAACCATATGGAGGGGGGAAAACATATTCCTCTATACGGTTTACAATATATTACTCTTTTCTGTTTCCATGTAATCAGCTCTACGTACTTTCTGCCCCTTCTGTTGGAAGGGCTGTGGCCAGTGCAAATGACTTCTGCACATACGGTGGAGTAAAAGATGAACAAAAACTGTATACAATATAAACACAAAAAGCACTAATCGATAAAGTTTGCTTTATTTTTGAAAACAAAATATGTATTGGTTTTATTTGAAAATTAAGTGGCAACCAAATAACGAATTGTCTGATACTTTAAAACTTGTTTCTTAGATATCAGTGGGTAGCCGTGTTAGTCTATATCCACAAAAACAACGAGGAGTCCGGTGGCACCTTAAAAATTAACAAATGTATTTGGGCATAAGCTTTCGTGGGTAAAAAACCTACTTCTTCAGATGCATGGAGTGAAAATTACAGTTTTAAAGTGTTTTATGTTTTTGATGCTTCAAATCCTGCTGTTGTTGTAATGATCAGGGCTCAGAAACAGTTGGTATGTGCCCATACATTATCTCAACACCTTTCTGACCCTGCCGACATCTCTCCACCCTTGTCAGTACTAGCTGTCCACTGGTGCAAAACTTCAACACTGCAGCTGTCTGAGACTGCATAAGTCCTTGCTCAGGTCAACTGCTTTCATGCTCTTACTAGCATCTGCCAGTAGAGGGAGCATCACCAGAGCCACTTAGAAGGATGGGTGGTTTTTGTGAGGAAGCCGCAGTATTAGGAGCTGCTACAGGCGTTCTTTTTCTGCTCTGGTGGAGGGCTGGTTGCAGTAGCAATAGGAGGGAGGAGGAGGTGGTGGTGGTACTGGAGAAATGGGAATGTGTTTAGGAAAGGAGAGCTTGGTGCCTGCCTGCAAGTGGCTTGGAAGCACCAGAGCATTCCCTGAAGCCACAGGCGTAGTAGCAGATAACCAGGAGGAGAAGCAGTTCAGGAAGAGTAGAGTGCACCCTAGCAAGGAACCTGAGCACTGATGCACCCAGCTAAGTTCCAGGCTGAAATAAGATATTCTATCTAGGTGCTTTAGTTGTGGGTGGAACTGTGGTGGTGGGCAGAGCTTTGGAGAGTAAAACCACCTATTTTTTTCCAATCTGGCCCCTGATAATGATTTGATGCAACAAAAACCAATTTTTGTGTTCATTTGGGGAAAAAACCAAACTTTAATACACACTTTTTACAAATGCTTGAAAGAAGTACTAAAAAGTAACCCTAAAATACTGTGCTGTTGATGTGCATACATAAATTCAGCTAATGCTAATTGAGTGGTGTGCTTTAAGGGAATAGACTTTTTAACTGCAAAGAATGTGAAATCATTGCAGTTAAAATAGCATTAATCTCTAGTTTTTGATTATGTACATTAAAGTAGTCTGACCTCATTGGGAACTGTAATGGAGACATTTATATCACAATGCCTTTGATGTGTACACTGGCAGCTGAAGAAATGTGTAGGAAGAGAACTCACATGATTTAACAGTGGAAGCTAGAGTATTCCTTCCAATGGAAATAGCTTATTTTATTTCCATAGGGATAGGGCAGGCAGATAAATTAATGTGTAAAAAGTCATAGCAAGTAAGTTGAAAACCACTAGCTCATTTTGAACCTTAAATTATTTGCCAATTAAAACTTTGTATAGAAGATAAAGTCCATTATTTTTAATAGTAATATAACTTCTTTTCCTTCCATTCTGTTGTAATGAAGCATGTATGTTTGAGCTGTTTTCTTGGTACTTGAGATAATTTAACCCAAATCTACCATAATCTTGTTAATGATATAAAGTATTGGAGTATATACAGCATACTTTGTACTGTGCACATAGGGGTGCTGAAGGAGGACTTGTCTTTAAGAGCTCTTAATCAAGCATTGGAATGATTGAGATTCTTCCAGCCTGGTGGTTCTGTTGTCCTTCGTTTTTTATTCCATAGATTTCCTTCTCACTCTGCTCTGAATGAGGAATGTCTCCTCTGTAAGGATGTCTCCTGCAGGATTCCCTACTGGCTTTGGTACTTTGGCACCCAGCTGTGTAGAATCAGATTGTTGACAAATATATAACTGCAAACAAACTCTCTATGCACTACATGACTATTGGCTCTAATAATAGTTTGAATATAGTAAAAGCTGTGTTATCCGGCATTTTACCAACCATAGAACTCTAGAAACTGGCATTTCTGATATTTCCCAATACAAATTTTCAATAGAGTTGCCACCAGAACACCCAGTTGAAAAGGCACCTTGGCAGCTCTGGTCAGCACCACTAACCGGGCTATTAAAAGTCTGGTTGGTGTGGGACCAGCAAGCTCCCTACATGGCTCCCTGGAAGCGGCAACATGTCCCTGCTGCTCCTAGGTGGAGGAACGGCCACGGGGGCTCTATGCACTAACCCGGCCTTCCCCAAGCACTGGTTCCACAGCTCCCATTGGCCTGGAACCGTGGCCAGTGGGAGCTGTGGGGGCAGTGCCCGTGGGTGGAAGCAGCATGCAGAGCTGCCTGGCCGCGCCTCCGCTTAGGAGCAGCAGGGACATGTTGCCACTTGCAAGGCATCGCCCTGATACGGCACCCCGAGCCCCCTCCCGCGCCCCAGTATCCTGCCCTGAGCCCCTTCCAACATCCAAACTCCCTCCCAGAGGCCACGCCCCCGCACCTCTCCTCTGCCCCAGCCCTGAGCCACCTCCTGCACCCAAACTCCCTGCCTCTAAGGTAAGTATAACTCTTAGTTAACTGGAATTTTTGACTAATCATCAACCCCCATTCCCCCAACATGCCGGATAACCAAGCTTTTCCTGTCGTTAGTGTTTATAGGGTGCTTAATAGATCAGAAGGGTCCAGTAGCCTTATTGTGCCCTGAATAATTGTAAAACTTTACCTGATTTTGGCCTCAGAACCAATACTGTAGGATTAGAAGTAAATCATCTTTATTGCTAACTGAAAGAGGATGGCTAATAGCATACATTGTTCAAAATTGTTTGTTTATTGTTGAGGAAAATGAAGAATAGATAACACTGGTAAAGTACAACACTAGTGTAAGCAGATATTGTACAATTCATACCACTACTTCTGCAGTTTAATTGTGACCTAACATTTCTTACTATTTCATTCCTGGGTATCACCTCAGGTTAGACTCTTGGCCACTTTAATGATATTCTCATAAAGGCATTATTATTAATTTGTTTTCTTGTAGTGCCTAAATGCCCCATATCAGGATTCCATTGTACTAGGCAAGTACACAACATAACAGATAGTCCCTGCCCCAAATTGTTTACGATGTTAACAGAAAAGATAGACAAGCGCGGGGAAAAGATGTAGCCTGTAAGAAGAGTGATGGCTCTTTTACACCATGTTAATTCCTTTTTTACAAGTTTCCCTTTTTAAAAGTGTATATATAGTGGGTTATAGTGTGAGCAGGGGGACAGGATGAATGTAATAAAGCATAGAAGTGAAATAAAGAAGACTAATATGGAGAGGGGAGGGAGGGAAGGTTAGAGGGGAATATGCTGAGCATAAAGAGTGAAGTTGCAGCAGAGAGACACTGAGGAAAGGGTTGACATGGTTTGAAGAAAATTTCTCACAATCAGTAAGGAAGAAAACACATCTAGAATAAAAAAAACAGGGAGGATGGGGGAAAGAGGAGGATGGAGAGTTGGTCAGGAAGTTCCAAAAGTTCTGATAATGGTGCTGCTTCAAGTTCTAGGTGAGCTAATGACGTCTCTTGGCTTCAAGAGGCTGACTCTACCTGCAGTTTGTCTCCCAAACTGGACTGGCTGGGGCTGGGCAGGGAACTAACTATATGAACCCTGGTGCGCTGGGTGTGGGGGGACCCCAGAAGGGGATCCCCACTTTGTCTGGGGGCAGTGAGCAGCACAACCCCAGTTGCATTTTGTTTTTAAAATCTGCTGTAGAATCAGTCAAAACTATTCCTATTAATCCTCTTAATTTGATAATGGTTTCCATTGTAGAAAAATAATTTAAATTTTGTCACTCTAAGATGGGAATAAAGGAAATTCAAAATCAGAAAAATGGAGGAACCAGCATCTTAGGGGAAACAGTGGTGGTCGTCTTAGTTGTCCTAAGGATGCAAGTCATGCTCTGTTGCTGTTCATAGCTAGCAAATTCATCATTTGGCAGCACCCATTTGAATTTTGTCACTTCCCTAAGTACACTATGGTTTGATCTGTTGTGAATGACTGAGAATCAACAGCTTGCTGTGATTAAAATTATTACATTTATTTCTGTCTCATCCAGTGTATTAATAAAATATCTTTTGCCTGGTCACCTGACACTTTCTTTTATTACAGCTCTTTCAGTTATTTAGTGGCCTGCCACTATTTGACCTGAAAGAAAAAGGACTTTTGCAACATTGGTCATAATTAGTTTGTCCTAATTAAAATTGAAAGAAAAACTAATGTTGGCAATAAACAACTTTGCAAAAGATCATTGGCCTGAACAAATGCACTTGAAATTTTTAATATATTTGTGTGTTTAGTGCCTGATCTGTTTGAATTTTCATTCAGGTTTTAAATATACACTTTGAAGTTATTTAATTAATTTGAACAAAAACACCTGCGTTTTCTGTTTTAGAAATAGAAAAAGTAAATTCTCCCCAGCATATCAACTCTTCAGATTGTGGTATAAAACTAACTCTGCATGCCTAGTAATCAGTTGCTTTAATTATGGCTTTTGGTTACTTGTATCTTGCATTGTAATTATGTATTGCAGAATACAAGGCAACCTTGAGCCAGCTACCACTTTACCATTGGTGTCGTCTTCTTCTGCCTTTAACAGTTAGATAATTTGTACTGTAACTGAAAAATCCCCCAACAGGTTTTCCAATTTCTAATTGCACAGACATTTTTGTGGAGGAAAGAAGTACATGGGAGATAGAATGCCAAACCTGGAAGCCTTTCTTCTAGATTTGAACTCTCACTTTCTTTCTCTCTCTCTCTCTTTTTTTTTTTTTTTTTCCCTTTCTGTTTTGCAGCCATAGACCTTTTGTATGGGGGTATATACTGCTTTATGTGTCAAGATTACATATACGACAAAGACATGGAACAAATTGCCAAAGAGGAACAACGGAAGGCTTGGAAATTACAAGGTTTGGTTTTCCTGCCTGAATTTCTTATTTGTTTTTAATCATACCTGTCCCTCCCATTTGTCAATGGCAAAAAACAGTAAGGGGAAGAGAGAGAGCTTTAGGGACAGTAGTGCAGATTGTGGGAGAGACAGATTTATAGATATTGCTGTCCAGGAGCTAGACTGTTAGTTTAATATGTGCACCACACTAAATTATAACAAAATTTTATTTTTTTAATTACAACGTAATATAAAATCCTCTATCATGATCATGGACAACTTACCTAATGTCATCAGAGTGAGATCTATATCAGGTAGAAAATGTAACAATCTACCTCTTAGACTATCTTGGGTATCTCAGGCAAGAAATCTGTTCCCCTCACATGAAATGCCACCTTTCTCTGTGATTTTTTTCATAGAATGTGCCAGTTTATATACACACACCCATCTTCTGATTGTACACACACAGTATATGTGTAAAGATATTTACACACAAATATATGTACACACATTTGTTTTGTTATTCAGTTTGCTTTCCCTAATTTTTTCTTTTTTAGCCTTCACCCCAACAGTGGTTTCTCACTACCAGTGTACAATGACAGGTAAGAGGCGTGGGTTGGTGACGCACTTCACTAACAAGCGTCCCTTTGCTGATTATCCTGCCATATTAGATATGAATCATGGTTAAGAATGCCAGTTTTATCATGCAGATTGTTTTCCTCTTAGTTTGGTTATGTTCCAGGGATCCAGTAATAATAATAATGTACTTAATTTCCCATATCCTTCCCTTGATTGAGCTACTCCAAAGCAAGTATTTTCCTTTTTTGGAGGGGAGAGGACGTAGAAATTCTCGTAACCAATCTGAGTAGCGTTTAAAGGATCTCTCGTGGAAGCTTAACATCTTCCATTTTCAATGGTTCCTAGAAATGTTTTTTCTAAAAGTGGGGAAGTCTGCATTTGAAGGCAGACCGTTTATACACTGCTCTTAATGAATCTATGGCATCCCTTTCCAGTGTGATAGACCTAGCCAGGGGCTTAAATGCAAATAAACTATTCCCACCCTCAATTTAAGACATTTTTTAAGAGTAGCAGCTGTAGGTATATTAAGCAGACCTTAACTGGAACATTCTTGGTGTATCATGAAACAACAGCTGCAGATTGACTTACTTCTAAAAACCAAATTCTCCTTTTTGCCCCTTACTAGCGTATTTTGAAGCAGTTCAGTCAGAGGAAGGGAAGGTAGAGGATCTTAGAACAAGAAAATCATGGCATGAAATGCTTTCCTGCAAAGTATTTTGTTGCAGTTATCTGGGAAAGTATTTTTAAACCTTGCATTTGATTTGTGCTCCTCTATCTTTAATAACTCCTCAAATCTGTTTAAAATTTGCTGTCTTGAGCCCAAGAGTTAATCAACTACAAGAGCAAAACAGTTGCTCAGGACACAATAGGAATTTTATGGACTTTTCCTCTCCTTCATTTTAATGAGTAAATTCAAAGAGCATTTTCTTAATTTCGCTGTCCCCTGGAACAGTACCGCTGTACTTTCTGAACCAAGACACACCAGTCTGCCTTCCAGCAGATGTTAGCATTTTTAGAATTAGTCCAGAAAGAGTTATGTACCACATATTCAGACGCAGGAATCCAAAACACTAATCAACTGTTGAGATCTAAAATGTAGCAACTTCTGTTCCTGAATTTAAATTACAGGAGTATGCAGTATAGATATTTTCTTTAAAGTTGCGGCATAGGATTCTCCATTTAAAATGTTTCATTTTGTAACTTTTTCCTTTCTGATGCAGTTCACTTATCAGACATTTTGTTGAGGAATGCTGAAAACATGTGCATACTGGAGGGACAGTAGAGAATTGTCTTCTCCTCATCCACAAGAACCTGCACTTTACAGTGGTTCATGTCATTTAAAAGACAGCAGAGTTATAAATAATCTCCAAATAGGATGCTAGAGTTAACAATACTGCTCAGAAACTGTTTGAATGTCTTCATCCTCCGCTGAACACTTCAAATTATGAGATGGGCTTAAAAATGCAGAAGTTTAAGAATAGTAAATTCAGGTTTATTATTTGCCTTCTGGTTTTTTTGTCTTTAGAGTTCACATTTTCAATCTTCTTTCCACAATCATGAGAACTAGAAACTTTTTTTAAAGAAGGCTGAGATTCTAATGTAATAACATGACTCCAGGAAAAGAGACTTTAAGAAAAACCCCAAATATCACAAGACTTGTGATTAAAAGTTTGAGTTGGAAACGCTGGAATAATATCAGAACAAGTTTGAAGACAGGATGTTCTGGGTAGCTAGACCCACAAGTCCAGCCATAGTTCAAGATTAAATCCTCAATTCTTAGATGCAACTATGAGCAACAAAACAGTGTTAATGTAATTCTCCCATATTTCTCAAGTACTGAATGTTTGCATATTTAATAGTGAGGAGAAGATAATGTATTTGAGTATTCTGTGTGTCTCACCTCCTAACTCATGTTCAAAATCTGGATTTACTTCAGAATACCAAAGTCAGTAATCTGTATTAATGAGTCCCTGCAAAATAAGGTGTTTGTTTTTTTTTTAATTAAAAAACTAGAACCCAATAAAGCCTCTGAAAACTCTAAATACCTGGATATATGGCCATTCATTAAAATACCTAAATAAACTTTAAAACGATTCCTGAATGGAGATCTCAAGATCTCATAAGCCAACATGCAATTCTAAATAGCTATTTTACAGCACCATTTTGAAAACTGAGTTTTCTCTTCTGTAGTAACATTGCTTTCCCTTAACCATAAGTGGTAATTTGTACATGCCTTGAGATTTTCAATCTATTTAAGATTGTTCATGTTGCAGATTTTAGTGCATTCTTGTGTATTTTCATACCCTTGGCCCGGCATTCCTGGAAAAAATGTGAACTGCTGCCAAAGAGTGGGATCAATCTTTCCATATGTTTTGGGGGGCACACCTCAATTTTCTCCTTACGTTTTATAAAAAGAATAAACGTAAAGGGAACAAAAAGCTTTTGGATCTGCTTCCTTCAGCTCCCTATCTCTGCTTTAAACTCTATTGCGGAACAAAACCTGTGACCTTTCTAGTGAGAGGTTTCCAGTAAGAGAGATGTCACACCTGTTTTGCTCTTGATGTTTGTCCTGGCATTTAACTTTGTGTGTGTGGGTTTTTGTTTTTGTTTAATTACTACTTAAACAAGACTTAATTGCTTCATCCAGAATCCTGCAAAGCTGTCAGATCTCTTTTATTTACCTTGACTTCTTTAAAATTTCTAGAGGACTCAGATTCACTATTAAGCCCTTAGATCTCAAACCTACAAACACTCAGGCAACATGCTTAACTTTATGCATATAAATAGTTCCATTGACTTGTGTGGGACTATTCACATGCATAAAGTTAAGCCACCTTTGTGTGCAGGCTTGGGGCTTTAGTGTTAATATTTTCACTCTTATCAAGTAAACCGATTATTTTTAGATATTGGATGTGTTTATTTTTTGAACAATCCCATTAAACAATTAACCAAAATCCTGTACAAACTATACTAAATTGGCTTGGTCATTTTTAAATTGTAGCATAACTGAATTTTAGACTTTCCAGGCTTGCAACTGGCCAGTCCAATAGCTGGTAGTACTAAAATGTTGGAAATAATATAAAATTCTGACAGTTTGCTTGCAAAACCATTTGTTATAAATTAATACAGAAATATTGTTAATCTGAAAAGATTTGCTGAAGCTGTCTATTGAAAAGCTTGTTGCAAGCCAATGTTCTGTCATATGTGGACTGTCCATATGTGTGTCTCTGTAATGCTGCTTCATTCAGCATTTGCCTGTGCATACTGTATAGTGTATTCAAAGCATTGCAGCTGTTTAATCTCCTCAATCTGTTACATGGTAATTAGTTTCCCTTTTTATTTTCCTTATATTTTTTGTTAATGCTGAACCTTGGGAAAAGGGAAGGGGTGTTTGTTAGTTCTTGTGCTCTTTCATTAAAAATCGTTGAGTCAAATAAAGTAAAGAGATATATGAATCTACGTGGATTTGAAGTTTGTTATCCTCATGAATCCAAGAATGAGACCTCAGTCATATGCAGGAACCTTGAGGGTCGAGAGTAACTATGACTCAAACATTTTGGATGGGTAACTTCTGACAGGCAGAGCTATTTCTGAAAATGAAGATCAAAGAGCTATTAAAAATGAAACATGTACCATGCAGAATATGTAAGCCTCCAGCTATATTTTCTACTCTCCTTCTTTTCATGTGTATGATTTATAATTTATTTTTCTCTAGCACAGTACTGTTTCATCGATACGCATTCTGCACAGAATAAGATGAACTCTAATTGACTTTAATCCTCAATTTTAGAATAGATTGCCTGTCCTTTTTTTTTTTTTTTTTTTTTTTAAATGCCAAAATGCTTTTGTGACTTACCGTAACTGGCCTTGCATAGCAATTTCTCTCTTTGCTGCATAGAATGCTGCAGCAGCCTTTAACTGGTCAGCTCTTGGGTCTTTTATTGTTGCTGTAGTTTTCATATTTCAGATTCTACTGTAGACACCTCTGTGACCACATCTAATCTGTTCTGCTGATTACTGGCTCTCCTGATTCTCCCCTACCTTCCAGTCCCCCAAACAGAATCAGTGTTTTTGAAACATAGCATGGGGGGATTTTATTTTAAAAAAATAATTAATATGACAAATTTCAATTATGGCTCTTGGGAAAATAAGGTTTTTCTCTGGGTAGTGGGGAGTTAAATTAAAAAAACCCACTACATCTAACTATATTTCTGGGGAATGTTAGCATATTCGACCTTCACTCTACTAGAGTCTCTATATGCTATTACCCAGTACTCCAATGGCATAGTGAGAATTATCGCAGCATACCCCCTAATATGTGATGAGGGAATACACTATCAAGTATCTTCCAAATCATCTAAACCCTGCTTTGCATCTATTAAGAGTAAGACTGTAGCTGTCCGGTATGTTGGATCTATTTTGGCTTATTTACCATATTTGTCATTTCATGGAAGAGATGTGGGGACAGTTGTCTAAGTTGCCCTATATCTCAGCCAATCTGTGCTTAGCCCCAAGACATGCGGTTGTGCTGGCAATATGACCCCTTTGAGCCCAAAGAAAATCATGGACACTTGAAACAATAAATAATACTGGATTGGCCTTCATGCTGGGGTCCTTTTTAATTGGAGGTTTTTTTCATCCATTGGTGGAAAGACTGTTACTTGGAAACAGATAGATAGGAATTCTATACAAGTAACTGCTTTTGTGTGCTTTTAGCCCATGTTTATGGGAACATATTGTCAAGGTCAATTGCTGCCTTTCTGAACAGTAATAAAAAGCAAGCTGGCTATTGTAGTTTTTTGTATGCTGAATCCAACTTAATGGACAGAGCATCACAACCTTTTCTTGAAAGTATCCTTTCAGCTGTTCTGGCTAACAGCACCCTGAAACTTTCTTTTCACCTGCTCAGGCATTGGAGAGAAGTATTCAACATGGGAGCCAACCAAACGAGAGTTAGAATTGCTACGACACAACCCCAAGCGGAGAAAAATAACCACAAATTGTACCATAGGTAAGTCAAGGAAACAGTTTCTTAGA
This sequence comes from Macrochelys suwanniensis, assembly GCA_033296515.1. NCBI lineage: Eukaryota > Metazoa > Chordata > Testudines > Chelydridae > Macrochelys > Macrochelys suwanniensis. The sequence goes on along the minus strand of CM065785.1, from coordinate 7,853,540 downwards.
TTTCTTCACCAACTGCTCTTTCAAAGCCCTGTGATATTTTTCTTGCCTTTCAAGGTTTAAATGCATGTTCTCAGGTTGTCTCTTACAATTGTTTTTCGTTTTAAACGTGTCATGTCATCTTAATGACCATTGTGTACTGAATTCCATCCTCTCTTCTCTATAGAAGGATGTGTGCTGTCATTTCAGATACTGAAGATAGTAATTTCCATAGGAGACCTTCAAAAAAAGTCGGAGACTCTTAAACCCTTTGTATACTAGGAAATTCTATGGGGGAAAAATCCCCACTGATGGTACCACCAGTTCAGGTGAAGTTTTAATTGATGTGGTAGAAACACTGGGAGCTGCGAGAATTAATCTACATGAGTGTTCCCATTAGTGCTATCACCAAGGCAGTTGCACCAGTGAAAATTCTCTTGTTCAAACATAGCCCAAATTACATCATCCTTTCACGTGGTCTTTTACCAAATGGGAGCTTCAGTCTTTTTACCAGATGGGAGCTTTGACTTCTTTCCTTCTTTAGAGGAGCCAGAGGAGAGGAACAACAATGATAAGTTTAGAACCCCGACTACGAAGGAAGGTAAAAAGAAACTGGATATGTTTAGTCTTGAGAAGAGAAGATTGAAGGCAGACCTAATTAAGTCTTTAATACAGTCTTCTATAGTGTTATAAAGAGGACCGTAAACAATTGTTCTCCATGTCCACTGAAGGTAGGACAAGAAGTGATTGGCTTAGTCTGCAGCGGGAGAGGTTTATGTTAATATTATAAAGTTTTTCCTAACTCTAAGGAATAGGTTACCAAGGGAGGTTGTGGAATCCCCATCATTGGAGGTTTTTAAGAACTGGCTAGACAAACACCTGTCAGGGATGGTCTAGGTATACTTGGTCCTACCTCAGCACAAGTGGGTGGCCTACATGATCTCTTGAGGTCCCTTCCAGCCTTACATTTGTATGATTCCATGTTGAAAACTCCAGAAGGGGTTCTTCAGACTCATATTTTGAACCCAAATCACTTAGTCCGTTCTCCACTTTGTTTGTTTTAGATTTTGGTTCCTAGATTCACAGATTCCAAGGCGAGAATGGACCATTCTGTACAAATCAAATATTGTAGCACACAAAGTTAGTATACTCACTTTGGAGCCAAGAGCTATCTGAAATGCAGGCATAATGAGAGATGATTGGGAAACAGCTGGGGAAGAGAGGATAAAATATGCATAAATTCTTACAAAATGTAGATTCTGGTTTTTTTCATCAAAACTTCCTGACCAGCTCTAATGATGACTAATCTGGTCAGTAATAATCCTGTGGTTGTGTTTTCTTTGCAGTTTCATGCATGCTAACATTCAGTTATGAAGATTTCTGAGATTAGGATGATAACCATAGGCCCAGATTTTTACAGGTATTTAGGCATTGCTCTGTTCAGCATTGGCAACACTTAAATCACTTTTGAAAATGAGACTTAGGAGCTTAAGAGCCTAAGTCACTTTTGGAAATGAGACTGAGTCAGTTAGGTATTGTAATGCTCAGCGAAGCAATGACTAGATTCCTTTAAAAATCTGTGCTATAGTCACTAGAAGCAGGAAGCAGTTTGTGAAGACCTTAAATTTTGCCTCATTTTTCAAAACTACTGTAAGCACTGTGTTGTCATAAAGTGCATCATCTAATGTTCACACCTTTTACCCTCCAAAATTCTTTGGGAGTAATGATGAATAAAGTAATAGTTTTATATACATATTTCTAGTACAGTAGTGCATAAATAATGCAATACATGTATACAGTACCTGAAACTATGGATTGAGAAGCAATAATGTGACTTCAAGAAAGGAAGTCAAGATCTGGGGATAGAACGGTAATGTCAAAGAAAGGACATCTATTTTTGCAACAGCAGAGCGGAAAAAAGGGTTGAAACACACCTGGACCTTGGACACTTCAAGCAGCCTAGGGAAGCATTCTAAACTGAGCTGGTTTGTTCTCTCTATTGCTTGTTCATTTTGGGACTTGATTTTTTTATGAAATTGTAATATATGGTATAAGAACTATATTACCAATTATTTGGCTAAATGAATTCTACAGGACAAATGAAAGTGGATTTGATAAAATGTTAAGGTGCATCTGACCTTTCTGAACAATGAAACCTTTTTGGATGTTGTTTCTCTTTCCATTTTGATGGAATGAGATGCTGATTCTTAAAAGACTTTTAATTTTTCAGTCTGTTAAAAGGGATGATTCTGACTGCATGAAATCTTATACACACAGCATGGGGGGAAAGTGCTCATGAAACACAGGGGATAAGGGCAGTGACTGATGTCTTTACTTCTGCAGGCATGCTTTTAATAATTTCTCCTACTGAGCCCTGGAGCTGTCTGTATGCCAAGATTTAAAAAGAAAAAAAATCAAAGCACCCAAGAGACTTAATGCAGTTTTGGGCTACAGTTAAAAGCAAAAGACTTGATTTCTTTCACAAAAATACATTGGGGGTTTAGCTGAAAAAAATTTGTCATTGTCCTTAAGTTTTTTCTCTCTATCTCCAGCCTATTGCTAAATATATACCTGTGTGCAGACTGAAATGCTGCAGTTACCGGGACATTCCCATTTCTCTTTTCTGATGCTCATTTCTTCAGACATCAGGTTTTTATTGATCCATAATAGACATCTGTTTCATCTTCTGAGGTAGATAAATGTCTGATTGTATTGGCTCTGATAATGAAACTTACGCTGATAATCAGCTATATGCGTCACAAGCCTATTGATTGATTCTGTTTACATGGAGAATCCAGTTTAGACTAACGGAATTTTACCTTTTTGTAAAGCTGATTTAAAAGAAAAAAGGCAGATACTTGCTTTCTCCCCCTCTCCCTTCCTCCTGGTGTATCCCAGCTGGATTATGGGAATTGCATTTTGGATTTTTTTAAGTTCTCAGGTATGACATGTTGAAATGGTTATTGAGCCTCTGATACTGGTTCTGTATAGCTTTAAGTGATGTATACTTATACTGTAACTAATGAGGATGGCATGGTATTCCTGGAATCCAAGACAATACAGACTTGGAATAGCTTGGAAAAATATGTACATTTGTGGGTTATCCTTGGGGGAATTTTGAAAAGGAAGGCTTGCCATAGTGAGAACTTCACTAACATGGATTGTAATGTACTGGGAGCTGGTTCAGAGGTATAAAATAACCATATTTGTGGTTTCCCATTAGGTTTTACACCATTAGTCTTTAAAACAACATCACTCCAGAGTCGTGTGGATTTTTAACTCCCTGGCAAAGTCTGCTTTGCACTGCAAGTTATTTTCCTATTCTTGTCTTGTAGTGCTGAGAAATGACCTTTTGTGGCTTCGTTAGTAGCTAGCTTGCTCTGTGCACTAGTTTTTCTGAACGGGCTAAACTGCACAACAGCAATATCCTCGGTCTTGCACTGGCACCATGAATTAACTATGTAGAATGAACGGCCATAAAACGAGGTTTTTTTTAATCACTAAGAACTAATAATTCACCAGTGGGAATGCTCCCTTCTACCTTTTATTTCAGTCAGAATAAAATTATATTTCCTTGTACATAGCAACTTTAAAATTTTGACAAGTAGTGTGTAAAGAACCTCTTATATACATCATGAAAAGACTGATCTCCAAGAGTTGTTGGATCTCACCGGCCCTTCAGTCTCTCTGATTTTTCTTCAAACTGGATATCTGTGTCTCTCTCACCAGATACTTAATTCCTAACAATGAATATACACACAGTAAATTTTTTGCTGAATCACTTTTGTGCCATTGTGCAGATTCCTCTTCAAATTAAAATAGTTCTAGTAGTGGTGCAGGCTGGAGAATACCAAGCTTTTATTGGTTCTTGCTTTCTGGATGCTCACCAAAGAATCATCCTCACAGTTGCATTTGCCTGGCTGTGAAGTGACTTTGGGACAAATTGCTTAAGTGCCAACAGTGAGCTCAGTGCTGATGCAAATGACGACGCATGGTCCCTGCCCTAAAGATCTAATCTAGATTAGACAAACAGTACAGTAGACATATAATACATGGGGTGAGTTTGCAAACTTGAAATGCTGAGTGTCATTATTTAGTCTTTGCTAAATTAAATAACATCTTGGTTTCTGATTCAAGACCACTGGTTTGGTCTTGGTTGATAAATTTCTGACATGCTAATTACACCAAAAAATCCTCAAGGACAATTTGCGTAAGATTAAAATTTAGATAATGCCACTACTGGAAATTTTTTTCCAGACATACAGGAAAAACTCAATTTTTAAGTCTGTCTCCTGTTGCTCTATGAAGGCACTGCACTCAGCTAGCTCATCAAACTACTACGTTCAGATATACAAGAGAGGTTTTTATTATGGGGGTGGGTTGGATGGGAGGGAGATGTAGCATCTTTTGGGGGCCATTTTCATAGCTCATCTTGTTCTCATATCATTAGTACCCACAAAAGAGTAGTACTCCTGAGCAGACTGAGGTATTAGCTAGCCTGTCTCTAATTAGCATATGAAATGACTTTGTGGCTGAAGACTCTGCTACATTACCAGTAGAAAGAATTAGACTCTAAAAGCACATGGATAATTAGCTAGCTAGAGCCACCTGGGATTCCCATTTTCAGTGTTGCAAAAAGGCAGAGGGGGGAGCCTTTAGAGCAGAATGAGCAAATCCTTTTCAGAAAGAATGATGGGGAGTGGGGGAGGTGACAAAAACAATGGCTACATCGCAGTGGCAGGTGGTTTTTGCAGCTGTGTGACACCAAGCAGTATGATGTGAGAAAGAGGCATGTGTGGAATAAATATTGCAGGGGTGCTTCGGTGTAAAGGTGGCAAAGGGAGATGAACAGTGGCCTGGAAATTATTTCTGGTTCTCTAGACAAGCTACCAGAAGCATTGCTTTATCTTTCAGTGTTACATAAACTATGCATGAGCAGCCGTGCACAAGGGCCTAACTAGGGAAGACTTGAAGATGTTGTGGACTGCATTAATACTTTAAAGTATTTTGTGACCGTGTTATCTTTTTGGTCTACTTTCTTTCTGGTCTAAGACTTCTTAAACTAGTGCAGATGGAAAAGGGGAGCGAAAACACTCCGACACAGCACAGAACTTTTTACACTGGTTTAAATTTTAATTGTGAGTTGGACACATTAGTGGGTACATATATGAAATGTGGCCGCCCATGAAATGCATTTAAAATAGATTTCACTTCTCTAACTTTTAACTTTTTTTCTCTGCTTTGTTGGGTAAAATAACATTTTGAATTAGTCAAAATGGGGTGCATAATGTCCTCTTAAGTGCTACCCAAATAAATGCCTTCTGCATAAGTACTATAAAAGTTACCTTGTAACTGCACCCACCATCTATCTGGAAAATTGATAATTATTACCTACGTTAATTAACCAATCCTAAAATATCCTGCGATACAGCATCAAATACAGTGATAAATGTTTTATAAGATAAACATTCCTTTTCCCTCAGGGAAAGGTGTAAATGCAGAAAATGAATTTTTATTTTTGGGGGTGGGGTTCACTCTCTGCAATGTTCTCTTTCCCCGAATATTTACGTCCTCCCACCAACTTTGAGTATTGCAGTATGAAGGAAAAAAGCCTGTTTAAAATAAATAAATAAAATTTTAAGTTTTTTTTTTTAAATTTACTCAAAGGCACATGTACAATGTCTAGAAAGTATTTCTGAATGTAAACTACAGCAGTAAACCCAGTTGAGCAGCCATCAGTTAAGGAAGAACCTAAGTAGCTGCTTTAGAAGTTCAAAAAGATTTTGTTGCATCTAGAGAATTTTTTCTTAACAGTTTGTAAAAGGAGAATTCCCAGATTTGCTGTTAAACAGAATCACAATATTTCTTTGGTAATTTGAATGCACTTCACCTTAGTTGCCAAATCTGACGACCTTCCAGAAACTATTCCGGTATCTGGTGTAATCTCATATGTTAACGGTGCGGTTTATAGATTTCTATTTACAGGTTTCAGTAACAGATAATTCAGAGTTATGGGAGAACTTTTCCTTCATGATCATTATATTCATGTAGGTGAATCTGACAGTTACTAACATTGTTACAGAGAAGCATATATTTTCATGTGCATTTATGTGGATCTCTGCTAGATGTTAGCCCTGTCAGCCTCAGAGTTCACCTTATTTTGCAGTATACAAAATGGGCACAGAGCAAACAAAATACCACCTAGCTCTGATGTAAATATGTACCTTGTTCAGTTTAGAATGAAAAAAAGATACCTCTGAATTCAATTTCTTCTCGTATCACCAGGATTATTTTTAGTTCTATTTGTTGTTTATAGAATGTGGGCACAAAAGTGATGTGAAAGTGCCAAAAAAACAAAAACTAGGGAATCATAATGTCTCAAAACTTGTGCATAGTATTTTTGTGCACTTTACATAAACTCAGCTCTACGAGAGAGCATTCTTTTCGCCATGTGATTGTGATTTTTTGTTGGAAAAGATTTCCAACAACCAGACAAAAGTAAAGGTATGGTTTCACTGCTGAAATGAGAAATGTTTATATTCAGTGAAGAGGATTGCTGTGTCTGGTAAATGTTGAATGCTGTCTCTTCATTTGATTTATAGCATGAGAAACGACAGTAGTCCAACTTTATCCCCCAAGGGGTGAAGGAGGAGACTTTTATAGAATTCAGGCTTTTATTTGAACTTTGGAAACAGATTAATTCATCAGGACATCCATCATGGTAGTTTACAAGCAAATTAAACTTCAGAAGTTAGAGAAGGGTGTCTTACTGCAAACTCTCTTCTCACATCTGGACATAGTTTGTGGTGGGGCATTTTTTAATCATTCAAATAAAATATTAAGTAGGCTACTAATCTCCAGTAGGAAATCCATCTAAACAAACCGTTTTTAAGCAAATAGAATTGTGAGCCATTTCTTCAGCTGTAGGCATACCAAGCATAGTGGGGGCGGAGATAGAGACATACACACACATCTTAAACTAATAGTAATGGTAGAAAAGCATGATGTACTGTCTGGAGAAAGGGAAACAGCCAGCCCCAGTATTTTATAATGAGTCCTTTACAGACCATTAGAAATATTGCATTGAATTTTCATAAAGAATGTTTGTAAATCACTGCATTACCATCTACTGTTATCAATTGAGCTGAAGAAAAAAATAATTTTAACCTTTTAAAATTAGGTGTTAATCTTTTGAGATGAACAAGCATTCTTCCCAAATGAAACACCTGATATTTAGTTTGTTTAACTTGGTTCTTTTCTTGACATAGCTTATTAATGCTTCTTTGTTACAGGGAAGTTGCATCTAGCAGTTGATAACACCTTTTTATTAACACTTTTTAAGGCAAATGAGCATTTATTTGCTCCTGTATTTTAAAGGAATCCAGAATTTTGTAGCAGAAACCAAGACATGAACGTCTCCTCTATTTGATCTCACCACTTATTAAAATGGAGAGTTTAGTACCTCATGAGCTTTTGTTGGACACACTAATATGAGCACAATGCCTTGACTTCTATAAGGGACCAGTGTTTATGCTTTCCTCTTCTGATTACAGTAACCTTTGCCAGGCCTATAGGTCTGAATTTGAAGCAAGGGTGGTTTAGGTTGGACATTAGGGAAAACTTCCTAACTCTCAGGGTAGTTGAGTGCTGGAATAAACTGCCTAGGGAAGTTGTGGAATCTCCATCATTGGAGATTTAAGAGCAGATTAGACAAACACCTGTCAGGGATGGTCTGTAATATTTAGTCTTGCCATGAGTGCAAGGGACTGGACTAGATGACTTCTCAAGGTCCCTTCCAATCCTCGAATCTATGATTTTTCTGGAGTTGTGTGTGTTTCTTGAGATGGCAAAATTGGTGTAAAAGTTAAGAAGTAAACAGAAAAAGTGGCCTTGCACACTATTAGAAATACAGGTAGGGAAAGAAATAATGTTTTCTAGGTTATGGCAAATTACTTATTTGACAGTGTCCTTTTTTAAAAAGAACTGATTTTTGTTTTACAAACTGGGTGCTTATCTCTATTTTGTATTCTCATTCATTCCCATTTAGTAGAAATATGGATTAGTTTTCATCATCCATTGCTATAATGCCCAAACTGTAAATAATCCGTAGATATTGTTTTAACATGTCAGTTTATAAAATAAAACTCTCTGAAAGAACATGAATTTTTCTAAATAACAATATTTGTATTTCACCATAAACCCATAACATGACAAATTTCTTGGTAATGGATTTCTTACTGTTCCTTGGCTCTGAAAAATAGCACCTTGCATTGGAGAACCAGTCTTTCAAGACAGTGATCGGTTGAAGAAAAGAAATAACTACAGAGCAAAAAATTGAAGCCCAGGAATGTACTCGTAAAGTGGGAAGTGGATGTATTTAAAGCAAAATCTTCTATAAACTTAATTTCACAGTTCAGCACTTTCCAGGGGAGAAAATGGAAGGAATAACTAGTGTGCATGTATGCGTGCAATTAGAAGGCTATTTTGAATTGGTTAAATAAGTGATAGCGGTTGAGGAAGATGCTTCTGTTCCTTACTTCAGAGGTCTTCATACAGCAGGTGAAGTAGTGAACATAGGGATTGTAGTTGGAATTGACTGAGGTTGCCGTATGTTTTTCTCACCTGATTTTGGACGATAAAGTATTAAAATCGCACAACAGTCTTACCTGAAAGAATAAATGGGGATGTGACTAAATGCATAAATTCCTGCTGCATCACGCACACAGGCTTCCCCAGTACCACTAGGGCTGCTTACATGTGTCTTCCTTACCACAGTTCCTATGACAGGGCCAATGTGTTGTCTCTTGGGCTGTGGCTATTGTGGCAAAGGGACTCTTTTGAGCAGCCTTGATGACGGTAAGTTCTCAAGAGAAGAAACAGAAGCAAGGTCGAAGATTGAAGACCAGCGAGGTTCCACAAGAGAGACTGCTTGGGAGGCAAAGAGAGAGAGTGCTTTGGAGCAAGCAGGACGCCGCATCCAATTGCTTACAGAGCTGAGGATAGGCCCAGACAGAACATTTGGGATTGCCAGGGGTGGTGGTGGTGGTTTTGTTTATATTGGATATAAATATTTCAGTCTGACACTGAGGAATAAAGTCAGAGGATCTAAACTGTCTTTGTTTTGCTGCTGTACCTGCTGAATCACTCTCACTGTTTATCCAAGAGAAAGTAAATTATTCATATTAAAGGTGACCTGCAAAAAAAAATAAATATTAGGACTTTTTCCCCCTTTTTGCTCATTTGTATTATAAAAAGAAGGCCTGAATGGTAGGTGAGTGTGGGTGTATGGGCACACGCACACACACACACGTTCTTTTGGGGCTGGTCTACACTGGGGAGGGGATCGATCTAGGATATGCAACTTCAGCTACGAAAATAGCGTAGCTGAAGTCGACGTTTCCTAGATCGAAAGTAATTTTACTTATTTTGGGTCCACGCGATGCAGGTTCGCTCCCCCGTCGACTGCGCTTCCTCCTCCCACCGAGCAGGACTTCCGGAGTTGACGGGGAGCGCTTCTGGGATCGATTTATCGCATCTAGATGAGACACGATAAATCGATCCCCAATAGATCGATTACTACCCGCCGATTTTGCGGGTAGTATAGCCGTACCCATGGATTTTACATTAGAAAGCTGTGTCCCATCTAGTCTGCAACATGTCCTAGGAATTTAACAAAAAATTGTTTGTGATAGCCCTAGTGTAGACGAGGCTCTGGTGCCCTGTGGTGGTTTTACCATTTAGTTAAACCTGCTAAAGCAAATTTAATTGACATGGTAGTAAAAATGGATCTGGCGGAAGGAGATTTATTTTACTACTCCGTGGTAGCACCAATGAGAGTTCTTTTTTGTAAAATTCCGTATCCTAGACTAAGCTTGAAATGACCAGAGAGCTAATTCAATGATTTCACACGAGGCAAGACAGAGAGCGATGAGAAACCAAGAGAGGGAGAGATTTAGGGAGGGATTTAAGCCAATGCGTGACTTTTAAGCATGTGAGTAGTCCTATTTGAACTCATGTTTGTTAATCATGTGCTAAAATTCTTGCAGAATTGGGACCTAAATCATCTTTTTTTTTTTTTTTTTTTTTTTTTTTTTAAAGTGTGTGTATTTGGCTTCATTCATTAATAGTTTGAAGAAAGAAAGCCTCGATATTGAATCCCTGTTGCCTTCAGTTAAGGTGTAGGAGCAAACAGTACATATCCCTCTGACAGCTACTAGGTCTAGCAAAACCAGGAAAGAGCTAAGAACATGATCCAGTTGCTTATAGGTTTAAAATTTAAAAAACAAACACTAAATAAATCTTTTTTTAAATATAAACCTTTTTTAAAAAGTCAGGTCTACTGTATCCAATGCAAAGAAGAGTAAAAAAAAAATTAAAAATCCTTTGAGTCTTGTGTTAGTGGATATAGTAAATAACTATTCCATTCTGTGTCTCATTGTGCTTGATAAAAGAAAATACTAAACTAATGATATATGATTACATATTTTTTCTGAATCTACTTTTACAGTTTACTGACTGTAAAAGTAAATGGTGAAATGTTTTTGCTCTTCACTGATCCCTGTTTGGTGTATAAGGATGATCTCAAAGTATGTGTTTTTCTGCACTTCTCTTCCCCCCTCAAAAGTTTATTCTCTTTTAGAAATAACAGTATCAAATCTTTATTCCCCTGCTTTTGCTTGATGGACTGAAGAGCTAGTGTTATAGCTGAAATCTGAGTGGCAGCTTTTTCAGCCCTGGCTGAAGGAAGGACACCAATTCCTTCACCAAGAGTTTTTATCCCAATATTTGCTCTAGAGCAGGCATCGGCAACCTTCGGCATGTGGCTCGCCAGGGTAAGCCCCCTGGCGGGGCGGGCCGGTTTGTTTACTTGTTGCGTCCGCCGGTTCGGCTGATCGCAGCTCCCACCGTCCCCTGCCAATGGGGGCTGTGGGAAGCGGCGACAAGCACATCCCCGGCCTGCGCCGCTTCCCACAACTCCCATTGGCAGGGGACGGGGAACTGTGGCCAGTGGGCAAGTAAACAAACTGGCCCGGCCTGCCAGGGGGCTTACCCTGGTGAGCCGCATGCCGAAGATTGCCGACGCCTGCTCTGGAGTTTGAGTTTTAACAAATTAAAATGTAAACCAATTGACCCCAGCATCATCTAGTGGATAACTAATATGACACTTACTATTTTTTTTAAAGGCTCCAAAGGTGATCCTGGCGACTACAGGCTGGTATGCCTAATTTTGGTACCAGGCAGATTGGTTGAAACTATAGTAAAGAACAGAATTATCAGACAAATAGATGTGTTGGGGAAGAGTCAATACGACTTTTCTAAAGGGAAATCATGCCTCACCAGAATTATTTAAGGAGGTCCGCAAACGTGGACAAGGGTGATCCAGTCTATAGCGTATACTCGGACTTACAGAAAGCCTTTGACAAGGTCCCTGGCCAAAGGTTTTTAAGCAAAGTAAGCAGTCATGAGCTAAAAAGGAAGGTCCCTTCATGGATCAATAATTGGTTGAAAGATAGGACACAAAGAGTAGGAATAAGTGGCCCAGTGCTATTCAACATATTCATAAATGATCTGGAAAAAGGGGTAAACAGTGAGGTGGCAAAGTTTGCAGATGATACAAAATTACTCAAGATCGTTAAGTCCAAAGCTAACTGCAAAGACTTACAAAGGGATCTCATAAAACTGGCTAAGAAAATGGCAGATGAAATTCAATGTTGATAAATGCAAAATAATGTAAATTGGAAAACAGAATCCCAACTCTACATACAAAATGAGATCTAAATTAGTTATCACCATTCAAAAATGAGATCGTAGAGTCATTGTGGATAGTTCTCTGAAAATGTCTGCTTATTGTGCAGCAGCAGCCAAAAAAAGCTTAGAAACTACTAGGAAAGGAATAATAAAATAAGATGGCAAATATCATAATGCCACTATATAAATCCATGGTGTGTCCACACCTTGAATATTGCGTGCCGTTCCAATTGCCCCATCTCAAAAAAGGTGCATTAGAATTTGGAAAAGTATAGAGAAGAGCAACAAGAATGTTTAAGGGTATGGAACAGCTTCCATATGAGGAGAGATTAAAAAGACTGGGACTGTTCAGTTTGGAAAAGAAATGACTGCGGTGGGGGGATATGGTAGAGGTCTATAAAATAAGGAAGTGTTGTTAACCCATTCACATAACACAAACCAAGAGTCACTAAATGGAATTAATAGGCAGCAAGTTTAAAACAATCACAAAGAAGTACTACTTTGCACGATGTGCTGTCAACCTGTGGAACTCATTGCCAGGGGATGTTGTGCAGACCAAAAGTATAACTGGATTAAAAAAAGAATTGGAGAAGTTCATGGAGGATAGGTCTACAAATGACTTAACCATTAGTAACCCCATGCTTCCTAAGCCTCTTACTGCTAGAAACTGGATCTGGATGACAGGAGATGAATCACTTGATAAATTACTGTGCTCTGTTCGCTCCCTCTGAAACATCTGGTACTGGCTACTGTCGGAGACAGGATACTGGGCTAGATGGGCCATTGATCTGACCCAGTGTGGACATTCTTCTATCAAGTAATAGCTCTGAGTTTTACATACTATAGTCTCCACTCTAGCCCTCCAAAAAAGTGGATTGGTTGGGCCAATATTCATCTTGCCGGTTGTTTTTCTTCTTGTGGAACTCTCTTAGTAGCATATGGGTTGGGAAAGAGGTCGCTAGGTAGTCTTGAAATGTTATAGATCAAGAGTATTTTTAGCAGCCCCTAGAAACGAGATACATTTTAAGGTGGTATTCTTGGAATCGCTCCCTACAGGAAGAAACCTACATATTTGCTAGTGTCCATTTTCTGTAAAACTTTGCAAATTGTCTAGGAGCGCTGTTTGAGGGGGTAGTAAGCTTTGAAGCCTGAGGATAAATGTCTGAGCTTGACAACAAATTGGCATTGAAACGAATATTTGAAATGACTTGCTAAACACGTGGGTTCTGGCAGAAATATTTAGTTTGAGTCATGCTTGAAGATTTAATTTGCTGCTGCTTTGCTTTGTAGATTTTTCACTTTGAGGCAGTTTTCTTCTGCACAGAACAGTTTGATTTAAATCAAGACAGCAATCTTAATAGGACCTCTTTTAAAATATATGCATGTTCAGTACTCTCCTGGGAGTAGTGGTTTTTCATGCAAGTTATAAAGAATTCTAGTACAGGTTATTTATTATTGTTTTCTTTAGTATTTGGATGTTTGTGTTTTAGCAGAGAGAAATGATACCAGTAAAGAGAGACTAACCGACATCCAAAGACTTGGTTAATATTTATATGTAATATATTGCAGTGCATTGCAGAGCATGAAATTTGGGATTACAAGCTGCAAATTGAGTAAAACCAAAAATATGTTGCTGCAGGGGCTTCTGCCTCTACTAAAACTCCTGAAGGCTCTGTGTGAGGCTGAACTTCATGAAATTGTTTATATGTGAAATAACCAGATGAATCAAATTGAGGTTGAGTTATTCTGTTTTCCTCTATTGGGAAACTGTTATGAATATTTGCATAGAAAGTATTTTAATTTTGTAACCTGAGGTGGTTGCTAGCTCGCCCTCCCTCATCTCAAATCCCTATGTATATTATAAAGGGTATAATTTGGAAGGCAGCCTTCTCCAGCATGTACAGCAGTAGACTGGTAGTCCAGGACTTGGGCTTAACTCCAAACTTATCGTCTGAGTTCCTAGCTGTGTGTTATTGGGGATCCGATCTATGATTATTACCTAACGTAGAAGGCCAAGTTGGCTGATCAGTGTGGCATTGGACAGTCTTTCCAAAGTAATAATGTAATAGCACTTCCCTTGGGAACGCTGAGGTTCTACTGTGTGATGCCTGCTGGCCCTTGATTTCTGGAGGTTATTGGCAACCTTTTAAGGGATTCTGCTGACATATTGCAAAAGCATCATTCTTATAGTTCATGGATGCTGTCACAGTTACAGGGAAGGCTGCATTTTATAATCCTTTTAGTCTGTCTAGAGTGCCGCCTTTTGGAGTCAGATTTCACTACCTTCACCCCTCTCTGGGAGGAACCACAAGTCCTTCCACTCTTTAGACTGAATCTCTGGGTTGCAGCTTTGCTGTTTACCAGCTGTTACCCTAATGGGCACCAGCCCTTTTCCTCTTGGGACCAGTGATTAGCAAGATGATTAAAGTGACTCAAAACCAGCTTCTTCAAAACCAGGCATTATTTATTTACCCAAAGGTACATAGCACATGGAACAAAAAGTAAAAACAAAATAAATTTATACACAAATTTCCCCTTTTAACTTTTTTTGCTATCTTGGGTGAATCCTTCTCAGTTGTCTCTGGGGTGGGGAAAAAAGACTGCTCTCTGGCAGCATTCTCTGGGTGTGCTAGAGGCCCACCTTTTATTGTCTTTCCTTTCCCCCTTCCCCACTCCAAAACAACTTACCCACTAAGTCTGGAGCCTGGCAGAACCAGTTTATTCCTCTATGTAGGGGGTTGTCAGCCAGACTTCGGTGGGAGGTGAAGTTTCAAAGAAATTCACGTGTTTTGTCTTTGGAATATGGTGATTTGGCTTATCGAAAGTCATTGTCTGCACTTCCTGCATATAGCCAGACCGCAGCTTAAGTTTGAGTTCAAGCAGGTACAAACTGAGCAGGTATAAGTTTCATAACAAATAATACAGCTAACTCCTGCATTTTCCACAGATGCCAACAGAACTTCTAAGTGTGAAATGCTTGTTGATCCATTTATTTGTCTACTAGATGATTATTTAATGGTAAAGCCATTCAGTTGTATTTTTAGAGTGATACTGTTATACTTTGTTTCACTGTAATCTGTCTGGGCATTAGTTATTAGCTTTATTGAACTATAAGGATTTACCCATTCCTTGTTATTTGTTTGAGCAATTTCCAGAGGGAGTGCAGACAGTTTGAGTCTGGGTCACTGAACTTTTACCTAAGGTGCTTCAACTACTTTACCTGGACAGTGTTTTAGATTCTGGTCCTTTTAGGACATCTTTATTATTTTGATTGTTTTGTTTATTTTTTTATTTTTTTTAATTGTTGAGAGTACTTTGTAAAAACAAAAAAAATCCAAGAGCTGCCAGCTGAGCAGTTCTCTATGTAGAGAGGGTGAAGGATCCTTATCAAGTGCATATATAAAGTGTTATTAACTGGACCTCTTAAGCTTTAAAATAATAGAATTATTACAAATAATGAACATTAAGCATGCAGATGTCCCCACATCTATTGTTGTTGTCTTTGGTAGACAAAGCCTGTGTTCATCAGGTATACTAGAGTAAATAAACATCAGTCTTTAAATATACTTACACTGCTGTCTGCTCTCATCATTTTCAGACTGTTGCAAATTCCAGTAACCCTCTTAAAAACAACCTTTCCCGACACTGAATCTAGCATAAATTTGTCGCTACCTCCCAATCATGGCCAGACCATGAAGAATGTCCATAATGAGAATCAGTAGTTTCCTAGATTTTTTTTTTTTAATGGAACAACCATTAGACCATTTAATTTTAACCTAGTTAATTCCTAGTCATTCGATATACAGCAGAGCTTCCCATTAGACCAGTAGCTCTCGTGAGAACAAAATTGAGATGGAGAGTGGTCTTGGATTTTATTTACCATGACCTGCTGTTCCATTCCTTGAAATCTGCAGTTAGCATTTGCCCTCTCATGGACAGAAGGTAAACATGCCATATACTGGAACTAGGAAAATGTATAAACAGCATGTGGAATGGCTTATGTGTTGTGGATTATTGGTTGGTTGCTCTGTGCCAAATCACTGGCAATAATTTGTGCATATTAAATCATTTGGATGCATATAGTTTCTGTTGTACAGAAGCCATTGGCAGTTAGCCTACGCCTTAAGTTATTAAAACGTGAAATCTGTTTTGAGTGGGGGTAGAAACTTGTATGCAGCATATGGTGTGATATTGGGGAGAAAAAAGGCTGTGGATGTGAATTTTATTTTGTCAGTTTAGTGGGAGTAACTCTTGTTCTTTAAAGATACCATCTGCGCAGGATTTTCATTCTTGCCTCCAGTGTAGATCATGCAGGAACTCTCCAAGCATTTAAATTTGGTTACTGGAGTTTTATTTTTTACCCTCTGAGTTACCTACAGATTTGTTTAAGGGCTCTTTCCTTGCTGTGCACTTTCCATCTAAAAGTACCTCAGAGGTCCCAGAACATGCCAGCTCTTATAAATGTGACTGGCAAAACAACTAGACATGAATTGTTCACTGGCTTCTAACAATCACAGTTCCACCTCTCTTGGCCCCCTGCCTCTTTTCTCTGAAGTTGGATATCTTTTATCTTTTTCCCCTGAATTCCTGTCAGTACCAAATTACTTGTTTTTTATATGCTCCAGTTCCTGGGATTTTGATGTCTTTGACATTGAGTTTGAGACATGATAGCTCCTATTTCTGTAATTTTGGCTGTTTTAAGAGCTTCTCCAGACTCTGATTCAACTCCCCCATTTTTGTAATCCGCACTTGTGCATTTCCATCCTTAGATTGAATGGAGAGGCACCACTGCCTTAAGGCTTCTGCCCCCTTCTGCATCATATCTCTGTGCTTCAGCAGTATAAATGTTTGCATATGATTCTTTCAATGCACTCCTTTGTGGTACACTGAAAGATGTTTGTTGTTGTTACTCTGGTGCCGGATGCAGCATGGAATGTAGCAATGCTTTGTATTTGTTCTGTCTCTCTTCCAGTGGACTCCATCTCTTGATGCTCTAGGGATTAGACAAGCAGATCCATTGTGCATCACTATAAAACATTGAGTCCCAGTGACATAAGCAGATGGAATGTTCTTCCACCACAAGATTTTGAGAGTTCTCAGAGCTTCAGAGATGTACATACCCACTTCCCCTGTCTGTTTCAATAATGGGAGACCCTGAATCAAGTTGGTATAGATTGGTGCCCAGCTGAAGCATGTAGGGAAAGACTGGTTCTCTTTTAGATCTTTGTGCATTGATGTGCCTTTGATGCCGAGTGCTTCCAGAGGAATTCATTACAACTCCCAATATGGAACTTAGTGTCTTATAGCTCCTAGCTTTCCTCTAATTGGCCCTTTCAGTCGGACAGGATCCCTTCTGTGGGGTTTGGCACTGCATCAACTTCCTCTCTTGAGACTGCAGTGCATTGGTACCTCCTGTGAACCTGGCCTCCTGCTGCTGCTGTGAGATTTGACACATCTGCTCCAGCTCTGCATGTTGGCACATTAGTGCATCCTCTAGTCTAGAGTGTGGAATGTTGCACGCTCAGTAAAGCTTGGCACACCAGCACCTCCCCTTTAATCTCTGTGCTTATCTTCCAGCACCTTGATGTGTGCATCGATGACTCAGGCCGGAGCCTCTGAGAATTTAGGAGCTCTCTGAGATTTTGACAGATTCTCAGGATGTCTAAACATTTGGACAGGCAGAATATGGATATATATACAGGAGACCCCTGCTAAACCGCGCGCCACTATAGTGCGAATTCGGTATTAGTGTGGGTGCGAGCATGGATCCCAAATTGTTTACATTGGGATCCATGGTAACGCTCCCCTCCCCCCACACACACGTTAACACGGTACCCTGCATGGCTCCCAAACCCTGCATTCTAGCGGGGGTGCGATGTATTTTCTTACTAATGCACGCTTCTCTCTGGTGCAGTGAGAGGGGGATACTCTTTGGGACATCAGCCTTCTCTGTGTTTTCAGTCATGAGTGTTTTGAAGTATGGCCATTTAAACTGAAGCAAGAGGATTCTCTACTGGGGTTGTCAGTGCAATCAGATCTCTGTAGGTTTGGTTGTTTGACTCCACTATCCTTTTTTAAGTGTGAAATCTCTTTTCTAAATTGAAATGCAAGAGGTGCAAAGTCATGACTCCTGTCATAAGAAGCTTTGTCCTCACTGTGTTTTTGCTTGCCACTTAAGGGAGCAATAATGTGGAACACAAATAATAATCATACCTAGTTCTTCTATAGTGCTTTTCTTCAATCAGTCTCAAAACACTTTACAAAAGAGGTAAGTATCATTATTCCCCATTTTACAGATAAGGAAACTGGGGCAGAGAGGTGAAATGACCTGTTTTAATACCTGAAGAAGTGTCCAAATTTCCCCTTGTCAGGAAAGACAAGGGTTGATTAGTTTACCAGCTCTCTACTGATCCTGACACGTTCTGGTTTACCCAGCTGCAGATGGCAGTGGCTGGCCTGATCGAGTGGGAAGTCTGGCCACAGACCACTTGGCCCAAAGACCCCTTGCTCCCCTGCAACCCAGAATGTGTCTGCCTGGCAGCCTGGTTCCTTTCAGGGCGGTGCGCTAGAGACATAATGTTAGAGTAGGTATATTGCGAAGGTCTGTCTGCCTTTTCCGAGAAGAGCTTATTACTTAAGTGGGTGTTTATGCTGTGGTGCGCTCCTGCCCTTCTAGTTCCCTTTTGAATGTCCCCCAGAAAAACTGTTAAACCCTTTTTATTAGTCAGGTGTGTTTAAGCATAGACCCATTAGCATTGGATATATGGTAGATACACATTTGATTTCCCTCCCCACCTCCATTTATTTTTAAAAATCCCTTAATCATCGGACATTAATAAAAGAGTCTGCCAAAAGTGATGAAAGTTTCTTTTCAGCAACTCTATCCATCTGAACTCAGGTTTCTTGGAAATTAATTTCCAAGAGACAGCAAAAAGTGAATGCGCCAAAGGTACGTCAAAACATCAGGCTTGTACTAGTTAGGTGAGTTCCCATGAATTTGATGCTCGCTGAATCACAAGATCTGACAATGAAAATCTTCCATAACGTCTTAAAAAGAGTAGAGTCCCAGGTAACTAGCTTTCCCTATGGTATATGTAGATAAGAAAATAATTTTATGTCTGAAATATAGGCAGGCAGAATGCACTAAACAGCAAGTGACAGTAGGAAACTTGATTTTTATTTGTATTAAATAAAATGTGGTCTTTAAATTGCCTGGGGCCTTCACCATTCTCTTTCCCACTCTTCTGCCAGATGATATACACAGCTAAAAGGTTCAAAACAAATTTTGCCTGAAGTGTAAATCCTTAGCTTGAGCTCTTTTTTGTTAACTCTAATTGATTAGACTAGAGTTTGGGAGACTGCATAGTAAATCAATATCGGTTTATTACAGTCATAAATATTTAACAGCTTTTTCAGCTGCAAAATTAACTGAATACGTGACCTTAGCTTGGGCTTTATATAATTAGTAATAAACACTGTGAGCTTTAGAAATAACTGTTTGTTGTGCCAGTCCCCTTCCCTTGCAACTGGGCATAGATGTTCTCTCCTTGCCTGGCCTAACTGAAACCAACATAGACTGGTCGTATATCTGATCTCATTGGTTTATACACAATCACCATTTTCCCACTTTACACTATGGGAAAGCCTCCTTCGCAGAAGACAAACGAGGCAGTCATGATATCATCAGAGCTACACGAATGCTGCATCAGAACTTGTCAGCAGAAGTTGCTCATGGAGCATTTTTTGTCCTTTGATTGAAGCCCAGAAGTTATGCCTGTAATGTTCCTTTTCTTCTGCCCTGGAAATGTGGTGGTTACTCCCAAACCACAGTGCTACTAGCAGCTGGTTAGGTTGCAGAAGGTGCATTGCAGAGGAAGGTTTTATTTTTACTTGTGGTCTTAACTGTACCTTTATGCTATATAAAGGTGTCTTTGAAGTTTTTTTTCCCCAGAATTATTTTGTTTTCCTTTTAAAAAAAAAAAAAAAAAAAAAAAAAAAGTGTTGCAATACTAACAGGTTTTGGCAAAATCTGAGTTTTAGGCAGTCTAAATAAATATCACCTCCCTGCTTTAACTGAGTGCTCAGAGGGCTGCCGCTTCTGTTTCCTTTTATTGTTACTTTCTTATTTTACTAGTTTGCTTGTCCTCCAGAACCAAGACTCGCTATTTCTAATGGGGCGGAGGGGGGAAAGCAGGGAAAAAGCAGCTTTTGGAGAAGGGAAAAGTGAAGCTGATATGGAGAGCTAGCAGATAACATGGTCTTGGCTCCCTCTTCTGCTTCCAGTGGCTTTTATAGTTGTCCAGGTTCTTCCCGGCAAAAAAGTGTCTAGATGCCTTTCCTGAAACTGAGGAAGAGCCACCATAGATGCCTTCTCCAGGGGCCACTGCTACAGAAAGAGGAGAGGAAATAGAGTGGTGACTTTCAGGGAATAGGGCTGCCAGCAAACGGGACCTGCCATGAGGAGAACCACCAGCCCATGGGTGAGAAGCATCCAAGGAGAGCTGCAATCTGGGCAACATCTACAGGGAAGAAGATGCCCAAGTAGCATGGAAGTATGTGCAAGAAGGAGAGAAGAATAGAATGAGTAACAAAAGGAATTGCAAAGGAACCAGTGTAACTAATTTTCTTCCCTCACACCCTCCCCCCCCCCCCCCGGGGATAAAATGCGTATGACAAAGTAAAATACCTCAATATTTTCTTATTATTACTTAAACAGGTAAGCAACTGTTGTATTTTCCAAAGGGATGTTTCATAGTTGCATATACGAAAGTACGTTGATTGTGCAGTCATGAATGGAAGAGAAATTGCTGTGTTAGACTATCTTTCTATTAAACTGTTTGAAGGCCCCTGACTTAGTGAATCAATAAAACAGCAAGAGTATTTGAGACTTTTTTTTGTTCTGTGTAGAATATTCTCCTGGGGCTGTTTGGTGAGGACGTTAGCATTGAAATATGGACTTACCTCAATTTCCATTTTTGCTGTGGATGTCAGTGAGATCCTGGCTTGAAGCGTGCATTCAAATTTGGTATTTTTCTCTCTTGTGAAATAAAGAATGGAAAGTCATTATATATGAATGTCACCGGTGTACAAACCCTCTAGTATGGGGAAACAGTAATGCCTTGAACAATATGCTTCCCCCTTCAAATTCTCCAGGGAGTTTTATTGATTAATATTCTCTGGATAACCAAGGTTTAAAAAGAATCGGGTCCTGAAGAACAGCTCTGTGTAAATCTAAAGTTTGTGTCGCTCACCAACAGAAATTGGACCAATAAAAAGATATTCCGTCACCCACCTCGTGTCTCTAATATCCTGGGACCGACACGGCTACAGCTACACTGCATAACTACAAAGGAACATTGACATCTGTTCTTGTGTTATATAGTTTAGATACATTTGCATTATCAACTTCCTTTGTATTTTTGGTACATACATTTGTGAACTGGTCTAGTATTTGTGCTTGTGTTCAGAGTTCCATGTTGTAGCAGCCACTTGGGGCGTTTTCAGAAAAACAGTGTGGTTCACTGTGTTGAGAAGAAATCTTAACCGATCCCCAGTAAATAATAAGTACTAAGAATTTAAGCGAGGATTTTTTTTAAATCTTGTGGGTTATCTTTGAGGTATTCTGTACTGTTGAATTTCTTAGATCTGATTGGTTATTGCGTGTGGTGTCCATTGTGGCCATCTTTGTGGTATTGCTCAAGTTGTATTTTCAGCAAAGCTTACCACTAACTGATGAGCTGTTGCCCTGGCACACAAGCCCTAAGAAAAACACTCATAATAAAGCATCCATTCTACTGTATTCCATGGCTGCTCCCTGAAACAGCCTAGCTTATGGGAAGGGTTGCTCAGCATTTCTTTGATTTACTCCATAGTGACCTCTACAGTAAGTCAGCTGCTGTTTAAATTAAGGAGTAGATTCACTTATCCTTTAAAATCTGTCTTGCAGCACTCCACTGAATGTTTTATTTATATATATATATATGAAATGTGTGTAAACTTCTGCAGCATACAGATGATAAATTGCTTAGCACTGCACACTTCTTTCCATTTCTTTATTGGATAAAAAAAATCCTAACCAGTTTTTCTTTTGGTTGACAACTCTCGAATGAATTAAAAACAATGAAAACATTTCTGTTACCAGCCTATGGGTTCTGTCATTAACATACAACAGAGTACCCCATGTGGAAATCCCAGCTTCTGACTGAGAGACATTAATTCTGGGGGAAAGTCTTCTTTGATAATAATAGTTAGAGACATGCATTTTCCCTACATAGCTCTGGTTACATCTGCCCTGCGAGCCAGGGGTGTGATTCCCAGTTCCTGTAGACATACTTGTGCTATCTCTTATCTGAGCTAGCGAACTAAAAATTGTAGTATAAGTGCGGTAGCATGGGCAGCGATGGCATGGACTCGCTGCCCTGAATACATACTTACAGGGTACAGGAGAGTTTGTACTCAGGGTAGCTAGCCAGTGCCGCTGCCGGTGTTCATGCTGTCAGCTATGCCACTAGTTTTAGCATGCTAGCTCAGATGAGAGCTAGTATGAGTATGTCTACAGGAGCTGAGACTCACACCCCCCAACTCAGTGTAGACATAACCATGACTGAGAATAAATCAGTTTCTGTATCTAACTGGCTATATTAAGGGTAATGTTTGAATCTCAGTTCTGTTACGGTTTTTTTGTAATCATCATTAGAAACTGTTGTTCTCTAGGCTACCGTTGCAGGTGTGCCCTTCTGTCTCTGTAGTTCAGTGCTGTGAAACTACCTTGGCATTAATTTTAATTGAAAATACAGATTGATGCAAGGTCACTGCAGAGCTCCTCCAGCATTGATTTGCAACACTGCTGAAGGCTGTGGACTTAAGTTTCTTCCCCAAGTTCTAGTAGGTAGGTGTCAGAAGGCGACTGTATTGGCGTGCAATAGCCAGTTAAAATTTATGCGTACTGCATCTCTTCAAGTCATCCTCTGACTTTTTTTTTTTTTTTTTTTTTTTTTTTTTTGTGGATGCTTCATTGAGACATAACCAGTTATGCTTTCTAAAGTAACTACAATGCTGCCGTAAGGCACATATATATGCCACAAAGTGCTATATGTATACAAGGGGCTTAAGCTATGGTTGCTATAGGAACCTTAACTGAGGTACCTGAATGTTGTTTTATTTAAACTGTCATTTTAACATGGGCTGAGAAATGTGAGCTGACATGCATCTAACATTTTTGTGTGGTATTTTGATAATCTAAAAAGTGGGGAAATTACTTTCTTTAAAAAAACACGGGGGCAAGAATGACTCTTTAAGAAAAGTAAGTACATTGTGAAGCATCTGGAAGCTTGCCTTCTCGCAGCTAGTAAGTTCACAGCTTTGCAGTTGCCATGTAAGCTACATATCCAGGTTTGTATGTGCCATCAGTTACTCAGCTTCAGAACAAGTTGCATTTGGTAAATTCCATGAAATTGACTGACTGACAGGTCAACTGCAGCTGGCATAGGAGGAGAAATATTTATTGTGTTAATTAGATAAATTGGTAATGAGGATGAAACCCAGTTGTTTTTGGTGATTGACATTTTTAAAACAACTGAGAGCTTTCTATTCTGTTGACTGGTCCATCCATGTGGAAAATCTTTCTTCTAGAATCTAACGATATATATATTTTCCAGGTTAAGCAGCATACCTTAGTCACCTGTATTTTTTCAGGAGGGGAGAGTTCTTTAGATTTCATTACTATCCAGATGCAATGGATTGCCAGGAGTGTGTGTAGGTGGTCCATATCAATTCATGGTAATTGTAAATCAATTATAAATATCTGGGGTTTTTTTTTAATACTGGATTTTGATTTAAGATCCTCCATAGTTACCATCTTAATATATTCATTGCCGAATCCTTCTCTTCCTCCCCGCATACTAGCAAAAAATTTCTATTATGCAATCAGTTATTTCAACCATAACTCAAATAATGAAAAAAAGTTACAGAAAACTTTTTGCATGGTGTTTAAAAATTCAAATAGATGGGTTTCATTTTAAAATCCAAATGTTTTGTTTTGCGGCTGAAATTTGTATTCTTTCTATGTATCTTTTCTAATATAGTTGCTTTGCAGCTATTCAATGTGGAGCAAGTGTGTAATGTTTATGCTGCAGCTTGCAGTGTAATGACTCTAAAACAGTCCTCTAGTTTAGTTTATCTGTTGTTGGCTTTGGCTCTTCATAGTGTTTCCTATTGACTTGTTCCCCCTTTAAATTCTTCTAGCTCTTACATTAGTTGTCTTCCTCAATAAAGCCCTTATACTTATATTCAAGAGGGAAATTGGACCTGTTCCAATTTTAGGAACAGGTCAATGTTTTTTACAGGTAGTAGCCAACCAGCTTATTTCTACTCTGTAACTCATCTAATTAAAATACAGGGACACTACCTGTTCAGTTCCCACGGTGCTCTAGAGCTCTTATGAGGTAAGCTCCAGAAGCCAGCTGGAAGTTACAAGTCAGCTCAGAACAGAAGCATTAGTGAAGCTCTTCAGAACCTCCTTGTTGGTTTAACAGTTTTGTTTGTTCAGTTAAATGGAAGTGGTGATAGAAGTATATTCGGGTGGGTTTGCAGTTAAATGCTGTGCAGAAGAAGTGGGTTACAGGAGGGATTTGAGACGGTTGGAGCCTAGGGCAGGGAGGTGATTTCAGGGATAAGGAGTGATGACAACATCACACATCAAGGGAGCAGAATGGGGAGAATAAACATAGTGTAACCCTTATACTTGACAAGCAAGAGGCTGTTAGTGACTTTTTGGGGAAGGTCATTTCAGTGGAGGGGAGAAGGCAGAAGCCCCATTGGAGAGGTTGGATGAAAGTCAAAGGGGAAGGAAGGGATGTGGGCACGAGAGGCCATAGCTAGAAAGGGCTGTGTGACTGAGTGAAAGCTCCCTATGGATAGGGGAAAGAGCACAATTGAATGTAGAGGAAAAGGAACCAGAAGGGAAGGAAAAGTGGTTGAAAATCAGGCAAGGAAGGAATATGGGAAGGCAAAAATCTCATCTGTGTTCTCTCTTCCCTAAAACTTCATTATAAGGCTGTCCAACGTCAGCTGCCAGCCAAGGTAAGATCCATTCTGAATGCCTCTTCATCAGATGTTTGAGTACAACATGTGAACGTTTTTACGCAGATAACCCTTTAAGGAAGTTCTTATCGAAGAGCAGTGAAAGAAATGTGTCATCTGGCTATGAAAAAATGTATATGTTAAAGGTGTTCTGACTGAATAGAGAGGACATCATAAAAAACAAATCTGCATTTGGTGGTCTTGGTTCATTTACTAGCTGGCAAGTGTCAAAATGATGAAAACCTTCACCATAGTTGACCCTTTTGGCCATTCCAGCGAAATGCAAATACTTCCGAAGAATATTTAAATCCAAACTATGTCATTGATCTTTTTAAAAAGTTAAGAGTTACTAAGTTTTCGGCCTAAACTGCCTAACTGTGTCTCTTAACCAGCAATGAGGATCATTATACATTTCATCACCTTTGTTCCCATTAGATATAGCGGCAGCAGTCTACAAACAGCCTACTACTTGTGTATACCTTACTGTGATATATTGAGCAGATAACTCAATATATCAAACTCAGTCCTGTTCCAAGGAAGTAGCAACAGCCTAAGCAAGTTACTGAAACTCATCAGTTGCATTGCACAAGCACAGCATCGTAATAGATTTGGGTGATGCAAAACACTAACAATCCTACAACTTGGTAGATGCTGCCTCTAACTTGATGACACACAAGAATGAAGAGACATTTAGTTGCCTTCATCGGAGCACACACAATCCAAAGGACACAGCTGCTGCTCTTGCTAAAATAGAAAGCATGGGATCCTAAGAGCTGCAGTCTGTTAAATTTTAATTTGGCTTCCTATCTTGGATATGTTCATTGTTCTTCAGTGGCGCACTGTAAGAAGAATGGGAGATGAGTGTACTTAGATTAGGTTTAATCAAGTAGTGATAATGAGAGATGGATGTTTTGGTTGCAACTCCAAGCACATTAGGAATTAGAAACACAGGTAGTGCCATATCATTTCAGGCCAAAGGTCCAGTTACTGGTATCCAGTCTCTCAGTAGCCCATACCAAGCACTTCTGAGAAGAATGTAAGATTCCCCATAGCAGCTGATTAGGCAATAGTATGCTTGTGGGAAAGATTATTCCTGACTTCAAGCAGTTAGTTCTTGTTTTATATCCTGAAGCATGAAGATTGATATCCCATATAAACTTTTATTCTAGATAGTCTAGACATTTTATAGAGCGTTCTTATGTGAAGCCTAGTAAGGTCTGTCCTTCATCGTAATCTTGTGGCTGAGAGTTATTTACAGTTTAATTACTCATTGTGTAAAGTATGTTATAAATTAGTTGCCTTTTAAAGTAATTGAGTATTCCCTTGTTTTTGTATTATAACACGAGATATAATATGAGCTCCTGATTGACTTTTTCTAGACTGTTCATTATTTTTATATACCACTGTCTTGCCATCGCTTACTCATCTTCCCAACTAAATTATCTTCATCTTTTTAATCTCTCATATGGAAATATTTTCAAGCCTCAAATTCATTGCCCTTTTTGGTTCCTTTTTTATCTAGTGCTGTATCCTTTTAAAGATGAGATCAAAACTGAACAGAGTACAAGGTGTTGTATAATATTTTTAGTTTTAGTTTCTTGCTTCGGCCTTATTTTCTTGTTTGTATTTGACTGCCATTGCACATTGATTTAATGTCTTCAGAGAGCAGTCCTCAAAGATGCTTAGATCATCTTTTCCTGAACTTTCACAGTTAGTTTATAACTCAGAATAATCTGCATAGTTCATATTGTTCCTTCCGGCATGAACTTCCTTGTACTTGTCCATGTTGAATTTCATCTGCCATTCAGATCACCTATCTTCCTTAGATCCTTTTGGAGTTCCCTGGAGACACGTTTAGGCCTGACCAATCTAAACAGTTTGGACATCTATAAACTTTTCCATCTCATTGTTCATTGCACTCTTCTTCAAATTCACTAATATGCTAACTAACTCCAGTCGTAGTGTAAATGTTTGGGGCAACCCCGTGAACTTTCTTTCATGTTGAACATTGACCATTTATACCTGAACTTCGTTTTCTGTATTGTAACCAGTTTCTGATCTGACAGAATTTATTAATTTATTTACTTACCTTTTATGAGCGATCATTTGGGATTGTTTACTTCTCTTTCTCCATCTTCTCTGTGACACCACCACCAGCTAGCTCAACACACAACCTGTGGGTGCAGGAGAGATCAGCTGGTAGATGACTGACCCAGCAAGATTGCAGGGGTCAGGCAACAACCATGCTGCTGCTCCTGGCTACCTGTTCTGCGGGCTAGGTGATGGGTACACCCCTTGGACTCACAAATACGGTCTGTGTCCCCTAGGGGCCCAGGTCTGCAGAAGAATGGATCTGGCTTTAAGCTATGTCTGGGCCACAGCAAATTCACTTTGAGGTTGTTTTTAGATGTCTTTAACCTTAATCTGAATAGGAAATAACTGCCTTCCTGCTATGGCTTAATTCTACTGCAGGGCATTTTTGCATGGTTGCAGGTCACTGTACAGATAAATTGGCTTACAGTTAATAACAGCCTGATATTTACAGATGTTCCAGGTTTTGTGTGTAGATCTTTGTGGACTCACAATTTGAAACCTAATTCTTTTGCACATTTGCCAGTAAAAGGAAATTACCTACCCCTGTATTATACACACATAATTTGTCTTGTATTTTATTCCCTACAGCTACAAAAACCAAAAGTTCAGTTATCCAGATGTTAAATATAATTTACATAACTTGCATGTCCAACAGTTCAATTTTGCCTGTTAAGGTGGCACTTGTTCGAGGTGGTAGTGTTTCCCACTCTCCCCCCGCCGCCGCCGCCCTGGCAGGCTACAGAACAACACAATATTTTGTGTGTTGGGGGGGGGGGGGGGGGAGCGGTTTCCTGTGAATTTCTTAACGGATGTGAAAGGAAAAACATTCTCCCAGATTTCCATTCCTCCTGTGGGCATCCTGGGACCGAAACCTCCTGCTGGTTGCTGCAGCTTCCTCCTAGTAAAGCACCACAGTACAGTCCATCGGCTGGAGATTCAGTTCAGCAATGTACCAGGTCACACAAATGTCTTTTCTATCCTTCTCTCTCCCGCATCAAAGCTTTGGGGATTTTTTGTTATTAGTGACACTCAGCTCTTACCTGGTTCTTCTGGAAGGGTGCCCTCATTTAGCTATGCAATTCCTGACCTGACCAGGAGCAATGACAATTAGTCCTGCCATCTGGGCAAGCATGAAGAAGTTAAACTTACTGTTAACTTACAAGCACAGGTCCAATATATTTCACTCTACCTACCTTCATACATAGGGGAAGGAGAGCGTTGTTTTCTCAAAGCAGTCAGAGCATTTTTAAGATTTGAAATATATATTGTATGTCAATTTACAGTTTTACTGGCACTGCTGATTTTTGTGATGTAAAAAAATACAGCATCCATCTTGATGATGATACATTTTGAAATGTAAAGAGGGCATGAAATCTAATAATAATCCCTGCTGGTTATTGTTTCCCTGAAACAATAAATTACTCTTTCTCCCTCATCTCTCCAAAAGCAGGTGACTTATGATGTTGGCAGAACTCAGTAGAATCTCAGCATTAATTGTGGGGAATTTCCACATCAAAATATGTGCTGCTGTTTGCAGAAGCCTCCTGTTAGAAGTATAAACTGAGTAATATAAATAGTGGTGATAAACAAATTCTGCATCCTAACTCTACCTGCATAAGAGAGATTTGTACGTGAGTTTAAAGAAGGTAACTAGTGCACCTTCCCAGACACCAAGCATCTGCAGAAACCCCTTTTCCTTACAGTAGACTGTTAAGGTGTGTGTTCTCTTGAAGTAATTAGAAGGAGAAGGTGAGTTGCTTAATTAGTCTAGAGGCTTGTGGTTGAATTTTTTTTTTCCCAAACTCGGCTGTGGTGAAATTTTTACTGTAGCTCTGTTAAACTGTTGACAAACTAAATGAATTCCCAGCTGTCATCTACTTGTATTGGCTTCCAAGGTTGTTTGAAAGTGCTTCAAGAAGCCACTGATGCCAGGCAGAGAACTAAGTTATTCATGCTGCTGTAACCCCCCAGGGACCTGTACTTAAACTTCATACTCTGAGTCTTCAATTTGAGCTGCTTATAGGTTTCAGCATGGTACCTCTTAGTCAGGATGGCTTGTCCTCTGGCCTTGACATATCTGCCCAGAAACTGGTATCAACAACAATGGTCACAAATTATGCCTTAACCAGAAAGCATGTTAAAGACTTGATTGGATGTGCAATGCTTATGGATTCATAGCATTGCTTTGGCTGTGATCCTCCTTTCAAATGCTATCAATCCAGTGCTGGTCTGCACAGTTGCTGATCTCCCAGTAGTGAAACCCTTGTTGTTTTATGTTACCTGTGTGGGCATGAACAACCAGTGTTCTGATTCTCCACACGTTCTTGCTTAAGTATACAGTAACACAATATTATAGGTCTCTCTACAGCAAGCAGTTTTTTTAAAAATTACGTTGATGGAAGAAGAGTGAAGAACTACAGATCACTAAGGTAAAGCAAGTGATTAGCCACCCAATTTTGAGAACAAAGGAAAAAGGGATATATACATTTGTCAGATGCACAATCCATGCTCAAGGTGTTTGAAGATCTAGCTTCCTTGCTTATAGCTTCATTCATACCCCGCCTATCCATTATGTAATGGAGCACTGAAAAGAGACCGGTGATGTATGGTGCTGAAGAGTGGCCACACAATTTTTTTCTTGTGTTTGCATTTGTACCGTGCATTACGGTATGCCTGTGTCACAGGGGTATTATTCATTTATTTCCAATTCTTCCTTTCTCCAACAGTAAGATTAAAAAGGAAATCAATGCCATTATACAGAATGAGCTCACCACCCAGAACACAATGATCTGTGCCTATAATATGTATTGTACATCTTCAGTGTCTGCATTTCTCAAGTCCACTCCAGAGACAATGCACCACAAGCATGACTGGAAACATAGAAAGCTAAGGTACTGTAAAATACAGCAAAGAGTCTGCACAACACAGTAGCCAGTTACGTTAGCTCAAAGTTAAATACCATGGACAGTCTTAACAAATGTATCCATTCCTCCCTACAGGCACTGTCCTATGGTCAGACACTGATGAAGAAGAATGCTTTCCCCAAGCAAGAAGGGACGATGCAGTAGAGGTTTCTGAATTTATTATTCTACTAATGATATGAACATATTGTCATGTATTTTAGTCAGCTTAGACCTCACAAACAAGTCACTAAATTCTTGGGACAGATTATAAGGAGAGGCAGAGGCCCTTCTATGATTTTTTTTTTTTTTTTTTTTTTTAAATGGCCCAGGTACAGCATAAGGCATCTCTGTACTAAGACAGTCGTTCATTTTACACTACCTGTTATGTCTTCAACAAATCATGTTTTTCTTTTTCAGGAATTACAAACAGGAGTATTTTGAACCAAGTCCCAGCCACAGGTGACCCTATGTACATAAAATTTGACAATGTTTTTCCAAGGTAAGGATGCTGTAATCATTACAGGCGAACATTGAGCCGTGGTGCAGTAACTTACCTCTCATTCAATGCACTGTACTATTTCTTTTCAGAAAACAACTCCAATCCTATTGTGGCTGCTGCATTCATTGCTGCCTGAGGGCTTCACTGAGTGTGCACCCCAGCCAAGTAAGTCCACATCTTTTTCTACAAAGCTCCGTTTGCAGAGTGTTCATTATGGTCAGGGGTATCTAAATTTCAGCACTATCTGTGTGTGTTACAGGTCACCATATCTCAACTCAGTCAAGTTATTATGGCTCCATATGAAGCACCACGTTCGGACGCATGCAAAACTGACATCAAAAGAATTTGTGAAACCATGTAAAGCGTAACCAAGCCAGCCTTCTGAATAGGGAAATCTCCAGCTTGTCTTCTGGTGACCATCTTGAAGAAGGTGCTGCCTGTGATCATAGCAAAGCAAGGTTCAACCAGAGGCATGTAATATACAGTGCTCAATAAATGAATTCAAACAAGCTGTCTATACTGTTTACCTTTATTTGGGAGCACTAAATCAGACACCAAAAACAAAAGTAATAGGATATAAATACCTAGGTGCAATACCATTTTTCTACTAAATAGAGAGCTTCCGGGGATCCCATCACAGCCTTCTGTACAGCACAGACTTAGTTTCAATTCTGTCACTAATTATAGGGGCTAATGTTTGCAAGGGAAAATGGAAAGAGACTTTCTCATGCTTAGACAAGCACTGCTGCTCAGACAGACAAGTGCTAAATATCCCCTGCCAGGGATTTCCCAAGGCCTCAGTCATTGCACAGAAAATGCAGTTAGTTCTAATCTAGTGGTAACAGGAGGGGCTAAGAAAGCACTGTTGATCAAAGACAATGACTTTTACCCCAGCATGAATATCTCTGTATCTTGACATGATGCACAGAGGCGCGTGAACTAGTCAGAGGATTGTTATGCTGTCTGCAGCATCATACTATACTTCAGTGTGCTATGACAAATTAACTATTTAACAAGTTGCTAATGTGGCTCATTCAGCTGCTCTGCCTCCCAGCGTGATAATAAAACAAATGATTACAGTGTGGTTCCTGCCCGACAGAAATTACTGTAATGTAAATGGAAAACTTTAGGCGCTGCACTATAGAATAAACAGAAGCAACAGGATGCTGGAGGGGCAGGGCAGTGTCATATTGCATGCTGGAGGGATGATTTAGGAGAGCTGTGTATCCATCACCTAAATTCAATATGCAGTTCAACACAATAATGTCTACAGTAACCTAGCAACGGGACCACACGCCCCTCCTGGTGAAGGAAGCTAAAAGGCTTTTTGGGCACTATCTGGTGTATTGCAAGAGAACTGCAGTATTTTGAATCACCTCCACATTGCCATCTGGTGTCTTTTCATGGAATGGCAGGAAAATTCTCCAGTTCTGGCAGATCATTTTTTCTAGGTTTTGCAGTGCCTCCAACTGCTCCGTTTGTATTGCACAAGAGGAAATGCTTTCATTTTACCTGTCACTAATATCAGAAGTGTGGAGGAATTTACTAGTGCATTTTCTCTTGTTTTGTGGTAGTCTCTTTGCGGATCATTGTATATTTAAAATCATGTTTGTCCTCATGATGCTTTTCTTTCTGGCTCACAACTACTTCATAGAGGTTGTGTCAGAATCTTGGGGACAAACACAAGGAGCTGAGCATGATTTTCTTCTCAAATGAGCTTTGCAAACAACTGAAAAGCGTTCCCCATTTGTGGCTTTTTCATGGTGTGCAACTTGGCTTTCCATGCGCAAGATATTATCTCTGGGCATTATAGGACATAACCTCATTTGGCTTCTGTGGGGTTGAACCCAGACCTCTGTGCTGTTAGTTAATGTTCACTTGTCTTTTATTTGAGCTGAGTTAGGTAGCAACATCCTTAGAATCTTTTACTTAATTTAAAGGTGCTATATTCAGACACCCAACCTCTGTAAAATCAGCACTGTTATAAACTGGGCCTAATGGCCTGGATACAGTCTGCCACCATCAGCACCATCTCCTCTTCTGCACAGGAGGGTAGGAAAAATAGCCACCTTCTCGTGATCTATGATGTGTTTCAGAGAAGAAAATTGTTGTTGCAAGATAAAATGGTACATAATAAAATTACAGAAGCAGCTTTTGGCCTAGTGCCCTACATGAAGAAAATCTTTTGTGTTAAGCTGTGAATATTTTTATTTGCTTCAGCTGATCAACATTCTGGCATGTTGACAAAATGTGTCTTTCTAGGTGTCTGGAGCATGCCTGTTACCATACTCTTTAACCATTAGCTTCTTTGATCAGTAACACAAACATCAGTTCAGTTTTTTGTTTGTGGGATTTTGTTTTTGGGGTTCCTCCCTAGCCCCACAAAACCCACATTGCAAAAAAAATGTTGTAAACTTGTAGCACTTTCTGGTTTACTGCTGGCTGAACTAGTCATAAATTCTTACAGGATATAAAATCTTCTAAGATGTTGGGGGGCAGCATTTTGAATATATCAAAAGATGCAAATGACTGAAATGCTCAGTTTTGTTTTGTTTTGAACTCAGCAGTACTTATAATTTCCCTTCCCTTTCTGTCTTTATAGGTCTACGAGGGCTAATCAATCTTGGGAACACATGTTTTATGAACTGTATTGTCCAGGCACTTACCCACACTCCACTACTGCGAGATTTCTTCCTCTCCGACAGGCACAAATGTGAAATGCAAAGCCCCAGCTCATGTCTGGTCTGTGAAATGTCTACACTTTTTCAGGAGGTGAGTGCTGTTCACCACTACAGCAGCACCATGTAACTTTCCACAACTCTTCTTATGCAGAGAGGCATCGTAAATAAATTCCATTTACATTATCAGATGGCAAAATACAGTGATAAAAAGGGAATGTGAATTTATTGTCAAAGAATAATTGAGTCCAGTCCTGTGGCCCTTATTTAGGCAAAGCGGCCACTGAAGTCATCGGGAGTTGTCTGAGTAAGGACCGAGTATGAAACCTTGTAAGGGCACTGTTAAAGCTGAGAGGCTGCATTTTATTTATAAGGTCCAAGGTCTAACTGAGGAATCTGTAACCGGCTCTGGTGGTGGAGAGGAGAATGAGCAAAGCTACAGTATGTACCATTGTAGTTTAAGGCACTGGGTTACATTAATTAGTGTAAATACTGTAAGGATCTTAATTCTGTGTGTTCTTTCCTTTAAAAACATTTGCTAGCCTCTCCTATATCAAAACACACTAATTGTAGGAGAATAATCGGAAGCAACCATGTTGGTACAATATGTACACTGTGTACATGCATAGGTGCCAACTTCATGGGCACCCACTGAAAAAAATAGGGAGTACTCAGCATCTACAGGGCTGATTAATCTTTTGTGGGCCCCACCCCTGTTCAGCCTCTTCCCCCAGAGGCCACACCCCTGTCCAGCCTCTTCCCCCTGAGATCCCTTCCACTGCTTGCACGGTGGGGGTGGGTGGGAAAGGGGGCGGAGAGGAGCACCCACCGGCAAAAACAATGACCAGTGCCTGTTTGTACATATACTCTTTCCCTTTGTTCAGCAAGATGCCTGGCTTTGCGGTATACCTTTCTGAAGTTTCCACCTCCTCTCTGTAGGCTTTTGCTGCATGATAGGCATTGAAAGATGTTTACTTTGTGAGTCACTGTGTTGAAGGGACTTTTGCAGTCTTATTTCTGCCTCAGAAATGTGAGGCCACATGACAGGATTGTAGGCGACTTTGATTTTAGGTTTTAAGCTGAACTTTATCTGCCCTGTGCCTTTTCCCCTTTCGTGAGAGACCTACCTTCATGGTAAGCAAAAGAAATGCTCAGAACTTTCCTTTCCTTGGTTAAAAACGTAGTTTATGCTGTTACAAGGTACGTGCATGTTGCTTCGAAATAATGTCTGTATGCAGAGTGTATTTTAGTATACGTTTATATTTCATGGCATAGAAGTCCAGGCACACCTAAAATCTACTTACTTGCTATTCAGCAGGTTTCAGTTTGCCAAAGATAACTCTCCTGTTTGTTGTAAATCAGTCAATCTTGTGTGGGGAAGTGACGTCCTTTTTTAAGTGTTCTACTAGGGAGTTTTGTTTCTGAGATAGTGCTTAACACTTATATATAGCAATTTACGCTTTCAAAGTGTTTTACAAACATTAACTAATTACATATTAAACTTCCAATATGTGGGTTCATTTCCTATTTACTACTGAGGATGTTGGACTAGAGGTGGGAGGGAAGGAAAGTGTGCTACTGTAGGTAGCAGCTAGAGGATAATTCACACTTGCTGTGGTAAATCAGAATAGCAAGGGCAGGGGATACCACTCTGCCTAGGTAACTATTTCAGGCACTGAGTGGAAATACCAATTTCTGTAGGTTATCAATTTGCAAATCTATTTGATTGTAAAAAGCCAAGTATATAGGTACTAATATCATGTACAGTCATCTTGATATGCCTTCATCCGATTGATATAAACATTGTCATCCCATTGGCTTGTAATAATTTTGATGGTCTGTTAGCTCTACCATCCTTTAAAAAGGGTGGATGGGAGGGGGGAAATGACTACCATGTCATGAATTGGGGGTGAGATTGCAAAAGCTGCCTGGGGAGCTGGGGATGGAGAATTATTATTTTTATTGGTGTAGTGTATAGGAGCTCCATTCATGGAGCTGGACCCCATTGTGCTAGGCATTGTACAAACCCAGACAAAAAAAACTGTCCCAGTCCCGAAGAGAACTTAAGTGCACAACTTGCATCAATTTATAGTGTGGATTATGCTTCTAAATTCCACAGGCAGTTTTGAAAATCTCAGCCTACATTTTCCTCCAATCAAAATCCATACCTATGTTTTCACCGATTCTTGTGTAATTCTTATTGTGAGGCTTATGATACCATGAACGAGTCTAGAATTGCAGCTGTTTAACATACCAGACTGTAGAGACAGGACTGCAGTGATCTGTGTCCATCTTTGTTCGTCATGTTGAGATATTTAGGTTATTGTAAGAGTCTAATGTTGGGGAGGGATACTGTAAGTGATATGGGAGAGAGAATTACCACACAACCACCTAGAAGTAAAAATTTAACACCCAGTCTCTCAGAAGCAAAACTGTGCTGTTTACCCAACTCCAGAATATTTTCTCCTGTCTGTGAATAGTAAATAAGTGATCTCTCTCTTGCCATCCATCTCCACCCTCTGACAATTATATTATATTATTGGCTACAGTTGATAAATCTCTCAGCATTTTTATTAGAAGACCTTTTTCTCCCCATGGGAGAATTTTGAATTTCTGCCCACCCACGGTTCCATCTAATGTCTTATAATTACGCACTGAACTGCTTATCTCCAGTCCCCTCACTAAAAACACACATGCATTTATATAGAAAGGAGCCCTCTTGTTGCATTTCCAGTGATCAGGGAGGGCTAACCAATAGAGAATCAGTGGTGTGACTCTTATGAAGGAATCTTTTGTAATTTAATTACCAGGGCAACTGCAGTTCAAATTCCATCTCTGGTTTTCAGTGTGATCTGGTTTTTACCTGGCTTTCCCTCGGGTGTTAATTGATGTAGTTGTCTCAAGTCATCTTATTAAATGTCAGATAATCAGGGCAAGGGTTAATTTTATCGCTTCTCCACCCCCCTTTCCTGAAGGCATGATCTTATCCAAATGGAATGCCAGGGACTCTAGTGAGAGCATGCAAATAAATTCATCTTAGAAAACTAAAAAAGTGAGATCTGCAGTCTGAAAATCAGAATGAATTTTGCCCATTGTGATCCCTAAAGAAATAATGTTGTCCTGCTTTCCAGTTTAGGATCAGTTGTGTAGGTTGTACCAGTGGTTTCTCCATGATAAATGTCCACTGCATTTGCATGTTTGGAAGTGACAAGTTCCTTCTGGTTGAAATAGATTGATGGTGAGCAGTGAAGGCGTCAGCTGTTTGTCACTGCTTACATCAAGGGAATAGTTCTTTCCCTGTAAATTCACTAGGTGCAGCTTTGCAAATATTTCAGCATCAAATTTCTAGTGTTTGTTTTTAAAATGTATAATTGCATCTATTAACGTTTTAGCTCATGCAGTGAAATAATAATGTAATGAAACCAGTTGTACTGCATAGTAGGGAGAATAAAAAGGATTTGGGAATGGCCAATATAGTTGAAGCTGGATTTAAAAAAAAATCAAGAATGAAAATATATAGAATCTGCTCATTGAGCTAGTTGGCTTAATGGATTCATGTATTAGCTTTTCACTTGTGTTTACTTTTGGTTTACCAATGAAAATGAGTGCAGTGATGGTCTGGTCCCTAGGGGATATTTATTCACTTTACAGAATGACCTTACAATATGGCATGATTAGCAGGGTGTCTGTCTCCATCTACTATGTGCCTGGAATAGTGGGAACACCTGGGGATATTGCAGGTTGTGGTGCATGCACTCACACAATATTAAGAACAAAGCCTTCTCTTTTCCTGTCATTCCCCACCCCTGTGAGTCTGCAAAAGAATACAATACAGCTAGGTAGAGAGAGTTTAGAAATAGAGACGCACAGGAAAAAGAGGAGAATGAGAAGATTTATTACTTTAATGTGTAAGATGTTAAGCTGTGTTGAAATGGTTTGTGTAGAAAATAAAAGTAAATAAATTCTGGCTGAAACCTACACAAAGGGAAGAAAAAGTACCTTAAGGCCTTTATGCCAAACATCATAGACCGAGGCGTTACTGGGCACATACAGTATTGTCCTCTATTTGAGAGTCTAGGCAATGTTTTTATAAAGTCAAGAGTTAAAGAAAAGTAGAACGAAGAAATTGTGGGAATTAATACCACATGCTCAGCAAAGCATCTATGTAGATTTATACAGTAGAAAAGCCTCACAATCCTACGGTATCCTTAAAGTTCCATACACAGTAAAGTTCCACGGAACTTGTGCCCATGCAGTAAACTGTAATAAATTATTGCTTCTAAAACAGGGATAGAATTTATATCCATGCTTGTGAAATTGAGATCTTCCAAGTTGCATGAAACATTACTGAGTGTTGAGGGACCTAGGATAGATATTGGTATTCGAAGCCAAAACATATTCTTTCCCCCCATCCTCCACTGTAGACTGCCTGTCTATTTAAGATTATTAAGTTGAAAAATAATTCATAAATGAAGCGTTTAATTTTTCCAGTTGGAATGGAGTCCAAAACAGGAGTTAGGCCTATAAGAACTCTTACTTACAGAGAGAATGTTAATTTGGTATGTATGCAAGATTGCTCAAGTACTTTTGTTTGTTCCTATAGCTGGAACACCTCCACACATCCATTTTTGGTGGGAGAAGAGCATCCCTGCAGTGGTATAGCCTGTGGGGTCTACCTGTTCTTTCTCTGTCTGATGAGTCGAGGTTGCTGTATATTGCTGCTGAGTGCTAATTGTGTAAAATATGTATGATGAAATCTAGAAATCCCATATACATTACTGCTAGAGGTAGCCATGAGCCAGTGGAAAAAGTAGTAAAAATTTGCTAAGTAAAAAGGCATAGGGACTACTACTAAATATAGTACGAGTGAAGCTTTTGTACTGTATATTTAACAGTACTGTGATTGGGTGCGTTTCCAGTTTCCATATTGTAATAGCCAATAATTTGATAGTTTCTTTTAGGTTCCTTTCACCCTAATGAAGCACTAAAGAATGTAAAATCTACTGGCAGGTCTAGTGTCTGCAGTGGAGTAATTATGGAGAGTGCTCTCTGTTAAAATGACCAGAGAGCTCTGAGACTAATTGCAAGGAGTGACAGAACAGAGACGTTTTATTGCTGCAGTTTCCTGAATTATGTTGAACAGTAGCTGCATCAGCAGATTTCAATTACCACTCCAGTGCTCCAGTCTCCTGGTGTCATTCTTGTTGGCATCAGTTTCCTATTGATCCTTTTATTTATAGAAGGCTTTTTTGCATTGTTGGGCTGCAGTGGTATCGTTTCTTGTTGAGAAAATAGGGGCTTCTAGAAGAAGAGAACTTAATTTGCAGAGGGAAACTTGACAAAAGACTGCAGAGCTTTATACAGAAATGAGGACTGGTGAAAAAACAATCTAGACTACATTTCACCTACAGGTAACCCCAAAAGAGACTGTACAATTCCTCTAGCCAGCTTTGCAGCAAAGTTTTTGCAATTTTACTGGTGTGAAAAAGCTCACAGGAGAAGAGCAAAGAGAAACCCAGAAATAATTTTTTTTAAAAACCCTTTTCTCCCCGCGGTAAGTGAGATAACCCACGTTGCTACTTTTTTTTTTAAATCTGCTGCATATTCTTTTTATGTGATGGAAGAGTTTTGTTGGAAAATAAGACCTCAAACATAAACAGTAGTGTCACTTATGAGGTCTTGTCAACAGTTAGCATGGTCTTGCAGGGCACCCTTGCTGGAGAGCGTTTCTTCAAAGGGCAGGGGAGGTCGAATCATACATTTTTCACTTGTTTGAAATGAAATGTCACTTCAGTTAGTAAATTTGGAATTGAACTTTTATATTTACAGGAGGAACTCTTGACACAGAGATTGTCTATGTGGGGAAATTTACCAGCAAAACTATGCCGCTATAACTATATCAGTATAAAGAACGAGGAGTGCTTGTGGCACCTTAGAGACTAACCAATTTATTTGGGCATAAACTTTTGTGGGTTATACTGGTGTAACTTCCCATGTGGACACACTTACTCAGGAATAAAAATGCCCTTTTCTGGTTTAGCTTATGTTGCTTTGACAGCAGTACATGACATACTGGTATGTATAGTCCAGTAAATTTCCCCGTATGTACAAACTTTTAGTGTGTAGTGGCCACTACTCACCAGCAATTATCATACCTTGGTATCTAGGGGTAGTTAATAGTAAACATGGATTTTTTTTCCAGTGGCCTCTACTGTTGTTGTTTTTCCTAATTCTACATAAGTGTATAATGTATAAATATGCTTGTTGACTCCTTACATGTGGTGGTTTGTCTTCAATCTAGAGTAAATACATTTTTAGAGATTCCAGCGTGCTATCCAGAGTAAGCAGATTTGAGTACTGCTCATTTGTGTCCTCAATATGACATTACTCATAATGCAGGCTAATCACCACAAAAACAGGAAGCTGCAAGAATGAAAACTATAAAAGATGCCTGCCTGTAACTTAAATAATGTGTTCAGTGTATTCTGTTCTCAAACCACTTATTTGGAGGATCTGTTTTTTTAAAAAAAAACCTGAACATTTCAGTGTAAGATTGTCAAAACTAAAGTTTCATTCAACTTCAGTTGTCTAATCCCAGTCACTAACTTCTTTTATGGCTAAATGCACAGAGACTGTGTATCATGTTAACAATCATGTCCTTTTCTTTGCTTTGAGCAGTTTTACTCTGGGCACCGATCTCCTCACATTCCATATAGGTTATTGCACCTGGTATGGACGCATGCACGGCATTTAGCAGGGTACGAGCAACAGGATGCACACGAGTTCCTCATTGCTGCATTAGATGTGCTACACAGACACTGCAAAGGTAAGGCTTGCACTGGCACATCAATGAACAAGGAATAGTGAATCAAAAAAAGTTAGAGATCTCCTCTTAAGTGGGGTAAACGGTCTTCCAGCACAGTATTCTCCCTATTTAGCAAGTTCCTTTTTAAATGTGTTTTTGCCTTTCTCTCATACATCTATCAAACAGACTTTTCCTCCTGCCAAAATACCCACATTTTTAGAGCGAGAGCACATATTGGTTTGAGTCACTAGCTTGCCCTTTTCTTATTGGTTATGTGAGTCAGTATCTTGTAATTTAAATTGCCATCCAAATTCTATTTATACTTGAGGTATTTTAAACTCTTATTCAGTGCATCAATAAGGTACTGACTACACACACAAAAGGAGGCAAAGTAAGTGTCCAAGACTGTTTTGCTTCAATATTACAGTACTGTATTTGTGATACCCAACATCTTAACAGCACTATGAATGAAAGACCAAATGGAACCCTTACCTCAAAATCCATTCAGTCTTGATACCTTGTCTCTCAGCCTTAATAATATTATATAGTAGCCAATTCTATTTACAGCAGAAGTGTTCATTAGCACATATTTAAAGATGAACTAACAAGATTTTAAGAAAGGTTTAAGATACAAAATCTGTGAATTGAAGAGAATATACTGTATATGTAACCTTGTTTGTCTGACCCATAGTTAGCTAAACTAGTTATTTGATGTGCATAAAGGGAATTGATACTCCACACGCCTAAATTTATTGTCTTGTCACTCATTTTATTTAGATACATGAGGTGTTACTGTACTTAATCTGCTGCTTTTAAATGTTAGATGCTGTTGTTTTTGAAGTTATAGAGCACTGTAGGCGTGCGTACACAGTACTTTTACAAAACACCTAAAATGAGTTTTGAGGTTTACAAGAGGAGGACTATCAGAGGGAAGAATACCACTGCTTCCCTGAAATGTCTTGATGTCTGGCTTTTATCTTTGAAATACCCTTGTACGTTATGGAACGCAAGTTTGAATATACTGGGTAATTACAGTGAATGTATTTGTTCATATTAATAATAGACAAGGTATCTTCCCAAAGAGAGGGGGTGGGTGTCTGTGTATGTAAGCAATAGATTCTTTCTGGAGTTTGGCCTCTCATTTTCTGCTGATCCTGAAGAAGCAGTCTGTAAATTTGAACACTTTTCTTTTGGACTTTTTAAAGTCTCGAAATCATTGATCTTACAAATCTTGACGCTTCTTCATCTGTTAGCTGTGAGCCACTTTTATTTCTTGGGCTTTTATTGACAAGTCTAAGTGAGAATGGTAACTTCCTCCCTGAAACTGTAATGAGAAAGCTTGCAGCTGCCAGCAAAGGTCTCTCTGCTCTTTTGAAGTTCAGTATTAAAATATCTAAACTATTTTGTCAACTGAGAGTCAAGTAATAGCTTTAGGTAACGTACCTATGTGATAAACCTCACAGAACTAACTCTAGAATGAGCCTTCCCCAAAACTTCCCCACCACTGCTAAAACCTCTGGATTAGTTCAGCCCATCACAGAAGCTTTCTACTCTTCTCCACCCACCCACTCTGCCAGAAATGTATTCAAGCCAAGGGTGTTTTACATCACAGGCCTAGGAGAAAGTTTTCCCTTTCCAACCAAGCAGCGAAGTACAGTGGCTGCATAGCTCTGTTAAAATACTCAGTGGTAACAGAGGACATTCAAATTGTCATTAGGCTTCAGAGCTAATATTTCATTCAGATGAATGTGGGAGCATTTCACATCTCTCTCGAGCTTTTTCAAGCTGTCAGTAAGGTTCCAACTATACTATATATTTTACCATGTTGTCCAATGCTAGCTTTAGGTCAGTGCTGTGCAACAGTTACACCAAGGTTTGGTTACATCCATTCAGGTAGATCAACCTGTATTATAATACTGTAAATGGTGAAATGTAGATGCCATTCAGAAGGTTTTAAAAGTTCAATTTCTGAAGAAACGGAGGCACCCTTAGGGGGATGGTGTAGCTTTGCAAACTGCGTCATTGCAAGGTAAATGGTACAGTCAGATAATTATTGAACTGCTTGAGTCCTGCACAAACCAGGAGGCTAGTATGGACACACTTTAAACTGTTTCAGGAGGAAATGGGTTGTTTAGCTATATAATATGAAAACCTTCCTGGTTACATATATTTATGTACTCATAAAATACTGCTGCTAGTGAGATTATGCATACTAATGTTGCACTAATCAAATATTCCTCCTGTGCCAGTAGTGTACATTCAGATTGGATAGACAGAGCTTTTGAGGCTTGCAGTTCCATAGCAATCTACCTCGGATATTACCATCAAAATATTTTGAGTGTAGAATCACAAACAACACTTCTTTGTTCAGGAGCCCCTGCTGCTGGGCATCGCTCTGTCACTGACCATCAATTTGGAATCCCCCAAATTTCATGGTGCCTTTATGCTGAAAAGTGCGTAGTTGCCCAGCTACTATAATGATGGGTAGTGGAGCTATTTGGTGTCGATTAATCTTTTCTTTCTTCCCCATACTCTCTCCCCGGCTTCTTAGAGCACTGTCTGTTTCATCCTGAGAACAGAGGGAGGTTTGGAGTATCTTATGTGCACGATCCATTTTGAGCTTGAATAGTAAAACGTAGGCCACCGATATTTAGTGGAAGTAAAAATTAAATTTTACAGCACTGTTTCAGACCCAGTACACATCTAAGCAGCTAAAGGTCCATATGTAGGCCGGCCTGATGGTCTTCAGGAAAATAGTGTGTTGACTGGTGTGGATTTGTTTGCACCCCAAGCTGGAGAGAGAGGCACTGATTTTGAGTTACTCCCTTTCTCCACTTTAAGTGGAAAGGGGGATCATGGAAGTGTGTAGTTAAGGTGGCTAAAAGCCATGTATTCTCAGGCCATGCAGGAGCCTGCCTGACCCCTGACGTAAGTCAGAAAAACTCTGAAGCTGGTTTAACTTATGCTCTGTTTCCTGTTTCCCATTGTCCCCTAATGCCCTGGGAAACACAGAATAATTGTACGCCAGTGCACTGCAGCCATGCTCCTGATTCATATTTTCTCTCTCTCTCTCTCTCTCTATGCCAGCTCTACACTGGCCAGGAAGGGCCTCTAAACTGGGGTATTCTCAGGGCTCTGTTTCCCCCCACACACACACTTTAAAGCCCCTTTCTGCTGCTAGAGGAGCATAAAAGTATCTTAGAGTAACTGAGAATCAGGCCCACTTGTGTAGCACCCGTGCCTTGTACACCATTCCTTTCCAACGGGCCAATCCAAAAAGCAGCGTTGACGTGTTGGAAAGGGAGCTAGATTGAGCTCTCTCCAGCCGAAAGGATGGATTAGCAAAAGAGAGACAGCCTCTGGGAAGACAAAACTGGTGAATTGTTGATTGCTACCCTTCCCTTCCTCTTCTCCAAAATGCATACTGCTCCGTCCTTGAAAATAGGTAATCCAGTAGCTTCATGGTGGCACCTGACCCTTACCTGAAGTTTGAATGGTACATGGCTGTCTTCTGCCTCTAGTTTTAAAAAACCCTTATTTGGGCTTTTAAGCATTTTCAGCCAGATCATACAGGTTAATAAATGGCAATGTGCTTTGTATCTGCGTCACTAGCCAGGGTAATGTTAATGGTTACGTTATTATGGCGTCGTCGTATCTGGGCACTTGCAGATGCTGTAGCTGAGGGCCACTTCCACCACCTTGCTCACTGTTGAGATTCAGGCTTTGTTCTTTATTAGATCTTTATCATCTCAACAAGACAAAGTGGATTTAAAGCTCACACTGCCTTGGGCAGGCAGTGAGATCTTGCTCTGTTTTCCCATCTTGCACTTTATTTGCCTGAGGAGTAAACTGGACATTAGACAGTCCATTGGCGTGTATCTTAAGACCATAAATTTCAGACTTCGACCTCTAAATAACCATGTATGACAAATTAATCTGCAGACTTTGAAGTCTTGACCTGAACTGAAGAAGGTACAGAAAATGTGTAGAACAGTTACCTGACCTTTATTGCAAACCTTTTTATATAGTTATGCAGTAGAGCAGATGTAAAGGCGTTGTTTATGGCTTGTCATCCCAGTATTTGATGTGTGATTCTCTGGGATTTGCAAATCTCTAAATT
Organism: Macrochelys suwanniensis; assembly: GCA_033296515.1. Lineage (NCBI taxonomy): Eukaryota > Metazoa > Chordata > Testudines > Chelydridae > Macrochelys > Macrochelys suwanniensis. The sequence continues at coordinate 7,809,637 of CM065785.1, read as the reverse complement.
TGTATTGGAGAAAAGTAAAATTAGCCTGAAAATTGTAAAATTAGCTTTTAGGTGACATCAGTCTAATTTTAATAACCCCTTCTTTGAAAGAAATCCACCTAAGAGCTCCCATCCTACAAGCTCCCCTGAAAAATGGAGCTGATGACATCTGAACATTTTTTGTTTCCACCTATGTATTCCAGAAATGTTATAGCAGAATTTAGGATAATTTGTACCTATTTAGTTTCTCTTTCTTCTTTAGGTCTTGGTTACACTTGAAAGTTCATTCAGATTAAGGTAGGGTGTGAATTTAAAGCACATTAATTAGTCTGGAATAACTCCATGTGTGGATTTTCTAATCCCAGGATAAGAGAGTCCACACATGGAGTTATACTGGAACAGTAGAAAGTTCTATTGGAATAGCTCCATATGTAGACCAGCCCTTATGTGCAAGACCACAGTTAAAGGTTGAAATTCAGGCCTGTGAAGGTCCCTGTTAAAGATGAAACCCCCCACTGACTGACTTTTCTTGTTGCAAGGACACCCCCAACCAAGCAGCAAAGAGTAGCACAGGCACAAATTAGTAGCGGCAGATGCATGCCTGAGTCACTAAAAAGGAAGACATACTAAGCTGTAGGATGGCATATAACAAACTGAGCAGCTTGAACTATTAACAAAAGCTGCTAATCCATTACAGTAGTTGCATTTTCAAAATACAGTAGAATACTGCATACAAAAATTTAATTCAAATAACATTACTGTTTAGCTTTTACAGCCCAGTAATTTTAAAGGGGCACTGTCAAAATTGACAGGTCTGATGTTGAGCCTAACATTACACATATTTTCTCCTGATTCTGAAGAACCTGTCAGCACCTACCCCTGACAAGGTTTGCCACATAGTTGAGAAGTTTGGATTCTATCTAAGTGACATACAGCAAATCCAGAATTCTGGGTTTGGGGATCAGGGGTGTGCACACTGCACTGTACTGTCACACATTCTGCCTGATTGCCCAGTTCTTGTGAGCAGGTAAGGGAGAAAAATCTGCAAAACTTCTAGTCTTCTAAGTTTCTTACAAATTTCAGTAAGTACTGCCTGCTTGTGAGAATGGAACTTTTCAACAGAGGTATGGAACAAGCATGTGTTCATAGCACATGTACCCAAAGTTAGGCTGGTGGAATTAATTTCTGATGTGTCCCTTTTTTAGTTAAAAATAAAAAACTAAGGTTGTGAGACAAAGCATCGTGATACCTTTAAAGAAGTGCCAGACTCTGGAGAAATGAACATGCAAATGCTACTATAATGTTTGCTGATGATTATTTTATGGCCTTTCTATAAACGTATCTAGTATGCATAGAAGGAACATCTAATATACTTTAAGGAACTACTGCTTGTGAACTGTAGCCACTCTTTCAGTTTTCCAAATTAAAGAAATGATTACACTATTAGAGTGATTCTAGAATGTTTACATTTAATCTAAATCCAAGCTGTTTAACATGTGGGGGTGGGGGCGGGTAGACACCTTCTTTATGATTTAATCAGAGCAATTTGTATATGCATATATTCAAGCGATTGTGGGGTGTTTTTTTTCTTTTAAATAAAAAAAACCCTCTTACCTACTTTGACTGATTTCTTTAATAAGAAATGACTGTTGTACCTGGTATGATTTGTTATAGCTATTGTATAAGCCTGTGAAAGTAGAATTTACCGTATGATATGATAAATATGCTGAATACAACCTTAACTATAACAGCACAATCAGTTGCAGCTGCTAGTATACAGATGCATAATATGCTTCCTCTCCCTGCCTCTTCTCAGTTCCTTTATATATATTGTATATAATTTTGACAAACAAGTGCGAGGAGGTGGCAGTATTACTTTTTTCCTTCTTTCCAACCAGATGTCATGGGAAATGATGTGAGTGGTAATGCCCTTCTGTTTAGCTGTGAACAAGCTTGCAGGATATTCTTTTGAGACCCCCTCATCACTGAGCCTAATTGACTTGTGTAATTGAAAAGGGACTATTCTTATTCTCCTGTGGGCAGAAATGGCTGTCTATTAAAGTATGCAGTGGGGACATTACCTGGGGGCCAATGAAAATCTATAAATCCGTAGAGCCTGTTTCTCTGCTTCTGCCCACTCCAAAACAAGAAAGGGGGGAGGGGGATCAATTTCAGTTAGTTACGTCACTATAATCCCACCATCTCTACAGTGTCTTTAAAGAGGAATTGAAAAGCAGATTTTAAAACTAAGATAAAATATCTTAAATCATTATTAAAATGCATGTGTAGTGTTACAAATTATAAAGGATCTTTTATAAAGGTGAACAGCAAGGTTTTATATTCTTTAAGAATTCATTAGGTTGACTTGAACTTTGAGCACAACTTAAACCTTTTAAAAATCCTGAAGGTTCTAATCTAGGTTCAGGAGGACGTTAACTGAAAGCTATATTTTGGAAATCCACATGTTGAAACTCTAATCATAAAATTCCCAAGGTAGGGGCTGAAGCCACTTTCAGCTGAGAGCACTTTGTTCTAAAACTAGACTGTAAATCTACTTGCAATGTATATATTCTAACTTTTTTTTAAGTTATTTATTTAAGCTGTTTGTTTCTCTTTCTTGTGAACGATTCCCGAGTATGTTTTAGTGGCCAAAAGTACTTGTAAGGCAAGAAGCTGCAGAATCTCTGAGATCTTCTCCAAGCCATTTAGGATATAATTGACCTAAAAAACCCAGTGTGACTAAGCCCAGGGCTACACGGGGGTGGGGTGGGGGTGGGGGGCTGTCGATCTACGATACGCAGCTTCAGCTACGTGAATAACGTAGCTGAAGTCGGCGTATCGTAATCGACTTACCGCCGTTCTCACGGCCAGGTGAGTCGATCGCTGCCACTCCCACGTCGACTCCGCTTCCGCCTTTCGATGAGGTGGATTTCCGGAGCCGACGGGGAGCGCTTTCGGGGATCGATTAATCGCATCTAAATGAGACGCGAAAAATCGATCCCCGATAGATCGATTGCTACCTGCCGATCTGGCGGGTAGTGAAGACAAGCCCTAAGTAATTCTCACCTTTTAGCCAGGATGGGCAGGGATGGTATCCTTAGCCTCTGTTTGCCAGAAGCTAGGAATGGGTGACAGGGAATGGTTGGGGGGGAGAGGGATAGCTCAGGGGTTTGAGCATTGGCCTGCTAAACCCAGGGTTGTGAGTTCAATCCTTGAGGGGGCCATTTGGGGATATGGGGCAAAAATTGGGGATTGGTCCTGCTTTAAGCAGGGGGTTGGACTCGATGACCTCCTAAGGTCCCTTCCAACCCTGATATTCTATGATTCTATGATCACTTGATGATTACCTGTTCTGTTCATTCCCTCTGGGCCACAGTCGGAGGAGGACAGGATACTGGGCTAGATGGACCTTTGGTCTGACCCAGTATGGCCGTTCTTCTGTTCTTATCTCATTTATTCCACATTAGCACAGGTTGGAACTTTTGTCAGTCAATCAATTTATATTTTCAACAGTTTTCCATAATTTCAGTTTAAAAATCTGTTGCTATTAGGTTATTGTAAACAGCCAAAGCCAAATTAAAGTACCTGAAGTGTGACTCTAATTTTTTCTGCTTTTGTGTGCTTTTAGTTTGCTCTTTTGTCCCGGTGATTGAAAATCCTTGTTTTTAAAAAAGGAGCTGTGTTGATTAATGAGTGCTGGGCCTCCTTAGTATTTCATTTCCAAAACTAAAATATAGTCTAAACCAATTTTTAGTGTTTGCGCTTTTTTTTAACTGGATAGATACTAGGAAACCTGACGACAACCTAATTCTAGCTGTGCTAGCAGCCTCTCTTATAATAGGATTTTGAAAAAAATTTCAGAACTTACTTTACAAAATAGCTACCAGCTATTGTGAACTGGTTCACCCATGTGTATGTGTTGTTTCAACAACAAAAACCCTCCTGTAGATACAGGAGTAAGCACTTTGCAGACTTTGATTAATCCTCACAGCAACCTTGTAAGGTAGAAAAGTAAATGTATTATCCTCGTTTTAGTAATGGGGGAAACTGAGGCACAGAGGCTAAGAATGCAAGCTGCAAAAAGAATGTGTATCAGAGTAGAGATTTGTATTTTGGAGTTCTTGGTAATCAGACCTGCATTGTGATTGCTAGACCAAACCTGTATGAATGCTTCATTCAGTTAATCCCATTAGGATCCCAGTCATAAAGCCGACTGCTATGCCTCCGATGCATACGTTATTGGCAGCAATGCTTAGAAGGTGGGTATGCACTTGCGCCTACTGGAAAGCAGAGAAGCTTCAGTCTCTCCATGAATAAGCTTGAAGTAGACATGACTTTACCTATAGTAAATGCTCTCTGGGAGGCTAGACTATCTTTAATTTTCTTACTGATGAAAACTTCAGAACACAAGGACAGCGTTTATGATGAAAGGATAGGGTATAGGCACCACACTGAAGGTTAATGGAGCCTTAACACAACCTTAATCTTTTGCTCTGGCAAGCTGATTAAGGAAACACTTAAAAATACCCATTATCTTTATCTCTGTATAACCTGTCCTGTGAATTAATGTAAGAAAATAGCACACACTTGTGTGCTATACCTGAGTGGAAATCACTGCTGCTACGGCAAAGGCTATCTGTTTATTCAACTGCATATGCCACTCAGTGGCCCTGTTAGTGGGGTTTAAATAGTCATTTTCATTAACCACTGTGGCAGCACCTTTTAGCTTTGCAACCAACCCTCGTATCTGATAGAGCGAAGCAAATCTCTACAAAGCTATCTCAGAGTAGAACTGAGATTGGTTGGCTGTTCACATTACCTTAAAGCCTCATCTCTGCTGAAACACTAAATTGCATTTAAACTTTTTGCCACAATATTTTGTACTCCACCAGAGGCACTTTCTTGAGCCCTTGTTTTCTTAAATATACAGTGAATATAAGATTCCAAACTGCCCATATGAACTGATGGGGCACATGTAAGAATGGATTACAAAGATTTCATTTGCTTTCCTGCAGGTGACGATAATGGGAAGAAGGCCAACAACCCCAACCACTGTAACTGCATCATAGACCAAATCTTCACAGGCGGACTGCAGTCTGATGTCACTTGTCAAGTCTGCCAGTAAGTGTAATTTGGTGAATTCTGCACTCGGACGGGATGGGGCTGATCCACCAGTGCAGTGTCATACTGGGTTTTTTTTCTTGCACCATATTGTTTAATTACGGCATCACCTAAATGCAAACAATTAGAAGGCAAGTGTCATAGATCAAGATGTACTGAAAATCTGCCTGGAAAAAATATCACAAGTTTATGGGATTTTGCATTTTAGGTTAGAGTTTGATTGGCCTACCAAAATTTGGTTAATTTCAAAATTCATAATCAGAAGACTTCCAAGGCAAATTTTCTTTTGATAGGGAATATGCAGGTCTACCAGACATGAAGTAAGAGAACTCTTATATGCAGCCACATTATCATTTTTCTTCAATTCTGAGCCTTAGGTTTTGGTGGCAAAGGTTTCTAGAGGTCTGGCTTTAGGTCAATTTAAATAAGAGAAAATAAAGGTTTACTAGAGTCAGGGAAAGAATCCTTTCTGTTCTGTTATTGGGCAAGGTAGCTTACTTTAAGCCATTTGACATCACCTGGGGAGTTGGAGCTCCACTACATATTTTTTTGGTCTTATCTTGCATTCCTCAAACTATCTACACTGTCTTGCAGATGGACTGTTGTACTCTGCTCATTTTAATCAGTTGTACTCAGTTTTTAGGAGTGACCTACAGAGATATCACTGTAGGAATGATTGAGCATCATGGAAAAAAGTGTGAAATGTTAGTCTTTGTCTTTTGGACTGACAGAGTCCGTATGTGACAATGATAGCCTGGATGTGGTATCATCACAGCTGATATCTACTAAGAATAATATATGATGTCAGAATTTTTAAGAAAATTAACAAGGAAAGATGGGAGTTAAAGAAAAAGGCTCAATGCATAAAAATAAGTTTGGCAGCTTGAAATTAGTATCCGTAAATGTTGCATGTTTCTTCTTTTGACCATTTCAAATATTTTGCACTAGTGAAGCTGACCGAAAGTGGGAAGTTGTAAACTTAGGGCTAGTCTACACTTACCGGCTGGATCGGAGGCGTCGGATCAATCTTCTGGGTTCGATTTATCGCGTCTTGTCTAGACGCGATAAATCGAACCAGGAAGTGCTCCCCCGTCGACGCTGGTAATCCAGCTCGCCGCGAGGAGTAAGCGCTGTCGACGGGGGAGCCTGCACGCCGCGTGTGGACCACAGGTAAGTTTGAACTAAGAGACTTCGACTTCAGCTACGTTATTAACGTAGCTGAAGTTGCGTATCTTAGTTCGACAGGGGGGGTTAGTGTAGACCAGCCCTTAGATTTGTAGTCCAAGAGAGGTGGTATTTAGAGGAAGGAGGAGGCCAGAAGAGCAGATAAAGAGCACAGGCGGAACATTCTTTCATAAACAAAAAAAGTTAGCATTTGGAAGCAAGAATCATGCACAAATCTGAATGGTAGAAGGAAAGGTTCAAAGGAATGGAGGTTAAAGCTTTCTGAGCAATGTCTCCAATCACCTCTAGCCACTAGGTTTGTCTTCAGCTGTCTTGTAGAGAAACGTGAGCAGGAATATAATGTACTTTCAGATTCGGGTATTCTCCAAGATCTCAATTTCCGAGTGCCATGGCAGATTGCAGAGTGAACTCTGAAGTTCCAACTAGTACACCATTGCATAGCAAGAGTATTTCTGTTCTCTTTTTTTTGTCTGAACACAGATAGTGCGACAGTCTAAATAGAAACACCTTAGCACTTTCATCCCAGGATGCAGGCCAGATTCTGCATCTCAGAGCAACCCAGTCATTTGGCTCTAAATCACTGAACTCCATTAAGCTGTAGACTGTTGCAAATTTATATCCTGCATTCAAAACATGCAATAAATTTCCTAAAATCTGTGGTTTTCCTTTTTGTGTTTTTAAATAAATCTCCAGTAAAGGAATTGACTGTGTAAATCTAGTACTGAGCACAGCTGTTTTGTCATACATGCTTTATGTAGTCTGAGCGCCCTGCAGGGATGAAGCAGAACTGGTTGCCTTTTCCAGTAAATGTCCAGTTTATACCATATAGTAAATCATACATTTTGGACTGTTACTTTTAACTTCTTGGGTTAAATGCTAAACTCCTTCCTTTTTCCTAGTGGTGTTTCCACAACGATAGACCCGTTCTGGGACATCAGTTTGGATTTGCCAGGCTCCTCTACACCATTCTGGCCACTGAGCCCAGGGAGTGACGGCAGCGTGGTGAATGGGGAAAGCCATGTATCGGGCACCACCACACTCACAGACTGCTTGCGAAGGTACAACATATGGCAAACAGAATGTAGATGGGATAATCTTGCTCCTTTCTGCTGTCCACAAATGAGAAATAATGGCAACTAGCAAAGCAAACTAACAACGTTTTACCACCGCAATATTCCTCAGCCATCTTGTAGTACATAACATGCACTTAAATTTGTTGTGGCTGGTTTTGGTTTTTGTTTTATTTTAATCCCTAACAAAATGTGACCAAAATCAGTTGCCATTTGATTATCTATTGGTTGTATTCGATGAGAAATGAGTTTGACTCTCGATCCAGTACCCAGGGCTATGTATGCATATCACAAAAACCTTCGACACAATTGGTACTCAATGCCCCCGTTCTTGGTGCTGTCTGCCGAGAAGCCATGAGTTGAATGGGCCATGGAGCGTTATCTTCCCACTCACCTTTAGAGATGGGCTCTCCAGGCCTGGCTGAGGCGCAGTGTGAGAGAGCCTGCATTACTCATGCTTGTTATGTGGATAGAGGACTTCAGTTTCCAGGGCTGTCAGTGCAGCACTTCTTGCAGGTACTAACCTCACTCATAATAAGTGAAAAGAAATTAAATAAGAAAATGTAAAGTTGAGACTGTCCTTCAGCCAGACTGGCATTGCACAGTACCAGAACAGATACTAATCTTGCCTGCTCTGAGCTGTAATACCATGGTATGGTTGAGTGAAGGTTAAGGAAGACACCTTAACTCAGAATCTCTTGACTTTGTTGGCTCAAGTTATAAAAAACTGCTACTATTAAGGGTGGGTTACTGTTTTAACATGCAGTAGAAATATATTTTTTAAAATGTCCCATTGGCCTGACAAGACAATAGTTGCAGCATACTCTTTCTTTCACAACTATCATGACAGTTGTTTAAAAACAAAACAAACCTACTGACTTAAACCATTTTGTATGGGGGAAATGATGCATCAGGGCAGGGGGTTGGGGTGCAGGAGGGGCATGGGGTGCGGCAGGGGTCTTGCAGCAGGGGGTCGGGGTGCAGGGTGCAGCAGGGAGCTCAGGGCAGGGGGTTGGGGTGCAGGAGAGGTACAGGGTGCGGCAGGGGGTTGGGGTGCAGGAGGGGTGGGGGGGGCAGGGGGCTCAGGGCAGAGTTGCGGGGGGCGGCAGGGGGCTCAGGGCAGGGGGGCAGGAGGGGCTCCCCCGTGTTTACCTAGAGCGGCTCCGGCTGGCTTGCACTGGGGGCAGGGCAGGCTCCTTGCCTGCCCTGCCCTCCACCCATGTCAATCGTTTCTTCTAGGCACCACCCCAGAAGCTCCCATTGGCCAGGAATGGGGAACCGTGGCCAATGGGAGCTTCAGGGGAGGTACCTGGAGGAGTGGCCAGAGAAACACAGGGGCAGGGCGGACAGGCAGGGAGCCTGCCCTGCCCCGAGTGCGTGCCGGGCCAGAGCTGCTCTAGGTGAACGTGGTGGGGCGGAGGGGTCGCGGGGAGCTTGCAGGCCGTGGCCCGCGGGCCACGAGTTTGAGACCCCTGGTCTATGCAGTGGCTGAGTGTTTACTTTAAGAACTGTCCCATCCTCTAACAGTTTCCTGCACTCCATTAAGCGGTTATAAAGCACTCCTTTCCACCTGATTTTAGTAACAGGCTGGAAGTTCTTAAAACTTAGATTTTGAAAGCAAATCTTTAGTTGTCAATAATTTGACCTTGAACAGAACTCTGCATCCAAACCTTTCTCTCTCCCTCTAGAGCTCTGACCCCAGCCTCAGAGCTGAAAGAGCATCCTGGGGACTGGCATGTAACTGAGCACAGCAAGCATCTGGCTTTGCTTCAGAATTCCCATGTCCACGTTTTTGATTTTGAAAACAAAAGGTCTGCACAAGCTATCTCAAATTGAGCTATTCTCTTGTGGTGGATGAGCCAACATTCAGTCTCCTTTCTCCACCACTGATGCATTTCAGGGCATCTTGCCCAAGTGGAAGCAAATGTAAATGTCTGAGTTGGAAATCTGAAACAGGGCTCTCCTATATTGGTAGCTTTTTAAATTCTAATTTATCCTTAGCATCTGCTCTCTGGGTTTAATTATCTCAGCACAGGTCTTGTACTTACCTTGTATAATAGAGCTATAACTAATGATTCTGCTCTGTGCTCAATTTCCTAATCTTTCTATAACACATTATAAATATGCACTGTGCAAAATTGTGCATGGTTTTCAGTGGGTCTTTCACTTTAAGAAATATGTGGAGAAAGGGGCAGCAGGTCACCTCTGGCTTTCCTGCGAGAAGATGTAAGCTTATCTCGCATGCTACTAAGTGACTACAAGTGGAAATGAAAACTGTTTTCAAGATGCATTGAAAATAATTTGCCTGTATTATGCATCCTTCCACTTCTTAATATTTTTCAGATTTACAAGGCCAGAACATCTAGGAAGCAGTGCCAAAATCAAATGTAGTGGTTGCCATAGCTACCAGGAATCTACCAAACAACTCACTATGAAGAAATTACCCATTGTGGCCTGTTTTCATCTCAAAGTAAGTTCACAAAGGACAGGTGGATGACAGAACATAGACTCTGCTCTAGGGGGATGAGTTGGTTTCTGTAGATCTCGCTATCTCTAACTTCACTATAATTAATTTATTGCAACATAAACTAACTTAAAAGACAGCTTGCTTGTCCAGTTAGATTTTAGTTTAAGGACATTATGATTGTATGTATAATGCAGCCTTGCCCATATGTCTCTGGGTGCCTATCAAAATAGAACGTTTTAAAAAAATAATAAAAAGTAATAAAAATTTCTGAACCAAACAAAAACAAATCCCTAGTGGCACTTATTCCTCCTGTACTATAGAGCAACTACCCACACGCCACACAGAATGAGAGAGAAAATGAAAACACTATGCGCTTCAACTGAAAGGATGCCGCCGATGTTCTCTGTATTTTGAAGGGAAAGCATTCCAAAGTTACAGGGTTACAATGGAGAAGCTTCCTGTAACATCCCAACCATTTTGTCTCAAGATCATACTGTGGTGGCTGTTAGCACTTCCAACTCACCATTGATGTCAGATGCTGTGATGGGAGACAGTGTAATAGGTGGTCACTCAGCCCAGTCCTGTACTGTTTATGGCTTTAACTGCAAGTAATATGACCATGCCGTACTGGAAAGCAGGCAGCCAGTGCAGAGCATCGGTGTCTCTCTTATTTGTTTCCCTTAGCAAAGTGGAAAGAGTGCCCAGAAGGTGAGACTGCTTCAGGGGCAAGGCAGTGTGGGTGAAAATATAGGAAAGAGGTTTTAGTACAATTTAGCATTTGTGTAGCTGGGGTGATTGAAGGTTTTGAAAATAAGTGATGTTGGGAACTCATCTTGTTGTCCTCTCTGGTAAAAGTTAAGATGTAACATTTCATGCACCAAAGCACTATACCAATATCTCTCCATTCCAAAAGCTGTTGTAATGATAAATTGTAAGGTATTTTAATATGGCTTAACTAATATCAAATTCATCATAAAGAACATATGTTCTGACTGTTAATAATGCAATTAGAAAGATGAACAGAGAATCAAAAGGATACAAGTCGGAGTTTTTGACATCCTGTTCTGTTGCTAGGGAATTGTTATGGCATTGCAAAGGGAGAATAATTAGCTAGGAGTGTAAATAGGACAGGAGTACAGAGAAATGGGAAAAGAGGCCTTCTTTAAATAGAAACTCATTCATCTCATTCTGCTATTTTTTCCATTCTCCACTTCTATAGAAAGGATGATGAAAGTATGACGTGCATCACAAATTCATCTCTCCCTTTAGGAGAAAGGAGACAGATTTTTTTTTTTTAAATTTTACCTTCCATTTGTTCCTTATTTTGATTTAATATTCGTGTGCACAGACAACTGGCATAACAGTGCCAGTCACTTGAGATGATTTCTTGCCTTGTTGATGTTGGTAGATTAAATACACCAGTCAGGTGGCAGAATCCTTAAAGGCATATCTGTCCCCTGTAGCATTTGTCTATCACCAGTTTTGCTGCAGACGTAAGCTCTTTGGAACAGAGACTGTCATTTGCTGTATGTTTGTATAGTGCCTATCATGCTGGACCTTTCTGTTTGAGGCCACAGTATAAACGTTTATCTCCCTAGATATTCAGTCACCATTCCAAGCAGTATGCTTTGATTTCCCTCTATCCCTGCCCCCCTCATGAATTAGGATTTCCTAGGGAAAATTTGTTAGCACTTCTGTATACTGACCTAACTGGTACCTGAAAGCTACCAGAAAAATACCTAATTTATTCACATCCTCTTGTGGCTGTGTGACAATCTCCCTACTTTCCTTTCATCTCACTTTGCCCAATGTGTAAGACATGTACAAGGAAAGGAAATCAGAGTCTCTTCTCTAAAAGAAACTTCCACTTTTTGTCTTCAGCGGTTCGAACACTCAGCTAAACTGAGGCGAAAGATCACTACGTATGTCTCCTTTCCGCTGGAGTTGGACATGACGCCATTTATGGCTTCCAGGTATGTACAGTGTTAAAAATCCCCCAGAGGCTAGGTTAGTCTGGATACCAATCTTGCACATGCATGTTGTGAAGATGGAATATCCTTTGAGTCAGGGCTGTGACACAGTGTGTATATATAGCAGTGTATATACAGATATACCCATGAAAATATGTCCATTAAAGTGTTTGCACTGGTTTAACTAAATCCATTTCAAAACCGATTTTAGTAAAACCAATTCAGGTCTTGTGTTTTAAACAAGGTCCTATTTAAAACTTAGTTTTCTGTTAACACCTGTTTAACTTCAAAGGTAGATAATTAACAAAGACGTCCTTCAAAATGCTAGAGATCCCACATCCTATCCTTTCAGTTAAGTCATTCTTCAGCGCAATCAGGGAGGATCCGATTTAAAATGCCTAATATTTTTAATGTTAAAAAAAGTGCAAAAATTTCGCTTCCTCTTTTTATGTAAAGCCCCCTTCAGCCACTCCTGAGATGACAGAGAGTCAAAAAAGTTCAAGCCCAATTAAAATACTTTTAACTAGGGTTGTGTCTGCTTTTAGCAATTTAGCTAGTAAGCTTCTCCAGACATAGTAAGACTAATTTTTTTTATTCAAATCTCAGTCACAAAAACAAAACGCTTGTGTAAAAATCTTCCATAAAAGTTCAGTTAGTGACCTGAGATAAATTCTTAAGGTATCATTTCTAATTAAATTATTATATAAATCACATCTTAACCAATACCAAAAGCACAAAAATAACACATCTCTTAAATTCAATATCCATATTGATACAGTTTTAATAACAATTTCAAAATTATTTACTACAGACAAACGTAGTTATTTCTGCCAAGAAAGAGGGACAGTTCCAAGCCTCCACTAAATTGCCTGTGTGATATCAGAGGTTAGTTTATATCAATACATTCCAGAGTATTTGAGGCTTTCCTGCTATTCTCTGGTGAGTCCTCTGTGGATAAAATAGCTGGGTGCTGATGAAAGGTTTCAGGTATGAAGGAATATAGCCACTATGACATCAGGAAATTATTTTTCTGCACCAGGGGGCTCTGTAATCAGAATGTTATTGACCCATGAAACCAAGAAGGTAATCCTATTGCTGTATTAAAAAACGCAAAGTAAACTCACAAGTCAAAAGAAGGGCGATTGATCCATAGAGGTTTACGAGGTTAATGTCATTATATTTTGTTCAGGGTTAAGAGCCAAATGAATCTCTCTCTAATCTGTTTTTAAGATTTGGGGGTGGGAAGTTGTGATTTAAGCATGTGCGTTTGCATTTGCAGGATTGTGGCCTTAGTTAGGAGGAGAAATCGACTTTCTAGACAGCATCGCTGTGAGCACAAATATAGTATCCGTAATACCTTAGTCAGCAGTCCTCTTCTGCCACTAAGCACCATTGCACTTGCCCCTGGAGGTAGCATGCAGGCGCTCTGTGCCATGTGTGACCCACTGCCTCCCTTTGGGAAACCACTGCTTTTAAGTGACTGGATTCTTGTGTGTTTTTGTTGCAGCAAAGAGAGCAGAATGAATGGGCAGTACCAGCAGCCAACGGATAGTCTAAACAATGATAATAAGTAAGTGGTGCCTTCCAGTACTCTCCTGTTGTGCAAGGTGGCTGACTTTTGCAAGGTGAAGTAGAATCTGCTCTATGTCCTGCAGTGGTAAACATTGCTGTGTTTTACAGAACAGCAAGTCTGCTGTTTGGCAAAATAAAGATCATATTGCGTGTTTACTTAGCCATTCATCGCTTTTAGCAACTAAGCTATTGCCTTGCTAGTGTTAACACCAGCAATAGTATAGGGAAGGAATTTAAAAGCCATTGGTATAGGATGAAAGGGAAGGCTTTTTCTTTAAACGCTCCTACATTTATTGCAACTGAGTGTTGGAACTCTCATTACTGGGGAAGTTCCAGAGGACTGGAAATAAGCAAATGTTGTGCTAATATTAAAAAGGATAAACGGGACAACCCAAGTAGTTAGTCCAGTCAACCTAACATCAATCCCAGGCAAAAAGATGGAATGGCTGATACAGGACTAGGTTAATAAAGAATTTAAGGAAAGTAATGTAATTAATGCCAATTAACATAGTATGATATCTATTGTCTATAAACCTAATTTGTTGATTTTTATTGATGAAATTAAAAGTTTGGTTGGTAAAAATAATAGTGATGATCCAATAAGCTTAGACTTCTGTAAGTCATTCCACTTGGTAACGCGTTCATTTTGATTAAGAAATTAGAACAATACATAGTCAACATGGCACACATTAAATGGATAAAAAACTGGCTAACTGTTGATTGTAAATGGGGAATAATTGAGCTGATGTGTTTCTAGTGGGGCCTGCAGGGATTAATTCCTGGCAGTGCATTATTTAGCATTTTTATCAATGACCTGGAAGGAATAATAAAATCCTCACTAATAAAGTTTGCAGATGACACAAAGATGGGGAAAGTGGTAAATAATAAAGAGGACAGGTCACTAATACAGTGAAGTGGATTGTTTGGTAAGCTGGGTGCAAACAAACAATATGTTTTTAATATGGCTAAATGTATACAATTAGGAACAAAGAACAGAAGCCATACTTACACAATGGAGGACTCTATCCTGGGAAGCAATGACTTTGAAAAGACTTGGAGAGTCTTGGTGGGTAAACAGCTGAACATGAGCACCCAGTGCAATGTTGTGGCCAAAAGGGCTAATACGATCCTTGGATTTATAACTGGGAAATATTGAGTCGGACTAAGGAGATTCTGTAACCTCTGTATTTAGCGTTACTGCCGACCGCTGCTGGAATACTGTCCAGCTCTGGTGTCCACAATTCAAGAAAGAGACAAACCACAAGAATGATTTAAAGGATTAGAAAACCTGCCTTATTGTGATAGACTCAAGGAGCTCAGTCTGTTCAGTTTAACAACAAGAAGGTTAAGCAATGGCTTGATCGTAGTCTGTAAATACCTTCATGGGGAACAGAAATTCGATAATAGAGAACTCTTCAATCTAGCAGACAAAGATATAACAAGATCCAGTGGCTAGAAGTTAAAGCTAGACAAATTCAGATCAGAAATAAGGCGCACATTTTGAACAGCGAGGGTAATTAATTATTGGAACAATTTACCAAGGGCTGTACTGGATTCTCCATCGTTGGACATTTTTAACTCAAAATTTAATATTTTTCAAAAAGATCTGCTCTAGAGCAAACTGGAATTAATTCAGGGAAGTCCTATAGCCGGTGTTATGCAGGTCACAGTAGGTGATGACAGTGATCATTTCTGGCTTTATAATCCATGTATCTGTGAATTAATAATATTAATCTACTTATTTTAAAAGAAAAGTCTGTTAACTACTCAATTGTGAGCAAAGCTTCCAACTGTAAAACTGACAGTTGTAGTAAAACAGGCAGTTAGAGGCAATAGCAAGATGGTGGGGAGAAAAGCATGCCCTGTCCCCAACCAGTGTTTGTTTTAATTACAGAGGTTACATATGGCATCCGTTCTTTATGCACATGCATAGACAGTCACAAGCTTCTACTCCTCTAAAAATGTCAACTTTTTTCTTTTGATCCAAGAGTTCATTAACTGTGTTTCTCCACCAGGTATTCCTTGTTTGCAGTAGTTAATCACCAAGGAACCTTGGAAAGTGGGCACTATACCAGCTTCATCCGGCAACACAAGGACCAGTGGTTCAAATGTGATGATGCCATCATCACCAAGGCTAGCATTAAGGATGTACTAGACAGTGAAGGGTAGGTTGTGAACAAAAAGGATATGGGGAGGAAAGAGTGGGGGCAGGTTTATCATTAATAAAGGGCCCCCTCTGGGTGGGTGAACCTTTTATTACTTTATCAGATTTTCACCATATAGAACAATTTCTCTCCAGAGTGATCATTTATCAGTGCTTCAGAAAGATGGTCTAACCTACTGGGGGTTTTTTAGACTGGAGAAAAGGGGAGGACAAGGTACCAGTGCATTGTGCCGCTGTGCAAGATAACTAGTTTCTTCTGGCTAATCCAGTAGGCTGCGGTAATATCTGCCTCATCACAGCCTTGCGAGCAACAGGGATGAGTGTGTGATAGCTTATTACACATTGCTTTCATTGTTAAATGCATGTATTATGAATTCACATTGTAATAGGGATTGGCGTAATCCCACTGGCCAACCATAACCATATGGGCCACTTATTTAAGCTTCATAAGGCACAATTCCATGTTATACTAGACGTTCTCCTCTGAGGGCAGTTTATTCAACAGGCTGTATAGCACAGTGGTTAGATACATAGCCAAAAAGTACTACTGATATCCACTTCTGAGGGTTTGTTTCTGTTTCATTGATTTCTTTTGGGAAATGGAATTTGATTAATCTAGCTGTGCACACACATATATAGCCAGGTTGACTGTGCGTTGTGTAAAAAAGTACTGCCTCTTGTTTTTATTAAGCCTGTTGCCTGTTACTTTCATCGGATGACCCCTGGTTTTTGTATTGTGGGAAAGGGGAAATAACACCCAAGATTTTATAGACCTCTATCATATCCCCCCCTTAATGATTTCAAATTGACAGTATCACTTCAATCACTTCCCTCAAACATGCACTGTGGATGCTACGTAGAGCAGTATTTTTTCAAGGCTAACATGTTTATCGTTTGAGAAGTATCAGGAATTGGGTTATGTTTCAAGAAAAAATAACTTAAAATCTGTAATCGCCTCCATCCAGCATTTCCAGCCATGGGTTTGGTGCTGGGAAGATCAAATCTGTTCTGCTCTAGTTTTTAACTATACCTGACGTTTCCTTTGATTGCTGCAAGCGCAGGCAGTTCGTTTGGAATTTTTAATAGGTTTTCATATTTTCCTTTTCTGCTTTTCAACCTGGCAATGTGCATCTCTTCTATATTTGACGTTTTAGTGTAAATTATTTTAATTAATTCGTTTAACAAAAAGGTCAGTAGACCACATTGGTTTGTTTTCTTTCAGTCGGAAACAGGTAGCATTGCTCCTGGGGCTGGGAGATTTGTGGAGGCAGTTACCCAGTCCAAGGACAGAGGAGGTGGCTTGTATCACTCCAGTGGCATCTCCAGCTGATTAAGAAACAGTGTTGACTGACTGTGAAGGGAGGGAGTCCTGCCCCGTTTTTTCCTTGTTCAGATAAATGATGGCTCTGACTGGACCTCCACCTGTGGAAAGAGAGGAAAGATTCAGAAAACCCTGTGGAGTGGGGAAATGGAAAATGATAATCATTCCGTAATGTGGAGATATCAAAAGTGCTTTACAAGTATTTTAACTGGCCTTGCAGCAACCCTGCCAGTATGAAGTGGGTAAGGGATGCACAGGGATCACTTTGCTCCCCACTGAAATGCAGCTGCCTCAAAGATAGAGCTCAGCAGCTGTGCTGTAGTACACAGAAATGCTGCACAGTAGTTTAGGACAAGAGGAGAAGAATTGTACCCAATTGAACCTGCCAAGGGGAATACAGGTAGACATAGTAGACAGGTCAGATTTGGCTGGGACACAAGGGTTTCCACTCATGCTCTTGTTTAAAAAGATAAAAAAGTGGCATAAGATCTTTAATGACAGTAAGTGGTCGAGACCTTGCTTGTACATCTCATCCAAAAGGGGGCATCCTCAACCCAACAGCGCCCCCTATGCTGCTGGGGCAATGGCTCCTGCTACCAACTCAGAGGAAGGTGCACAGCTACAGAATCACCATCACCACTTTTTCCAGCATCTAGGTGTTGCGTGGAGGTCTCCCATCCAAATACTAACCTGGTCCAATCCTGTTTAGCTTTCAAGACTTGACACTAGGTTACAAAACAGGGAGGTCAGGCTCCAGGAGAGACAGATAGCGAGCGTATTGAGCTACTGATCAAATTCTGTATGCTGATTTTTTTATGGTCATCCTATGAAACTAACACACTTCCCTGGAATCGTTCCAGCTTTCAAAGAAAAATAGCACTAATAGTCCTTTGTTTTTATCATGGCTGTATTGGTCATTGGGATTTGAAATCTGTAATGTTCAGCATAAAGTTAAAGTTGTGTTGTGTCTTCCTTTTTGCAGATATTTGCTGTTCTATCACAAACAGTTCCTGGAATATGAGTAGCCTTATCCATCAGCTTGTCAGATAAATGAAAGGAAGAAAATAAGCAAGCCTTCTGAAATGACACACAAACCTACCTGAAATGAAAAGACCCATTAAACAACAACTAGCACTGAGCTGTAACAGGACCTACTTGACACTGGCTCACAGCCTGGCGGAGTAAGAAATGAACAATGTCCAACGTGTATGCAGTCCCGCAAGGACAGAAAGGGGGGAAAAAAAGAGGCTACAGTCAGTCACGTAAGAGCGGAAATATAAAATGAAAGGAATGCTCTGGGTGGGGGAAATGGGAGCAGAGGAGTCCGGGCACTGGTACATCTCCTGTGTTCCTCCGAAAAGTGTGTGGGAAGGCAAGGGGGTGTGCCATCATCTCCATAAAGCATCTTCTCCATTGGTGCTTCAGCTCCAACTGACCAATCATATAACAGTTATTATTAAAAATCCAAGCCCATTTTTGATGCATATGGGTCTGAAAGCAGTAAAGTGGAGGAGGATGGGATGACACAACTAAAGGACTTTGCAAGTATCTTTTTATTTGTGAATTTTAGTTATTAAATAAATACAGTATGAAACTATTAGGCTCTTTTTTTCAACAAAAGTAAAAGAAATCCTGGATTGTGGAACTGAAGCTACAGTACTGAGACAGGTTTTCAAGCATGCCTGCAGCACAGGTGGTAATCTGCCATCAGACTGCTCATCAAAGCATCTGCACAGATTCTTTTTTGTTTGAGCCCTTTGTTTTGTTTTGTTTTTTTCTATAAATAGCTATTTTCTTAATTTTTTTCCCTTTTATTCCCTTTTTTTTTCACGAGAATGAAATTCATAAATGGAACCATCAGTAAAATGAATGAATTGGCGTGTTTATACTGTAAAAGTGGTCTTGGTTCTTTTTTTAAACGTTGTCAATAAGTTTGATTTCTTAATCACTGGCTTTGTTGTTTGCTGGTTGTTTTGTTCCCTCACCCAGTTCTGCCACGTCCCTTCAAAGAGAGGTAGCATTTGGCAGAATGTTAGTATTGCAAATCTGCCATCTGCTAGCTATGGCTGCTTCCATACTGCACCCAGCAGCATAGATTTGCAGCTATTGAGCACTTCTGCAGTACACTAGGCTTTAAAGTAAACAAAGCATTTTCCTAGTATGTGCAATGCTTTTATTGGTTCCTTCTCTCCTCCCACATTTATTAACTCCTTAAAGACTCCTCTCCCCTTTATGGAATCCCATCCTTATGTATGCCCTTAACTCTTAGCAGCTGGTGTGCAGGCTCACTTCTGTTTTGTCACAAATATGTTTCTGTTCCTTCTCTTTCCCCCCCGCCCCTCCAAGAGCAGCCCATTTGCCTGTCTAGACGCTGGCTGTAACTCTGTATGTTTTACTCCCAGGAAGCAGGGCTGTAGATTGAATTGCACTCCAGGAGAAAAGGGTTTATTCATCTCTTAACCCCTCAGAATGCAGAGCTCAAAAAGAAGAAAAAATGGTTTTTCGGCTGCTGCCGCTGCTTCCTCATGGAAAATTTGCTAATGTTAGTTTGTTGAAGGATTTAGCCATTGTATTTCTTTGTGTAAAGGTCACACTGAAAAGGTCTTTTTTTTTTTTTTTTTTTTTTTTTTTTTCCCTGCATACATACTAGCAATCATGCTTTGATTGTAGTAGCAAATATTCTCCTTTCCAGGGTCTGGGTCAGGACTGAAGAGCAAGGCAGACACACCTTGGCCGCAAAACTAAACATAGAATTTGAAAAGGCTAGACCAGTCCCTATACCCTAGAGACAACCTGCAGGTGTCTGCCTGCTTAAGACAGACTTGGAGTGTGTTGATCTGTTTCATGGAAGACTTCGGGGAGGAGAACATGTAAAGCTGTTTCTGGAATGAGCACCTTGCTAGTAGATGCACAGAGATAGAATAAGCTCGTGTTAAAGGGTTGAGGTAGCTAGGCAGTACGATTCCTGCATGGTAAGTATTTTTCTAGGGTTTCTTAACCTGTCTCCTCCACTGCACAAACTCAGAATGCTTCTGGCTTGATTTGGTAAAGATCATAATTGGCTACTGCAAGGTTTAAATTAATGTTGTTGTTGTTGGAAGTGAGAGCCTGCTAGAGCACTACAGGTGGATGGCACACTGATTCTGAAGCCAGGGCTGTGTGTTATTGTGTAGGCACTTGACAACGGCTTCCTGCTACATTTTAGTAATGCAGTAAGCTTGCAGTGGAAGACAAGAATCAGCCTTTCACTATTCCCCAGCCTGTGTACACTGATGCAGTTCAAACCACCACCTTGCTATGTTACTGAAGAAGGGGCACCACCGTGTGGCGTATAGGCATTATTGTACGAGTCAATTTGCTTTGTGATAGTGAGAGCTGTTAGAAGTCAAACAAATGAATTCTATTTTTACTAGCCCACTGGAGCTTATTGTTTGCAGCCTAAGCGTTTGGGGGACAAGGCCAATCCTGCAAACCACCCTGCTTCCCTTTTTCTCTCATGCACTGTGAAAGGACCATCCTTTGCATTAATGGATCTTCACTGACTTTTTCACTGCTGTTTCTGCTTTTGAGCCTAGAATTTGAGGCATACTGAAAGCAGGTTTTTGCTGTAACATTTACCTCTCTGTCCTGTACTGAAAGGCTTGCTGCTACTTCAGCAATGGTAAATCACAGTACTGAATCCTGGTTATGGAGAGAAGAGGGGATCATCTTTCTTCCTTTAGAAGTGGAAGGCCTGCCACTGTTCTAAAAACCAGTGCTGCATCAGATGAATGCCCTTTTCTACATACACACCAATAGGCCCTACCCTTGCTCATCACCTCTTTATAAATGACATGCAGATAACCCTCTGTAATTACATACATTGTAGAACTGGGAGATTATCTTCCCCTGTTTCACCCCCACCACTTCTAATCCAGATGTCTCATAGAGGGCACCACATCACCTTCCACAGAGCTCCTACTATATAAGAAAGTCTTACCATGCAATAAGATGTTTACCGCTGATTTATAAGTTTACTGATCAAGTTATATCTACCTAACTTGTTGACAAGACAGTAGCTAAAACTGGCCTGCTTCAACAACTAGTTATCCTGTTGTTTCAACCCGACCTTAAACACTTTTTTAAAGCATTTAATTTTTTCCTTTGCATTGCTTGTTCTGCTCTGACGAAGGATCAGAAGTTACCAATGACTGAGACTGCTATTGGAGAGCCAGGTTCATAATAAAGTGTGTAAGTGGTGTGTATAGGTGCCCGCAGTGTGCTTGGTTCTGCACATGACAGAAAAATGAAGCCGAGAGAATCTTACAATGTAGCATGTTGGCCTTACCCCCTCTCCCTGCCTCTAGACCAGGA
The DNA here is from genome assembly GCA_033296515.1 of Macrochelys suwanniensis. Taxonomy (NCBI): domain Eukaryota; kingdom Metazoa; phylum Chordata; order Testudines; family Chelydridae; genus Macrochelys; species Macrochelys suwanniensis. The sequence goes on along the minus strand of CM065785.1, from coordinate 7,788,435 downwards.
GTTACTGGAGACAACCGCTTCATTGTGGTGCCTAGTAGAGGCTTGTACTATAAATTGTGGCTTGTGAGAGGAACTGTTTGCACCCACTACCTCAATTCTTAGTAATAGAGGGAAACGTAACCAGTGTCTCAAAAGAGGAAGTACTTTCTGTCTGGTCAGAGCTATGGAACCTGTCATTAGACCCCACAGCAGCCTTGATGCAAAGTGTATTGATTCCCTTGCCTCTGTTGCTTTAACGTCTCTAATTGTTGTTGTACTTTGGAGTATGTGTAAATAATTCATCCTCTTGTTGTTTGTTTGACTGGCTTATCCCAGGCTACTTTTTTCTTTAGTATAGCCATGCAAAGATTGTTTGTTAAACCCTATCAGAGGGGGAAGGCGTGTGTGTGATTAGGTGGAGTGTTCCCCTCCCATTTGTCGTGGTCATGGTGGAAGGACTACGCAGGCTGCGTGCTATTGTGAGCCACAGCTGCTCTCCCCTCCTCTGTTGCGGTGAGTGCCAGAGAACGGGCAGTGCTTAGTGGACAGCACAGCCATTCTGGTTGCCTGGTAACCAGAGAGGAGGCCTGCCAGAGGGCAAGTGGACTCAATTAATGAATGATTGTGAACGGTGTCCTGGCCTCCTCGTGAACAGCAGCCTGTGTTCACAAGGGTCAAGAGGCATGTGCGGCCATTCTGACCACGTTTGTAACCTTGCTTTAGCTGACAGGTGCCCCAACTGAAAACGTGTTGGTAGCGGTGGAGTGAGCTCTTTGATATTTGTCCCTTTCCACAGGACTCTGCCTCTGTTTAAACAATGAGGATATTTTCCTGGGAGTGGTGGCTGGGGGAGCGGGTGTCTGAGCTGTTTCTCTTAGGGTTGCCAACTCTCCAGGATTGTCCTAGAGTCTCCAGGCATTAAAGATTGTCATGTGATGAAACCTCCAGGAACGTCTCTAACCAAAATTGGCAACCCTAGTTTGCCCCAAATCACTAGGATGCTTGCCCATGCATTGGGAGCAGCTGCACTAGAGAACCCAGAGCATTTGAGCTAAACTGGCACGTGTCAGATCTTTACAACGTCATGTGCCACGTCTTGGGAGTTTGGTAATGGGAGACTGAGCCTTTCCTCAGAAGGTGGCCAATTCAACCCAGCCCAGGTTGGTGGTGGCTGAAGGTTATTACCATCAGAGGCTGTGAAGCTTATGTAAGACCAAGTCAACCCAGTTTCCAATGAACAAGTATCCACATCCTGACAACCATCATAGGTGGTGCTGCCTGGGTGGGGAGATCAAGGAATAACGGTTATGGAGCCCAAGGCCTCCTCTCCTAAGTGCACTCTGTCCATTGCATGCTTTGAGCCACGCTGGCACAGCTGTGTTGCTGAATACTGGGCTTCATTTTCCAGGGCTGCCAGTGGAGCACTTTTCACCAGCACTAAATTCATCCGCAAACAAAATATTGGTGCCGCATCACTGCAAATGATACTCATGTCAGTTCTGTTAATTCAAATAGGACATTTAAAGTTCATAGTCCTGCTTTCCGAGTGCTGCCAGCAAAAGCCCCGTCCTGTAAAGAACCTGGATCAAACTGCAGTTTTATCTTCACATGGTTTAGAAACAGCAATAATGCCCTTCGGGTCAGGCTTTCCCTGGCATCTATTGACTGGCTGATTTTGTATCAATTCCCTCCACTCCCCCAGCTAGTCATCAACTCTAAGGAAACAGCCCTCTCCTTTAACCACAGTTGCTTGGTTTAAAACCGCTTGGACCTTTAAATGGTGTTTGTGCTGGCTGTGATACCTTCACCCCCTCTCTCTCCAGTGAATACAGTGGGCTTGTGCTAGTAGTGTTCAAGGAATGCTATCAAAAAAAAAAATTCTCCGTTTTAAAAGGACCTTGAGTTCCGAGCTGAGGGCAGAGAAACAAACTGTCCTAGCACTAACAGTCAGTGTATTAAGCATGGGACCCTGGAAATTGCTGCAATTACTTCACGCCTGGAACAAGTGACTTTATATATATATAATGTCTATAAAAAAACGAGTTATAAAATATTTTTAATTTGTTTCAGCATCCTGGTAAGCAGACTTCATGCCTAGACTGGCAACATTTCAACCTCCACCTGTGTTTGAGAAAGCAGGCAGGATAAAATGCGATTTTAAGTGAAAGTTTGGAAAGGTTTCTTTTTCTAACTGTAAATGCCATGCAATGTAAAAGATGTCCCAGTCACTACACTATAAAGAGAACATCCCTAACCAATATAAGGGCCAAAAATACAACACACAAGAATGAGAGAAAATTGCTGCTTGGAATCTCATGAAGAAGAGCTCTGTATAGCTCGAAAGCTTGTCTCTGTCACCCAAAAAAGTTGGGCCACCTTGTCTCTTGAACCTCATAAGGCAGATTAAGACAATGGAAATTCAGGACCAAATAGAAACAGTAAATTCAAACCAAACTGTGTGTAGTTACAGTACTCACCTTTAAACAATTTTTGAAGTGCTCCACTTTTAATTAGTTTCTGTTGAGTCTTGAATTTTCTCCTCTTTGTGACCTAAGGTGCTCTAGGACATGTCTATTCACTGCTGGGCCATTGAAATGGCAGGCCCCCGCCCCCCATTCAGTAAAGGAGCCACTCAACTGGGGAAGGTTTTCAAAATAATGTTTAGACATGCATTGTATGTAAAAAGAAGCGATTCTTGGGAGTATTCTAACCAATCGCTAGCGTTTTCCTTTAGTTGCTTAAAACTATGCATACAGTCTCGTGGCCAGTTGGATTTCTCAAATCTCCTTAGCTTTCTTTCCTTTTTTATGTTTCCCCTCATTCTGTTGTGTTTAATGGTAGTGCCCAGTCTAGGATGGGGTTTTAGTGGGCAGGCCCTGTACAAACAGAGTAGCAACAGTCACTGGGGAGTGAGGGGGGTGGGGGTGTAGAATGCTCAAGCAGAGTGAACAATGTGATGGCAACAAATGGCATGTTGATGCCACCATTTATATATATATTTATTTTGGTGGGAGGGGTTAGGGGATCAGCTCAAGGGAAAGGAGGGGGAAGGGCAGTGAGGGGGACAGGGCAGGGGAGAAAAGGGTAGGAGGGGCAAGTGTGGCATGAAACTGAGGCGAAGAGGCTGGGGGTTAGAGCAAACAGCTGATCAGCAGGGGGCACAGAAAGTCCAGTCAAAACTGTACAAAACTCTCTGAATTTCTAAAGGTCCCTGCTTTGGCTGCTGCTTCCCCTACCAGCCGGCGTCTCTGGCTGGCTCCTTTTAGCATTTTCCCCCAAGGTCACATGGGGAGGTGCCACCTTGGTCTTCATTCCCCCAGAATGGGGGAGGTTTGCCAAGTTCTAGGGGGGAGGGGTGGACCTGCTGGGCCTGATGTTACCACAACCCCATCCCCAAGTTCAGCAGTCCCTACTTCTCCAGCTCCTCTTCCTGGCTAGAGTCTGGCTGGTTCCTCTCTGTAGGACCCCAGCAGCAGCTCAGAAAACCTGATTTCTTCAAGGCAAGTGAGTCCTCATCAAAGCAAAACTTCACACAGCTTAAAACCCATTGTTCGTTAACATGAGGGAATTTTTTTTTTTTGAGGATAGGGGCCCTGGCTTTTCAGAAGTGGCTAAATTTAGGATCCCTCCCCCCTTTGGCACACTTCCAAAGGGCATGGTTCCTGAAAGTGTCTCAAGTTGGGAATCCACAAATGGAGGGAGCTAAAATCCCTTGTCACGTCTGAAAACCTTCCGTCTTGGCCAGTTTCTCTTCAAAACCAGTTCATCTTTGTGTCCTTAAATCCCAGGATCTAGAGACTCCTCCATATGATCTGCACAAATAACCAGTTGCACAAAAGATGTTACCAGTTTTAATGCTCCGAACGAAATATTAAGCAAAATGTCTAAAATACACTTTTACCAAATGTGTTGAGGCATTTTGGAGTCTGGCCCCTAGTTTTGCAAATCTGGTGATTTTAGTCAGAACTGGCTTTAGTGCCTGTCCTAGCTGCCGCCTGTGCAGTATCATGGACCGGTCAGAGTCAGTCACCTCCCCACCCACCCAGGAGGCCCATTCTTAGCATCTCTGGAATGCAAGTGGCAATCTGGCTCGCCCCACACTCCTTGCTGAACTTTCTCTGCTTCAAGGAATCTTTGGTGGAAGCTGAAAAACATGCTCCTATTGTCACCATAACACGTAGCCATCAATGACTTCTCAAGGCAGCAAAGTCCTGCCAGGCAGCACACCCAATCCATCGCAGGGCTAGTATCGTTTAGTTTTCCTCAACCAGCAGTGGCTGCTTCTGAAGCTTGGATCTGAGCTCATGGTGCCATATTGGTAGGGGGCAGGAAGAGAATTAAGGCCAAATGTTCTCTGTAACTAGAAGACAACGGTCCGAGACATTTAAAACAATTTTTAAAATAGCTCTTTAAAATCCGTTTGTTTTAATCATTAGGAAAAAATTTGGGGGTGGGGGGGTTTCCTGGCTGAAACCCAGAAGGATGATTGAAAGAACTGGGCATGTTTAGAGAAGAGAAGGCTGAGGTGGGTTGGGGGGGGCGGGCATGGTAACATCTTCAAATATGTAAAAGGTTGTTTATAAAGAGGACAGTGATCAATTATTCTCCCTGTCCACTGAGGGTAGGACAAGAAGTAATCAGCTTAGTTTGCAGTCAGGAAGATTTAGGTTAGATATTAGGGAAAGCTTTCTAGCTCGTTACCAAGGGAGGTTGTGGGATCCCCACAATTGGAGGCTTTTAAGAACAGCTTAAACAAATTCCTGATAGGGATGGTGTACGTCTATTTGGTTCCTGCTTCAGTGGGGAGATGGAGCAGAGGATCTCTTGAGGTCCCTTCCAGTCCTACATTTCTGTGAGTCTATGGGTGAAGTGTCAAGATCCACAATATCTCTGGGGCTTATGAAATATGGGGATGAAGAACTTACTATTGGTGCTCTGGTGGGCTAGGGCTAGCACTGACTAGCTGCAGCGGATCCAGTTTCTCTGCATCTGTCACCTCTATAAAATACATGTCACTCACTCGCTGTTGCTTGAGAATTGCTTGGTTTACAGGCAAAGTCCTCCAAAGAGGAGACTTGCCCTCTGCAGTGCCGTGTCCCAAATTATGCATCAAACCCATTTACAAAGCCAGTAACGGCGATGCAGGTGCCAGCATGAAAAGCCTGGTTTAATGTTTGGTTCCACTGACGCTAGAGTATTTGAAGAACCTGGAGAGGTCAGGTTAGAGGATGTGTGTGGTGCTACATTGGAAAGGATGCAAGAGACTTTATGGTGAGTGCATAACAATCATGAGAATTTTATTTCCATAGTAGAGGAAAATAGTGACTGTTCACGGTCTGTTTCCATGGTGTGAAGGTAGCTTCTATCGTGACTGGCAGGCAAGGTACAGTTATGTTTTCCTGGAGACTGAGAGCAAGGATCAAATGCAAGCAGCTTTATTCTGAGTTCGGGGAATGTTACTTCTCTCCCTGATCACCGCATTGCTCAATGAGTTCATGTCATCGGTGTCTTCTCTTGTGATGGAGAGCATATGATTTTGAAATGGCCGTCCTCAGGGGCGGGGATAGCCCCAGCACTTCCTGTGCTGGATATCCCAGCCTGCATGGCAGTAGCCCTTGCTCCAGGATGATAGAAGGAGCTGTGACATGCTTTGGTCTCCTGTGTAGCAGGCCCTTGTTCAGGGAAGCAGAAGCCACAGGTTTCCACAGGCTCTGGTAGTCTGCTCCCAGTGGATCCGCCTCCAACGCTCCCCACTTCCACTAAGTGATCTGTAAAGACACAACCTACATTAGAGCGAAGGTTCCCATGGGGCAGGTGCCACATCTTGTAGGAGGCTGGCTCGTGTCTTCCTCCCCTTCCATGGGTGATCCTGGATGGAGAACCACCTCCTTCGTGACCACACAACACTACAGCAACTGCTGAGGTGGAAGAGCAGCGTTAGGAAAAGGCCATGTACTATTGACTTCTTTAAATGAGATTTAGCAGCAAGGAGAGGCAGTGCCATGTGATGCTCTATAGAACACCAATGGATGGGAGAATGTACAGGGCTAGTCCTAGGAGTGGAGAGGACATCCATTTCCTGCCCTGCCTGAACCAAAGCCTGTTGCCTGGTGTGTGTCCTGTTGGCTTTGAACAAACTGAGGGCTGTGTAGCTGCATGGGTCTAACCCCAGCACCGTGATGTTGTGTAGAGATGTAGAACACAAGGAAAGCCAGATCTCTGCTAAGGGGGCAGAATCAAGTACTATAGTCCCCAGATACAGGTGGGTGGCCATGGTGATGGGGGTTATTACAACACTACTATGAACAGAAATAATGTTGATACTTAAAAAAAAAAAATTGTACTGCCCTTTGATTGGCCATTCCCACTGCTGGGTGTGCAGCTTGAAAACCGCAGCATTGTGAGAAACCAGAAAGTGCAAGTGACTGGCCTCTACGTCCATTGTCCCAATGGAGTGAAACGCAAAAAAATGCCCCACGGCTGAAAGAATTCTAAAAATGAGACGGGTAGAGCATTCCGTTTTCGTCATCTAGGATCTTCTTAGTATGAAGGGGAATAATATTTGTTGCTCTGAAAATACAGTAAATAATTTCCAACCTGAGGGAGGCCCTTTAAAATCAATCACCATTGCCACAGTGTCCTCAGACAAATGCTGATAGGAACAGTTTTAAGTTACGTTTCTGCACTGAAAAGTGACCCATTAGGTTGCATGTTTGGTTTTCCATATCAAACACATCGACAAGATGGAAGGGAGAGACCACCAATCTTAGGTTCTTATGTGGCTCCCATCACTGGTGCATCTGAGGACCTCATGGTCTTTTTAATGAATGTATCTTCCCAACACCCCTGTGAGGCAGGGCAAAGCTGTTATCCCCATTGAACAGATGGGCAACTGAGGCACAGAGAACAGGGCCCATATTGTCGTAAGGCAGTGGTTTTCAAACTATGGGTCTGGACCCCAAAATGGGGTCGCCAGGGCTGGCCTAGACTTGCTTGGGCTTCAACTTTGCCCCCCCCCCACCTCCACACACACACCTGGGGAAGTGGGGCTCAGGCTTTGCCCCCCCAGTGGAACTTGGGCTTTGGCCCCTGAGCCTGGGGTAGTGGAGCTTTGGCTTTGCCCCTCCTGCCTGGGGCAGCAGGGCTCAAGTGGGCTCAGGCTTCGGTCCCCCCCTCCTGAGGTCGTGTAGTAATTTTTGTTGTCAGAAGGGGGTCGCGGTGCAATGAAGTTTGAGAATTCCTGGTCTAAGGTATTTAGGCACCTAACTCACATTGCAATCAGTTGGAGTTAGGGCCCCTATCTGTAAAGGTCAGTGCTCACCATCGCAACACCTAGCTGATTTAAGAGCCTAAATCTCATTTTGAAAAGGAATTTAGGCAGCGAGAGGTCTAAATCCCATTGGCTGTTGTTGAGCGCAACACCTAAATATCTTTAAAAATCTGTCTTCGTGACTGGCCCAAGGTCACACAAGAGGTCTGTGGCACAGCCGGGAACAGAACTGGGTCTCCTGAGTCCCAGGCTAGCATGGTATCCTAAATTACCATCAATCTGGTACTTGAGTAGAACTGTTTTCAATTCTTTTTTCCTTTCCCTGCCCTCAGGGGTGGCTCTCCCTAGTCTTTGTTTTCTCTCGTTCAGCTGCTTACTCCCCAGGACAGCGATCGGCCGGTCCTGTGTATTTCCTGGCCATCAGGAACCAAAATGCTGCTATTTTGCACCGAGGGTATTTTTCAAAGCAAGGCCCCACCTGCCTGTAAACAAGCTGGTTCACTGCTCAGCCAAAGCCACATGCAAGTCATTAGGGCCTGAGACTGCAGCTGCCCTGGGCCTGGATCTGCCTTTGAAGCCCCTGAGAATTCAGCCTGTGGAGTGGCTGGCCCAGCCAGCCCTTACTGAGCAAGTGGGAAGCCACTGTTAAATTAACCCCAGTGCAGCCAAATCGCAGCCCTGAGCAGAGAGAGAACCCAGGACTGCTAGTCAGCAGCTACGCAGCTCTGCCCCTTTGAATGGCAATGCATAGCACAGCCTGGCAGTTGGGGTTCTAGTCCCACCTCTGTCATGGACTTAAAGCTCTCTGGCTCTTGTTTCTCCAGCTGTAAAATGAACCTCACCTAAATGATGATTGTTTCATGTTCATGAAGTGCTTTGAGATCGTCAGATGCGTGGTGCTTTAGAAGAGCAACGCTCTGTATTAACTTGATTATTCCTAGACAGCAGGCTAAGCTTTAGGTGCCAATTCTCGCTTTCATGCCTGATGCTGTACAGTTTAAAATACAGCGAGCTGCCGTGGAAGGAGAGGATTGCGTAAGGATCGTACAGCAGCTGCAGGCCTGGGGAGCCTGAAACAGCGATGGCTTGGCTTGCATAGTTCAGCTGACAAGCTTTTCTGTAGCAGCTGTCCAAGGTGTGCCACAAACCACTTTGTTCCCATTCTGAAAAGTCGTCTCTTTACCTGTGTTTGCACTTTGGTAGCGGAACGCTGGTGATGGGATCATGTCCTGTGCTAATGGCCTCTTTAATAAGCATTCAAAGGGCTCCAGAGAGTAGCTTGCATTAAATGCCCAAGATCTCAAAGCCTTTACCAAGGTGGGTACAGCAAGAACGGAGGTAGAGAGTCTGCATCTTGTCTAAAATCATGCACCAAGCCAGTGTCAGAACCAGGATTAGGCCTAGATCTCTATACAGGCATGTAGTGTCTGAGCATCTGTATAACAACCAGTCTGAGGTGGGGAAGCTTAGAGGTGGGGCTCTAGGGCCCTGAGATTGGGACTTGCTCAAATTCACACAGGAACTCTGTGGCAGAGTCATTAATCGAGAGACAGTTGCTGGTCTCAGTCCATTACTTTAACCACACGACCATCTTCCCTGGTCTCTGGGCTCTAGGGTTCACGACTAATCCATTGGCCTGCTCTGCTAGTGAACATTCTTGAACATGGTTTGGGGTGCAATTCTCTGACCTGTACTCGGCAAGTCCGACTAGATGATCAACATGGTCCCTTCTGACCTTCCCCTCTGTGAACAAAATCTTTTCAGAGGCTCAGGAAGAGATGCATGTAGGGGACGGGTGAGAGAACTCAGCATTAGGCTCTCAGGACTGACCCCTGCCCAGAAACATTCTCTGCAGCACACGCCCTTCAGTGGCCTGCCTGGTTTGCAACTGAGAGACGTACTGAGATAGGCACAAGAACTGTGCCCTAGGAAGGACAGTGCTCTTCCCTCCTGCTCCTTTCCTCTAGGGTACACGACTAAGAGCTCAGACGCTTCTTTCCTCCCTTTGGGGCATGAGGTAGCAGCCAGAGAGCATCGGTTCATCCTATAACCATTCTGCTGGCCAGTAGCAGTTGTGGAACACTGTCCTCTTCCCAGCCAGAGAGACTGCAACAGCACGTTCTGTGCTGCTGGAATCGATCTCCCAGCTCAGGTGTGTTAGTGGGTACTTCTAGCCATTCACGATCTCCCCCTTTGACTCTTTGCCCCGTAACCTCTCTCTTTTCTCCAGCAGCTGCTACTTACCTTTTGAGGAATCCTCTCTCTTGTGACAGGTCCCAGGGGTGGGCTGGCAGGAGACCTCCACTCCCCTCCTTTTGAAGTGGGTCCACCCCACCAGCAAAGAGCAGATCACGGTGCAAAGGCAGAGCGTCAGCAGCAGGTAGACAACCAGCCATTGGTCCTGATCGTTGCCTAGCTTCTGCTCTAGAACAGCCATTCTGGATGAGGTAGTTACTGGTTTATCTGCAAGTCAAACACAACCACATCCAGGTTGTCCAGTGCAGGGCGGGAAGGGGTTTGTTGCCCTGGGGATACAGCAGTCAGGTGAAGACTTTGAACCTGCCTTGGAAGCATTCCCTTGTCTGCAGGGGTGTCCCCTCCCATGGGGCGAGAGGAGCAGCCCTTGTCCTGTTCAGATTCACCCCCTCTACGTAAGCACCATGGCAAGGCTCTTCCTCCCACCACGGTGTGCAATTCTCAAGGATATGGAGAAGTTCCATCCCCCCCAAGGCAGCACAGCGAGGTGAGAAGAACTACGGCATGATTGATCCAGCAAACAATAGTGCAAATTAAAGAAACGTACAAAGGAGGAGGCGGAAACACATGCTTCTTGGCAGGAGCTGGAGAGCCAAGGGCAGATCGCATGGGTTGGGGGAAGAGCGTGCCCTGGTATTTCCTTCCCCACCTTCCTAGAGAAGCTAATACAGTCTAATCAAAGTCTCCTGAGAGGGCTTGGGGTCAGCTGACATCTGCCTAGAGCAAGGCAGAGAAGTTGCACCTGCATGTCCTCCTGCCTTGGCCCTCAGGTTTGAATGTCCCCAAAGCAAAGCTTGCATGAGCAGGGAGCCTGCATCCCGCCCTCCCCGAGAGCGCTTGCTTGCCAGCGCGCTTTGCCTTACTGTCACAGAACGGCAGACACTGGCTTGGGTGCTGCCCACAGATGGCCGAGCAGTTGATGCATCTTCTCAAGAGATTGTCGTAGTAGAAGCCGGCTTGCTTGCCGCAATCCATTGCCGCTGGAGAGTGGAGGGGAGAGAGAAACGCATCCTGCTCAATACCGCACAAGAGGAACTGCTGCTGTGTGAGAGTCTAGATCTGTGTGCTGTGGCCTGCTTACAGGGGCCGGGGTAGCCTTGCTATCAGGGCAGGACCAGTACTGCCAGGAGCCTCGCAATATGTGCTGGTTTTCCTAAAGCCCCAGCAGGTGAAGACAGGAAAATTAAAAAAAATAATAAAGGGAGCTATGCCAATCTCCTAGAACTGGAAGGACCTTGAAAGGTCATCGAGTCCAGCCTCCTGCCTTCACTAGCAGGACCAAGTACTGTCCCCTGACAGATTTTTGCCTCAGATCCCTAAGTGGCCCCCTCAAGGATTGAACTCACAACCCTGGGTTTGGGCCAATGCTCAAACCACTGAGCTATCCCTCCCCCCAAAAAAATCTCAGCTTTTTTTTTTTTAAATAAAGTAAATGCCTAGGCCCTCGTGGGGCAGAGAAAAGCCTGAAACTGTGAGCCCAGGATGACCTCAGAGCTTAAACACCTGAAGGCAGAAGAAGTCTTCCCAAGGTTTTGTTTTTAGAGACCTAGAGTTTAAGGCCAGAAGGGTCCACCCGATCATCCTGTATATCACAGGCCACCAACCTCACCCAGCACCTACTCTCTAAACCCCCAACCCAGAATTAGACCTAAGTCCTCAGCAGCATAAACTCTTCTGTGCCACAGGCAGAGAAGGAGGGGGGCGGGGGCTGAGGAGAGCCCCCTGTCTGAGACGTCACTGTTTAGTTAATAACCAGGTGCTATCCCCTGGTGCATTATGGGAAATCTGCACTGGGGGTGGCCCATCCCGATGCAGGTGCTGGTGACCTCCGGGCCCCCTGCCCCTCTCCCTGGAACCTGGGGGCTGCTGATTATCATTCTAGTTTTAAGATGCAGATCAGCTGCGGGGGTCTGCAATGAACTGGCCCTGAGAAGGGGAATCCGCTGGAGCTGTGGGAGAAGGAGCAGAGCTCCTACAAACTGGTTCCTGGTGCATGCTGGGACTGGCCACAAGGAAGATTGGCTGAGCCAGCCATGCCAAGAGGAGAGTGGGGGGAGAGGGTGTCACATTTCCCCAACCATTCTGGCTTCAGATAACCGTGTATGACACCTACACAGTTGAAGCCAATGCAGAACTTTGACAAAGGGCTGGTCCACACTGGGGGGGGGGGGTTGTCGAACTAAGATACGCAACTTCAGCTACGTGAATAATGTAGCTGAAGTCGAAGTATCCTAGTTCGAACTAAACAGCACTTACCGCGGGTCCAGACGCGGCAGGCAGGCTCCCCCGTTGACTCCGCTTACCCCTCACACGGAGCAGGAGTACCGGTGTCGACGGCGAGCACTTCCGGGATCGATTTATCGCGTCTAGACGAGACACGATAAATCGATCCCAGAAGATCGATTACTACCCGCCGAATCAGGTGGGTAGTATAGACGTACCCTAAGATTTTTCCAAGTGCCAGTTAGAAGCTGGACTTCGCTAGCGCCCCCGTTGCTAGCTGCTCCTTCAGAACTGCCCTGCTTCCTACCAGGGTTCTGGGGGGCCCCCAGCCTCCCTGTTTCCTACACTGGCCCCAAGGGCTGGGGGCCGAGTTCCTGTGTGTTCTCCAAAAGCTTTTACACCCAGCCCCTTGCAGTGTTGCTCTGGTAAATTCCTTCAGCCAAGTCACCTCCCTGTTGCAGCCCAGTGGGATAATACAAACTTCTGAAGACAAATGCACCCACGTGCCAAATGTGGTGCAGCGCCAGCCACTTGTGCCCAGTATGCGTGCATGGCCGGCCAGCCAGCTCCCTAGGCACTCACCGCAGAAGGTAATGCATCTCTCCACACTGGGCTGATTACATGTAACGCCACAGGAGATGCATTGGCACAGGAGTTTGTCCCAGTACTGCTGCTCTGTGCAATTGGTCATGACCTTCCACCATGGGAACATCGAAGGCATGTCTGCAAAACAGAAGGGGAGAGGGGGAGATCTGGAGACACCCCAAACCTGGCAGCCTTGAGTGCTGGAGAGGAGCCACCTGGTTAATTAGCACAGAGCGGGTTTCAGCGGTGGACATTTTCTCCTGCACTGGCCTTAGGGATGAACGTGTGCCCGTCCCTTGCGTACCCTGAGCTGCCAGCCGGGCGTTTGTCAAGGCTGTAAGACTGGACAAAAGGAGTGTTCCTGGGGAGTTGTTCCAGAGTCAGATCAACTGAGCTACAACCCCCCATCCCCAGCCTTTGCTTATTCTTCCAAGTCCAGGCTGTGACACTGGGGAGAATGTCCTGATTCCCATGGCAACCCCTTCCTATTCCCATCCTCCTTGGGATTTAGATGAGAAGGGCCCAGAATCACAAAAGTAGTTAGGCGCCTAACCCCCATTGATTTCAAGGGCATGGTGCCATGCCTTCCTTGCTCCACTTTGTGAGCGGCACATTTGTGTGTGTGTGTGTGTGTGTGTGTGTGTGTGTGTGTGTGTGTGTGTGTGTGTGTGTGAGAGAGAGTGACTTTTCATCAGTGTGTGTGTGAGAGAGAGTGACTTTTCATCAGTGTGTGTGTGTGGGGGGGGGGGCATGATGAAGATGTGACATGTACAAATAGGAAGGGCTTGGCAAACAACCGTGTTGAAGTGAGAGACAACCAGCCATGCATTTTTGTATCAACTGAGCCCCCATCAAGCTGCTTCAATGGAGGAGGCCTTGGTCTCTGCGGCAAATGCAGCTGCTTCCAGGGGACCCAGCAAAGGGCAGAACCGGGGTTGTGGATCTGACCAAAGAGATCCCAGCAGCGTTGCCAAACAGAACTGGATTTTAATCACATCCAGGGTCAGCCAGGTGGGAAGTGGGGCCCTGGACCGAGCTGCGTTTGCGGTATTGAGGAGGCCTAGATCAAAGTGTCTGCTTACCTGTAAAGGTAAGAGGCCTAAGGGTGAGGGCAAAGAGCTTGCTGGTGTGTCCTGTGACTTGCAGGAGCTTCCCCTTCTAAGGTACCTGAGGCCTGATTCTCCACACCATGTGCTTTGGGGTGCCCATTACATCAGAGCCAGGTGGATGTAAAATGCTCCCATTCTGACAGGGTGGAGTATTACCCCTGCTTTGCACAATTATAAATAACTGCACAAGGTGAAAGGCAGTGGAGAATCTGACCGGATCGTCTTCAATGGCCAATACAGTTGTTCACATTCATATTGGAAATTGTTTCTACTTAAATAGAGAATGGCCAAGGAGCTGCTGTCCAGAGCGGGCTTGGGCTGAGGGGGCCTCTGATCTCATCAGCGGTTCAGGCAAGAAGCTGCCACCAAAGAGCAGACGCTTGGGGTTTGAGGAGATTTCTGCCATCTTGAATGTGACAGTAACGAGGGCAGGAAGGTGCCACATGGGCCTGAGATTGCCCATGAACATGTTCTTGCGGCATCATGGCGGGGTCCGAACTGGAACCTAGGCCCCAGCCGGGACATGAAGCCAAAACCGCATGGGTGATTCCGGATGCTGGGATCTGATCCCAACCCCCCTGGATATTTGGAAAGAGTTTGGCTCAGGTTGTAGGTTTGGCCCATAGCTGCTGTTCTATGGCCCATCCTGGACAATCCCTTTGATCTTTTCTCACCCAGGCAGGTCCTCAGCAATAACAACAGCGCGGCTTCTTGTCTGCCAGCACAGCTGGGGTTTTCAGTGGTGCAGCCACACAGCAGAGCTCGGCGCCTCCTCCCTCCCTGGCCTGGGACTGTGGCTTCCAGCAGTCACGACACCCAGTGTGCAAACAGCTGCTTGCAACACACAACTCTAGAAACCTGCCGAGTTCTTGTCGCTCGAGGGTGGCCTTTGACTGGGGAGCTGCAGCACGGTAACTAACAGCCTGTCTCTGGGGCCCTAGTGCGCTGCCTTTCTCTAGTAGCCGAGCTGGGGGTGGAACCCAGGATGCCTGACTCCTCACCTCCTGCTCCATCATCCAGTCGCTCAGGGTCCAAATCTTTTCAGGCTCACTGGGTGGTAGGTACTCGATGGTTTGAAAGAGGCACTCGCCGCCCATGGGCCTTAGCCCTGTGTTAGCAACCCCTCGGCGCAGGCACTGCGCCCGATACAGCCTGGCCAGGTGCAACAGGGGGGCACCGTCCTGCCCGCTCTTGAGGAAGAGCCGTTAAAGGGCAGAGCAGTGGCCCTGGTTTCACCTCCCCGCTATGGATGAGGGATGCTCAGGCTGGGTGCATTCTCCCCCAGCCTCCCGAGGGAGCAGTAGGTGGGCTTTCAAAATGGCGGTGGCCTGTGCACGCTGGTAAATTAAAGGCTACCAAGCAAATGAGGCTGCCTTCCCCTCCTTGCAGGAGATCGTACCAGCCCCATACCTCCCCGGCCGCCCCATGGCAGCAGACTCTGCTGTCCTCTGCCCCCTCCAATCCCAGACCACTCCCTTCACCAGCCCTTGCTGCCTAATAAAAGAGGGGGCAGGATACTCACCCTCGGGCTCGTCTCAGGCCAAGTCTAGTCTCCCCCAGCTCCTGCCATCTCACTGTGAGCCCCAGCCACTGAGCCTGCTCATTACTGATGAGGTTTATTATTAGAGTTAGATTTGATTAGAGCCTGGGCCGTGTGTTTCCTGGGGTTTCCCCCCACATTGTTTCTACGCAAATTAACCTGACATGCGAATGATCGAGTTGACTCCAGTGGGGCATCCCTGGGCCAGATGTGCAGCGGCCACAGAACCCCGGCAGGCCTTGGCTTGGTGCCGTGTTGCGGTGGGTACGAAAATGCCAGGAAGAGAGCAGCCGTAGTAGCCGCAACTTCATCAATGGAATTCTGCCGCGAGGTGCCTCTGGCACATGGGCTTGGTGGTACCCTAGAGTCGCTAATGCATGGAAAACAGCTCAGCTGAACCAGCAGGGGACTTCTGCGGGAGGCACAACCCACTACCCTGGCATCTCTGTGGGTGTCTGTCTGTCCATGCTCTGCTCCCCCGGGTCAGGAACCAAACATGCAAATAAGAGAAAACAGGAGGGTTTTTTCGCTTTAGGAGACATTTTTCTCCCAGGGAGGGGGGAAATGTTGGGGAGAAGAGGTTTTTTCCCCCATGTTACAAGAAAAAATCTCAGACTAAAATGACTGCAGAATAGTGTCTTTAAAAGGCAACACAAGGGGGAAGGTCTTGCTACCTAAAGCACACTGTGCAGTAGGTCTGTGTCGTTGGTGGGGAGCAGGTTGTATTCCAGTGCAGTGAATTGGTACGCTGAGGCCTTGTGAGAGCTGGGAATGTTTCTCTACAATCTCATGTGTTTGCTACCTCTGGTCCAGCTCCACCAGCGGGCATCAGATTTTCCAGTGCTCCGTGCCCCCAGTTGCAGCCAGATTTTCAGCAGAGCTCAGCACTGAATTTGGAGCCTAAATGGGAGCTGAGCTCTTTTGACAATCCCGTGAAGCAGGGATGGAAAGAGCTGTCAGGGGAAGCCATTTGCAATGCACAAGAAGTTGTACTGGTCCTACAGAACTCAGGAATGATGCTACATGCACCTGAGCACTTATTCCTGGCACGTTAGTAACTCACAATTTCCCTCTGTGCAGATGCAAGGCACTTCCCTAACAAGCCCCGATTGTGGATGCTGAGTTCTGGTGAAAATCTGGCCCATAATGTAGACGAGGTGCCAGCCACCACCACCATGATAGGAGTTATAGAGTGTAAGGCCAGAAATATAAGACAGGCCACTGCTACCATCTGCCCACTAAACCCAGCGGCTGAAATTAGACCAAAGAATTTCAGCTTGCAGGAGACTAGACTATTATATGCCAGCAGCAGAGAATAGGAGGGACTGAGGACCCCACAATGTCAGGGAAATGATTAAGTGAGATACACCCACCTAATCCTGGCAAGTGACCCACACACACAAAAAACCCAAGTTCAAGGTCAATATGAGCTGGGGGAAATTCCTGGCTGATTCATAGATTCATAGATTCTAGGGCTGGAAGGGACCTCGAGAGGTCATCGAGTCCAGCCCCCTGCCCTCCACGTCGGGCAAACAGTTAGACCCTGAGCATGTGAGCAAGAACCAGCCAGCCAAGTAACTGAGACAGAGAGTCCTCGGGGCCACCTCAGAGCCCCAGCCCTCTGCACCCAAAGACCCATCTCCAGCCGTGGCCAGCCCTGATGCTGCAGAGGAAGAACAAAACCAGATAAGTTGGGGAGAATCCCTCCCTGACCCTTAAGCACTGTACTGTGAAAACTGTGTCATCTAATGTTGGTCAGAGAAGGGCTACGTAAAGTGGTATTTATGCCAGCTACCCCCCGTGTTACCCGCTCAATTTAGGGCACCCCACGTATACCCCACCGAGGGCTCAAGGCATGACCCAATCAATGTAGGTACCCCCACCCTTTCCCTTCCAAGGGCTCAGGGTGTAAGGCGCCTATCCTTACCCAGGGGGTTCAGGAAGAAACCTGGTCAATTTAAGTACCCGCCCTTTCACTCAGGGCTCTACGGGTCTGCGGAACCTTTTCCCCGTGAAAGAGCCTTACACAGTTGTGCTCTCAACGTTTATTAATTAGCAGCACACACAGACTGTGGATACCAAGCAAATCTCTTATGTTCACTACTCCCAACGTACAGACAAATTTCACCCGATGGCCAGTCGGATTCGTTCATCTGGGGGCTCCTGTCACGGTCGTGCAGAGGGGTCAGAAGCCCAGCAGCTTGATGTTGCATGGCAGGATGGAAACGGTTCCCCTCCCTCCTTCAAATTTATTAACCCAATCGCATTATCCACACCCCTAAATAACAAACATGTAACCAGCTACGCACTGGCACCTCTGTCCCCTTTTTCCTGCCCATGTTTTTTACATTTTATCTTTCATGCCCAAATTGTAACTGAGTTGGGACCTTCCCTGCTCATGCAGATGGTCAGCATTAAAACGCAGGTCAGGGCTTAGTTTACCATTTACTGAGTCTCTTTCTGTGTCCTCCCTAATTTCTCAGCACCTGGGCATCTCTACTTCACAGCCTTGGTGGCTATCACGCTCTAGGGACGTTCCTGAGGTAGAGGTGCTTTAGCAGCAGCAGAACGGTCTTTTTTTTCAGTTTTAGTGGTGAACTCCCCGAGTTTCACCCAAGGCTGGTTTAATATTGGGGGGTGGCGGGTGATCAGGTCTCAGGCCTACACCTGCACCTTGTCTGTTGTGCTTCCACTGCTGTTACACTAGCTGCTTTGCACTGGTGGTAGCAACTGCGGACAACTTTTGGCGGGAAAGAAAAAGCCCTTGTGTAAACATATAAACACCCCCTAAGGCTCAGTATTAAGACCTCACCGGCTTACAGCCTATATCCAGCACGCTGTGCATTCACCTGAAGTGACTGGCAACGTGCTCTTGTGTTGAACCTGGGCCGAATTCTGGGGGCTAATCACGACTACGGTTCCATAGGCAGGTGAGGACCCTGCCGATGATCGGTCCAGGACGTTGCGTTCCCGTCTGAATTCCTGACTGGATAGAAAGAAGGTGAGAAAAGAATGAGACCAGGTTTGTACCGTGTACTGTTAGTTAGACACAAACATCATTCTCCTTCTCTAGCACAGTCCACCTGCTGAGCTCCAGGTGCTTTACAAACTGTGAGCCACGCAGCCCCTCTCGGAAGTAGGGAAGTTTAGTCCCATTTTACAGCTGGGGAAGCTGAGGTACATGTAATGTTTTTGTTTCTCTGCATGGGTAGGACCTGTAAGCACTCTTTCCTCCCCTGGGAGTTTACATAAAAAGGAACAGAAGCCAGGAAAGGCTTAATGAAATGGAGAGGGGCTTAATTGAGACAGCCTAGTTACACCTGGGGAAGGAGTGTGTCTGTGAGGGCGGGCCCAGACAGAAGGAAGCCCTCAGAGTAGTGTTGGTGGGTGAGGAAGCCTGGCACGGCACAGCATGGCCTGGCCTGGGTGGCAGGAGATGGAAGCCCCAAAGTCAGCAGGAAGCCTGAAGGAGGCTGGAAAACCTGCAAAGCCTGAGAGAGGCCAGGAGGAAGACCTGCGGCTGAGCCCAAGAGAGCCAGCAAGGAACCAAGAGGCTTGGGGGAGCCTGCAACGGGGCTTTGGTGGGACGTCAGCCCGAGTGGGACGTGTTGGGATGAGTTTGTTGTGGGGACCTCTGGGGAAGTCCGGAGGGCCTGACGCTCGCGTGAATGCCGATGCTGATGCATCTATTTTGGGCATGGGACTTTACTACCCGGGAAGTGGGGGGGTCTAAATGTGACCTGGCCGGAGGGCTGAGTCAACCGTCCGCCGGGCCAGCGCAGGGGGCGCTAGATGAGGAGATCCTGCTATGCCACGTCTGGCCACAAGGAAGCACGCCAGCCGGCGAGTCACTCACTCCCGAATCTGCCAATATTAGAGCCTCACGATAGTATTGCAGCACAGAAAGGGGGTGACTTGCCCAAACCACACAGCCATCTCCTTTGGTGCCAAGCCTCGTGCTTTAACCATTAGACAGCGCTGCTTGTCGTTGACAGGTCTGCAGAGCCAGAGCAGCCGCAGAGGGAGGCAAGCTGGGTTCTGCTCTGCTTTGCTGTCTCAGCAAAATTAGCTGCCCGGCCCTGATTCCAGGGTTGCGGCTGGCTGGTGATGGACGAAGCCCAAAGAACACGGCTTGATTTTTTTTCAGAGCAAGTCCCGCTGGCACGGCTGGCAGCCTGAAAGATCTTCCTTGGCCTTGTAAATGGAGCGAGTCTGATCAGCAAATCGCCGAAGGAGCGTAAACGGGGAACCCCATTGAGGCCATTTTCACAGATGGGTTTTTCAGGCCTTGACTGTGTTTAAAACTCCTTCCTTCATACTGCCTGTGAAAGAGAGCCGGGCTGCTTCTGCATTAGATGGGCTAATGCACTGTGTAAATACAGAGTTCGAGGCAGAGGTGTTTTTCACTCAGCTGCTGAATGCTTCACCCCCTGAAATCACCCCACGTAGGACATGTGTCGTGTTAATGACAAGCGATGGTGACAAGTCTACGCGAGACTAGAAACAAACCATCTAGCTTTTCGCTCTGGTTTGTGCTGGCTGTATTGTTACCTGAATAATTCAACCCCTCCAGCCCAGCTATTCAGCTGGGGAAAGATGCAGTGATGTGTCAGGTTTCTTTGGTGAGGCAGCAGGGGGCTCGGGGAAACCAGTGAGCTGGGAATTGACTCAGCCGGGCTGCAGTTCAGCGTGTGGTGTGTGTGTGTGACAGTTTCTGCAGGGTGTGTGGGGGAGAAGCAGCATCTCTAGGGAGAGTGAAGGTATTTTCCCCACTCACTTCAAAACTCCTCGCTGCACGTAGCCTTTGTGAAGTGTGTTTAACACCAGCTAAGCTGGCATTCCTGGCAGCAGCATCGTTGAGGGTAAACATGGGTAAGCGGCGTTTACCCACTTCTCGTTTGGGGAATGCACCACAAATCCTGAGGCGCATTTCGGCCTTGAGTTTAATTTCTGAACCCTTGGGTTGTCAGTGCCTGTTTCTCTCCCTCCCCAGAGTCTGAGCTGTTGAATCTTGCACGGCACAGCTGGTGCCGGACAAGTAACTTTTTGCACCAGTCCTTGATTCTGGGAGCAGGACTTGGTGGGTTGAATGCTGCTTTGCCGCACAGCGCTAGCCTTCACGTCACGGCTGCATCCCACCGGTCTGTGCGCTGGGGAGTTAATTCCTTCAGCTGGTCAGGGCCATGAACAGCTGTGGTGTTCATGGTCCAGTGGTGGCAGGAGCTCCCCTGACACGGCCTTACCAAAGTGTCTCTCCCTCTCCCTAGGGCAGGCACCACTGGTGAGGTTAAAATGGAGCTGTTGCAGCCCCGAGAGTCTGCTTCCAGCCAGGAGGTTAGTGTGCTGGGCAGAACCGAATGGAGGAAAGTTTTCATTTCGCTAGGTTCCTAGCTGTAGGTATAGTTCCCATGCATTTGTCTACCAGTGATACCCTGGGGTTAGAGCGGTGACCTGGGTTTGCAATGAGCCATGTGAAATGTTTGGCTGCCATCACCAAGAGGTTGCAGGGAATAGGGGAGGAGAGCGGGCGAGACACGCAGCCAGATATATGGGGCTACATTCCAGCAAAACTTCCCGCTTCGAGAGAACACGAGGTTTCGGATGCTGCAGTGACTGGTCTCAGGTGGCTCCTCACCCCAGAGCTGTGTTCTGGCCGGCTATTCGTTTCCAGGCGTAGTTCAAGGCACTAGCGGTGAGCTATCCAGCCACATGGTGTGGGCTCTAACAGGTACCTGCCAACAGGGCTCTTGTTCCCTTCATGGCGGTTGCTCTGTTGCTGGGGTGGAACGAGGCACCATTCAGTCACTGATTTGTACGGAGCAGAGAGTCACTGCGTCCCTTAGTGTGACCAAGGCACACTGCCAAGGTTGGTTGTCCAGAGTGGTGGCAGGCAGCCCGGTTCCATGGCAACCAGTGGAGCCCATCATAGGCCTGGGGTTGAGAGGCAACACTCTGCTCCTGTCTGTTCTCTTGCAAATCCTGGTGGGCGTGGGCGGGGGGCAGGGGACTTTCAAAGGATGAGCCACGTGGAGCCAGGGCCGGAGAGCGGCACTGTTCTCCCCAGGGGCCTGCGAGCTCCTTGGCGGAAGATTTACATGTTCTGACTCAACTGAAAAGAGAAATCTTTATTTTTTCCTCAGTTGCAGGGAGGTCTGAAGCTAAACCTGCTCAACGGAAACAAAGCCACAAAGCTTAGAAACCTGCACGGCAGAGCCCCGAGTCCGCCACTGCCAGCCCCACAAGGGGAAAAGACCCAGCAAATATTGCCCAAGCTCCTGCAGGGACTGATGGGAAGGAGCGTCGGCTCCAACCCAAGGCCACTCAGCCGCAGAGGGTTTGGTATTTGGGGGCTCGAAGGAGAGCCTCTGGAACGTTCTCTGTGGCAGGTTTTCCCCTTATCCCTTCTTCACAACCTCCATCTTTCCTGCCCAGGACCCCTCGGCACCGCTTCTCACTCAGCCGCTGCTCTGGGGAGCGAGGGGTTTGGGCCTTGGCCTCCTGCATTGTCCAAGTGAGGGGTGGCTGAATTGTCGATGTGCCAGGAGCTTGGAGGGTGGCACTGCATGGGGGGGAAACTAGGCCATATGAAGACAATGGCCCACGAGGCCCCAACCCCATGCCAGTGTCCCACCCCTCCTTGGCATGGCAGTGGGTTTCACAGTTCAGATGAACGGGGCAGTTCATTCCTCTTCGAGCTACAGTTTTAGGCTCCCTGCAGACTCAGGCAGCATCAGTTACTCCTATCCCATTTCCAAGCTTCTCTGTGCGCCCATGAGGACAAGTAACAATTTACTTTGAATGAAAGCGGAGAGCCTGATCCGTGATGTCACAAGCTGGGCCCTGGGCAGGGCCTATAGCCTCTGCCTTCATCTAGCCAGGGATAAAATAGAGCGGGTGCCTCTGGGGACACGCACGGTCCCAATATGCATTGGAGTCACTCGGAACTGGGTTCATGTGCCTGCAACGAAGAGCAGGGTCGCCGTGGCGCTCACTCTGGAGCTCTCTTAGAGGTGCTTGGCCTGCCCTTGACATAGACATGAACCTGGCGCTGCTGGTTTGGTTGGGTGTTTGTGGGGAAGTCCAACTCCAGTGGCTTTGTAAAGCCAGTATTTCCCCTACAGCAGCGCGGGAGATTTCTTCACACACACACACCCCCGCCGCCCCTGTTCTGCATCACTGCCCACACGGTATGAGATCCCTGCCTGAGGAGCTCGCGGGCTAGAAGAGACCCCCTCCCTTCTCCCACCCGAGACAAGCTCAGGCAGAGCTTGAAGAAATCACCCCGTCAGTCCTTGGAGAGAACGTCATACAAGAGCCGGGGGGACCCTGCTGAACAGCCCCAGCTTGAGCTGGGAGATCCAGGCAGCGGGGATGCGTGACCAAAGCCCTCTAGTGAAAGGTAGGCCAGTACCGGCCAAGGTGCCCTGGAGCTGGGGCAGCACCAGGAGGGGGGCAAGAGTCTCTGCATCGCCCTTCCAGGGGGCCTCCTGCCAGAGCCGGAAGGGACAAGGGGCAGGCGAGAGCAGAGCTCAGTCCTGAAGCCCCCTCAGGCTGTCTGCTGACAAGGGTGCCAGGGCTGCCATGCAGGAGGCTGGTTTCTGTACCGCAGCCGCAGGGAGGATCACATCGAAGGGACCCAGCATCCCAGTGGGTGGCAAATCTCCCCAGTTCAGAGATTCCCAATACACTCAGTAGCAGAGGGGGAGCAGTGTGTGTGGGGGGGGAGTGTTGCACTGTATGTATGTGGGGGTTGGACAGCGGGTATGGATGTAGTGTGGCTGGGGGGGCGTGGATGCTGTGTGAGAGTTGGAGTCCCCGTCCCACGCCTGTGGAAGGGCTGGCTATGGGCTCAGGCTATCAGCCGGGGTTCACGCGGGCCTGGCACCAGCTGGGCCGTGCTGCCACCTCTCAGGATTTCAGCGCAGTTCTGGCAATCTTCGGGGAGTTTCCTCAATCCCTACCTCCTGGAGGCAGGGGATTCTGGGGGACTCTCGGTTTTCCTGACCCATAAAAGGGAGCTGCCAGCCCGCCCTGGTGCGGAGAGACGTTTGCAAGCGTGACCCAGGCGCAGAGAGCAGGAAGCAAATACACAGAACCCAACCGCTGGGTTTTCAGGTCTCATAATTTGTCAGCCAGTCTCGTGAAGGTTGGGGCCTGACTCCAGCTGTTGGAGTGAGGCTGGGTGAGCTGCTGGGGCATCGGCATGGGGAGGGGGGGCGTGTGGCCAGGAGCTAGGGTGACCAGACAGCAAGTGTGAAAAATCCAGACGGGGGTGGGAGGTAATAGGAGCCTACATAAGAAAAAGACCCAAAACTCGGGACTGTCCCTATAAAATCGGGACATCTGGTCACCCTACCAGGAGCACACGGTCTGTCCCACCCACCCTCTTACTCGGGGCTTGGCAGGGGAAACCTGCCTCTGTAAATAGCAGCTGCTGATTTGTGGATCCCACCTTCTCGCGCCCTTAACAAGGAAGTGAGAGGCACTTTGGGCAGGTTTCTTCCTCCTGGCTGAGCTGAGACCTGGTGATTTGACTGTAGCTTCAACTAAACGCTCAGCCAGCACAGCGGCCGCTTCCCAGCCAAGTACACACCCAGCACAGCCCCCCACCCCCCACCATGCAGGCACCCAGCACAGCCCTTCCCCTCCCCCACCATGCAGGTACCCAGCACAGCAGCCCTGTCCCCAGCTACATGTGTGCATCTAATTGAAGCCCCAGCTCCCCAGGCCAGCCGCACTCCAACCCTGCCAAAGGTCCCCCTCTGCAGGCTGGTGTCCCCCCGTGCCCCCCAAGCGGTAGCAATCTGTGCCAGCCCCAGGTGGCTCCCCACCATCTGCCTCTTGGCCTGGTGCTGCAGGGCTGGAGCAGGCCCGTGGCTCCAGGAGCGTGGTCACCCCAGCTGCCCAGAACGATCGGCTCCCACCAGTCCGTGCTGGTGGACCAGGCTGCAGAGAGAGCGGATCGAACAGGAAGGCCCGAGCAACGCACAGACTCTCCTCTGGCAGGCGCCGTGCCCCGGCCTCTTTGGTGTGACGGAATCTGCTTTCCCATCAAACCCCGGACTGGACGCCTGCATTTCTCCGGGCTTCCACAAGGCTGGTGGTGGTGGCAATGGTAACTGGGGAATTCTGGGGTACGGCAGAGGGGGTGATGGGTGTCGCACCCTTGGATGGCAGCAAGTATCCCGTAATGATCTGTGAACACTACCCAGAATGCCGCCGGGCCGCAGGCAGGGCAAGGGGTTCCAGGATAGCGTGCCATGCTGTACCATGCTTACGCTGTGGGGATACAGGCGACGTCGCGTGTGCCAGTGCAAGAGTGTGACACGTGGAGCCAAAGGGGTAGTGTCAACGTAACTAATCACCTAGAGCAGGGGTTCTCAAACTGGGGGTCGGGAACCCTCAGGGGGTCACGAGGTTATTACATGGGGGGGTCGTGAGCTGTCAACCTCCACCCCAGCCCTGCTTCACCTCCAGCATTTATAATGGTGTTAAATATATAGAAAAGTGTTTTTAATGTATAAGGGGGGTCGCCCTCAGAGGCTTGCTGTGTGAAAGGGGTCACCGGTACAAACGTCTGAGAACCCCTGACCTAGATCTTCTACAGGCGTCACTTCAGTGTGTAGGTGAGTCGGGCAGGCTGGGCTGGCGAGAACCAGGGCAGGCCAAACACGGGGTTTACGGTCCATGATGCTGGCAGCTCTGAGTGAGGGACTTGGGGTGATATTTTTCTTCTAGCCTCAGCTCCAGACCCCCGTCCATTTGTGATCTAGGGCCGACCTGGCGGGCGCTGCCCTCCGGGGCAAGATGCGCTCACTTGGCCATGTGAACAGGCACTGTGAGAGGGAGCGGGGTTGCGCTTTTGGTTGAAACTAGCAACTGTAAGGTGGGGGTGACGGCACAGCTGGCTCCAAACCACCACGGCTGAAGAGTCATTTTTAAAAAACGCTAACTACTCCCAGCGCGCGCGTGAACACGCACACGCCCATGTGGGGTGGCTGGGTGCTCCGGAGAAGATGCAGCAGAACGGTCATGTTCAAACAGGAAATACTTTGCTTCCAACAGGAAACAGCAACATTCTCTGCTTTGCTGCTGCCCAGGCCCTCCTGGAAGCGGGAGAGGAACCAGTTTCCTATTTGTCTTGCCCTCCGAGTCCTGGGAGTACATGTTGTCACCACACGCTAACAGGGAATTTGCACAGCATAAAGACTCGGGGCGGACACGAGCAGTTGACGAGGTCAGCTTGATTTGTCCAGACGTGGGCGCGGGGCTAATCTCACAGTGGAACGGCGGCTCAGTGAGGGTGGTTAACAATTTACCCGGGGTCGTGGGGACTGCTCCCTCACTGGCGATTTTGAAATCAAGCCTGGATGTTTTCTAAAAGATCTGCTCTCGATCAGACAGGAAGTAATTCAAGGAAGTTGAATGCCTGTGTTCTACAGCAGGGCCGACTAGATGATCACGGGGGGCCCTTCTGGGCTTGGAATCTGCGAATTTGTGCGTGGACGAGGCCCACAACTGCAGACATGTCCACAAATCAGAGCCGCTGTGCCTACTCTGTGACTAGGAAACACCATGTAGCCTCTTTTACTGAGGTCCTCCAGGGCTGGCTCTCCTGCACCAACAGGTTGTACTTGTGGAGTGGACTAGGAGCAGAGCTGCTGCCTGGACCCCTCAGCCCAGAGCTTCAGCCCAACCACTGGGAGCTGAATGCATGGCCAAGAGTTCACGTAAGCCTAATATTAACAGTGGTTTACGCAGCTCTTCTCACTGAGTAACAAGGCTGTGTGGATGTCACTGGCTTGAGTGATGTGGGAAATATTACATGGCAGAGTGTGTGTGTATGTGTGTGAGAGAGAGAACTGGAGAACTGCTCCCACTATCCTGCCCACGCAGCTGTAGTTGAAACAGGATGCGGTCAGGGAATTCCTCTGGCCTGTGCTATCCTGGAGGTCAGACTAGGTGATCACAATGGTCCCTTCTGGGGACCTATGAATTTTCATTCCGTTCCCTCTTTAATTCACAGTGCTGCGGCCAGCCCTACCCCTGCCGACCAACCCCACTTAGGCTAGTGTGCGTCCGAGAAAGAAATCGCTTGCAGTGCTCCGACCATCTCTCTCTGCCCGCAGTGCCCTTCCAGCAATCTGTTCATTACAATTGCAAGCACTGTGGGCCAGGACAGTGTCTCCTTCGGTGCTCTGTTTGGATCGATCCTCGCAGCTCTCTGCATGGTAGGACATCCTGGAGCACGTGGCCGAGAGTGCCACTCCGTGTGCGTGCCCCGTGCTGAAGCTGTGCGGGAGAGCTACCCAATTTCTTCCCAGAATGTACCATGCCAAGCGGAGATAGCGTTGTGGAAAAGCTGCTGGAGGGACGCGACTCAGCGTGTTTGGGCCCGGCTGAGAGTGTCCCAGACTAGTTACAAAAGCAGGAGTGTGCTGAGAGGCTGGGCTGGCCCTGGGAGATGCTGCTGTCTGGCGCGTTCAGGGAGAACAGCTCCCTGCTAGTGGCCTCCTGTCCCAGTGCCCTGGGGCCTGGGTGTTCTTCAGTCTCACCAGCAGGTGCCGCCATTGACTAAGGAAGCCTCTGCTTGCAACCCTGGCCTGGCAGCAAGGGAATTGGCAGCCCTGGCCCTGGGGGCTGGGATTCTCTTTAATTAGGTACCGGTGCTTAGAGCCATGGGAGCCCAGGGCTGCAGCTCTTCCAATGTACCGACCTTTGCAGCGCTGCGGGAAGCTTGCTGTGCCCTAGCCTGCAGGCAGGAGCTCCGGGCCGGGCCTAGCCTGCGCAAACATGTGGAAATGGGAAAGATTCTGCTTCCTTGGCCTTCCCGTGGGAAAGAACAAACGCCAAAGCAGGGAGGCTAAATTCAGCAGGCTCCTAGGGAGACTCGTTGGAGTCCTTAGCCCCGTTCAGCAGGGATCCTGCCGTGGGAAGGCTCAGTGGCTTTGAGCCTGAACATCTAGATTCCCCGAGCAGCGGCGGGTTCCTTGCAGGCCGGCCACTGGGCTTTCCAGAGCGGCCCACGCCTCTTGGGTCAACAGGAAGGGAAGGTTCCTGGGGTGGCGTGGTGTGAGCAGCAGCTGCCTGCCAGGTGAGCTGGGTGGGTGGATGAGGGGACTGCTCTATCCACTGCTGGGCCGTGGTGCAATTGACCTGCACCTGCAGCACTCCGCCTGAGCTTCCTGCTCCTAGGCTGGCCAGCTGGGAGCCAGCGGCTGGAGCTGGGATCGTTAGACTTCTGCACGGGAGGAGATAGATCCCCCTTTGCTCAGCCTTCCCTTTAACCCCTGATCTTCTCACCGGTTTGTGGCAGGCTTCGGCCAGGGCTCCCCTCTCAGCACAGAGACTGAAGGAAGATGCCTTCTCCTATTTTCTTCAGGGCCTGGCCATGAAGCTTGCCAAATCAGCTGTTGCCACGCCCATTTGCAGCAACGTACCCACCAGGCGAGTGCTCACCTCTAAGTCCCTGGGGCCTGCAAAGAACACTTCTGTGAGACTCCCCTGTCCTGTTAGAGCCGCTCTTCTACCTGCTGGGTAGAGAGCTAAGACTGGCTCTGCCTAGGTTGGCCCCCGAGTGCCTCGTGCCGCCAGAGAGCTTCTGCCAAAGAAGCCAGGGGCAGACTGCAGCTAGACAAGCTAACACTCCTCCTGCAGATCCTTGCCCTTGCTCCACCCCACGACACTCCTGCTGACAGCAATGCACGGCACGGAGAGTCAGGCAGAGTCTCCCTTTCACCCAGGCCCAGCACATTCTGTAAGAGGGGTTCAGCACAGCACGGCTTTGCCTGCCCGTTTGCAGCCACGCTACCTCAGGCTGTCGTCATGTTGCCCTCACAAGCTAAGGTGACCCAGGAGGTGTTGCTCTTTCCCCTGACTGAGTCCTGTCCCAGCGTGGTGTTAGGGCGAGCCACGCTGCAGGAGGCTCCCTCGTTCAGATGAGAGGTGGCCATTAAAGAAATGGGGCTGATTTATTATAAAGCAAACTAAGAACAGGGAGACGTTCTAGCCTAGTATTACAGCTGCCTGTAACTTGGTAAAGTCTCAATATTTTAACTAATCCGTGGCCAGCCATGGCATGCCACCGTAGTCACTATGCTGCGCACTGTGGCCACTTGGAATTCATGGTGGGAGTGGGGAGAGACCGCGGAATCTCTCGCCCCAAAAGGACAGGGGAATAAAGGTGGAATCCTGGGCAGTGGTCAGCAGTACCAGGCCTATGACACAAAGATGAACAGTTCTGATTCTAGCCAGGAGAGGGCAGCAGACACACGCACACACGTGCGCGCCAGTGCATGATTGCCTCTCCCGGGGTCTGCGAGGATCCATTTCCAGCGCACACAAAGGGCTCCGGGAGAATGTAACGCGAACCACAGGCCCTTGCTGTGTGTTTGAATAACCGGGTGATCCTGGCACGACCCAAGTGGAGAGTCAGGAACAGTGGGGCAGCCAGAGCAGTGAACACCGTAGGGAAATGGGCCTGTCCCGTGCTTACTGCAGGGCTCCCCACGAGGAGACAGCCGGGTTAATGATCAGACACCTGGACAGCTGGTCTCAAGGGAGCTGGTATGAACAGCAGGGTCCAAGCCAAGGTGCAGCCACACTCACTTTGGTGGATGTGATGATTTACTCTGGGTGCTCTAAAGCTCAGAGGAGTAGAGTCTCCCCAGCAACACCACTCTGTGTACGATCTGCCTGCTGCCTGTGTGGCACTAAGCCAGCCACATCCCACCCACCTGGGAGCGTGAATTCCCACGCCCCAGGACTCTGACCCATAGATGGGCCCCCTAAGGCCAAGTGGAGACAGGTTTTTAAACACGACCTAGCCCCCTAATCTAGACATGACCTGAGGGAAGGAAGGAAGACGTTCCCCAGGTGACGGTTAATGACTTAGTGGCCTTGGAAGGCTGCACTTCCCAAAAGCCACCACTACATTTCCGCTCTCCTGCTCTCCCTCTGTCTCCTAGCGTGGCCTGGGCCGTACTGTCTAAGCCCAGGAGGCGCTACGTGGAGCCTGCATTGGTCACCTCAGCAGAGAGGCCAAGTAGACCAGAGACCCATCTTACACCTCGTGGGCGTGGTCACTCTGGGGTGGTCAGGAGAGAGGCAGCCCAGCAGGGCAGTGGTGGGAAACCGACCTTGCGGCAGCTTGCACTTAGTCTGGATGTAAGCTGAGGACTTTTGTCTTTGAGGCCTTTGGTCCAGAACCTTTTCCCAGTGCAGCCCCGCTCGCTAGGTTTCAGAGCCCAGGCTCCAGCCCAAGGGGGAAACGTCTACACTTCTCTTTTCAGCACCAAAAGTGCAAGCCCGAGTCTGTAATCTGGAGCTCTGAGACTTGCTGCCGCAGGGTTTTTTGGAGTGTAGACAAACCCTTAGAGGCTTTGGAGCAAAACATCCCCCACTTTGGATTGGATGTTGCTCCATCAGGCCGGACTCTGATAGGCCGTTGTGAGGAGGTGTAAGTGACTCCACCCTGGGCGAGCTAAGGCGCCAGCACCGTGAGGATGGGGTTCCCACCCGGTCACCCCTTGGACTTCTGTGAGGGGCCTCCTCACCAGGAGATGATAAATTGCCTGGGGTGCTCCCCCGGCACCCTAGCTCCGCCTCCTCCCCAGTCAGCTCCACCCACTTCTTAGGCAGCACTGGCTCCTTGGGGCCCCTGGTATAAGGGAGCGGAAAGCCCCCACATCCCATTGCGGTGCAGACTTCCCCTCGGGGGCCGTGCTCTAGGCCAACCTGGACTCCTGCGTCCACCTAGCCCCTCCTCTTTTTGTGTTAGTGCCAGGGCAAGCTCAGAGCCCTTTTACAGCACCCCCTCCCCAAACTTTTGGGGGTTCATGTAAAACAGACCCAGACCCAGCTCCACACACCCAGCTGGTCTGGGCCGTCCGACACGTGGACCTACCTCTACCCGAAGTCTGATCAGATGGAGAGGAGTAAAACCAAAGGCACCCTGGTCCTGGCGGATCTCTTGCTGCATCCACTCTCCTGCGCCAGGCTCAGACCTCGGCACCTGTCTATTCACGTCACATCCCTGTGTTGGCCTTTCTTACCCATCGTGTCTCCTGCCTGCTTTGGAGCTGCCTTTCAAAGCCTGGGTCTAAGAGGCACTAGCAATGGGAGTCCCTGCGTCTCTGTTACCTCTTGATTTTTGCACTTTTGATCCTCTTCCCCAGCCAGTGAATGTAGCTGGGGTGGAACCTCCCTGACACTGCACTTCTACCACTTCTGGAGCAGGGAAGGATTTCATCCCCTGGCTCAGCAGAGCGTTCCCTGTCCCGGGAGCCCCGGTGCCTAACGCTCTGGAATTGGAGGTTGTTTACCTGGCATTTGGGCCTTGGGTGGTTTGCTGAGTCATCTTGCCTGTCATCATGTTCTTGCCCGTCATCATCAAATACCTGATGTTCTTCCATTACTGTAATTGCCCTAATTACAGAAAACTGCACAGAACTAGGTATGGGCTGAAGAGATTCATCGGATTCCAGCTTGTTCTGCATGAGCGTCTCGCCTTCTTTCCAACACTGCCACCCCCAGCCCCGGCGGGTACATCAAACCAGGGCCAGGCTCCCCAGTGGGTGACCAAACTCTCCTGAGCTTCTACCTATGCCTTGAAGCAAAGCCGGGGTGGAACACGGCGGAGGCTTCACACCACACAGCAGGGCAGGGAATGGAGCCAACTGCTGCATCCTTCTTTAGCTCCAGCGGGAATGTGGGGAGGCAGGATCTAACGGCCCTTGCAGAGATTTGCCCAGGGTTAGTGCCACAGGGATCCAGACCTTGGCTCTGTGCATTAGCCGAAGGCCAGAGAATCTGCTGTCCTAGGCTGACGGCCGTGCAGCTCCAGTGACAAGGACCAGACGCTCAGTAGGCATCCCCCTGGTTTGCAAAGAAAATTCAGCCCTTACCTGGGTGATTTCCCTTGAGTACAGGCTGAGTAAGTGCCCTGGGATCTGTCCTGCCTCATGCCTGAGGAGTGACTCCAGCGGCAGATCTATGGTGCAGAGGGTCCTGTTGCCTGCTAGAAGGAAGCTCAGCATGGGCTGGAGCTAGCACTGCCCATGACCACCAGCTGCAGCAGGGTATCTCCCTGGGGCCTGGGGTGCTGCTCAACAGGACATTGGGTTTCCTGTGGCCGGCATAAGGCCCAGGCAGCCCTGCAGCTGATTTCCTGCTCCACCCACTGCTGCCCCCTTCCCCGGGGGAGCCAGGAGTCTGACGCGTGACTTCCAATGCCAGCCTCTCCCAGGATGAGTCGTCCCAGGCTGGGTCAGGGTGTCCATCGGCAGCCCCAGGTTCTCCCTAGCTGGAGTCCCCCACTCCCAGCCCAGCCTGTGCACTGCAGCCAGCATCCTCCCCCCCCCCGCCCCACCCCGCAGGGCTTATGTTGGGAGCCGACGAGACCTGGGTGTCAGGGGTGACCTCAGCTGGCATCCCCCCAACGCGGCTTGCAATGGAAACCGTGTGTGCTAATGCCCTGCTCGGCCCCTAGTCCCCTGTATAGGGTGACCAGATGTCCCGATTTTATAGGGACCATCCCGATTTTGGGGTCTTTTTCTTATATAATGATTCCTATTACCCGCCACCCCCTGTCCCGATTTTTCACACTTGCTGTCTGGTCACCCTACCCCCGTATGAGTGAGGCAGGGAGACTGGGTGCCATTGGAAGTGTCCGGTTCCCGTACAGTGGCGGTGATCATGCCTAGAGGAGTTACAGCCAGGCAGGTCAGGGATTCCTGATCCGTTCCCAGATCTCACGCCTCTCTGCAGGAAGCTGTTACAACGATGAGCAGGAGCATCCGGGGGCTGGTGAGGGGGGCGATTAGTAAAAAAAAAAACCTCCAGTGACTCCAATCTTTTGGCTGCTGACTCACTCCCCAGCTGCCCCTTGGTAAGTCTCCATGCAGCTATGAGCTGTCAAGGCATTACAACTAGAGTACCCGAGGGCAGCGTGAAATGAACTGTGTTTTCCCTCCAGATCATTAACCCGGAGAGCGCTGCACTGATTGCATCCAGCACCTTGGGTTTAATGCTGCTTGAAAGACTCGGGTTTGGACCGTGCTTGGAGCTGAGCGCAGGATATGCCTGGCTTGCCCCAGTGCCCTTGGCTAGAGGCCTGTGGGGCAGCGTAAGTGCATATAACATGTTTGTGTGTCTCTCGCTCCGCCAGCCGTTCCTGCCCCGTGGGGCTGAGCAAGCACCCTGGTGCTTTGACAGTGACACAGCCGGCGAGATTCTGCCCCGGCCTACGCCCTGGCCGGAGCCAGCGGTCTCTCCCGGGGCATGGATCGATGCAGAATTCAACCCATGCTCTCTCCGCAATCCAGCTGAACAAGAAGGGCCTCTCTGCAAACCTGTCCGGCTGCATTCAGCAGTGCCACCGAAACTGCCAGAGTCATCAGCTGTGCCCTGCCTCGGGCCCAGGCAGAGAGGAACAGGATGAAGTGGGAGCTCTCCCGCCTGACTGTGTCTCCTGGGGATGAGGGGAGACAGGAGAGGTTACTGCCCAGACCCGCATCTGAGCCAACGGCCCAGGACCTGCCAGCTGGAGGGACCCCGTCTTCTCTCATTCACAGCTGCACGGCTGGGTTAGGGGCCAGGGATTGCACCTCAGTCCCGGCTTGAAGGGCCCCCCGCCCCATCCAGATGCCTGTGTAAGACCTGTGTGCTCTGGACAAGGCTAGCTGGGCTATCGCAAATCATGGTCGTCGGAATAATTCCCCCTTCCCAATAAATGCTTATATCATCTAAACCAACTCTTCCCTTGTTCTATGGAAACACAATCAAACCCCAGCCCTTTGCCACCCAGCTTCTAAGACCCCTTGCTGCCAATGCCAAATAGAAAGAGGGACTACTTTGCTCGGTGGAAGGATATTTCAGAGGTGACCACATAATAAGTGCAGCGTCTCGGCGGGAGAGGCGGGATGTGCTGTGCAGGGTCGCACCATGGTTGGCCGTTCTCGTTACTCCTGCAGCTATTGGGAGATGGGGGGGTTCAGCCGAGGATGCCCGGCCCCAGAGCCCATTAGCTGGCAAGTTCTCAATTTAAACTCCCTCTGTGGCTGAGGGGAGGGAGCAGGCGTGGCCTCTTCCCTCCGGCCTTATCGCCAGCGAGTTACGCCGGATAAATCCGTGTCTGTAATTACATGCAGAAAGCCATGCTGCTGCAACATTCAGGTTGTGTCGTTCTGAGACGCAACGGCAAACACAAAGGCTCCTACGGCAGCACTGCCTAAGCTTATGGCATTTGGGGATTTTCTTAAAGCGCCAGCTCCTGGACTCATGTGATTATGAGAGCATCTCAACTGTCACTTTAAAAATAATTGTTTCTCCCCCTCATGATTGTGGAGAAAAACTTGAAAATAATAGTAATAACACCTGGCTACTACCTAGCATCAGTAGAGCTCAAAGCGCTATGCAAAAGGGGTGGGGGGGGGTGTCAGTATCATTATCCCCATTTTACAGGTAGGGAAACTGAGGCACAGCACAGTGACATGACTTGCCCACAGTCAACCAGCAAGCCAGGGGGAGAGCCAGGAATAGAACCCTCATCTCCTGAGTCCTACTCCAGTTCTCTATCCATAAGGCAATGCTGCCTCTCATGTGACCTCCCCTCAAACACCAGGACGCAAGTACAAAGAACCCCACATTCATTATTTTAAAAAGCCAGTCACAATTGGTGGGGGAGGGGCCTGCCCCATTGCACTTATGCTCTTCCTGTTTCTCTTGGGGCCAAACTCCCGCACTCTTCCTTGGTCTGTCTAGTGCCTTACTCCTCATACAGTCTTTTTCATTCCAGGGGCACTACAGACAGCGTAAATACTATTCAGAGTCAGGGCTTGTCTACATATGAAAAGTAATCCAGACTAAGGGAGGGCAGAATCTGGCCATAAACATAAAACCTAACCTAGGGCCTTTTGTCTCCTAGCCTGAGCCCTAGGGTTTGTAGCCTTGATCACTGACATAGGGAGCTTCCACCCAGCCTTTACAAGGGTGTGTTAACTTTAAGTTAATTGGCAATCAAGGTAAAACAGTCTAGTGTAGACAGGTCCTTTAGGTTTGAAAGTACAGACCCCAGGATGTGCAGTGCAGTGGAGTTAAGCTCCCGGTAGGAACTCTTGCGTTTCATGTGTTTTATGAGAGCTGTGCCACCTTCCTGTGGAAGCAACAGCGGTTCTGGCATTTAATGCCTTGGTTTGGTTGTTGTAACGGGGCCAGCTCTTGCTTTCACCCCCAGCGCATTTCAATGGCTCAGTTAGGCTCCCAAGGCCAAATGAATGGAGGGGGGCAGCTGGCACGGCAGTGCGCACCCCTCACTGAGGTGGGGGAGGGGTGGCTGGGCACCTTTGCTGGAGACAGCTACCTGCCAAGCTGTGCTAATGGGTGACATTTGCTGCTGTTTGGAGGGTTAGAACGATGGGATCAGAGCAAAACAGGGGTGCCTGAAATCCAAAGCCCGTTGCTAGGTGAGTCCTGCGGGGGCAGAGATCAACACAATGCTCTCAGCATGAAAGATTCCCTTGAGAGCAAAATTTGTGTGCATGTTACTGCCAGGAGAAGGAAACAGATGAGCGGATTATGGGGAACGGGCTCAGCTACTGCACTGTCACGCCACTTTGAATCTGGAGTAACAATGGAGCTCCGCTTGCTTTACATCGGTGCCACTAAAAGCAGAATCTGGCTTGCTGCCTTTAGGGATTACTACTTACCACCCAGCAACCTTGGCCTTTTCATGAGCCCGCAGCTCAGTCTAGCATGGATCAGCTAGGGTCACCAGATAGCAAGTGTGAAAAATTGGGACGGGGGAGGGGGGGAATAGGAGCCCATATAAAAAAAAGCCCCAAATATCAGGACTGTCCCTATAAAATCGGGATGTCTCAGGAAGGTAGGGTGACCAGACAGTAAGTGTGAAAAATCGGGACAGGGGGTGGGGGGTAATTGGAGCCTATATAAGAAAAAGACCCAAAAATCGGGACTGTCCCTATAAAATCGGGATATATGGTCACCCTACAGGAAGGAGATGGTGGAGAAGAGTCTGTGGCAAGCAGCTAAGGAAAAAAACCCTGGACAGTCCTAGTCTAGGACAGCCATCTAGAGAAGGGGAAAGAGCAGCCTCTCCTGTAAGTGCTGTGGATGTGGTGGAATGAAATCACCAGAGAACAGTGAACTTGGAATAATGGCCGCAAAGCCCAGCACTAGCCAGGAGCAGAAAGTTTGTCCCCTGGGGAGGGAAGGAAGTGGGACACTGCTTGAGCCATCCATTGCGGGGCACAGGAAATCTCGCTAGGCCGGCTGCTACCTCCCAACAGCCTGCTTCAGTTACCCTCCTGCAAGCATCTGTTTGTGACAAATAAGCCAAGGCTGTTTGGACAAGGATCTGGCTTGGTCTGGCCTAATCTGGGTGGGCTAGCAACTCGGGGGCCTAGGCTGTGGGGTGGCCCTATGGCACCCACCAAGAAGATAGGGAAACAGCAGCCTTTGCCATAAAGATCTCTCCCCATCTACCCACATGGGGAACTGCTGACTGTACAGCAACTGGCTCGCTGACAGGGTAGCAGTGCCTTGCTCTGCAGCGGGCACACAGAGAACGCCACGGCCCTGTGTCACACCTGAGACCTTGCTGCTCTCCTAGGGGAATATGGCACAGTCAGGAATGCCCACTGGTCTCCCCAGGCAGAAGTGTGGGCAGGGAGCCAGGAACGCCTGAGTTTTAATCCCAGCGCTGCCGCTAATGTGCTGTGTGATGCGGCCCCACTCTGTGCCTCAGTTTCCCTAGCTGTGAAATGGGGCTGAAGACACTGACCTGTGGTGCTGTGCT
Source organism: Macrochelys suwanniensis (assembly GCA_033296515.1). Taxonomy (NCBI): domain Eukaryota; kingdom Metazoa; phylum Chordata; order Testudines; family Chelydridae; genus Macrochelys; species Macrochelys suwanniensis. The sequence goes on along the minus strand of CM065785.1, from coordinate 7,752,658 downwards.
GCAGGGAGTAATTAGATAATGGGGAAGGGGGGACTCACCCGTGCTTTATGCCATCATAAACACCGGCAGGGGGACCCTGAGGTTAATATTCCCCTGGAGCAGAGGCACTAGCAAGTGTTCGCAGCTAGCTGTCAGCTGGGCAGGCTGATGGGGAGCTGCAGAGGCTGGAAAGGGTGTGAGCAGGGATCTCAAAGTATCCAGTGACTGAGTGCATCACCCAGCTGCTACTGGTCTGGGTGGGTGTAAGGGGTGGGGGAGCTGCTGGGCCCCATTATAAACTAACCCCCCCGCCCTTCCGTGCAGCAGGGACCACACCTGCCCCCCCGGGGCGTGAGCTCCCTGTTTATAAAGGGCTGTGGAGTCAGACGTCCCTACACAAAGGCTTGGTGTCCATGGGGGGCTCAGGGGTGTCTGATCCCCAGATCAGAGCCCGCAGCCCCAAAGGAGGACGCTGCAGGCGGCGGCGCCTCAGCAGCCCAGCGCGTTTGCGGCTTGGAAGCCTCTGATTCAGAGCCCTCTGCGATGTGCAGCGGTGTGTCACTGACTCGGGGTGCCCGAGAGCAGAGATGGCCCCAGGTCGTGTTCCAGAGCTGCCAGGAGGAGGTGGGCAGGCGCAGGTGAGGGGAGCTGGCCCGGTCCTGTGAAGGCCCTTAGGGCACGAGCGATGTGCTCCTGCAGCAGTGGGGTCTCTGGACTGGGTGGGCCAGACCTGGCCGAGCCACCCGCTTCACGGCTGCAAGGGAGGGAGTAGCGCTCCAGAGTCATAGGAAGCCATTTTGATTGTCCCTTAGGGAGCATGAGCAAACCACCTCTGCAGAACCCAGCTTTTGCTGCAGGCGGGTGGGGTGGAGAATGAGCCAGGGCTCCCCGGCACAGTGCCAGGCGTGTGGGGTGGGAACGAGCCGGGTTCCCCACAGTGGGGTAGCCAGGTTTAGAGCACAGGGGGAGTGGCGCTATAAAAAGGCGCCTCCCCGCTGCCCCTGTACTCCCCCAGCGGCGCTTTAAAGGGCCCGGGGCTCCAGCCGCTGCGCAGCCCCGGGCCCTTTAAAGCACCGTCGCCGGAGCTCCGGCAGCGGGGCTCCAGCAGCGTTTTAAAAGGCCCGTGGCTCCCCGCAGCGGCAGGAGCTGCAGGCCTTTTAAAGCGTCCTCCCCCCCAGCCCAGCTCCGGCAGCAGGGCTGCGGGGGGGGAAGCGCTTTAAAAGGCCCGTGGCTCCCCGCAGCGGCAGGAGCCGCCGGCCTTTTAAAGCGCTGCCCCAGCGAGGCTCCGGCGGCACCTTAGCGCCGCTTTTCCTCACAGGGGGAGCGGCCGCTCCCCCTGCTCCCTCCCTGACTACGCTACTGATTTCCCCGCACGGTGCCAGGCATGTGGGGTGGGAACGAGCCGGGCTCCCCTGCCCCTTGGTATCTGGGCTCTGGCTCCTGATGGGCTCACCCCATGGAACATTCCTTACTTCCTGCACCCGGCAGCAGCAGAAACCTTTGTCTTTTCTCCTGACTTTGGCTTATGGCTCCCGGGGCTGCAGCTCAGCGCGTCCAACGCTGGCCGACCTGCCCTGCCTGTCTGCTCACCCAGACAGGGATCTGCCCGAGGGCCAACATCCCCCACATTATCCATAATTACAGCCCAGACCATGAAGGGAACAAACGGCAGGAGGCTTGCGAAACCCTGTGACTAGGTAATAGCCTCGTCCAAACGCCAGGGCCGCATCTACGCACGGCACCGCGAGCCCCAACCGCGCGCCCGGCTGCTCAGCCAGCTGATTGTCACAGCACCTTTCAAGAGATGTCACCACAGGCCCAGAGGTGAAAGTAAGCCTGAACGCCCCCGTACGGCGTATCGACTCGCTGCCCGAGCCCCGGGGTAGCAGTGGCAGCCGGGGGCTCCGGCGGTGATTTAAAGAGCCAGGGGCTCCCAGCCGCCACTACCGCAGCCCTGGGCCCTTTAAATCACCGCCTGAGCCCTGCTGCCAGACCCCCAGGCCTCCGCTGGCAATTTAAAGGCCCTGGACTCAGCTGCAGTAGCGGCGGCTGGGAGCCCCTGGCTGCCGCTGCTACCCCGGCAGTGGGGCTCGGGTGGCGATTTAAAGGACCCGGGGCTCTAAAGACCCCGCCCCTTCCAGTTAAGGCCCAGCCCCCTGCTCAGGACTCCGGAGAACCAGTAAGTCCTTTAAGTTACTTTCACCCCTGCCTACGCCTGTGAGTCAGGATGCCTGGGTTCTAGCCGGAGCTCTGTGGAGAAGCGGGGTGCACAGTGGTTGTAGCAGTGTGTAGCAGGATTCCAGTTCTCCTGCTGGCTGTACCACTGACTTGCTGTGGGATCTTGGGCAAGTCCCTTCACCTCTCCCTGTCTCAGTTTCCCCTGTAGCATGGTGGAATGAGAGCTGTGGAGGCTGTGTTGCTCCACAGGGCAGTCTCTCCCAGGGAGGAGGAGTGCGCTATCCGCAGAGCCCTCAGGCTGCGGTAATGGCACCAGCGCGGCTCAGGTGCCCATGTGGGAAGATTCCTTTCTGCTCCAGCATTCAGAGAGATAGTCGCACCCAGCTGGGAGTCTTAGGCTGTGCCACGGGGCCCAGTGCCTCTGAGGCTCCTTGAGATCCTGGGATGAAAGCTGCCAATTATCATGGAACCTGGGACATCCCAACAGGCTGCTTCCCCTAATGCCCCCAGTCAGTGCATTACCCAGGATGCTGTTCTTTCTGGGCCTGTCTCTTGCATTCACCCTTCAGCTCCAGTGGGAGGCTGGCTCAGGTAAGACAGACTCAGGGAGGGCTGGAGCATATGCCCCTTTGCAGGCCTATTTTTCTTTCAATAAAGAGATTCGCTTTGAATCTACGAACCTGACGTTCATTTTTCAAGCAGCGGCGGCGGCATCTGTGAGGTGCTCAGACTGGCTTTGCTGGGGTAAAACTCCTTTCCTGGGAACAAACAGCAACCATGGCGCTATTTATTTATTAGCAGGAGGACAAGTTGGAGACGGATTGGCGAGTCTGGCAAGATCTGGGCCTTACATCGAACAGGACAGCAGGGCTGGAGGACTGGCAGCCAAGTGAGAGGTGTGGGATGGAGTCAGAGAAGCTGTGGCTGAGATGTAGGATCTAGGGCTCAGATCCTCCCAGGCAGTTAGGGGCTATATACCTTGGAGGATGTGGGCCTAGCTGTCCAATTTGTTCTTTCCTCTAGCAGTTGCCGGGCAGGTGAGGGGGTCCCTTCTCAGGTGCTGCCCATCAGCTTGTGAGCTTTTGTTACGAACGAAACAAAACAGACCCAGGAGCCTGCACCCACCGCTTGGCTACTCCTGCTGTTTCCAAGTCATTTCCCTTTCAAACCTGGCTCAACTTCTTTGCGCTATTTTTAATTCAAGGATACCAATTCTTTACCAGGCAGAATAAACCGACGAAGGAACATGCAGATTCTCCTAATAGCAGGGCCCTATGGGATGGACAGCTGGCTGCTGAGAGACAGAACGTGTTACCTGTCTTTGGACATGCAGCATGACTCTCAACCCCTGGGAAGAGTTTCTGTTCATCGTTCAAGGCCGTAAATTCAATCTATAAGGTCAAAGGTCAAATTTGATCTTTGCCAGTATTTTACGGGATCAACTGAATGGCTAGACTAAGCTTCTCTGAGCTGCCTAAGGGTTTTAAGCATCCAGCTCGCTTTAAAATTAATGGTATCCAAATCCCCTAGCTCTGCTCTAGTAAAGCAGGAGGCGTTTGAGTCAGTAGCGTAGCCAGGGGGGGAGCAGGGGGAGCGGCTGCTCCCCCTGTGAGGAAAAGCGGTGCTAAGGCGCCACCCGAGCCTTGCTGGGGCGGCGCTTTAAAAGGCCGGCGGCTCCTGCCGCTGCGGGGAGCCGCCGGCCTTTTAAAGCACCGCTGGAGCCCCGCTGCCGGAGCTCCGGCGGTGGCGCTTTAAAGGGCCCGCAGCAGCTGGAGCCCCGGGCACTTTAAAGCGCCGCAGGGTGAGTACAGGGGGACCGGGGAGGCGCCTTTTTATAGCGCCGCTCCCCCTGTGCTCAAGACCTGGCTATGCTACTGGTTTGAGTGTGACTGTTCAAAGGAGCATGGGGTCTTTCTGGTCCTGTCATTTTCTATTGTGTTTGTGGTGCCACAGCCAGATTGGTGCCTCTGAAAAGATGCTCCAAGTAAACAGCAATAGCCCAACGAAATGACAACAATCTCATGTTGAATTTGTCCATTGCAGACAACAGGCTAGTGCATCCTGCTCAACTTCCCCAGGGCGACAGCGGGCCAACGCGGGCTGTCCCATCACCACAGCTCTGATTTCCAAGAAGGACCTTCTGGAGATGATACCACTGCTTCTTGTGGTGGGGGAGTGTTGACCAACACGCCGATCCCTAACCTGGATGAACCTGCCCATAGTTTAGTCAGTTGGCTCCTGTGCCGTAGCCAGTCATCTAACGTGCCTTTCCCTTTTGCTGAACTGATCAGTCAATGATGACCTCCATTGAGCTGGGCAGGGCTGGGCCGGGCACACCACAGCACTTATGTGAACGAGAAGAGGAATGTTTGGGCTTGGAAAAATCACCTCTTTAAAAGCCTTATCTCACTGAGGGGGGCACATGTCCCAGTTGCCTGGGCGTCAGGGCACCTGGGTTCTATTCAAGGCTTTGCCACCAACCCTGTTGTGGGACCCTGGGCAAGTCCCTTCACCTTTCTGTTTAGATTGACAGCTCTTCAGGGTCGGGACTGTTTCTCCCACTGTGTTTGTATAGCGCCTAACACAATGGGGCCCTGATCTCGGGTTGGGCTTTTAACGGCTAATGTAATATAAATAATAAGAACCCTGTGGTTTTTCTGGGGGGGGGGGGGACCCTCAATAACCCAATCTTTATATTCACTATTATGTGTACTGTAGATTTATGGTACCCCCTGTAGATTATATTTACTCTGTAGATACAGTTGGTGCTTTCCACAGGGTAAAAATGTGCTGAACAAACAAAATGATTTTCTCCCCCAAGGAGTTTATAGTCTAAGTCCAGAGGGGTTCTAATACAGTATGGAACAAACACAGGGTGGGCATGGTCTTTAAAGCTGGAATGTTTCTGTGTTTTTCTGGTCGTTTCCTTCTTGGACTCCACAGTATATACTGTGGCCCCTGGCACCTAAATATCTGTTCTAATTAAAAAGCCAAATGTGTGTGCACATCGGTGTACTGCAAACAGTCGGAACGCTATCAAGTTGGTAGAAACACCCTCACCTTTGTAAAGAACAGAATTCAAGATAGACTAAATAACAGTGTAACAAAAACACAGCTTGAGGGAATGAGCGGGGGGCATGAACCCACTATGAATGTTTAGTATTGCAAAGTACAAGATAACATCTTGTGGACTGAACCTAGTTGTTATGTGGCACTTTTAATCAGGAGCACGCAAAACACTTCACAAAGGAGGGCAGTAGCATTATGCCCATTTTACAAATGGGCAAACTGAGGTGCAGAAAGAGAATGGCCCAGATCCTCAAAGGTATCAGGGATCCTAATTTCAATGGTTTACTTGACAATGTATGCCAAAGTGACTTACTCAAGGTCACCTAGCAAGCCAGTAGCAGAATTGGTAACAGAACCAAGCTCTCCTAAGGTCCAGTCCAATACTCTATCCATTAGGCTACACTACCTTCCTACATAGGTGATTTTGTACTGTTGTTCCTGTCTGTATATCTGCAAACAGTCTTTTCGCTCCAGTATAAATCTGGGGCAGGAACCCATAGATTTCATCTCTGTTTTTAAAAGCAGGGTCTTCTGTCTCTGTCAGGCATACCGGGAGTTTCTCTGGCTCACAAGCAGCTCCTGACCGTCAGACTCACAGAACAATTTTATTTCTACATTGTCATTGCTTAACCCTGCATATTTTTTTCCTCTGACCAAAGCACGCTTTGACCTGTCCTGTCCGATGCCATCTTGTAACCGTTCTGCAGTGACCCAGTGCAGCTCATGTTGGACTCTGGAGTTTGTGCAGGGAAGTACCAAACAGAAGACGAGACCCTTTCCTGCATTCATTACCCAGCCTTATCTCCCCGACACCAGGGCTGGATCTGGCTGTCATTTTCTATGATGAGACCTGGATCCATTTCCTATTTTTGAAGTACGGTAACTATTGAAAAATGGCTCCCATCTGTGATGTTATAGAGTGGACAATAAAACCAGTCCAAACAGTACTAAATGATGGTACTTGAAATGAGAATACCACATTTCATTCCTAAGTGCTTTGCAAACAATTGGCCTGACCCTGCAACCCTGGTCCCCATCCTAACGGGGTGTCTGGATAATGATCATTAGTTCCCGTCTGCAACCTGCTTAAACCCCCCAGCTCAAAAACTCCAGCAGCTGCAGGGAATCTTTATATAATAACATGAGGGGTTTACCCCACGCTCCTTGTCCAAAATTACCCCCGCACACACACATACACTGAGTTTTGTGAAACTTGTTACTTAGCTGCTGCCCTGCCCTCCACCCCAGAGGTGGCTGCATGTCAGTGGTCTTTGGGGCCCAACCCTACACCCCTAATTCCTGTTGCAGTCAATGAGAATAATCATGGGAGGAAAGGGGTGTAGGATTGGGCCCCAAAGACCACTGACATGCAGCCACCTCTGGGGTGGAGGGCAGGGCAGCAGCTAAGTAACAAGTTTCACAAAACTCAGTGTGCGTGTGTGGGGGGTGCAATTTTGGCAAACCCATGATATTATATAAAGATTCCCCTGCTGCAGCTGCTGGAGTTTTTGTGCTGGGGGGGGGTTTAAGCAAGTTGCAGACGGGAACTAATGGTCATTATCCAGACACCCCATTAGGATGGGGGCCAGGGGAGCTGTAGCCGGCTGCAACCTCAACCTTTGCAAATAACTGATCAGAAGAATAAACCCCGCCTGTCTTTGCAAGGAGGCGAGCGGCCTGCACTGGGGCGAGGTGGGACACACCACCCCGAGCGTGCACCTACTGCAAAGCAAAGCAATCCCCAACCCGGGCAGCTCCTTCCGGGAAGGGGATGTGCCCACATGGAAACAGTTGCAACCGGACCCGCTGCAGGATGCGACTAGAGGCATCTTCCCCCGGCGGACTCCCGCCGCGCCAGCTGTCAGGGCTCCCCGTTGGCTGCGCGCGCCCCCCCGCCCCGCTCCGCTCCCCGCCCCCTTCCGCTCGCCCCACAAGTGCCCGTCCTCCTTTTCCCTGCCTCTGATTGGCCAGAGGGGTCTTTTGTTAGCAGCTAACAGCGCCTGCCATTGGCTAGGGAGCAAAGTCTATCAGATCCTGGAGCAGCCCCCCCCCTCCCCTTTCCCCTCTTCCCAGCCCCCTCTCTTGGCCCGGAATCTGGGAGCGCGAGAGGGTTTGGGGTGGTTGGGGTTTTTTTTGTGTGCAACCGTTTGCCTCTTGCACGGGGCGTAGGGAAGCGGCGGTGGGTGTGTGCAGGGGGGGCCCCGGCTGCCTGGCCCCCCAGTGAATGCAGTAAATAATCATCCTCATTACAGGGGGAGAGAGAGGCGTTTCCCTCGGAGCATGCAGCCATGGGCGGACTGAGGCCGGGCGGCGGCGGCGGCGGGGTCGGTGTTGCAAGAAGACCCCTGGGCAGCCGATGGGATCTGTGCCTTATTTGAGGAGCTCCTGGGCAGTCCCTCTCCCCAGTTGTGCGGCTGTCGGGGGGAGGGGGGGGGAGGAAGTTGCATTGATTATTTTTGCTGCTGCTTCGCTTTCCCGGATTCCCACACGCCGAGGCGGTTTTTAAATCTGGAGGATTATGCATGGAAAATCGCCCCCTCCCTCTAAGGAAGCAACCCGTGCGGGCAGCCAGGCCCCCCCCCGCCCGCCCCTGCCTGCCTGCAATAGTGCCTTAACTTGCGCGTGTGTGTGAGGAGGGGAGCCGGGCTGTTGTTCTTGCATTTGATCCCCCCCCCCCCCTTTGGAGGGGAATCGGTGATCATCTGGGATTTCCACCCCCCGCAAGTCAATCCTGCCCCGACAGCTGGATTTGTTCTCGCGTTGCATGGGGGCGAAGCGACGGGCTGGCGAAGAACTCTCGGGCTTGGTTTTTATTATTAGTCTGGGGGGGGGGCTAGTGGCTTTGAGCCCCAGCCCGGCTTGTGTGTGCCTTCCACGCTGCCCCTCCCCCGCCTCTGGAAATTGGGATGCTACCGAGTGAGTTTCAGGCGACGCTGACACTTCGCTCCGTGGGCTCGTGATCCTGGCAGTGGGTTGAGAATACTGGTGCCCAAACTCCCCTTGGAGGAATTGTCAATTGCAAACCCCCCCCCACGTTAAAGACCAGAAGTCTGGGATCTAGTTTTGTTTCGTTGCTATACAAAAGTGGGGACGACTGCAGGGCCACGAAACCATGTCTGCGAAGGAGAACCCCTGCCGGAAATTTCAAGCCAACATTTTTAATAAAAGCAAATGTCAAAATTGCTTTAAACCTCGGGAATCCCATTTGCTCAATGATGAAGATTTAAACCAGGTGAGTCTCCTTCCGGTTTTATCCCCCCCCCCCCTCCCCCGCCCTCTAAATTCACCTTGTGTTTCCAAGCGAACTGTTTTCATAACTGTACTTGGGTCAACAATGTATCTTACGTGGGCCGCTCCGGCTTTCGCGTGGATTTAATCGGTGTCGCTGTAAGTGAAAGGAAATGGACTTTTTGAAGATCTTGCCCCCGTTTTCATGGATACAGTCGGTCCCGTTACGCGCACGATTATTTGTTTTGTGACGGTTTTGAACCGCTCTCGTTTTGGTTAAACCCGAGTGGGAAATAGTGAAAGGCGAGCATTTGGGATGGGGGGGGGGTGGGTGTTTGGGAGAGGAGGATTTGTGGTTTTTAAAGGGAAACACTGAGATCGCAGGGGGGGGGGCAAATCGTTTGGATTTTAAAGCCTTTCTTGTAAAGTAGGGCAGGGCTTTCCCTTTGCATAGCCATAGGGGTTCCCTGAAGGGAAGGAATCTGAAAATGTAAAAGACAGAGATTTCAAAGGCAAGTTCTACCAAATCAAAGGCACTCCAGGCGCCTGGGAGAGCTGCTTTTCTTCAGTAAACCCTTTTGTAAACGGATTGCCGGGGGGCCGTACTGCCCTCCTGGCAGCTCTGGAAGTGTTACGTTTAAGTTTTCTAGGAGGGGTCTTTCCTTGCATGCCTTTCATGGCATATTCCCGCACGATCGCTTGGAGTTCGTAGAAACCCGTAATGCATCCAGAGCAGTTGATCTCTCTGTGTGTGTGTGTGTGTGTGTGTGTTTTCGCGGGGCTGGGGAGGAATAGGAGCTGTGATAATCTAGCAACATTCTCTCAGTTTTCCCCTCCCACTGCACTGGTTCTGACATCTAGGCTTGCAATCCTATTATGGAAATGAGATCAGACATATTGCTGGCCGAGATAATGAAATCTGAAGGCTAATATGGAAAAAATGTAACTAGGAAAACGCGCGTGTGTGTGGTGGTGGTGGGGGGGGGGTGTAATTGACAGTGCTTGGACAAAGGAAAACATCCTAAAGCTTGCCCACCCCCCTCAAAAAATCCTTCTCTGTTTCCACAGCTTAGCAATGTGATTCATGGGGTTTTGTGACTCAGAAATGCCTGAAGGCTTTGTTACTTTCGAGAAAATTGTGTGTTTGGGGTCCAGCCAGGCCACTATCTACGTGGAGAGCTTGACTTTAACCCGCCTCAGACAAGCCCTCTTTTTGCTTTGTTGCTCTTCAGGCTCCTCCACCCCCACCCTCCCCCCCCCGCAATGGGTGAATTTCAATGTCAGTTTCACCGCTGCTGAGTGGAAGGTTGTCCAGGGTCCCTGCCTGTGCCCTGGATTTGACTTTAATGTGGGTGTCCTCACTCTTGTGTTCGGGGTGGGGTGTGGGATTTGGAAAAGTGGGTACAGTACGGATTGCCCAAGTATTTACAGGGGGTTGAGGAGGGGAGGGGATGATTCCCCCTCCCCCCCCCCCTTGTGGAATAAGTTAGTTTATAGACTGTATGGCTATGAGATCTCATTCTCCTCAAGGGAGAAATAATTCCACTTTAAAGATAAGGGAAAGGGGTGTGTGTGTGTGTGTGTGTGTGTGTGACACACCCTTCTATCAAGTATTTTACTTCACGATGGCCTCAGTTTCTGTGATCTCACATCTTTTTCTCCCCCATCCCTCCCAAACGGAAGAATCCCATTCAAGGGATACGTTAGCACAGACAGCTTGGTGTAGTGAAGGAAGGTTGCTGGAAGGAAGTTCTGTGTCCATGCATTCCGGCCATGTGTTAGCTAGTAGTTAATGTTAAAGAGAAACTCTTCTGAGCTGGAGGCTTTGCTCTTGAAAAAGTCGCGAAGGGCATGTGTATGGGTAACACCGAGATGTAAACATGAATAGCTTTTCGTCTGGCATCTGTGGTTAGTTTTTTTTGCAGCACTGTTGGATGGTTGTTTGGGGCATCCCAGAATCCTAAACAGCGGTTTGAATGAGACTTATTCATGCTTATGGTTCTGTTGCCTTGGCAGGTCCCATTTACACTGCAGAATGGAACCCATGCTTTCCCCATATTGAACGGGGACAAAGCTGTTGCCATCATGCCGATGGGCCTATAGATAGCCAGGCTAGAAAAGTCCTTTTGAGTCATCCAATCTGACCTTTTGCTGCTTGGCTGGAGGGGAAGACGAGGATACTTGGCACTGAAACACTCACGTTTCTTTCTGATTTTATATAAAACTGTATGTACTTGACTGTATCCATCTCTTCCACCCTCTGTATGTCCTGTGTCATCTGAGATTGTAAGCTCTTTGGGACAGGCCCTGCCTATGTATTTGGCCAGCACTTGCCACAGTGTGGCCCATATCCGGCTCAGTGCTACAACAGGAATTCATACTTCTCAGTAGTGTAGTTAAATCAAACAAACATCCAAACTAACACACTCATAATCGTACTTAGCGCTTCCAGGTTCAAAGCCTGGTGCAAACCCTAAACCGTTAATCCTTGGAGTACTACGATCAGGTTCACGAGTTGTTTTTCTGTGTGACTCTGTGTTAGTTGAGAGTGAGCTGTTACAATTGACGGTGGCTTTTCTTCTCGTCATGCTCACTGAATGCACAGCAACGCCACACAACCTCTACTAGACCGGCATGTGTATCTGTGTCGACGTAGGCAATGGACTCTTTCTTGTTTGTTTGTAGTCGTTGTGGACGAGGTGGCTTTCCTATCTCAAGGGCTCTTTTGGACACTAGTTCAGCAAAGCGCTGAAGCAGGTGCCTACGTTTTAAGCCTGTGAGCTACCTGGCCGCTCCTGCCTCCAATAAAACCCGGTAGTTTGAGTTTGTAAAGTGTCAAAGCTCCCACACCAGGTCATGTCAAAGGGCTTAGATACAAGCTATACCCCCACTTTCCCTGCCACATGTGGTGTAGCAAGAGGTGGGTGGAATTAGCAAGGTCACTGTTTGGGCTGTAGTCTCTCTAAACATTGATTGTTCCTTTTGTGTCATTGTCCATCCATGGTGCGTCTCAGAATGGAGGAAAGCTGAGTTCTGCTTCTTCTCCTCGTGTGCTGCTAACGGTGCTAGTGTCTTCTCTGGTACGATGGTGTGACTAGGGATTGAGGCCATCGGGGCCAGTGGTGTTGCTCCATATTTCCACCAGTGTAACTGAGAGCAGAATCTGACCCTTTTTGATTTAAAGATATAAGTGAGTAGTTGCCCCTGACAGAGATGTCACATGGTAACTGCTGTCTGTCCAGAACAGAGCATCTCCATTATTTTAGGACCAGAATTCCACAGAGGGCCGGCCCACAAAGCTACTTAAATAGTCTATTGTGCCAACTTTCTTTGCAGTTGGCGGTAGCTGCCCCACTCTAGGCAGCAGAGAGGCCAAAGATTGAATGGTTTGGGAAGTCCCTCGCTCTGGGTGCGAAGGTCTTCTCAGGACAGGATGTTGCTGGTGTTCTGTGTTTATACAGAGGACATCAGCTTTTCAGAGCTGCCATTCTTTCTGCCACATGCAGTTAAAACCATCCTTATCACTTAAAATATTAATAGGACGGTGTCAGGACAGATTTACCCTTAAGATAAGGTTTTGTAGACATAAGCTTTTTAAAACTCTAGGCCAGGAAAGATAAATGTTCCCATGATGATTAAATTAATTCCAATAACTCTTTGCAAGGCAAAAACATGCCTCTGCGCCAGTAGAAATCCTGATTTTTGCAGCATGGCATGAGAAACGATCCGTTTACTGGCCTCATCCTGCGAAGCTTTATTCACATTGCCCTTAGTTGCATGAAGAGATCTGTTGCAGTTTAAGGCTGGGCTGTGTCTTGAGTGCCTATCAGTTTGGTCTCTAGGAAGAAGGAAGCCTGCTCCTGAAAATGAAATTAACTAGAAACTGACTCTAAGCACAAGTGAAACTGACTCGCATACAAGCTGGGAGAAGCCTAAAATGTATAAAATAAGGGTAGAAATTTAAGTCTGATCTTGGGGGAGTGTGTGGGGGGGGGGGGCGGGAATTTTTCTCTCCGCATTAAGTAACACAGCGAAGGAATTTTTGAAGACGTATATATTTTAATCTAGCATTGTCCTAAAATCATGGCATTGATTCCCAAGAATACCCAATTTAAAAGTAAGTCTTTCCCAGCCACTTTCCTGCCTCCTCAGTGACTTCTCATCCTGCCCATGAAGAATAGTTTTATTTTCATCTCTGTGTTCCTCTGGGCATTATTGCCTTCATCTTAATGTTTTGGATGATGATGATAGACATGTGGGTTTGCCCTCGGTGTGCCCCTCTGCCCATTTACTCTGCACAAACAGCCTCCGCTCAGATGATTTCTGGAGTGTTGGAAAGGGGTACAAATCTCATTCACGCGCTGTCTTTCATTGTGCTTCTGCCCAGGTGGTTTCTATCTGTAAATCCTGTGAGTCCTTAGGCTGTTGGTAACTTTCTTACCTCCCTCACTCTTGCACAGAAGAATATTCAACATGGTGGGTACCTTAATCTTTTGGCTTTAATAATAATGACATCGGTAAATAGGATTGTGGTCTGGCATGTTTATAAGGGTAGCCAGTGTTGGGGCAGGAGAATGGAAAAGCCGAGACCTTGAGGTGGTGCTGGTGACTTTGGGCGTACAGTGGGTGGGGAGATACAGGGGAAATTTAGGGAGGGATTTGGCTTAACTTTGCTCCCATTGAAGTCACTGAGAGTTTTACCACTAGTTTCAGCGGGAGAAGAATCAGGCCGTCGCTGAGCATGACTGCCAAGTGTAGGGATCAGTTCCTAGTTGAAGACCTTTTCACATCGTAAAGGGCTCAGTTTTGCTTTAGCGAAAGGGCAGCTTAAGGAACTTGTCACGGATCTCCGAGGAGAGTTGCGTGCCGAGCTCCACTCAACGGTAAAAACACTTGCAGTAGGAAATAGCCCTGTGTGCTCGTTCTCAGGGAGGATGCGTGAATAAACCCAATCTGGAGATCTCCATGCGCTGGGCATTGCAGTAATGCACAACAACAGGGTTTGTAACTCGGATGAGACCCTAGACTTGTTGCTCCGCACTGGCTTGGCCAATCTTCCTCGAAGACCAGCGTGTTTTGTCTCTAACAGTCACTTGTGCAGGAAGCTGTTTTCGCTGCTGGGCTCTGGGTAGTTTTTCCCCTGGCCACCAGCAGCTGTTCTGGAGGGAATTCTCCCAAGTCCTGGCCATGGTTTGCCATGCAGGACACAGACTAGTGGAGAAACGAGACTGTGCACGAAAGTATGAGAGCCTTCCATGCTGTTTATACTGCACTGATATAACCACCTGGCACTGGATCAAGGCAGCCTTCTTGCTCACTGGATACTAGGTAGCGTGTTGGGTCCTCCTTCCTTTACCCTGTGTTTCCAGGTGCTAGATCCCAGAGGAGCAGTGGGGCTGACTGATAGGTGCACTATTATCTAGTTTCCTCCCTGTTTCCCTTTGTTTTCTTCTTGGACGATCTAATCTTTCCTGAAAAGCTGTAGCCCTGGAAAACAGCCCCTGCTCACTCGCTCGCATTCCTGACTCCCTGACTAGCTGCATCATGCTGCAAAAATCCAGCTGTAATTGACTAATTATTAGGACCGAACAGGGGAAGAGTCTCTGAAAATGTCAAACCCGCCTCTGTCAGCTGCTGCAGTGGGCAGGGACTGAGGTCTGTAGGATTCTGTTTTGGGGGCTAGAGGGAGTGGTACAATGGAACTAGCTCTGCCTGGTTGGGGGTAGGGGGAGAGGAGTTTAGAGGAAAAGATGTCATTTCTTTTCTTAACTTTTTAAAGGCTGTTTCCTTCTACCCTCCTTGCCCCACAGGCAAAAGGCAAAACGTCCTAGAAATGCATGATCCACCTCAACACGCCAAACCAAATCATGCGGGATCATAAGCGGGCTGCCTAGCAAGGAAGGGCGGAGGGCTCCGTGGGCATTGCTTGGAGCGTGGGGAAGGCCTGTTGTGGAAATACAAATGACTGGATGGCCCTTGGCAGAGTCAAAGTTAGAAGTAAAACCCTTCGTTGGGTACAGGCTGCATTTCCCCTGCTGTTGGGTCCAGGGACAAGGTCAGGATCCATTCTTCAGTTGTTCTTGTGCCTGAAGCATGGCCTACCTTCTTGTCCCGCTTGAGTTCTCTGGAGAGTGACGTTCTCTTTGCACCGCATGGCCAAACGTGGTATGGGCTGCAGCCCTGCATGCTTCCCCTGCATCCTGCGGTGTTTCACCCCCTTAGCTGCGACAGAACGGTCAGTGTGTTTCGTATGTCTTGCGAGACTGCTTAGATGCCCAACCGTCCATGTGCATGCACAGTTGCCAGACGTGTGTGTGTGCGCGAAGTAGTTGAACGGTTTCTTTGCACAAACCCCTGCTTTTGGAAAATCAGCCTCCTCGCCTTCACAAACTAGTTGGCCGCCTTCACTGGAGACGTGCACGCCTGTTACTGCAGGTAGCTGTTGTCTGACCTCCAGAGCGGTGATCCTCCCCTCCCAGCAGGGCCCTGGTGAGATCTGTTGGACTCTCAGGGGGGTTTGTGGACACTCCATCCCTTGGGACATTTGGAACGAGACTGGCCAGAGCCCTGCAGTGCGCTATAGGGGTCAGCCTGGACTTGGTGTGGACTAGATGCTCTAACAAACCTTTTCTGCCTGGTGCCTCTGGAACGACAGGCCGTGTGCGGAGGGAGGTGAGTAGGAGGGGCTGTTAAATGCCGCTGATGCCCTCTCCTCTGTCACTGTTGCCAACCAGGTAAAACAAGCCTTTAGATGGAAGCGGCGAGGGGCTGTTTCCGCTCTCATTGCTGCTGGGTGGGGTGGAGGGGGAGTGGTTCATTCCCAACCATGGCACTCCGAAAGGCTCACGAAGTTGGGTACGGGCAGGAATCGGGGGCAGGTGCCCAGGGGTGGAGTGTCAGGGAAGCTTTGGGCCCCTTCTCGCTCCTGGGGGGCTCCGAACCCCTCCTGTCTCCCTGGGTGGCTGCCCAGAAATAAACCAGTTCTGGAGAGGAAGCACTTTTGTTCAGGGGTCGCGGTAGCGGTGGGTCGGTGCCACCGATCCCCACGGCAGAGAGGTGCTGTGTGTCCTGTCACCTCTACCGCTGACTCTCAGTCCTGAGCTGCCCTGGGAGCCCCATGCGCCTGGGTCAAAGCCGCTCACTCCTGGTCTGTTGCCTACCCCGTTGGGCTGCTCTTGGTCTCTCCTGTGGTGACAGAGGCTCATGCTGTGGGGTGGCGTTTGCTGCTAAGTTGAGATTCCCCCAACTTGCAGTGTGGGCTCCGCGTGAATCCCGGTCTCTGTGGGAAGGCAAAGCTGGGGTGCGGGCAAGAGGCCAGCAGCCGCCGGAGTTGCTTTGAATGGGGGAGGATACAAGCTTATTGAGGCTAGGAGGGGGCCGGCACATAACTCTGCTTTGGGCTGTTCCTGGCCTTGCGGGAGGGCTGTACCGATGCCTGGCTCACGGCATTGACAGCACTAAGCACCCGAAATGCTGCTGGATGTCCGGACAATGCAGATTTGGGATGGAAACTAAGTCTGACTGGATCCTGTTAGACCTTAAAGTAGGGGCTGCATTAGGGCTCTGTGTGGGGTGGCTGATGGCTCAGCAGTGTGGCGGAGGGGTGGGGTGCGTGTGTCCGTCTGAACGGGGAGCCTGTGGACTGAAACCAGCCCTAAGGAGCCCACCTCCTGGAGGTGACCCGCTGCCTGGCTGCTTCAGAGGATCCCCAGGTGGTTTCTCGTACCATCTTGTTCAGTCACCTTCCCATCTACAAGTCCCTTGGGAGGGTGACTTAAGGCAGCATTCGGTGCATGTGTGTACGTAGGCAGCACAGAATGTGCAGCAATAATACGTGGCAAGCCAAGGATGGGAAGAGCCAAGTGCCAGATAAAGGGCGTCAGTGTAGTTACCTGCATTTGATGGCTAGGGATATTGAGGCACAAGGAGCTGAAGTGGCTTGGGCTGGGGATAGAACCTCTGCCTCTGGGATCCTAGCTGGTATTGGACACTGTGCAGCAGGAGGTGGAGAATTTGCCTCCTACCCGGGGCGCGCATCCTGCTCTCTCCCTGGATTCTGCAGGACCTTCCGGAGAGATGGGCTCTAAGCCAGCGGAGATGTCCGAGTGGCTGATTCAGGGCCCTTGTTTCTGATAGGCCGATGTATGACATGAAGAACGTTAAGGAACAATCAGCATGTTCTTGCTAAGAGTTTGCAGAGAACCTGCTGTGCACGGAAGGCCTGGGAGTGAAGTACAGCGTGTCCCTGCTCCCTCAGAGTGAGGGCTGCCTCAATCCTGACCGGCCAGCATCGCACCCGGGGTCTATTGGGCTCGTGTGCATCCACGAGCTGAAAATGTTGCCTCAGATTTTCCTTGTTTTGGGGTCACAACCACAGAGTCCCACGTGGCTTTCACTACAGCCTGCGCCCAAGCAGCCCGGGGGCGGGGGGCGCGTTTCAGATCTGCCTGTCTTGTGGTGGCACCTGGAACCAAAAACTGCCCCAAGAGTACAGTGTGGATGGTGGCTCGGGCTCTGACAACCTGATGCCATTCCTGGTTCTGCCGTGGCCTAACCAGGGGACTGTGAGTAACCACTTTGGCTCTGTGTGCCTCCATTTCTCCAGCTAAAATGGGGTTCTCACCGATCCATGGGGAAGTGCCAGAGACAGGAGTGAAGAGCGCTAGGTTCCACTATCATTTTATTGTCTTAAAGGCTCCTGGGCCTTGATGATCCTGCCCTGTACATTGGGTCTATTCTGCAACCTGGTGAGTTATCTTTTGCTTTGGCTTCCATGACAAGGGGTCCGCCTGCCTGTAGGACCCCCTGTGCATGCTCAGACCAGAGAGGCAGAGGCTGAGCCTTCCCTGTGCTGCTTCTCTCCTGTTTTTTTTCCTCTTTCTTTTCCTTCAATTGCCAAGACCAACTTAGAGTGAAAAACTCCCGCCTCAGCCCGAGACAGGCTGATTACGTCTGTGGGCAGCCTAAACAGATGACCCCACCCCAGCATGCGCACGGAGCCAGGAATCTTTCCCAGTGACTAATTTGAACACCCCCCCCCCCCCCCCGGTGCACTGTGATGGGTCAGAATCGCAGCTCCCGGGGGTTCTTCATCCTTGTTTTTGCAAACGTTTAATTCCCCCCTCCCCCCTCCGATTCCTTTGGTGTTGCAGTCGGTGGGATTTTCTGTGGTGAGTCTCTTTGGGTAGGTGGCAAACCTGGTTTGGAAATAAGGCTTGGTCAAAAGATCCCAGCTCGTCTGGAGTCCGAGTTTTCTGTCCCAGGCCTGGGAGAGGCTGTGTAGATAGGCCCTTTGTCAGACCTACTCACCGGGGGTACTGCCCTAGGAGGTTGTTCCTCCCCACAGCACCAGGATGGGAAGGGTTCGATGTGGCACGTCCTGGCATAAAGCGCCGCCTCCGCGATCTGCAGCTCACAGAGCCCAAATTCACTGTAGCAGGGCACGGAGTGAGCGTTCAGCTGGTGCCACTGAAAGTTACCTCAGTGTGGCGCATTTCCCTGGGGCGGTTAGACTTGCGCTCTTGCTGCGATTCCTAGGCGTGGTGGGTGGACAAGGTGATGCCCCAGGGGTGGGTGCTGGTGGTCCGAAACCAGGCTGTTCAGCTCATATGTCCTGATGGCGACTCTTCTTACCCCAGATGGCAAGTTCTGTTTGCTCTTCTCTTAACATGCCATTAGATGGCTCTGCGGTCATCCCTGGAGCATGGGTGACCAGATTGGCCCATGTGCACCCCTGCTCCTGGCCCGTCCTCCCCTGCCCCCTGCACTCTAGGGAGAACTGGAGGGCTCTGGTGGGCTCTTGGCAACCTTTTACCTCGAAGTCACCGGTTCAGATCCAGCTCAGGGCTGTCGTTCCTGGGAGTTCCAAAACGCCTTCCCGCTGAGGGTGGCCCTGTGTGGGGTGGGTGGGTGGGTCTCGGCCCATTTCCCAACGGACTGGCGGCCGCAGCCCAAACCCCACTGACCCCCTTAGCAGCCTGAGCAGAGAGGCCAAGCACGGCCGTGGACACCAAGTTCCCCCCTCGGACCAGTGGGAGGCTGGTCCATAGCGGGGCTGATGCCTGGAGGTAGAGCTGTATGGGGGATGCTTGTGCTGGAGTCAGGCTGGTACAGCAGCGCTGTCCATCCAGGGCATCTAGCCAGCACGGTGCCCACAGCAACACCGCAGTGCCAGCTCCACTCCCCACCCCTCCATCCCAGCGGCATGGAAGCCCCAGGCCTCTATTCTCAGGCACTAGTGGGGGCTGGCTGGATTCTGTCCTGGGAGCTAGTGATTCCTGGGTAGTGTCAGCGTGGCAGCTTGACAGCCTTGTGTAAACCTCGCTGGGGCCATTTCCTCCTCCTCCTCCTTCCTTCCATCCCCTTCCCCCTCACCCCCCCCTGCTAACTGGCCCAGTTGGCTGGGCTGGAGGCAGCGTGTTCCTCTGATGCAACCCAGATCTGAACAGCCGAGAAAACAAAACCCAGGAGTAGGACTAACCCGCTCAGCTTGTGAGCTGGGCTCTCTGGTGCTGAATTACAGGGGAAAGGGAAGCGACCTGCAAACCCCAGCGTGGGGGAATAAATGCTCTAGCTGAAGCCCCGCTATTGACCCGAAGCAGGAGAGAACACAGGGATACTCTCTGTGTTGTGCAGGTCAAACGAGATGATCACAATGGTCCCTTCTGACCTTTAAAATCTATGAAATCATAGTGCAGGCATCCGACCGGGGAGCACGGCAAGAACGGCCCCGGCTGAGGCATACTGATTAAGGGCCGTCTTGGGGCGGGGAGCAATGAGGATCTTTCTGTGAAATAAGTTCTTTGACTAAATCTGGGGTGAGCCCAGATTGGCCGAGGGGGATGCGCCTGTCTAGCTGTGTACCGTTGGGCCCAGCACAGAGTGCTGGGTCCCTGCGTTTTGTCCATTGGGACTGGCCCGGATTCTCAACTCCGAACTTTTGGAAAGTTCAGCTCCCAAGCTGAACAATACAGCTCTCGTTTGGCCTGGGTTTCGCCTCCCTGGCTTGTTGCATTCTGGTCCAACTGATTGCCGTTAGCAGATGGCTTGGTTTGAATTAATATTTTAATCCAGTTGCCTGAAAGGAGCATATCCTGCATCACATCTTATTGAGGCTCTTGTCCAGTCACTGAAGCTAAGCCGGGTCAGGCTGAGTCAGCGTCTGGATGGGAGACCTCTGGGGAATGCCAAGGGGTGGCAGGAAGTGATGTTATTCTTCCTTCTGAGTCAGTCTGCACGAGTCTCCCAGCATGTTGTTTTGAGGGTGCTGGGCTGCTGGAGACATCTTTCAAACGGATGTAAAACCAAAGCCCCATTCGCCTGTGACCACTTTTTTGCAAGAATGGAGAGTGTTGGAACCAGTTGAAAAGTAATGGGGGTAATAACATTTTTCTTAGTTCATCGCACGGTTCCCGTTCGATATAGTGTTCTTCACTTCCTGCCCTGTAGTGGGCGCTCTCCCACCCCAGAGATGGCAGCTTGTGTATCCTTACCTCCCTGACCTGCGTGGCGTACAGGGCCGGCGCTACCACTAGGCGACCCTAGGCGGTCGCCTAGGGCGCCAGGATTCGGGGGGCAGCATTTCACGTCCCTCGACGGCATTTCGGCGGTGACGGTTTTTCTTCGGCCGCCGGGGTCCTCTGTGGCATTTTGGGGGCAGCTTCTCCCAGAGGCACTGCCTAGGGCGGCAAAAATGCTGGCGCCGCTCCTGGTGGTGTATGGTTTGTTTAACGTTTGCAAAATGCTTTGAGATTCTTGGGTGAAAGGTGCTAGAAGACTGCTAAATACTATTTATAGTCCCACTGTACAGTGAAAGCTGCAAAGGACAACCATTAAAAATAGTTCACCTAAGATCAGCTGGCCTCTGCTTGGCCAAACAAACCTATCCTGGGAACCTCAGTGTTGCTGTCGAGTGGCCTTTTAACACAAGGGGTTGTATAAATCCCAATACAGAACAAAAGTATTGTCAAGTTGCCGTTTGGCACTCGTGGGTTTCTTGTTAATCCCCAAGTGCGAACTGTATTTAGAGAAAACAAACTACATGTGTAGGTCTGTGCTGGTCTCTGCTTCCTTCTAGTGTGTTTTCTATCACCTCCAGAACCCCTCCCCTTGTATGGGAGAGTCAGGTGTCATTTATTTTAAAGCTTGTTGCAGTGAGGGGATTAAAACGTCAGAGCTGGTTTTAACTCTGAGGCCTTGTCTACACACAAACTTGAGCCAGCCAAGTTAAACTCGTACAGATCCCTGTGTGGCCATTTATTTGCTTTTAGGAGTGGCTTGGTTTGGTTTGGCTTAAAAATAGACCGAAGAGCTTGCAATCACCCAGCGTTCTTGTAATTCCCACTCCTCAGTTTGGTTTAAGTCTGTGTGAGGACACTGATTTCAGGGTTTGAATGCCTTTGATTCGGTTTAGCTAATAAGGAATTGATTTTAAAATTTATATTGAAATAGGGCACTCAAAAACCAAAACCAGTGTTCCAACGCACAGATTTCACAGACCTGAATTATAGTTGACGCAGTCGTTTTGCTTCCACTTACTGTGTAGACAAGTCCTAACTGATTGAAGCTAAATCAACATAAGCTTGGTTTAAACAGATCTTGGCTTCCACACAGCGTCTTGTGCCAATTTAACGAAACCGGTTTAAAATCACACCATAGGTTAAACCAGCACAAGCCCCTGTGTGAGCCCTCTGAGAGATTCCACCATGAAATGGGAGAGGTGTGTATTAGGGGCTGGGTTTTCAGCTTTCGGGGTGGGGGTTGAGAGTAAGGCTGGCTGTGGCCCCTTTCTTTATAGCTGAGGGTGAAGGGCTTTTGGAACATGAGGGCCCTTGTATGAGGGAGGCAGTTTATTTGTGTTATAGGGTGTTCCTTGTTGGCTAATTAACATTTCTCCCTGCAGTTGCAGTTAAATGTGGTATTCTTCACTTCCTGTCCTAAACTGTTGTGTTGTGATTACTCCTGAGGGAATTCTGTGCCTAAAAATTAAAAATTCTGGGCACACTATTTTAAAATTCTGCAAATTGTATTTGTCGAAATAACACTACATAATCACGCCAGTTTCAATTATTTTGGTCATTTATTTCAAAATATCTGTCAGTAAGTATGTCTATAACACCCCCCCCACACACACACACACACATTCCCCCAGGAGTAGAGAGTTAAAGAAACCCCTACGACAACCCAGTTCCTGCTTCTCTGCCCCCTTCCCCCTAGAGCCCAGCTGTGGGGGCCAGACACTCACACCCCTTTCCCCTAGGGCCCAGCCACAGAGGCCCCTCTTGCCCAGATACCTACCCCACCTCCACCCCCCCAGAGTCCAGCTGTAGGGTTGCCAACTTTCTGATCGCACAAAACTGAACACCCTTGCCCCACACCCGTCCCCTTTTCCGAGGCCCTGCCCCCACTCACCCCCTTGCTCGCTCTCCCTCACTTTCACTGGATTGGGGCAGGGAGTTGGGGTGCAGGAAGGGGTGAGGGCTCTGGCCAGGGGTGCGGACTCTGGGGTGGGGCCAGAAATTAGGGGTTCAGAGTGCAGGAGCGGGGGATTAGGATGCAGGCGGGGATGTGGGCTCCAGGAGGGGGTTTGGGGCTGAGGTTGGGGTGTGGGAGGGAGTTTGGGTGCGGAATGGGGCTCAGGGCTCAGGCAGGGGTTTGGGGTGTGGGGTGCAGGCTCTGGGAGGGAGTTAGGGTGCAGGAGGGGGTTCTGACCTGAGGCAGCGGGTTGGGGTGCGGGAGGGTGTTCAGGGTGTGGGCTCCAGCTGGGCGGCGCTTAAGGTAGGCGGCTCCCGGTCAGCGGCGCAGCAGGGCTGAGGTAAGCTCCCTGGCTACACGTGGCTCCTGGAAGGTGCCGGCATGTCCGGCTCCTAGGCGGAGGGGTCTGGGGGCTCTGTGCGCTGCAGACATCACCCCAGCAGCTCCCATTGGCCGTGGTTCCCAGCCAATGGGAGCTGCGGAGCCAACGCTCGGGGCAGAGGCAGCACACGGAGCCCCCGTGGCCACCCCTGCACCTCGGAGCCAACCACGCCTGCCGTGCGGAGCCAGGGTAGGCAGGGAGCCTGCCCTAGTCCTGCTGCTCTGCTGACCGGACTTTTAGCGGCCCAGTCAGTGGTGCTGACTGGAGTTCCCAGGGTCCCTTTTCAACCAGGCGTTGCGGTCGAAAACCGGATACCTGGCAACCCTCCCCAGCTGCGGGGGGCCCCTTGCCCAGATACCCGCACCCCCTCCCTTCCAGAGCCCAGCCATGCCCCTCCCAGCCCAGACACCCCCGACCCCTTAGAGCCCAGGGATCCAGAGGGAGAAACAGCCGTATGTTCGGTCCCAGGCTTGCGCAGAGTTTCCTGGGCACCACCCTCTCCTTCTCTCGGGGCGTGCGGGGAAGTGCAACTGCCAGGAACCCTCTAGCTCTCCCCTTCCCCCGGCAATGTCCCCCAGTGGCGGCCAGCAGCACTGCATCCCATTTCTGTGGGGGGAAAGGAAATTCTGCATTAAAAAACATTAATTTCTGCAAAATTATGCATTGCGCAGTGGCGCAGAATTCCCCCAGGGGTAGTTGTGATCTACTAAGCAGCTGCTGCATTCAACCTCAGTGGTGACTGCGTTTCAGTGGTGGGCAGAGCACACCTTGCCAGGTGTGGTGGGAGGGTTGAACTTTGGAGCCTACAAGTCCACGCAGTCCAACTTCTTGTTCAGCCAGTCACTCAGACAAACAAGTTGGTTTACGTTTGCAGGAGATAATGCTGCCCGCTTCTTGTTTACAACGTTACCTGAAAGTGAGAACAGGCGTTCACATGGCACTGTTGTAGCCGGCATCGCAAGATATTTACATGCCAGATGCTCTAAAGATTCATATGACCCTTCATGCTTCAACCACCATTCCAGGGGACATGCATCCATACTAATGAGGGGTTCTACTCGATAATGATCCAAAGCAATGCAGACCAACGCATGTTCATTTTCATCATCTGACTCAGATGCCACCAACAGGTGGTTAATTTTTTTGGTGGTTCAGGTTCTGTAGTTCCACATCGGAGTGTTGCTCTTTTAAGACTTCTGAAAGCATGCTCTACACCACGTCCCTCTCAGATTTTGGAAGGCACTTCAGATTCTTAAACCTTGGGTTGAGTGCTGTAGCTATCTTTAGAACACATTGGTTTGTGTTTTGTCAAATCTGCGGTGAAAGTGTTCTTAAAATGAATAATATGTGCTGGGTCATCATCTGAGACTGCTAGAACATGAAATATATGGCAGAATGCGGGTAAAACAGAGCAGGAGACGTACAATTCTCCCCGCAAGGAGTTCAGTCATAAATGTAATTAACGCATTATTTTTTTTAACGAGCATCATCAGCATGGAAGCATGTCCTCTGGAATGGTGGCCGAAGCATGAAGGGGCATACAAATGTTTAGCATATCTGGCACGTAAATATCTTGCCATGCCAGCTACAACATTTCCATTTGAACGCCTGTTCTCACTTTCAGGTGACATTGTAAATAAGAAGCGGGCAGCATTATCTCCCGTAAATGTAAACAAACTTGTTTGTTTTAGTGATTGGCTGAATAAGAAATAGGACTGAGTGGACTTGTAGGGCTCTAAAGTTTTACTTGTTTTGTTTTTGAGTGCAGTTACCTAATCAAAAAAAATCTACATTTGTAAGTTGCACTGCAGTACTTGTATGAGGTGAATTGAAAAATACTATTTCTTTATCATTTTTACAGTGAAAATATTTGTAATCCAAATATAAAGTGAGCACTGTACACTTTGTATTCTGTGTTGTAATTGAAATTGATATATTTGAAAATGTAGAAAAACATCCAAAATATTTAATAAATTTCAATTGGTATTCTGTTGTTTAACAGCACAATTAATTTCTTTGAGTTAATCGTGTGTTAACTGCGATTAATCAACAGCCATATTGCAAATTCATTTAATTTCTGCCAGTGAAAGCCACGTGTTGGACTGCAAAGCATAATTAGCATGCAGAGCTGCTGGGCACTGTGAAATGTTCCCCTGTGTATTGAAGTGTCCTGGTAGGGTGCAAGGTGGATGGATATCGTCAATGTCTCTGGAAGCGTCTGGCAGATGAACATTACCCTAGCTTTTTCTGAGCAGCCAGGCTGGGATCTCCCTAGAGCTAAGCTCCCCATTCCACAGTGCAGATCCAAGAGTCCTTTCTTCCAAGCGGGCTGCTGCTAATTTGCCTGGCTGATTGCATTCAGTCTTCCCTCTGCTGCTACCCAAAGGCATTTGTATTTGGCTGATAGCTCTTCACCTACCTGCTCCCAATCCCGGTTCTTTCTAATTGGTTCTGTGGTTCGGGCTAATGCAGTCCAGTTGCCACGTAAGTGGATGTGATGCCCTGAACTCGCCATCAGGACATCCCTGGGGAATGCCTGGTAAGGGGGAGAAATGGGCTGGGACCGCAAGTGGTGGTTTTGCTAAGTAAGCCGTCTGCCTGCCAACCTTTGATCCTCTCTTCCCTGCTGTGTTGGTTGAAGTGAAGAAACACATCTAGGTGATTGCTGTGCAACCCAGGAGCTTCTGTCTGCACCAATGTCTCGGTCAGATGTCAGGCTGAGAGATTCCAAGGCCAGAAGGGATCAATGTGATCATCTAGTCTCACCTCCTGTACAACACAGGCCGGAGAACGTCCCCAATATCATTCCTAGAGTAGAGCTTTTTAGAAAAACGTCCCGTCTTGATTTAAAAATGGACAGTGATGGAGACTCCACCACGACCCTCGGTAAGTTGTTCCGATGGTTAACGACCCTCACCCATTAAAAATGTACACCTTGTTTCCAGTCTGAATGTGTCTAGCTTCAGTTTCCATTGATTGGATCGTCTTATAGGTGAGATGAGAATGAAGGAATGACAGGTGATTGGGTTAAAAAAAAATCACCCTTTTCAAATCTTTTTTTTTTTTTTAAGTGGAAGAAACAGGGAGAGACTGTTGCAGGGCGACAGTATGGAGGCACTTACAAAATCATGTGTGCCTAGCTCAGCAGGTACTGCTCTCTGCATAGAGAAGATATGAACCGGTGTGTCACCTCCTAATGCGGCTGATGCCACAGCTACTCTTGTGGGAGAGGAGAATTGTTCGACATGGGGTACAATTCTTGCCAAATAGCCGCAGTCTACTGTGATAAGAGGAAAAATTTCCTTCCCTGTCCTGTTACTATCCATCTATCTTGGCTGCAGTGTCTGAGCACCTTACAGTCTTCACTGTCTACCCATCCAACACCGCTGTGAGTCAGGGGAGTGCTGGTATCCCCATTTCACAGGTGGGCAGCTGATGCACAGAATAAGTGACTCGCTCGAGATCACCCAGGAAATCTGGGACAGAGAAAGGAATCAAACTTGGGGGTCCCAAGAGCCCCGCTAGTGCCTGACCACTGGATAATCCTTCCTCTCTGCTACTAACGCACACTTCAAATGGGTGGAGGATGGAATTTAAAACTCTAGCTTCCGTTCTGCAACTTTATTCTTTGGGTCCGAACTGGGAGAAATTCAAAAAGGAAAGTGGGCTGCTCAATTTCACACCCTTGTGCTCTAATACTGCAGGCAATGTTTGGGTTGCAGAGACTTTTCCCTATTGGTAACATGCCCTGTGTGGTCACCGTGCTGGGCCGGAGGCAACAGGTGTAGAACAAATCAGAATCTCTGCCCCAAAGAGCTTGCAGGTGGAAGAGGGAAACAGAATGGGGGGTAGTGGGGACGTGCAGTTCACAGGCTGGCTGCGGCCTAGAATAAGAACAGGTGGATTGTCATAAGATCTCTGGGGGAGGCTGCCTGGCAGAGAGAACCACCTCCCAGTTATTACTAAGTGTAAGGAGTGCCAAGAAGGAGAGTTGCGAGAGTCGAGGGCGTGGGAGGAGATTGGGAAAGCCGTGTAGGCTGAGGGTGTGGCTGTGCCGAGTTCTGGAAGTGAGGGTGCACGTTTAGTACCTGCTGTGGAAGGAGAGCGGGCGCCGCAGTGGCAGGAGCTAAGAAGCCAGGAGACATGATCGGAAGGAGAGGTGGTCTTGGTGCCAGGGCTTTGAAGGGGCTGCAGGAGTGGGGTTCAGGAATCCAGGTATGGCCCAGGCTTCTGCTGAGGGGAGGGATGGAAGGAAGGAGCGCCGGGATTTGATCAGAGCTTGGCTGTGGGGGGAGAAATTCTGGCACTTCGGTTGAGGTTTTCAAAGCTGGGTACATGCCCCACTTCATGAATGGAGAAAGTGACGCACGGAGGAGAAATGATTTAGGAAAGGTCTTGTCCTGGGGGGGGAGGGTGTTGTCTTATTGGCACGGCACGAGTGCCCCATCGTGCTAGGTGCTGTACGAACAAACGCAGAAGAAAACGATGGTCCTTTCCCCTACCAGTGCACTGCCTCTGTAAGGGGGGTGGTCCTGGTAAGCTGGAGTCACAGGTAGAATCATCCGCTGAGACTGTAGCAAAGTGGGGAGGAAATTCAGGAGCTGTGTCTCGGCTGTTTAATTTGAGGCTGCACCTCCGTAGGAGAGTTCGGGAAGGCAGCGGGATGCTGCAGAGGAATGTTTTAGATTCAGCCCTGAAACCAAACTGTGCACACTTTTTATTTAACATTGTATTTTGTTTTAGTTAAAAAAAGCCTCTTAAAAGGATTGTCACCTTATTTTCAGATAGTCATGAGATCTTGTTTTCCCTGTTGTTGTTACAAGCAACGCCTGATATTTAATGTGCCACTGAAGGAGATCGGAGAAGAGATTTTTATCCTTTTCGGTTCATAGCAATTAAGTGGCATCTTCATTTTGTTTCCAGTTTGCAAACTTTACGAACTTCGTGTTGCAAAACCTGACAGGTGGCCCATGGCAGTGCTGGGCCTGGCACAATTGAGTCTAGATTTCACGCTGATGTGACTTGAAAAGGGTTTGAACTGATTCTTAAATTTTTTTTTGCCTAAGCTCCCCTCTGAAGGCCAGGAACTGTTAGTGCACGTCAGCAGGGTCCCCACGGACAGTTAGTATGCGGCGGCAGGCTAGTGTGGGGTAGATTTACACCCCGCCTTGCTGTGAAGTAAATGTTTGTGTAAACAAGACCATGTTTGCTGTGTGGTGACAGTGCCCTGGAACATTGCTCGCCATGGTTCTGATGTTCACCATCTTAGTGTCCAGTAAATCACTCATGGTCTGGGAGTAGCATATTCAGCTGGTAGGAGGGAAAGTCGGGGAAGGATGGGTGGGGGGGAGAATGTGTTTTGCAGCCTGATCCTTTTGGCCATTCACTAGTGGGGTGACTGGCCTTATGTGCTGGGGTTGCCTGTGATCTCAGAGGCCTGGACTCTGACCCAGGAGGACCCTTTCCAGTCCTATGGTCCTAAAGGCAGTGGAACAAGGACTTCCCTTTGGCAGCGTGTAGTTCCTCCATGAAAGAAGAAAATTTTGGGAGGGGAGCTGAGATTTTTCTTCTGCTGATATCTGTGATGGTGTAGGTAGTTTTTCCAGTTATTCTTTCGCCTCCTTTTGCTGTTATCAGCTAAATGAGCCGCTTCCCGGGGTGAAATGACTGGGAGTGGCCCTCTTCTGTGCCAGGTTGCTGGATGTTGGAACTGACAATGGAGAAAAGCGAGTTTGGGGAACACCGTTCTGTATAGGACCTGGCCACACTGGTAAAGCTGCTGACGCCGAATGCTTTCTTCTGTGAATAAGAGCCAACTCTTTAGTAGAGCTTGGTTTTATCTGATTCCAGATGGGCTTCCTTGAGGAGTGTCTTGCATAAGAGCCATGTCAGGAGAGGGACTTTGTGTAGATTTCCTCTTTCTCGCGTTGATTAGCCGACTCAGGGCCCAGGCGTGTGAATCGCAAAGCTACTTCTGCCC
Organism: Macrochelys suwanniensis; assembly: GCA_033296515.1. NCBI lineage: Eukaryota > Metazoa > Chordata > Testudines > Chelydridae > Macrochelys > Macrochelys suwanniensis. Next base: position 7,724,369 of record CM065785.1, on the reverse strand, counting down.
TGGGCCTCCAGGCAGCAGGGTTGAGGGTGTAAAACTTTAACGGACTTGTCCAGTGTTCCTGACATCCTGAGGACACGCTGGGTCCCACCCAGAATTCTCTAGTTACCATGGACTCACTATATTGGAGGGAGTGGGTCTGTCTCCTTAAGACTCCAGCTGACTGGTTCTCTTCTGCTCCTTCATAGGCAAAGCCCATCTACGGCGGTTGGCTGCTGCTGGCACCAGAAGGGACGGACTTTGACAACCCTGTGCACCGTTCCCGGGTAAGGAAAGCGAAATCTTTCTCCTTCGACTCTAGCTGTGGTGGCAGATGGAGCATGGGATGGGGTGGAGGAGGGCGCATGGACTGGAAGTGCAGAGAGGCGTTCTGGGAGGTTGGTTGCTCCTTCGTTGTCCCAAGCTCACCTCTCTCACGTGTTCAGCAGTAATCCAGTCCCACGGCACGTGCCCCGGTTTGCTAGGAGACGCGCTGGCTGATGCTTGGCGTCCCAAGGAAATCAGGCTGAAGGGCAGCGCCCCCCGTGTGTGCTGCAGGTGGTAATGGAATAGTCTGTAGGTGGGAGAGATCCAGCAGCGAATGGGTTAAGAGACCTTCCCATCTGCTAGAATCAGAAAGGTAAAGGCTGTTCTCCTGGCAGCCAGCAGAATGTGTGCACGGATGCTGGCTTTCCTTCCTTCCAGCTGCAGCGGTGTACTGAGAGCTCTAGGCACGGCCCTGAGATTGCTTCTCTAAGTAGGCGGTTGCTGTCATTGCCAGAGCGATGCTAGGGTCTCGTGCCCGGGAAGGGAAGTGCTGTGAGTGGGATGGTGTCCAAGGCCATGTTTGTAACGTGAGCCATAATGATAAATTATTACGGCGTTGGGCTCAAGCCAGGGAATCTGGATCCCAAGTTTGAAACCTCTTCCCTCCCTCCCCCGCCCCCCCCCCCCCGCAGCTTTAAGGGAGTTTGGAGAGTTGCTGGGGCCCCATCTCTAATGATCATGTGTCCCTTCGTCAGCGTTGTAAATCGTACAGGGCAGCACAGTGCCAAGCAAGTAACAGGCACCGAGGGGCTTACAGTCTCGAGGCAAATGGCAATGCAGAGCCATTAAACCGCCGAGGCTGCCTGCAAACATGTGGGGTCTTGGCAGGTGTTTGATTGGAGTAGGTGGCTCATGCCTGTGTCTGCCTCACCCACCTGGAGACCTGGAGCATTCTAGTGATGCCATTCAGTAGGGTGGCAACCTTGGGGCAGGCTGATTGTGATTGGCTAGGCACCCCACACGACTGAGACACATCCCAAGTGAGATTCTCCAGCTCCCAGCTGTGTGAAGGCTGGGGATCTGGGGCTGAGACCGAGACCACGCCCATGGCCCGGTGTATGCCTGAGAGTGTGTCGGTTATAACACGGCCAGGCTGCCGCTCGAGCAGGATTGGTTTCAGGGGAACCCGGCTCCAGATGGCCAGGAGCGCAGGAGGTGTGAGACTCTAATTCATCTGGGAGGGTGGGGTGAGGCTGCCTGAGATCTGCATGCTGAGGATAAGGGTGGGGTGGGGGAATCTTCCAGTTTCCAGGGAGTTTCTTTGGGCCCTGGGCACACTGGATTTCCCCCTAATGCTACAAGTATAGGACATGCTTGAAAAAATGCAGAGGAGGGGGCCGAAAGTCAGATAGGCTGGGATAATGCACCGTAGATGGAGTGGAGGCTGGTGGTGGGTTTCCGGGGGGACGAGGAGCTCTGCTGGGGGAGAGAATCACATTTCCAGTCTAAGGGGCCCAGGTTTGCTACCAGGCTCTTGCTTCTCGGCCCAGCGACGGGATGTTCCAGCCTCCGCTCTCCCCCCTCTCTCGGTACATCCGCCTGGCACCACCATGTGCTCCTCTAATCTATGCCACCTCGCCTTGGAGCAAATCCCTCTGAGCCACTTCCTGTGTTATCTGAGATGCAGCTGACATAACTTGGGTTATTTGCAGCCAGATCCCAGCACTTCTTTGGATGCCCATGTAAGGAAGTCAGACAGTAAATCAGCTTTAGAAAACTCAGACTGGTGTGAGCGAGGGCCTCCCGCGGAGCCCTGGCAGGGTCACCCGCCGGGGAACGTGCTTGCTAGAGCCGCCGCTATCCATCCATCCACCCCCATTAACGATACTGTGCCATCCCTGACCATGCCAGAAGGTAACGCGTGCCAAGGTGTGCTGAGCAGTGTTTGCAGGGCAAACAGCGCCCATGGCCCAGTGTATGCCTGAGAGCGTGTCGGTTATAACACGGCCAGGCTGCCGCTCGAGCAGGATTGGTTTCAGGGGAACCCGGCTCCAGATTGCCTTGGAAATCCAGGGTGATGCGAGAGTCGCCCAAGTGCTTGGCCGGAGAACAGCGTCCCCCTTCCCTAGGGGTCACGTTCCACTCCCTGGGAGCCCCACGCTGGTTGTGGTTCTGCAGCCCGTCCGCCACCACGCTGGGTCCCTTCTGCTGCTGGTTCGTCTACCGCTGGCCGCAGAGCATTCTGGGGATGAGGAGGATGCTGGGTTGTGTCATGTGGCTGAGCTCTCCCTTTGCGGAAGGATCCAGCTCCTTTCTCCCAATGGCCAGGCCCAGGAGAGGCAGCTGATCCGATCCATAGCAGCTCTCCGGCCCGCGTGAGAGGGGAAGGAGCTCTGTTTACCAGCCGCGGTGTCTTCTCTTCCAGAAATGGCAGCGCCGGTTCTTCATCCTCTACGAGCATGGCCTGCTGCGCTACGCCCTGGACGAGATGGTAAGTGGCGCCTCCTGGAGGCGGACGTCCCCTGCTCTCTGTTTTACTTCCCTGGCGTGCTGGCTGCCTCCTCAGTGCCGCTGTGGGCCCGGCCGCGGAGATGGAGGGCTGGAAACGGGCTCTCCCAGCCCGCAGCCTGCCCTGGGGCGGCTGGCGCGTTGAGGGCGGCGATCGCCAGGAGCGGCGTTGGAGGCGGCTGGCGTGGGGCCGGAGCGTGGCGAGCAGCCCTGGGCCGTGAAGCCCGGGGGCCTGAGGAGCGGAGTGGCTGTGCTGGGCTTCGGGGGGTGGGAGGGGAGTCACTAGCTGCCTGCTCCCGGGGACTCTGTGCTGGGGGACCGGGCCCCGGCGCGTATGGGGCTGGCCTTGGCGGAAACGGGGCAGGGGCCTGAAGTGTCGAGTCCAGCTTGGTCGGGGTGCCTCCCAGTCAGTGTCTGGACCGGCCCTAGAGATGCCAGCTGTAGCCCCTTCATTGCTACCGCCCCGCACGTCCCTTACTGGGTAGGAGGAGGGGGCTGGCTCAAACGGGGGCTCTGCATGTGGAGGGGAAGCGTGGGAGGAGGCGGTGTGCGCGCCTCAGGCTCTCACAAGGCAGTGGGAAAGGGATGGCATCCCCCACCCCCCACCCCCACCATGATCCCAAGTGCTGGGGGCACGTGGGAAATGTGCAGTGCTTGCTTGCCGGCTGGAGGGAGGGGAATGGGGGCGCCCCAGGAGGCCGGGACTGAGGCAGCGTGGCCCCGTTCCAGGGATCCTTCCTGTTCCTAGAGACTCTTGGTTTCCTTGCTGGGTGTTTTTGGTTGTTGGAGGATTGTGGCTGCGGCAGATCCGACCCTTCTGTAGCAGTGCCCAGAAAAAGTAGGTCAGCTGGGACGTTTTCCTGCGTCTCTCTCCTTCTCGGGGACTTGGATTCCTGTGATCTGGGCGCCAGGGCTCCGTTCTGCGTGAAAACCTGCTTCCCCTCTCTCTCCTGTGAGCGGAGCTGCAGATCTGGGTCGTTTGGCCAGCTCCAGCATCGTTGGCGGGGGCTGCGGCTTTTATCCTCCAGCGTTAAACAAGCCCATGGGTTTTGTGTCTCCCTGTGCTGGGCTTAGCGCTTTCCTGGTCCAAGTAGGGTGACCAGACAGCAAGTGTGAAAAATCGGGACAGGGGGTGGGGGGTAATAGGAGCCTATATAAGGAAAAAGACCCCAAAATCGGGACTGTCCCTATAAAATCGGGACATCTGGTCACCCTAGTTCCAAGGGGAAGGTGCGCTGGGGTGTGTTTGTGCATGTGCCAGGGCTCTGCAAAGGCATGCGTGTTGGGACGGCGTGTGCAAGTACAAGCGTGTCGTGGGGCAGGGACCGGGTCTGGGGGAGTGTGTGAGAGGCTCAGTCACACTGGAGGTGTCTGGGGCAGAGGGCGCCTTCTGGCTTCCCAGCGCTCCCCTGCCCCGGGGCAGAGTGGGCTGGCTGGCGGGCTGTTACACAATGGCTTGTACCCAGAGGGAGCCAGAAGCGGTGGATCCATGTTCTGAGCCTGACTGTGCCCCACTTGCTGTCGGCAAACTGGGCTCTCCCCTGACCCTGAACTGCTGCTCAGTGGCAGCTCCCAGCCGGTGCAATAGCTCTGAGCTGGCGTTTCCCTGCCTTCCTGGGGAACGGTCCTTGCATTCCACGCTCCCTGCAGACACTTCACCTCCATGGGGCGCTGTCCTTGGATGGCTTCCCTGCCAACCCCCCTCCTCTCAATCCATGTAGGGACATCCTGGGGGCAATTATTGCAAGGCTTTGGGCCTGCATGTGAAAACGAAGGACACCATTTCCAAAGCCTGTCTGCCTCTTTCTTTTCTCTTCCTTGGGTTGATCCAAGTCCCCTAAATAATTTACACTGCCCAGGCAGGAGCAGCAGGGCCTTGCAATACATTTTGAGTATCTCAGCAACCTGGCTCCTCGCCGGGGTAATGTGTCGGGGGGGATACAAAAGGATAGCTGAGAAGAGACCCAAATCCTAGGAAGACCCAGGGCCAAGGAGGGAGGATTAGTGCCATGCTGAGAAACTCTCTGCTTGCTTAGTGACGCCGCTGGCCTATTCAGAAGGCCTTTGAAAGCTGTACTTGATTTCCAGAGGCCCTGTGAGGTTGTGATCCCAGTGGTCGATGGGCTGGCGATGCTGGGTGGCAGCATGGCCCAGGGGCTATGGCACAAGGTGTGTAGTCTCTGAATTTCTCGGTGTTGCTGGTGTCTCGAGAGCTCATGTAGGGCTGAGGGTGGCACAGGCTGGTTTCCTGGGAGCAAGATGCAGCCCCACGCTCTCTGGGATGCTGAAGAGGAGTCCACGTAACTGAGGCTTTGTCTGTATTAGGGCTTCAGCCCCCAATGTTAGCGGGGCTGGTGCAAACGCTGTTTACACCGGTCCAGTGTAACTTGCACCAGTGCAGCCTGCTCCAATTTGTACCAGGGCGTGTCCTGGTTTACACGGTGCAGTGCATGTCCGCTCTGTTGCAGCTAGCTTAAGTCCCCTGAGTAGCTGAGACCTGAACAAGACTCCTTATCTGTGTGGCAGGGACTGGCCCACCCTAGCCAGCACCGTCCATCAGAGCTCACCCCCTTGGGCCCTCTCCCCCCGTGAGGTTTAACGTGCGTGGCCTGAGATGACTGGGGTTCCCGTCACATTGCTGTGTTAGTGGCTCTAGCCGAAGAGGAACGCTGTTTAGTCAGGGGAGTTGGTTGCAACCCCAGGCTGCACAAGCAGCCCTCTTTGCCAAGAGCATGGGAAACTGAGGCACAGAGGGGTGGCATGACCTCCTCAGAGGTCACGCAGCCAGTCGGAAACAGCACTGCTGACTCCCAGCTCTGGGCCCTGTCCTGGCCCATGCTGCCTCTCACGCCTGTGCGGGAGGATGGTAGGTCTGAACTCCTGCATTCAGGTGCTGAAGGGAATTGGGTGTGCACTTGCTGGCTGGACGTGCTAGTGGCCCAGAACACTCTGTGCTGCAGGGGAATGGCACTTGATGAAATATGAAGGGCAAAGAGGTCAAACCACAATTCCCCAGGCACCTCCTGGGCTGGCCGGGCTTAAAGGGAAAGGACGGAAAAACAAACCAGTAGAAAGCGGGGGAAATGCATGTGACTGTGTGTGATAGAAGCCTGGGTCTGTGGGTGAGCTGGGTCCCTCTGCGCAGACCCAAGACCGCTTCCCAAACGCAAGTGTCATATCAGTTCTTCGGCTGGCTGGCTTTACTGCTCTCTGCCAGCTCTTGCAGGAGCAGAGTATACGGCAGAGGAAGGGGAAGAGGCGAAGGTGCCAACTCGTCGTGAACTCCTGGTCCTGCTCTTAGTCTATCAGAGTTCCTTAAAACTAACTGATGGTGCCTAATGGAATCTGCCCCAGACCCTGACTTTCAGCAGCATGTGTAATGTCTCTTCTCTCAGGAGTGGCGTGATCTCCAGGTTTGTGGAAGATGGCTTTAGCTTTCGGATTGCTCTGGTAACGTGTCCTGAGAACTAGGATCGGCCTTGGCAGTGGACAAAGCCCTGGACTAGGACTCCTGGGTTCTATTTCCAGCTCTGCCACTGGCCTGTTGCATGACCTTGGACAAGTCACTTCACTGCTCCATGCCTCAGTTTCCCCATCTGTAAAATGCAGATGGGGATACTCCTGAGAGAAGATCTGGGGTTGTAAAGCGCTCTAGAAGAGGCAGCTTTTTCATGTTGAACATTCATATCTTGCTTGATGGCCCCAACGTGGTGTGGGCGATGTCTGGGTGTGATATCTCCCCTTGCAGTGTCTGGTCAGGCTCTGGGGCTCGGCCTTCAGTTTTAGGCTTTGCAGCAGGAGGAGCGCCGCTGGGACGTCCGTGTCCAGCGTGGAAAGCTCTGATGGAGCACGCAGTACAGCGAGCAAGTGTTGAAGGGAGCCAGTAGGAAGTTAGTGGCGATTGCTCTGCCCCATGGACAGAGCGTGCTGGCTGAGTGCCCCCGATGTGGCTAGGGCAGCATTGCTTCCCGTGGGGTACGAGCAGTCACAATGTCACCTGCTAACTGGTGGGTCCGTAGCTGTGACTCTGTTACAGAGAGGGCTTTATTCCTCCAGGCTCTCCGCTGCCACGCAGTGGGGAGAGGAGGAGCCCTACAGCGGGAGGGTCCTCGATGGGAGACCTTGACTCTGGGTGAAGGGGGTGTCTTGCCCCATCTCTGCGGTGTGATATTCCAAACCCGCTGAGGTCAGCAGACAGAGGCAGTCGTCTCTCTTCCCCTGCCGCCCAGGCTGGTTCAGAGCCCACCCTCCAGTTTGCTCTGACACGTTCTGCAAAAATACCCCCCAGCCTTTCCCAAAGAGTAATCCCTCTGCACCCTGGCTGGCATTCAGACCCGTTTAAAGGTATCGCCGCTCCAATGCAAGAGCCTGTGGCTGGCTGCCTGGTGATTGCCAGCCTGCCCGGTCTGAGAGAGACCGCTGGACACAGCTGTGGTGGGGAGAGCTATGGGGCAACTGGAGCTCTGCTGGGATCTCCTGCCGGCTGTCTCTCCTCTGCTCACCTGGGTGAACAAACATGGGCAGACCTCTTGGCCTGCTGCACAGCGCCCCCTCCAGTTAATTGGTGTCCCTGCATGCCCTGGCCAGGTGGGAGTTCCGGGGTGAGAGAAGGTGGTTTGAGGCTTGACTTGCAGCCTGGCTGGTGGATATTTTGCAGGGATTGCGGAGCAGAGGGACGTTCTGTCTCAGGACAAAGCCATGGCCAAGAGGAGATAAAGGGGCTGTTTATCTGGTACTCCAAGGACTAAAGGCAGGGAGGAGATGTGGCAGAAGAGGGTGATCTTTCTCCCTGTGCAGAGTATGGGAAAACCTCATGCTGAGCATCCTCCGCTTGACCCTGGGGGAGTTGTTTGCAGAACGGCCAGTCCCTGAACCGTTGGGATCCAATGCCAGATCTGTTAGCGCATGGACTCCGAGGAACAAGGGGACCCTGCCTCCCCTCCCCTTCCTTCTCACTCCAGTCATCAGCGCCAAAGTGAGCTTGTTCTGAGCTGGCCCATCCTGGAAGCTACGGGGGTTCATGTAACCCTGGAGCCCTTGTTCCAGAGGCAGATTTATCCTTGGTGGGGCAGAGCTGGGTTATCTAGGAGTTGGAACGTGCCGAGCTGCTCTTGGTCTGGTTTTGTCTTTCCTGCGTGCTGGGAGGCATGTTTACAGTGGGCTCCGATAATTCCTGCAAGGATTTTCTGCAGGTCGCTCTGGGTGAATCCCGTGTATCACAGTGGAAGTTTCCATTGAGTCCCCTGCCCCGTGCAACTCATTCTTGCAGGATAGTGCCAGAAAAAGACCTTTGCTTGGTTGCTAGGAGAGTAACTTTGTGGGGTGCACACTGAACCCCCTTGGGTCAGACGCATGGGACTGAGCCTGAAACATTATTCCTTGGAGGCCTCAGGCTAAGCCACAGGCTGGAGCTTCCAGCTCCTTACACTCAAGAGAGACCGATTGCACCTGGGTTCCTTATTGTATTCCTCGCTGCTTTTGACAGTCACTTGTTTTGCTGTGTCCCATATGCTGGGCTGTTTCCCCTTCCTTTATATCGTAAGGCCACTAGTTCATGCCCGTCAGTAAAAATCGTGGCGAGGAAAATAAACTCTCCTTGCCTATGCGAGCTCTCTTGGTGTTTTAGCCAGGATCCCAGGCTCAGCTGGGTGGATTCTGTCTTGCAAGTAACCAGGAAAATCTGCTGTGAGCTGAAGAGAGACTGTGCAAATGGGGAATGACGTTCCAGGGCGTAAGGCCCCGATACAGTAAATCACCTGCTTGTGTGCTTTGCTGAAAGTGCTCTGCTGAATCAGGGCCTGAACTGGTACTTCTAACATACCTCTGGCTTTACTGCTGCCCTGCGAGGGTTGGCTGGAGTTGGAGGGGAGAAGGCAAACAGAGAGTGGGGTCCCCAAGGAGTGCGGGTCTATCAGACTTGCTGTGGTTCTTTGGTAAGTTTAGTGTAGTCTTAGGTGATTCCCAGACTCCGTCACCAGCTGGGTCCTGGAGCTCCTCTGCCTGGGGAGCAGCGACCATTGCTTGGGTTTTGAGCCCCAGCCCCCCACCTGTGTGCTGTGAGACTGGCATGAGTGTGAGGAGGGGGCAGAATTAGCTCCCTTCATTAGCCAGGAGGGGTTTTTCCTCCTCGTTCCCCAAGGCCCATCTTCTCCCTGGCTGCAGGGGAGAGGAAGGAGGAACCTCTGTCGGCAGCAGTGGTTGGAGATTCCAGCTCCTCTCTCCTGCAGCCGGGCTTGGAACTGGCCCAAGCGGGAAACGAGGGCCACACAAAGGTGCCGTCTTTCATCCAGCAGAACTTGGCACAGCTCGGCAGAGCGTAGGCCATGGGGGGCGGGGTGGAAGCAGGGCCAGGATCTTAAAGGATCAGGAGTTGCTTACAAAAAACCACACCCACCAAAAGATGAGGTCCCTGCTCACCCTCTTTCCCCCCCGCCCCGCCCCCAGCAGAGTAAATGATCGAAGCTGCATCGAGGCCTCCAGATGTAGCTTGTTTATAGCAGGATTGCAGCTGCGCTGAGCCAGACCTGCTTGTTGCAGGGCTGAGGCAGGGAGGATGGGGGGAGGGGTGGTTCTCCTCAGTTGCTTGGTGCTTGAGAAAGCAGAGATTGTGCTGCCCTGAGCCTCGAGAGAGATGCTCCAGGGGCAGTCGAGACTCCTGTTCTCAGCCTGGCGCCATCCCCCCCCATTGCAGAAGTCGTTTATATTAGTTGATTTAGGTTCATTGATGGCCCGTGCAGATCCCCTCCTCTGAAGCCTTTCCAAGGACCGGATGCATGTGTGTGTGTGGGGGTTGGATCCTTCCAACACCCCTCGTTTCCCCTTCCTCCCCGCAAAGTGCACCCTGTGGTTTACACATGGGTGACCCGTGTACACAGGACTGGTTTGCAGCCCCGCAGGCTGTGGCTGGGGTGATACCCTGGCGATGGTTTTGCATCCTGTGCATGGAGGTGGGCTAGCGTGATCAGACCTGCTCCCACTTGCCTGTTAAGCAGGACCCTTTGACTAGCCCCAGGCACCGGATTCCCTGGGTTATGGAGGGATCTGGTGTGATCCGTGGAACCCAGAGGTGTTAGCCCGGCCGTGGGAGCGACGTGCTTTGGGAGGAAGCTGGTGCAATGTGCCTCCAAACTCGCCATTAAAGTATTCAGCAAAATAAGGCGCTGCCGGCTATCGAGCTGGTAACCGAGTCCAGACGAGGCTCCCGGAGGAAGGGAAAAGACCCCGAAAAGTGGGCGGCTCATTGGCAGAGAGAAGCGGGTGATGCTGTGGCGTTGCAACCCTGGATCGCAACGTGTTCTGAGGTGCTTTCTCTCCTCTGCGGCAGTGACCTGGGCCGGGGCTCTGTGGAGGGGGTCCGCTTCGCACACAGGCTCTGTGGAGAGAAAGATGGCTGCAAAGCCGGGGCGGGGTAGCTCTCCCCTCACCTGCGTGCCCAGGGTAAGGTCCAGGAGTTGCTGTGAAAGGTGCAGGTACTAAGGTGTTCATAGCCCTCGTCACTGAGAGAGCAGGGTAACTCACTGCTGTAAAGCATGTCTCTGTTTAACCTGGAGTATGGAAGCTGTTGCATAAACCCACACCCTGCTCTCTCCTGCTGTGTTGCCTGGCCTCAGCCAGCTGCCCTTCGAGCTTCTCCCAAGCACGTGGGTAGAAACCTTGGTGGTGTGTATTGGATTCCCCTCCCTGGGCCTCCACCTGGCCCCCTCCTTTGTCTGTGAGGCCAGTGCTGCTGTTTGTATTATGGCAGCCCCTGGGAGTCCTAGTCATGGCCCCGGGCCCCGTTACGCTAGGTGCTGTACAAACCCCGAACAAAAAGATGGTCTCTGCCCCCAAGGGGCTTACAACCGAAGTAGGAGATAAGAGACGACAGATGGATACAGACAGACACAAGGAAACAACGAGACCGTGTTGGTCAGTGTGATAGGCTCTGCTCTCAGCACACCAGTTGCCTAGGCCGTTGTCAAGATTTTCGTAGGCCTCCTGGCAAAGGGGAGTTTTCAGGAGGGATTTATATGTGGATAATGGAGGTAGCTTGCTCATGCCACTGTGCGTCTGACCTCTCCAGGTCCTCTGCGTAGGGCCTAATCTGTCCCACTTTGCCCCTCCTATGTTTTCATTATCCCTTGGGGGCTTCCTTAGCTGGACTGGCACTGAGGGGCTCCCAAGGAAAGCAGCAGCTGTGGTAAGAGTGGAGCCCACTAGCAGCTGGACTGAGACCTCCCAAGCAGTTGCAGGAATGTATTGAGTTGTGCTAACTTGAACCTGCTAGACATTAATTTTGTGGCTTTGGCAATTTCTGCTCTTATTAGCAGTGTGGTGGGGTGGTGGTGGTTGGCCGTGCGAGAGAAGCCGTTATGTACAGAAGGTGATGGCTGACCTAACGCTTGGTTTGGGGGAAAGAAGTCCCGATGGCTTTGTTTTGGATCACTCGCTTTTTGTTCTTAGGGAGCTGAGTTATTTATCCAACCTCTTGACGGAGGAGCTTTCTGCAAAGTACACGTCCTAGTGACCTTCCTGCAGCGAAGGGCACATCTGGTTCGGAGCTCGGGGCAGCCCTTAATGAGACAGCAGCCTGTATTCGGAATGGGATGCGGGGCTGTGGCTGACTATGATCTTTGTTTTGGGGGATGGGGGTGCGAAGGGGATGGCGGGGTGGAGAGCAGGTAGCGTACATGCCAGGATTTCAGCTCCCACAGTTCTCAGGATTCATTCATTAGGCTGGGCTGCTTGTTGAACATGTCGGTGATAGTTCAACGGGCAGCTACCGTAGGAATCTTCTCTCTTAATCCACTGTGTAGAGCCCGAAATACCCTATGACTGCTGTCTACAGGACAGGGCGTGTGTGTTGGGGTGGGAAGGCACTGCTTTTAGAAACGGTGTCTCGAGAGTACGCTCTTTGGCACTGACGCTCTGACAACTGGCCTAGCGAGGAGGCAAAACAAGTGCAAATGCTCCGCCTTGCAGCAGCAGCTGAATGTGGACACGTTGTAATTGGAGTTGACTGAAGAGAAGAATGTCTGATCCTCCTGGGGGTGGCTGGCTGGCCCCCAATTCTTTGTCTCTTGTAAGCTCCCAACAGTTGCAGTGGGACAGTGTGTGCTTGGCCTCCGCTCTCCTGCAGACCTGGGTTCTGAGCTGGAATCACAAAGTGAAAATTGAGCCTTAATGGCCTTCTGGCCTCCTCATAACACCCCCCCCCCCCCCCCATTTAGCATTGGTGGGCAGTGTTGGTCAGCTCAGGACGAGAATAGCACCGGGCTTACAGGTCAGGGTGGGAAAGGCTTTGACCTGGTTGCATGAAGGAAGCTAGCAGGGTGCCTGACCTTGCTGTGCCCCACTTTGGCTGGTACTGTTGCCTGTTCTTCACTTCCATCATGGACACAACCGAAAATGAAGGCATGACCGTTCCCCTGTTTAATGAGTGGGATTGGAGATGGGGTGACATGGTCTAGTTTAAGCTGGCTCTGTCCCAGAAACGTCGTCCTGCTCCGTTTTGCATTGGTTTTGTAACATAGTCCGGTGACCACCAGTGGCTGATATGTGGCCATCAAAATCCTTCCCTCTGGTGACCCAGGTGCCCAGAAACAAAAGGTGTGTTTTGAGACGAGACCAGTTTGGTGCTTCACCTTTAGCAAAGGGTGAATATAATGATCTGGGTTGTAGCAAGGCTTATAGATTCCAAGGCCAGAAGGGACCATTGTGATCATCTAGTCTGACCTCGGGCATAACGCAGGTCATGGCACTTCCTCAGAATAATTCCTAGAGCAGATTGTCTAGAAAAGCATCCCACTTTGATCTGAAAATTGGCAGGGATGGAGAATCCACCGGGACGCTTGGTAAATTATTGTTCACTCATGTGATGTGTCAAACAGTTCACTGCAAGGGTCTAAAACACCCGTGGCTGCTGGCTCCGAGTGGCTCGAGGAACTTCTCTGATGAATGACTGCTTTATCTGGATGTCGGTCTGACAGATATAACGCACGCTCCATAAGGCCCCTTCTGAGATCGGATGTGTTTCGGTTTATAGAATGAATTTTATAGTGGACTTCAATAGAGCAAGAAGTCAGCATGCTGGCTGATGTAGGGTGGGCTGGCAAGGGGAGACCCAAGATTGTGTGTTATCTGGGTGATTCATCACAAATGTGCTCTGGCCCAGTGGACTGTCCTGTTACAGCTGTAGCTTAGTTAGTCAGGCAAGACCTTGGAACACAGCTAAGCAATTCTGGAATTAACCCCTTGCAGCATCTCTAGCTACATGTCCTACTAAGCCTTGTGTCCTGAACTAGAGTGACCTTCTAGTTGGATTGGCTGTATGGAATCAGAAAGTTTTGGGTGCTCTGATTCCTCTGACTCATTCCCTGGCCTCCCTGCTCCGATTCTGTTACCAATTTTTTTTTTTTTTTAAGTGCACTCCTGAAAATTGACCAGGTATAAATTACAACTTGTTCCTCTCGAAGTCCAGCGAGTTCAGCTGGGAAGTATGTCGAAGGAGCCGATGGCTGTGGGATTGGAGTGGCTTTGTGGGTTTGCACGCCGGCAAGGCGTGTGGATTTTAAAAATTCTGCCTGTCGCCCTGGTGGTTCGAGGCAGTTCTGTCTCTGCACTGAAAGGCCGCCGGTTATGTAACGGTCTCATCGTTGGTGATGGGGCCACATCATGTCTTTCGAAGCATCCTCCATCTGACCCTGTGGCTGCTGGATCTCTTGTGTCTCAGAATGGGTGCTCTTGCTTTCTTGCTTTCTTTCTGAAAGCCTAATTCTGGATGTCGTGATCTACAGGTTACAAAGAGAACGCACCTGCAGATTCATGGCTGCAGGCTTTAAATAAAATCTGCCTCACCACTGGATGTGGAGTGTGCCACCAGCTTTGACCCAGGCGCACCAACCAATTCATCTCCCAGGCTTTAGCGCGGTGGACTTGAGAGGCTGCCATGGTGTAATAACAGTGCCAGCGTGCCAGCTGTAACCACCGGGCAGGACCGCTCGCTGCACTGAGGTTTGGAGGGAAGAGGCGGCACACGGAAGGGCGCTCTCGCCTCTGGGATCGGTGTTGGTGGCACTTCTCTCTTTGTGAGGCCCAAGTAATAGTCCTCAAGGCAAGTCCTGAGGGCATCTTCCAAATGCAGGCCTGGACCTGGGAGGAAATGGCACCCTGCCTCCTCCTCCCCAGGCCTGGCCCTACTGTTTGTTCCAAGCACTTCTCCTGGGCTAGACTCCAACTATGCTCTGGTTAGCTCCTGCTTGGCCGCCTTGCTGCACGGCTGCCCGCGTAGGCCGTGCGTAGGCCGCTCTGATGACCCGTCCTGCAGCACCCCTGAGACAGCCGCTCCAGCCTGTGGATTGCAAACCGGCTAACGAGTCCCATGTGGATTTTCCGGGCCAGAAAGGGCGCTGCTGGTGCAGGGAGGACACCGATGGGATTGAGTGACGTGTGGGGGCGAGGCTGGCTGCTGCTGCGGAACCGCCTCGAGGCCCGTTTGGGAAACGAGGCGTTGTGAGGAAGCCAAAACCTTCCGAGCGGGAGACGTTTGTAACTGGGCCTGGCTGCCACTGTCAGCGGAGAGGCCGAGGATGGCAAGTGCGTGTCTGGGCGCGTCGGGCGAATTCCTCCCGCCCTTGCGAAGAATCCATGCAAGACAGGATAAAGGAGAGCCGGCGAGGTGTGGTGTTGGGAAAGGCGCGCCCGCATGCTGCGGACAAAGAGCCGGCGCTGGTCTCCAGGGCTGTCGGCACGGCCCTACTCCAGCACCAAATCTACATGCCGTTGTGGAGCCCTGGAACGATGCTCTGTTGCACTCTTATTTTTGGTGTGCTAAGTGACTGGTGTGGATTTAATGCTTTTGTCAGGTGACTGCCGGTGAGGCGGGGAGCATATGCCCTGCTGTGCTCCCACTGCCTTGCCATGGAGCAACTCCTGCAGGCTACCTTGGTCAGGATGTGAATGCCGATGTTGGATTAACAGCTCTGAAGATCGTTGCCCACAGAAGGGAGTGCGGCACATGCCTCCCCCGCTGCCCTGTCCTGGCTGAATGAGAGCACAACTTGGTCTCCATGCCCCAGTCAATCCTGGGACAGTATGTGCTTACTCTTCATGAGGATGACTTTCTATTGATCTTCTGGGGACACAGACACCTGTCCTGGGGGACCTGGGCTGAGACTGCGCAGGGTTCTGTGGCTTTTCGTTTAAAGCCGAATGCCGCTCTTGCAAATCACTCCAGCCATGTTGAGTGATCAGTACAAATAAAGCTTGTGCAGGTTGTGGGAAATAAAACTCAAACAGTCCCCTCCCCTTTTATCTCAAACTAAATCTATTCCGGGAGCTTGCCAGCCTGGTGCTCCCGACTCCTGGGTATACAGAGCTTGTTCAGACATGCAGAAATTCCTTGGTCGGAAACTTGGGCAAATGCAAAGGTTGTGCTGACTTAACCACCCACCCCCACGCTGTCTTCTCCCCCCGCCCCCAACCCTTTCTGCAGCTGCAGGGGGGGGGGGGGGGGGCTGTTCTTGAACAATTGCTCAGAGTTGTGTTCCCATGCTAAAGCAGCCATAGTGATTATCCCTTAGTGTTTGCTTGCTCATGCCATTTATAAGCCTACATGCTGGGCCAGATGATGTAAAGGATGGAAACCACTAAAGATTAATCATTTTTTGGGAGGAAAGGGGAGGGGGAAGATGGATGACTTATTGCTTGTGAATCAGGCCTCTTGGAATGACGGGGGAGATTCTGCAGGGGAAAGGAACCTCTGCAGCATCAGGAGTCTGGGTGGGTGAACCTATCTTCCCCCCCCCTCCCCTCCCCCGGTCCCTTGGCCACATGCTGGTGCCACTCTGAGTGGCATTTCCTCCCTCGATTAATGGCTCATTAGCACCCGCGTTCACCCTGACTCCCGAACACTCTTATGCAGGGCTTGTTTTTGTAGGACCACAGTCCAGCAAAAATGGCTATAGATCAGTTCCCTGCAAACAGAGGCCGGGCTTTTGAGCTGCACGTGTGGAGGCAGCTGTCTTTCTAGGCAGCTGGTGAGACTGCAGCTGGAATGTTCTGTACGGTTTGGGGCACTGTCAGCTGGAGGGGCTGCAAACGGGATTAATAATCTGCAAGGATTGACGGGGAAACTCCAGGGTGGAGGGGTTTGGTTAAGTGACCATTAAGCATGGAGCGGATAACTGGCTACAAGTATGTGTAAGGTCTAAATAGCAGGGGAGGGAGAAGAATCGTTTAGAGTGGTCCATGAAGGTGTAATTAGGAATAAGGGGGTGCAACTGAGCAAAGGGAAATTTAGGCTGGATATTGAATTCCCCTAATGGAAAAGTCTGGTAGGCTCTGGCCGCCCAAGAAGAATGCCAGAGGTCCCATTGCTTACGACATGGAAAACTAGTGAGGACAGCGCATGGGCCTAGAGAACAGACTGTGTGATATAGTCCTGCCCTGTCTGGGGGAGGACAGATGAGATGATCTGAGAAGGCAAAAAAAGGGACCCACCGCAATCTGTTTTGCACAGGCTGTCCCAGATGCAGTACTATAAGCTGTTCCCTGTAGGGTTTTCGACTTTCTCTCTCTTAGTGTGGACTGGCTTCAGGTACGGTGACTTGCCCAAAGTCCACTGCAATCTGGCACCTGTCCAGTGCTGTGTAAACACTAAACTTCCTTGTGAAATCCTCTGCACACCCCAGATTAAACCTCACTGCCATCAGCAGTGCATAGATCACTCCTGGGGGCAGCGGCTGTAGGGGCCGTGTGTACAATCCTGTGGGTGAGGTGCTGGCGTTGCCAGACCATCAGTGGAAACTGTGCCAGAGAAGGCTGGAAAACAGTGCCAAGATGATGGACCGTGCCCAGGCTACATAAATAGTGAGTGCAGCAACATGGTAAATAGTTACACCAGCTCTGTGTGTTTGCTGCCTATAATTAGGTGTCTAGAGCTCTTTATAAATAGATCTCTGCTGAATGGGAATATCATTGTAATCCCTACTGGCTTGCAAAGAGAGGAGACATGGTGCATGGTTCATTCCTTTTCCTCCTTCACCTGCACGGAGATGGTGCCTAATTTCCTTACCCCTGTCTGGGAAGGTGTCTGATCTGGCTGTTAAAGCAGGAGACTGGGAGTGGAGGCTTCTGGGTCCTGACTCTTAGTGACTTGCTACATGTTCTTGGGCAAATCATAACCTCAGTGCAGTAGCTGATTCCTCAGTCTGGTAGAGGAGATAATCCCCTTTTTTCATAGTGCGGTTGGAGTTTATAAAACACTGGGTGTGTGTGTATAGTGGCTTGCAAAGGCGTATCTTCACTTTTTTTATTCAGCCCTCTGAAATAATGGTGACACCATCACGTTAATTGCGGTGAAGGGGGCAGGTGACATGTTTCCTCGGGGTTTCCTCCTGCCACATAAGCGTCCTTTTCTGTAGCTACCTGGGAACCTGCTGTAGGAAAGGATATGATTGTCAGCTTTGTCGAGGTGAGCCACCATTGTTTCGGTGATGGATGCGTCCGTCACTTGCAGAACAAATCCAGGAGCAATGGGGGATGCCCTAAACTGTAAGCAGGTACCCGATACCCACTCTCGGAAGGCTCTGCTGTGAATAGCCTGTTAAGGAACGAATTGTCCATGCTTGGGCTGATGTAGATGGAGCAGGAGAGTGGGCCATGCTGCTCCAAGGAGGAATGGAACTAACATCTGGGCGTGAACCTAATGTGGCCTGTTTGTCTCCTGCGCAATATACTTTTCTCGTTTTGTTTTTTTTTGCAGGGGAGGCAGTGGCCTAGTGCACCGAGCATGAGCTGGGAGTCAGGGGACCTGGGTTGTGTTCCTAGCTGTCCCCATTACTTGCTGTGTGGCATCACATCACCACTCTGCCTGAAAATGGAAGTGTGTGTAACGCCTTCATTTGGAGACTTCCAAGATCTTAACAGAACGGGGTGTGTTCTCCCTATTTGACAGAAGGGTTCAGGAGATTGGAGTCAGACACACAGTAACACTCAGCTGCCCCTTTGGAGCGTTGTGTGGATTAGTGATGTGTTCTGTAGATCAACCTAGCTAGCGACGTGCCAGGGAGGACAATTTTGAACATGCTAACAGTTGCAGCTTCTCTTGCTTCCTTTGACGGTGAGTTTCCCATGTTATGAGTCCTCTGCTCCAACAGAACAGGCTCTGCATGGTCCTTTCTTAGCTTTGGTTTTTGTCCTCTTGGTTTCCAAATCTTCCAACTTGGTAGATGCGTCTAGGGAATGTTTCACTTTCTTGCTATGCCGTTTGTCTTGAGGGCTGCTTCTAGAGCATGGTCGTCCAGTTTCAAGCCAACTGGGCCCCTATTGCAGTCTCAAGCAGGAAAGACTCTCGGAGGAGTCCCATATCTAGCCATTCATGCCCATTGAATGTCTATCCCACACTTAAAGCACAGTAGCTCAGCTTGTAAATCCGGCTGTTTTCAGTAGTGCTAATATAAGTACAATCAAACCAGTCTCTCTACCTATGTTTGCCGATGACCTGAAAGTGGGAGGGCAGGTTGGACACTGGGTCTGAACAGCCCAGAGGGGAAAAACCAGGCCAGCTCAGCGTCTGGCAGCAGTTAGGAAAGTAAATGGATCACTGGGATGGATGTATAAATAGAAGAACAGAGGCCAGCTTGGAAGAGGGAGTTCTGGCAATGATCAAAGGGCTAGCGGGGTCACATCTGGAGTCCTGCACACTGTTTGGGGCATCATGTCACCAGAAAGAATACTGATGAATTGGAGAAGATAAAGAGGTTAACAATGATGCTCAAGGGTTAAATTCACCCTGAGAGACATTGTAACCTATAGAGAGATAGTTAATGAAAAAATAACTTTTATTTAGAAGAGCAGAGCAGATTAAAAATGTCACTGTAAGCTGAGCTGCACTGTTAATTCTCATTATCATTCCTGTAGGCATCATGATGCCTCGTCCACGTTTTTTCTTTTACGAACTCAAGAACTTGTGTTTGAGTTTTGAGATCAAAGCAATTTACTTCAGACCTGGCACAGAAAGGAAATGCTTTGGAGGGGATTAAAAACGAACCGTAAAGGTTTTAGCCTGTCCATCCCTATTTTTTCCAGACATTTCACCATTTAAACATTTCCTAGCGCCCTCCTCACAGGCTTTTGAGGAAATACAAAGCTTGGAAGCTTTGTCCGAAAATTGCTACCACTGAGTTTCCCTTGTGAGTTGCTTTTGCCACTGCAGCTTGGTTTTCCTGCTGCCTATAGTTGCCAGATCTCAATACTTTCAGTTTCTGTTTAGCATGAAAGCTTTTGGCTTGACTCAAAAGCATGTTTCACATTTAAAACAAGCTGAAACAAAAGGGCTCGACTGTAGTGGCTGTGAGAAAGGGTCAGATCTTTGTACGGTAATTCACTGGGCCCTCCAGGATCCCTACAACTTGGGGGCTTTTATCCACTGCCTACTTCTTGTTTCATGGCTTGCGTCGGATAGACTCGCTTTCTGGACTCCTAGGCTTCTCCAGTTTGATTCCACCCTGTCCAAAGAATGGAGAAAATATTCTCTTGCTGTATGCCGAGGTGGTGATTTGTCACTTCAACAAGCTCTGCCTGTCCTGAGCTGACTCTGCGACTTCCAGCCAACCAGCCTCCATTCAAATACAGAGTAATGCACAATAACTTGAACTATTCCAATATGTTATCCGGTTCTATGTTAATAGTATCCACTCAGGAAAAAAATTCTGGTCATCATTATGGAGAGCTCATTGAAGACCTTTGCTCAAGGGATGGTTCTTAATCCTGCCTCAGTGCAGCAGGGATGGTCTAGATGACCTGTTGAGGTCCCTTTCCGCCCAACGCTTTTGATTCTATGTGCAGCAGCACTCAAAATGATCAGATACATAAGGAATGAGATGGAAAATTATTATGCTATTGGCCAAATCCATGTTAAGGCCTCACATGGAATAATACAGTGTGCTGGCTATTGTAGTCACCTCAGCTCAAATAATATAGCAGAAATTGACAGGTGCTGAGAATGATTAGGGGTAGTAAGCGGGGACATAACAATATAACAATGAAGAGAAAAAGCAAATGGGAAGGATCTGTTCTCCTTGTCTCCTAACACAAGGACAAGGGGCTGTTCAATGATATTCAAAGGTGGCAAATTCAAAACAGGCAGAAGGAAATATTTGTCACGCAATGCTTAGGTAGCCAGTGGCACTCATTGCCCCAAGATGTAATTGAAGCTAAGAGTTTAGCAGAAGAAGAAAAGATTAGCCTTTAATATCGCTAATGAGCATATCCAGAGTTGTTTATAGTAAATATTTTTTTAAACACCTTTGGAAGGTTATAAGCCTTCACGCCTCAGAGTGCAAGCAGCTCTGTAACTATTGGGAGTTAACAGGAGACTACCCTGGAGTAGGTATCTCACAACTGCTCACTGCAGGGTTCCTGGCACTTTCCTCTAAAGCATCTGGTGCTGACCACTGTTGGAGACAGATGCTGGAGTAAATGGACCCCTAACTTCCTCCATTGCTGGCGATTCCTTTGTTACCAGTCAGTGGGTAAAACTTCAGCAAACAGCTATTTCAGGAAGGTAGAGAGCTCTAGCCTTGAAACCCAACATGACTGGATTTACTAGATGCCCATGTCACTTCAGCTGCTGTTTTCTTTATAAGCATCTGCTCTGATACTCTGTCTATATCATGAGATTTAATTCTAGGCACTGAGCTTTCTGTTGTCACTACGTTCCAAGGGATCTTTAAGAGTGTAGGTGAATTCATTTTAATAGTTTGGCCAAATTCTTGGGCAGTTATATTTTTACTTTCTCAAATTCTTCATTTCTGGCTTCAGTTGGAGAAGTTACTCTTCACTTCCCTGCCTAACAAAAGAATTGTCTAGCATTTGAAGCACTATCTAGAAACTCGGGTATTTTACAAGTTAATCTCTAGGAGGAGACTTCAGTGGTTTAACGGAAGATTACAGGAAAAGTCCGAAATTGGGAGAAAGCAGTTTATCTAACCACCTCCTAATTAATGGGATGCTTTGATGATTTGGCCCAGTCTTACTTCCTGAAAACAATTCAGGCTTTTGTCGTCTTCCGTATGGCAAGTTTCAAAGCGGAGACGACTGTTATAGTGGTGGGAGGAATAGCAACAGGTTAAAATAGCCCTGTTCTACTTCCTCTTCTCTCTTTGCTTAGTAGGGAAAGTGTGTGAGCTATAGTGGATATATTTTTGTTTCCATCACAAGCCTTTTCAAGGGGACTGAATATCGATTTTGATTGGAAAAGTGGGTTTTAGGGATTTTTGAAAATCTGAACTTTCTAATCAGACTCCCTGGACATCAGGATTAATTAAGCAGCCATTTGTTTAAAAAATAGCATATATGCTTTAAGTGGAACAAATGAAGCCACTTATCAGGCATTTATTGCCACTGGAGATTTCAGAGCTGGTGGTAAGCACTGAGGTAATTAGTGTGCGTGCAGCTGTCCTCGGGTAGCTCTTTGGGGGCAAGGACTGTTGTTTGCTATCAGTCCGTACAGCACTGAGCACAACGAGGCACAGACCCGGTTTTCCTCTAGGCACTATTGCAATGTAAGTGGGTGAAAGGCAGAATAAAACAAATGAGAAAACTCTGCTCCACTCCCATGCCCTCCAGCCTCTGCAACCAGACGCAACTGACAAGGGGCCAAACCGGTTTCCACGAGAGAACGTGAAGTCTCCATTCCCCACCCCCAGCTGAGTAAGCAGGATCGTGAAGATACTAGAGTAGGCTAATGGTCCACTAGCAGAGACCACTCGGGCATGGCCCAGCTGTTGGTTGGTGTCCATGTCCGGCTAAGGCCGAGCGATAGATACGAACAATAAGTGATCGTAAAGAAAAAATGGAGAGGCTATTTTAAGGAGGGAGAAGCAACAAAGTGAATACAACAGGTACCATTCATTGCTTGTCCATTCATCAGCGACCTGCTTGCCGAGTGAAACTGTGGGGAAACCCAGCGCTGGAGTGACTTAACCCGGCCTTGATGCTCTCCCATCCATGCTGCAGAAAAGCTGCATCGAAATGACTTTGAAAACCTAAGGTCAGACCCTTGGGTGAAGGGGCAGATGGGTGAGTGGGGGAAAATGAGATTCCAAGAGGGCATTTGGCAGCTTCCCCTCTACATTGCCCCCAGCAAGCTAAGCTCATCTGTGCAGAAAACAGCCTTCTTCATTGCCTTCCAGCTCCGGCTACCTCTGGTTTGGAGGCTTGTAGCTGTTTATAGTGTCTGCTTCCCATTTGAAAATGGAAGCATTTAAGAAACCATGTTCCCTTGGCTGGCATGGTCCTGTCTCCTTTGGCATTGTGGGTCCTGTCTACACTGGAGAGTGCTGGGGAGTTGTAATCCCATGATAGATATCCTGGGCTGGGATAATGGAAATTGCTGTTGCAAAATGCAATGGTCCTCGGTGATTACTCCTGAGGGCATTCTGCACCAAAACATTTAGAATTCTGCGCACAATATTTTAAAATTCTGCAAGTTTTTTATTTGTCAATAAATGAATGTGGAGGCTCCAGCGTGGCAGTGGGGAACATAGGCCACTGGCTGCACAGAGGTGGGAGATCACCCTGCAGCACCTGCTGGCCCCAGACATAGACTCAGCAGTGAGGCTGCATCTGACATTGACACAGCACAAGGCCTGGGCCTGCCCCAGAAACACCCTGGGGCCCTCCCTGTCTGTGCTAGGTGCACCAGGTGTGGGGCAGGCAGGCTCAACCAGGCAGGATCCAAATGTGAAGGGGCTCAGTGTGGGGGGGGATCCAGGGGTGGGGTGAGAGGATTCTGTGTGGGACAATCTGGGTGCAGGTAGCTCAAGTGTGGGGGGATCTGGATGTACAGAGGCTCGTTGGGGGTTTGCAGGGGCAATGAGACTCTGCAGGGGCTTTCAGGGGAAGGTGGGTGGGGCTCAGTGAGGGGTGGTTTGGGTGCCGGGGAGTCTGGGTCCTGGGGATGTGGGGCTTGGCAGGGTGGGGGTGAGGGTCTGGGTGCAGCTAGTTGGGAGTCAGTGGCATGGGGGTCTTGATGTGGGGGGTCAGGGTGGTGCAGAGGGGTGGGGCTTATCAGTGGGGGTTTGAGTGCAGGGAGCTCAGTGAGGGGTGGAGGTCTGGAGGCAGAGGGTCTGGGTTCAGGGGGGCTCCAGATGCAGAGGTTGAGGTTTGGTGGGGTTCTGGTATGGAGTGCTAGGGGGGTTCTGGGTGTACGGGGTGAGGCTTGGTGGGAATGTTTGGGTATGGGAGGTCCGGATGCAGGGTGGTTGGGGGGGATGGGGGCGCAGCTCCCCATATAGTGACTCCTGCCCTGCAGCTGAGGGGGCAGGAAGCAGGGGAGGATGCTGAGCTTCCTGCGCCTGGGGGAGATGTCTGGGTCTGACACCTTTCAGGAGAAGAGGAAGTCCCTTTCTCTCCGTCCTCCAGCCCAGCTGGAACTAGCAGCTGATCCTGGTTCCGGGTAGGAGCCACTGGCTGTGGTCACCCCAGGCCCTGGGTGATTTACTTCTCCGCCAGCTGCTCTGGCTGCCTGAAATGATTTACCTGCACTGCTAGGGAGGGTGCGTGACCACTCTTGCAGCTTCCCTGTCTGAAAGTCATTTTTCTGCGGGGAAGCAAAGAAATGTGCGGGGGACGTTAATTCTGCGCATGTGCAGTGGTGCAGAATTCCCCCAGGAGTAAGTGATGGATCCCACAGGAGGAGGAGGGAGTGGGCTAATTGGAAGGCAAACCTTATTTAAATTTAAAAGTGCCTTTCAGAGGCCATGTTTGCTCATCATTGATGCTTAATGTACATGAATTGGATACATGTGACTATCTTTTGGGATGGGGAAAAAAAAGGGAGAAGGGGGTTGGGCGTGGGTATCCACTAGACAAACTGCTGACTATCAGAGGTAGCGAATAGATTGCAGCTGGCTCCTCTCAAAGCCCCATTTGTGGTGCTTACAACTGCTCATTTGACACAGCTATTTTTAATTTCCCTAGCGGACTGTTCACAAGCCCTTCGCATCTCCCTTTCCTGTCACCCCCATGCTGCTCCTCCCCCCCAGCCACACATTTTCCAACATCCTCTCCATTTCCCCTGGGTCTAGAAGGGGGGCAGCCCCTTTAGTTTTTTGGGAGGCTCTGGGAGTATGTGTAGGCCTTGACCACTTTGGGCCTGCGTGTGTGTGTACACAGAGCTGGGAAAATGGAGAGATAAATAAATACTCAATTAGGCAGGCGTCCAAGATTCGGGGAGGGGGTGGGCGCGAGAGGGGGGATGTCCAAATTTTGGAATGCCTGAGAAAACTGCAGGAGCCTAAGGCAAGCTCTGAGGTTGTGGGCTTCCCACAGACTCTACAGCCTACACTGAGCGGGGAGGGGCAGAGGCCTGGGAGCTGAACTATGTTCCCACATTAAATGTTAATAATGTGAAGCTAAAGCTCTGACAGCAGGAACATGTGACAAAGGAGTAGCTTCCCCCTCCGAGCCTTTGTCCTCATCCCTGAAGGAAGGGGAAAGATCCTGTCAGCTTGGACAAAGAAAGGATCCCCGGTCACATTTATTTCTCTTTGAGGGGAGAGGGCAGCGTTTATTGCGTTAAATACTGTGCTGCGGGGGAGGAGGGAGGATGGCAGATCTCCAGCCTGAACAAAGGCAGGGTTTGGGGGTTTTTTTCCTTCCCCTTTTCCCTTTGGAAATGCTGTCTCTCTCTGCTTCATTCTGAGCCTTTTAGAAACGAGATCCCCTTTTCTGCCCGACGCCCAGAGAGAGAGCACAGTGATTATGTCTGTATCATTTTATTTCCTAGTCAAAGGGAGATATGAATCGGTAACATCTTAGTTTCTGAACTGATTCGATAGTTCATGTGTAGTGGCTGCTGTCGGAGGAGCAGAAATGGGGGAGGCACAGAAGGCTCTTCATGTTTGACGCTGGCGGGGAGGTTGGATGCTTGGAGGTGGTAGGAAATAGAAGGCCGGATTGCAAAATGACTGCCTGGATCAAGCCACTTCCTCTGTCCCGTGTCTGTGTGAGAAGTCGACTTGGTTTAAATCGCTGTGATTTATTTATTTTTTCAGTTTTTGTAGTTTACTAAACAAAAATCTCATTCTCGCTTTTGGGTATGAAAGCCAAAGTGCGTACTCTGTTCAAGCTACAGCATGGCTCGGGTTTAATAAATCACTTATTCAGAGTCTTCATTTCTGTGTTATGGTAACCATTAGTGAAGGTTCTATTTCTGGTTTACCAGACATAAATTATTCATCAGATTATGTGAAAGGTAGAAGTTTCTATTAGAGTTAAAGGGACCCTATCAGGTTTAAAAACCCTGGTTTTAACATACACATGCTTTCGCCTCCCCTATATTTTATGAATAGGTTTGGAAGGATTAGTTTATCGGTAAATGTCGATAAGCATCAATTTCACCATCTGCACACAAACAGTTGTCATCTCTAGATCTCTGTGCTTGACAAAGGAGGTCAATATCATTATTCCCATTTTACAGATGGTGAAACTGAGGCACAGAGGTGAAGTGACTTGCCCAAGGTCACCCAGCAGGCCAGTGGCAGAGCTGTGACTAGAACTCAAGTCTCCGAAGTCCCAGTCCAGAGTGCTCTATCCATGGGGTCACACTGTCTCCCTGGTTCAATTGGAGCTATAAGTGGCCCGTGCTCCATTATGGTCCGAAAATGGATCCCTGTGTGCATATAAACTTGGCCACGCTTTGTCTCTTGTCTCTGGAGGGCCAAGTCTCTTTAAAGGGTTACCCACTGATGGTTTCTTCTGGATAAGGCCAGTGAGCTAGTGTGGGGTGAGGAGAGGGGCGTATGGGACCTGGGTGTCTCTTCTCTGCAGTCTGTGGGTGGGTGTGTCACATGTGGCGTTAGCGAGTCACGTCCTCTCCAGTATCGGCGAGAATGCGTTGTCTTTATTGGCACACGTCTCTGTGTTGCCCTGTATATCTGCCGCGTTGGAAAAGGGCTCCTGGCTTTCTGTTCGACGCTCTGTTGCTACAGGTGCACCAGCATTTGTTCCCCTGAAGCTCTTGGCATTCCCTCACTGCCCTTTAGGCTACCTGAGGGGTGTCCTAACCTGTTGGGGAGAGCACGCGCCTCCCAGAAAAGAAGCGATTTGTGCATAGTATCTGAACACTCGTGTCGATGTTTCCTAGGGAAGGTAGAAGCCAGAATGCAGTGATCTGGTCTGATTGTGTATCTTAAATTAGTGAATGTGCCTACACAGACTACATTTTGTGGTGATGATTGGAGGGAGGGGTGTCATTAAAGTAATTCAGCACCCTGGGTACATCATGCCCCAGGGGCACCCCTTGTCTCAGCTCCAACCCTTCACCATGGCTCTGCACCCGCTCGCTGTAGTGGCAGGGGCAGTAGCATGAGGCAGGGGCCCTTTCTATTCCCAGAAATGGCAGCAGGTTGTCTCTGCTCCCCCAGGAGAGGAAGGGGTGGCAGCAGCCCCTCCATCTCTCAGTATCTACCTGTCTGCTGCGGTATCTGCTTGGGTTGGGGGGCTGGTCTCTTCTCCCCCTGGCCCGCATGGAGCACACTGCTGGTGGGGCCCTGGAGGGTTTGTGGGTCTTGGGGTTCAGAACATTGGTCTGACCCAATATGGCTATTCCTATGGTCCATCTAGCCCTGTATCTTGTCTTCTGCTAGTGCCAGATGCTTCAGAGGGAGTGAACAGAACAGGGCAATTATCAACTGATTCATCTCCGGTCATCCATCCCTAGCTTCTGGCAGTCAAAGGTTTAGGGACACCCAGAGCATGGAGTTGTCCCCGACTATCTTGGCTAATGGCCATTGATGGACTTATCCTCCATGAATGTGTCTAATTCTTTTTTTAACCCAGTTATACTTTTGGCCTTCACAACGTCTCCTGGTAATGAGTTTCCACAGGTTGACTGCGCATTGTGTGAAACACTTCCTTTTGTTTGTTCTAAATCTGCTGCCTATTAATTTCATTGGGTGACCCCCTGGTTCTTGTGTTATGTGGAGGGGTGAATAAGACTTTTTCTTCACACTTTTCATGATTTTATAGACTTCTATCCTATCCCCCCTTAGTTGTCTCTTTTCTAAATGAATAACCCCACTCTTTAATTTCTCCTCATATGAAAGCTGTTCCATACCCATAATCATTTTTGTTGTCCTATAATTTTTATAGTTCTAATATATCTTTTTTGAGATGGGTTGACCAGAACTGCACGCAGTATTCAAGGTGTGGGTGTACCATGGATTTATATAGTGGCATTATGATATTTTCTTTCATAATGATTCCTAACATTGTTAGCTTTTTATATTGGTGCTGCAGATTGAACAAATGTTTTCAGAGACCTATCCACGATGACTCCAAGATTTGATTCTTGAGTGGTAACAGCTAATATAAGTCCCATCATTTTATATGTATAGTTGGGATTGTTTTCCAGTGTGCATTACTTTGCATTTATCAGCATTGAATTTCATCTGCCATTTTGTTGCCCAGTCGCTCAGTTTTGTAAGATTCCATTGAAGCTCTTTGCACTCTGCTGTGGAATTAACTATTTTGAGTAATTTTGTATCGTGTGCCGACTTTGCCACCTCACTGTTTACCCCTTTTTCCAGATGACTTATGAATAAGTTGAACAGCACTGGTCCCAATACAGATCTCTGGGGAACACTGCTATTTATCTCTTTCCATTCTGCAAACTGACCATTTAGGACACACAGGGTAGCAATATCTTTTAACCAGTTACTGAGTCATGAGAGGACCTTCTCTTTTTATCCCATGGCCTCTTATTTTACTGAAGAGCCTTTGGTGAGAGACCTTGTCAAAGGCTTTCTGAAAATCCACTGCACTGACTGCACCACCCTTGTCCCCATTTTTGCTACACCTTCGAAAAATTCTAATACAGTAGAACCTCAGAGTTATGAATACCAGAGTTACAAACTGACTGGTCAACCATACACCTCATTTGGAACCAGAAGTATGCAATCAGGCAGCAGAGAGCCGCCCCCCCGCCCCCCCCCCCAAAAAAACAAAACAAAACACAAAAACAGTAAATACTGTGCAGGACAGTGTAAACTACTTTAAAAAAAAGGGGGGGGGGAGTTTTAAAAAAGATTTGACAAGGTAAGGAAATGGTTTCTGTGTTTTTGTTTCATTTAAATTAAGATGGTCTGCATAGTAAAGTTTCAAAGCCGTATTAAGTCAATGTTCAGTTGTAAACTTTTGAAAGAACAACCATAACATTTTTTTGAGAGTTAGGATCATTTCAGAGTCAGGAACAACCTCACTTCTCAAGGTTTTTGTAACTCTGAAGTTCTACTGTAGATTGGTGAGGCATGATTTCCCCTTTACAAAAGCAGTGTTGACTCTTTCCCAACATATTGTGTTTGTCTATGTGTCTGATAAATCTGTTCTTTATTGAGGCCCATTTGAGACGTATGGGGCAGTTTGCCCCTCTTGGAGCTATTGTTTGCAGACTCAGGCAGAGGCTACTGTATCAGTTACACTCAAGCTATGACTTCAAATTTATCTTTGCAACCATGAGGGCTTAAAATGTTATTCTGGAGTGAAAGCTGCGATTGTGATGTAATCATGTGATTCTTGGAGCTGGAACCCTAGATCTATGCCTTAATCCGGCCCTCAGTATGTATAGTATGTGCTCCTCTGGAAGTAAACCCAATGATGTCCACTGTGAAGTGCCTTTCACCCATAGAGCTCATGAATATATCCTATACCCAGGTCTGTTCCTCCCCCTGCTTTAAAGAACAGAGGATCGCATGGTACCAGATAGAAAGCACTTAGCACCATCTGCAGCTAGCTTTTGGCTGTCTCCACACTGGAGCGGTGCTGGCTTGCTGTGTGTTTAGCAGGTGCTCTGATCTGCAGGGCCAATGCCTGTACTGCTCACCTGTCTCAGGGAGCCGCCTCCCAGAGCAGCATTACCAGGTGTCACCTTATGGAATAAGTAGCATGTGACCTGCCTTGGAGACCAAAGCTGTTACACACTTGCCTTAAAACTACTCAAGGGCATCTGCAGGACGTGTGACAAAGAGCAAGCGGCTGCCGGCAGCTCCTTGGGCTCCCCAGCCCCAGGTTGGACTCTCCCTCCTGGAGCTTCTGGTGGTCTGATGCTTCCAGCTGTTTTCATAGTGTTTGCTTGCCGTGGGGAGCTCTGTGGATCAAGGCATCGCGGGGGCAGGCGGAACAGGAAGGGACAAGGCACACAGATTGATCTCAGATGTCCCCTCAGCATCCTGCCAAGGACAGCAGCAGCTTACATAAGATTTTCACCAGTTGTGTGGCTGCAGCTGGCGAGAAAGGGGATGGGGTGTGTGTGTGTGTGAGGGGGAGGGAGCGTGGGGGGAGTTGGCAGTTGGCAGTGGGAGCAAGTACAGCCTTGACAGTTACACCCTTTTCTTTTTGCTAATCCTAGTGCAATTTACCACCAGTAAAAATGGCCAGCAGTGGTTATGGACTGAGCCGATGTCTGCAGGACGAGGAAGCCTCACCTGCACTGCTGTGTTAGTGTAATACGTAGGCTGACGCTACCATGAGGAATCCACTGGCTTAGCAGGCTCACATCATCAGTCATGCATCCATTCCCGTAGACACTGTTGGGTCACTTCTAGTCCATTCTGCCTGCCAGCTCAGGATTGTTCCTCCCGGCTGTGTCCAGTCTAGTTTTAAGTGTCTCTCTTAATTTCAACTTCCGAAGAGTCTCCGGAAGTCCCTTTACTAAAGGGCCCTTCCACAAATGTAGTGCGAAGTGAGGCAAGTTGCCAGGTGAGAGATCATGGGGCATTATTTTACAGTAAGGCCTGGAACTCTGTTCCCCTCAGTGCAGTTACCTGTGAACTGTCTTGACCTCTTGGGGATGCAGGATGCAAATACCAGCTGGCTTCTTGGGTAACAGCAGGAAAATTCTGCCCTGAGGTATAGGGGTAGTTCCTGAAATTGGGATGTTACTCTTGGCCTTTGGGTAATAGATCATAATGAAGGCAACTGTTTTCCCTTGGGGCCAGTTCTCTATTGCTGTTGACTCCCCATCAGCCAGTACTTGTTTCCATGTGGCTTGATTTGTATCTCTTCCCCTCCCCACCCCGCCCCACCTTCCCAGCCATCTGTATGTCTCTCCAGTCCTGCTTTGCTAGCCGCATCTCTCTTCCATCACCTTCCTGGCTACTCTTTATGGCCACCTTCTTCAGCCTTCCTTGCTTAAGCAGCAGATGTCCACTGTGTGCCGCTCCCCTGACCACTAGGGTGGTGCTGGGAAAAATGCTCAAATGCCTTTGAGCAGGTACCAGCCCAACGCGCTCTCGCTGCCTTGGCCTCTGCCCCAGCTCTGGGGTTGGTTCCTTGTGCACCAACTAAAGCTGTTTCAGACCAACCAGTACAGAAACCAGCTCCTCACTTTTTTGCCTCCTTCCTGCATCTGTCAACTTTCCTTGTACGTCCTGTCAGCTGGGACAGGCAACTCCGAATGCGTGGCAGCAAAACAGAGCGCTGATTGTTTCAGCTCGGTTTCCATGTTGTCTCACACCCTGACAATAGCCTTGTGTGCTGGTTGGTTGTCAGCCAATTAACTTGCTCCTGGGAGCTGCCCTGTGTATTCGGATGGGCCAAAAGCATCCCATAATTGTTACTTTTATCCTGCCGCACAGTGCTGATGGGCCGGAGTTAGACAACTCCTTCTAGACAACGTTCTTGTGTAATCGTTTGTCCTGGGTCCCCCAGAAAGGGCATAGGTTGCTACATGGAAAGACATAGGCAAGAGCAATTGTCTAGATGCTGGTTTGATTTATGCTCCGAGTAATATAGGAGTTGGAGTGGGAGTAAATACAGGGCATTGTCTACCAGCTTCTCTAGACGGGGCCAGGGAGTAACTTTGCTTGTAGCTGAGTTCTTACCTCTTCTCATAATCTCCACTGTCTTGTGTTTTTCCACCTAAGCATTATGTAAGCCTAGCACAAAAGCCCAGAAACGAACTTTTGTCATACACTCTAATCCTGTTTAAAGCAATTGCCTGAGATGTATCCCTGCCAGTCATGCCACTGATGAGAGGAGTTGCCTTTTGTCCTGTGGAGCATCCAGCATTTAATCCTGCGTGTTGGATACTGGCACCACTCCCTTCTGCTTGGTGCACTCCTACGAGTGTGGTCCTTTAAATCAACACGTCCGCCATTGAGCCATTGTGTTACTTTGGGGCGTGAGAGAATGAAGATGGCTTGGAGAAAATAGGACCTAAAACGTCTGCCCCGGACTCAGACTAGAACCTGAAAAAGTGTGTGCGTCAGGAGAAACATTTTCCCCTTTGGGAGTGCCTCTTCCCTTCCCTGCTCCAGCTGGAGACCCTGATTCTGAGAGACTGGCCACGTGGTATTCCCAGCCCAGCAGGAAGCACTGGAAATTTTGTAAGGCGAGTGTTGGGATTAATGAGATTTCCAGCCCAATTTAGAAGAGGCAAGAGCTTTCACTTTAAGCATCTGAGCTTCTGGGACAGTATCTGAACTTCCTATCCATCGCTAATGTGCACAGATGTCGATTTTAGATGGTTGCTTTTCTTATTTTTATTTTAAAGTGAAAGTAGTACTTTGTGAAAGATGGTGCACAGACCATACTGGAAACAAGACCTGATGTCCTTCAGCCAGAGGGTGGTTAGGGAATATAACTCCTGGGGGGAATTCTGCACCACTGCACATGCGCAGAATTCATGTTCCCCACAGATTTCTTTGGTTCCTCGTGGAAAAATGAGTTTGACAGGGAAGCTGCAAGAGCAGTCACACCACTCCCTAGCAGTGCAGGTACATTATTTCAGGCACCCAGAGCAGCCGGCAGAGAGGGACATCACTGCAGGGCTGGGGACACCCCAGCCAGTGGCTTCTACCTAGAGCCAGGATCAGCTGCTCGTCCCGGCTGGGCTGGAGGCAGGAGAGGACGGGACGACTTCTTCCCCTGCAAGGAGTGGCTGGGACTGTGTCAGACTCTTCCCCAGAAACCTCCCCCAGGCGCAGGAAGCTCAGCATCCTCCCCTGCTTCCTGCCTCCATCACTCCTCAGCTGTGGGGGGAGGGGTCACTGTCTGGGGAGCTGCTTCCCCATCCGCCCAACCCCCGTGCATCCGGACCTCCCATACCCAGACACCCTTGCTAAGCCTCATGCGATACATCCAGAACCCCCCTAGCCCTCCATACCAGAACCCCACCCACTGAACCTCAACCCCTGCATCTGGAGCCGCTCTGCACCCAAACCGCCTGCTTCCGGACCCCCACCCCTGCACCCAGACCACCCCGCACAGCTCCCTGCACTCAGACTCTGATGCCCCCGCCCCCTGCACCACCCTGAGCCCCCACATCCAGACCCTCTCGCCACTGACTCCCAACTAGCTGCACCCAGACTCTGATGCCACCAAGCCCCACTCTCCTAGCACCCAGACCCCCTCCCCGCTGAGTCCCCCCCACACCCAGACCGTTCCGCTGAGCCCCAACCACCTTCACCTGGAAGCTCCTGCAGAGTCCCATTGCTCCTGCACCTGGAACCCACTCCTCCTCCCTCCCCCATGAGCCTCTGTGCATCCAGATTCTCCCCCCCCCCCCCCCCCGACCTAGACCCCGCACTGAGCTGCCTGCACCCAGATTGTCCCATACAGAGCCCTCTCACCCCACACCTGGATCCCTCCACACTGCACCCCTCCACACTTGGATTCTGCCTGGTTGAGCCTGCCTGCCCCACACCTGGTGCACCTAACACAAATGGGCAGGCCCCCAGGGTGTTTCTGGGGCAGGCCCAGGCCTTGTGCTGTGTCAGGGTCGGGTGCAGCCTCACCACTGAGTCCGTGTCCCAGGGATGGGGGGGCTGCAGGGTGATCTCCCACCTTCGTGCAGCCAGTGGTCTGTGCTCCCCATGCTATGCTGGAGCCCCTGCATTTATTTAACAAATAAAACTTGCAGAATTTTAAAATATTGTGTGCAGAGTTTTTAATTTTTTGGTGCAGAATGCCCTCAGGAGTAGAATATGCAGCAGTTTGGGAGATGGGGTCAGCCCAGGGTCTCTGCTAAACCATATGTAGTTGGTAAAGCCAACCATGTCGTGGCTGCTGTTATGTTGGCAGCTCCATGATAAAGTTCCTTTTTAGATGCGGCTTTCTGAACGACGCTGAAAGCTGTTTCCTTGAGAATGGGTGGTGGCCGTCCACTCTGCTCTGCTGAGGTTGCTTCACTTGTGTACCACAGACCCACTCTGACTTCTCCACCTCTGCTCATGGGAATACTTGGCACTTCCGTAGCACCTCTTGACCAAAGCTCTCCAAGCACTTAGATGCCTCACACCATCGCTGTGAGGTTCAGAGAGGTGTGACCTGAAGCCAGTCACCACAGTGAATTGAGGGGGGAGGAATAGCTCAGTGGTTTGAGCATTGGCCTGCTAAACCCAGGGTTGTGAGTTCAATCCTTGAGGGGGCCATTTAGGGATGTGGGGCAAAAACTGGGGATTGGTCCTGCTTTGAGCAGGGGGTTGGACTAGATGACCTCCTAAGGTCCCTTCCAACCCTGATATTCTATGAGGGCAAAGCCAGAAGTAAAACCCCAAATTTCTGACCTGCAGCCCTCTACTCTAAACAGGAGGTGATGCTTTGTGCGCTTGAGGGAACTGATGTGATGCATTGAAGTTTGGCCACAGGGCAGCCAGTTACTCTGTGCAGGGTGTCTTATTCATTTCTGCATTCCCTCTCCTCTTAGTGCACATTCCCTGCATGTTCTGTTGATGCAAGCTGCAGCTGCTTTCCTAAGCATGTCATGGTGCAGTTAGGGGGATGATGTGGTACTACAATGCTTGCACATTGCATCAGAATTAGGGCTGTCGATTAATCACAGTTAACTCACACGATTAACTCAAAAAAAATTTAATCGTGATTAATCACACTGTTAAACAATAGAATACCAATTGAAATTTATTAATGTTGGATGTTTTTCCACATTTTCATATATATTGTATTCTGTGTTGTAATTGAAATCAACGTGTATATTATTTTTTATTACAAATATTTGCACTGTAAAAATTATAAAAGAAATGGTATTTTTCAATTCACCTCATACAAGTACCGTAGTGCAATCTCTTCGTCGTGAAAGTGCAATTTACAAATGTAGATTTTTGTTTGTTACATAACTGCACTCAAAAAAAAAAACCCCCAATGTAAAACTTCAGAGCCTACAAGTCCACTCAGTCCTACTTCTTGTTCAGCCAATCTCTAAGACAAACAAGTTTGTTTACATTTACAGGAGATAATGGTGCCCTCTTCTTATTTACAATGTTACCAGAAAGTGAAAACAGGTGTTCACATGACACTTTTGTAGCTGGCATTGCAAGGTATTTACGTGCCAGATATGCTAAACATTCGTATGCCCCTTCATGCTTTGGCCACCATTCCAGAGGACATGCTTCCATGCTGATGATGCTCGTTAAAAGAATAATGTGTTAATTACATTTGTGACTAAACTCCTTGAGGGAGAATTTTATGTCCTCTGCTATTTTACCCGCATTCTGCCATATATTTCATGTTATAACAGTCTCGGATGATGACCCAGCACATGTTGTTCATTTTAAGAACACTTTCACTGCAGATTTGACAAAACGCAAGGTACCAATGTGAGATTTCTAAAGCTAGCTACAGCACTTGATCCAAGCTTTAAGAATCTGAAGTGCCTTCCAAAATCTGAGAGGGATGAGGTGTGGAGCTTGCTTTCAAAAGTCTTTAAAGAGCAACACTCTGATGTGGAAACTACAGAACCCGAACCACCAAAAAAGAAAATCAACCTTCTGCTGGTGGCATCTGACCCAGATAATGAAAATGAACATGTGTTGGTCTGCACTGTTTTGGATCGTTATCGAGCAGAACCCGTTATCAGCATGGACGCATGTCCCCTGGAATGGTGGTTGAAGCATGAAGGGACATATGAATCTTTAGAGCATCTGGCATGTAAATATCTTTCAACGCTGGCTACAACAGTGCCATGAGAACGCCTGTTCTCACTTTCAGGTGACATTGTAAACAAGGAGCAGGAAGCATTATCTTCCGCAAATGTAAACAAACTTGTCTGTCTGAGCAATTGACTGAACAAGAAGTAGGACTGAGTGAACTTGTAGAGTTTTTTCCGTTGTTTTATTTTTGAATTTAGGTGTTTTTTTTTGTTTGTTGTTTTTTTTTGCTTCGCTACATTGGTAAGTTCAACTTTCATGATAAAGAGATTGCACTACAGTACTTGTATTAGGTGAATTAAAAAATACTATTTCTTTTGTTTTTTTACAGTGCAAATACTTGTAATCAAAAATGGATATAAAGTGAGCACTGTATACTTTGTATTCTGTTTTGTAATTGAAATCAATATAGTTTAGGATGTAGAAAACATCCTAACTATTTAAATGGTATTCTATTATTTAACAGTGCGATTAATCACGATTAATTTTTTTAATTGCTTGACAGCCCTAATCAGAATATCATCATTGTGCTGAGATTCAGCATCCCACTGAAAAAATTCCTGGGCACAGGAAACTATTTGGGATTTCCATAGGCGTCCCTGAAAACAAGCCTGGGCAATCCCTTATGAGGCTATCAGGGCTATTCCCACAAACAGTAGGAGGAGTGGCAACCCTGCCCCTACCAGATCCATCCTCCTCTTACTTCATACTGTGCAGAAGCTAGCGTTGAGTGTTGTAAACCAAGAGCTGGGGTTACTGAGCTATATTCCGGAATTAGACCCCTCCATCGCTTTCTGCAGAACTGTGAAACAGAGCCCATGTATCATCCCCATCAGAATGTTTAATTCAATCCCACCCCCTCGTCTGCTAGTAGGACTTACACTTAAACGTGGATGCAAGGAAAACCTTGGCTGGAAGGAAATCACAGTATCCGCTATACGGCCCCTTCTGCTGGGGCTCAAACTGCATGTGCTCCAGATTAACTTTCTTCAAAGGTGGCTTGGCTTGGCTGGTTGCAGATAGAGCCAAACCATGAATAAACCCACTAAGAGGCAGTTTCTGCGTTTTGTTTTCAACAGAATTTGGCCCAGCCTTTGCTAGCTGGTCCAACAGAGAGATCCTGAATTGGCTGAAAACTGTCTTTCAACTGGTTAGGAGAAGCTGGTCAGAATTTCCCATCAGATTTTTCTGGATCAAAACTGGTGCTTTTCATTTATTTCCCATGGAAATTTTCGTTTGGGGGAAAAAAATCTTGGTTCCATTAGAAAATGTCTGGCTTTTCATTGAAAAAGAAGAAACTTTTTAGTGTGTGAAATGTGAAAACTGGCTTTTGTGGACAAACCAGAAAACCTCACAGATTAGAAAACCAGCCAAACGAACAGGAACCTTGCATTTCGTTTTTTAAAATCTTTTTGCAGAAAATCCTCACTCTTCCCCAGCTAGCTCTGCTGGTCAGTAATCATGGTGCGTGGCCTAGAGTATCTGGAGGCCCAACTGTGAGCAGCACAATTAATGATGGCCCATTGCAAGTGGCTCCAAACAGCTAGAACTGTATTGGCTGTACTGTTAGCTGTAAAGTGGCTTATACTTGGTTTGGAGGAGTGTGTTAGCTCTTATCTCGTCCGTCTCTCCCCCTGCTCTAGATTAAAAGGGGATTTCTCTCCTTCCCCTCTGGGGCTCTGATGAATGGGAGACAGACTCACGTACTGAAGTACTGGCTTCCCCCACTTGGTGTAACTCAACCTGGACCCTTGGTAACCGGAATACTTGCCAGGATGTGAGCCCTGCACAGCCCCATTGGGGAGTGGATACAGAAAGTGGCTTATGCCACCCCCAGCTGTACTGTACAGCTCTCTGCTGACCTAAGCCTGCTTGACTCTGGCTCCTAGTCACATAAAGCTCCGTTGTAATTGTAGCTCCGAAGTTTGTGGATCTTCGCTGGGAATAAGCCTGCCAGGAGGTAGAGGGGGGTGGGAGAGAGGGAAGAACAGATTGGCTGGCTGACAAATATGAGCTTCGTACCAAAACCTTTGGGAGGGAGTTTCCTGCTGCTCTAGTCTCCACCCCATCCGTCGTCCTGAAGTACAGTGCCACGCAGAGCGTGTTGGAGAGGGAAGGAGGCATTGTGAATCCACACCTGATTTCCTGGCCTTGATCTCTCTGCCCTGGAACCCTCAGCCGTGATGGTCCTTGTGGTCCCATTGCAACAGGGCTGCTTGCACCCACCCACAGCGTGTGGCTCACGTGGACTTGGCTCTCACTATGTGAGGTCCATGGAGCTTCGCAGCTGAGACACCACTCTGGGACACGTGGGGCATGGCGGGGGAGACGATCCACTGAAGACTGTCGGCTCCCATCCAATATGCTTAAAATGGCTCACTGCTACTTCAGCCTCAAGTTCTCTCCGTCCAACCACACCCTACAGTCCGGCCGAGCTCCCTGGCCCCCTTTGTGTGTTGTAGCGCTGCCCGTGCCCTGTAATGCTGCAGGTGGCGATTTGGTTCTGGAATGCCCCCCCTCCTGGGGGACTTGCGTCAGATCGGCGTGGTGCTGAATGAAAGTCTGTCAGGTGTTTAGCGAGTGAGCTTGCCTCTGCGTCTGGGTTTTATTTCCTAAGCTGATTCTTGGAATTAAACACTCTCTCGTTAAAGTGCCTTTTTGCGTCTTTGCTTAGCTGCCTTAAGAGTTCCGAATTGGGTAATTCCACGTGCCAGGTTTGTTACCCAAATCTGGGTGGAAAAGCCAAGCTCCCCATGGACTCTAAAGGCAGCCTGACCTGTGGTCAGGGGCTCTGGAACAATCTGTATAGTGGAGGTGCTGAGAGCCATTGAACCAAACTGTAAACCCTGTGTAAGATGGAAACCACTTCAAGCCAGTGGGAGCGGTAGCACCCCTAGTCTCAGCACCTATGTCTCTGGTGAGAGCTCATGCTGGTGCCAGCTGCCTCTGTGGGCACATAGAAGTGACTAAGGGTCCTGTGGCACCTTATAGACTAACAGAGGTATTGGAGCATAAGCTTTCGTGGGTGAATACCCACTTCGTCGGATGCGCATCCGACGAAGTGGGTATTCACCCACGAAAGCTTATGCTCCAATACCTCTGTTAGTCTATAAGGTGCCACAGGACCCTTAGTCTGGATCTGTAGAAGTGACAAACACGGGGATACTTGTGGGCACATAGTGCAGCCTTATCCACCAGGCTGCAAGTAGAGGGCTGCCTCTAGAGCAGTGGTGGCCAAAATGCAGCCACCCTAATGCGTCTCTGGCATGGAGTTCTGGGCTGCGGGGAGAGGTTTCCATGGAGCCTTCTGCACGGCAGCTGTTCTACAGGATAACAGCTGCGAGCGTGTGCTTCTGGCAGAGCTGAGATTACCCTGCTGAATCAGTTCCATGGGCTATCTAGTCTGGCTTCCCTTTGCCAAAAGCAGCCAATTGTTATTTCAGAGGAAGGTGAGAACCCTTCCTCTGTGATTCCCTTAGTTTGTGATGTACCAGTCCGTAATGGGGAGCCCGGACACGCTGGCAGCTGAAACGTTGGAGCGTCAGGTGATCTAGGATCCTATGGATTCTCTTGTTGTTTCCATGGTGTCGATAGGGGCAGGAGATGGGCCCCAGGGCAGCTCAAGACCATCTCTAGGCGGTGGGCAGGAGACAGTCATGTCATACTCATGGGGCACAGCCAGATTGGTGATCGGTGTGGTTCGTTGTGTCCTCGGCTGACACCGGGCAGTGGTCATGGGGCGGGGAGCAGGAAAGAGGAACCCCCCCACCCCGCAAGGGCATTCCACAGCCCCTCTGAGCTGATCGCTCTGTTCAAAACTTGTGTGGCTCTCAGGAATGATTAGTTTGCTTGGCATGCTGATGCCAAGTCCAGGGATGCTGTGCTTGTTGCTCTGGGCTGACTCCCAATTATGGGTGTTAATCGGGGGCTGAATAGTTCAGATTCTCTTCTCCCATCTGCTCCATCGTGTGTGGGGATGAATATACCAGGGACAAGTCCTGACTTAGGCTCATCCAGCTCTCTAATGTGCACAACTGTCCCTAGACATATCTGGGGAGGTTTCACCCCGTCTCACTCATTTTCTTTCCCAGTCCACCTGTGATATTATCTGATTAAAATATGACCATATAGATCATTGTTGCAACCATTGTTACATATTCGCAGAAAATCTTGTACAAAGGTTGTCAAGTGAGGTGTCTACGTAAAGATTATAATTTGCTAGTTATGATTATGCCATCTGTATGCATGTATCATTTTTGTAGTTGAAGTTATGAATATTGGCTCTATACCTGGATTTGAAATGTTAGCCAGCACATCTTGGAGGGGCTATTCAAATTGAGTGGCCCATCAAAAGAACACTTAACTGACAATGGACCATCAGAGATGCCCATCTAAACTGAGCGAACTTTCCTACCCGCTGTCTGGAATATAGGTAATGGCTTCCTGCAATGACTGAGCAGAATTGGGCATGAACATGTGACTTGCCCATGTGACTCCAAACATCTGCTCACCTGCAATTATCCACTACCTGTTCTGAGGTTTTTG
The DNA here is from genome assembly GCA_033296515.1 of Macrochelys suwanniensis. NCBI lineage: Eukaryota > Metazoa > Chordata > Testudines > Chelydridae > Macrochelys > Macrochelys suwanniensis. The sequence goes on along the minus strand of CM065785.1, from coordinate 7,685,145 downwards.
TTTGAAACAATGGGTTTCCCTCCACATGGCAGAGGGTATAAATGGCCCTGAAAACCCCTCCATTTTGCCTCTTTTGTGCCCAAGCCTCTGGGCTATGAACTTATACTAATGGGAGCATTCTAACCAAGGAATTGAGGATCTTCCAGTGATTTGGAAGCAGCCAGAGACCTATCAAGCCAGCAGTTTATTCCATCACTGCTACAAACCTGAACCAAAAACTTTGCCATTACTGTATGTATTTGATTCCTTTAACCAATTCTTTCTTTTTTTCTTTTTTCTCTTTTTTCTCTCTTCTCTCCTCTAAACCCCCTAAAGGAAACTGCCTTTGTTTTCTTGTTAGCCAGTGTGGTGAAACAGAAGTTTACTTTTGTTGCTGGTTTGGTATATCCTATGGGGGATTAGCCACCAGTCTTGGGGTGGGTTTGCCCTCTTTCTCAGTAGTTTGTCCTGAATTGGGCATCTTCAGTTGTAACCCACTGAGGCACGGTTACACCACCTCTTTTTGGAAGGAGCAGGTGAATCATCTTTGCTGTGAGGTTCCCAAGCAGTGGGTTGTGAGCAGGAAAAGGGGAGTGTTGGACAGTGCTGGTATCTCCTGGGGCCGCGTATGGACTAGACTTCAGCACAGTTCTAGGTTTCTCAAGGAGGGAGTTTAGAGGGCAGGTCGAGAAGATGCTCTCCAATGGGGATGAATTGTGGGGCTGCCAATGGGCCCTGTCAGTCTGACCAGGGCTGGTGTGCCCACTAGGCGACCCTAGGCGGTCGCCTAGGGCGCCGGGAGCCGGGGGGTGGCTGGCCGGGCTGCCTCCCGCCCTCCCGGCTCCGCGGCTGAGCCGGGAGCTGGGGGGGGCGCTGCGGGCGGGGGGGCTGAGCTGCCAGCCTGCGGTGGGGGACTGGCTGCTGCGGGGGGGGGGGGGGGGTGGCGTTAGCTGGTGGGGGGGCACAGGGCTGGTGCAAGGAAGTTTCGCCTAGGGCGTGAAACTTCCTTGCACCAGCCCTGAGTCTGACACACTTTCTCTGTGGGTCTTGATTGGAAATTGCTCTGGGACCCAGGAGCTTAGCCTGTATTGGTCCGTAATGAGAATTCATGGCGGCTTCTGGTGACCTACATTCCATCCAGAGAGGAGACTGGAGCCGGCAGCTTCATTGACTCCCTCACTGTGCCCATTGGGTTGATGGGCTTGTAGTTCCTCGTGGGCCTTTCTGAGCAGATGGGCCATTGCCGCTAGCTCAGCGTGCGGAGTGCGCTTGCTGTTTGCCAAAGACTTGTGCGGGTACGTGCTCCTTTATCAGAGACTGGAGACTCGTTTATATGGCCGAAAGCCCAGAGACTGATCCTCCTCCAGCGCAGGCCTCTTTGTACTGCCACTGCTGACCTGGACCAGCTCAGAGCTCCGTTCTGGAGTGACGATGGGAAGGCGCTCTCAGTCGGCAGACTGCTCTCATTGTTCTCCTCCCCTACCTCCTCTGTGCCGCTAGGCTCCCCAGTGATCGGATGATGGGAACAAACGGGTGGGAGAGCCTCAACCTTCTGGGCTTCCAGAAATGTACAGCGTCGGTAGTGAGGCTACCGAAATGCAGCCTGTAAGGGACTGTAGTAGCACATGTGGTTGTTAGTTGTTGATGCTGCACTTCATGTCTTCAAATTCCTTTGCAAAGACGTACTGAGAGCGAAATCACCTGTGATGAAGCATGATCTGTATGGGGCATGGGGAAGGGGGATGGTGTGTGCATGCCAGGGCGGGTAGCTATGGAAGTAGGCACCCGGAAGCTGCTCTTGTGGAGGCCGGTAGAGCGGCTGTGGTACCTGGCTTGAGGGCAGAAGCGATGTGTGTGGGGGACATGCCGGGTCACATCTTCCCCTGCCCCCCAAATTTCTTCCAGATTTTATTTTTATTTTTTTGCAGACCTCCAGGCAGGCCAACCAGGGGGTGGGCAAATTTCGCGCCTGCCTGAGGCTTGCAAGGCTGGGCCCATCGTGGGGTCACTGCTGGCCTGTGGGGCCGGGCGCCTGCCCTGGGGTTTGTTCAGGTCTCACACAAGGGATTTAACCAGGGCCATGGGGTGGCTAATGTGCAGGAGCCCCCAGTTGGGAGAGTCTTGGATGCCCCGGTTAGAAACCACCCAGCCTCCAGGGGCTCGAGGCAGTGTCAGGGCTGCCCCACTCCCACATTTGTTGACTCAGAGCCAGTCTTGCTCAGTCACGGGGCGCCACCGGGCCCCCTCCCTGCACGGCAGCTGGCAGAGCTGAGCCAGTCAAGTGACCTCAGGCTGGGCGAGCTGTGCCCCATAGGGAGAGGCTGGAGCAACAGCTGGCTGCTGCAGGGAGAGGCTGCTGCTTTCTGGGAGGGGAGACTGAGGGTAAGGTGTTCGAGCTGTTGGGGGGCGGGGGGGGGGGCAGCCGAACCTTTAAATTGTGCCACCTGCCATCAACCGTCACGTGTCACCTCTGTTTGAGGGGGTTGCATTGGAGATCACACACACACACACACACACACACACACACACACACACACACACACACACACACACACACACACACACACACACACACACACACACACACACACACACACCTCTTATGCCCTCTTATGTCTGCAGTACTCAACGAAGTCTCTTGGCACTCCCCATGTACCGACGGCGGGCGGCCACCCTGCCGAGATCGCCCTGCGGCTCTCAATCGCCCCATCCTGGGCCTGCATCTGTCCCGTCAGAGACCGAGCCAGGGGAGGCCGGTGCTGCTGCTGTGGCGCGCGAGGTTGTGGATAATTCCTCTTCGCTGAGCCCTCTAGTTCTCTGATGCTCTGTCTTCCCTCACCCAGGGATAAGAAGCCCCATCGTGGGCGGCAGGTACCATAGGCCAAGGGAGGCTAAGCCTCCCCTAACCCAGGCCGTGGCCCTGCCCAGGCTCTCCCGGGACGCCCCGCCCTTGCTCCCCCTCTCCCTTGAAGCTGATGGGGGTTCAGCTCCAGCCAGTGGCCAGGGACTGGGGTGGAGTCGGGCCAGCGGCCTGGTGCTGGAGCCGGCGCTTGAGCCCACCGGCGCCCCGGGGGTCAGCATCAGGCTGGTGCTGTGGCCATGCGGTCCTCCAGCCGCAAGGGAGTGGGGGCTGCTCAGGCAGAAGGGGTGGGGCCGGCAGGCTAGCCTCCCTGAAGTGGAGGTTCACGCGCCGCCCATGAGCCCATGTGTCTCTGAGGACTTGGTGGCAGGATCTAGTGGTGTTTACTAGCCGGTGCAAAGTCGACTCTCCTTTTTTGTTACGAGATACTTTTTTTTTTTTTTTCCCTGCTGTTTTCTCATGTGGTTTGGTGCCAAAACAGCGACCCCCTAAGCCTGCAGTGGGCGCTGTGTGCCAGCAGCCAGGGGGCCCTCTGGCATGGGGAGCACTTGGTTCTTTGTCAGTGATTTCTCAACCCCTTCTCTCTCCCTGGTAAGGTGAAGCCAGAAGGGTGCCTCCTAGTGGTGCAAAGGAACCAGACCTGTTCAGTGTGGTGAGACCACTTGGGTTATTCAGATCCCCTCCTGCACTGGCTGGGGGCATGGGGGAGTTGACCGGGTCAATTTTTATGTTTGAACCAGGCAATATGAATTTAAATATCCAAACCAAATCATTTGGATCTCCCCCCTCCCCTGCTGAATTTTCTTCCCCAAACTGCTAATGAGCAAGAGATCCCTGAGCTAAAGTCTCTGGGTTCAGTAAAGGAGTGTGAGCTCCCTAGGCTCTTGATAGCTCGCTCATTACCATGGCAACCCACTTGCATGCTACAGATATTTTCTTCCCTTTTGACTCTGTGGCTGTTGTGCCCAGATCTCCTGTGCTCCTGGAGATGCCATACTGGCAGCTGGGCACAGATGGGGCTGGAATTTTCACCCCCCCACCCTCAGCTGTTTCTGGGAGTGGAGAAGGTTCTGAATGGTTTTTTGGTGTGTTTGATCGGCACGTCTCAGCAATGACGGAAACGTGGCTTGTGTAACACTGGAGTGGGCCCAGGCCAGCCTCTCCTGTACAGTTCAGGGGAAGCCTCTGCTTCCGGCAGGCCTGTGCCTTCGGTTTAGTCCCGGTTCTCCGCTAAGCTGAAAGCGCAGGTTGTGCTGTGTTGGAGCAGGTTGAGTGGGAACTCGGTGAGGAGGTCAGTGTGGTCCAGTGGATGGGGGTGCTGGACTGGGAATCGGGACATCTGCCTTCTATTCCTAGCTCTGCCACTAACCTTCTGTGTGACCTTGGGCGAGTCACCTCACCTTTTTATGGCTCTCTTTTCCGCCTCCCACCTTCTTTCTCTTGAGGCTGTAGGCAGTGTGGGGTATGGGTTGTGTGTGTGCAAAGTGCCTAGCGCAGTGGGGCCCTGATCTCAGCTGGAGCAAGTAGGCCCCTGTCTGTAATACCAATACTATCAGCTGCAGACTAGATTGAGACCCACTATGCCCACTTGATTTGGGACCTAGCTAGGTTTCAATCCTGGCTTGTCTGGAGGCACAACCCAGGGACTGTGAACTCCCTAGGCCACCCAGTAGCCTCACTGGGGAAATGTCCAATTGTGCTTTCCTTGGTGTTTCTTTCTGAGCAGCTGGTCTGTAGGAACCTTCCTTGCCTTGGCTATTGCAGAGGCCTTTTGGGTCCCGCTGCTGGGAAGGTGGTGAGGGGGTGAGGTGGAATCCTGCTTGGGCAGATGCCTGCTCGGCCCATCCATTGCTCTCGGTATGTGTCCCCTCGGCAGCCATTTCAAACAGGGTGGCCGTTTATGGGAATGCTAGGAAGTTTCCAGGTAGGCTGGTGCCTGGGACTGTGCTGCGCATGCTGTGCTGCTGTATATTGTAGACTGTTCAGCAGGAAAGAGGTTCACTGGAGAGCAGCAGGCAAAGTGCGTGAGTCCAACGCCAGACTCCACTTGGAGGTGGAGAACAGCTGAAAGCTGTGTGCTTGACGCGAGGATCTCCATATAAGGCCAAGACAGCTGCAGATACAGCCTGTTCTAACACCCGTGGCTGAGCTCTCTTGAGAAGAATGCATCCATCCCCAGCTGGGCTGCGCCTGTAGCCTAGCGCTGTACAGTTTGGGGACCTGGCTGATGCTGAAGTCCAGGCTGGCATCCAGGGAATTGGGTCATCGTTCCAGATCTGACAGATCCTGAGAGGGTTGGGATGCAGGGGGTGTGGTGTTTGTGACCTATATTCTCTCATTTCAGAGCACTGTCCCTGTTGTACAGATGGGGGATCTGAGGTGCTGAGGTTGACTCTTGCCCCAGGCTGTCGAGTTGGCACAAGACTTGGGAATGGAACCTGGCTCCCAGTCCTGTGCTCAGGTCACCTCTCTGCCTGCTGGTACAGGTCTCGCTGGAAAGGTGTTTCGCCCTGCTCTGTGTTTGGACTTGCTCTCTTGTGAAAGTGAACATGGGCTCTCCTTAAAGGTGACCCCTGGTTGGACTCGGTGCCCCCAGGTTCTCTTCTCCCATTTCACACCCACACCCCCAAATACAGATGCTCCCCGACTTACGCAAGCGTTCCGTTCCAGAACGCCTTGCGTAACTCGGAGACGTATCTCCGACCATTACACCAAAAAAAAACCCCAAACCCCTCCTATTTTTAGCTTATGGAGCTTTTTCCGTACGCACAGCTTTGCGTAACTCGGATTTCCGTAAATCGGCGGGGAGCATCTGTACTAAACATTAAAAATATCCCTTTTCTCCTGGAGAGAGCGAGCCTGGAATTATTTTTACTTCTGCTTTTACCTCCTGGTCGAGGCCCTCGGAAATCTGCTGCTGGGGCCTAGGATGCAGAGACCAGCGCGCACATAGCCAGCGTTTGCCTCTGTTCTCTAGCCCCACTCATCTGCTCCCTCGGAAGCCATCACCTTCCCACTGTTAACTTAGGCCTTGATCCTGGCCACACACAGTCCATGCAGAGCAACTTGCAGGATCAGGGCTGAAATTTAACGTGGGCATGTTGTTCTGTGATAGACAAGCAGCTTGCGGGTCAGAGCGGAGGACAGACAGGCAGGACTCTGGGCTCTACTACAGGTTTCCCGAGCCTGGGAGGTGGGGCCTGATCTCCCATCAAATTGGGCCACCGTTTTTGCAGGCACAGCTTTGCACCAGAGTGACTTTCCCCAGGGGTTTTGTACTGGCAGTGAACTGCTGTGGGAATCGTCGATGAACGGTGATTGTCATTCACTGCGGGTGCACAACTGTAACTGCAAAAGCAGAGGCTGGGTTTGCAATTCAGAGCCTTGGTGTCCCGTGCCTCAGTTTCCCTATCTAAAATGAGGATAATACCACCTCACAGAGGGCGTGAACATTCTGAATATCTGGAGGGCACCTGGAGCTAATGGGATGAAGGGCAAGTGCTGTTGGTAAAGGTCATACCAATCCGTAGTACTTCTAGATCTCCACTGTCTGATGCGCAAGTCAAGGCTCTTTGCTTGCTCCCTTGCCATCCCAGGCAGGCATGGAATAGTGATACACTGGGCTGCAGGGAATGACAGAGTAGCGAGGCTGCTGGGGGTTTCCTCAGGGCTTCCACCGTGGCGTACCAGAAAGGACATTGCACTTCCTCACTGTCAGTAATAACTTACTTTTCAATAGCCTCATGTGAAGCCCAAGCAAGTTGGAGTCTGCCCATTGACTCCACTGAGCTGTGGTCAGACCCATGGTGACTGGCTCATTGCTGGAAATGGTAGGCTCCTCATTAAAGATGTGGGATATGTTTGAGTATCATGCCAAATGTGCTGAACTTGCTTCCCTGCTAAAGGGGAGGGGGCAGTGATCAGGGCAGTGGTCTCGCACTTGGGAGACCTGGGTTCAATTCCCAGCTCCCCCGTAGGCTCCCTGTGTGACTCTAGGCAAGTCACTTAATTTCTCTGTGCCTCAGTTTCCCCATCTGTACAAAGGGGATAATAGCCCTGTTTCTGCCTCACATGGGTGTTGTGAGGATAAATACAGTAAAGATTGCGACGCGCTCAGATTCTGCAGTGATGCATGCCCTTAGAATGGATGTAGATTGAACCCTACAGAAGGATTTAAATTCCTGGGAACACTAGTTTAGGAGCTGCTGGTGGATGGGGGAGAGGATGTCTTAGGATGGTCCTGCTGAAAGGAGAGGATAAGAGAGCAGGGAGCAGTGACCATATTTCATAGGCCAAATCACCTTGTTGTGGTATGGGAGAGCAGCTGCCTGTGCTCATTGCAGATGGGGAATGAGATCTGGGAGGGGCAGGGTGGCTAGCTTTAATTATGTGGGAAGGAGTGGGGAGATGGTGGTTTTCCTTCCCACTTGATGAATCTATGGGTGACTGCTACAGTCCATTCTTTTATTGAGCCAGCTAAGGTCACTTTCAAGAGGCTTTTGTCTAATGAATAAATCCAGGATGCTAAGCCTGTTAGATGATCTATAAGAATGTAATAAAATCTGCCCAATAGAGAGCACCGGTTCCATTGTAGCCATATTGATAGCATTGTGTCTAGTGGCAGGCAGTATGAAGTGCTCATTAAGCCGTGCCATTGTCCTGCTGCTGATCACATGGCATTGCGGAGGATTTCATTGCAAGGGCAACACAAAGCCCCTTGAGGTTTCCGCAAGGGCAGCAAAATGACCAATTCCTTCAACACAACTAGGTTGCAGCTATGCTATACTGAGCACAGTGCTTAGATTTTACGGGGTGGATTGAAATCACTGATTTTAATCATGAATTAAATCAGCAAGAAGGAAATCTTGATTTAAATCATCAGTTTTAATCTTGGTTTTGCATTTGTACTATTTTTTTTTTTTTTAATTGAAAAGGAGGTGGAAGTTGGCTCATAACTTGGTACTTCATTTTTACTAACTACTAGGGTACACTCTATCTATACACATCTATTTAAGCAATTATATAGCTTAACATACATGTAAACAGTAAGTATCTGAATAAATACATTTTTGTTAGAAAATGGTGAATGATACATTTCTGATTTTCTTGATTGACTTTAGTTGTGATTTGTGTCCAGCTGTATTTGGATGGTAACTGGAATTCAATTAAAATGCACAAAAAGAGCATTTTAATTTTTTTTTTTAAATAAAAAAATACCTTAAATGTGCTGGATACATAAGTTGGTTTTTTTTTAAATAAGTTTATTCAAACATGCAAGTAAATTTAAATGCGAAACATGTTTTGCATTTAAAACTGATTTATTAAAAACAGGAAGCTTCTTTAGTTAGTGAATTGGACTTATTGTTCACCATGTCCTTAAGGATTTTAGAACTAGTAGATCTCATGCTCTCACCTTTGTTTTTATTCAAAGGTTGGAAGAGGAAAGCAAACTTTCCAGCTTTTTCAGCTCCCAATTGGTTTCTCAAATTTGAATGACCTAGTCACTGAACTGAACTAGTGGAACAAACTGAAATGAAGAAAGTATTCTCTCTGCACTGGCAGAAGAGGCTCCTGTTGTCAAAAGCTAGTTTAACACATCATCAAACCTAGATTCCATGTGCTAAGCCAGTGACTTTCACCAGTTCAGTGGTTTGGCTTTCTTTAAAATTCTAGCAACAAACATGTAGGGCTTGAATGTTGTTTTGGTATTTACTTGGTTATTTTAATAGATGTTAGTAAATTTAGGTCTTAAAATAGGTTGCATTAATCTCAAATTTAATTGTAAATCGGTTTATTTTTAAAAAATATTTAATTTAAATGGAAAAAATAAGATTTTTAAAAAAAAACTAAATTGATTTTTATCCACCCTGACTTCTTACAATCAAGGTTTGTAGGAGACATCCAAAAAGCCACTGCAAGGGTGTTTTGTTACTAGTGTCCTTCCACTAGAGAGTTCTTTTTCCCCCCTATTATCCTGGTGCCAGATTTATCACTCTGGGTTTTTTGGTTTTATTTCTCCTCCCCAGGCTTTGTCTCTTTCTAGTGAGTTTCTCTTGGATCTATGTGTTTTGCATAGGAGGCTGGGTTATACTTTGTTATGAAACTGAACTAAAGAGCTTCTAACAATATCCCCTTTTGGATAAAAGCATAGGACTTGGAGCTAAGAGATCTAGTTTCTATTTACCACTGATTTTTCTGGCTTTGGGAAAGTCACTTAACCTCTCTGGGTATGTCTGTGCTGAACAATAAGCTAGGGTCTGTGGGACCCAGACATATGAATTCAGTGGGTTTGTTTACACTATAGCGTAAGACCAGGATTAGTAGAACTTGAGTTAGCAGACACCGGGTTTGTTAATCTAGGGCATGAGCGTCTACTCATTCGTAACCCCAGGTTAGGAATTGTTTAACTCCCTGCCCCAAGCTGGGTCTCCAGCATCTACCCTTCATTATGTGGGCCAGAGTCTAACCACCCATATCCCAGACTTCCTAGCAGCCTCCCAGAATGTGGCTGCTCTAGCCCTTTGTTCGTGGTACAGAGTGGGAACCAACTTGATTGTCCAGCAAACTTGGCTTTCCGGGGAACAAAGAAAGTCAGCCCATGGAATGGAGATACTTTTGGAGGACTCCCAGAGCTCAAGTCTAGTGGGGCTGCATCTACACTGAAAAGCAATAGGGCTTGAACCCTGGATCCTGGATTGATTCAGGCTGGGTCCTGGCACCCTGGGTCTGAGTCCTGGGTTAGCACGATTTGTGTATAGATGGAAAGGGGGTTCGGCTTGAGCCTGAGTTCAAACCCTGGGCTCACGTTGCAGTGTAGATGTACTGTGTGTTTCTAAGCCCATGCTTGAGCATCTACACTGCATTGTAAACCTGACTGCACAGTTCCTGGATCCTGGTCTCCCGGCTGTGCCGATTAGGGTGACCAGATAGCAAGTGTGAAAAATCGGGACGGGGGTAGGGGGTAATAAGGGCCCAGATAAGAAAAAGCCCCAAATATCAGGACTGTCCCTATAAAATTGGGACATCTGGTCAACCTAGTGCTGATGCATCCATACTGCACTGCACAGACCTCCAGGCTCGGGTCTGTGGCTTGACCTGCATCCACACTGCAGAATGACTGGGCTTGGACCTGAGTCACAGAGGGACTCCCTCCTCTCCCTCCCCCTGCAGGGTCCTGAGTGCTTGCTGATCCGACTCAGACTGATTTGTGTGTGGACAGAAGTGGGGCTTGGGTTCAAAGCTGAGTCAAGGTTAATGTGCAGTGTAGACATAGCCTCCGTGCCTTGTTTTTCCCCACTGGTACGGTGGGGATGATACTGTCCCATAGGAATGCCGTGAGGCTTAATTAATGTGCGTAACGGACAATGAGCTCCTCAATTGGAAGCTGCTATAGAAAGGCAAATTCATATTATTCCTTTCCCTTCCCCTTCCTGAACGAATAGAGTCGTGGAGTTTCAGGCTAGAAGTGACCACCAGATCATCTCCTCTAACCTCCTGCATAGCACAGGGCACCAACCATACCTCTGCATGGAACTGCCGTGCTGCTGGAGATGCCGGATTCTGGTTGTCATTGAAAACAGAAATCCTGATTGCTTATGGCCATTAACGATCCTGTAGCCTCTTAATTAAGGGCGCCTAGGAGCTGGCTCCAGTGCTGTGTCCTTGCTGCGTACCATGATTACCAGCACACTGAAGTACTGCAGTGGGATCTATCTGGAGTTCTCTTGAACACCACATGGGAAGTTTGGCTAGCGTACAATATAGTGGCTCAGTTTTGTTTTCAGTGCAGTTGAGGGTGTTGTTTACTTTATAAAGCCCTGCTTGGTTTGGGTCCTGGGTAACATCAGAGATGGCCTCTGGTCCAGGTCACCCTCGCAGTGGACAAGGTAAGCTGGTGCACTGTAGCTCCCAGTCTCCAGGTTTGAAATCTGGAGACAGAGTGTTAGCTAGGAGCCCTCTGCCCTGGGATTTACTTTGCCTCTTGGTCTGGCAAAGCTGGTGGTGTTGATCTATGATATCTCTCTACACTTCTAGGCTGGTGCTGAATTTTCTTCCTGGGCTGAGTTTGGACCGACACTAGCTTTTGTCCGGTTTTGTATCTCTTACTGGCTTAATACTGGGCATGAACCCATACTGCTTTGATGGGCGCATACTGTGTAGGGAACTTGTTACCCCCGTTCCTCCTGCATTGGGTTCGCTTCCTGTCCAAAATGGCAGCGTAGCACAGCCAATGCTTTGTACTCCCAAGATGGCTGCATTTCAGCAATGGCTGAGCTCTTTGTATAATTTGTGGATCACTTTGCAGAATACTGGAGATCCTTCAGCATGAGAATCTCTCTGTAATTTTATTTTTAATGAATATTTTATATTTGAAAATGTTTAACATTCAATGTAAAATATTTAAATACTAAAATGATGTGAATTTTTCTTCCATTTGCTCCTTTGGCTGTTTCAGCCCCATTGGAAATGTAGAGCAGAGTAAGAAACCCTCCGACCCTGATCGTTTTGAAGGAAAGCCTGTACCGGAGACTCTATCCCAGCAAAGTCATGCAGCATTAAGTCCATCCCTCTGGTGTGAGATTGCAGTGGGTAACCAGCCTCGATCCTTCCGAGCAGGGTGGCTGGGCACTAAGGGAACCAGTGTGGCATGGGAGGTGCAGAAATGAATTTTCTGGTTCTTGGCAGAAAAGAAAAAGCCCCTTTTGTTTGTCTTCAGCTCCCTCCCCTCGTCGCCCCTTTTAAATGTTGCGTTCCAGATTTAATCATCCCAGGTTATGTAAGAGCTTGGCTGCTGCCGAGGGCTGGAACGTGTCGGAACGAACACACACAGTGCTGTGGCACCTACTCGGAGCAGATCTAGAGAATGTGGCACTCAGGCAAGCCCCCTGTGTGCTCTATGCTAGAGCTCCTGCTATTGCTACCATGGGCCGAGCTGTACTGTTGGCAATAGTGGCAGAAGTTCAAGGAGAAAGACCAGCGTGGGCCAGGACAAGAGCTTGACAGCCTCTGATGGCTGCTAGACAAGTGTTTTAAGCCCCAGAAGTGCCCCAAACATTCATAACCCCGTGTCCTTCTCTTCCCCCACCCCCCATCTAAAAAATGTACAGAATTCAGGGTCTGACACAGATGAATCCTGTTTATTTATTGGACCAGCCCTCTGCATCCTAAAGATGAACTTCTCCTTGCAGGATCCAACAGATTAAACACAAAACAGTCAATGACTCTTCCTCTTTCAGTGTCTCTCTCCCTTTAATACCTTGCTGGATGGCTGTTACTTCTCTCTTCCAGTACGGATCTCAAAAGGGTTCCTTTCTTTCCCTTGTTCCTCTCTTCCCCCCCCCCCCCCCCCCGCCCCCCGTGGCTTTATTTACTCGCACACTCTGAGGAAGCAAGGATTGGAAATGGGACATGGAGCATTTGGAATCCAGCCCAGTGGCCATAAGTAATTCAAAGACCCAGTTGAAATGAATTGGTGGGTCTCAGTCCAGTTCCCACGGGACTGGTGCCCATGTCAACTGGTGCCTATTCTGGGAGTGTTTGGTTTTTTTAACACCCATGGCAGTTTCCCTAGGGAGGCAAAGGAGAGGATAAGTTGCAGAGGCTGAACTTAGCCCCTGGGGTGCTCACTCCAGGTCAGGGCTGAGGCAGCGTAGAAGAAGCGTGTGTTGGTATTCCCCATGGTACCTGCTGTTTGGATAAGACTGGGCTGTAGCCCCTAGGGCCGTCTGGCCGGTGCTGAGTTCTTGGGGAAGCATCGAGCTCTGAAGAGCTGTATGTTCCAAAGGTGGCCTACAGCAAAACTTGGCTTGAGCCCCTTTGCCACAGCGCTCCTTGCCCTACCCTTGCTCAGCCTCCAACCCTCCTGTCTCCTTGTCAGTCCCTGGACAGACAGGATTGTGATCACTGCCTGTATCTCATGGTGGTCGAGTAGGGACCCAGCCTTAGTCAAATGGGCCCTTTCCTGTGTTGTTACATAGTGATTGGTGCGGACTGTGAACTGGCGGCTTCTGAATTCTGAGCTGGGCCCGTTGCTCTGCAGCTTGTGGCTTCTCAGTGAACTGAGCAGCTGCGCCAGCTGCTAAAAGCCCTTAAACACCAGGATGTTAAAAATCGAGGCCAGTCTGGCACGGGGTGCTTGTTGGAATTCCAGGGTCTTTCCTGGGGTGTCGGTGCACTGTCCTGTGTTGCTCTTCTGGTGTTTGAGTAGGGATGGGCAACAGGGTTTGATTTAGATTGGAGCTACCCCCTGCTCCACCAGGAACGTTCCCTCCCACCGCCCCAAACTCCGACTGAGTCATTGAGGGCTGAAGAAGTCCAGGTGTGCCTTCACCCTACCCAGCTTGTTGCTGGAGAGGCTATTCTCTCAATTGACTGATCTGTGAGGTCAGGCTGATCCTTGAGACTGAAGCTGCAGATCTTTGGGTGTTCCACCCATTGCAAAGTGTTACCTGGTACTCTTCCTTCAAGCGTGCATTAAAAGGGCTGCCCTTGACCATGAGCCATGCAAGTGACTTGGTGGCGCCAGCGAAGGCTCCCTGATCGTGTGCTCCTTGGCAGCAGAACCAGACAAGAAGGCAGCTTTCCACCCTCATCTCAGACTGCAGCTTGGGAACCCAGCAGTCCCTAAGGGGATTGCTGCCACTGAGGGGTGGACTGTTCTATCTGAAGGCAGTGGGGCATCCAGGAGCAGAGCCCCCGGGTGATAACTGTACTGGGCCAGGCCTGAACTTGGGCCGCTTTACACAGCATCTCTGCTTAAGGTTCAGCTCTGAAAGGTGTCTAATGGCTTGGCTCTGCTCCCGTCCACTGCAGTGGTGCAGGGCTGAGCCCGGAGTACTGTTGTAAGTCTTACTGGATCTGGACTGTGGATTAGGCTCGCTGTTGTCCAGCTGGCTTGTAGAGAATCCTCTGTAGGGTGACCGGGTATTAGTTTTGCGTGTGTGGGCAGATAGTGAAGCTGCTTTGTTTAATTTCCTGTAGAGCACAGAAATTGGAACGCTTTATTCCTTTCCCGTTGGCTCTGACGTTGAACTCTTCTCTGCGTTGCAGAAGATGGAACTTCATCAGGAAATGATTCAGAGCTTGCACAAGAGAGGCGGGAGGTGGGGGAGAGACAGACGTCTTCTCTCCAGTGCTGCTTGTGTGCCTTTCTCTGTGAAAGGTCTCTGGGGTCTAATCCAAGTTCGCTTGAAAGACTTGATGAGTTTATAGAAGTGGAAAGTCCAGCACAGAGCGTCTTGCATGTCTGGTAACCCCGGCTGGGGAGCGTATTCCACGGGCTTCATGTTTGGAATCAGGATGCATGCTGTGGGCACGTGTGTGTATAAATACTGATCTGTCATACCTAAGGGAAACACTAATGCAATTCCTCCTGGGCTCTTACTCCAATGATGCTAGTCACATCTAGATCCGCAATTGCTCATATTGTGTGCTTGCTCTCCTGCGCCCTCCCCCGCTTCCAGCATGTTATACACTGACGGAATCGAGGGCAGCATTTTGTGCTTGCCGTTTTCACGGGACAGTGACTGTGGCCTGCCTCAGCAGAGAGGACATAGCTAAGCCCTGTCTCTCCATCTCCCACCTCTTGGATCTGTCTTGAGGCATAGTGCAGTCACTCCATGCACAGACTCCTGTTCAAATTGGGGCGGGGAGAGTTCCACATGTGGAGCCATGATTGAATCAGGCCCGGAACATACAGGGTAGGAGCTGATACTCCACCTTTCTTGTCCATCGTGGGGGTGGAATGAGGAGGATCACACTGAAGAGCGAATTGAGATTGGAGCATCAGCGTTGGCTCATGCCTGCTAGTCAAGGGCTGGACCCAAAGGCTTCCACTGACTGCAGCAGTCTTGGGATCCGGCCCCCAATGAATATTTGCACGTGTAGCTTTATATCACATGTCTGAAGGGTTAACTGACATTGCCGCCTTGTGATTGTCTCTGGCATCCCTGTGTTAACTCCTCCGCCCCATATTGATATTTATTTTCCTTTAAAAAATGAAATGCAATTTTAGCACCGGTCCAAAGGAATGTTTTTCTGTGTAACTGGGTGACTCGTGCTGGGAGAGGTGCTGGGTTCCAGCCGCTAGGACCCAACGATTCCTCTGCCCCTTTGCTGATACTGGAGCCCAGTTAGTGCCAGTTGTGATGGTGCAGACACCTGCCTGGTAGGAAGTGAAGGGAGACCCTCCCACAGCCCTGTGAAAAACCACCAGACAGTAATACCGGCCAGTCCCTACCGGCCAAGCCCGCACCCTGCGGATGAAATGCATGATCTCAGGGAGCTTCACACTCTTCCAGAATGGGCCCCACATTTTAATAGAGAGGGTTTAGCAGCTACCTACCTTCCCATTCACAATCGTGGCCCTGCCGCCCCTCCCTGGCATCCTGGTGGTAACTGCAGCATTGGCATGGACGTCTAATGTATCTGCAGCTTCCTTAAGTGCAGTCTAGCAGGTGGCGATAAGGAAGAGGGGCCAGCACTGTGTGACTGGCCTGCACTCTGCAGACAACCAGCAAGTGCTCTGCAGTCCACAGTCCAGGAACCTCTGCGCAATCTAGAAGCTTTTTCTTTCTGTACCCGACAGTACGGTCACTAGCAATGAGCAAAGCCACCCTGGCCCCTTCTGTGGAAAGTCAGGTTCCTCTAGAAGGTGCTTTTCTGCTTGTACTGTGTGTGTGTTTTTTCCATTTTGTGGTATGTACACTTATCTAGCTTCAGAGTGTTGACTCTGACTCCTGGGCTAGGATAAGTAACTCCTGGGTTAGGCCCTTGGTGTGCCAACATTCATCTTCTCCCAGGAGGGAGATAAGTTTGTGGTAAGTTGTCACATGTCTTGTGTCCCTGTTTATCCTATGTGGTTTTCCCTTTCCTCTCTCACCGTCGTGCGTGGGTCTGCTCTGCCAGTTGTGGGGCACAGGCATCTCCATGTTCAACTGGATTGGCACCGGGTTAAATAAAGCCTATTCCAGGGTTCTCCTCCCTCCTAGGTCTGTTGGATGGCACCCCTGGTTTGGTTTGGAGAGTCAGCGTTTCACCCCAAGGAGACTGCTGGCACCAGGTTCCTGTGCTGGGCTGGCACGGGTTGTCCCATCCAATGCTTACCTTTGCCACCTTTTGCTAAAGAGAGTCCATTTGCCTGGCTCATTCCCCCACTGCTTTCTCTTGGCGGTGTCCTGCATTCCCTGAGGTCTGTTTGACCCTGTGGATCAGATTATGCAGCAGCAGTGGAAGGGCGGTGCCCACACTTGCTCAAGGTGTGTCCTTGTTTGCACTTCGGGTGTGAGACCGTGTGATCCCCCTCACCTTTGCCCTGTACCTTTCAGCTTCAGCTCCTTCCAGCCGGCTGCTGATGTTTGGGGCTGGGCTGGTGGGGCCAGCTGACTGTGTGAAATCCTGCCTGCATCTGCAGAGGGCTCACTCAGTGCTGTAAACTCCGTGTTTAGCAGAGCCACTTTCCAGTCCACGTCCTCACTCTGGCCTCATCCATTGCAACAACATTTAGTAGGTGTGTAGTTGGTTAGGTCTCTGGGGTCGCTAGCCCACTCCCATAAGAAGGACTATACTGGGTCAGACCAATGGTCCAGCTAGCCCTGTATCCCGTCTTCCGACAGTGGCCAATACCAGGTGCCTGACAGGGAATGAACAGAACAGGGAATCATCGAGTGATCCATCCCCTGTTGTCCATTAGCCTCTGATTGTCAGAAGCTGCAAGGGACGCCTAGAGGATGGGGTTGCGTCCCTGCCCATCTTGGCTAATGACCATTGATAGACCTATCCTGTAAGTTGAGTGGGATGTGCTCTTACCGGTGCAAGGATGGGCGAGGGGACAAACCACGCAGGACAATCGCTGTCTTTGCAGCAGCGTCCTCGCTGGGTGTTGACACAGCCTCAGCCCTGCTAATCTGCCAAGCACGGATCCTGGTGAGTCTGGATATTCCCTCTCGTGGCCGGCAAAGGGGAGGAAGGAATAGGAATAAAAGCTACAGGCTCTGTCCTGTCCTGTCCCCTTTGAATAAATGTGCCAGGGCTCTGTTACCTGAAACTCCTCCCAGGAAACAGCAGGGTGCATCTGCGCTGAAATGTAAACACAGGGGTGGTGGGACTTGAGTCACTGGACCCTGGGTTGGAGAACCCAGGGCTAGGGCAGCTACACTGATCACTGACCCTAGATTGAGAATTTTTGAACCAGGGCTCCAGCATCCACACCGCAGTACACAGGCCTGAGTCCAACCAACCGTATCTCAGGCTTCCTGGTGCCCTCCTGTAACGTGGCCATTTTAGCCCTTTGTGGGAAAACGTGACTGGTCACCCCACGCCTCACAGGAAGTTTGAGCAGCCTGCTAATGCATCATGCTGAGCTGTCACTTGGGCCCACATGCTCCCAGCAACACGGAGGAGTCTCCATCTGAAGGCCTTCTCTCCCTTGTGCTTTCACTCTCCTTTAAGGAGGACAGAGGATAGCAGTGTAAGCGAATCAGTAGCCCGGGGCATCCTTTGTGTTGGTAAATAACCAGATTCTTCAGGAACAAGTCTGAGCCCCTCTTTCAGTTGGCCTGGCTTTGGGCCCTGGCATGATCCGGGCAGGGAGCAGGACTGGGTTTACACAACAATCCAGAGGAGAGTGCCACAGAAAAGTGTAGCGATGGTGTTTCTAGGACTCTAGTTTCTCCCTCCTTCCCTCTTCCCCCGAATATTTACAGTTACCGGAAAGCTGGGTTGTATTTTTGTAGAAGACAAACAATCCTTTTAGGGATCGACTTCCTTGCCGCATCAAATGGCAATGCCAGCCTGTGCTTTCTGAAACATGAAGTAACTATGTACTTGGTCTGTCCGTTCCCCCTCCCCTTCCTCCCCCCTGCAGATCTCAGTGATTCACAAACACCAGGGCCAAGGATTTCCTAAGGGTCTCGTGATTTTTAGGCATCTCCAATTTTTGGCTGCCTAACGTGAGATGCCCTAGGGGGGCCTGATTCTCAGAAGGTGGTGATCACCTGACCTTCGGAAATTGCGACCCTTTAATGTGTCTGAGACTCAGCCCCTCCGTACTGATGCACCTAGAATCACTGGTCACTTACTAATCTTGCCTGGAGACTTGTATGTTCTGTCCCTTCCCCCTCCCTTTTGTCTGTCTTGTTTATTATTATTATTTGTATTGCTGTAGTCCCTAGCATGGACCTGGGCTCCATTGTTCTAGTTGCTGTATAAACACAGAAAGAGGAGGGCAGGGACCGTCTCTTATCCTGTGTTTTGTACAGCACCTAGCACAGTGGTTCTTGGTTGTCCCTTAGGCTCTATACATAATAAATAGTTAAGTCTCTCAGCGTTTCTGTGAGGTAGGGAAACATTTTCCACATTTTACAGCTGGATAAACTTGGGGACAGTGGGGTTAAGTAACTTGCCCAAGGTCATGGTTAGTCTGTGGCAGAGTTGGGACCCGATCCCAGGACTCCTGATTCCCAACCCCTTGCGCTAACCACTAGTCCATGCTTCCTTGCTTATTATTTTTTTAACTGCATAGGCAGCTCTTGAAGACACTTCAGTGGCATCTGTGTTTGTTTCCATGGCAAAGTGCTCTACAATGGTTGCCAAAAATAATTCTCCTTGCCAGCCTCGCCATCTGCAGGAGGAAGTGTCGGAGAAGCTGGTTTGGATGCTTTCTCTGTGCCCTCTTTCTCTTCCTCTTCATAGTATTCGAAACCTGTAGGCTTCTGTTCCGCTCGCCTCACTATTTTCACGGCGAGGGTTTAAGCGGTGCCAGGGAGAGGGGGATACAGGGAGCAAGGGAGGCGTTCAAGGCTGGCCCAAATGGAGGCTGGTGCTAAAATCAGTCCATTGTAGAGCTGTTTTGGGAACACTCCTTGTTGCAATGTGCCGGTGGTCCCAGTGTCTGGCCGGCGGGAGGACTCGGTGGGCTGAGGCAGGCTTCCCACGGGCAGCCGAGTCAGGTTAGCTGATCCGAGAATATTAGGCCTCCAGCCTCTGCTGCTTTGGGTCCTGGAGGAAGTGGGTTTTCAAGGGCTGTGTGGGAGGGCTGCTGGCAGTTGAAGCAGCTGGAGGCGGTGACGTGAGCGAAGGAGTGGGAGAGACGGGGGCCCGCACTGGAGGTGACACTCTAATCGGATGAGAAGGAATGACTGCTCCAGATGGACCTGTCAGCTTCAATGAGTGCCGACACCTCTCCCACTCCCTGTCTCACTTTCTCTCTGCTGCTGCTTTTCCTCTCGCCCTGGTCTGATCCCCTTCCGTGTCCTTTTGCTTCCCCCTTCTTGGCTTGGATCCTCTCTGGCTTTTGCAAGTAACCCCAGGGCCCTTGCCCACTTCCTTGTGCCCTTGTTTTGAGACCAGCGTTTGCCGATTAGAGGGGGAGGCGCTAGGCCTTTGCAGCCCACGTGACAGGGAGAAGGCAGAGCTGGAATCTTAAGCCATGTTTATGTGTGTGGCGGCGTGTAGAGTTCAGGCGCTGTATGCGTGGCTACATGCAGCCGTGAAAGGCTCTGGCAGCGGGGAAGGTTTTCAGCGGGAGAGGAGCTGCCGGAGCCTTTCCCCACTGCCAGAGCCTTTCACTGCAGCAGGAAAAGGCTCTGTCCGTGGGATGCTGCGCGGCTAAAATAGCGGTGTGAACATGGGAGGCACGGCTTGGGCCTGTAGAGGGCCGGGTAGGGTATGTACCCTGGGGGTTCGGGCGTGTAGGCCGCTTTGCTCCTCCATGTCAAGTACGCTGCTATTTATACCCAGGCTGGCTGGGCGTGCGGCATCTGCACTCTACATGCAGCCGCGAACGTACTCCGAGGCTTGAACTGTCCTGCAGCAAGGGGCGTCCTGGGGCAACAGTGCGCCACGCTGTGGATTGCGATGCCCTCCATGGAGCACACATTTTATGGCTGGAGCCTGGTTCAAACCCAACCTTCTCTCAGTGGATTAAGGATGAATTGACTCCACTCCCGTCACTGGATCGGGGTCCATCCCAAAGACTGTTACAAAACGTGTATGCAAGAAATCCTCCATTGCCCCCAAGGACATGCAGAATCCTGCCGTCTCTGTCTCCAGGGACCGTAGCTAAGGGGTGCTGATGCTACAAACCTTTCCCCTGGGCTCTAGCCCTGGAGGCAGCAGCTGCTGCTGCTGTGTACTCCTCCTCTCCTGGATCAGTGTGGGAGAATATGCTCCGGGAATCGAAAGAGGGGAACAGAGTGGCACCTTCTCCTTTGCCCTGCAGCACGTTCGCAAAGAAGACGCCGGCTGTGATGTAGAGCCAGATCCTCAGCGTTTTTTCCACTGAAGTCAGGAGAGGAATTCAGATGTACACCACCTGTCCCGTAGGCTACGTCTGCATTATGATCTGATGTAGCTGCAATAGCACGGGCAGTAGCAGCAGAGGCATGGCTTAGCTGTGCCGAGTACAAACCTGCTTGAAGCCGGTGGGTATGTACTTGACACAGGTAAGCTATCCCTGTGCTGCTGCTACTCATGCTACCATGACGACGCTGCTGTTTATGCTCTCACTAGCTTGATGAGAGGTAGCACAAATATGTGCTGGGAATCACACCCCTAATCTTGGAAACAGCACCACTCCGGTGTTTTAACCTTGTTCCTGAACTGAGAGTCAGCCCTGCTAGAATCCGAGGCCAAGAATTGTCAGAAGGGACGAAAGATTTTGGGCGCTCATCTTAAGCCTGAGTCATTGCTGGGCCCTGCTAGCACTTTTGTTGTCCCTGGATCTCAAAGCACTTCCCAAAGATTGAAATGCATTATTTCTGTTTCATAGTTAGGGGAAACTGAGGCCCAAGCGGATGTCCATGGCCGCACAGTATGTCAGTGGCAGAGGTGGATGTAGACTTAGTCTCCTGAACTCCCAGCTTCCCATTCTGGTGACTGAGTTGTGCTCTCTCCCACCCCTCGTAGAAATCATTTCCACGGGCGGGTTTCTCTGCGGCCTGAGGAGAAGGCCTGCGTGTTCCACAGCGCCTGCATCTGTCTGGCCTTCCCGTGGCATGGCCTTGCAGGTGTTGGAGAGCCCAGGGCAGTGGAAATTCCCCTCTCTCCCCACCCCCCAACACAGGCCGCTGTCCCTTTTAATAATCTTCCCAGGTGACGACTGTGTCTTCAGTGTCTCTGACAGCAGGAAACTTAATTCCTTCGATCGCCCTGCTTCTCCCCACATGCGGTAAGAGCGGCTCAGGCACCTGCTTAGACAGCCGTGGCAGATTAATGTGGGGCCTCGAGGCTGGCAGGCGCAGATGCAGGCAAACTCGATGTTTCATTAACTTTAATGGGAAAATCCTACAGAGAGTGTGCTCAGGCTTGGCTGGCTGCCCGCCCAGCCAGATGAAAAAGCAGATTCCTCCCCAGCCCCTCCCCCTCCGACAAGGGTCAGGTCCGGAGCAGCGTGACATTAGCCCGTGTGTCTGTGTAAGAAAAACAACACAAAATGGAGCAAGACCGGGAGTGCAATCATAGCTGTAAAGGTGGGGCATGACATGAGATCGCCCTTCCTGGTGGGGGAGAGATCCCAAGCGCTGACACTGCAATTTAAACAGCCCCTTAGCCCATTCCCGGTGGACCTGAGTCAGCTGGCAGGGGTCAGGTGCAGGTTTTTAAATGCAACGTAGACGTATCCCATGTGCCTTGAGCATCAGCTGGGGGCATTGTGGCTAGCAGGAGCCTAGCTTGGCTTGCTGACAGCCATGCTACCCAAGCTACTGCTACAGCGCTATCTGCACGGTACAGTATTTGCTACCTTGTCGAGGGATTTTCTCACACATGACAGCACCCAGCAGTGAGAGCGAGGCTACCCTGCGGTGTAGTCCATGTGTTAACTGTGTTCTTGAGCCCTGGTAAAGCTTTGGGCCAAGATTTCTCAGTGGTGATTTTTAGTGCCTCAATTTTTGGGTGTCTAGCTTGAGAAGAGCATGCTGAGCGCCCACCCTCTGAAAAGGAGGCCCCTTCTTAAGGGGATTTAAGATGAGCACCCAAAATCTTTCGTCCCTTCTGACAATTCTTGGCCTCAGATTCTAGCAGGGTTGACTCCCGGTTCAGGAACAAGGTTCAGAACCGGAGTGGTGCTGTCTGTACGCTGCAAGGCCACACTGTGTGTTAAAGGGCAGGAACCAGATCTCTTGACTCTACAGCTCCTACAGTGTAGACCACAGACTAGTCCTCTCCCCGCCCATCCCTAGCCCCCACTTCAAGTAGTTAATGCTCAACGTATTGTGGCCCTCAGTTAAAATAGCACCGTTTTACGGGGTAGCCTTCAGATGTTCCACAAGGTCCCGTCTGGGCTGGTCCAGGAATCGTGCTAGCGACAGCTGCCTGAAATCACCGCTGTTGTTGGCCGGGTTCTGATCCCAGAGCCGGCCTGGCCGAGCTGCGGGAAGTCAGAACCAGAAGCATCTGCTCAGAGCCGGGACTCTGCTCTGTCTGCGCTCGTGTGTGATGGTTATTTTTCCTCCCATTTGTTTTCTATTTTTGTAGCGTGGGGGCATGTCAGCCCTTGCAGCTGTTGTTTCCTCCTGCAGTTTCTGTTCGGAGTTGGAATCATTAGGCTGTTTTCACTGGGGTGCGTGGGTATGTAATGTTTGTCCTACCAGCTGGTCA
This sequence comes from Macrochelys suwanniensis, assembly GCA_033296515.1. Taxonomy (NCBI): domain Eukaryota; kingdom Metazoa; phylum Chordata; order Testudines; family Chelydridae; genus Macrochelys; species Macrochelys suwanniensis. The sequence continues at coordinate 7,662,710 of CM065785.1, read as the reverse complement.
GGCTGTGCCGCAGGGAACACCTTCTGTAACCCCCGGTGAATGGGTGTCTACACAGCAATCAGTCTGCAAAGCAAATCAGGGGAGCAGGGGCCTGATGTCTCTTACGACTGATACAGTCATGCAGGAATCCTCGATACCAAGGCGCGTGATGCTTTTTGCCACTGAGAGCAAGTCACCAATTTCCTGCTCAGCTTGTCCCCTGGGCCCGGGAGCAGCGCCGTGCATGGAGACAGGAGCCTGTCCCTCCACCAAAGCAAATGGTGGTGGAGGATTGGAGGCAGCCAGAATGGGAGAGGTGTTGGGAAGGCTGGATGAGGTTGATGTGGGGGTCAGGGCATGGGAGCCTGGGGGTATGTGGAGTTATGGGGGGGTAGTGGTGGAGGGAAGAGCTGTGGCAGGTCAGATAGGATGGTGAGGGTGGTGAGCAATAAATGGAACAGTATTTGGGATAACCAATGGAGCTCGGTTTGAATGCCTCTTAGATCTTCGGTGCGGTGAGCATTGATGTAAACACCAGGTGAAGGAGAGAGTTGGTTCTCCTAGCGGGTTCACTCACCCCCAGCCCTGTGTGGTTGCAGAATCTGCCTTGCTGGAGGTCGCACTTCCTGTGGGTTGTGGAGGGGAAGGGCTGCCTGTCCAGAGTGGGAGCTGGGACTGTATGTGGCCGGCTCTGCGAACTCTCGGAGACCAAGGGGTGGCTTACGTGAAGCTTTGCCTTGGGCAAAGGGCGGTGGGATAGGAAAGCCTGGAGAAGAGTTACGGATGAGCTGTATGGAGAGTGCCGGGTTCTGTGCTGCCGGGTGGGGGTGGGATGACTCCCGTGCAGCGTTCGGATCCTCTGCTTCTCCTTTTAAAACCTGCCTCCTTCTGTTCCAGCCCACAACCCTCCCCCAGGGCACCATCAACATGAACCAGTGCACGGATGTGGTGGATGGGGAGAGCCGGACGGGGCAGAAGTTCTCCCTGTGCATCCTGACCCCCGAGAAGGAGCACTTCATCCGAGCCGAGAACAAGGAGATCATCAGCGGGTGAGTCGAGGCCCTGGGGTCACGTGGGCTCTCTGCTTAGGTTTGCAGCACAGGGGTGGTACTGGAGAGTGAGAGGGCTGGATGGCTCAAGCGACTTGTGATGGGATATGGAGCCTCTTGCTCAGTGTCTTTTGTCCTCCCACAGCTGTTTCTGCGGTGGGTCTCCACCCAGTTCCTAGCTGATGGGTGTTCACAAAACCCAGGCGATGGTCGTGTTTGTCCCCCCTTCCATTGGAGTTCAACAGAGATGCCTGGGGGTGGAAAGCCGTGAAAACTACGCCAGCCCACGCCTCCCCCTAACATGTGCTCCTGCCAGGGTGGAGGCGAATGGATGCGGGTGGTGAAGGAAAGCGCTAATTGTTGCTGACGCATGGAGCGCGGTGGCAAAGTCTTTCAAAGCGTCCTGCAGTGTCAGTTCCCCCACATCTGCCCTGGGCTGATACCACCCCTTGATGTGGCTCTTGGCTGGGAGTGAAGATGCACCGCTGCCCTCTGCTGGACGTGTGCTGGCCCTGCCTATGTCATCTGCTGTTCCTATTTGCTGGATGGGCTGGTGATTTTCCATTCTTCGATGCCCGTGCTTTAGAGAGACGGGTCCCCAGTGCATTCCTGGTGCTTCGTGTCTCATGGGCATCTGGCTATTGAAGGGACTGCTGCCACCAGTTCCAACAGTTGAGTCTCTTGAGGATTAAAATACTTAGTCTAAAGTCACTGGGCTCAGGGCAGGGGTAACAGGGTGAAATTTAATAGAGAGATACAGGAGGTCAGAGCAGATGTTCTAATGGTCCCTGCTGGCCATAAACGCTATAAAACTGTGATGGGTGCACATCACTCATTGCACAGCCCAGTGCCCACAGGTTGATTTGCAAGAGGGGTCGGTCATGCGACGTCAGAACAGAGCTAAGTCCGTGATAGTGGCAGATCCCATCTCTGCGTCCAAGCTATACGATGGCACTAGATAGGCCTCATAAACTAACCCAGATTTATGTTTCTTCCTTGTTATTGTAAAAGCGGTGGGTCAGATTCTGCCCTCAGTTGCCTCGCTGAACCCGAGGGTTGTAACCGAGGGAAGAATTTGGCCCCAGTGTGTCCTGGTTTGAGCAGCATATGCAGTTGTGTGTAGCTGCAGGTCTGTGGAAGTTGCTCTGTTCCAGAATTCTGCCTTGCTCTGCACAGTACCTGCTTTTTGGCTCTGATCAGTGTCTGATACAGGATGCGGGGAGGGAAGTGAGGCCGGATCCTGCTTTGGGGAAGGGGATGGATTCTGTGGTCTGAGCTCCAATCCTGCATTTTTCAGGAAGCCTGAGCGATGGCTAGGAGTGTGTGTGTGTGCAGCCCATACCTGGGCCATCTCCCAGGATCAGTGTCAAAGTGCTGGACCATTTGGCACTTGCTTGGTTGGCAGGGCAGCTCTGTGATGTGTGTGGATTTAATGACGGGTATTACGAGGGCGATAAACCTCTAATATTAGAGAGGCTCTAATTGCATTGGTGTCTCCTGAATCCAGCTGGCAGCCAAGCCTTGCCGCTGTCCAGAGCGATGTTTTGCAATAGGCTGTGTGGCTGCCCCGTGGGGCTGGGTGGAAAGCAAAGCCCACCTTTATCACTATTTTGCTCGTTGGCATTGGAAGCCAAAACAGCCCAGCTAGCCAAGTTCAACAATGCGCGCGGGGGCTGTGCTGGCAGATTGTGCGCTGCACATCTGGACCAGATGGGCATAAACACACACTCTGGGGAAGAAGCTGGAAGGATTACACTGAGGCTGAAAATACACTGGCAACTGCTTGCTAATGGTTGGATTTGACGATACCATGGGCTGCTTGCAATTCCCCCTTAACAGCAGACATTTATCTTCCACCGACTTTTGCCCTTTCCCGCTTGGCTAGCTTTCCTCTTCTCTCTCCTCTCCTGTCCCCAGATCCCCCAAGGGCCTCTGGCACTTATAATAGAGCAGCGTGACTGCCCAGAGGGGACTGACTTACTGCATGAGACTCATGCATGACTTCAGCAGGGATATGATCAGTGATGGAGCATTTAAGTCCTGAAGTTGGGAGTGCCCTCTTCTGGGCTCTTGTCCAGCACATTCTGAAACTCAGACACCTGCCTTTGGAAAATCAGGTCCGTTTAAGGTGTCTCCGGTGGTATCCCAGAATTGAGACACCCAGAGTCTCTAGTTACTTTTGAAAACCTTGGTCAGATGGTTGATTTTTGTGGTGTTTCCCATTGATGTACATCTTACCTATTGACGTACTGCAGCAAGGACGCTTATGGAAGGGGAGAATTTTTAAATGTGCTGTAGCATTTGCAAAGTGTTTTGAAAAGGGAACTGGCTCAGGGCGCTTGGGAAGCAATGTCCCTGGTCTGTCTCGTCAGAGGATTAAATCTTTGTGGTAACAAATACTGGCCGTTTACAAGACCAGTCAAGAAGCTGGTAGGGATGAAGTTGGGGGAGGGGAGGGAGAGGAGCCTGGAAAGGGGTAGGTTGGGGGAGGATCGGCACTAAGGAAGCATGTTGCTGTGGTCTGTGCTTGTACTGCAGTATCCTGATCTATGACCCACCTGCCTTATCCCCTTCATGAGCATGTCATTAATGACTGCAGGATCTTGGAGTAGTCGTCGTCAGCATTGTGGCAGATCCCAAAGGGACATCTCTATCGATATCCTTAGGAGGTGTGGCTGAATATTCAGTTGATGTCCATCACCGGCCATCTTACCGTACCATTGAAGCTTTTAGCGACCACATGATTGTCAGCTGTGTAGCAGCAGTCCTTGCTTTGGAATTCGTTCGTCTTCCATCCTAAAAATATGCACATACCAAGCAAGCCACCAAAACCAAACTAGTGCGGATGGAGGCAGTTGAAGATATTCGTAACCAAACCCAGCATCACTGCTCTTGTCCTGATTACTTAATATACCTTCTATTCTTCTGTTATACCTGACGAAAATGATGAGAATCAAAAACATCCATCTGTCACTCTTCAGCCTTCTTCAGTGCCCATGTTTCACTGCTGAACAACCGAGAGAGATGTTTTAACCATGGTTTTATAGATCTGCAGCTTTGTAGCAAACTTGATGTCATGATGTCCCCACAGATGCCATTAAAGGCCCGAAACATGGCACCAGCTGCTAGCATATGAGCGTCCACCTCTTTCGAGCATCCTCCAACACTTCCTAAGTATTTGAGCAAGTGGCAATGTCCTGTTTGGGCAGGTTAATACTGAGCTGGTTGTAATCTGGAGTTGGAGGCTGGCTGGGGGCCAGGCACTTACTGCTTTTCATCTTCAGAGCACTTCAGCATCCATTTAATATGCCCCCTGGCTTTCCTCATTTCTTCTCTTGCTTCTTAATTGCTGGATGGCTTTTCTCTCCTATTTCTATGCAGGGTTTGAGAGAAGAAGGCACCTCCCATCAGAAAACCCAGCATCACTGTGCATTCAAATCCGAGAGTCCCTTCTCTGTGTTCCCATCACAGACGGTGCGGCTCTCTTGGAAAATGTTGGTTTGAAAACCTTCATGGCACAAAATTCTGCATCCAGTGGAATGCACCTTCAATCTGATGGCGCTTGTGAGCTGTGCGGTGGCTTTCCACAGAGCCCCCTGTTACAACGTTAAAGGGAGCCCGTGTGGATAGCAATGTTCTCCTGACCTGAGGGTCTAACGCAGAGAGAACGGAACGTGCCCTATCATCCTTGCCACCGTTTGTGCGGCTTGTTCACTGCTTGCTTTTTGCTCAGATCTGACAGAATAAATTGGCCAGTTTCACTTTCTCGATAGCTTTTCTCATATTCTAGCACAGGGACTGACCCTGCCAGGAAATGTTTGAAGGGACCCGGCCCTTAAATCAGACTTCTGTCTGATAATTTTCTGCTGTTACAGGTGACAGCCCAAGGAAAGTCCCTGTGACTGAAAGGGATTAGAGAAATCTGTTCTTTCTCTTCAGGGCAGCTTTGTACATTTGACAGCCCGTGGCGTAGTCTGTTTTGCTCTTCTCTGCCCCTCCCACCCCCACTCGGTTTAGTTCCCTCTGTTGCTTCTGTGTGGTGTCTCAATCCTTTGTGCTTTTTCGCAGACTGCCCACAAAATTCTGATTAATACAATTTGTGGCAATCACATGGACGCCTGCCTGCTAGGAGATGGTGTGAGATCCGCTAAACGTTCACGTTAGGCCACTGAATACGTAACGGTTGGGAGCAGTTCATAGTCACTGGGTTGCAGGGGATTGGACCAGAGGGGTTGGATTTATTGTTAGATTTCATGGTGTTTCTATTAATTATGTTATTAAACATCTCCCCCTCCCCCCCCGAATGTTGGGTGTAATGATTCTGAACAGTGCTTTCATCGAGCAGTCCCACAGCTGGGCACCGTCTCGTCTCCAGGGAGCTGTTGCCTGGCACATCCACACCCCCCCCCCAACATCCTCTCATGTTTTACTCTCCTGTGTTGTTCTTGTCATCCCAGCTGGGTAGCTCTCTCTGCTTGTCCTTTGTGGGAAGGAAAGTGGAAAGGGTTTGGTTGATCACTTTCTCCTGTAATTGGATCGCTCGCTGCCAGAATCCCAGCAGAGCAACTGGCCTTAAGAGGAGAACTCAAATGAAATAACTCTTCTCGCCTATGCCCGCTGCTGGTGCTCAGTTGCTTAGCAACACCGAAGGTTGGACTGCTAAATAGAGAGAATTCCGTGTATGTTTCCTCATCTTCAGGCCTGGGATGAATGCTCCCGCTCCCCTCGTGGGGTGGAAGGAAAGGGAAGCTTAGGTTTATTCTGATTGAATAGGGAGACTGAGCTGCTGAGCAAGGCAACTAAGGGCTTGTCTTCACTACCCGCCGGATCGGCGGGTAGCAATTGATCTATCGGGGATTGATGTAGCAATCGATCTATCGGGGATCGATTTTTTGCGTCTCGTTTAGACGCGATTAATCGATCCCCGAAAGCGCTCCCCGTCAGCTCCGGAAATCCACCTCATCGAAAGGCGGAAGCGGAGTCGACGTGGGAGCGGCAGCGATCGACTTGCCGCCATCCTCACGGCCAGGTATGTCGATTACGATACGCCGACTTCAGCTACGTTATTCACGTAGCTGAAGCTGCGTATCGTAGATCGACCCCGCCCCCAGTGTAGCCCTGGGCTGAGAGCCAAGGGTCAGTTGTCTTCTCATGGTGAGACTCCGGCATGGAAAAACCATGGCAGTACAGTGCTGCACCTGGAGATCTTTCCTTGTCCCTGTTGCTGCGTCTCCTCCTGGGCTGCTTCCCTTCACCTGTGCAGAGGCAGTGCTCTGTACCGCCTTCATCTAGTGCTCCACCGCTAATCACTGCTCTGCCCCTCCCCGTTGCCAAAAGTATCCCCTCCCTCGCACCCAATCCAAACCAAGCTCACGGGACTGCCGAGCCCATGCTAGAGTCACCATCCGATTCCCATGGTTAAAACTTCCCCAGCCCCTCTGTGCATTGTCAGCTCCCTGGGACAGGACCCTCGCCTGGCACGCTGACGCAGTGCTGGTAGTACGTTAGCAGAGCAAACGGAGCTGGTTAAGAGCAGAATTGTCATCCCGGGGGGCAAATATCAATGTTTTGGAATTAGTTTTTATTCTGCATCAGATTAGCAAGTCAAAAGAGCGGCGTATCTCCGACTACGCAAGTTTCCAAGAAGTTTTTTGGGTTGGAAATGTTGGAACAGAAATTGCCGACGCTTTTTTTCTATCGTAACGGAACAGTTTGACATTTTGAAACCACACTTTTGATTTTGATTCTCCGAGGGGTAAATTTAATCCAAAATGGCATTGATCCTCCCGCAGCAAACTCGGACTCTGACAAAACTGCATTTTCTGACGGGAAAGCTTTTCGCGTGAAAGAACTCCAACCAGCTCTTTTAGAAAACAGAAGAGTCCAGATTGTCTCCCGTCTTCTCTTCCTTTCCTCCCCTCCCACAGTTTGCTCTCTACACTTGCTGCATTATATCTGGGTGGGACAAAGACCTTGTACCTTGGCGTCTTGCAAGCTTCTCTGTTGTTTCCATAGCACTGGGAGCGTGCGCTTTGCACACCACAAGGAATAAGTGGATCCCAGACTGGGCTTGGGATCTCTTGTTTATCTTGCGCTATGGACTCTTACCTTTCTCTCAACCCTGAGTCCTCCCTGCCTCTCCCAAACCAGAAAGCTCTGAAGGCTGCAGTCAGCCGGGAGCTGTGCCAGCAGCTTGTTTTTAGGGGGTCCCCTCCAGTTGTGGAGCTGGGATGCTGAGGAGCCTGCCTCAAATCCACTCCCTGGCCATATGGAAGATGAGATGTTGGGGATGCCAAGAATGAACAGGTGGGAGGGGCAGCAGTGGGAGGACCATAGTCAGCAGCACTACCGTATCCTCTCCTCTGGCAGAGTCCCAGAGGGGAAGGGGGCACAGTTCTAGGGATCGCCTATGTGTAAAATGATTTCTCCCCACCCCCCTCCTGTTTTTTCCATCCCCTCTTCACTGGTGCCAGGCCTTGCTCTCAAACCTTCCTCCAAAGAAACTCTGGCTTCCCTGCCCCAGTGAGCTTTCTTCCTGCCAGAGGGAGCAGCCAATGGGACTTCTATTCCCCGCACCAAATGGGGCTCCCAGTAGAGAGGGGCTGATGCTTTGATTTGTAAATAAGATCGGGACTGCTTCCTGAGGCTGGGGAGTGACAGGAATTTGGGGAGTTGGGATCTCTTCTTGCAGGAGGGGGTGCCGAGTGCCAGCGAAGCCCTCGGATGAGCCAGTCGTGTCCTGTGTTTGGTGGAGGCTAATCAGCAGCCTTGTATGCACTAAATCCTTGTAGCCGTAATCCAGGTGGCCCCATAGTTAGACATCTGTGCTTTGTCTGCACTTGTGCTCCTGGGCTGGCTGGCAGGTGGTTCTTCCCAGTTGTGCGGGAGGCGGTGGTGTTCTCATTTCTATAAACCTCTGTAAATCGTGTAATGGTCAGTTCGGAAGCTGAAGGAAATCGAAAGTGAGGGGAAGGGGGGAGTGAGCAGAGTGTCCCTGGGCCCATTGTACAGGGCTCGCTCCTGCTTCACCCGCTCTGGGTCTCCAGCTAACACCTGCTCCACTGGAGGTTCCTTCTCTCCCCCGTGTGAAGATATTGACCGGATACAGGTGCGGATCTCCCCGCTAGCTCTGCTCTCCAACTCTTCCCCTGCCCTACAGCATCATGGGACACTAGCCCCCCCCCATTCTTCCCAACTCCCCTTGGGATCTGTTTCTCCCACTTAGCTAAGCCCTACAATGTTACTGCAACTTTCATGCTTCCCCTAAGACTCTACTGCTGTGCTTGGTCATGCCCTGAAGCATTGGCAAAAATGCCCTGTTTTCCTCTCCCTGATCCCTGTGCTGTGCCCAGTCATGCAGTTGTTAAGGGGAATCAGGAGATACCAGTTTCTCCCATGCTCCAGTATCTAGCTCAGCCTTCCATTACTCTGCCCCACTCTGCTCGCTGTGGGTAATGCTAAGAGACATGCAGGCTGCAAAGCGAAGTGGGGCTGATTTCTTGTGCATTGGCCCTGCATCTTATTTCAAAACTCCGCATTTGCCAACCGTGGCATTAATCATCCTGAAAAATCCCACTTGGTTTCAAGCCATGGTAGTTTTATTTTGAAATTGCAGCACGCTGCTAAGATTCCCGTATTCAGAGAGTTGTCTTACGTCCACTGCGTGCGTCTGATATTTATTGCCTAATCAAAACCCTCTTGATGTGGTTGTCCCAATACTCAGCGACAGCAGCACGCACACACTCAATGAGGGAGGGGGGGAATTAGGTGAAGTGAAGCATGAAACATCTGGAGCAGCCACTGGATCCTGATTGCAACCAGGTTGATTGAGATATATGGGCTGCTTCTCTGGACATGACAAGAGCCAGTAAAGGAATCCGCAGCACAACTGACTCATGGCAAGGGCTGGCCTTTGTAATGCTGAATTTCCTTTCTGTTTGTTTTGTGGATTACTCTACAATAAAATGCAGTGGGAGCGTGGAGTTAACATTTGCGCTTCTGAAAGCGGAAGACAGACAGAGCCCTGTCTAGCAGCTACATTCCAGTAGGTTGATCTGTGAGGTTGCCCTGATGCACCTCAGTCCTGTCCTACAGACTCTTCTTTTTCCCTCCCTTCACCCCCCTCCCCCCCGCATCATTCCTGCCTTTGGCCTCTCTTGGGAAGGGACTGTGCCAAATCGTTTGTGGTTTTTTGCGATGACGCCAAATCTTCACTTGAAGAGCTAGGATGAGACCCACAAACTCATTTTTCCTGTGACCTCAATGCTGGTTCCTTTTTGGGGTTGGCACCGCAGCTCTATTGGAGGGGCTGTAGCTCAGAACTAACCGACAAGGGTGGCAGATGGGATTATGGGTGGTCCTGGAGTTCTGTGCTGGACTTCATGACTTTTGAGTTCTATGTAGCTTTGTGTGGCTGGGTCTCTTCCCCCCACAGCCCCAACCCTTGCAAAAAGAGCTCTTCCTCTTCAGGCCGTGGTTACTGTCTACTGGGAAGATGCAGAACTTCTGGGTATTGTTCGCTATGTTGTCCCTAACCAGCGCCGAGAAGTTGAGATTCTGTGCGTGCCAAGTTCCTGCTCGGAGGGAGCTTTTATGGTCAAGTTATAAACCCCTGAAAATGTGGGTTAGTAATGGAAATGCTGACGCCACCCAAGCTCTGCTGACATGCACTGCGTTGCTGGAAGGCAGCGGAGAGGTTGCTTGCAGAGCAATATGGCTTCAGGGGAGGTATCGGAATACAGCATCCAACCAGTAACGTGGTCAAACCCACCGATGAGCTGGAACGAGCTGTCCTGCTCCGCTTTTCATGGCGGGAAGAGCGGGTGAGGGAAGAATGGGTGTTCTGTGGATCCAGGAAGGGGACACTTGTATTAATTTAGATGACTATATGGGCCTAAAGAAGCAAAGGTGTTAACATGACCAGGTCACCCTCCAACATTAAACAGTGGTTGTGTACAAGGTTCAGTATACAGGACCTCAGCCTGCTTAATACTGTGGCAAACACATCATTGAAAATCTTTGTGAAGATGCAGGAAAGAAGGAAAAACAGTTAAAGATTGAAATTTGGAGTATTAAGATTTCATTTGAGCAACATCCCTTGTTCCCTTTCCGGTTAGCTGGGGAAAGCCTTTGGAAGGAATTGTTTTGACAGTCTTTTAGATGGTAAACACTACCCTTTTGGGGAAAGGAGAAGGGAGTAGAGCTGGGCTGGAGCTGTTGATCTGATCCCATTTCCGAAAAGACACAACAAGACAAACACGCATGAGGGGAGAGAGAAGAACAGCAAGGAGAGAAAATGCAGCTTCTGCCTCTCGTGTTGACTTTTGCTTGCAAATCGCACAGCACAGTCTTCTTAGCCACACTGAGACCTGGCAAACTGGGACCAGCATTGGGCTGTTTAGGGCATTGCTTTTAGCTGCCTCTTTGGTCACAGGCTGATAGCCGTATTGAAGAATATCCAGTTGTGGCTGAGAGAGCCTGACTCGTATTAGACAGAAGTAGGGTGACCAGATGTCCCGATTTTATAAGGACAGTCCCGATATTTGGGGCTTTTTCTTATATAGGCACCTATTACCCCTCACACTCTGTCCCAATTTTTCATACTTGCTATCTGGGCACCCTAGACAGAAGGCAAAAGGAGAGGGATAGGAAGTTGAAATAAGATGGGGGAGGAAAAGGACCCAGAAGAGGACAGGGGCAGGAACAACTAAATCTCACATCCTGGATGGTGTTTGGGATTTAGCCAGAGCCAGTGAAGATGGCAAAGTCATCTGGGTCCCTCGCTTGGTCTGGTGTGGTCAGAACATCTTTCAGGATGATGATCCAGCAACGGAGGATCCCAGGGCAGCAGGAGATGGTGGGAGTGGCAGCCATGAATGATGGTTGAAGCTCACTCTTTCCTGTTCTTTTGTCTTTCGGTCAGATGGCATCTGTGTCTTCTAATGTTTCTCCCCAAAAGCTTTTCTGTTAAGGCCCCCACTGATGGAACAGCTCATTCCCTCGTTATTATGTTCACCAATTAGGCCTCGTTTCCAGCACACCAATTTTGGACGCCATGACACCTTGATGTCCAGTCCTGCACTTTTCCTGTTTACCAGGCATGATCTTAACCCAGTCTTTGTGTTAGATCAGTGGGTCTTTCAGTTTGGATTCATTCAGTCTTTGTCTCCCTGTTCTACCTTTTCCCATCAACATTTGTTTTAGGTGGTTATGAACTTTCACCCACTCCTTACAGTTGAGCTCACAATCAGAATGAATTTGTAGGCTCAGTTATTACAACATAGTCATTGATTGTACAGCCAGTCGGGATCACTGTGGTCACCTGGTCTGTTCTCCTGTATAACACGGGCCCTAAAACTTCCCAGAGTTAATTCCTGTTTGAACTAGAGCATAGATTTTTCTAACTGGAGGGTGTGCCCCTTGCTTATCAGGAGGGTGCGGGAATAGAACATTCCCGTGTCCTTGCTTCTTTCCAGGAAACAAAAGCTGGTTAAGACCGCGCCTCTCTGGAGGCAGGTGCAGCGGCAGCAGCCGGCACACAAGGGAAGCGATTACTGGCGTGGGTTGGGGAGGGGGAGGATTTGGATTTGGAGAGCGAGCCTATTTCTGCAGTGCCTGTTACTGCCCCCCCCCGCCCCCCCATCACACCCCGCATGTGCTCTGAATGCTGGGCTGGTGGCAGAGGTGCAGGGACCTGAGTCCAGGTGACGGTGGCAGCAGCGGCATGGAGGAAGCAGCTGGAGCCAGTGAGTGGAGGAAGCAGGCGCAGCCCAGTAGGGATCGCAGCCCAGCTGTGGGGGAAGAGGGGCTTGCTGAGGCTGCAGGAGGGGGCCACAGGCTGGAAAAGTGGGGGAGGGGTAAAATCTGTGGCTTCAGGATGAGGGAGGATAAATTTGGGGGGCACACATTGGGACACAAATCTCTGAAGGGGAGTGCAGCAAAAAAAGTTTGGGAACCTCCACCTGATTTCCAGTCTGAATTTGTGTAGCTTTAGCTTCCAGCCATTGGATCATGTTATACCTTGTCTGCTAGCTTGAAGAACCCTCCGTCAAATTCTTAGAGGCTGTGATCAAGTCACTCCTTAACTCCAGGTGTCCACATGTATTGGCATATATCCATGGTACCCAGTGGGATTGCACTCTGGACTCTAAGCCGAGTTGGGGTGAGGTTGGGGGTGTTCTGAGCTATCCCCAAACCTATTTTCTGGGCTCCCCCACATCCTTTTACAATAGCAGCTAAGCATAAAGCATTATTACACTAGGAGCTGAGAGTTCAGACAGCATCTTCCATGGCCCTGTGTCCAGCCAAGAGGGGGCAAACTAAAGCAATGCAGATCTAAAAGCCAAGTGCCTCCCCGGACTGCCCAATGACTGGGAATCCTGAATCCAGAGGACGCTGAGTTCTGCTGGGAGTGAGATCTTTCCCCGGCTGCCCAGCCAGTGCCTTCCCCTGTTGCTGCCCATCTTTCTACTTAGGGAGGACCTTACTGTAGCTCTCTGTTTGTTCGCAGGTGGCTGGAGATGTTGATCGTCTACCCAAGGACAAACAAGCAGAATCAGAAGAAGAAGAGGAAGGTAGAGCCCCCAACCCCGCAGGTAACCCCAGGCGGTGACCCCCTGTCATTCACGGTGTCCCAGAGTTTTCTCCAGGGGCGGGATCCCTTGGGACTAGAGTGGAGAGCTAGGAATGGTCTGTCTCCTCACATTGGCTCTCTCCCAGGGCTGTTGCTGGTCTCCCAGGAAGGGTGGGAACGTCTGCCTTGCTAGCCCAGTTGGGATGAGAACTGGGTTCTGGCCCTTTAGAGCGCTCCTGTTCCTGGGTGTGCAGAGCGGTAAAGTGGAGGAGCCAGGGCAGCTACGATGGCGTGAATTTAATTTCTGGATGTCCCTTTCCGAGCTCACTGCTCCTCCCCCAGCTTCGAAGAGGAAAGTGCTGTATTAGTGCTCATTAGCCTGGCTCCAAAACTCCCCATAGCAGCCAGTGCTGCAGCACCTGCATTAAACCCCTGGCTCTTCCCCTCCCCCATCCGGTTTCTCAGGTCTGGCTGAGTTACTTTCCCAGAAGGCAAGATGGATGCGTCTCCCCTGCTTTTCCCCTTTCCTCCCAGGCCTGGTTCCCTCTGTGCGTGCTGGTTGAACTGCAAGGGGATGTGTGGGGTTGTATATCTGCGAAGGGTCTACAGCCAGGAGTAGGGCTGGAAGTGCTTGGATTTAGGTAGGTGCATAAGGAAGAGGGTGTGGCATGGTGGGAAGCTCGCCACTTCTTCAACTACCTTCTCTAACACATAGGCCGGCCCCACAGCCAATTGCAAAGTTTGAACAGTATCCTTTGGACTCAGGGGCATGTGTGCAGATTGGGAGGGAGGATGGGAAGAGGAGGAAGTGGTCCTGGCTGTTCACAGCCCTCGTACGGCCCGGGAAGAAATTCCGCAGGGCTCCAGTTTCTCTGCATGAGATGACCCCGGAGATAACTAGACTGAAAGGAAAATAATGAAGTCCAGGCCTGAGCTGGGAGTTTCGGGAGCTGGAGCTGTGTTCTCCAGGGACCCAGCGACAGCTCGGCGCTCGCTTTGACTATAAATGGTAAAAGCTGGGGCTGCCCATGGCCCATTCATTCCTGCCCATGACTCCCACATGGACGGAGTGGGGGAGAAACCCACATGTTCGGAATCCCACCCCTAGGCTGGAATAATTTTTCCTCTCAGGGACTGCGAACAGCCTTGACCCATGCGAGTGCATCCTGGAGCTGCTGGCCAGCAGGGCAGAGGTGGTTGGACTGGAGGAATTCACCCAGCAGGCCTGGGCACTCACAGATGGTTACCTGGTTACTTGGGCAGGGTGTCGGTTGGAAAATAAGCTTCCCCCCCCCACACCCCGGGGAGCCATTTGTTTTCTCCTGGGATTCCCATATAAGGGTCAGGTCTGGGCACCTGAGGAGAGCTGGGTGTGGCTCCACATGGAAAACCTGTGGATTGCAGCCCAGGAGTGAGAGGGAGCAGAGCTCTGGCTTCCTCAGCTCCCACTTTAGGTCCTCTGAGGGGTGCAGGATGGGAGGAAGAAGGGGATCAACTCTTTACATAGATTATCTATGGCCAGTTCTCCCCGTCTGCCTCCTTTCTGGAAGACGCTCCTGCACCTGATGCTGGGTCATCTGAGCCACCCCCTGGAGCGTGGTGAGGGCTTGGAACTGGCCACAGGAAACCTTGTGGGGAAATGTTGGCTCCTGAGTGCCATGGATGTGGTGATGCTGTGCCGATACCCGTTCTGTCCTGAGGGCTTTCCCCTCTCCTCTCATCATTGAGAACCACCAGCTCAGCAGAGATGCTGACTCTAACCCCCCCAGCCGGGCCCCTTTGTGGGGACTCGAACTGGAAGCATTGACCCCCCGAGTGTGTCGCTTTCAGGGCATTCTGGGAAATCACATCCAGCTGTGCGGGGGCTCCGGCCCAGAAGCTCCCTGCACGTGGGAGCGGGGGGGGAAGGAAGGCAATGGTGCCGACTGAGGAAACGTTACCCAGCATAAATCCAGCTCCCAGAGCTGCCTGCTTTTGAGGGGGAAAAAATGCAGCCAGAATAACATCATTTTGGGTTACGTTTCATCACCATGGCAACCGCTTGGAAACTGTACAGGATCTGTGCTCCTGAGCACCAAATAAGGCAAGTGGCTCTGGAGAGGACGCACCCTGCCCACGTGGAGGCAGTGCAGAAGCCCCGGCTCCCTGCAGGACTGAGCCAGGCTGCCCAGGTGTCCCCATGGGGTATGTGGGGGCCCAGTGGGGCGCAACCCTGTGTCCCGCTGCCTTAGGCACAAGCTCAGGGGCTTAGTGTGGGAATAGAGAATGCCACTATCACCTGCAGCAAAATGCCAGAGCACAGACCCTCCTTCCTGGATGCCAGGCCAGGTCCCCGAAAGGGGCCAGGTTTGTACTTCAGCTGCCTCTGTACTGCGAGCTCATGGTGGATGAGCTCATGTTTTCTATTTATTTCTCTGCTTCAGCTCCCTGGCCCTTGGCTGCTCTCTGAGGTCTTCCCCCAGGCCTCCATGGAATCCCCACTGCTGTCACAGTTGTCCTCTATTAGCTGGTCCCTTCCTCTCCTCTTAGATTTCATGGAGGAAGTGTGTCTCCTGCCTCTCCAGCACCCCACTTCTCCCTTTGCACGAGCTCTCAGTGCCCTGAAAATGATCCTCTTGTCTCTTCTAACTCTGCTCCATCCGAGCTGGTGTTTAATGCTTATCCCTGCCCCTCCTCGCTGCTCTCCACAAAAGCCTTTCTCTCTTGAAGGCAGTGAGGTATTGAGCTTGTGTATTTCTGTCCACTCTTATGCCACGTCCAAGTGTGTGAAGGTAACTTCCCCCAAAAACACTGCCGCATGCCCGAATTTGGGCTGGGGGCGCCTCTTAAAATTTTTATTCTAAAAGATGTATGGAAATGTGCAGCCCATGGGCTCAGGCCAGCTGCCTGCATGGCCTCTTTGTACTGGAACATTTGGGGGCCCTGTGTCATGGAACCACAGGACTGGTGCTATGCCCCCAGCTTTGGAACAGTCTCTGGGAAGACCCCTTCAGTGAGCCAGACCCCATAGGGGTCTCACTCTTCCTCCAGGGCAAGCCACATGGCTTCACCGCCTCCTTAGACTGGGCCTCTGGTCCTTCAGCCCTCCTGATTCATGCCATGAGCTCCGTTCAGTGAGTCCAACTGAGGCAGACCCCTGAGGGAGACTTGTACAGTCTTAGAGCAATGCACCTCCTCCGTCAGCATCTTTAGCGACACTCAGCCGGCGTTGTCAGACAGAAGGGTTTATTAGTCGCCTGGAACACAGCGTAGGAGGACCTTGGTTAACACAGAGAAAAGAAAGTTACAGCATAGTCCATCCTAGTCATCACACAGCCCAAAGCCCCGTCCCTCTGACCTCCCTTTGCCTCAGTCCAGGTGTGTCCCTGGCCCGACTGCTTCCTGCAGCTAACTTAACTTCCACCTCACGTCCCTCCTCCCTGTTGTTCTCAAACTGGAGAGATGCAGGAGCTGGGCTGTGGAGATGCAGAGAAGTCCATATCTCTGTGGGTCGTTGGTTGCTAATGTCTAGGCAATTGGATTTGCTATTATCTTGTAAAGAGCACTATCAATATGGGGCCCAAGCCCCAGACAGCTAGGTGCCATTCACACCTGTGCTTTAGGCTGCCCAGAGAGCAAACAGACCTCCCCCCAAACTAGGTAACTCTGCAGCACATAGGGGAAACTGAGGCACACGTAGGCTTCATACAGATATTACAAAAGATTCCCTCTTAGTCACATCCTGTATAGGGTTCTACTCTACAAAAGAGCAAACAAGTTGCTGTGCAGCAGATGCTTAGAGCTGGGTCACTGGGTGATGCAGGCGAAACCTCAAAGCCAGGAAGCTGAATGAGGAAACTGGGAGCTTTCCATCATCATCAAGGGCTGGAATGGAAGGCAGGAAACTCCGTGTGTATCTGTTGCTACAGAGATTTCGTTTGCCAGAACAGCTCCGGCAGGATAGCATTAAGCACCAACCAGAGCGGGACTTTTTATCTTTACCTTCACGCATTTCTCACCAACTCTACCCGCTTCCCCATCTGCTTTCCGCCTTGTGTCAAACGCAAAGCAGCCACAGCTTCCCATTCTCTTTCTCCTTCTCCCCAAAGCAGCCTGGAAATGAACTGATCCCAACCTCACGCTCTGGCCACGCAGCGCCGAAGTGATTAGAGTGGTTCAGGCCACCACGCCAGAAGCCTGTCACCACAAACTCGGTGCGGCTTGTCAAAGGGGGTGGAGAGACGGTTACCAGAAAAGAAATCCCTTTGAAAGGGCTTCTATTGAACTTGGCTGCCTGTCAGGCCTTTCTCCTTCTGCAGGAAAAGAGCCTTTTGAAAACAAAAAATACCCCTAATCCAGCAGCAAATATTGTCTGCAGCAGCACTGGCCGCTGTGGTCACTTTCATGATCTGTTTTCCTTTTACCTGCAAACACATCTAGGTGGCTGGGAAACATCACTGATTTTTAATCGAGAAGGGACCACTGTGATGATCTAGTCTGGCCTCCTGCATAGCACAGGCCATAGGAATTTAGCTCTGGTCTTCTCACACCAGCTGCTTCTGGCCCTTGGAGTAAAGTGGCATGAGCCCTTCCATGGAAAACTGTTTTTTCTGTTTTCAGCTCTTGTTCTCATGGCTTCATCTCATTGTAAAAATGTGAAAATTGTCATTATCTCCGCTCCTCCCCAGCCAGAAACCATATCAAGGCAGGGGGTCAATGGATGGCGCTGTTAAATAGTGTTTTTTCTTAGCATGTGAGCACTTTTTTAATCTTGGAAGGAAATGCAGGCAGGTGGCTAGTTTTCTGTGTTTTTCTGAGGGAGGCATGACAAGCAGCAAGGGACCTTGCTCTCTGCCTTAATCTCTCTAGCTGGAGTCAGTTCTTGGTGCAGAATTGCTCCCTGGAAACAAGGACATTGGTATTTGGGCTGAGATCCCTGAAAGAAGGGATTGGACTCCATGCTGTTTGTTGCCACAACTGTTCCAGGACTTCTGTTTTTGTGCTGCACCGATTTCAGCTTCCACTGAAAGCTGGTCTCCAAGGCCCAGGCATCTGCTACAACTTGGCAAAGGGGTGACAATATAATACAAAATCTGAACAGCTAAAGAAATGGAAAGAAGCCATCTTGCCTAGGCAGTGCTGCTTTGCTCAGCTGTGTCCTTCTCAATCTCTTTCTCTCTGTCTGGATATGTGTGTGTACGTATTCATGAATACATATAGGTGGACTAAAGTTTCAAAGGAGATTAGTAACTGTGGGTGCCCAGTTGGAGACATCTTAAAAGACCTTCAGAAGATGGTTGAGTATTCACTCTCTCTGAAAATAACCCATTAAAATATCTCGGGTGTCTAAAAATTGAGGCAATTGCTAGTTGTCCTTGAAAATGTGGCATATGCGTGTATTGGTGTATTTTTTAATATATTAATGTAAGAGCAGGAGACCAGGTTTTTTTCTATATATAAAATCACCAGACCTTCTAAGAGCCCGAGCCTACAAACGCTTATTTCTTCTTAACACACACAGTCCTTTTGACTTCAGTGGGATAACTCTCAGCAGCAAGCACTGTGCTTGGGTAGCCAGTGAGTTTATAGGTTTACAGGCCCATTGAGCCTAATACAGTAGTTAAGATTCACCTTGATTTGCCCATCGTGTGTCAAATGGTCGAGAGACATTGGGGAAGGGCTGTCACAATTTTCTTAAATATTATTTCTGGCTCTGGTTAATTTATCATTGGTTTGTTCTGACAAGTACTCAGTGGCTTTAAGAAAAATTCTAAAAAATTCCCTAAATAATAGAACTGAACTTTATGCCAGTTGTGAAAGTCTCCATCCCTTCTCATGCATTAACCAGTTGAACACTCCTTCCTTCACCACAAACAAAGGCAGTGGACCAGGCTTCCTGTTGCAAGGATACTGAGTAAAATGGCAGCTGTCGCTGATTTATGTTAGAGATGCATTTACAATAACTGGTATTTCCTAAATTGTATTTTAAATTGTGTTAAATATCTCTTCTCTTTGTAAAGTGAATGTCCGTTTAGCCATTTCAGATGTTAAGGCATTGCATTTTTTCTTTATTTATGGCTCGTTGCAAACCAGAACAGATAAATGATGAATGCAGCTGTCGAACAATAGGGAATGAATTTCTCTAGCTTTAATTCTATTTTGAAGCCATTGCACAAAAATGTTTTCTGATGTGAGAAAATTCAGTTTATTGGCTGGCAGATGAAAGCAGAGGAGAGAGGTCTAGAGTCATGGGACGTATGTTAAGGGCAACCGGGGTTTAAGAGCCAAACTGTCAATGGCAGGAGACTGAGGGAAATAAGTGTGTTTATGTTGTACACAGAGGGAAGGGGATTTGGTTGTGTGTGTGTGTGTACACATACAGAGGGAAAGAGGTTTGGTTTATTTGCTTCATGGAGCCTCACCTGTCAGGTGTGCTCTGTAGAGGTTGCACTGTTGGTCCCACACCTCGGGTGTGTAAGGCAGAGCAAAGACTCCCATTGCATGAGTGTGAAATCTAGCAGCTGAACTGATTTACTGTCTGTTTCTTGGCTGGAGGCAGAAGTCTAGGGTAGGGATTGTAGGGGATATCAGATTGATAGATCTAGGTGGGCAGAAGGCCTTGAAGTCAAAAACAAAATGGAAGATCTCTTGACTCTATGTAGGATTGCCGTGACTGGGACGATTCCAGTATACTTCCCAAATAACAGCTCCTCTGTTTCCAAAATGAAAGACCAGTGGAAAGAATTTCCTATCTAACTGCAAGTACTGAGCTCAGTTCCCAGGGGTTAGGGAGGCTCAAGGGCCCAGGGCTGGCTCTCACATTTTTGCTGCCCCAAGCGCCAAAAAAAAAAAAAAGTCTGCTGGAGCAGGGTGGGCGGAAACCGCCCTGCTGCCCTAAGATTGGACGGAATGCCGCCCCTTGCAATCTGCCACCCCAAGCATGAGCTTCCTTGGCTGGTGCCTGCCAAGGGCCTTGGCTCAGGTGGAGAGAGTGGCTTTGTTACCTCTTTCTTTTTAAGCTCTCAGGGAGATTGTCCCCTTGCTCAGTGTTCAGTGCATGTTTTTAAACATAATCGTGAAAGGAGACGGAGCTGAGTGGGAAGGTTCTGAGCTCACACAGGGTCCATCTAATGGCAACTCCACAGAAACCATCTAAATGTTGAGGTCCTACACGGAATGCTGCCTTTACAGAAGAAAGTTCTGCTTATGATGTAAAGGGAGACAAATCCATTTGAGAGACTGGAGAATGGAGGGGGTTCCAGAGTGACACGGTCAGTCAGCAATGGGGCTGCATCGGAGGGACAGAAATTCGTATTCCCTTCATTGTAACTTTGAGCCGTAAATGATAAATCAGTCTGCTGACACAGGCTGGCCCAGGCTATCAGGTGGACCAGGCAGAAGAGGGAGGGATAATGGTGTGGCTGATGTGGTTAGGTCCTATGATGGTGTCCCTTGAATAGACAGCCCCCCAACCTGAAGCAAATACTCACCAGCAACTACACACCACACAGCAAAAACACTAACCCAGGAACCAATCCCTGCAACAGACCCCGTTGCCAACTCTGTCCGCATATCTATTCAAGGGACACCATCATAGGACCTTACCACATCAGCCACACTGTCTGGGGCTCGTTCACCTGCACATCTACCAATGTGATATATGCCATCATGTGCCAGCAATGCCCCTCTGCCATGTACATTGGCCAAACTGGACAGTCTCTACTCAAAATGGACACAAATCAGACATCAAAAACCAGTAGGAGAACACTTCAACCTCCCTGGTCACTCAGTAACAGACTTAAAAGTGGCAATTCTGCAACAAAAAAACTTCAAAAACAGACTCCAGTGAGAAACTGCAGAACTTGGAATTAATTTTTAAACTGGACACCATCAAATTAGGCCTGAATAAAGACTGGGAGTGGATAGTTTTTGTAGTGACCCAATTTCCCCCTGCTGATACTCACACCTTCTTGTCAACTGTTGAGAATAACCCGCTTCCACCTTAATTGAATTGGCTCGTTAGCACTGACCCCCTACTTGGTAAGGCAACTCCCATCTTCTCATCTGCTGTGTATTTATACCTGCCTCTGTATTTTCCACTCCATGCATCTGATGAAGTGGGTTTTAGCCCATGAAAGCTTATGCCCAAATAAATTTGTTAGTCTGTATGGTGCCACCAGGACTCCTCGTTGTTTTTGCTGATGCTGACTAACACGGCCACCACTCTGAAATCAGTAATAACTGCATCCCTGCTATGCTTGTCAATACAGCAATCAAAGCCATACACCTGCTGTACTGCAGCAACAGCATGCAGGTGAGAAGAGCTCAGATGTGCCCCGCTGCTGACCGTCGGAAGCCCTTCCGGGTACTGGCTTAGCCCATATGCCACCAGCCTGGGCTTCTGTGGCTTGTTTGTAGAAATGGACAACACCTTGTGAAGATGAAGAGCTGCTGTTTAAAAATGGGTGTAAACTGGAGGATAAAGGCATGTGACATTTCCGCCTGCAGCCCTGTCTCTGGGCTCCCAGGCAGTAATGCTGTGAAGCCGCTAATCTGTCTCTCAGCAGGAAGTGCGGCTTGGGGCTGGTAGCCGGGCAGGAAATATCTGGAAAACCAGGCTAGAGGGTGGGACTTGCGTTATCTGAAAAATAACCCCTCTTCTAACTGTAAAATATACTGGGGAGGGGGTGTGTGCAACTCAGGTGTTCCTCTCCCTCTCTCCCCCCACTTAAAGTATTATCTGCTTTCTAGTTACATAAAGCCCTTCTTTGTCTAAACCAGCTGAGCCCTGTAGGAGGAGCCCCGGGAGGTAGGCTGTGCTCATTGTTTCTAGCCAGGGGAATTTGTCAGGTAATAGTCACCTTCTTGCAAATGGAACCTTGTTGAAATGTGACTCGGTGGGCTCTAGAAGTCCTATCTCTAAGAAGGTCTTCTGGGCAAGTGTTCAACGCACACGGAGCCTTGGCTCAAGGCCATCCTCTGCATCCCCTGTTGATGGACCGGGCGAGGGCACGTTTGTTAGATGGGAGCTCTCACTCTTGGCCCTGCTTCCCAAGATCCAGGACATGGCTGGACTTCAAAGCCTCCCCTCCTTGGCGAGGTTCGCTGCTCTCTCAGGTGCTGACAGTTTGCGAAACACTGCTTTGAGGGGAAAGCCACGCTCGAGGCCGAAGAATGCAGAGCCCGGTGCGGCGTTTCACTTGAAGTGGTGTCCAGGGCCAGCTGTTCCCTGCCATCCTGATGGAAATGATTCGCAGCTGAAGTTGATCTTTCCAGTCCTCAGAAGATCAGAGAGGGGGGCGGGCGGGGCGTAAGGATGCTTCAGAGTAAACATTTGTGGTTGGGTCAAAGCAGAGAGCCCATATGTTAAATGTCTCAGAATACAAATCCATCAAGGGTTGTTAGAATGCGTGTTCAATGCCCTGGTTGGCCAAAATATCCCATCTCCCACCTTCTGCCCCAGAGGTGGTTGCATTGCTGGATTTCTGTGTCTGTAGTTGTGATCCTTGGGGAAGAAAGTGTTATAATAATAATCATCTTGTAAGATCCTCCACCGACAACGAGACATCTTAGGCCTGGCCCACACTAGGGGGGGCGGGGATCGATCTAAGATACGCAACTTCAGCTACGTGAATAACATAGCTGAAGTCGAATATCTTAGATCGATTTTAAAAGTACTTACCGCGGGTCCACACGGCAGCAGTCAGGCTCCCCCGTCGACTCCGCTTACTCCTCACGCGGAGCTGGACAAGCGTTTCTGGGATTGATTTATCGCGTCTAGACGAGATGAGATAAATCGATCCCAGAACATCGATCGCTACCCACCGAATCGGCGGGTAGTGTGGCTGTAGCCTTAGACATCTCCTGCCATGTAAGTGTTTATAACTCCTATTGGTCTGTACTGAGGTGGTTCTGTGGCAAGTGATAGCACTGGCCTTTCGCAAGCATTCTTGTCCTTGATTGGGTCAAAATGAAGTGAGTTTGCTAGGTCTCAGTAGCCCCTCAAGGAAGCTGATCCCCATAGATTTAGAATCTATTTCAGCGTGATCTTTCTCTATCTCAAATGTGCGTACTGTGCTCATTGCTCTGGTGACAGCATGCGTCAGACGCACCAGACCTACAGCACGCCTACTTGGGAAAGAGCCAGCAGCAGGCATTGCAGTCAGGGCTGGCGTGTGTTGGCCAAGCTATAGGGCTCTGTTAATCCATGGTTTCATGAGCACGAACTTTGCACAAACGAACAGTTAAAAGCGCCGGTATTGTGCTGTGTCCTGTCTGCCGAGCTGGGAGGGGCAGTTCCTGGTGGAAAACAAAGCACAGCAAAGCAAAGAGGCCCCTACCATGTATATCTGCCTCTTCTCAGGGTCAGTAGGCTTCCTTCATTTGTGAGCTTACCTTTGCTCTGGTTCTTTCTCCAGCTGGATGGAGAGGGAGATATGGGCCATTTTTGGATCCCTCCCTCGGGAGAGCATATTAAAGGCATTTCCTTTTTCTTTGTAAGAGCGGTGCTTAGCCGTTTTACTTAAGGAAGTCCTGAATTAGCCTGTCCCACTTGGGAGAAGCACTTATATCTGCCAGCATTTGAAATGTATAAATCAGATCATTCAGGGAAGGGAAATACACATACCCCTTTGTAAGTGCATTGAAATGCCATGTGACCTAAGAACTTGGGGTAACGTGGTCCATGTGTCCCCAGATACGGACCTACCTGCCTATGGTAAGTCGGGATGACTGGCGCTAGGACGTAGAGAACGTGCAGTGATACCCAGTGTCTTTTCTGTTCTCTTCAGGAACCTGGCCCCGCTAAGATGGCTGTGACCAGTAGCAACATTCCTAATGCAGAGAAGGTCCCCACTACCAAGTCCACACTCTGGCAAGAGGAAATGAGGGGCAAAGATCAGCCGGATGGGAGCAGTAGCATCAGCCCAGCCCAGAGCCCCATGCAGAGCCAGGCCATGCCTGCCAGCTCCTTGAAGGAACCTACGTTGGAAAGCAAAGAAGGTAAGGACCAGAGGGACTCTGGCACTGGTTCCTGTTCTCCTCTACCCTGGCAGCATTCGATACCTGATTGGGGGGAGCGTTCTTTTTCACCCTGAGGTTGTGCTGTGGAGTGACTGGAGCAGGGCCTGGGAGATGAGACTCCTATGGCTTGATGCTCAGAAACTGCAACTTCAGGAAGTCCATGGGAGCAGTGAGCAATGTCACTTCCTGGCTCTGCCACAGCCCCGAGAGATTATGTTGGTCAAATCACCCCAAATACTTCTGTGCATGAATTTACCCCTCCGAAAGGTGGATTTAATACCTTACCTACCTCACAGGGATGTTGCGAAGCTTTGATATCCTTTGATGGAAGGTGCTTTCAAAGTGCAAAATGCTATTATTACTGACAGATTAACCCCAAGTTGTTAATAGGATTGAAAGGTTTCCTGCAGCAGTTCGGTTTTATTACATAGATGTCTTGACTGGAGTGGTGTGGCTCTCTTAACGGGACCTGGTCAAAAAGTTTGGTCTAAATTTGCTTTTATTTAAAAACATTAATAGAAATGGTTTCTTGTCTTTGTGTATGATTATTTCAATTTTTTTAACATGTAACGGTTCCCCTACTGGTTTGGAAACCCAACTACCTGTTAGTACCTAAGATCCCACAACTGCCATAGAGAAACAGAAGGAACCTGCCCTGTTGATGAAAGTGATATTTACATTGAGGCAGTGCCTGGGTAGTCATGGACTAGGGCTGATTTCATTGTTCTGAACTGAGTGAAGTGCAAAATAAGGAAGAAACTCACACAAGTGGTGAAAAGAAAACTAGATTCCTCTCCTGGCCTGTTCTCTTCTCTCCTCCTCCCCCCCACTTTTAATACTTTAATCCGGTGGGAATGGCTCAGCCCAGTGTCAGCCTACAAAGATCTGAACACTTGCGGCATTCCCTAGGGTGGTACCTGTGCGTGGGTGGGGGGCGCAGAGATAACTGTGAATAATGGGATGAAATTAAGAAAGGGGAAAATCTGGATAAAGTACTGCATGGGGAGCAGGGAGGCAAAATCAGAGGCCAAGCCTCCTTTGCTGCTGCCGCCTCCTCGCCCCACGAATGGGGCACCGACCACCCACAGCAGCCCTCTCAGCCCAGTTCCATGGGACAGGAGCACTCGCTGCAGGATGTGTGTGGGGTGGGCTTGCTATCCAACCCCCTCCCCACCTCCCCGGGGGTCTCCCCTGTGGACTGGGCCCGTGACCTATCAACAGCTTTCCAGTTAGTTGCAGCCTACCCTTTGGGAAATAGTGCCCTAATGGATACAGAGAGGCACTTGCCTACTGTTGGTCCTGTTTTATTGCCAAGCACTGAAGCGCTACTTCCTCCTCCCAACCCTATATCAGGGCAGCTGTTTATATTTTGTCTCCTCTGATTAGTCCATGGAAGCCTCCGGAGTCTGCTGTATTGTTCTAAATGAAACAATAGGGGCCCGGGCTTTCTTCCTGCTTTGTGTTATGTGTTCCCCTTGGATAAGTCGGGGGCGGAGGGGAAAGCAGAGTTTGTTGCATGTTCTGAGCGGCTAGCTAAAGCGATTGCTTTCCTCCTTGCTCTCTTGGGATTAGCTAATGGAAGAAGACTGCTCCCTTTGTGTCTCTCTGATTTAGCTGGTGTCAGCAAAGCCCTGGTTTTGATGAATCAATAGGCTTTTGCCCTTGACACCTTGGGATGTGGCCATGGGCAGGAGAGTGAGTGTGTGTGTGTGTGTGTGTGTGTGTGTGTGTGTGTGTGTGTGTGTGTGTGTGTGTGTGTGTCTCCTCCACAGATGCTGCTTTTCGTTCACGTGTTTTTTGGTTGGAGAAAACAAAATAACTTCCCATCCAGCTTATGATCTTCAGAATGGATGGGAAAACGTAGACCTCTCTGCTGCCTCCCTTTCTTCCCTTCACGTGTGTATATATACATACATGCCTACCTACCTACCAACCAGCAGATCAAGTCTGCCTGGAACAAAATGATTTTTTCCATATTCCAAGCCTACATGTGGAGAATCTTCTAGAGGCCAATAATTCAGGAAGTGCAGTGGTGATTAGATGCAGGTTATTTTGGCCCTTGAAAACAAATGTTTGTGCACAGTTTTATGGTGGTGTGAATGCAAAATGGGAATTGTTCCTTGTGCCCTCTGTAGCAAGAGCAGTGGGGAAGCTTCGGTGTGAAGGGATTCCCCTTTCCTTAATGCCTTTGTCTGTGCTGGCATGGAGACTGATGGTCACTAACTCACTCTGGCAAAGGAATGCATACAGCTGTTTTTCATCTCACTCAAATGAACTGCCTGATGCCCGAACTGCAATGAGGCCTCAATGTTCTCCTAGCTCCCCATTTTTTCTGGGGAGGAAGAAATGAAGAGCTGTTGATGGAGTCACGCTTCCTCCAGCTGTTGACACACCTTCCACTCTCTTGTTCCCCTTTCCAGACCCTCTCGCTTTACTGGAATCAGACACCACCAAACTTGATTTTACTTGTGATTAGGAAATGAATTGGGTTTGCTGGCTGAACCTCTGAGCTTCCTTCTAAAATAGGTACAACTGGTTGAGAAGCCTCCTCTTTATGTCTTAACAAAACACCCACTCTTCCCTGTTGTTCTGTCCCTCCTCCCAGACTCTGTGGAGACAGAGAGGGTCAGATCATTGCGTGCTTGGACACCAAGAAATAAGGGGAGTTTTTATTGGCCCCTCTTCAGTCTGGCCGCTCCTGATCAGATGCGGGAAGCTGGCTGGGCACCTGATGGCATTCTGCTAGCTACATTCCCACCTGTTGTGGAAGCCTCTGTTGTCATTGTCCAGTTTTTCCCTCTGTAAATAAGTCAAAAGCACCCATCCCACCCTCTGTCTATTGGAGCTTTGCATGTGGCACCTATAGCCGGCTGCTCAGTAATCCAAGTGTGAAATGCTGATAATTGGTGGGTCCTAAGCCACCTCCTAGCAGGTCAGTTTCCACATCACAAAAACCTGTTCTTATCACCCTTACTGGCAGTTCTGGGCTTAGAAGCCAAAGATGCAGTGGATCCTGAAACTGAACTTCCAGTTTCCCTCCAGAGGTGGGTCTTCCAGGTCAGGTCTGGGTCCATAGGCACTGATATGCTGGAAATCGTATGTGGATGTTTCCTGTTCTGTGGAGGCAAGGCAGTTTGTGTTAAAATCCCCTTTTATGCAAATGGAGGGGAGGCGAAATCAAGTTTGGAACCAAGCGTAGTAACCTCCATCCAACTCCTTCCCCTTGTTTTCTGTTCCGTTTCTTAGATGAGAGCTCCATGAATGGCGACCGGATAGACTGTGGGCGGAAGGCGCGTGTTGAGAGCGGTTACTTTTCCTTGGAGAAGACCAAGCAAGACTTGAAGTTGGAAGAGCAGCAGCTGCCACCTCCACCGTCCCCTCCCAGCCCCAGCACCCCGAACAACAGGTACAGTGACCCCAAATCACCCTCCCAGGAGCACAGCCACCCCTTTCCTTCCCCAGGTACCAGCTCAAACAACCGAATGGTTTCCAGCTTCTCACTGAACTCCCTGGACTTAAAGAGTATTTACCCCACGTGCAAGGACTCCAGCAGCAGAGACGGGGGAAGGGGAGCAGAAAGAACGGACCGCTCCCTTTCCTTCAAAGCCAGTCGGCAGTACGCCACCCTGGCCGATGTTCCCAAGGCCATTAGGATCAGTAACCGGGAGGCCTTCCAGGTGGAGAGGAAACGGCTGGAGCAGAGGACTCGGGCCCGCAGCCCTGGAAGGGAAGAGGTGGCCCGGCTCTTTGGCAACGAGAGAAGGTAAGGGAGCAGTGGCTGTTCTGTTTCTTAACTCGTTTGACCCTGATCACATGGTGGTGGTTGCTCTGTTAGTAAAGCAGCAGCTGCTGGGACTGACCTGTCCCTTCACAGCCCATTATAGAGGAAATGCTTTATTTGGACAATTATAGTTCTGAGCCCTCCTCTCTTAAACCAGATACTTAACTGGTGATCGTCTCTCCTCCTTTGAATCTATTAAATGGACTGGGAGGGAATCCTGATCGCGCCATACCACTTTTTATGGATCCGATGGCGTGGGGTCCTCCACGCTTAACAGCTCTCTCTTGTCGCCCCCTCCCCAACCAAAGGTATTTGAGTGAACTCCCAGCTGCCCAAAGCAGGGGGCATTGAGCCAGTGCAGAGAGATCCCTCAAATTTGTATGCAGGCCATCTTTCTGAGTCTCCATTATTTTCCAGACTCCCCTTCGCTCTCAGCTTCATATACAGGTCATTCCTGTAGGCACCGGGAAGTGCTCCTGAAGTGCATAGCTAGGACATCCACTCCATATTAACCAGTGAAGGATGCGATCCCCGCCAGTGTGTGTTAACACAGGTCACCGATGGTTCTCGGCAGATCCTTCTCTTAGGGTAGTAGGCTGGACCTTCCTCCAGTAAACTGCCATGTGATGCTCTGTAGTACCTCCCTTCTCCTCCTCCACCCTAGCTCAAGTGCATCGTGGCAGCTGGCACCATTAATTAGGGTATTTCTATAAACTGTGTTGGGGCCATGCGTGTTCTGCAATGGTCTGATGAGCTAAGAGAGAGGTTTCAAAGTGTCACAGTGTTAATCTTAGAGACAGCTTAGTGGAGAAGGCTCTGCATCCAGTGCACATGCTCGGTTTTTCTGGGTTTAAGGAGGCCCAGTGGGGAGGAGGATAGATTTAACTTGCCCTGAAAAAGCCCCATTTATGTGATGACTGTAGAGTAAGGGCACTGGGCTAGAGGGCTGATTGTCAGTCTGATTTGTTTGCACTTGGGTTCCTGCAGCCATGTTCGCTCTAGCATGATGTCACTAAGCACTTGTGGTTTGCTTTTCACATCCCCTGGAGGACTGTTTTCACGCTGGCCCACAATTAATACAGGCATGAAGCTGCACTGCAAAGTACATCGTGAGCATCACAACACCGCTTTGCACTCCCGTTTGTTCCACCTCTTCATTTAGATTTGCAACTGAACCGTACGTGTGTCTAACCTGTACTCACCCAAGCAGTGTGTAGCTTCACTGCCTGGCTGCAATCTGGGGTGGTGGATGGGACTCAGAGACAGCAATATCTTGGCTTTCTTCTCCCACCTGAGGATATAGTCCTTTCTGTGTTGGGCAAAAAGGATGCCGTACTTGCCTCCTGGAGACCCCATCCTGTTACACTGGGTGGAGAAAGAACAGTAATTCTTGGTTTGTGAATTGAGCGTGTAACGTGTGTGTGTGTGTGTGTGTGTGTGTGTGTGTGTGTGTGTGTGTGTGTGTGTGTGTGTGTGTGTGTGTGTGAGAGAGAGAGAGATCATGTCACCTGCTGGTGGTTGGCTTATAGCAGTGGCTCTCAACCTTTCCAGACTACTGTACCCCTTTCAGGAGCCTGATTGATCTTCCGTACCCCCAAGTTTCACTTCACTTAAAAACTACTTGCTTACAAAATCCGACATAAAACACAAGTGTCACGGCTCACTATTACTGCAAAATGTCTTACTTTCTCATTGTTACCATATCATTATAAAATACATTGATTGGAATATAAATATGATACTTACATTTCAGTTTATAGAGCAGTATAAACAAGTCGTCGTATGAAATTTTAGTTTGTACTGACTTCTCTAGTGCTTTTTGTGTAGCCTGTGGAAAAACTAGGCAAATAGCTAGATGATTTGATGTACCCCCTGGAAGACCTCAGCGTACCTCCGGGGTACACATACCCCTGGTTGAGAACCACTGACTTACAGAATATTAAAAGGTCTACTACTACTGCCAGCTTAATAGTTCAGGTACTAGAGGCTTGCGTGTTCTTTTGGAGCTGAAACTACTGAGTCCTAGCCCCAATGTGATGCCATATAGCTGAAAGCAGTGATGTACGTGCAACTCCTGGATTCAATAGCTTTTTAGAGTGGTTACTTCTGAACAGCTAGTAGTGCCCGTTGGGGTGCTGGTGTGCAAATGTGTGTCCAAATTGGGGCACAGGGAGAGGGCATGGAATGTCTGATGAGGAAGACAGGCATACAGATAACAGACACCTGGGAAAAGAAGGATCTCAGAGCGTCTTATAGATATTATCCTTTTTTATTTCATCCCTGCTGATTTCTGGTTGGTGGGGTGGGTTCCTCCTCCTCCCAGAGGCCACTGCACCCAGCCCCTTCGTTTCCTGGGCTCCTGAGGCTATTATACAGCAGCAGGAGATTGGATTTTATTGCTGTGTCAGCATTGGTGAAAACTCTCCTATGTTATGTCTAGTCAACTTATTGCCTTTATTTGAAGTGACTTTGCTCTGCCTAGGGCATGGAGGCAGATGAATGTCTCCTGTGCTTTTGCTTTTATTTATGTATTTTAAAAAAACATGCTTTAATGAACTCCCATTGGCACAGTGGCAGTGACAAGGGTGGGTGTCTTTTGTTTGATTTCTGAGGCTGCTGGAAAGAGATTTAAAATAAACAAGTCTTTTGCATTGTCGCTCACCATAATTCAGGGGCTGGTAGGCTAATGTCCTGTCAAGCCAGCCTACATTTTGTCATTACACAGATTGTGACAATAGCTCACTCAGAAGGGCTTTCTGTGATCAACCTTCCCGACACACCCCTCCCAATGTCCCTACAATTGTTTCCCTTTCCTCCCTGCCTCCTGCCTGCAGTCAGGGCTGGGAGAGGGTGGAATCGTCAGCCAATGGAGAAAGGATTTGTTTGAGCAGTGATGAGGCAGCAGCTTTCCCTCCTCCCCTCTCCCTTTTATTTAAAGAGACATTCTCCAGTGGTGTTAGGCCCCAAATCTTGTGTGTTTAAAAAGTTTTACTGAACCTTCTATAAAGAGAAGCATCTTCATGATTTGTGAGGAGGTGGGTTTTTGAGAGGGGGAGGGGAAGGTGATGGCATACTCTGACAGGGCAGTGTGGGATTGATCTCTTTTCACCAGTGTGTGAAGTGGACTATAAATAGAGTGAAACTGACAAGTCTCTAGTTTCACAGTTGAGTGGGGAAAGTAAAGTAAATATAAACAAACAGCATAAATGGTCATAGATGGGGAGTAGGTAGGTGTGTTTAAAACGCTCCAAGCTTTAATAATCTAAGATGATGATAGTGACAGATAATTGTTCCAAAATATTTAACTTGACAGTTTCCTCCCACAAAGATGGCAGATAAGTGCCTGTGAGAATTAAAGGAGAGTGTTTCCCAAACTAGTTGTTAGGGTTAGTGATGATCTCTCCTACTTTTGGGGGACCTATTCCCTTCTTAACAGCACAGCCCTTTCTGGCCATGTGTGGGGCTGGGAACAGGGCCTCCTTCAGTCCTCCTTGGCCAGAAAGGTAGTGCTTGGGAAGTGCATGGACACTGACAAGATAGAAGAAAAGGGTTCCAAGAGGGTCATGTGGAGAAGCGGTAGTTGGGAGGAATACAAGTGTAATCCATGGCTTTGAAAGAGAGTGCAGCCAGTTATAAATGAACTTTGTCCCAGCTGGAGATGATCTGGGTGGTGTGGGCGGGAGAGGTCACATTTTCCCTGAGCCAGGGAACCTCAGTGTTTCAAATGTTCAGGTGGATTTGGCTGGAGAGAGCTGGTTTAGCACTGGACTCAAGAATTAACATTTCCCGACTCTCTGCTTGGCTTGGCTGCTTTTTAATTTGATGTACTTAGTTTACATTTTATTAACAGGTTTTTCTCTGCGTTGAATCTGTGCCATCTGAGGTTAAGCACTTGTGAACCTTCACTTCTCAGACTGCAGGTGCTAGTTTTACTTTAGTGCTTCAGAGCATTCTGAATGATCCTGTACAGTAACTTTCTAACAGTTACTCCATCTCACTTTATGCTGGGAATTTACCTAGAATTATTCAACCCTCTAGCAGACCCCAGTGAACTGCATCTCTTTGTCAAGCAGTGAAACTAAATGAATGTGCTAATGTTCTGTCAGTATTTTCAGCTTCTCCTCCCATACTTCCACCAATCTACTCGGCTATAGCTACACTAGAGACCTTACAGCAGTACAGCTGTACCTACTCTTGTTCCCACTCTTGTAGCCACTCTATGCCGACGTCCGCATCAACATATTCAAACAACCTCCAACGAGCGGCGGTAGCTATATCAGTATGTCACACCCCTCAACGACATAAGGGATAGTGTAGACATGGCCTAAATTTATTACATGAAGATTGGACCTCCAGACAAGAGAACTAAACACTGATTTCCAGTAGCCCTAGTTAGGGCAGCCTCTCCTCTTCGTAGTCCTGTTTTAAAGACACTCACTCCATTTTTTTTATTTTAAGAGATCCTATATGAGTAATATAATCATAGTGAATGTTCAGAACTGTTTTAAAAGAATCCTATTGTTTAGACCTAAATTTTACCCTGACCCATAGGTGCTGGAACTAGGGGTTCTTGCGAGGGGTGGGGGTGTGTGGCCTGTCACACCCCTTGGCTTGAAGTGGTTTCCATCATATACAGGTTTTACAGTTTGGGTCAATGGCTCTCAGCATCCCCACTATACAAATTGTTCCAGTGCCCCTGCTCTGACCCTTTTACAGTTTTCTGTGGGGAGGGCCTGCCATATTGTCTGAGTCTATAGTCTAAATCTCTTCTTTATAAACATCTAAAGTGAACCCACCTTCTCTGAAAAACTTTCAAGAACACTATTTTGGTGTGTCTCACACATAATCAGTGTTTGAGCTCCCCCTGCTGGTCTGCAGTGATACATTTGATGTTTAATGCTGTTTCTACATCTCTGCACAGTCCAGCTCCCATTGCCAGTGAACAAAGAGAAGAGGAAGTGAATCCAAGGCCCACAAACTTGTTCCTTTAGCGCTGGAGACATAGTAAAATGGAAATTATATGTAAACAACAGTCATTTGTCCCTGGTACAGGCGACAGTCTGGGTCAGAGTCAAATGCGTAGTGTGGGTTGTGGTTTTTGTTGTTCTACATTCCTTTAGCTGAGTTCTGGGTGGATTTGGTAGCGCTTCTACTCTGTGTTGTTGGAATAAGAGCCCTTGAAGAGATCCTGTGCCCACAGATGCTGGAAGGGCTAGCTGAGCAATAAGTATAGTCCAATTGTCCTCCCCGTCCAGGCACAGGAATATGGGCATCTCTCTGGAAACCAGAGACAGGACTGACCGAGCACAAAAAAGGGTTTCAAGACAATGGAAGGGAATAAGCCAGGGGTCCAGC
Source organism: Macrochelys suwanniensis (assembly GCA_033296515.1). Lineage (NCBI taxonomy): Eukaryota > Metazoa > Chordata > Testudines > Chelydridae > Macrochelys > Macrochelys suwanniensis. The sequence continues at coordinate 7,629,973 of CM065785.1, read as the reverse complement.
ATACACTGAAATGTTGTGTTATATGTAAGTGTTGTGTGTTACCTACCTCTCCCAATGAACCTTCACCCTCAAACCCAGATCTCTGCTGGGTCGGATGGTACGTATGTGTTGGCAGGGCAGCCTCACCCAGTCCCCTCTGCCAGGTGCTGTGAGGCTCCATTCAGCTTGGGAGAGGGAGACTGGGATCCCCATAAGATTTCATAACCCCTTTCCTCCTCCAGTGTCTCCCCACCCTGACGTGAGTTCTCTTAGCTGCCACGGAACCCTCGGGCCCCGGGGCATTCCGCCCGACACCCGCCTCACCTGCCACGGAACCCTCGGGCCCCGGGGCATTCCGCCCGACACCCGCCTCACCTGCCACGGAATCCTCGGGCCCCGGGGCATTCCGCCCGACACCCTCCTCACCTGCCACGGAACCCTCGGGCCCCGGGGCGTTCCGCCCGACACCCGCCTCACCTGCCACGGAATCCTTGGGCCCCGGGGCGTTCCGCCCGACACCCTCCTCACCTGCCACGGAACCCTCGGGCCCCGGGGCATTCCGCCCGACACCCGCCTCACCTGCCACGGAACCCTCGGGCCCCGGGGCATTCCGCCCGACACCCGCCTCACCTGCCACGGAATCCTCGGGCCCCGGGGCGTTCCGCCCGACACCCGCCTCACCTGCCACGGAACCCTCGGGCCCCGGGGCGTTCCGCCCGACACCCGCCTCACCTGCCACGGAATCCTTGGGCCCCGGGGCGTTCCGCCCGACACCCTCCTCACCTGCCACGGAACCCTCGGGCCCCGGGGCGTTCTGCCCGACACCCTCCTCACCTGCCACGGAACCCTCGGGCCCCGGGGCGTTCCGCCCGACACCCTCCTCACCTGCCACGGAACCCTGAGACCCCGGGGCGTTCCGCCCGACACCCGCCTCGACTGCCACGGAACCCTGAGACCCCGGGGCGTTCCGCCCGACACCCGCCTCACCTGCCACGGAATCCTCGGGCCCCAGGGCGTTCCGCCCGACACCCTCCTCACCTGCCACAGAACCCTGAGACCCCGGGGCGTTCCGCCCGACACCCGCCTCGACTGCCACGGAACCCTGAGGCCCCGGGGCGTTCCGCCCGACACCCTCCTCGACTGCCACGGAACCCTGAGACCCCGGGGCGTTCCGCCTGACACCCTCCTTGACTGCCACGGAACCCTGAGACCCCGGGGCATTCCGCCCAACTCTTCTCTCTCCCCCCCCCCCCCCCCCCCGTTCCAAAACTACCACTGAGCCCTCAGGCCCAGGGTGTGGCCCCCTCCCCCCAGCTGCTATGGAACTCTCACACCCAGAGCGTTCCGCCCAACACCCCTCCTCAGCTGCCACAGAGCCCGCATGCCTTTGCGTTCCACCCAGTGATGCCTGTTCCTTATAACCACCTGTCCAGATTCTTCAGGCCTTGCTGTTCCACCCCCTGACAGCTCCCTGGACAATTTTTGTGTGATGGTTCCTAAGGCGTCTCCCCACTTGCAGTCCGTCACCCCCTACTCCCTCAAGTACAATCTGTTTTACAAGCTTTTTGGATGCTGTTTAACCAGCTGGAGAAAGGAAATGACCCTTACTCACATTGCCTCCCAAACTTCCTTATTTATTTCAGCCTCCGCCCTTACTGACACCAAGCAAGGAGCCTAGAGTGGGAACATGACCAGCTCCAGGTGGCAATATCTTAATTTATGCCCTGGGTGAGGTGCTCCTGTAGGGGCTTGACTCCAAATATAGGATTTATGATGGGCAATTCTTGATATAGCAAAAATCTTACTGCCATCTAGTGAGAGAAGGCTTAAAGGTAACTGGAATTCAGATGTGATGACTAATCACACAAGCTCTCCTCCTTGGGTTACCACAGTATCCTCTGAAACCGTGATGTGGGCACTGCTTGTATGTAGCTGGGAGTTTCATGTGGCATTCACTCTCTGTATAGTGTGTGTCATGTTAGTAATGATAGCACATTCCACCGCTACTCAGTGCTGATCTCTGCGGAGCTTTGAGGCCCTCTGATTGGTGTTTCCCATGCTTGATTATAACCTGCAGGGTTTTAAAGGAGATTCTTCTTACTGAGGCCTGATCTACAGTACAGAGTTAGGCTGACGTAAGGCACTTACGTTGACCTAATTATGTCAGTGTCCACGCTACAGCCTTGCTCTCACCAATGTAAGTGCCCTACTACACTGACATAACTCCAACCTTCACAAGAGGCGTGGGGCTTATGTCAGTGTGGTTAGGGTGACGCAGTGTCCCTGTAGACACAGCAGGTTATTTACATCGTCTGTTGGCTGTCATTCTTTTCAATTTCATGGTTCCCTGCTGGAGTGTAAAATTGACAAGAAAGCCCAGCTCACAGCTCAGGCTGTCACCTGGGGATGGGTGGGGGACTCCCAGCTGGGCTGCCGACCGGGCTCCCCAGCTGCACCGAGGCTCACGGCTCCCTGCTGGGAACCCGGCAGCTCCCAGGCTTCAAGCACAGAGCAGGGAGCCAAGAGCCCAGGGGGTCAGCCTAGCTCCTGGCGGAGAGTTGCATGTGGAGCTGAGAGCTCGGGCTCTCAGTCCCCCACACTGCCCCTCTTAAGTCGGTGGAAGCGCTCCTGGTGAGGATGCGCACCACCAGCAGTAGTGTGGACATAAACTACCACAGTAATTACTGCGGTGGCTGTAAGTTGACCTAATATAGTAGTGTAGACATGCCCTGTGTCCTAAATTCTACCCTCCTCTGGTGACAGGAATTGGGACCTGCTATGGAATCATAGTTAGATGTTTGCTGAAATTTTTTCTCCCTCTTTTCAATAAATCACAGAGTTGCCCTGAAATTGCAGACAAATTGTACTGATGGATTTCTCTCAAACACCTTCTCTGTGTCTTTGAGTCTTAGAAGTGAGTGTCGTCCCCCTGCAACCCCAATGCATACACGTTTGCTTTGTAAACAGAGGTTACTCTCTCCTTCCTTTCATTTTATTTATTTTTTTCTTTGTAACAGTCCTCTAATGTTATGCCTCCCTTGGGGTAATTCCCTTTCCTGTCTCTCTGAAACACTCTCATAATCTCTCTTGCAGCTAAATAATAAATGAATACAACAAAACTCTTCCCCATCAAAAAAAATCATTTTAATTATAGATTTTGTTGTCAGTCTTTGTAGCTCCCCCTATACTTTCACTTTAACTCAATTCTGTAGCTTGTGTTCAGTGGCCTGGAGCAGATTAATAGCTTGCATGGAAGATGAGCTCCCTAGGACTAGCTTAAGAGTTGAGAGAGTATTGAATGACACCACATCTCTTTAAATACTTCATACCTTCTTTGAAGTTTGGAGCCGATGTTCGTAGGGGCAGGTTCTCTCTCAGGTGCCCATGTGTAGCTGTCATCAGCATGGGATGAACAGAGAATGGATTAATCTCCGCTCTCTCACACACTCACCGTGTCTTTGTCAGCCACAGCAATACCTGTCTTGAAATGTTTAACGAATGGAGGGAACAATCTAATGATAACACTGGGTGCTTTGATTTGGTTGCTATGATTTCCCCCTCACCCCCACCCTTTTTTATTTATTTATTTTTTTGGTAATGAATTCTTGGGATGATTTTGCTTTTATTTATTTATATAGAGATATATAGATATATATTTCCTCTTCTGTTCATTCATTTTCCAGCCTTGTTTTCTTCCAGGTCTTGTTGCTCTCCACCTTCTCCTCCTGTGTTGCTGTGTGACGTGTCCTTTACTCCGCCTGCTTCGCTACCATCTCATCTCAATCTCAAGCCGTAGACAACTCGATGGTGCAGCCCCTTTCATGAGAAATCAACCTGCTTTTGATTTTGGTTTTTTTTTGGTTTTGTTTTTAATTTTCTTCAGAACTTCACCTGAAAGGGAAGAGACAGTGTTAATTCATGGGTCTCTTATTCCATGCTAAACTGAGTCCGAGAGAGAAGGCTGGGCTGGTGAAAGGGGCGCTGTTGGGTTAAAAATCATGTATGCAAAGAAATTCCCCTTACCTGTTTTACTAAAGACTTAGGGCCCAATCCTGCAGGCTGCATTGTAGAAGTGTACCTCTGCACCTATGTGGGGCTTTAATTGGTCTCTACGAGGGTGCAGGGTTCTATCAGCTTTCAGGATTGGGGCCTTAGATGGTAAAAATGAAGTTGAGCTATTTCTAAAATCTGATTGATTTAAAAGACTGTCCTTACTGATGTTGTCTACGTTTTGCACTTTCTTTATCTTTTCCAGTCAATGCAGACCTAGTAAACTCTTGTTTCTAGTTGATTTCACTGCCTGGTTCTTATGGTCAAGTTCTGTGCTGCATTGTTTGGATTGCAAACACAGCAAGAGAATGTTTATGTTCAAGCCATATTTTACTTTATGAAATTTGGTAAAAACTTGTAACACCTTAACTGACCTCACAATTTCCCCTTTAAGACAAGAATTGAAAATTGTTGGTAACTAAAGAACTTATTTCTTCTGAATTGGCTGCTGTTTGATGATGCGTTGTGTTTTTTTAATACATATGTTGGAGCTGAACGTGAGCTAAACTCAAGATTCAAACGCTCCTAAACCTTGTGATTAAGAATTTAAGCCCAATTTGGATCCAGATATTGTGACGAAGCCTCATCTTTCCAGTGTATTGAACTTTTAGCAGGGTTCAAAATCACTGTCCTAATTTTGCAGCTTGGGCTCCTCTGTTGCATATGCTAGTGATGGGTGAATCTCTAAAATGGTTCTTAGGCTCAGATAAAAGCCCAGAGATTGATCCTTATCTGAACCTCTTGGCTGTGCAAAATTGTTCTCAAAAATCTCTCACTACCAGGCCCCTCTCTCTCTCTCTCTCTCTACATATATATATATATCCCCTCTCTGTTATTGGAGCAAGGGGTGACCAGTGTCTTGTATGAGAGGCCCTGCTGCTTAGTACTGCAGTTGGTGATTGGTTGGTGCTGCAGCAAATAACCTCCTTCCATACAGGATATGCAGAGTGGTTTAGACAAAGAGGAAACCACACCCGTTTGAAATGACAAATGTGCCTTGTTACTGCAGTAATAGCTTTTGAAGTTCGTAAACAAGGACAGGAGCAGCACTCTGATGACCAATGCATTAAACCTACAAAAATGTACACATGCACTTAATTTATGCGTTGTGAATAGTCCTACTAAAAGTCTGTGATTACTCACAGAGCATAGCATTAAGCATGTGGGTGAATCTTTGCAGGGTCAGGGCCCTACTGTTTATATTGGGGCTACCAGAACCTATCCTGTTTCCTTTTCACTCTGAGAATGTTCCTCTCTATACCTGTAAACATTCTCAGTGCGACGCTGGTCTACTGGTTGGTTCGTTACAGAGTTGGAGATTGAAGGGCTGAACACAGAACCAAATATGCTGAATAGTCTTTGTGGTGCTGAAATGATTGGAGAAGGCTCATTGGGAAAAATAGTTATTGCTGGTTTAGAAAATGTTTTTAATCTTGAAAACAATGTGTTGGGGCAGGGAACGCTTGAATTGGGGAGCAGAGCACGGAGACCCTGTTGCATTAAATCATGTGCAAATAGAAGGGGGTGGAGAAGAAGGGCAAACGGACCCTACTACTAATATTAAAAATAACTTTGTGCGGAGGTGGAACATACTTGGAGCTCAGAAGCTGTGAAAGGTCAGAATGTCCATATGAAATCTGCTACCTCTGGCTGAGTGTGTACCAGAGACCAGAAGAGCACCTTTTCTGTAGTACATGACCAGCAAAGAGTTCACCCCAATTTGATCTGACACAAGCAGTTAGTTCTCCTAGGCTGGAAGTCAAGCATTCTGTAATCTTTTCTTATGGTTTCAGAGCCTGCAGGTAAAGTCCTGCCTGTCTAGTTGAGACCTGTTCTTTGTCCTGAATCCCCCATGTTTTCCAGCATGCAGGGGGAACTTGACCAAAAAGGCATGAAAGCACAGGCTTCGTGAGGAGCAGTTTTGTAGAGTTCTGTAGGATGTAACCCTTGTTGCTGCTACCCTGGGAGAGCCTCTTGCTATATGGGATTCTGTAGTGACTCACGAAACAATCGCTGCTCTTGCTTTAAACAGGCACCGGTTTCCTCTCTCTCTATGTTCCAGGCGGTCCCAGGTAATTGAAAAATTTGAGGCATTAGATATAGAGAATGCAGAGCATATGGAAACCAATGCATCCGCAGGCCCCTCCCTTTCCAGCGAGACGCGTCAGGGCAGGAGCGAGAAGAGGGTTTTCCCCAGGAAACGGGTAAGCCTTTCGTTTCTCTCTGAGGTAGGATGAAGGCACCTGCCTATGTTCTTGGAGGATGTGGTGTTGGCTGACAGCTCATATTTAGTGCTCTCCCAAGTACAGCTAGGATTTTCCTTGGCTGCAGGTCCTAACTGGCAATCTCTGTGCATGGAGCACAGAATCTAGAGGCCTTGGGAAAGGGGGTGCATGTACCACAGTGGGCAGGCCTCGAGCATGAGTGAGCAGTGCAGATTTGCCACTCACTGCCCAGTCTCCTTGCTTCGGTGGTGGGATCAGAGCAGAAGACAAATCACCTTTCTCTCTCCCTCCCTCCGGGATAGGAAAGGGAGGTATCAGATCTGGCATGGAAAAAACACAGCAGATGACATGAAGTATTTAATAAAAAGAAATTAACTAATAGAAGTATGTGACCTTGAAAATCCTGTAGCCTAACGTGAGTTTAGACATACTAGAGCCAGTCTAATGCCTCGGACTCTGTGTCCAGAAGAGCCATGTGCTTCAGAAAGCACATGAAGAAAATGATGGTGTGAGCCCATTAATTTTAATTGTGGAGTCCTAAGAAATGTACACCACTGGGTCTTTGACGTTGTGAGAGATGGGAGTTGCTGTTTTGGGTTGATGTTGCGGTAATCTGGGCTAATTCTGTTTTCAGGACTTCACCTCTGAAACTGCAGCAGTAGGATCCATCCTGGAAGTCTCCGCTTCCCCTTTGTCTCCACACCGTAGAGCAAAATCACTGGATAGAAGGTCCACTGAGTCCTCCATGACGGTGAGCCCAAAAGGTTTTTCATTTAATATTGGCATGTGGGAATGAAGGCATTGGCACGGTGTTCTTGGTGTGAATGGAAATGCTACATCTCTTTCAGATGTTAGCCTTGTGAGAGCGCTTCTGCCATTGCTCTCAACCTCCATGGTGGACTTGGGGCCAAATTCAGATCTGGTGTAAACAGCTGCAATTCCATTGACTTCAGGCCAAATTCAGATTGGGTTCAAGTATGTTAGAAGCTAGACCTGGAAAAGAGAAATCCTGTAATTTATCTAGTCCATCCCCCTGCCAGGGGAGTGGAGAGGCAGAGACCTGGACGAGGGGTTTGTTTTCCTAAGAGCATTGATCAAATGCAAGAGCTGATTTTGGAACTGGCTTCTCATTTCCCTATTTGGCAAACAATTTTTCTGTGTAATAGTCAGTTAACTGGATGTTATAGTTTGCCATACAGGTGCCATGTGCTTAAGGTGACAAATCGACCCACCCATTACCAGAAAGGAACATTCCCTTCTTTTGTTTTCACATACTGTGTCATTCCCACCTGAGGTGGCTTACTCTGTGTCAGACCATTTCAACAGGTTGCAGGTTAATAGTTTCCTGGGTCCCATTCAGTGCTCCAGAATCAGATCAGTTGCAAGTTCACCACTCCCATGCAGTCAGATAACAACACTTCAGACTTGATGTATTAAGAAAAATTAACAAATGAACACGGAAGTGTTCTGAAAAGCTTTACGTTGTGTATTTATGCAAAGTAGACATCAGTGGAAGAAAGCTTGAGAGGAAAGGTTGGAAACTGAAATCCGTAGCTTCCTTCCACTTGCAATCAACAATGTTAAAGATGGGCAGTAATACACACAGCTTCCCCAGAAGTTCTATTCCTTCTATTTTGCTGTGCAATAACACAGCCCCCTTACGTTTAAAGTAGCTTCACAGGCCTGCATTCCTTGACAACAAAGGTCTTTATTTAGCAATGTGAGCACAGCATAGTTTTAGAAATAATGATTTTTGCAACACAACATTTCGGTAAGGCTTTGTATTTCTCTGTGATTCAAATGCCAACCAGACTTAAACAAGGTTAGCAGAACAAAATAGACAACTTCAGGCAGTGCTCTCCTCCCACCTACTCAGTGTTGTATGCTAGTGGGTGGTATAAATGTGCATACGACCCCATACCCATTATAAATAAGTGCTACATGTTTGTCTGCAAACAACTTTTGTTCGAGCTTTATGTACAGACATTCACGCCCACCCAGCGCGCGCTCACACACAAAGCATTGCATTTATATATCAGTTTTTACTGTAGGATTTGTACATCTACAAAAACTCTTTATTTTTATACCGTTAGCACTGTTCCCCAGTTACTTAGTATTTGCGCAATTCAAGAAGCGTGACTTTGTGTTAGCCATTTAGTTAAGGCAAGGAATTCCATAGTCCAATTAGCAGGATATGCACTGTTTCCCTGCACCACTTATCCCTTTATTTTGCAACTCCTGCTGTTAAAGTAACAGAAGCTGAACAATTCTGTTACCAACCTCACTCACTGGTTTATTTCTCCCCCTCTTTTATAACTTTGTGATTCCAAGTTTCCCCTGAAGACTTGGCTAGTCCTATGGGACTGGGACACTTATTGTCAGGCACGTCTTTCTTCTCAGACACAGGCTAAGGGTTGCATTCACCCACTTCACCTTTGTTGTCAGGGTTTCTTTGGTATGTGGAGGATCATTCATGTGTGGATGAAGCACTGGGGTCAAGTCACTTGGGTCCCTCTTAGGTCCATGTTCCGTCTGTCCCTTTGTCCCCCAGTCTGTGTGCATCCTTCCATTTGACCTGGTCATCATGGGCCTTCTAGTTCCACCAAGTTGTTAGTTCCAGCATCTGGCTCTTCTCAAGCTCTGGCTCTAGTTCCTTGTACAAAGGCACTGATCCCCCCCCTCCACATGTCTGCGCATGCCACAATACCCATGCTGTTATTTTTAGCATGCTAGCTGGAGCTAAGCTAGTGTTTGTCTGTTCACTTGGGTTGGAGGCTCACTATCAGCTGATGGTTAAAGAGCTCTGTTGTCTCCTCTCATTCTGGGTCAATGTTTCAATGAAACCCCTTCTGCCTTGAAATATGGTTCTGTTACTGATGAGGCAACTTAACAGCATCTTCTTGCTATCGTGGCTTTTAAATCCTTAGTTTCACTACGTTTTTAAACTAAGAGCTCTAGTAGACTTGGAAGGTTTGCTAAGCAGGGATCTTACCCTGCTTTAATAGAAGATTCTTCCCCAGGGGTGTCATTTGCTTTGGAGCAAAGGGGAAGGGGCAGTTGCTGCCCCCCAGACTTTTCATAGCTCTGTCTGCTCCACCCAACTTTGATGGATATAATATAATCACACACAACACTCTAGAGGCTGACAGAACTTCGCCCCTCCCAGAATTTTTCTGTAATGATGACCCTGCCCTTCCCTTACTGAACAAAATTGTAAGTAAGTATTCAGCTCTTGAAAGTCTGTAACATCTTCACTAGTTCTGCTTTCCTTTGCTAAATGCTTGGGAACAAATGAATGTGGATCCACAATGCAGTTTCTTTGTAGCAGTAGAGCGCTCTCTTCAACTCTCCAGGGGTGATCATGAAGCTCTCCTCTGTAGTCTTTGCCTGCAGAGAAGCTGTGGCTCACCAGGACCACTGGCAGTATGATCAGAACATCTCCTTCTCTCACAAGAGAATCCGTGCTCTTTCATTAGGTTAACCAATCATAAAATAAAATTGCTGCAGCTCACATAGCTTAGTGAGCTTGGTTTCTGGAAGCTCTGGATACTCAACACTGTCTCTTACCTGTGCCAAATCCATGCAGCATTCAAGGCTGCCTTTTCAACAGGGATTATCTGTTAGCGTCCAGTGGGCGTATCCCACCTGGTCATGCTATTGCAAATGCAGGGTGGTCCTGGCCATTGGTGAATCTTTCCTGTCTCCTCCTTGGATTCTGTAGTGTTTCTGGAGCAGGGAGTTCGGGTATTATTCCCCTGGGTTTTGTGATGCTGAACTGGGCACCCTTCCCCTTAAGGACACTTGCACTCGGGGGACAAACTGGATTTAATAGATTTCTGTTTAGATTTCCCTTCCCCAGTGTTCACGGCTTCCTTTGCCATTGCCAATAGATTTGTGCTGGTTCATTTAAACCTGGCTTCTCTCCTCCTCCTCCTCCTCCTCCTCCTCCACTCCCAGCTGCTCCTCTGACTTGATCCTGCTGTGAGGTTTCAAAGCCACAATGCTTGGCATCCGTCACTTTCATGACAACAGGTTGTGATGTCCTAAAAACAGGATTATATCTTGCCTGCAGGCTGAAGCTGAAGGAGGAGCTGATCAGCAAGGGAGGGAAAATACTTCCACCGCCTACATTCATATGCAATAAACAGGATGCGAAATAAGAAACTTTCAGCTTGCCCCTGTGTGGAAAAGTCCCCTCTTCAGAGTTAAAGGCTGTTCTTTTAGCTGCAGCCTACTGTTAAATCCACTTGTAAGGAAATCTGACCAGGGTTCCATATGGGGTTATGAGATGCTGGTACTCCCTTCACGCAAACCTCTAAGGTATTTCACGGCCTCGTAAATAGGAACTCGGCCATATGTTGATACGCACTGTACCACATGGTTGCCAGCTGCCAGCCATGCCAGGCAGAGTTTATAAATAGAGGCAGAGAAGCAGGGAGCGAGGGCAAGGAAGCTTTGTGGATGGGAGACTAATGAAGAGCCACATGGATAAGGTAGGCCTGGGCTTTCTGATTGTGCTAGCAGACTCCAGGGTTTGGTACCTAAGAGCTAATGTGGGGATGGGGCCCTTAGAACCTGCCTTGCTTTGGAGAAAAATCTCCTTCCCCATCACACCAGCGAAAGCTGCGGAGTCCTGGATGTCTTCCCCCCAGGTCTCTAAGGATGAAAAGCTTGTGTGCAACGCCTGGAGTCGAGCAATAATATGGCACCCTGGTATGCACAAGGGAGACGATACTCTGCCTCTCCCTTTCCCCCTTGGGGCATAATGGGGACCGCAGCTGGGACCACTTTGGTGAAACAATGGAGAAACCCAATGAGATGTTCTTGATAAATAGGCTGGACTCCATGTTGGCAGCGTCTTCTCTCCTCTCATCCCCCCAGTCCTCTTCCTGCTCCAGACTAATCGTATGGGGTCTGGCCAGCGTGAGGCAAAAGCTGGCTCTTGGGTGATGGGAGCGGGTGGAAGTGGAATTCCTTGAGCAGGTTTCTGCTGGCTGTGTGTGGCGGCTGTCGGGGAAACTTGCACTTGGCTGAACTTGGCCCTTGCCCCCAATCTCTGCCTACCCAGCCAGCGCAAGGACTAGCATAGACACCTCCCCAACCCTCTTTTTACACTTAAATGGCAAAAGTCCAAAGAACCCACCTGGCTCCTGCCCTTCTAGCCACGGGGGCTGTTTTCTTGCTTAGGGGAACTTTAGGATCATAGACGATTAGGGTTGGCAGGGACCTCAGGTCATCTAGTCCAACCCTCTGCTCAAAGCAGGACCAACTGGGCCCAACTAAATCATCCCAGCCAGGGCTTTGTCAAGCCGGGCCTTAAAAACGTTACCTGATTGGATTGCCAAACCCTGAAACCGAAGCCTGATTGGACCCCGCTAGCTGGTCAGTGTCCACGGTGATGTTGAGCTTTGCACAACTCGTCTCTGTTTGGAGACCTCCCATCTGCTTGCTTTCCCCCTGAGAGATGATGAATTTCCATCTGTCTCGCATCTGACGCTGCCCGCTTCCCCTCCCCGCAGCCCAATTTCCTTGGCTTATTTTTTGCTCTCTGTTTTCATGACTCCTCCCTGCCCGGCCACTGCTGCACTCAGTCTTGTACGTTTTGGGTGCCTTGGAGGAGGAAGTAGGACAGATGTTCAGTCACCATTAAAACACCTGGTTAGCCAGTGGCTCCTTGTGCTGCTGTATGGCTGAGGAATTGGGGAACAGAGAATAGCTTCTCCAGCCTCTCTTCTTACTAGCTGTTCTGTGTTATGAAGGGGACTCTGTAAGAAATGGCAGCAGGGCACGTGTGTTCCCCTGCAAAATACCTTCTGCATGACAGTGGCTGCCCAGGTGATACCTAATCTCTGAAGCATAAAGGCCTTGTTTGCAGCAGCCTTTTCTTCATGTCTAGACAGCCGTGGTTAAAAAGCAAGCAGCCTTGCCTACGCCAGCGTTCCCACTGTTGCTCCCTCTGGACCTCCCCAGCCTGGGGAGGAATCCCAGTTGCCGTGGGGCACGTGGGCAGAATCCCCCACATCTCCCCAGCGTCCGCGGGCAGGGGATCCCCTGGAGCTCCCTAGTCCCCATGGGTGCAAGGGACCCCCAGAGCAGGCAGCAGGGGAACCCTTGCAGCTTCCCAGCCTGGGGGAGAATCCCCCGCATCTCCCCAGCCACAGCAGGGCAGGGTGCTGGACCCCCCTCCCTCCCTATTTTGTCATGGACATTTTTAGTAAAAGTCAGGTGCAGGTCACAGCTTTTGTAAATTTTTGTTTATTACCGTAACCTGTCCATGACTTTTACTAAAGATGTCCATGACAAAATCTTAGCCGTAATTATATTGTATAAATCACTGCTGTGGGATTTCTCTGTGGTAGAGTTGGAAGCCGGCACTTCATCTGAATCCTCGAAAAGCTCTAAATGTCTCCCTTTCTTTCCTCTCCTTGCAGCCTGACCTGCTGAACTTCAAGAAGGGATGGCTAACGAAGCAATACGAGGATGGGCAGGTAAGTCTAGTGGGACATGCTCTTTCTGAGCCACCACCTTGGATTCTGTGGTCAGTCGGCATTCGTTTATAACCACGCATTAGCCCACCTATAACATGGCCTCCTTGGGGAGAGGACTGTCCCTTTTCCTTGTGGGTTGGTGCAGTTGTCTGTCTGCGTTTGTGCACATGGCTCTGTGGCTATACCCAGAATCCAAATAAATGGCCCAGCGGATGTAGCTGTGTGGCTGCTCATGAGTGGGCAGGATAGATTCTTTGTTAAAGATGAACTCAAAAGGCTTTCCACCCTGTCCAGCCCCTGGGGCAGGACTCAAGATTTCCCCAGTCAGAGCCGGTGACACTGCTGACACCCGAACAGCACAGGGAACTGCATTTCCAGGGCTTCCTACCTTGCTGTAGAACTATGAGGGCCTGAACTCCTGGTCTGAACAGATTAATAAGGGAGAAGGTGGGGGGTGTGTGTGTGCTATATAAATGCTGAACCCGAAGTGAGTGAGTGTGTGTGTGTGTGACACACACACACACTCTCTCTCTCTCTCTCTCTCTCTCTCTCTCACACTCTTTGGGCTCAGCATTTATATAGCACTTTCCACCGTCCCACAGTAACAAATGTCTACCGCCCCTGCAAGGTAGATCTGTATTAGCCCTGTTATACACCTGGGGGAAACCAGATGGAGGCATCTTGGCAGAGCAGTGCGCAGGGAGAACTCGGTCAAATCTAGAGCCTGGGATAGGCCGGGCAGCCATTGCTATGTGAGCTCTACCAATCTCCCCACCATCCCCACACAAGCAGGGTTTACCTGGGGCAGGAATGGCCGGCATTCTGCATCGCAGAGGATTCAGGCCTCTGCATCTGAATGTCATTGAACAGGTTTCCAGGGAGTCGAGGTCAGCGTGGGCTGTGCCATTGGTTTGCTTGACCTCATCTCCCTTGTGGTCACAGCCACCTCTTCAGCATCACTAATCAGGTGCAGAACAGGCGCCCTCAGAATCATGGGAGCAATGAGAGAGAACAATTAGATTCAATCAAAATGTCTCCATTAAAGCACTAATGGAAGCACCAGCTTCCCACCTCCCTCTCCTTCCCTCCCTGAGGGGTTGTGGTTAAGTGCTCAGCTCCCACAGCCTTAAAGGCTGGCAGTATGATATTGGACTGTGACTGAGCTCACATTACTGTTTATAAATAATCCCCTCCCTTGATTTTCCCCATGTCTTCCCCCTGCCCTCCCTCCCCCCCATCTGTTTGTGGCGGTAGCGGGGGCGGGAGTGATGTGGACTGTGTAAACTGGGGCTAGGCTACAGATTCTGAAGCTTGGGGAATTGGTGGGGAATCCATCCTCTGCTCAAAGTGCCGCTACCATCAGGAGAGCGACTGACTAAAAATGACATCATGCTTGTTCCTTGCTTTTCTGCGCATAGCAGTGCTCTCCTGCCTGCCAACATGGCAGGTCAGCCTGCTGCGTGAAGATCCAAGCTCTGCCCTTTCTATTAATCCCCAGCACTACAAACTGGAATCATAATTTAGTCAGCTCTTTTGAGGGGGGACTACAAATTGAGCTATGAGATCCAGGTTTGGCAGGGTTCGGTTCTCATCAGGAAATGTCTCTTTCCATCCAAACAGGGCTGGAAACACACGTGCATGTAACTGAAAGGCAACCCTGACAAGGGGAAGCATAGAACTGTTTGCTATGGTTCTCTTGGATGGGGGACCTGAAATCTCCCTGGCAGCAAGTCATGGAAATTAATATGGTTATTAAACACTGATTTTTAGCTACAACACTTTGAGTGAAGTGCTAGGATGTGAGTTCTGAAAGAAATGCCTTTCTGTATTCATCCATTGTCTCTTGTCTCATGGACCATTGGTCTGACCCAATATGGACATTTTTATGTTACTGTTAAAAGCTGGGACTGGATGACAGGGGATGGACCACCTAATAAATTTCCCTGTTCTGTTCATTTCCTCTGGGGCACCTGGCCTTGGCCACTGTCAGAAGACAGGCTACTGGGCTAGCCGGGCCATTGGTCTGACCCAGTATGGCCGTTCTCATGTTCTTATGTAAATTGTAAGCTCTTCGGAGCAGTTTTTTTGTTCAAGGTTTGTGAGGTATCTAATGCAATGGGGCCCATGGTACATGACTAGGGTTCCTAAGAGGTTCAGTCATATAAATAATAATAATAATAGTTCAGTAATTTAAACTGAGAAAAACAGGGGGAAAATATTTAGAAATTATTGTGATTTTTTTTTCTTCTCTCTTAACACAATAGATGTAATAGGAAGGACCCTTGCAAACACAGTGGGTGGGATCCAAATAACTGATACTAACTACATGCAAAATACAAGGCCTAACTACATAGACACGCTGTTGCTCTGGCAGGATTGTGGGGGCCTTCGAAACAGACAGGGAGTGCCACTAGAGGGGTCACAAAGAAACTAAAGGAAAAGCACCCCATTCCTATACACTTCAGAAATAAACAGGAATGTTATCTGTCCAAATTCATAAATCATAAAGAACACGTCCTTCCGAGCCTAAGAATGCAGCCATTAAACACGGTGTCTTGTCAGTAAACTGCAAGGGTAGGACTCTGAAGATCCAAGGAAGGTAGCGCATTTGTGATGGCTTTTCTGGTCATGGCCACGTGTTATCATTGAGTGATGGTGGAGCCTTTGCAGCTCAGACTGTTGTTTGCTCAACAAACATCCCCACTCAGACAGGAGAGGATCCTATAGGTGGAAGCCATGTGCTTGACTCACCTCAGCATCCCTTTCCCTCTCATTGATCTTTCTACTGGCTTTCAGCTGTGAGAGCTTGAGTGCCCCACCAGAACACAGAGCTGATAATTGCAGCCTGCCCAGCTGTTTATATAACGGAGGGGATGGTCAACTGTTCTGCCTTTAGCTTGGTGAGCTGTGAGGTGATACCAGAGCCGCCCCAGGCGTGGGAAAGGAACAGCTTGTTAAAGGGCCTGCCTTGTTTGTTTTCTAGTGGAAGAAACACTGGTTTGTGCTGACGGATCAGAGCCTGAGATACTACAGGGATTCCGTGGCAGAGGAGGTAGGTGTCTTTCCTCAGAGTTTAAACCCTATTGATTGCCGTGTCTGATAAGTCCCAAATGACTTCAGTGGGCACAACTCCCGGCATTGCTCCTACAGTTCTCCATATGGACACAGCTGTGTCCTGGGTGGGGAGTTCAGGTTCCTGGCTGGATTTGTGTTTGTGCCTCGCAAGTGAGCTGGAAGAGCAGAAAGCCTGGGGGTGCATTGAAGTTAATTGGGTGCTTCCAGCAACAAGAGCATCCCCAGCAGTGCTCGTTCTCAAGCTCCCGGTCCTCAGGGATTCAGTGAGAGGTAGAGCTTGGTGCAACCCCAGATCAAAGCCGCATCTCTCCCTGAACAGGAGTTTGATCACTCTTTATCCCAACTCTGCAGGTCACTTGATGGGGCAGGAGCATCCATGTTAATATGTCTGTAGGGGTTCTACTGTGTGTCTCGCCGTAAGCCCTTGATGCTGAGAATGAGACTGCTGATGTCGTGGAGATGCTTCCTAAGTGTCGTCTTGTTAGATGCCGCTTTTGAATGCGGGTGCGCACGCTTTTAGTGTGCAACAATCCCTACAGTTTTCCTCTCTCTCGTTCCCCAGGCAGCTGATTTGGATGGAGAAATTGATTTGTCTACATGCTATGACGTCACCGAATATCCAGTTCAGCGGAACTATGGCTTCCAGATCCATGTAAGAATGCTTCGGGGAACGGGCACACTGCTGCTGTGGGGAGCAGTCGGAGTGAGGGTGGCAGATGTTTCCTTATCCCAACAGACTCAGTGGTCCATCTCCAGCAGTCACCAATGCTGGATGGATCAGAGGCAGATGAAACCACTCTTATAACACATCTCACTGTGGATACTATCCTATGGGAAGGGAAATGTCTTCCTGACTCCCCTCAGATGGTGACCAGCTTGTGCCCTGAAGCATTTGATTGGCTGGCCATTGGTTCATGTTTTGATCAATAGTTGCTGGTAAGAAATGGGGGCGGGAGAAAGGAGTGGATTTGACGGTTCTCTCCCAAATACCCAATGAAAACGTTCTTAAGGACTTGAGTGATATTCATTTGACAAACTCAGGGCTTGTCTACACGGTACCGCACTATGACCCAGATTTCTAGAGTCTCTGCACTAATGAAGAGTGGGGCTGGGGAGTGATTCCTGGCAACCCCTTGAAGGGAAGGAAAGTGCTGCCCAATAGAATCAGCCATGTTGACCTGCTCCTCCTCTTTGCCTAGACTAAAGAAGGGGAATTCACCCTCTCTGCCATGACCTCTGGGATTCGACGAAACTGGATCCAGACGATCATGAAGCACGTTCGCCCCACCGCCGCTCCAGATGTGACCAGGTAAAGAGCTAGGAAAAGAACGATACCCATCTCTCCCATCTTACCCATTCCCCTCTATCCTCTTACTTGCTGTGCAGAAATACCCACCCCCTTTCTGACTCTGTTTCTGGTCCCTCCCACTCAGTGTTCTCGCTACTCCCATTCTCTGGGCTTAGGCTGGACACCCTTCGCTCTCCTGCTGTTTTCGCAATCCGCACAAGACACACAGAGCCAAAGTTCCTCCTGCTTTGCACACCGATGTGCAACCATCTGCAGAAGGGAGCATTCCTCCAGTTTGCATCTGCTAATGGTCATTTGCACACCCACCTGCCTGACCTAGAGGCACGCACCTGTATTTGTGGTCACTCTTCGATGTGTGTGCAACCCCTGGTTTGGGGTTGATTATATTGGGTTTTCCCTTTCCTCTCTTCAGCAAGATCAGCCTGTCACCTCAGCAAATGCCTATTTTTAAATTAAAAGCTGAATTTGCTTGAACCGCATTTTAGTGTGTGCTCAGTGGGAAGCATTTCTTCTTCTCTGACCTTCCAGATAGCTGCAGCAACTTCTTCCCCTTCACATAAGATAGGAGGTAGCCTTAGTCCAATTGGAAAGCCTTCAGTACAAGAGGAAGGCACCCACAAATTTCATATAGTACCTGCTGTCACACCTTGCAGCTGTGGGTAAAATGGGCTTTACTTTTTCTCAGCTAAAAATGATCATAGTTTGGCACTGCATCAAGCCACACACATCCTGATCCCTGAGTTCCTGTCTGTCCGTTGTGTAGTGAATGAAGATGCACCCACACAATTAACCCCTTTTCTCTTATCCGTACTCAACTGGCAGCAACTGAATTTGTGCCTGATTCCCCCAGCATCAGTGGAAGAGTTCTCTCCACCCAGTGCTGTCTATCCAGAGATGTTCCATGAGCTCTTTCCCCTCTCCCACTCAAATACCCCTCTCACCCCCGACAGAGCTGGCTGGTGGATCTCTCATGGCTCTGTGGGAATCCTCCTCTTTCCTCACTCCTGCATATGTTTGATTTCCATGCATTCCCAGGAAAAACTTCTCTTTGAAACTATCGGTGCTGAAGCCCAGGTTGGAAAACTGTGTTCTCTCCTGTATTAACGTTCTGTGGTTTGTATCTCTTGTGAGTCACTGCATGCTCCCCGTTTTCTGCACTTCAGATAGAAAGTCCTGAAGTTTTCATTTCTTTTTAAAATTAAAATGAGAGAGAAGGGAAGAAGCAACCTGGTCTTGATACTTGATTTCCCCACAATGGTATCTTCCGATGTGAATAGTTATGTAGATGGCCAAGACCAAGTAAATTAGAGGGGAGAGTTAAACCTCTAAGGATTTGTGTAAATTCCTGTTTCATCGAGTTAGCAAAAATAAATCTAGATCAATTGCAATAGTTTTAATTTAGCTCATTTCAGAATTTTTGTGTAATGAGTGAATTTGGTCAGTGATGTGGATTGGAACTATTTGAGCCTGTGTCTCCACAACTAATCTGGAACTACCAAATGTAGACAAAACCATTGCCCTGTAAATATGATTCCAGGATCCCAGTATTGCACTTATCCTCGTGTATGTGTTAATGCACTGGGTGCCCCAGCCCATCTTGGTGCATGTGGTTAACGTATGCACGTTTTAAAATGGCTGGTAGACAGGAGTTCTGTGAGGCTGAGAGCCAGAGCACAGGAGGCTTGCAGGGCTAAGGGCTTGCAAGTGCGTTACCCTGCAGTGCGAGCAATGATGATCTATAGCCCACTTTGGGTGTCAAGGGGTCAGAGTGGTTTAGTCTTCATGGTCAGGTCAGCATATGGTAAATCTGCTGAAATTGTCCCTAAGGTGACCATCTGTGAGGTGGCTTTGCAAATGTCCGCATCTCTCCACTAGGGGCTGGATTGATACCCCCAAACTCACTTTAATCCCCTTTTAACATCTGTTTGTTTGCCCTGTGTTATGTCCCCTGAAATCCATTAAGTCAAATATATGTGTTTTAAACTAAAATATTCACAGGATTATGAATATTTGCATGGTGGTAGCACCTATGAGCCTCAGTCATGGGCCAGGACCCCATTGTGCTGGGACCTGTATAAAACCAGAACGAAAAGATGGTCCCTGCACCAAAGAGCTCACAGTCTAACTGCAAAAACTTTAGTTGGGTCAGAATAATCACTAAGCAAGTGGATCCTTCTTTACCTGCTAAATCCATCCACCTCCTACTTGGGCTCAGTCTCCAAGCCAGCTCTGGCTGCGATTGCCTGCCAATTTCATACCATTTCTGAACTTTACCCCGCACTGTTCCTGACAGGAGCAGTAACCAGACATTCCCCACAGCTCCCTCCACCCCACCCTCCTGGCCAGTGATTGCCTTTCCAGGGCAAATGCGGGCTGAGTTAACTCATGTCAGCAGAAGGAGAAAAATAGGACGGAGGTGGGAAACAGTCAAGCATTATTAATGGCAATGTGTGGGCTTTTGGGCACGTCCAAGGCTTCCTTTTTATCTTCTAGATCAGCGTCACTGCATCCTCCTCAGTTAGTTTCTAACTGCTGTTCGTATGACGTGACATGTAATCTGTGCCCCTCTGGAGTGTGCAGAGGGGAAGTAAGTCGGTAACAGATATGACAGCAGGGCATTCTCGAGTCATTTGGAGAAGTCTGGGGGCAGAGCTGTATCGCTTCAGTCTTCTGACAGTGGCTGGGAGTCCAGGATTCTCTTTGCTCCCAAGCCCCGTTCTGTTTTAAGACAATGTCTCTTTACTTTTCACTTGTGTAAAATGCTGTTCTAACCAGTTAACCAGATTGACTTGCTGGAGACATCTAGCCTCCCTTTAGGGCCTCAGGCATGAGGGTCGAGAGTAGCTCTGAACTCAGTGCAGTTTCATCATGGGGCAGTATGGAAGTTTCTTTTGTTAGCTGCAGTGGGCAGAGCTGAAGAGCGTCTCTCCAGCCTGGCTTTCAAAGACAAACCTGAAACTGCAAGAGTTTCTTAAAACTAACCCTACCTGTGCCTGTAGTTTGATTGTGGGTGAAAGTGCATCGGAAGATACTAGCATAGGAGCCATGCAGAGTCATTCCCTTACGTTGCATTCTTTGGCTGTGTGCACATACGGGTTTTGATGGGGCACAGGTGGGCAGGAACCTTTTTGTTGCAAATGCTCCAAGGAAATCCTCTGCTGTTATGCCCAGTGTAAATGCCAGCAATCTTCATGCATGTAGCTCCAGTGTTAGGGTGCCATGTTAATTTTAGCTGGCTGCAGCGAACGCCCCATACGAGGGCTTTATGGCTCTCTTCACTGCACCTTCGTAGAAAGCTAAGTAGCTTGACACATCAAAGCTTGCTGAACAGAAATGTACTTAGGTAAGTACAAATGTGGGGGTGCTGTCCCTTTAAGGGGCAACATCAGGGCGGAGGTAGGAAGGGCTGGTCAAGCTGAAGGTGAATTCAACAGCCTGGGTGCAGTTACTGGGAAATAGCACCACTTGGGGCTCTGTTACCAGCAGGGTTTGAGTGAAAGCCTCCCGGACCCTCCGGGCCGGACTTATTCTGTGGGAATCACATTCCATGGAGTTGGCTTATTGCCATTTTATTTAATTCTAATCTGCATGTACAAGGCTGGCATGTCTGCATTTCTCTCGAATAATCCAGGACTTTATTATAGGTTGTCCTTAGAAGCTTGGGACGTACATTTTCTTTCCTTACTAACTTTCCCCTTTCCTGCTTGACAAGTACACATCTCCCCCATCCCACTCCCCTCTAACTCCGCACCAGAGGGCCATTGCTTCCTTTGATTTACTTTCTTGTTTGAGCCTTCGGCATCATCAGTGACGTTTGCAGTAGCGTGCACAGCTCTTGTGCTGCTGCTGGCCCAGCAGGGGAAGCATAAGAGCACATGGTCTCCGAGTCCAGGACTACAGTGTTGATCACAATTCCAGGGGCCTGTGTTTTCAGTACAGAGAGTGGCATGGAGAAGTTCCTGGGTGAGCCTTTGCCAAGCTCGGAAAAACCTTAAAGCTATTACCAAACCCCTCGCAGATGGTCATGTGCTTCCCTGTGCTTCCTCTTCCGTCACTGCGGAATCTCAGCCTCCTTCTCCGTGCCTTTCTGAAGCTACATCCCAGACTCACTGTGATAGTGACTGGTTGCAATATCGCAACGAACACGTGATGGTGGCCTTATTAAATGAATTGGGTGGAAGGATCATGATGGTTAGAAAGAGGGCTTCACGGGGGGATGGGGTGAGGACTGGATGGCTTAGAAGAGCTGTACTGTTCAAAGCCTGTCCATGGTATTAATGATTATAAAGTTAGCACTTGTGGGCTGCTGGTTGGCCTCTGCCCTGTTCCTAATGGACAGGTGCCCACACCCCAGTACTGCCATTGGCCCCTTTGTTGGCGGTCTCAGCAGGGAAGGCCAAGTCCCGAGGGGGCAGCATAGAGAGAACGCCTCTCGTTGCCAGCAGGGTGTGTTTGCGTCCTCGGGCTGCCAGCTGGCACCTTCCATCAGCACTACATTCGCACACAGAGTTCAAGGGAAAAGGAGAGCAGTAGCTCCTGGCCGAAGTCCAGATACCATGAGGAGCTTCAATGATGGTGGGAGAGGGATGCCCAGGAACGCACATGGCATTTCAATGGGCTTTGGTCATGTCCCTGTGGCAGTGACTCTTTGGGTACAAGTGCGATCATGGGCTGCATCTCTGTAGTGGGCTGAGGGATGTTTTCTTTCCTCCTCTGTCCTAACAGCTCCTTGCCAGAAGAGAAAAGCAAAACCAGCTCTTCCTTTGAGACTGGTCCAAAGCCAAGTGAGAAGCAGGACTCAGACCAAGCGGAGATGGATCCTGAGCAGAAGCGGAGCCGGGCCCGGGAGCGCAGGCGAGAGGGACGCTCCAAAACCTTTGACTGGGCCGAGTTCCGCCCCATTCAGCAAGCCTTGGCGCAGGAGCGAGCCATCGCTGCAGAGTCCTCGAAAAGCAGCTCCATGGCCATCCCCAGGGAACCCAGCGCTCCGGATGCAGACCCCGGGGAGCTGGAACGGGAGCGTGCTCGGCGGAGAGAGGAGAGGCGCAAGCGCTTTGAGATGATCGATGCTGTGGATGGGGCAGGCCCAGAGGACGTGTTGAGGATGGAGGTGGACAGGATTCCAGGCCTGCCCGTCACAGGGGAGGTGAAGCCACAGAATGTTCATGTGGAGATCGAGCAGCGATGGCACCAGGTGGAGACGACCCCTCTACGTGAGGAGAAGCAAATCCCCATCATGCCCCTGCACCTGGCCCAACCGGACGACCGAGATGACGGGATCCACAAGCAGCAGCTAACCTCGCTGCTGGAGAAGGAGGTAAAATGAGAGGAGTAGGCAGCAAGCCGGGGCTTTGGCTCCAAGGGGCTTCTTGAGTTGCCATAGCCTATGTGGTGATGGGCCTTCACGTTACACCAGTGTGAGTCGCAGCTGGACGGTTCAGTCACAGGTTGAATTTATTGCTTCATTAAGAGCAAAGGGGATAAGTGGACACTATATAGGGGAAATACAGGGACCAGGCCCATGACCCTGGCATTTCCCATTCTCTTCTGATTTGATTGTGTCTTCCCTGTGTCTACATCTCCTGGAAGGACAGTTATTGTAATGAGGGTGCTTTGACATCTTTTTCTAGTCAAGCCAGACCAGAGGCTGTAGTGGTTGTTCATTAACAAGCCTTCCACTGTGACCTGAGCAGGATCTGAACCCAAGTCAAGTATATTAATGCTGTCTGAAATCAGGCTTCAACTTCTGAACCTGTAATTGTGAGTGTGATTGTATGTGTGCACGACAGCCCAGCCGACCTGCACACCTTGTAAGTGTGCAAAGCTGGTTCTGCCTATCTGTCACGTACAATGAGCAATCTCGTGTTGTTGGAAACCAAAAAGAAAGTTGATGCCATAAATGAGCTAGGAAAGGAGCGGGTAGGAAGCTCAACTCACTTGGAAGAGGCCCAAGTCTGGCATAACATGGGTTGGTTGCTGCAGGTCAGAATTAAGGTGCATTAGCAGAGCTGTCCAAAATGAACTGTGGTTGGGGGAAGGAGAGCTTGCCTGGATTATGCCAGGGCTGTTCGCCCCTCATTTCAGTGAGCTTCAAAAATTAAACAAATGCCCAACGTTGGGATTTTATGTGTTTGGTTTGAGCGAGTGGAGTGTTGTCAAATTAAATAAAGACCAAATCTCAGCAGGAAGAGCGGAGATTGCGCAATTAAGAGCTTGATTGCTCCATGCGAAATGCTTTTGAACCACTTCCTCCCGTGTTTCCTCAACCAGCCCTTTGGGTTCTGTCTTTGTCCATTTCCAACAGTTGGAGCAGAGCCAGAAGGAGGCATCGGACCTCCTCGAGCAGAACCGGGTCCTGCAGAGCCAACTGAAGGTGGCACTGGGCCGGGAGCAGAGTGCCAGGGAAGGCTACGTGTTGCAGGTAGGAGAGAGAGAGAGAGAAATCTCCATCTTCCGTTGCACCTGCGAATGAACCTGGTGGGCTTCAGTCCAGGGTGCTCATGAGTGCGTCCAGCGTGGAGCAGAAATGTGCAAAACCTGTTGTGCCCCAAGAGACGTTGGCCTCTCTTAAATGCTGCCATCTTCCTTTCCCAGCTTCATAAAGAGCATTTCTTTAATAATTCCTTTACTGTTCCAATGGTCTGGGTTCTGGTGGGGAGGAACTCGTCCCCCTAGGGCATCCATATCTGTGTAGAGACAGAAGATATGGCCAGCAAGGTTTCACTAAAGGAAAATGAGCCCCAGATGCATAGTGGATACAACATTGACAAAGTTCACTTTGATGTCTGTGTCAATGTGTGCACGCACCCCCATCTCCTGTCTCCTGTTCTGTGCATTCAGGGCTGTGAATTCTGCTCTGGCCACATGGCCTTTCTTATGGACCTCTGTGGTGGCTTTTGGCTGTATTAAAGGCTGGTGGCTCTGAACCAGGCCTGGAATTGTGTTTTTGGAGTGGTTAGGAAAGGAGAGAGGAGCCAGCTACTCTCTTCCTCCCCCACTCTCTTATAGGCTCTTAGATACAGCCAAAGAAGTCTCCTGCAGTGCCCCAAAAGGAGGGGCCAAGCTTATGGAACTGCAGCAGGCTGACCCAGCAAGAATTCATTCTTGTTCTGTGACCTAGGTGGAGTTTTAGCTGCTGACTTTTCCATGGTCAAACCTGCTGTGGAACAAGGTGGCCAGTGGCTGGGCTGGGGGGTGGGGGCTGGGTTTGGCATCCAAGGCTATGCCCACTTCCTGGGCTGGAAGCACTGGGGAGGTAGCATGCTTAACCCAAGGGAGGCAAGAAGCACCATGTGTGCTCAGTCAGTCACCCCTCTGGAGGAGGAGGATTGATCTGTTAGTATTTGTATTGTGGGAAGGCCCAGAGGCCCCAGTCAGGATCAAGGGCCCATGCTGTATGAACATATAGGAAGATACAGTCCCTGCCCCAGGCGCTTACAATCCAAGCTGCACAGAGCCTCCTGTGCAGTGTTTGTCTGGAAGGATGGAGTCACAGTCTGGGACCTCTGGGGAGGGAGGAATTCCCTAGGTTCTGAAATGAGAGTGGAGATCCTTCCAGGAGGAAAACTAAATGGGCCTAGCAAAGTAGCCGGCTGTGCTGCAGAGGAAGCACCCTAAGCTTCCAAGAGGGAAGAGCTTCTCTTAACATGCTGCTGCCAGACTTGGGAGCTCTACTTACCCCCCCTTAAATTGGAAGAATAGCTGGAAAGGAAAAGGGCTTGTGAGGGTGGAGGGATGAAGGTCTTGGATGGGCCGACCCATGGAGAGGGAGAAGAAAGCTAGACAATTCCTGTGTGTGTTAGCGAATTCCCAAATGTTCACTGGACTTGCCCCTTCATAATCTGCAGCTGTAGCTTCCTGTTCTTAGACTGTGTTTGATCTTCTGTTACGACAGCAACTCATGTTGGCTACAGGCCCTGGGCAGGATCCCACATTTCCACAACAACAGACCAACTGCGGCTTCCCTAGAGCGAAGGCATCCTGCCTCCCTTAAACTGGAGCCCAGCAAGTAGTAGACCAGCACAAAATTGGCTACCAAAACCTGCTCCACCACGCTTGACATTCTGAGTTGGCCTTAGTGCCCTTGAAGTTAGGGATAAGAGCAAGAATCAAAGTCCCTAGTAGGTGGGTGCAAATCAGCTCTCATACAATACCTACCAACCAACCCACTTTTTCATCTAAAACTAAATTGAATCTTGAGAGTCTGAGAGTGTCTGTCTTCCCCCTCCCCGCCTTTGATGGCTGCCTTTGCATTTCCTAATTCTGGTAGGAAGCAGCAGAGCCAAAATTCCATGTGAGAATTGAGTATTTCTAGTCCAGCAAGAAACCATTAGTATCAGAGAGGGATCCTGTTCCCTGTTAACCATCAGAACAATTTACCAAGGGTCGTGGTAGGTGCTGCATCACTGGCAATTTTAAAATCACGATTGGATGTTTTTCTTAGTGATGCTCTGGAATTATATTAGAGACGTTCTCTGGCCTGTGATGGACAGGAGGTCAGACGAGATGATTGTAATGGTCCCTTCTGGCCTTGGAATTTATGAATCTCTGAGAGTTCCAGCACTACTCTGCAGACCCAGAAAGTCTGGATAAACTTTAGGGTACTTCCCTGAATGGAGTTTCTGTATTTTTTTGAGGTCTTGCCCACCCCCAGTCCTTATCCTTTTACAGATCCCTTTCATGGGCATTAACACGGTTCGCTCTCGTCTGGCAGCAAACACGCTGCACATTTCTGAATAATAACAAGGCTGTTGAACAAGAACCGGTACTGACGCATGCACCTTGCACTGAAGCCCTTTTTGAGCTCTTGTAACCCCTCTGCCATTTCTTGCTGTTAAATCTAATCACAGCTGAAATATCTTGAACCCGTTGAAATCTAACAGTCGGTAAAGCGCTAGCGCTCACTCTTTCTCTCTTAGATACCTGGAATGTCTTCCAGCTCTGGTGAGGGAGGGGGTCACTTTACTAACCTGTCCTGGGTGGATATTCTTGCATGTTTTTGGTGTTAAGCATGACTCTAATGTAACATAACTGAGTGTCACATCTGTGGGCTTTCCCTACCAGCAAACAGAGTACAGCAAGGCAGGCCAAATTCCTAGGCTTAACGCTGTGCTTCTCTTGCCTCTTCCTGTTTGTGTATTTCTTTTAAAGATATATAATTTCTGTCGACTTATGCATGACTCTCTTTGTGAGTTTTCTCTTTGCATGCTACACTGCTTTGGTTTGAATCTCACAAAGGTTTGTTTGTTTTATTTTACGTTCTCATCGTACCTGTTTTTCCCTTTCACTTGTCTTTTTTTACAGGTAGAGAGATTAGATCCTCCCCACTCTTAAGATTTAGTAATAATATTTTTTTTAAAAGATGAGCAGTTAGATGAAGAAGCCTGTTTAGCCATTACAGAAATGACATCACTATGGCAGCCATCTCCTCTTCCTGTGGCTTGGCAGGAAGTGATGTCATTTACTTTCAACCTAACTTCCTGTTTTTGTTCTGAAGGACTTTGTTACCTGGAATTGTGCACTTTTTGTTTCACAACCAACTAAACAAACAAACACACCAAATTGAGCAGTTCCTCTCTCCCCAACCTGCTCCCTTCCCTCCCTCTCGTCCTCACTCCCTTCCAGTCTTTTGTCTCTGTTTTATTTACTAGTGTTTCTTTTCCATTGTTTTGGTTTTGTTTGACTTGTTTCTCATAGACTGTTATCTTAGAGATGTTTCAATGTTCCCATCTTTATTTTCTGTTAATCAGAAGCCGCTATTGCCCCCTTTAAAAAAACAAAAACAACAAAAGTTGGTTTTAAAAAAAAATTTGTGCCAAGAACAGAAACCTTCCAAAATTGGAGCATATGGGTAGCAGCCAAAACAATCCAAGGAGCTTTCCCATGGCCAGACCTGGCCAAAGGTGTGACACTCAGAACTGGGACCCAAGTGTTACTAATCTAGTATTTAATCAATTTTTTTAAGACCGAGGTGGCAGTCTCACCATCGGGTGCCTGGCAGAGGCTCCATAAAGTCAATCAAGACCTCCAAAGTGAGCTGGAAGCCCAGTGCCAGCGTCAGGAGCTGATCAATCAGCAGATCCAGTCACTGAAACGTAGCTATGGTGAGGCAAAGGATGTGATCCGGCACCATGAAGCCGAGATTCAGAGCCTGCAGGCAAGGCTCAGTAATGCTGCAGCTGAGCTATCCATCAAAGAGCAAACTCTGGCCAAGCTGAAGAGTGACTTAAAGAGTGAGAAGGAGAAAGCCAAAGAGCAGCTGGAGGAGTGGCAGCACAGTGAGACCACTCTGAGCTCCCAGTTAAAAGCCAGTGAGCAAAAGCTAAAGAATGCAGAGGCGTTGCTGCTGGAAAAGACACAGGAGCTGAGGGATCTTGAAATGCAACAGGCATTGCAAAGGGACCACCAGAAAGAAGTCCAGAGACTCCAGGACAGGATTGCAGACCTCAGCAGGCAGCTGAACGCTAGTGAACAGGCTCGGATCCTAATGGAGGAGAAGTTGCAGAAGAATTATGAGGCTTTGTTGGAAAGCTGTGAGAAGGAAAAGCAGGTTTTAATACAGAGTCTGAAGGAGGTGGAGGATAAGGCCAGCGAATACGAGAATCAGCTTCAAAACAACGAGCAGCAAATGGAAATTCTTCAGAAAGAGAAACTGAACGCAAAATTTGAAGGCAGCGAGATTGTCCACCAGCTAGAGGAGCAACTGGAGATGAAGGAGGCCAGCATCCAGAAGCTTGCTGAGGACATCAAGGAACTTGAAGGGGAGAGAGATCAGATCAAATGTAGGTTCCAAGAGCTGATGAATCAGGTTGAAGAGTCAGATAATGAAGTTGCCAAGCTTCAAGCAAAGTTGAAAATGGAGGAGACCAACTACGATAAGCTGGAGCAATTGTACGAGAAAATATCAGATGAGTTCCAGAGTGTGCAGAAGGTGCTGGAAGAAAAGGAGGAAGAGCTGAGACACGTTCAGGAAATGCACTTGAGAATTGTTGAAAAGAAAGATCAAGACCTCAATGAGGCTTTGGTTAAAATGGCTGCTTTGGGCAGCAGTTTAGAGGAAACAGAAGTAAGGCTACAGGCCAAAGAAGAGGTTTTAAAGAAGTTAGCTAATGTGGATTCAGTACCGTGTGCTAAAGATATGGAGGACTTCTGCACTAATCTTGAGGCTGATGAAAGTCACATTCCAGACATGCCAGCTCCTGAGGGGCTTCCAAGTTTGAATTATGCACTAAAGGAGGAGGATGCTGAACATCCTGAGACCAGCCAGAGACAGGCTGGTGAGCACACCATGTTGAATTCTGAAGACCTTAGGTCTTTGTTGAAGTCTACAGAGCTTCAAGACAGAGACCCACAGCAGAAAGCCTTAGTGAAGCCTGATATAGGAACTCTAGGTGCCAAAAGGCAAAGAATCCGCTTCTCAAACATCCAGTGCCAAAAATACATCCATTCAGATGGGCTGGAGAAAAATTGGACTAGCAGCACATCTTCAGACACCAGCCAGGACAGATCACTGTCCGAGGAAAGCATGTCATCAGAACCAGTTCTTGGTTACCCAGCCTCAGGAACCAGTGACTCTGAGACTTATCGCTCGATCATCCATTCCTTGGAAACCAAACTTTACATCACGGAGGAAAAGCTCAAAGACGTGTCCATGAAGCTTGAAAGTCAGCAAGGCCATAACCAGGAAACCCTGATAGCCCTCCACCATCAGTGGGCCAGCACAGAGTCCCAGCTTCGAGAACAGCTCCAGGCTAGCTTATCTGAAGTTGGTGCTCTGGTTTCACAGCTGGAAAATGAGAGACAGGAAAAGTTCAGAATGATAAAAAATCATGTCAATGAGCTGGGAGACTTCCAAGTGAAAAATGATCAAACCCTGATCTGCTTAGAAAAATGCAGAGAGCAGCTAAGGGCTTTACCCAGATCTGACAAGGAGAAAGAGAGAGATTTGTTTCTTACCAGTTTGTCCAGCATGGAAACCACCTTGTCAAATGCAGTCCAGGTCTTGCAAGGGACACCCATCTCCTCTGATTATCAGCAGAGCGAAAGCTGTGTGGCTCAAACTCCACCTGCAGAAGGGAGTTTGCTGGAGGAACAGAAACTCATTTCCCAGCAGCAGCAAGTTGAAATGTCTGATGGAGACCAGTTAAGATTGCTTTCTGAGAGGATAGCATTTGAAGCCTCCCTGATCAACCAAATAGCAGAATCGTTGAAAAATGCAAGCTCAGAGATTTCCCAGATTCTTAGAGAGATTCATGGGACAGCTGAGGTGGTTTTTTTAGAGCCAGCAAATGTGTCACATACAGCTGTTGCCTTGGCCAACATCTTATCTAAGAAGCTGCTCCTGGAAGGTGAATTTTGGAGCCAGGTGGAGGAATTGAGAAAGCACTTGGGCACCAGAGAAGAGGAGGTGGAAAGCAAAACAGAAGCAGTTAGTTTTAGTTTCCCCCAATGCCTTATCCAAACAGTAGCAGACGCTACATTGACCAGGGCAGAACTTGGTTTTGTTGCGCAGAAGATGCGAGAGTGTTTTCATCAGAGATTAAAAACAATTGAAGAAGACCTCCACAATACCAAAACAGCTCTCCAGCAACATAAATGCATGTTGGAGGAAATCATCAAAGCATACGGGACCTCTGAATTTGACAGGGTTATGCATCAAATTTCTGAAGCACTTGAAATCCAAAAAGATGCTTCAGAAAGAACCCGAACCTCTTGGGATAGGAGCCACCTCAAGGTGATGCCATGTCAAGATTCAGCCAGGATGATGCAGGCCCATGGTTTGCCAGACCATAGTAGTGAAGCTCTTGTTGCCATTCAAGAAGACCTTGCCCAACAACTAAAAGAAAAAGCAAATGTTCTTAAAGAAATATCTGTTGCCTTACTATCCTTGTCCCCTGAGGAAGCCATACGTGATTGCCAGAAGCTCCTAAACATTTCTCAAAGTCTTTCATATCATACGTGCATGGGAGATCTTGAGCGCTTTTCATCATTGTTAGTTCAAGATGCAATTATCCAGGCTCAGGTTTGTTATGGGGCTTTCAAAGTTAGACTCGAGTATGAAAGGGAGCTAAAGTTTTACAAAGAGTCCTTGCAAAACATGGATGCTCTCTGTCAAGAGCGCGTAAAGACAGTGTCTGCCCTTCGTGAGGAGTACGAAGACTTGCTTCGAAAGCAGCAGAGTGAATATGCCGAGATGATAGCCATCATTGAAAGGGAGAATGTAGACCTTAAGGCAAAAGTCTCTCAGCTGGACAATCAGCGGAGGCTCTTGGAGGAAGAAGAGCACAAACACAGCAAAAACGTATGTGAGTTACAAGGCAGGTATGAGGAGGAGATGCAAAATGTGATTGAGCAGTTGAATAGGACAGAGGACACACTGAAGGCAGAGAGAACAGAGGGCTTAAATCAACTTGATGCCATCGTCCGAGATAAACAAAACATGGAGAGGTATCACCTTGAGCAAATGCAAATGTTGGAGAACAAGTTCCAGGCCAAGATAAAGGAACTGCAAATCATCCACAATGAGGAGCTGCATACTTTGCAGGAGCATTACAACCAGAACCTGCAGCGCTTACAAGAAACACTAGACAATTACCAGAGGCAGCACCCAGAAGCCTTACCTTCCGAGGGGTCTGAAACTGGTGATGGGAACGCGTGGGCAACAGATCAGCCCGAGGGCGGGATGCAAGTCTCCGAGAGCGAGTTAAACTCCATGCACGATTTGAGAGAGCGCATTCAAGAGCTGGAGGCCCAGATGAATGCCATGAGGGACGAGCTGGAGAACAAGCACGTGGAGGGGAATGCTTCAGCACTGAGGGAAAAATACCAGAAAGACTTTGAGAACCTGAAGGTTTTGAATACATTTAATTTTACCCCATAACCCTTCCTTCCTATCAATGCAATGTTCCAGTTTTTTGGGAGGCCCTTTTACTACATGTGGTCCCTACGCAGGGACAACACTCCCCATAAGACCCAAGACAGTTAAGAGAAACCAAACCAATTAAAATGACCTGTAAAGTCTCTCTCAACGCACGTTAGTTTTCTCCAGGCTTCCCTTCTCTGTGCTGGGATGCATTCTAAAGGTATTGTTTAGCGCTTCCAGTCCCTTGCACTTGGCTGTTTAGAAAAGCTCAGGCACAATGGGAGAGAATTATTTGATTGGGAACGGTGGCAGAGGCTGCTGGTGATTTAGTGGTGGGAGTCGGGGTCCAAAATGGCTGTAATAATGTCACGCTGCAACCGAGCCTCCTCAAACACGAACATTGCAGTGTTCTCCTCATGCCTGAGTCATACGTTCTGCGCAAAGCAGCTTCCCAGAGCTCTCTTGGCTGGTCTGCTCAAACTCCCAGCCCAGCTCCCTTGCCTTCAGAGCCCTAATGCGAAATGTAAACGTATGCTCTCAAAATGTATGTTTGTGGGAGGTGGGGAGAATCTGGCTGGTTAAAAGAGGACAAGTTTTATAGACAAAAAATTAATACTAATCTCGGCTCAGTGTGGCTGAGAGGGAAATCCAGTGTTGCTGGTTTTTCCAGCAGGTTTTTACGTGACAAACAGTGCACAGTTGTTGGAGCCCGGAAGTAGGTGCAGAAACAAAGTCTGAAGGAACAGGCGCAATGGCCACAAAATGCATTTACACAGGATGCTCCACCATTCAGGGCTGGCTATCAAAGCAGCACCCGGCATTGCAGCTTCTAACGACTGTTGGCTTTTGAACTTGAGACCATTTCCAGCTGGGAGCTGGTTCTGTAGCAGTGAAATATGGACTTGCTAACAGCGCTCGAGCTGATTTCCAGGTTGAATATGGAGCTTAGGTACCAAAAGGGGTCCAAATCCAATCCAGACTGCAAGCAAGGACCCAGGGTTCATGGGCAGAAGGAAGTCGGGCAGAGGTGCTTGCAAGGGAGCAATAATCCTCCAGAGTCAGCAAAGGGATTTTAAAGTGATGAGAGAGCCTGAGTCTAGCAGCAGCGTTATTTAACAGTGCGATCTGGAAGGCTTGGAAGTAAGGGATGGGGCTAAGGTTTATGCCCGTTTCTGGATGCATAGAATTTTTAGCCTGGGAAGAATGGTAGCTCTACCCAAATCCCTCTTCCTTCTCCTGAGAGACACATCCATCATTCAGCAGGGGGTGCTGGATAGATCAGAGTGTTAAGGACAGGAACCGCATTTCTTAAACACAAAAGTCCTAGGGTATCTGTTGCCGTGACTTCCACAGACCGCTCCAAACTCCAGTTACTCTTTAAGAGAAGAAAATCCCTTCCTAAACTCTTACCCAACCTCTCCCTCAGCCCAGTTACCGCCACGGTTACTCTGTCCTTGAAAACTAAAAAGACCTTGGAATCAGTGCCCCGGGCAACATGTCATTCTCCAAATAGGGTCCAAGAGGAAGAGCGTTCTTGCTTTATAAACAATTCCCTTTATTATGCATCCCACAGTGGCCTTTTTGCTGCTTCCAAACTCACTCGAACAGCCATTAGACCTCACTGCCTCAGCTGTTTTTTCAAACTGTGACTCTCCCTATTGGAGACTGCTGGAAACCTGCAGTTTGCCAGCTGGAAAAACAGTGGAGCAGTAATCTTTGGCAGGCCTGTGCTGATGAAGGACAGAGAGAGAGATCTACATCTCCCTTCCTCTCTCCTTCCCTCCCTCCCTCCCTTGTATGAATTGAGGGGACAGAAACAAACATATAAAATTAATCGTGGTTACGAGGAAGCTAACCCAGGTACTTTCCAAAACGCTCTTTAATACACACATTAAAATACTTGTTTTCTCCTTTCCTTTGCATACTCTGGAGAACGTTACGACCCTCACTAATACATATATTGCTTTGTGCTTACTCTAATTTCTCGGATTTACAGCAATGCATTTACAATAAGCGAAATACTGTCCCTACCAACCAATGTTATTAAGAAGCACAATTTTCCTCCCTACATTATGCCTGTAGATAAGAATCCTAGCATAGCAACGCTAGCTCACCCTGATACTCAGTCAACCAAGTCCAGATAGGTTATGGCAGTGGGTTATTAACAAGAAACAAGGCTGAGAAAATGAAAAATGCCTCAGGATAAAAAAGCCAAACCAAAGAATAAAATCCAGACCCAGAATTCACACTGGTCACATAGCACTAGACAATGAACAGGGGACTCTTAAGAATAAGAATCAGTAGGGCTCAGTGAGTAATAATCTCACCTCTGGAGTCAGAGGTTAAGTCCTACATGAGGACTTAGGCTCATAACTAGTGCTGATGCTACAGGATAAGCTCAGCAGGTGCTGTACTGATACAGGAGGCATTAAACTTTAGCCACTGAAGACAATCCAGGTTAAAGTTTAAGCTCCTCTAGTCTGTGCTGTCATTCAATAAAACAGACTCTGATGTCCCAGGCTGTATATCTGAGTGCATAGAGCAGAGAGAAACTAGCAATGCAGGATTGGATTTTTGGGGTAGACGTTGCAGGGGGGTCAGTTCACAACCCTTAAATTCTGCTTTGGGTTCATTCTGACCTCAAGCTCACAAACATAACTGAAAGGGTTAAGTTTCCATGGCTCCCACCAAACACACTGGTGTACAATCAAGAAGAACTCCAGCGAGGTCCAGGTAGCTGAATTACACCAGTCTCAAACTGGCATAAATAGGAGGAGAATCTGACCCGTGACTCAACCCCAGTTTTCCAAGAGGTTCATGAAGTATAATGGGACCATTTGGCTAGTTTAGCTCTAGTATCAGGTTTGTAACACAGCCCTGAATACAGGCACATTTCAGACCTCACTGGCAGAGTTTTCTAGTTCTCATCACCAAGCTTGGTCCACATGGGCCCTGCCCAGGATCAGCACTTTGAAGCTCCTGGAATCTCAGTTGCATTCTCTCCTGCTTGGTTTCCTGGAGTATGGGTCTGGCAAACGCATTTGCTGCTGCGTGGAGAACTGAAGCTGTAATTCCCAGTTGCTTTGCCCTTCTGATTCATGTTCAAAGCTCTTTCCAAGTGGGGTGCCAGGAGGAGCAGGTTAGAGGAGCTGGCTGGCTTCTGAAATGGAGGGGAAATCTTTGAGCCAGGGTGGGCCTCCAAAGCTACCCACTGAGAGCGGAAACAGGGCTGCTTCTGCACAGGAGCCAAGTCCTGAGTGTATTATTTCTGCTGTAGCTGGTGGCCTGGCACGGGGAACATGGCATCTTCGTGAAATAAAGAAAAATCTAAGCAGGAGCCATGCAACTCATGACTCAGCCATCTGTGCTCAGTGGGAGCTGGTGGGTAGAGATGCTGAGGATCAGGGCTGTCGGCTTCTTCTCCCACCCGACAAACCAACTCAGGAGAGAGGCCATGTAGACTGGAGTTTGGTTCCTGTGATGGACAAGCACCGGGGAGGATCTGTGGCTACAGCCCTAACATGGCGGCTGTGGTGCTGTTGGATCTCACCAGGGCCTGGTCAGCAGGTGGCTGGTGCTCCTAAGAGCAGCACCTGTGTTCTGCAGAGGGCAATGCTAGTGATTCAGTGGGTGAAGGTCTGCCCTCCGAGTCAGTACAGAACCGAGGTCCCAGTGCTGGGATGCAGGAGGTGCCATCCTTTAGATGAGCCAAAATTCAAGACCTCACTGTTTGATGATTAAAAATCCCATAGCACTTTTCCCCAAGAGATGGCCCCATTGTCCCAGCCTAATTCCAACACTGGTAACTAATCGTAGCATCCTAATTCATCAAACAGTGGCCTGCAGAACACCCTTGCGCTTGCCGTCACATGCCACTCCTGTACAGAGGCTGTCACTCAGGCTGAGCAGCAGAAGTTTGGGATGGGAGAACATGGGAAAGATTCCTGGAGTTCAGTGGATTTGCTGTTCTGGGTGTGTGAAGTTGTCCTGAGTGCAGCGAGCAATGAGTGGCACAAAGGAGGTGAAGGGGTCCGAGGGGAGTGTGAGGAACCAGGTGGGGGCTAGGAGGGAATGAACTCCAGCACAGGCTGTGGGAGATGGTGCAGGACCTGAAAGGTGAGAGCAAGGCTCCGGAAGTAGATGCAGTAGAAGACAGGAAGCCACCAAAGGGACAGTAGGGATGCATCCTTGTTAAATACATTTTCCTTCCCCCATTTAGGGACTGATGCCAACCCCACTGAAGTCCATGCTAGTCATTCCATTCACTCCAGTGGGATTTGGATCAGGCCCTTAGAGCAATCTCGAAAATGGAACTCCTCTCCCCCCGGCCAGCTGTTGGGCCACTCCTTGCCTAATAGAGTTAGAGATGGGGCAGACCCCCTAGATTTACCGGTCCCTGCCCCGTGGCTAGGGCAGGGCTAGTCCCTACTACGTGCTTACTTATCCATTGTCTGTGTGTCCATCTGTTGGCTAATCCGCGTTGTGTTCCCCTCTCAGGCTGTTGGGGCAGTGTGTGTGTTCACTGCACGCACCTTGTCTGAGAGGGCGTCGCTCCAGACCTTGTTCGGAAGGTAAATTCCAGCTCCTCTTCCATTTTGCAGGCGACATGTGAACGAGGGTTCGCGGCCATGGAAGAGACGCATCAGAAGAAGATTGAGGATCTGCAGAGGCAGCACCAGCGGGAACTGGAGAAACTGCGGGAGGAGAAAGATCGCCTGCTAGCGGAAGAAACGGCCGCTACCATCTCGGGTAAGGGCCCAGCAGAGCAGCTGCTCCATTGATGTGTGTGACATGAGGGGAGGGGAAGGTCCCCTTAGCTGTATGCATGAGGAAGGGGGGGGATGGATGGAGGTGGATGGAATACTCCACGCAAGGCATGGTGGACAGAAAGTGCTGCATGATCAGTGAAGAGCACAGGGGCTAGTCTCCAGTCTGACAGTGGGAGATCAGGGTGGGTGGAGGGAGCACGGGCTGTGGAGTATAATTGGGGGAGGGTGCGAGGGCTCTGGGGCACAGTTGGGTGAGGGGCAAGGGCTGAGGGGGCAGGGTTTGGGGGGTGGTGATTGATGGAGGGCCTCCTCCCATCTCTTGTCCTGTTCTGATGTTCCTCTCCATGGCGATGTAGCCCAGTCAGTTTTTTGCTCCGTCTGAGGGAGGCATTACTCATTGCTGGGGCTGATTTATTACCGATTCCACAGTGACTTCATTCTTCAGTGCCCATGAGAATTTAAAATGCCGGAGCCCAGGCCTTGTCCAATCGGAGTCCCATAACTCAGGAAATAAACTGTGAATCAGGCAATTGTTGAACTTGATTAAAAGGCAAGATTTGCAGAAGCCCTTTCAGGGCTTCATGGCCAGTGCCGGGTAATAAAGTGATTGTGAAGCAGGGAAATTACTCACCAAGGTGACTCACGTTTTGGGGGAAGGGGGGGAACCTTTGGACCAAGTGGTAAATGCATCGCTTCCTGCAGAGCATTAATCCTCTTTCTGTCCCGTGCAGCCATTGAAGCCATGAAGAACGCCCACCGCGAGGAGCTGGAGAGGGAACTGGAGAAGACCCAGCGCTCCCAGATCAGCAGCGTCAACTCGGATATTGAGGCCCTCAGGAAGCAGTATTTGTAGGTTTCTCTCTTTCCTCCCACCCTCTCCCCCCCTTCCCCTCGCACTATGTGCTGCTCATGTTCTACATTCGCTTGACTCACAGGACACATTTTTACTTCTCTTGGAAGTGAGGCACTGAGATAGTCAGACCCGTTGTTATAGAGGGTGATGTGGAAGCTCCTCTCAGTGCCCCTCCATCCTAACCTGTGCCCTGCCCCGGACCTCCACCCCACTCTGCCAGTGCTCCTCAATCCTGACCTGCAGCCCCCTGCCATCCTGGTTGTAGGCTCCCAGAAATCTTTAAATTTTCAGTCTCCAGATACCTGTATCTGCAGCATTCTCTTTGTCACAGTTAACGTAGCGTGCAGACGCATGGTGGTGTTTTCCCTGCCGCTGGAACTTTGTTGTTGCTCAGTCAAATCTGTTCGCATGAGGCAAAAACACTAGCCTTCAGTGAGGACCGAATCTGTGTTAGTTGGGGAGTTGGAGGAACAGCTGAGTTGCTTGACTAGCCTTTATGCCCATGTATAACGCATCTGTGCTCAACCCTGTCCACCCATACCCTCTCTTTCCATCTAAGCTGAGAACAAGCATGGTAGTGTTCAGCCCAAAGAGTAGTTTTTAAGTGATCAAAGGAAGGTTGAAGTGCCTCCATTGCAGGTACCAGAGGTTTCAGGAGAGGAGGAGGCCAGCTGGCCACCTGGGATTCTTCCAAAAGCAGAGTGTCTCCCTCACCCCCCCCCAAGCAGATGCTTTGCTAACCTTGGGCTGTGAGGTGCCCCCTTCACCGGTGGAAAGCCGTGGACATGGCCCCAGCCCATCTGTCTCTTGGCTTTGCCCCTCTGCAGGGAGGAGCTGCAGTCGGTCCAGCGGGAACTGGAAGTCCTTTCGGAGCAGTACTCCCAGAAGTGCTTGGAGAACGCTCACTTGGCCCAGGCCCTGGAAGCTGAGAGGCAGGCTCTCCGCCAGTGCCAGCGTGAGAACCAGGAGCTCAACGCACACAATCAGGTGAGGCACCAGCTGCCCCAGGGCTCCTTGCCTGGCCACTCGGTTCAGTGGGATTTCCTGGGGCAGTGGGTGGCTTCTCCTATGAGAAGTTGGAGGCAAGGCCGGCCAGCTGATCTGAACTGGCTGTGCCTGCTCTGCTGTCCTGGCCCTAGGTAATAACATTTAAAGCAATGTTAAAAGCAAGCTAGCACCGTGGCAGCCCAAAGGCAGGGGGGCTGTCCCAGCCCTGCCCCCAGGACCTGCACGGTGTCTGCATTCCTCCAGCTGTCTCCCCCGGGCAACGCTGTATAGCTCAGATGGGGCTGAATGCGTGGGGAGCCCCACAGAGGGAGCCTTGCAAGCCAACTGACGACAAAGCTACCCACTACAGCATTGGCTTGAGAAATCCTGTATCCCTGCTGCTCACTCAGTGACTCTCTCTTCTTCCCAGGAGCTGAATAACCGCCTGGCTGTGGAGATCACAAGGTTACGGACCGGGGAGGGAGGGGGAGAGGCTGCTGGCTCGCCTCTCACGCAGGGCAAGGATGCCTATGAGTTAGAGGTAAGTGCCCTGCCCCCTCTACTATTAGCAGCTGGGAGGTAGCCACGGAGAAGCTGGTCTCTGATGACCAATGGGATTCCAG
Organism: Macrochelys suwanniensis; assembly: GCA_033296515.1. Classification (NCBI taxonomy): domain Eukaryota; kingdom Metazoa; phylum Chordata; order Testudines; family Chelydridae; genus Macrochelys; species Macrochelys suwanniensis. The sequence continues at coordinate 7,591,754 of CM065785.1, read as the reverse complement.
ATGGTCCCAGCTGTAGATGGGCAAGGCGCACCCTGTAGTGTAGGCCCTGACCCCCACCTGGTTCATGAGTGCGTCCATGGCACATCCCGGGTGCTCACAGGGAAATGGCCTGTCAGTGGGCTAGGAAGAGGGGGGGAACAGTGGTCAGAATTACGGTAAAACCACGCACGGTGTGGTCTGAGAATGTGACTGAGCCAACAACTCTTCGATTCTAATCCCACTTCTTCCTCTGGTTCCTCTACTAGCCTTAGAAACGTCATCTAACCTCTACCCTCCATTTCCCAGCACGAATGTGGGGATAATGCTGCTGATGCATTGGGGCGGGGGTTTTGATAGAGGCATGTGAAATGTGTTGAAGTGAGCATGTGCGAGTGCACCTCATTGTCAGCGCAACCCCTGGTCACAGCTTTCTCTCCACAAGCGGGCATCATCTTTGAACTGCCCCCAAAGAGCAGTCTGGTCTGAACTATCCTAGAATCGTAGGACTGGAAGGGACCTCGAGAGGCCATCTAGTCCAGTCCCCTGCACTCCAGGCAGGACTAAGTATTATCTAGACCATCCCTGACAGGTGTTTGTCTAACCTGCTCTTAAAAATCTCCAATGATGGAGATTCTGCAACATCCCTAGTCAATTTGTTCCAGTGCTTAACCACCCTGACAGTTCAGAAGTTCTTCCTAAAATCCAACCTAATCCCCCTCTCTCCCCCCACCAGCCTTGCTGCAATTTAAGCCCATTGCTTCTTGTCCTATTCTCAGAAGTTAGAGAACAATTTTTCTCCCTGTAACAACCTTTTATGTACTTGAAAACTGTCATCATGTCCCCCCTCAGTCTTCTCTTCTCCATACTAAACAAACCCAATTTTTTCAATCTTCCCTCATAGGTCATGTTTTCTAGACCTTTAATCATTTTTGTTGCTCTTCTCTAGACTTTCTCCAATTTGTTCACGTCCTTTCTGAAATGTGGCGCCCACAACTGGACACAATACTCCAGCTGAGGCCTAATCAGCGCAGAGTAGAACAGAAGAATTACTTCTCGTGTCTTGCTTACAACACTCCTGCTAATACATCCCAGAATTATGTTTGCTTTTTTTGCAACAGCGTTACTCTGTTGACTCATATTTTTAGCTTGTGATCCACTATGACCTCAGATCCCTTTCCGCAGTACTCCTTCCTAGGCAGTCATTTCCCATTTTGTATGTTTGCAACTGATTGTTCTTTCCTAAGTGGAGTACTTTGTATTTGTCCGTATTGAATTTCATCCTATTTTCTTCAGATCATTTCTTCGCAATCCGTCCCAGTTTGGTATAGTCTGCAAACTTTATAAGTGTACTTTCTATGCCATTATCTAAATCATTGATGAAGATATTTAATAGAACTGGACGCAGAACTCATCCCAACGGGACTCCACTTGTTATGCCTTTCAGCTTGACTGTGAACCACAAATACCTGCTCTTTGGGAACAGTTTTCCAACTAGTTTTGCAGCCACCTTATAGTAGTTCCATCTAGGTTGTATTTCCCTAGTTTGTTTATGAGAAGATCATGCGAGACTGTATCAAAAGCCTTACTAAAGTCACGATATGCCACGTCTACCGCTTCCCCTCTATCCACAAGGCTTGTTACGCTGTCAAAGAAATTGACACAATTTGTTCTTGACAAATCCATGCTGATCGTTACTTGTGACCTACTCGCTCAGTTATTACCTGGCCAGGCTCAAGGGGCTCCTCATAACGCCTGAAGCCGTGGCTTGCTTTGTCTGTCGTGTGTGTATGGTGTGTATGTGTATGTAAATGCCTGGTCCCTTGTTCCCTACAGGTCCTATTGCGGGTCAAGGAATCAGAAATCCAGTACCTGAAGCAGGAGATCAGCTCCCTCAAGGATGAGTTGCAGACGGCACTGAGGGTAATGCCTGGGGCAGGGCCATCTCTGAACGTGCACATAGGGAGCCCTCTGTCCTGTACGGGTTTGCTCATTTTCAGGGGAATTAGCTAACTTATTTTAAGAGTCGAATCAGCATTTAAACATTGTTCTGCCTTAATTAACACAGCCACTTACTGTTTGTGGGTTATCGTCTTTGTGCTGTAAATGAAGCATCTGGTAGCATCAAACCAGGATTCGCTTTGGTCTCTTCCTGGAAAGAGGTTACCTTAAATGTTTTTGTCCTGGTTTTCTGAGACATCAGATTTTAAAGGCCCTGTGTTACAAGCACACAAACCCTGCGAATGGGCCGATCACAATTGCTCTGGGTGGTTAATTTGCCAAGGCAGGTTCTCAGCATTTTAATTCCATGCCATTTTCCTGATTTAAATAGAAAGCCACAAACAATAAATTCTGTAACAAACTAGCTGGTTTGTATGTGCAGCACTGCTCTCTGCTGGATGGAATCGGAACTGCCCAGCTGGGTGTCCTAGATCCTATAAAGCTGTTAGCCAAAGGGAGCTCTCCTTTAGCACACGTGTGCTGTTAGCAGGATGAGCTGAGATGTGCCCCTGCTGTCCCCAAGAAGCTCTCTGTGGAAGTGCTGGGAGTTCCTGAGTCTGTCCCAGAATGCCGTTTCCTGTGTTGCTGGGGTTTGCCGCGTCACCCTCTAGTAAGCACACACGCTTTCTGGTCCCGTGTGTCTGTCTCACTCTGTGACAACCCTGCGGGTTTTCCTTGTTCCTTTCCCAGGATAAGAAATACGCCAGTGACAAGTACAAAGACATCTACACGGAGCTGAGCATCGTGAAGGCCAAGGCAGACTGCGACATCAGCAGGTTGAAAGAGCAGCTGAAGGCAGCCACAGAAGCGCTGGGCGAGAAGTCCCCCGAGAATACCACTGTGTCGGGATACGGTCAGTCCCTCTGCTGTGCTGAGCAGCCTCGTTCCCCGCCCCAACACGTGCAGCAGGCAGTGCCAGCTCTAGTGTGATGGAGCCTAGAGGACCGAGGGCAGGGCATGGTAGGGTCCTGCAGGAGCTCCAATATCTCCACTGTGAATGCTGGGAGATTCAAACAAATGGGGCTGTATTCCTCCCGCCTGTCGCACCAGTTAATTTAATGGAGTAACACCAGGGAGGAATACGGCCCAGGTTGTGCGCCGGGTGAAACTGGAGCATGGGCTGCCTGGCTCAGGAGATTGTTCATGAGGTTGGGAGCTGTTCACCTCCGGGTGGTCTGGTGGAATGTGGCCCAGGTTGGTAGTGATTAGAAGTTACCTTCTAGAAGAGCTGTTGGGTAGCCTGTCAGAGTTGGCATGCGGGGCAGGATCTCAGCCTAGTTCCTTACCACCAGGCATGAGTCCTCATTGCAACCTCTTTCCCGTTCCAGACTGTCCCTGGCCCCCATCCCCTTGCAGCGGCCAAGGATTGAATGTGCCTGGAGCCTCAACTCCCCTCTCACCCTTAGCGGTGCTTCCTCCTTCCAGCTTAGGGATGGGAAGCTTCCCCTGGGTCTTTGGAAACCACCTGTGCCCCAGTCACCCAGGGATGTCACTTTGCATCCTGGGGCCTCTTGCCTCATGCAATAACTGGGTGAGAGGCCATGCTTCGCTTGTGCTGTCCCTGTGGCTCTGTAGGGCCATGGCTGCCCTCTTCTGAGTCCCCTCCAGGGAAGCTTTGCCCAGACTGAGCCTGCTCCGCTCCACGGCAGCATTTCCCTGCTGCTGGCCGACGTATCCCCAGCCTCTGCTCTCCCTTGTGACAGGGTCAGGACTCTGCAGCCGTAGGGCTGTAAGCAGCAGGCTCACGCTGCTCCCTTTGCTCTCCCCAGATATCATGAAATCAAAAAGCAACCCTGACTTCTTGAAGAAAGACAGATCCAGTGTTAGCCGGCAACTAAGGAATATCAGGTCAAAGGTGAGTCTCTTTCTCTCTGCCCAGGTGATGCGAATGCCTCACACAGCTCTGTAGTGGGGGTTTCTGGGAAGACTGCCCCAGGAACAGAGGAAACGGAGGCTGATTGGCAGGGGGATGAGGCAGGAGGATTTTCCCGTCCTTACTGCTGGTCTTTGTGTTTGCATCAGCGTGTAGTCCCGGAAGGCGGTATCGCCCTGCCCAGAGCGGTTTCTGAATGAATAGTCACCCACGTACTAGCCAGGCCGTTGGAAGAGCAGTTACACAGGTGTAGTGGCAAGTCAGCTCATCCCCCTCCCACTCACAACACGATTGCAGGAGAGTGGTCTTGATGGGGGGGGGGTGTTAATTGACTTACCCAGAGTATTATGGGATGGAGCCGTGCTCTTCCCCCCCCCCCCCCCCCCCCCCCCCCCCCCCCCCCCCCCCCCCCCCACACACACTTCCTGTTCAATCAGTGGGCGTTTGCCCCCCTCTGCTGTGAAGCAGTGGAATAAAGCAGCAAGTTCCCAGCCTGCAGCGCTTTGCGGAGGTTTGTTTTTGTTGCACTGAGTGGTCTCTTTGCAGAGCTGGTCTCCCGGCCTCTTCTGGAGGCCCTGTGCTGCTGAAATCTAGGTCTGACACGGACATGCACAGCTACTGGAGTTGCTATCTGAAAAGGGACAGGGAGCGTGCCCTGATTCTCAGGCATTTCCCAGGCGGATCCCCTCTGGCACTTACTCCCCGTTTTTGTGGTGAGGTTTGGCGGTGAAGTAACTGGTGTAAGCGCGCCTAGACACCGTTGTGTTGGGTACCTTGGGGATAATACAGTGTAATTCACTGCCGCCTCTTTGGTCTGTACATGGAATGGGGCTAGTTGTTACCTAACATTTGCTTTTACCTGGGGAAATGGAGGCTGATGGCCCAGTGGTTCTCAGTGCTTTAAAGCCTGGCCATCCCAAATCTAGTTATTGCAGGTGTGTTTAGCCTGCAGCTGTCGGGATTCCACCCTTCAGGGCATTAATCCTCTCCATGGTGCCACAGGCACCCCACTTGAATGAGAAGGGCAGAAGAGAACTTCTCCAGTCAGCCTAGGCAATCGCACAGATCTCTCTCAGCATAGACCAGGCTGGCCTCCCCTCTCCCCTTCTCACCACTGATATTGAGCACCTCGTGCTGATACTGGACTGCTGTAGACAGAGTGAGAAGCCAGGCCAAGCATTCTAGCTCCATCCCCTCCCAACACAGTGGGAGCCGAGGCTCACCGCCCAAGCTCTCCGAGGCTCACCGCCCAAGCTCTCCGAGGCTCACCGCCCAAGCTCTCCGAAGCTGCCATTTCAACCCGGGGTGGTGACTAAGCTGCTAGAACCAAATGTACAGGTGCCCCCACTGTGTACGCTATACAGGCTTGCACATGCAAAACCCTGTGCTTGTGCACGCTAGGCCCAGTTTGTGTGCACAGATCCCCCTCTCGTGCAGGGAGTGCCTGTGCCTATTGAAGGGTGCAGCTGAGGTGCTGGTTTGCAAACCGGCTCTTGGGGGTCTGATGATTGGTTTCCCTTCCCCACTTCACCTCAGTTTGCTTATTTTGTCATCCCCTCTGTGTCTGTGTCCATGTTTATTTGGTGTGCTTGGGGGAGGGAGGAAGAGGGCAGTGTGGACGGTGCAGATGGGCGCGCTGTCCGCTTGTCCCGCTAAGGAGGGGGAGGGGCGGCTGGGGCTGTGGAACCATCGATGCAATTAGGATTTATGTGCTTCTTGTTTTCTGTTTGTTTTTTTTTTCTTTATTTTGCTTTTTCCTCTGACAGTCCGTTATTGAGCAGGTCTCATGGGATAACTGAAATGAACCAGAGTCCAGGTTCCCTGTCACGTAGGTAACCAAACCAGCACCCACCAAACCACGCAGCTCCCCGAGGGGAGGGGGCGGCCCACTTTGCATGCCCTGCTCACTCCTCCATGGCAAGCGAGAACCTTCTCTTAATTACTGATTTGAAATTGATCTTCGGGGTGGGGGAGCAGATTATCCTAAAATGAAATCAACCAGTGTCGCTCTTCCCTGGGAAATTTGGCTTTCTACCCCACCCTCACCGGCACAGAGGTCTGTCACTGGGAGGGTGTGCACACCTCTTGGGCACGCTGTCCCATCTGCTGTGTTGGGGGTGTGGGCCACCGAGTGTGCATGCTTAATGACTGTGCATGCCTCACACTAAACTCACTTCGACGTGCAGCCCTTGCAGGAAGAAGGGAACTTTGGTTTCGGTAGTGTCAGGCTGGGGCGGGGCGAAGTCTGGGAACTCTCCCTTACCACGGAAGAGCAGCTAGAAGTGATGGAAAGGAGGCGGCCAGTGGAGCTTCCCTGAATGTCCCACCGGGGTGGCAGCAGACAGCACTGTCCTGTGTTTACGTTGCCCATCATTGCCGCTTCCTTAGATGATCTGTCCCTGAGCACAGGAGTTTCCTAAGGCGGAGCATCCTCTTCCTCTTGCTGCCCGGTGGTTGTGATACTACAGTTCATCACAGACACTGCCCTGTGTCTTCCAAGATTATCTGGTAGGAGGAGGCAGCTGATGAGAGAGGGGGCAGTTCCAATTAGTATGTCTTGGGTAACCAGCAGCAACAGGAAAGTTTGCAGCATGTGGCAAGGGCTCTGAGAGTGGTATAGTCCCTGGGAGGAAATGGGATTGGTTTCCAGTGGGGTTAAGGGGAGAGGGTTTGAAAGGTCTGATCAAGGAATTCTGTGGGCTGGTGGAAATTTTGAGTGAGAGTGTCTTTATTACAAACTGAACTCTGCACTATGGTATCAGGATAAGTGATCTCAGAGACTCCCCTACTGAGTGAGGGGTTTGCTTGGCTTTCTGCTCTTGGCAGTATAGTCTAATGCATTACGGTGTCTTGATCTATAAAGAGATGAGAGAATTCAAAGGTCCAGGTTGGAATTTAAAGGGACTCTGTTAATTTGAATAGGCGCAATATTTGACCTACTTTCTGATAGTCAGGTAGAGACTGGCCTGAATTTTGAGTGTTTCTCTTCTGTCAGCTAAAAAAGCAGAGAACAAGGACGCTATTTAAACTGGTGTAAAAATCCCAGTTCCTGCTCTCCATTGGTAATGGATTTACGTATCTCTCAGCCTGAGCAGTGAAACCAGTAGAAATGCAATGGTCACCGCAGTGTCTTCACAATATCACAGCCATCCTGTTCACACTGGGTTTTGCAACCTCAGCCTCCTCCAATAGCCGCTTGTTAACTAAAACTTGGCTTTGGGGCCTACATGACTTAACATTGTCCCTTTGGTCTTCTGATACGGCAACCAAGGGACTTAAAAGAAAATGGGAACATTGCAGCCAGGGTCTGTGTATAGAGCAAGTATCAGACACTGATGTTATTGTGCAGAGGACATAGGGTGAACTGCCTCACAGATGAGTCTGCTGCCTGCAAATTGCCAAACAAGGTGGCCGATTGGCTGCCTGTTTTTGATCAGCTGGGCACATCCCGTTTCAGAGCAGGGAAAGCAGTCGCGCGCTGCTCCTCCTCCCCACCCCACCCCCGAGATGGCAGCAGGTTTTATCTTCTGCTCCTACGCAGTGCACAGATATTGCATGCTTGATCCTGGGAAAGCAGTCTGCTGGGGTGGAGTATCCATTAGCCCCCATCACCTCCATTGGCATCAGCCTTGAGATGGGGCAGAGTGCACCTATGGCCTTGACCTAGTGTCTGTGGTCAGGTCTGCGCCATCCCAAATGCAGTAAGCATGGGGATTCCACCACACGACTAGGGGGTCGGGATTAGCAATAAATCATGCAGCTACTTGTGTCCTTCTCCCCCAGATTCCATGTGGGCTGGAGAGGCCTGACTCCCAAATGGCAGTGCTGAGAGCTAGATGGATGGAAGTTGCTTTCACTTCTGAAGACATGGGTTTAAAATCTGGATTGGGTCATGAGTTTGGTCCCCTGCTAGAAACTGTAGGAAACACGTAATGAAATCCACAGTCCAGCTCAAGGGCTTAGTTGGCAGCGTGTGCTTGAAAAAGGTCACCCGCCTAGGTTGACTGAGGGTAGAGTGAGATTGTCACTCAGGGCTGTGCGGACAAAGCTTGAGACATGTTTGGAGCCACGACCACCCAGAATGGACTCTTCATGAGCCCCGAAGGAGAACCAGTTTGCTGGTCCCTCTTAGTGCCATAGCAATTGCTGTCAGCAGAACCAAGGTGTGCTGCTTTGGCTCTTCTGAAAGCCAAGGGCCTGTTGCTAAAGCTGCCCTGGTGCTCTGTATACTGCAAGCTGCAGGGATCATTGTCAGAGTCAAGCTAATCACGCTTGCGATCTCGTGTGCCTCTCATTTGTTTCTGAAGTTTGTCACCTGGTTAATTTCCAATCGCGCGCTCTAGGTGTGATTCACCGATAATAACATTCCATAATAGTCTGTTCTCTCGAGCATGTTCCACTAATCTCTCCTTCGGGGGGGGCGTTTGCTCTCCTACCCACATTTCCTTTGCCTGAGCATCTGCTCCATCCTCCCGTTGGCTGCTGTCGCTGTCTCCTCCTTTTGTTTGACGCTGTACCTCTCTTGTCTCTCCCAGAGTCTGAAGGAAGGCCTGACCGTGCAAGAACGCTTGAAGCTCTTTGAATCCAGGGACTTGAAGAAAGACTAGTTCTCCCCCTTCAGCTTGAACACGCACACCTCCCAGCTTGCGATCGCACGGCACGAGCACCGCGTGTTCCTAGTTCCTTATGATCCTCCGTGCTGTTGTTCGTCTCGATGCTCCCGATTGGACTGAGTGCGGCTGGCGGTTCTTCCTGCCCCTGCCACCTTGACTCCACAGCTCCTTTCCCCGGACCGCGAGATGCTTCAGAGACTCTGCAAGGGAGAGGAGGGATGGAGTTCTTCCCCCTTTGGCTCCTTCCTTCACTGTAAACCATTACACTAAGTGTCAGTATTAAGGCTCAGCAGCCTATCGATAAGCTATCTCTGTAGTACCAACTGCTTTGGTTTAGAAATGGCCTGGCTGGCATAGGCCAGACCCAGCTCTACTGCTGTTGAGTGACCCGGTGCTCAGTCACACGCCGGGAGCCAGTCCTCTGAGCTTGCGTTCCCTGCACCTCCGGGGAAAAGCCTGTGGTCAAAACGTCAGGGAAGGCAGATCAGTTTGTGTCAGAAGCAGCCCCATCCGTCAGGTGTGTGCTTGGGTCACAGCACCAACAGCCTGCTAGCTGCCAGAGAAAAATGGAGAGTGGCTAGGGTTTGGGCTCCGTTCTCCCAACCCAGAGCCCCAGCAGGCCTCGGCCTTGGCTTGTTTTCAGTCTGTTACAGCCAGAGCGTTGCAGGTGTTTGTTAAACACAGATTTCAACAATATCTGCCCCTAAAGCCCGTCTTCCTCCCTCTCCTCTCTTCCTATCATGCCCGCTCCCTGAGTAATGTGCTTCCAGGGACCGAGCTGCAGGGCCTGTCGACCCAAATCCAGCCCAGCTACAGCCAGCCCCTTCCAGCCACTCTCCCCATCAACCACTGTGTGTGTGAGAGCTCCCCCTTCCCCAGTCTGAGGAGGGATGCTGAGTGGAAGACAGAGCCCGCACTGGCTGTGAATACACACACAGCTCAGTCCAAAGGCTGCTCCCTTTTCATCAGCTCCTTGATTTCAGCTCCTCTCACCAGCCCACAGCTCCAATTTTAATACTTTTTATCTATGGCTACATTTTACTTTTCAAAGCTCTTCTCCAAAATAAGTGTCTCAGAACTCGCCTGTTCTCCAGACCAGCCATATTGCAGCTTCCCAGGACATCTTCCTGCCTCCTCCCAGCTCCCGAATGAGGATCACTCTTAAAAGTCTGTTTAGTGACACTGCGCAGCCTGAGGCCAATGGAGCGAAGTAAAAGGGAGTGAGGGAAGTGAGGGAACCCAGCAGTGGAGGTGCACCATTACACCAGTGTAGCTTGGCAAAGGGGACGGGGAAAGAATCTCTCGTCCTGTAGGGCCTCACTCGGCTCTGCAGTGGCCATGGTGGCTTATTCGCCATGCTGGCAACAGCACCCACATACTTTCTCCCCTGTACGCCTCCTTGGTTCTGTGCCCTGCACCACCGATTGACAAGACTACTCCTGCCTCAACTCTGAGACTACGCCCTGTTCCAACACAAGCGGTTTCTAACCGAGCTTGGCTATCTAGTGTGGACAGGCCTAAATCACATTGGACAGTGCTCTTGACTCTATAGGGAGCTAGGCTCCTGCTTCTCTCAAATTGTGTCTACACATGGTTCCTCGCTAGCTGTGCTTGTTTGGCCAGCTTGGTTAAGGGGAAGTGCCCCTCGTGAGCCCTGCTCAGCGCACTGATGAAGGCCTCTGCCCCAGGAATGCTCTGTGTAGTCTGGAAGGCTTTGTTTACAAAGGGCCATTCGGAGTCCCCTTGTGCAGAGCGGCCATGCCTGACCCTGGTAGCATGCAAGGCCAACGGGGGAGTTTCTAGCCTGCTTTGACAGTGGTTGGACATTCCAAAGAACACACCTGACTTTCCTTTGTGACTGTGGAACCATTGGCTAAAGCAGGTTTGAAACTCATTTCTGGTCTCTCCCATCGGCCACCCATGTTGCCACGGTCCCCGAGGATCTCCCACCTTGCCAAGATGGCTGCCGCCAACTTGGGACTTGGTGATTCTCGGCAGGCCTCTTAGCTCTGCCTTCCTGGTGAGATGAGCTGCTTGTGTATCCCACAGATACCCAAAAAGCACATTGAGTTCTCAGCTTAGTTGGTGGCTGGGGCTGTTTAAATAAGTCACAGCACCACCCCAACCCTGCCCTTAGATTCCACCCAGAGCTGCATTGCTGACACCCCTCACACTAGTGACTCTATTGGTGATGTTCAGTAATGGGTCCCCCCCCGCAGCCTCTGGTGACCATGGCATTGGCCTGCCTTCCAGACAAGGAGGCCTAGATCTGACTCCCTCCCTCAGTGTTCTTTAATCAGCCGGAGGGGACACTGTTTAGTCAGAGGAGGCATTCTCTCCCTGCCCCAAATTCTCACCGCTCTGCAGGGCCTGAGCATGTTGCTGGTGTTGGATTCCGCTCATTCTGTTCTTGGAAGATGTCTAAGCTCTCTGCCTAATTCAGCTTCCGCTTATCCCTGTCGCTGCATTGGCTTCAATGCGGTTCCTCATTCTCACCATCTTGAGATTAAAACCAGACCCAGGATGAACACTTCGGGGCCAAACTCTGATGGAGCTGGGGGAGGGGTTCCCATGGGAAAGTGAGACTTTAGTGGGAACTACAAGCAGCCAAGGGCAATGTGGTCTTTGGGCTGAACACAAGCCGTGAGGGGACATGTCTCGCAGGCCAGTGGGGATGTTGGTGCTGTGACACAGGTTGCATCTGACTCTAGATACTTCCAGGGGAGGGTTTGCTCGCCTGCTGTGTTCCCTATACCGTACATGTCCCTCCACATGCAGCAGAGGTCTTCAGACGTCACCTAGGAGACCCAGCTTTCTCCATCTCTGACCTTTCCTGGTCTTCTCACATCAGCAACCACCAGAAGAGAACATCCCTTTGTTCTTATGCTCCATCCCCGCCTGGTCGGGGGTGGAGAGTGTCTGCCCTCTGCTAGCTTCCCAACCCTGAATTCTCCCTGCAGATGGTGGAGCCTATGGGACACAGGCAAGGGTAGCGTGAAGTCCTTCAGTGTTGGGATTTCTCCTCCCTCACCTCACAAGAATCCACTGGAATGTGACATTTCCAAGGAGGACACACCCCAGCCTGTGCTCCGTAGGAGTCCAGTGAGGGCTTCTTACTGCTAAACCATCTGAGCAAGGTGTGTTCTGTTCTCCTGTTGGAAAGGCCACTTATCTCTCTGTTCCTCCAGCCATCTGGGCTCTGAGCTTCTTGCTACCCAACGAGCTAATTGCCGCTGCTTTGTTCACTTCTTTTGGTTATGATCAGTTACTTTAAGGGTGAGAAATGAAGGTCACATATCTTTTCTCCATTTAGAGTTGTATGCCAGTGGGATGGAGGCTACAGGATGGTGCTGTAGATAACCATAGCCTGATGCCCTTTGTGGTACAGCTTCATTGCACTGAGCCTCAAAGGGATCCAGATAGTGATGCTCCCAGGAGGTTGAAACCACCTTTTTTCTGCTGTGCACTTCCCCACTCCAGCCACTCTTCTCTTGAGGCTCAGTCTCTCTGCTTGGACGAGGAACTCTCAGTGAGTTATTGAGATTTTTTTTTTTTTTTTTTTTAACCTCTGCATCTGTCCAGATCCTGATTTCATGATGGTAGAGAAGGCTCATTAGAGGAGGAAGTGTCCGGTGTAACCACACAGATGTAGGTACTCTTAGGATGATGCTGTGCGGAGCTGGCTTGGAGGAAGGGTTGCAGCATGCTGATGGACAGCTTGGTGGTGTTTTTGGCCATGCATATGGCGGAGGTGGAGAGAGAAAACTGGTTGAAGTGGGGACTGTCTTTTCCATCTTTTTTTCCATCCTAGATGGTGTACATGGGTGAGGACATGAGGAAAGGCACTGCGGTATGTTTTCAAAGTGGAAGCACTTAGATAGCAGATAGTGTAAAAGGAGAGCAGGGAGAGAAGCGTGTAAAGCAGTGGAATAGCAAGCCACATAATAAGAGGTGGTATTGAAGAAATGGCAGATCCAGTGGGTTGGTCTGAACAGCTTTCTGCTTGAGCTCTAGTCCCATAATTATCCTGTAAAGATACAACTTGTGGGGCAGGGGAAGGCTTGTTCAGGTTTGTTCTTGTGATATACAGGGTCCCAAGGACTGAGGCAGAGAAGAAAACTGCTTAGGGGAGTATCTTTTATTTGATGGGTTTCTTAGCCCATTATCCTTTCTCATGCGCACATACCCCAAGCAAAAGGCTGTAATTAGGGAAGCGTTGAATAGCCCATGTCAATTTCTTCTCTTGAGATGTGCATAGTTCTGTGAAAGTCCTGGGACCTGGATATGATGGATGAGATACTGGCAGTAACAGACTTAAGCAAGATGTTTGTTCAAGCTAGCTGGTATTTTTTATTTAAGGCTGGTATATCTTTATTTCCTACCTTACTGCAAACTCGTCATCCTGTGACCTCCATCTTACTGGGTCAGTGGATCAGCTTAAAAGGATTTGCTTCAAGGTGTGCCAGGACTAATGGATCAGCAGAATCTGAACTTGTGGGAGCGGATCTGTCAGTGAAGGTTTGCGACTGGGAATCTTCAGATAATGCATCTTGACCCACTTTTCTGGACCTACATACTGCCCCTAAAAGCTAACTAGACATGCAGTTTCACTGGGATGAAATGGGAGCCGCAGATACCAGCTGTAGCCAAAACAAAAATCCAGTGTTACAAGCAATGAGTTCCTCTGGAGAGGACATACCCACCGTGCATGGAGGGGTGATTGGGATCACCTTTTGGTGTATATTTTTAAAGCTTCTAAGAACCTCTAACAGGCCAAATAAGTGTTGTTTTGCTGAACTTGCTGTTTTAAAATATTATTTAACACCTAAACAAAGGGTCTCATACAAACATTTGTGTTATACTGTCCCTTTTAAGAGCAGGTGTGTTCTGAAGCAGACACATCTTCAAAGAGGGACTTAGGCTTTGTTTTTAATGTTTTTCTGCTGTGCACGGGGTATGCTCTCTAAAGTCAGTTGTTCAAGGAGGAAGAGCAGCTGGCTCTGTGCCCATCTGTGCAGCTTCTCCATCCCATCAGACTGCAGCGCTCCCAACTGGAATAAACATTGCAATAACTCATACTTCCAGAGGTCAAGAACAAAAAGGCTGTGGCGCAAGCACACACTTCTGCTCTCTCTGATGTGCTGGCAGAAGCCTCATTGCCGTTTTCTCCCTGTAGTTTTGATGAGCACCTTCCTGAGCTGGGAGGAGCCCTCATCAAAGTATTAGGCAGTGTGTTCACCTCCACTCCACCCCCCAGTAAACACACAGATCTACCCACAGGTAAAAAATTGCAAAAGTCTTAGCTGAGTGCAAGGTTCTGTGTTTCACCCCAGTTCTGCCTTCTGCTTCAGGCTTCATGTTTCTCCATGAGGCTAGAAATCAGTGTTTCTCAGATTGAACTGACGAAGCGGGTGGGGGGCGTAGCAAGAGAAACCTCCCCCCCCCCCCCCCCCTTTGCCCAAGACACTTGGGCAAAGAGTGAGAGGGCGTGACAGACAGCAGAGCATTTTCCAATTCACTTTTCCTCTGACTGTGTTCCAGGCACCCTCCATACGCGACAGGGTAAATTGGCACGGTAGCTGTCTCGCAGTGCTCCTGAAGGGCACAGTATATACCGTGTGTGAATACATATATATTGCAAGCAGCTGCATTTTATACTGTCCTATACAGTACCAGAATGTGAGGTCTAATAAAACTAAGTTCAAAATAGCCGTAGAAACATATACACCTTCTAATTGCTTCCAAAGTTTTTTTGTCTTTTGTGGAGAATTTTTCAGCCATTTTTTCCTTCCAGAAACAATTAGATTTAAGTTCTTTTTAACTGTGATTCCCCCCTTTCTCCCCACCCCACCCCCATCTAAGAGAGGGAGCAATTTTTTTTCCATTTGCTTCAAAAGCAGAATTTTTGTGCTGATGTGCAAAACACAACAAGACTATTTTTCTGTAACCAGTTGAATGGAGTGCATTTAAGCAGTCCTAAGCATTGTAAAATGTCACTTTTTTGTAATGACTATATACTTGATTGGAATTCCACTAGACCTTTGCATTTTTGTGGTTCATATACAGTACTTAGTTTGTTGTGAACACTTAAGCACATGCACGCTCAGTGTAGCTTGCCTTTACTTTGTAATTTTTTCCATTTTTTTTAAAAAGCTTTGTTATTCTCTTTAAAATAATTTAAAACCTGTATAGTATTCAAAGCACGCAATGTAAATATTTATTACTCAGAAGTTAGCGGAGGGTTTTTGTGTGTGTGTGACTAAGTTCTGTTTTTTTGGGTTGTTTTTTTTTTTAATCTTGTTCTAATACAGATGTCTCTTTTGGGGTTGGAAGAGATTTGAGCGTAAGATGTTGAACCTACCCTGTGTCCTCTTATTAGAATGTTTTTTGATGACTGTTATAAATATCTTTTAAAATCCTCTGACCTGTACCTTTAGCTTTGAAGATACCTGTCCAAAGAATGTGTCCAGTCTGTTTGAGAACTGTTAATCCTTAAGCGCTATAAATTGTTTTTCCATTGAGAATTCAGTAATCTTGTATTTGATAGTGGCATTAACACCCTGTGAATGTGCAAAATTGCTATCTATATATAGAAGTAGTAACTACTTGTGACTAGAGCATACCCAGATATCCTTGCACGGTAACTTAGGACTGTTGCAGTGAGTAAACTAAGGGTCCAGGATCTTAGGGCCTAGTGTATAATTGTGTAACTCACTTATGCATCAGCATTGAAGCTACTCTGTAAGGCTACATGGAATTTACAAGGGAACTATCTCCTAGCTGTGCAGTTACATATTGTACAACAGCATGGAAGTTTACTGTAACTTACAATGATATGTAAGTAACTGTTTAAAATATAACTTTCAATACATCGTAGTTACTACTGAGTTGCACTTATGATGTGATCCCTACCACTGTAATACAGAGCATTTCTTAAAAGTGGCTGCAGAAATATTGTTGCATGACTGGGGAAGGACACTGAAGAGTCATGGGGGCTGAAAACAAAGCTGTCAGCTCTAGTGGTTTAACTTGCCTCAGCCTGCACTTTAAGAGACTACTAGAGGAGAACGAGGGGGCAAGAGGCATTAGCAGAAACCGGACTAGCCTTTGAATTGGTACCAACAGCACTAACCCTCCTGGCCACTGACATTAGTTTAGTGCAATCACAAGCAATTATTTCATCACCCTTCTTCCTGTCTACCTACACCATGAATGTGTGCTGGATGGGGCAGGAACACTGACTTTGTTCTAGTCTAGAGAGAGCAAAGTGTGTTGTAAAATACTAAAAACTTTGACATGTAACAAATAGATGAGGATTATTAGTCTTTGATCCACATTCACCCTTTTGGGACCTGGAGTTTTGGGTTGACTTGAGATTTTAAACTTTGGGGGTGGGGGGCAAGAGGGAAACTGTATGTATTTGAATGATAACTCTGTGACGTAGCAATAGACACCCAAGTATTGATGGTCAATCTTCCTCACTTCACACCACCAACCCACTCAATTGAGGGGACTGCCTTAGCTGTGTCCTGTCTTGTGCATGCCTTCAATCAGCGGCCCCGGGCAAGGGAGATGGGTTCTCGATTGAAAGGCACGCACCCTCCACTATCAGCTGACTTGCAAGCGCTTCAGTCCCTGGTGGA
This sequence comes from Macrochelys suwanniensis, assembly GCA_033296515.1. Taxonomy (NCBI): domain Eukaryota; kingdom Metazoa; phylum Chordata; order Testudines; family Chelydridae; genus Macrochelys; species Macrochelys suwanniensis. Next base: position 7,575,648 of record CM065785.1, on the reverse strand, counting down.
GATGGAAATAGAAATCTCCATTAGTTGTGGTTTATGGTGAACACCCAAGAGTCAGCCACAACATCTCCAGTTCCTGTGATGATGCAAGACAGAGAGAGCCACCTGTCCAACCTGCAAACTGACTGCATGGTGTTAATGGCAGCAGATCAAACCTAGAAGATTCTGTAACTTACTTCCTGGGTTGCTACTGTGGTGGAGAGAGACTTGTGCACCAGCCTCAGAACTAGCACGAAACCGGGGTGGTGACCAGAGAGAAGTGGCAGCTGTGTTCCAAAACCAAACCCATCAGGCTGCAGGTCTGAATGGTGTGCATAAGGGGAGGGTTCCACACACCTCACCCAGCAATGGAGTGACGTGTCAGACCTGATCCATTTCCTCTTGTACAGGTGAATGCACACGCATTTTGAGGCCCCTGTGATACTGAATAGGAGTGGAATATTTTTGCTCTCCCCACCCCTTGCTTTTATTTCAGTGCTTTTTTTTTTTAAAAAAAAAAGCCACTGTTCACTGTAATAAAAGCATCACTTGGTCACAATATTTATTCCTTACAAATCCTGTGTGACATGCTAGGTTCCCATGGATGTAGCTGATCATTTTTATTTTGTAAATATAATTACTTAACTTTACATAAACTATATCATAATAAACTATTTTTGCACCACCCTTTGCATGCTGTGTAGTGAGGTGCTTGTTTGGACAAGGTCATCTACGTGGAAAGGAGATGCAGGCTTTCGAGTTAGCCACTTACTACAGTCCTACCACCGTCTTCATTTTCTTTAATAGATACACATTGCTGTTCAAAGCATTGTGAAGCCACTACTCCTGCCTGTTGCAGTGGAGGACTGCCCACAGCTGGTACAGCATGGATATCTGCAGTGGCAGATTCCTTCCAGACCTTTGCCAGTTTACCCTACCCTGCTCTAGAGGGACCATACTAAGCGTAAGGGGGTAGACTAATCTCTGTTTGCCTTTAATGGTTGGGACCTCTGGCCTGAGGCTTACCACAAGTGGCAAATGGGAATTTTGTAAGCTAGAGCCATGGGACCCTCAAACTCTCTTTTTACACTGTTCACCTGTAGTGGTAACTACGATAAAAAAAATCCCTTGAGCTATCCCATTCCCCAACAGCAAGAGCTTGGAGAAGTCTGGCTTTGCTGAAATGTGGTGGTCTTAACAGTGCTAATCACTATACTGATTATAACAGGACCTTGGCAACACCCTAGTGGGACTTTTAGCAGTAAAGGCTTCCAGCTCTTCACCGATTTTACAAAGATTAAGCCATTTTTAACTAGACATGGGGAAACAGACAACCCCTGGGCTTGTAAGAGTCTATCAAAATTCACTCAGTGTTTGTGCCCCAAATTTAACCTACCTTAAAGTATGAGAGCAACGTTAATTTCCCAGAATATTCAGAATAGCCAATTACATTTGCATAACATGACCCCTCTGCTGACATCATAGCTATTAAGCTCTATTCTGAAAGCTATGTTTTCTGTTAATTACTGGTACAGTAGTAAAGCTCTTAAGCCCAATGTAAACTGAAGTTGTGGTAAGTGGAATAACATTTAACTGTGAGAAATAAAAATAGCCACAGTAACTTGGAGACAAGAAGACCAGAGGGCCAATTACACAGGAAAACTTTTTACAACTAATAAGTCAAACACCACAGCTTGAACTGTATATGGCAAAGGCTGTTACTGGACCTGCAAGACTCGATGCTTTACAAACTTTATGCTGCAGTTAGTTTTACAATCAAACCCGCACTGTGGCATAAGGACATGAACCCTCTTGAAACAGTGACCTGGAATGTAAGTGTACAGTACAGGCAGATATGTCTAAAACAAATTGGTGTGTTCTGTTCTGTTCTTCCATGTCAACACCACAAGAGCTCCCATTAAGAGCCAGGGATGTAATGGGTATGGAAACTGAACTAGACTCTTAACTCTTGAGGGGAAAATCAGGTACATTAAGCAGGGGAGAGCTTACACATGCATGGGCATAACAGCTTCTGTGGCCTGTCACACAGCATCTTCAAGAGCAGTAACCTGCTTTCCACTAGACATGAAATGGCTTCATTTTCAGGAAGTCAAGAATCTACCCTGACCTCTGAATTCAATTTAGGAGACTGCCACCATAAATGGAAGAGGGAGGTAGAGGATTTTAAAAGCCCACTTCCCAGGAGGACAGGAACATGATGACACCTAGTATCTGCAGGAAAACGAGGTGTGAGGCTTGCACAGGGGAGAACTTGCCCCAGCTAGAAACTGCAAATCCATCCTGAAGAGTCAAATGGAAAAGGTATATATTCTCTATTGCCAAGCCAGGATTCTAGGCTAGGATTCTATTACGTTGCAGCTACGGAGAAAGTGAACAGACTAGAGGGAGGCTAATAAACATTCCAAACAAATTATAAAATTCCTGACGACTTGATCAAGTTTTCCATAACAAACCTCATCTTACGTATTTTAAAGGTTAACTGTCATGTACTTTCCACTCCTAATAAAGTAACATATCCAGTTCAGTCCATGTGTGAATTATAGCTTTGTGCACAGCCCCCTCACCCAATTCTTTCAGAACTAGTGAAGAGGAAGATTTGCGCACTCATACTGCCATGCATGAAATAAACGAGTAGTTTCCCAGCAATGATCAGCCATACCAGAAACAGTATATATCATTCTGTAATGTCACTAGGAGTAACCAGTGACTATTTCACTGTGAAAATATCCAGTACTCTTAAACATTCCAAACTTTGCCTTCTTCCAGTGCATGGCAGTGGCCATTATATTTTGAGCTCCAGCACATCAGCAGCAACATGCTAGCCTTTCTACTATACCACTACTTACCAAGAAGTTTAGAGTGATGCACTTTCATTTAGTACACAGTGAGCTTTTCACTGAAGAGTAGACAACTCTTCACCCTTGTATGATGCTATAGTCTTTGTAGCTATAACAAAATTAAATAAAAAGACGCTTGCTAGAAAAATGCTATTTGTCAAGGACCCTTCCAGCTCCAAAAAGCTGCTGTCATTTCTGTTCCTTTTTGTTGGGGAAAAATGCATAATTAGCTGGATTGTACTCTTCCCAAATCCTTTCAAACTCTGCCAGGAATGGCTCCACATACTCTGCATCCTCCACAATCAGCACGTTCTCACGGTTGTTCTGTATAGCTTGAGTGGTCCAGTTGAGGGAACCAGTGATGAGCGTCTTCTTGTCTACAATAGCAAATTTGTGGTGCATGTAGCCACTCTCCTGGTCGTGACGCACCTGAATCCCTGCAAAATAAGGAGAACCTTTTCAATGCTTCCCCTTCAAGGTAAAAAGCTTTCTTATGATCAAAAGCTACACTGCATTAATAAGAGAGACTGGTTGAGAACCTGATGCCCTTAACTAAAAATTTAAAAAAAAATCAACATGAGTGTTTGATGCCATTCCTCACCACACCAACAGCAGGAGAGGGAAACACAGAGCCTTGTGGTCATTTTGCCACATGTCTGTCCCTTGTGGCAATAGGTGTCTGATTCTCTATTAACACTCTGCAAGGACAGGGAGCTTGGCTAAGCTAGCTCCAGTGTGCCCACCTCTTCTAACAGGCCACAGGAGAGAGCAGGTGAAGGGCTCATAGGGGTCCATGTGGCTACACCTGAGCAACCATCCTCTTCTTTAATGGGAGGAGCTAGGTGATCTTCCACATCTTCCTCAGGGCTGAGCCAGGCTCCCCCAATGTCTCCCCCAGCTGCCCTGTGTCAGTCCTTTCCCTGGCATGTACACCATCCCCATAGCTTCTCCCTACAGTTCTTCCATGGGGTCCTAGCTCCTTCAGCCCCACCTACTCCCAGTGCTGTCCCTTGGCTCCCCTTCTTCTTCTCCCATTCTGCCTCCTCCATCCCTGACCTGCTTTCCTTCCCCTCCCTCACTCCTGTGCCTGGCCCCCTCATTTTCCCTCCCTCACCCCTCCTGCCCTGACCTCCATCTTCCTTCCACCCCCACCTTTCTCCACCCCAACCCCCCACCTCTTTTCTCCCCTCCCACCCTGACCTCCATCTTCCCTTCCACCCCCGCACCTTTCTCCATCTCAGTGACCCCTCCACCTCTTTTTTTCTCCCCTCCCCCACCCCTCCTGCCCTGACCGCCATCTTCCTTCCACCCCCACCTTTCTCCACCCCACCCTCTTTTCTTCCCTCCCCCACTCCTCCTGCCCTGACCGCCATCTTCCTTCCACCCCCACCTTTCTCCACCCCACCCTGACCCCACCCTCTTTTCTTCCCTCCCCCACTCCTCCTGCCCTGACCGCCATCTTCCTTCCACCCCACCTTTCTCCACCCCACCCTGACCCCACCCTCTTTTCTCCCCTCCCCCACCCCTCCTGCCCTGACCGCCATCTTCCTTCCACCCCACCTTTCTCCACCCCACCCTGACCCCACCCTCTTTTCTCCCCTCCCCCACCCCTCCTGCCCTGACCGCCATCTTCCTTCCACCCCCACCTTTCTCCACCCCACCCTGACCCCACCCTCTTTTCTCCCCTCCCCCACCCCTCCTGCCCTGACCGCCATCTTCCTTCCACCCCCACCTTTCTCCACCCCACCCTGACCCCACCCTCTTTTCTTCCCTCCCCCACTCCTCCTGCCCTGACCGCCATCTTCCTTCCACCCCACCTTTCTCCACCCCACCCTGACCCCACCCTCTTTTCTCCCCTCCCCCACCCCTCCTGCCCTGACCACCATCTTCCTTCCACCCCACCTTTCTCCACCCCACCCTCTTTTCTCCCCTCCCCCACCCCTCCTGCCCTGACCGCCATCTTCCTTCCACCCCACCTTTCTCCACCCCACCCTGACCCCACCCTCTTTTCTCCCCTCCCCCACCCCTCCTGCCCTGACCGCCATCTTCCTTCCACCCCCACCTTTCTCCACCCCACCCTGACCCCACCCTCTTTTCTTCCCTCCCCCACTCCTCCTGCCCTGACCGCCATCTTCCTTCCACCCCACCTTTCTCCACCCCACCCTGACCCCACCCTCTTTTCTCCCCTCCCCCACCCCTCCTGCCCTGACCACCATCTTCCTTCCACCCCACCTTTCTCCACCCCACCCTCTTTTCTCCCCTCCCCCACCCCTCCTGCCCTGACCGCCATCTTCCTTCCACCCCACCTTTCTCCACCCCACCCTGACCCCACCCTCTTTTCTCCCCTCCCCCACCCCTCCTGCCCTGACCGCCATCTTCCTTCCACCCCCACCTTTCTCCACCCCACCCTGACCCCACCCTCTTTTCTTCCCTCCCCCACCCCTCCTGCCCTGACCTCCATCTTCCCTTCCACCCCCGCACCTTTCTCCATCTCAGTGACCCCTCCACCTCTTTTCTCCCCTCCCCCACTCCTCCTGCCCTGACCTCTATCTTCCCTTCCACCCCCACCTTTCTCCACCCCAACCCCCCACCTCTTTTCTCCCCTCCCCCACTCCTCCTGCCCTGACCTCCATCTTCCCTTCCACCCCCGCACCTTTCTCCATCTCAGTGACCCCTCCACCTCTTTTTTCTCCCCTCCCCCACCCCTCCTGCCCTGACCGCCATCTTCCCTTCCACCCCACCCCTCTTTCTCTCCCCTCCCCGCCCTTCACCCCCATCCTTCCCCCGCCTCCTGCGCCCCTCACCCCCCCGCATCGCCCCTCACCCGCGTGCCGCAGGCGGCCGATCTGCGAGCCGGTGAGCACCATGTAGTCGGAGTCGGTGACGAGGCGCACGCGCACGCCCCGGCGGTGCAGCAGCTGCACGGCGCGGCCCAGCTGCGGGCTGGAGAAGGCGAAGAGGCAGAGCTCCAGGGAGCGGCGCGCCGAGAGCAGGCGGCGCAGCAGGCGGGCGAGCGGGCTGTCGCCGTGCGGCAGCGGGCAGAGGCAGGGCGCGGGGCCCGGCTCGCCCAGCAGCGCCGCGGTGCAGGTGACCGGCGACGGGAAGAAGAGCACCTCGCGCCGCGGGGCCCGGCGCCGCCGCCGCCGCCGCCGCCACCCGCGCACCAGCAGCGCCAGCGCCTCCAGCGCCAGCCCGAGCGCCAGGGCCGCGCCGCCCGCCCAGCGCCATGGCAACGCCTCGAGGCCCGGCCACATGGCTCGCGCGCGCGCTCCGGACCACGTGCCGGGGTCACGTGAGCGGCGCCGTCTTGGCGGCGCAAGGATTCGCGTACGCTAAATCGGCGCGTCACGTGCCAAGGCTGGGCGGAAGGGGTTTGTCGCGCATGTGCGAGACCAACCTCCCGAACTCATACTGGGGGATTCCGGATCAGCCCTCCCACGAACACAGCTCCCCGGACGCGCGCGCGCGCTGCCCAGTCCAGCCTCCCACGCCCCGCCCAACTGCGGGGGACGGCTGGGGGGTTGGAGAAGGGGGACAGCTGGGGGGGCTGGAGAAAGGCGGGGGGTAGGGCTGGAGAAGGGGGGCGGCTGGAGAAAGGCTGGGGGGTTGGAGAAGGGGGACGGCTGGAGAAAGGCTGGGGGGTTGGAGAAGGGGGACGGCTGGGGGGGGTTGGAGAAGGGGGGCGGCTGGAGAAAGGCTGGGGGGTTGGAGAAGGGGGACAGCTGGAGAAAGGCGGGGGGTGGGGCTGGAGAAAGGCTGGGGGGTTGGAGAAGGGGGACAGCTGGAGAAAGGCGGGGGGTGGGGCTGGAGAAAGGCTGGGGGGTTGGAGAAGGCGGACAGCTGGAGGGGCTGGAGAAAGGCGGGGGGTAGGGCTGGAGAAGGGGGGCGGCTGGAGAAAGGTGGGGTTGGAGAAGGGGGTTGTGTGGCTGAAAAGGGGGTAGGGCTGGAGAACAGGGACAGCTGGAGGGCTGGGGAGGGGTGAGCCTGGGAGGTGGGGGGGTTGTGTTGGTAACAATAGCAGTGAAGAGGTGGCAGGTGTGGGCTGGCTGCCCTGGTGCAACCCCACCAGGGGCCCTGGGGACATACTTGGATTGCTGGCCCACGCTGGAGTCCAGGCCGCTGCGTTGTCACTGCCATTGTTACACCAAACCATGGTGCAATTACACCGTAATTTGCAGTGTAGACATACTTTCCAATGGTAAGCGCTGGATCAGGGGCTTTCATTTACTAGAGTTGTACAGTGCCCAACACAATTTGGGGGGGGGAGGGGGTGGGTGTCAGTTGTCCTCTAGGTAAGTAGCCTTTGAGCTCTATGCTTGCAATTTATAATCAGTTGAACTCTATCTCTGGAGTGAATAAATCTGTTTTATATTTTACCTAAAACAGCGTGTTTTGGGTTGAAGAGCTTAGCGAATCTCAGCTCAGGTTAACAAGAGTTGTTGCACGTCCACTAGCCTTTGTTGGAGTGGCGAACTAATCAATGAGCATGCACTGTCCAAGGGAGTCTTGAGCAGTGTAAGACAGTATATTTCTGGGGTGCAAGGCTGGGGTGATACCTCTCTCTCTATAAGTCAGGAGTGGCTTCGAGCATTCATGCAATTTAGCTGAGTGAGGGTCTCCACATGCTGATAGCTGAGTGATCACAATGCCCGGAGGGGTTTGCTGCTTGTCACTGGCATAGCGTTGTGAGCGATGGCCCAGCTGGGCGCGTTAAGGATGCACAGTGGTCCCACAGTTCCAGGTTGCACCCTGGGGAATCTCATCACAGGTGCCTAAGTCCTGTGGAGCAGCAGTTCTCAACTAGGGGGTCTGTGCCCCCCCCCCAAGCCAGTTTCGGGGGGGGGGGTCTGTGAGCGCATGGATGGAGTTGGGAGGGGTGTTGTCCCCCCAAACTGCAGTGCCAGAGTGGGACAGTCCTGGGGGCAGCTCCACATTCCCCCACCTCCTCCATTTCCCCCTCCCGAGGCCCTGCCCCTGGCCATGTTAGAAGGTGGGAAGCTGGAACCAGGCAATGTGGGGTGGCTGACTGCTCTAGCTGGTGGCTTGGCGTGGACAGCCACAGTGCTCCCTCATCTCCTCCTGCTGGTGCTGGTGCCCCCTTTGACTGCACAGCTGGTAAGAGCCACCCTGGGTGGGTGGACCTGGCTCCAGGGCTGGCAGAGCCCTCGGAGAGCAATGACTGCAGCCTTCCTGGCACAACCTCTCTCCCTGAGCTACCCACTGCTTACACGGAGGCCCTGCTTCAGTGGTCCCCAAACTTTTGAGCGTTGTGCTCTCCCCTTACACCTTTCCATGCCCCCTGCCCTCGCCTTGGAGCCAGGGCTGGGAGTAGGGCCGCAGCTCTGCAGGGGAACTTGGACCGGGGTAAGGAGGCTGGGGCTGCAGCTGGTGGTGTGTCTGGGGCCAGGATGGAGCCGTGGCCAGGATCTGAGGCAGGGGTTGTGGCCAGGCTGCAGTGAGTGCCAGCAGCTGGATCCCTGGCTGGGTGCAGGGCCGGAGCAGAGCTGGGGGGTGGAGCAGGGCTGGGTGGCAGTTCTTCCCCGCTAGGGTTGCCAGGTGTTGAGTTTTCAACCAGAAGGCCCGGGTCAAAAAGGGACCTTGGCACCTCCCATCAGCAACGCCAACCGGGCCGGTAAAAGTCTGGTTGGCAGCACAGCCTGGGCCCAGGGCTAAGGCAGGCTCCCTACACTGGGGTGGCCAGGCAGGCTCCGTGCGCTGCTCCCACCCCTAATGCCAGCTCTGCAGCTCCCATTCGCCAGGAACTGCAACAAATGGGAGTTACGGGGGAGGAGGGGGGGGGGTGCGGTGGTACCTGCGGGCACGAAGGCTGTGCATAGCCGCCTGCCCGCCCATGCGCCTAGAGGCTGCTGGGACCTGGCGGCCGCTTCTTCGGAGCTGCAGTAAGTGCTGCTGGGACTCCTCACCCCCTCCAACACCCCAACCCCTGCCCCATCACCCTCATCCCCGGCCCTGTCCCAGAGCCCACACTCCCAGGCGCAGCCCGCCCCCCCGAGGATGGGGAAGAGCGAGCGAGGGATGGTGTTGGAATGGGCCCACAGAGAAGGGGCAGGGTAGAGGGCGGGGCAGGGGTGTTTTGAGTGATTAGAATGTTGGCACCCTACCCCCTCCCCTCCGTAGGGGCTGGTCTGGGCCCACTGGGCCCCCGCCCCCTGTGAACATACCTCCTTGCTCCCCCCTGGTAGGGGCGGGAATGCCACACAGTTTGGGTACCTCGATCTAGTTACCCCCCTCCCTGCAACCTGAGCTACTCCCCTGGCCTGCACACAACCCCAGTTCAGTGGTCCCCAAACTTTTGAGGGTTGTGCCCCCCAACTTTCTGTGCCCCGCACCCCCTCGCCATGGCCCGGAGTGGGGCCGCTGCGCTGAGAGGTGGGGGTGGGGGGATATGGACAATGCCAAGGGGTCCAAGGCTGGGGCCAGGAGCAGGACTGGGGGCAGAGCTGCAACCCTGGGCCATGGCTGGAGGCAGGGGCTAGGGGGCAGGGCCAGGCCAGAAAAGAGCAGGGCAGGTCTGGGTGAAACTCCCTCTCAACCCTCAAAATATTATGCCTTGCCCAGGGAGAGGTTGGGGCGGGGGGGGGGAACGTGCCAGTTTGGAAACCTCTAGCTAGTTACCCCACTCCCTGCACCCTGAGACCCTCCCCGGCACACAGCCCCCTAGCTGTCTCTCTCCCAGTCTCCTGCATTGAGCTACCCCCCTACCCCCACGCAGCCCTGCTCCTTGCACTTGAGTTACCCCTTGCTTGCACACAGCCCCTAGCTACTCCCTCCCTGCAGAGCTATCCCTCCTGCCCACACACAGCCCCTAACCCCTCCCTGTACCCTGAGTTACTCCCCTGGCCCACACCCACCTGCCCTGCGCCTGCCACCCTGAGATACCTGCCATGCCGCATAGAGCTCCTAGCTCCCCACCCTGTACCCCGAGCTACCCCCCGCTGGCCCCACAAAGCCCCCATCTACTCTGCTCCTGTCACCCTGAGATACCCCATGCTGCATACAGCCCCCTGCACCCTGAGCTACATCCCTCTCTGTACACAGCCCCTAGAGACCCCATGCCTGCACACACCCCTTATAATTTTGGGGTGTGCCCTCTCCCAACTCAGACTGGGTGGCCTGCTGAGGTGAATCAGGTGGATGTGGTGCTCCCTCTCTGGGGCCCCACCCTCAGGAGCTGGCCCAGGCTCTGCCCCCGCCCACCCCCACAGCAAAAGCCCTTATTCCCCTCTCCCTTCCCGCATGTGTTAGTGAACATCAGTTAGAGACAGAGGACTGCTGGCACTGGTCCCTCCCCACCCCCCATTAGTCAATTAACTCAGGCTAAGAACACCCTGTTGATTCCAGCTCTAGCTTCAGTGAGACCAGCAGGCCTGGCCCCAGGCCTAGAGCTGCAAGAACGTTGCTTATGTGAAAATTCTTGCATTTGCTGCATGTTTAGGTTGGTTGTGAACCTTGAAGTTAATCAAGCTGGGTGGTTTCTAAAATAACAGGATAATGATCTCTCCACTGGGTTGTGTACACAGTGGCTATGTCATCTTCCTAGGAAGGCTGTGCATAGTCCAGAACCTTTGAGCTGAAAAATCGGTTGCTTGGGATTAAAGCCAGTTGCAAATAACTGTTTCTTACAAACAAGAAGCAGAATCTAAGAAACAAAAAGATGTATAAGGTTCGGCAGTTCAAACCCTGGGAACCAGTGCAAGAGAAGTCCCGTGGTTAAATTGCTGCTCGTGTCCAATCCCGTTTTAAAATACTTAAGACAAATCAGGTTTTCTCCATTTTACAAAAATAGCTCTTATTGAGTTTTAATGCTGGTTGCCATTTTTACAGACGTTATTGACAAATACCCATGTACTAAATATACATCAAAACAGAACCTGCAGGCAGGCCTGAATATCAGCTCTGGTTCTTGTTAAAATGCGAACACAGTGGGTCAAAGGGATTACAACACTTCCTTTGCCTTTTTTATTTTTAATTTCTATAGTCCTGTCAAGATTTCCAACAATAACCTAGGATAAAATCAGAAATACAGTAATTCCTTTACAGTAAGATGTTCACTAAGAGCCAAAGTCAGTAACTAAAAGATGAACAGATGGTGCTGCTCTTCTGGTGCATGCTCTCCTTGCCATGGTATTGGCAGATGATTAGGTCGTCAAACTGGCTACTTCAGGGTTTCACAGCGAGGGAGATTCTGTAAACTGGCTGTTTCCTGCTTAACCACACACTAGCTGGAAGATTAGGATACAGAGAGCAGTGAAGTACTTCTGAGGGTAGGAGAAAGATAAAAGAGCTTGTCCAGGATAAAGTTCCCTCTGTGCTTGAAGTCTTACATCCTTAAGCAAAAAATAAAAGGAACTTTGCCTACACATCATCATTCAGTGTGTGCTTTGAGACGATCCCTGTATCACTTACAATTTTGGACAGTAGCAGATTTCTGGACCAAACCTAAAGTGTAGTTTTAAAGTTAGGATATTAAGAAGATGGAATGACATAATTCAAATAAGAGTCCTCCTGCAATTCTCTGATGTAGCATAAGTCATGAAGTTCTTCAGTTCCAGCCAAATCTACTGAGCACGAAGTGGTTTTAGAAAGTAATGATAGGAGTGATCCATAACTAAGGTTAAGATGTAGTAACCCCAGTCACATGGCCTAAGATTTTTTTCTTGCTTCTTTGCTCCTCTAATCTACGGAGATGTTAAGTGGGACCTACAGATATTATGTACAAATTGTTTATTTGTCTCTAGAGTCCCAAGCATCAAGACATCTATTTATGGCAACATCCAAGATAAAGTCCAGAGTTGCAGGAGTTCTATTGTCACCCCATTAGTGTTAAGGCTGGCACAAGGGCACTGACTGGTTAACTCTGGTTCCTTGAGATACACTGAATTACACTTCAGTTTGCAGGCTAGGTTCAGAGTGGAGTTGGAGTCCAGAGCCCTATCGGGAGGCAGAGAGCAGCCCTAATTGTATGCACTCTTAGGAGCACAGTCTCACAGCAATTCAAAAGACTAAAACTAGAACTCTTAGAGCTAGTCTGAGGACAGTAAGAGGTTCAACGGTGTTTCACTGTTCTCATGATGTGCAAGCTGAAGGCTCAAAGAAAACTCTCTCAGTTCCTTGCATGTATTCGAAGGCAGCAAGTGAGGCGAGGCATTCCTGGTTAGTTCCGAGACTCTGAAGAGGTTGGGCTGCGGACCGTCGACATCAGGTGCGACTTGTATGTCTTGCTCAGGCCAGTCATCCAGAACTTGAGGAGCTTGACGTTGTCTTCCTCAGCTGCCCCCAGAATGCTCAGCAGTTTTTGAGTGTCCTCCTTTGGTCGACTGTCCACTTTGGTGAATTTAAAGAGGACCTTCACTTTACTGCAAAAACAAAAAACTCCCATCACTAGCGATGCATTAGGACACATTATGTTTGTGATACAGGCATAGGCAGGACTGCAAGTTTCTCTTTCGCACCCAATATCCCATTCTGAGCAACAAAATGCTAATAAAGCGTCAAAAGTAACATCCCAAAAGAGCTCCTCATGTGCTCAGAGGTTTGGAAAAAGGAATTGGACACAATTATTAGCCACTTCCAGCCCTGATAATATTTAGCAGTTCTGAATATTCCCGATCTCCTTTCCCATTTTAGCCTTTATGCCTTCCTCCATGCCACCCTTTACACTTTCAAATCATGCTAAAACCACTCTAGTGCCATGAATTATTTCACCCAATTGTTCGGTCTTCCATTGTAACCACTTGTGCCTTTACATGCAGCGCCTGTGGACAGCACCATGTTATCTGTTTGGCAGTTACCTGCTGTAGATCTTAGTGGACATTCACAGCCCAGTATACATTTTCAAAGTGCTTTGAAGATGGAGCCAGCTCTTGAATCCTCCTGACACTTTTGTGAGGTAAGCAAGATTTGTCTTGTAGACAAGCATTACAAATGGGGAGATTGAGGCACAGAGATTAAAAGAGTCTTGCCCAAGGCCACAGAGGGAGCTAGTACCAAAGCTAGGATTAGAACTAGGGCTCCCTAGCTCCCAGTTCTGTGCTCAGATCACCAGATCATACTGCTCTCCAGAGAGCAGGGCTCAAAATAACGTCAAAGGTCAACTGGCTACTAACTGAATATGCAAGTTGGTTATCCTACCCGTGTCTCTGGAAAACACTTTGGAAAATCTTGATGGGATTACATTAACAAATATCTAAAGCTGTTTCACAGAAACCAAAGCAGTTGCCTCTTACTTCATCCACTCCTCCTTCAGGCAGACAAGGCACTGATCCACAACGTCTACAGAAAGGTTCTGGTTAGTCAGAGCAGCTTCGATCTTGTTCAAGATAGTAGGGCCAACTGCAAGCACAGGGAGAAGGATCACAAGAAGAACAACACTGGAACTACAGATTATCCACTTTCAATGCCTTTATCAACAGTTAACATGGGATGCCTATGCTTGTCTAGGGCTTAGTGAACTACAGCTCAGGGGCACAGAATGCCTCTGGCCCCTTTCAACCCTAGTTCCAGAGCATTAATCTGTATGTACTTTTCACCATTGCTCTGATTCGGTGCATTAGAGTAGTAACCTCCCTCTGAACACAGCCAGAGCACTGAACAATGGCAGCCAAGCTCATCTCAGTGAAGGCAGGGTTCTTAGATGACTAATCAACCCAAATCCCTTCTCGAGCCAAGAAGAAATTCATGGGCATTACAAGAGGAAAGATACAGCCCTCAGCTGCTCCCTTGCCTTCCACAATGTTCTCAAAGAATCCATATGGAACTGTACATATACTAGTAGGATCCTCCAACTATAGCTGGGGACCTGCAGCAGCTTCTGGAACGCAGTACGGTCTTCTTTTGCAGTGCTGTTGAGAAGTCCCTGGTTTAGCTCTCTAACACCCATGTCCTTAAAGGAGTGGTGGGAGGAGAGAGAGGATCAGTCATGTACCTCCTCTTAGAGCCTTTGAGAATAGCTCTTCTAAATTAAAAATAGACTGCTCTGAAAATACTGAATGCACTGTCTGCATAGCTGCCTAGGAGTCATACCCAGTCCAAATGACTGGGCCCACTTGGAAAGAGTAGTTTGTAGGTAAAATTAAGCTCTCAGCATGGGAATAACAGGCACTTTTTAAAAAAAAAAACCAGGTAAAGCTGAGTTTAGTCCTTGTAGTTCAGTCACAGGAAGTCAGTATCAGACACTGGAGCTAGATAATTTTATCATCATCATCTGGCTGACTAGCAGATTAGACTACACTCCCATGAGGTAAGGGAAATGACATGTTTCAGAGCACAGAGTGTTCACCATGGGTCAGGAAAGTATCTCCCTAGATACGTTATTGTAGGCCAGGTGAGTTATAGAAGATTCTTCTTCTCTGAAGAATATTAGACAACCTAGTGAGCTAGTATAGCAAATCCTATATAATTAACAGCATTTCAACAGCCTGCTTACCTAGAGAATACCAAGTTCTCTAAGAACTGTGTATTGACATGGCCTTGCATACAGACTTTCTTAGCAGCCAGAACACAAGAATAAGCCCACACAGGCAAATGCTGATGAAAAGAATGCTAACAGCTACAGATAGAGATTCTATTCCAGCCACAGTGGCATAGGCCTCTCCCGACAAAGTTCCACCTTTCCAAAGCACCCACCTCGGTCTGCTGCCACAGGGCTCCCACTGGTTACCACAAACTCATACTTGCTGAGGGGCTGCTCATCATCAAACAGGACAGGGTAGAGGCTGCACCGGGTGGCAGTGCGGACTTCCACAAGGACAGCAAATTCTAGAGTGATGATAAACCCCCCAGCACATTAAAACCAACAATCTATATGAAAAATAATATATCAAAATATGTATACTCTGTGCTTCAGAAGGGCTAATTTCCCCAACATGGAGGGAAACTGATCAGGAAGAAAAGTTTAGACTGCAAAAATGTGAAGGAAAATTGGGAGTTCTTTGAGAAGAATTTGTTAAGATGGCCAAAAAAACATGATTCCACATTCAAGAAAGAGGACAACTTTGGCTAAAAGCCCATTTGGTTCACTGACGAAGTGAAGGCAGCAATTAGAAATACAACAAATCGAAAAAAAGGAATCTAGACGGCAATCAATATAAATTAGAAATTATGAAATGAAAAAAGCTAAAGACAGACATCGAGGGAAAATATGGCTGGCAGGGCTAAGGACAATAAAAAGTTTTTAAACTATATTAGGAACAAAAGAAATCCTTTCAATGGCATAAGCCCATTACTAGACGGAAATAGTAAAATTGTTAATGATGCAGAAAAGGCAGAAGCGTTCAATACATATTTCTGTTCTGTATTTGGAAAGAAGCAGGATGCTATACTTGCATCAGATAGGGATGATAAAGTACTTTCCTGTCCATTAGTAACGAAGGAGGATGTTAAACATCTACTTAGGGTAAACATTTTTAAAATCAGCAGGTCCAGATAACTTGCACCTATGAGTCCTAAAAGAGCTGGCTCGGGAGATCTCTGGCTTGCAGATGTTAACTTAAATTAATCTTGGAAATATAATAGCAACCACCTGCACCCCCGTGGTAAAAGGAATTCATTTATAGTAAAGACCAACACCCAGCTCTGGCCAAGCTTTATTGTCTAACATCTACGACGTTCTCCATCTAAACCTTTTGCTCGCTAAGGCTCTGACTGAACTTCCACTGCAGCCAATGGAAAGACTCCATTTGACTTGAGTGAGAATTGGATTGGGCCCATACTGTTGCTGTATTTGTTTAGTATCCCCATTCAGGAAGGCTGACATAGCCCTCAAATGGACAAAGTATAAAACACCTCCGCCACACACAGTTCAACACAGCAGATTGTCACAGTGAGAGTGTGTGTGTGTGTGTGTGTGCGCATATAAACTGAGTTCCACTCTGGCAGGCTGCAGTGTTTGGTCCATATACAGCAGTATTAGCCTCTTATGAACCAGGAACTGGGATTTCTAGTCACTGAGCCCACTGCAAGCAATGATCATGAATGTCCCTCAGCAACAGACCAGGTAAGGTTACCTGGAAAACAGCACAAAGGGGTACTGGTTCTAGCTCATTCAAGGATGCTGGGCTTTAGTTGCCAACTCTTTGCCTTCACAAGGTATTTTCTTTAACATGGACCACAGGGAGAGGAGCTGGTTCAGGAGCAGGCTCTTACCAGATGACAATATGTGGGGTGGGATATGCACATGGTGGCTGAGCCCCAGGAAGTTACACCGATATGCCTCCTCATAGCGGTCACTGTAGGGGATAATCCGAACACAGCCAACAGGCAGCATGGTCTGCAGAAGGAAACAAACAAGGCAAGAGAAGCTTTAGAACTAAATAGATATGGGCCCAGGCTCACATCCAAGTTTCTCTCTCACTTGTCAGGCTAGTGGCACCTTGGATGGCTGCTAAGGCAGCTTGCGCTGACTCTGGGAGATGGAAGTATCTCACTTGGCTTGAAAGACTCCCTTCGGTCAATACGATGCTGAGCAGGGAATCACTCCCAGCCCTCCTCGGCTGAGAGGCTTAAAGGCTGCAATATGGAGCCTTCAAAGGGGAAAAAGTCTCCTAGAAACCCTTGAAATAAGAGAGCTAGTACCCTCTTTTTCAGTTCTACTCAGTGATGTTTTCTCCACTGCTCAGAAGAAGTCTAATTATTTCAAACAGATCGGTTCACTTCCTGCTAGTTCAGGGGCAGCCAACCTGAGCCTGAGAGGGAGCCAGAATTTACCAATGTACATTGCCAAAGAGCCACAGTAATACGTCAGCAGAACCCCGATACGCCCCCCCAGCGCCTCCCGGCAGCCCCCACCAATCAGCACTTACTCCCCCCCCCCCCCCCCCAATCAGCTGTTTCACATGCACAGGAGGCTACGGGGCAGGGCGGGGAGCGAGGGCATGGCAGGCTCAGGGGAAGGGGCCGAGCAGGGGGTTGAGCAGTGAGCACCCCCCAGCACATTGGAAAATTAGCATCTATAGCTCCAGCCCTGGAATCTGTGCCTAGGTAAGGAGCCGCTGTGCTAGTTGTTACACAGTAGCAAGACACTAATTATCCCACGCCCTACATAAACAATAGAAGTGTTGGGTTTTTTTAATTTAAAGTCTTGGTAACAAAACAGCATTTTTTGTTTTAAACTCTAATAAAATTCAGAGCACATTCCCCACCAGATTATATTTTAAGAGACAGGTCAATTTGAGGGCCTAAACTATTAAACTACTATGCAAGAAGATGCAACAGGGAGATGAAGAAACAAGTTCTTACCCGTAGGATGTCAAAGGCAGACTGGACGAGATCTGCATCTCGTGCTTTCCAGATGACCTGGTTCCCCATTAATACATGCCATGCCAGCATGCGGAAAGCTGATGCCCCCAGGACCTGAAACAAGATAATCCTGAGTTTACTTGGCTATTTTACTACTTTCCTTCACCATTTTAGTCCATCACAAGCATGTCTGCAAAGTAGCCTTCCTGCCATGTTACTTATTACATATTGGAAATGCTAGTGAACTATACACCATTAAGCCTATCTGCATACAGCACAAGTCTAAATATGTATTTTAGCGTTGGTGAAAGATGCCAGACTGACCGCCTGGTGGGGCTCTTGTATTAATTTAGATGGAATATATGGGCTTAAAGAGTTAAAGGTGTTAATATGACCCTGTCTCTGTCCAACATTAAACAGCTGGAAACAAGGTTCAGGGTTTGGTATACAGAGACCTCAGCCTGCTTAGTGCCATACCAAACACACAATTAAAAGTCATTTTTAACCGTCATTAAAGATACAGAAAAGAAGGAAAACAGTTAAAAGACTTGAAATGTAAAGTGTTAAGTAAGGCTTTATTTTAATAACATCCATTGTTCTCCCTTTTTCACTGCAAAGAGTATCTAGAAGGAAAAAAAAATCCTTGTTTGACAGTCTTTTAGATGGTATTAAAGATGGTGATAACTGTCTTTTCCAGGGGGGCAGAGGGAGGGGGTTAGTTGAAAGGGCTGGAGTTGTTGTTATTGCTGTTGTCAAAGTCTCCTTTTGTTTCCTAGAAGACAAAACAAGAGAAACCCACACAAAAGGGGAAAGAAGAGAACAACACAGATAGAAAATGCAGCTTCTGCCTCTGGTGTTGACTTTCACTTGCAATCTCACTGCTGGAGAACAACAGGCACAGCACACAGTCTTATCAGCCACTCCGAGACCTGGAAAACTGGTACCAGCATCGGCCTGTTTGGGGCATTGCTTCTATTTGTCTTTCCGGTCACAGGCGGATAGCAGTATTGCAGTCTGAGCCAGCCTTTTATTAAACAGAAGGCAAAAGGAGAAGGATGGGAAAGAAAAGAAATGAGATGAGGAAAGAAAAAGGACACCCAAGGAGTGAGGGGAGATAAAGTCTCACACCCCAGGCGGTGTTTGGGAGTCAGCTGGAGCCAGTGGAAGTGATGATGGCATCTGCCTTCCTCTCTCTGGCCCACTCTGGTCAGATCTTTTGGGATCAGAACACCGACGGCCCAGTGGTGTTACGGTAGATCCGGGGATCCCACGAGACAGCGGCAGCCATGCTGGTAAAACTGACTGCAGCGGTTGTTGTCAGAGAGCTTTTTCTTCTGCTAATTTCCCCCAAACATCTTTCGTTTTAAGAGCCCCAAAGAAGCAATGGGTGGAACAGCCAATCCCATCGTTATTTTGTTAATTTATTAGGACTAATTTCCGACATACCAATTTTAGTCCATTGATTTCTGCTCCCACACTTTGCCAGGCACGTTTTAACACAGTCCTTTAATTATATCAGTAGGCCTTTTGGTTTGGACTAAGTCTCCCTTTTGCTCCTTTTCCCACCACCATTTAGTGTTATAGGTTATTGCGACATTTTACAAACTTTCACTCACTTTTTGCTGTTGCTCTCATAGTTAGGGTCAATTTATAGGCCCAATCATCACAGCATGACATCAGCCCTCTGTCTCAGAGCAAGTACAAGAGCACATACTTCCCTGCCAACATTCCTGACCACAACCTAGGACTGAATTCAGTTCTAACCACAGGTAAGAGAACAGCTCAGTTCCCAGGGCATTCACGTACTCCTTGGTCTCTCGGCTGAGGCTGCCAACAAGTGAGGCAATCCATGCCAACTGCGCTGGTGGTTTGGGTAAGACAGACACTTGCTCATTTGGAATGGGACCGAGACCTAACACTTCATACAGGCCAAACTGCCAAAACATGACAACTTTCAGTCACTACTGACCTGGGATGTGTTCATACTACTGGTCTGAGGATGAGAATGCCTAACCCCCGTTATCATTGCCCCGTTTGCCAACTTTGACAGGTGTGGAGAGCTGTGTGTTAATCTACAAACAATATTCATACCATTGTAAGTGACCTGATCAGTGAACTAAAGCTTCTGTACAACTATGGAGGGTTATTAGAATTTCTTCTACGAATGTATTGATCTAACTTAAGAGAGGGCTGTGGAAGCACAAACAGGAAAGCCCCACAATAGTCTTAGACAAGCAGCACTAAGCACATGCCTGGAAGAAAAAGGGGCAAGCTGTGAGCTTCAAGGATCCTGTCCCCAACGAGTTATGAGCCTTGTCTTGCCAGGCTGGGATGCTAGAGACAAACAGTCTAAAACATTCAAGAGCCTGTCTCAGGGAGACAGGCAGGCAGACAGGCAGACAGACTCGGGGGGTGGGGGGGGATCTAAGGAAATCAGGCCTTCCCAGATTCAGGGAAGCCTTAGGGAAAAGCTAGACATGCCTACAGTCTGCTTTATAATTTTTCTGAGGGGTTTTCTCTTAAATGCTTTTGTTTTAACTAAAGAATACTTGGCTTCAAAGAGGTTGGTTTGTTGCTGTATTAAACCATTGTCATGGCTCTCAGAGGGAACAGAAGTGCAGGGGCTGGACATAAATCAGGCCTGCTAAGGTAAATCATAGCTGACACATAGGGGACTGCAACTCAGGGCCTGATCTGTGTGAGAATCATGCAATTGCTCCCTGAAAGACAAGTGACGGCTAGGTGCCGGAGACCTAGAGTGGGCACACTCAGACCAAGAGGAATCAGAGATGCAGTTCAGCTTATCACACACACACACGCACACACGCACACACGATGCCAGGCAGTTTGCAAGTTCTTTGCTGACTCCTGTTTGAGCAGCATTGCTGACATTCAGAGGTAGGTGAAACAAGTACCAGGAAAGAAAAACTGAGTTTAGACCCCAGAAGAAAAGCATGTGGGTAAAACACAAACAAATGGCAGTAAGTAGCCATTCTCTTCTGAATAAAGGCTTTGCTGGCGCATAGGTCAGAAAGCACCCAGCCAAAGGCTCCAGTCCTCTTTTCCTACCTGTCTCATGTGCCTGAGAGACCGGAAGACGGACAGCCTTCTGGAAGCTACATTCCAGCTGCTGCAATCTGACATCAGAGATGGGTCCGTTGGGCATTTAGTTAGCTCCCGCCCTTCTACAACATCTGGCTGGGCAGAAGGCTTCTCTTCTTCTCCCTCTGAGCCATCCCAGCCTTCTGACTCTTCTTTCAGGTCTCCAAGGAGGAGAGAAAGATCATTTGTTATGTTCCCTCCAGATACAACAACTGCCCCAGAGCTCAACTTCTGAACATCTAGTATCGTTTCACACTTGACTCACTATGGCCAATTTTGGGAGGGAGGGGAGAAATGGGTGGGCCTTTACATGATAGTAGTATTTGCAGCTTATTATGTAAGCTATAATAATAAGTAATCAAACCTCATGCTTCAGGGCATAAAATGACCAAAGAGTCAGGAAGTAAGTTTTCACCCCAGATAGAACACTGCACAATTGGCCAAATACAATATGGAGCTTTCTGTATCCTTCCTTTGAAGGGACCAGCCGCTCCTTAAGGCAGGCTATGCAGATACTCGAGTAGATGGACTGATGAACTAATTCAGTGTGGGAAATCCGTGTTTCTATATATTTAGGAAGTTTGTGAAATAGTAAGAAAGGAGAAAGCCTAATTTCATGCAATAGTAACCTCTCTTGGCCAGCCAGACACATTGTGAGGTACAGCTAAAAGGTACAGATATCATGGTAATGTGAGGCCAATATGCAAATAATGAATGCACACAGGAAGACCTTAAACCTCCACAGGTCTTCACATGGGAGGACGAGTTGTATCACAGGATGACAGACTCAAACAGTACTTATGCTGGGGATGCAATGAGCAGATGTTAACAGTTTTCCCATCCATAGCATTCTGAAATGCTCTCCCTGCTCTAGAAGCTTGGAGACTCACCTGCAAGTTTTTCCATCTGAACTAGGGTGTCCTCTGTGGGAGCTCCCTCCAGAAGCTTCTCTGTGAGTCGGCTGCCACAGGCTTTCAAAAGCCTGGAGAAGTGGGGGGAGAGAGGGAAAAATCAGCATTCATCAAGCCTGCTTGCTGGGGGCAAACCTGTCAGTGGGAAACCTGGCAGAGTAAGCTTACCAAGAATCAGGTTGCCAGAGATGTGGCTCATTTGAGCATTCCTTCAATTCCCCATGTTGTAACTTCTAAAACTTTTCACAGCGGACTGGGGCACCCAAGGGCATTGGAAAGAAAGACTGGCATGCTGCAGTAACATACTATTATACCCCTCCTAAAAAAAACCCCAAACCATCACATCTCCAGGAGTACACCACTCTCCACAGCATCTCTCCAGAGGAGTCTGATGTCCGAGTCTGGCATTGGAATAGCATGCTGTGAAATTTCACTAACGCACATCCATTTGGCAGGGTAAAACATCTTGTACTGTATAGCACAAGGTACCAGGGCAGAGTTAGACTGTTCAACACAACAGAGTTACTATTGTCACAAGTTAGGTGCGGGATGGGGTGGGAAAGAAGAGTTCTATTTCCTCCTTCCACTTTTGTCTGATACTTTGCAGAGTCCCTCCCTGTAGATCAGAAAGGTTGATAAACATGGTTCCCACCGCAGCCCATCAGTGCTGCTCCTGAGTCGGCCGGAACATCTGCTGTAGAGCGATAAGAAAAGTAAGGGACCAAGCAGGCTGCTGCATCAACATGTCCAGTCCCTGCTAACTCTTGGGATAGAGCCCTACATAGTACTGGAATACCAACAACTTAGATGCTCACACCATGTCCCCACTATTCTAGGATGCTGGGAAATGTCTCTGCTATTCCGACAGGTGGTATAGGCCCCGGAGATACAGAGGGCATTACCAAGCAAAGGAGGTGTGCAGACACGCCCACAGGTTCTCATCGTTGGTCAGCGACGTCAGGGAGCGGGCTGCATTACCATTCCTCTGGTGCAGAAAGGGGGTGAAGGCCGTATTCATGCGCTGGGCTCGCTGCGGGCACCCATACTGCTCAGCTTCAAACACCTGAGTTACAAAATAAAGACAGAGGACAACAGAAAAGACGTTTAAGTCAATATGACACAATGGAACAACTAGGCAGATGCACCTTGTTAACGTGGAATAAAGTCCTATTTCCCATCAGCTACAGAATCAAGCTGGCAATTCTTGGTCCATTGCTCTGTGCCTCTTTTCCCACCAGAAGGATGGACAAATTGAAAATTTTCCCCTTAGATCCGGGAAAGACAGAGAAAGAATGACATTATTACAGACAAGGCTTGATTGGGCTGGTATATGGCAGTTTGCCACACCGGCACCTCTCTCAAGCTGCTCTCTTATTCTCCAGAATCTCAGCTTTAAAAGAAAGAAACAAATGGAAAAAAATAAAAAGCAAGTCTCTACCATTTATGGTTGTGAAGAAACCTCAAAACAGAGTGTAACAGATGCAGAAATGTCTAAGTATGCAGCGACTGGGGGTACAGTTTTCAAAAGCACCTCGTCCCACTGATTTTCAATGGGACTTAGGCACTTTTGTAAGTTGGACTTGGGAGCCTAAAGCACCTAAGTGATTTAGAAAATTTACTATAGCTCTGAGGGGTGTGAACTGCCCTATTCACTTCCAAGAGGCGTTATCTCAGATAATGTTAACTGTCATCGCTGGATAACATTTACATTATTTCATTCCTCGTGAGAAAGAGAGAAGAACAGATCGGCCCAATTTCCTGTGGGAGACACCACACTTCAGTGCCACAAGTGGGCGGCATTTGGGAGCTATTTTGCCCGCCCCAATCTGGAAGCAGGCAAGCCCAAGAAACCTAGCAGAGCCTCTAGGCATAGTTCAGCCCCACCAAGAAGGAGTTTGAGTGCTGCACAATCATATTTTGAACATCTGCACAGTCTACCATGAGTGGCCCTCATTCCAACGTCTCACATGGGGCGAGTTTATTTTCTGAGCAGAGCTTCGAGGTATACCACAATTCCCCTCTCTCCCCCCACAGTTCAACCCCTGCTTACATGCAACAAATGAGATGGGATGGAGAAAATGTCTGTCTTCCCTCCGGAGGCATCCAAAGCATGGCTCCATCCCTATGTGCCCCTTAATCCCAACATCACCACCTAAACTTCCCTTACAGTTCTAGCTACGTACATTACTCTTTACTTCTCTCCCAAACTGTTGAACATGCCCATCCCACTTAGCCTTCCTTTTCTCACCCGTATGTGTGTTCTCTCTCAAGCAGACTCACCCTGAGTGCTTTTCCCTGAAGCTCATCAATGATGCCTCGGATCTTCCCCAGCAGGAAAGGCCAGGAGTTGATGAGATAGATCCGATCCATCATAATAGTGATGATGCTGTACCAGCGCTGGAAGCCACGTGCTAGGCTGTCTTTGATGAAGAAGGTGTGGCTGAACACAAAACCATGCTGTTCATCCCCAAAGAAGATAGGGCCTTCACGTCCCGGGCAGACCTGGTGGGAAACAGACATGATAGAACATGTTGGCTCAGCACATCACTTAACTGGCGTTGGCCCCTTCCAGAAGTGGTGTGGGGCCGGGGTAGGCAGGGAGCCTGCCTTAGCCTCGCTGTTACACCGGAGGTAAGTGCTGCCCGTCGGGAGTCCGCACTCCAACCCCCATCCCTAAGCCCCTCCCGCTGAGTCAGCACCCCAAACCCCCTCCTGCACCACAAACCCCTCTCTGAGCCCCCTCCCAGAGCAAGCACCCCAAATCCGCTCCTGCACCCCAACCCTGAGCCCCAGGCCCCCTCCCACAGCCAGCATCCCATACCCTCTCCTGCACCCCAAACCCCCTCCTGTACCCCAACCTTGAGCCCTGGGGTGCTCTCCCAGAGCCAGCACCCCAAACCCTCTCCTGCACCCCAACCCAGAGCCCCCTCCCAGAATCTATACACAGATTTTCTTCCTGAATTTCATATCACTTACCTCACAACTCAGGCTGCGGACACAGGCCTGACGCACAATGCTGAACAGCTGCGGATGGTTTGGGTGCTGGTGGCTGACATATTTGATTGATGTCTCTGTGTCATGGCTGACATATCCAGGGTGTCCTGCTGCAAGAGAGCGGCAACCCTGACCACAGAAACAAAAGGAAAATCCTATAGTAATGTACTTATATGTAGGCCCCATTACCATAGCACCTGAATGACTAACAATCTTCAAGATAGGTATCCTCACAACACCCCGGGGAGATAGGAAAGTGAGGCACCAAGAGGCTGAGGGACTCGCTCATGGTCAGGAAGTCTGTGGCACAGCAGGGACGTGGTCCAGTGGTTAGGACTTGGGAGACCTGGATTAATCTTTCCTCTTCTACAGCCTCTTTCACAACTCACTCTCTCGCTGGATTTTGTATTTGACATTGGCTACACAACTGGCCAAATTCAGCTAATGGTGGAAGCAACCGTAAATCCACTGACATCTGTCACCACTTGAGAGACACAAAACACACTAGGAATAGCTTAATAAAAAAGGTACCAACAGTTAAGTGGAAGAGCACCAATGGGGACGGATGGACGGACAGACAGACACACGGGTGAATACGTTTCCCCTACAGTTTTAACTGGATACAGAATTTTTTCCATTTCCTGTTTTATACTTTTGTGTAAGTGTTGTTGCTGTTAATCGATGGTCAGGCTTTAACTACAGAGGCGGCTGCACGTCAGTGGTGGGCAAAACAATTCTAATCTAACCTAGAGTTTATAAGGGTTTCGGGATCCTTTGTTGTTACTGGCACTGTGCAAGTATAAGCCATTTTCCGTGCACTATTTTTTCTCCCAAATAATAACATGCCCTTCACTGAGAATCCCAAAGCCCATTAGTTCAGCAAAAGACACAGGGTGTCCAGATACACACCTCACACATATCTGACTTCTTTGGCCCTGGGCTACTAGAGTCAGCACTAGCACCTTCCGCTGGGCTGTGTGAGCGGATCCTGCTGCTCATCTGAATGCCACCTTCTTCGTCTTCTGCCTGCTCACTTTGCCCAGGGCTGTCTCCATTCCCTGCGCCTTGAGGAAGCGGCGAATGCAGCACCTCTGTACAAAAGAGGGTGCGAGGACCATGGAGCTCACAGAAATGACAGAGGGCAACGATGGCGTTCATAGCGATAGCTCAGCTGGCTCCTCAGCTTTCCTGCAGGTGAGGGAGGAAGGACCCAACATCAGTATAATAAATAGAAACCAAACTATGCCCACATTCGGATCGGCACCAGCCCTGATCTTTCCACTCGGGAGATGCTGGGAGTCAGGTTCAGCTCTGCGGCCAGGTTACTTCCGAAGGGGTGGTGCAGGCTACAAGTGACAGCTCTCAGCTGGGCCCTTTTCTCTCTAGGCAAGCGGGCGAGGCTAGTGAAGGGTTCTCAGGCCCGGGCAGGTCCAAGGCAGTGGAGGGTCCAACCCAGGGGGACTTCCCCACGCTGCCCCCTGCCTCAGCCCAGACCTGCAGGGACACTTCTAAGGACGAGAGGGGAAATCAGCTCCCCCCTCACCCCCCACCCTGACTTTTCTGTCACGGGAGCCAGTCTGGGCTACTCCTGGGGCACCTGTCCCCTAGCCTGACCCCCAACTCCCTACATGGGGGCACCTCCCTCCCCCCTGCTGGGACCTGGCCTGGCCCGACCTACCCGGGGGGGGGGGGGGCGGCTGACCCCCCCTGGAACCTACCTGACCCCCTGCCTGCCCCCACGGAGACACCTGCCCCCAGCAGAGTCCTGGCCTAATCCCCCCCCCCACGGGGACACCTGCCCCCCAGCAGAGACCTGGCCTAATCCCCCCCACGGGGACACCTGCCCCCCAGCAGAGACCTGGCCTAATCCCCCCCCCCACGGGGACACCTGCCCCCCAGCAGAGACCTGGCCTAATCCCCCCCACGGGGACACCTGCCCCCCAGCAGAGACCTGGCCTAATCCCCCCCCCCCACGGGGACACCTGCCCCCCAGCAGAGACCTGGCCTAATCCCCCCCCCCCCACGGGGACACCTGCCCCCCAGCAGAGACCTGGCCTAATCCCCCCCCCCACGGGGACACCTGCCCCCCAGCAGAGACCTGGCCTAATCCCCCCCCCCCCATGGGGACACCTGCCCCCCAGCAGAGACCTGGCCTAATCCCCCCCCCCCCCCCCCCACGGGGACACCTGCCCCCCAGCAGAGACCTGGCCTAATCCCCCCCCCCCCCACGGGGACACCTGCCCCCCAGCAGAGACCTGGCCTAATCCCCCCCCCCCATGGGGACACCTGCCCCCCAGCAGAGACCTGGCCTAATCCCCCCCCCCACGGGGACACCTGCCCCCCAGCAGAGACCTGGCCTAATCCCCCCCCCCCCCCCACGGGGACACCTGCCCCCGCGCAGCTAGGACCGGACCGGACCGGACCCAGACCGACTCTCTCCCCGCGGCACTGGTGGGGAGGCTCCAGCCCAGAGACCCCCCCCCCCAGCGAGGGGAGGGGGCCGGACACTCACCCGGCAGCTTCTCCGAGCCCCGTCCCGTCCCGTGCCTCGGGGCGCCTGACACTGACCGACGGCCCGAACCAACACCGTTCCCGCGGGAGGGGGAGCGATCCAGCTGCCTGGCCTGCCCCGCGCGCGCTCGCCCGGCGGGAGGCGGGGGCGGCAGTGGGATCGGGGCGGCGCGGGAAGACTGTAGCACTTCTCGGTCTCCCTCCTGCTCCCGTGTTTCCAGCCGCGGCCCCTCTATTCTCCCCCCGCCCCAGCACAGGTCAGTGGTTCAGTCCGAGGCCACCCCGACTCGCTGACAGTGGACTGAACCATTTCTTCGGGCGGGGGGGTGTGACTGTGAAGCCAGGGACCTGTGTCTTTTAGCGCCAGTCGGGGCAGAGCGAAGACCGGGGCTAGGCCAGCCAAGGACCGGGCTGAGGCCAGGAAGCAACAGCCGGGCTCTGGCTCTTAGGTAGCGTCGCCCCACAGCATCAGGGAGATGGTACACTCCGCCAGGGCTGGCCTGTGGTACACAACTCGTGCGAGTGGGCGGGGCTGCGCTGGGCGGAGCTCGGGGCGGGGACAATCCCAGGGTTGCCCAGAGGGGGCGCTGTGCGGATCAGTGTGGGAGCTCCTGGGTGCAATGCTGGGGCAAGGTGGGCGGGGGGAGGGGGTGTAATTTGATTGGTAAAAATCTAGAGACTCATAGTTCCCCATGGTGTCACCTGCTGCTGCAGGGTGGGGGGCGACCAGCTGCCCCTCCCGGCTCTGGGGCCTCCAGGTTGGAAGAAATGTTGGTGCTACGGAGTCATAGAATCATAGAATATGAGGGTTGGAGGGGCCCTCAGGAGGTCATCTAGTCCAACCCCCTGCTCAAAGCAGGACCAATCCCCAATTTTTGCCCCTGATCCCCAAATGGCCCCCTCAAGGATTGAACTCACAACCCTGGGTTTAGCAGGCCAATGCTCAAACCACCGAGCTATCCCATCCCCCCTAAAAGAGAAATGGGTGAAGACAAATTGGGTATCCTGGCCCAGGAACAACGGTGTACCCGCCCTGCCAAACCTACAACAGTTATGTAAAAACAATCAGGAAAAGGTTTTTTTTAAAAAAAACATTTTTTTAGAATTATACTTTGACCCAGGCACCTCAAACATGCAGCCCTCACAAAGTTAAAGGGTGGCTGTTGACCAACTGTATTTGTTAATGGACAGAACATGATACCTGATAAATTTTTTTAATGTTACAGGTTACTATAAATGGAAGGAGTATTTCAAGTCAATTTCCCATCATTATGGCTATGATTTAGTCATGGGTATTTTTAGTAAAAGCCATGGACAGGTCACAGGCAATAAACAAAAGTTCAGTGTGTGACCTGTCCATGACTTATACTATAAATAGCCTGACTAAATCTTCGGGGACCGCTGCTGGGGGGAGGAGGGGCATCCCAGGGGGCTGGGCCAGTAGGCGCAGCTACTCTGGCAGCCCCCAGGACTGCTGCTGGGGGAGAGAGGCACCAGGGCCAGTGTGGCACCAACTGCCAGGGGCCACCCGGGGACCGCTGCTTGGAGCTGCCGAGCTACGGTTGCTCCCGCCACCCCCGGGACCGCTGCTCAGGTGGTCCCTAGGGCCAGCCGTACCGGCTGCATGGGGCTGACATGAAAATTATCTTGCATGCCATCAGTGCGACAGAGAGAGATGCTACTGAGCTCTGGATTTTTGCATAAGACACAGCTGTTCTAATGCTGTCTGTGAGAGTCTTCCCAATTCAGTTGTTTTTGGGGCTGCTGCTGGGGAACAGAATCACTGTACATTCCCAAGATGCGTTCCTATCACTTGGGCCATTGAAAGCCACTGCACTGCAAGATACCCATGCCCCTTCAAGCTATGATACTACTGGAAGGTTGGCTGGAATGACCAAATAATCTTATTGGAGGGCACCTAATTCAGACTCTGAAGATTCTCTCCTCACTTGGAACATCTGAGACAGTAACTGACGAAGTCATAAGTGTACTGGAGGCATTCATATGCCAAATTTACCATTTGAAGACCAACATTGTGACACTTGCAAAGCGATGTTGGTCAATATTTTCCAAGAAGCAGACAAATGGAGAAAAATTGCCACTGGCAAGGGGTACATTTATACTTGCTATTAAGAGGGCAAATTATCAAGCAATGGAATGGCTCCAGGAGGATCGAGTGCATCCAAAACTCCTCTCTCCTATTGGGCAAGGGTGTCTTGGAGGATGTACTGATCACACCAGTTGTGTGTGAAATACTAATTACTCCTACATCAGTCCTTCAGCTAATCAAATGCTTGTGCCAAAGACTAGATGCTCAACTTTCCAGCAGCCTGCCTCATCGGAGATGTGTGAGTGTGGGATGGACAAGGACTCGTGTGACATGTCTAATAGTGGGGCCCTTAAGAGAGACGACACTGATGATATTTATCTATTTGGTCTTGTATTTAGCTGATACTCTCAGCACCTTTCCCAGACCTGAAGAGGAGGTCGGTGTAAGCTCAAAAGCTTGTTTCTCTCACCAGCAGAAATTGGTCCAATAAAAGATATTACCTCACCCACCTTGTGTCTCTAATATCCTGGGACTGACATGGCTACAACATTGCATTAACTTCTACATGTCAAGGCTAACGTCCCTAGGATTACCAAAGATCAGTGTCTTGTTTCTATAAGCAATGCATCTTTGTGTTAAAGTATAATTAAAAACAGTTGATTTTAAAACATTTTCTCGAATATGTATCTACATAATTGATCTAGCCTTGTCATGTCTGGTGCCATCGTGTTTGTGGGAGAAAGGGCTTTTGAACGATACAATGTCCTCAGAAATGGGTTATCAAAAATTTCCACCAACTGAAGGACCTGGAGCTGAGAGGGGTGGGGTGCAAAGAGCAAGTCCCCCCCATCTTGCTGCAGCTGGTGACACCATTGAAATTATGATTCTGTAGATATTTTTAAACCAAATGACATTCCCCTTACCTGTCAATCACTACCTTGCCCATGGAATGAGATTACTGTACATTATGCGCCCAGCCAAATGCTCCCATTGAAGATTATGCAACATAGGCTAGTGCTGATAACCAATGTTACAAGCCTTTACATATAAAACCACCACATAAGACTTCACATACACCAAACATAGGAATTTGCATTCTGGTTCAGACCTGAGGTCCATCAAATTCAGCATTCAGCCTCCGGCAGTGGCCTGCTCCAGATGTTTGAGAGGAAGGCGTAGGAACCCCCCCAATAGGCAAATGCCCGTGCACCAAGCATCTTCCATTTCTACTAGAGATGCAGCATGAACTTTGAGCCTTTGCCAATCACTGTAGAAACTCCTGACTAAAGCACAATGCATCGTCAGGTGCACTGGAAGCTGTATAGTGTCTCTAGACAGCATTATGGCTCTTGGACAGAGTTAACATTGCTAAAAAAATGGGGAAAACCCCCCAAAAGCTGTAATGTAGCCCCTTTGAAGTCTCAGCTAATATCTCACTATTAGAAGGCAGGCGTAGTATATGTAAGACAAACTAAAAAGAGTTACACTTCTGTTTGTGATCTTTATTTTTCAATAGTACATTTAAACAACTTCTCAGGACTAACCTTTCTCAGCCATTCTGGCCATGCAGCAAACCACATTTCCTAAGTTATACAGATAACCTATGACAACACAAGAAATGGGTCACCATTGTAGCATAGTAAAAAAAGGGTGGGGGAAGAGATGTGCAAAAAGAAGCAATTTTAGTCAGGCAGCAGCACCTGGAGCAATGGCAAGTATACTGCCTCTGTGAAAAGCTCAGTGAACTGGTTATGCTGCAGTGCTCCTTTAAAATGGCACAGATATTACAGGAAGATATCCAGAAGCAACATCTGGCCCTTTCTCAACTATTTCGACCTCTGTTAAACATCTGAATTAAAGACCCCAC
This sequence comes from Macrochelys suwanniensis, assembly GCA_033296515.1. NCBI lineage: Eukaryota > Metazoa > Chordata > Testudines > Chelydridae > Macrochelys > Macrochelys suwanniensis. Next base: position 7,545,123 of record CM065785.1, on the reverse strand, counting down.
CCTGTGGCTAGAAACTGTAGTTGCAAGTTGTTTTAAGGAAGGGTATAGCTTACCCTCAACAAATTGAAGTACAGTTGCAAACTAGATGCACCAAAGTATGTATTAGATTTATTTCACTATACATGCATCTAATAGTTTGTGGATGCATCGTGTGAGCACTTAGGACATGAAGATTGTGGCCACAGGATTTTTGAGATTTTAAATTCAGTTGAGTGTAGCATGCAGTGTTAAGTTTAATCATATGTTCTTCCCTAAAACAGTATTTAATCCCAGGCAGCTTAAATGTTGGCAAAGCTTCTAGTCCCCCATTGGGGTCTGAACTGTTCTGCACCTTTCAATGACCAGGGCAGATGAATGCCATGCAAGGAGTTAACTTGTTGAAAACCTACAAAACTTTATTTGTAACAGTCCCAGAAGCTGTACAGATGCCAGAACTGAGTCACCCTAGGCTGTCGTCACTCTTGTCCTACTTCAGCCCTTCCAACTGCCACTGTCTTGGGGCACTCTGGCTCATGTTAGATGGTAAGCTCTGATGACCTGGGATCTTGATTACAATTTTCAAAGCCAACTAGAGGATTTTATCCACACACCTCCTGTCAGTTCCA